>BSWB01000008.1:75150000-76400000 GCA_033239125.1 Fagopyrum homotropicum
CGAAGGAGATTGACACACACAAGAACAAGAAAGCTATGCTAACACCACAATTCTCACAAGACAAGAGGCTGAACTCAAAGGGGTTCAATTTGGCACTTAGGCAATGTGTTTAACGTATCATCCCCACAAAAGGAAGAGAGAAAGGTTTATATACAACCTAGACCTTCTCTCCTAAAAATAGAAAAGAAATAAAAACAATAATTACAAATTAGAGTGTTTTAAATAAAACCATAGAATAGACTAATTAGGCTTTATTTAACACTCTCTAACTAGCTTCTCACGCCAGCCATGCACATGCACACGTGAAGCTCTCCTATGCTCCATTCAACTTCTTCTTGGCTGGTCCAATGTGGCTAAGCATCATGACGGGCCTTGGACTCATTGGAGGTGAGCTTGGGTGAGCTTCTTGAACCATGGTTAGGAAGATAGCATCCATCTCCGCTTGGCGTTTGGCTTGAGCTCTTGTTAGGGCTCCTTGTGGTGTTGCAGATGGAACCGGGTCAGTTCTTTTATTTTTGTGGGAAGGGAAATAGGGTTTCAATTGTAAGAGGAGAAAAAATAAATTTTAAATATTTTAAGAAATTTTTTTTATTTATATGATTTTCTTAAAAAAATTTACCGCAATATTTTTGTATCGTGCTAAATAATTTGGTTGTTGGCGTTGGCGACATAAGCCGTCGCCAATGATCCCTTATATTAGCCACGGTAAAGATTAGCCGACGCCAATTACATGACTATTAACGACGGTTGTGTACCACCGATGTCAATAAATGATATTTTTGCCACACTGATGTTGCCGTCGCCGAATAAAGACTAATGGCGACAGCAAGGCTTTGCCGTTGCCAAATAAAGACCAATGGTGACGGCAAGGCTTTGCCGTCGCCAACATGCGTCGCTAATTGAATTATTTTTTGTAGTTTCACAGTTTTAGCACGACCGTCCTCTATCAGATGCCTGCGTGGGAGGCTGAAACCTGGAGCGTCCCTGCGTCTGATTACGCCCTTATCCTGAGGCTCCTGATCCCATACTAACTTGCCCCGTCCTCTGTCTCTTATCAGGCCCTCCGACCTGAGTAGATCTCCTAGGACCCGGTCGGTCCCTCTCATAAGCCGAAGCTTTGTCCTACTAGTCTGCTAGAAAGTCAAAACGGAAACCCACAAGATATGCATGGGTAGACTCCCCAATCTCCGTGAGAATAAGTACACGTGTTGGTCCACTGGAGGTGAAGCGGGACCCAAAAATGCCAACTCCTTCCTAAACCTCATGATCGCCTCCACTACCGGGACGTCCTCAAATCCAGCCTCTAAGTACTGCAGGGCAATAACTCTCTCGAACAAGGCTCAACATATGTGCAAATCCGGTGACTTCACTCTGGACCGTCCTCCACCAATATTGGGCATGCTCCCTGAATAAAATCTGTACCAGCTCCACCCATCGACCCGTCGATCCTCGGGGCAACGGATCGACTGCAATGCTGACTCTACGTACCCGCAGGTGGTTGAAAGCCTTTAACTAGGAATCCGGCCTTGGTGACCTTGACCTGTCTCTAACCTATCGCCCTCGGCAGCTATTGCCGGTGCAACTCTCGGCGGTGTAGCTATAACCTGTGTTGCTCTCTACGAGGCCTCAGCCGACCCCGCGGGCACTGGTGGTGTTGGGTGTGGTGCCCCAGTCCTGTAAGCCTCCTCCACCCTCTAGACATAGTCTCGGTATACTAACGCCCCTATAGATACTCGACTAGACTCGGCCAACTGTGACCTTTGTGCTCTGGGCCTCGCAGCGGTCCTAGCCCTAGCCTCAGGAATAACACTCTCCGCCACCTCCTCAACTGTAACTTCCGCAACTGGCGGATCCGCAAGGGGGACACGTCCCCGACCTCTCGCGGCCGGAGGTCTACCTACGCGTCCTCGTCTCAGGACCGCAGGAGGAAGAGGGGGTATGTCCCTACCTCGTCTTATGTATGTAGTTGCTCTAGTACGTGCCATCTGATATCGTATAATATATATGAATAAGTCTAAGCTATATATAAATATACCAAGTCCAGGAAACTACCTAAGTTCACACACACACACATATATATACAATCCAATAAACTAAGCTGTCGAGGTCTGCGGAAGGAGTGGGGGTCCCGTACATTCTATCCCTTCCCGATTATGCTCGTGATTTGAAGACGAAATTCATTTTGAAAACCCAGAACTCTTGCGGGTTCTGTTTATTTTTATTCGGTCTTAGAAGATTGTGAGTGTCATTGTTGTCAACCTAGGGCTCTAATACCA
Organism: Fagopyrum homotropicum; assembly: GCA_033239125.1. Lineage (NCBI taxonomy): Eukaryota > Viridiplantae > Streptophyta > Magnoliopsida > Caryophyllales > Polygonaceae > Fagopyrum > Fagopyrum homotropicum. Next base: position 75,152,277 of record BSWB01000008.1, read on the forward strand.
AGTTGTAACACCCTGAATCCGCGGGACTTGGGGCTCTACGGGCTTGGACCTCACAATGAGTCCCGACCCTTAGCATTACAACAATTTCACCGGATTTTACAACAAGACACAAATAAAGGCAAACCCGAAAACATTTTGATGCAAGCGTATGAAAACCAAATACAACCAAAGGAGACTCCGGCCGAATTCTCAACAACATAAGTGTGAAAATAATAAAAGTACATAAGACAACAACATCAAATATAAGAGAATCCCCGTCCTATAATGTACGGGATTCCCGGCTTCCCACTCCTCCGAGTCACTCGGCGGCGTCCCTAACCTACAGGGCATCTACGACATCGGTTTGAAATCGTTAGCTAATATTCTAAGCATTAGAATAACACTAATTGCACATACACACACAAGGTAAAGTAAACATAGTAGCATGGTTGCACATAATCCGGTTATTATCTTCATTACGTGATCCTGTTCTAATTTCCAATTTATACTTGTGGCACGAGAAGTCTACGACTCTCGCCCTGGTCCTTGTATAACCAGCAGGAGTGGTTCGGCGCACCTCCCCGTATACCATGTGGAGTGGTTCGGTGCCCTCTCCGTATACCGTGCATGGTCTGGTCGCTGAGAACCTTTCAGTCTCCCTTGGGAGCTGGACAGTGATATCACCGCCCGATTATAATATATAAGTATTTGGGCCAACAATATATAAGGTTAATATAGTCCGATTCATTATTATACTAGACATAACCACACACCACCAACACATATCAAACTAATACATAAAAGCTAGTTAAGTAAGTCCGTGGACTTACCTCACTCAAGGTATGTCGAATAAATCCTCTCTTAGCTTTCCGCGGGAAAAAACTCAACGCCTGGCCAAACAAGGTGCACTATCAATAACTAACCAATATGCTAGAAGCCCTCCGGTGTCGGGCGGTGTAGGGAGGCTCGAGTAGGGCTCAAAGGGTGGCAGTGTGGTGGTTGCTGCAGGGAGAAGGAAGATGGTTGAGAGTTCCGGATGAGGAGATGAATGGTAATGGGAGGCGGTTGAAACGCTTGGGAGATGGGAAGAGGTGAGTTGAGGGGTGACTGCCAAGATAGGTGAAGAAACAGAGGGTTGGAGATTGGGTAGGCGCAGAAGGGGCAAGGGGTCAAGGGCGTAAGCGAGGGGTTGGAGGCCAGGTAGACAGGGTAGGGTTGCAGCTAGAGGGTGGCAACATTCAAGGGTCGGTGAGAGAAGGTCGGCTCACTAGCGTGGAGAGAAAGGGAAAAGAAAAGAAAGAAAGAAAAGGGAAAATAAAAGAAAAGAAAAGAAAAGAGAAAAAAAAAGCAAAAAGAAAAGTATAAAGAAAGGGTAAAAGTGAATCTGATCCAACTCGTTCGGAACCGGATTTTCAAACCGTGAGAACTTCTGACTTTACCGAAAATAATAATTCGGGTATACGCGAACGTATAAAAAATATAAATATAGGCGGGAATGATATTTTACGTCGTAAAATACTTTTAAATAATAATAGTTAATATAATCAAATGTCGATAGGAGGAAGAAAAAATAAATATCGAAAAAATGCGTCTAATAAATTGGGCGTTTCAATTCCGTATCAAAATTAATTTATCATGCGATAGTATATATACGAGTTAGTAATTTTTAAAGTTCGTATTATTTTTTCTTCAGTGATATTTCTTATTAATTCTGGTCATTTTTCCTACTATGTATCATACTATCATGTTAGTTCTATCTTGTATTTTTTGTATGTTAGTTTATGTTGTACTTTTTATTTTGTATTTTGATTGCACTTGTTAGCTTTGGAGTATAGGATACGTCTAAAATTTTCACTATCGTTCCTTACAAAACTTATATGTATTAAAAGAGAACCCTTTTTTGCCACGTGTCGCAATCACGTTTATCGAAGCCTCCCAAATTATTTTTCAAAAGCAATTAATTAATTGGTTTTTAGATATTAAAAATAATCGAAATTTTTTACTGTAAATAACCTCATTGATACGTATCTACCAATAATTTAAAAACTAATCAGTTATAAAAGCAATTAGTTAATTGGTTTTTAAATGTTAAAATTAATCCAAATCTTTTACTATAGGAGATCACATATCTACCAATATTTTGAAACCTAATCATCTCCTTAAAGATCTAGGGTTTTGAAACGTAAATGAGAAGTTAATGCTAACTATTTTTTTACCTATATTTTATTTCAGAAAATCTTACGAAATCCCATATAAAACTAACATATCTTTTTTAAGATCTTTCTTTTCCATGTAAACTTCCACGATTTTCCCCTATATAACGAGATATTCTCACTATCCATCACTCCAAATCATCATCTCACTAGGGATTGATACATGAGACAAGCTTCTCGGGCTCGGCTCGCGTTCGGCTCGTCAAAAGCTCGGTTCGGGCTCGGCTCGTTTATAAATGAGTCGAGCTTGAGCATGTCAATGCTCGGCTTGTTCGGGTAAAGCTCGGCTCGTTCGTCTAAAATAACACTATACTACTCGTGTTCGGCTCGTCAAAAGCTCGGCTCGGGCTCGGCTCGTTTATAAACGAGCCGAGCTTGAGCATGCTAAGACTCGGCTCGTTCGGCTCGTATAACACCCCTACATCTCACTTTCAGCTTCGTTCAATATTTAGGGGGGTGTATTCAATTAAGAGTCTATAGGAATTTTTTGGAGTTTAAAAGTCTATGGGTATTGAGTATAGATTTTTAAAAGTCCATATAAATCCGTAGGTATTCAATTAGGATTTAAAATTTTCCATAAAATTCCTATGGTATTTAAAAGTTTGTGGATTTTAAAAGAATCTATTATTTCATTGATTTTGTAGGATTCTTCATTGATTTTGTAGGATTCTTCATTACTTTTATAACTACCTAAAATTCATATAAATCTTCCCCCAACACATAAGATTTCCACAGAATCTGTATTGACTCTATATAGAATTAAAATTTTCCACAGAATTTGCAAATCCTATAATTATTAAGAATCCGTCAAAATCTTTAAAAGTCTCGATTGAATACACCCCCTTTAGTCTATTGAGTTTTGTTCATTTCGATTTAGACGTACGATTAACGATTGTGAGTTGCTTTCAAGCTTCCGATTTTTCCATAGATAGAGATAATCGAGTCTATAACATGGGCTCTCATGATGAGTTAGATTCTTGCAACGAATCCACTCCAAACTTTGCCTCCCATGGGAATTCATTTAATATTATCAAGGTAATTATTTTGCGTGGTTTCTAGAATTTTCTATTCATATCTTCAATTCCAAAATCCAGTTGTTGAGTTGAATCAGTTTCAATTGCTATTTTTTTGGTGGACACAACGAAGATTGCTGAGCAACAAAACAAAAAACTTCAAAAGGAAGGATGAATCGAGAAAGATAGTCCGTTTATCCGTCTTGGGATACGCCGCTTCGATCTTCAAATCGCGTTGGGAAAACTCATCTTGGAATCCAATAGGTACTTTTTTGGAGTTGTATCTGATCGATCAACTATTTTGATCAATTTATTGCAACTTCACTGATGTTTGTCCAACTACACACCTTCAACAGGAGACTACGAGTACATATACATGGTTATGGCCGGCGATGGATAAAGGATCCTAATCGACGTCGATTTCAGTTTGGAGTTTCGAGATCACTCGATCGCTCGATCTATAGAGCGTACAAGACGATCATGCAATCTCTTCTCTTCATATTGGTCGGAAAGGAGCTTCGACTCGAGCAAATCATTTATGCTTTGTCAAAAGCGAAGAAGAAGAGCTTGAAACAGAAAGGGATGCACATTTCTCTTTGGAGGAAATTTGAGCACATGAGAGCCATGGCTCTCTCCGTACACAAGAGCCACCACATTGCCACCGAGGTCCAATTCCACTAGCATCGTGTCAGAGGAAGAACACGGAACAAGAGAGTAGATGGAGATATGTACAACAACTAAGACTGAATCCGAGATTGAAGCCGTGAGCTGGAGTTGATCTTCAACGAGCAATCTTCATTAAAGAAGTCTAATTCTGGCGAGGTGTCACCGTCGCCAGCAATTGTAGTGGTGCACTCTCCGTGGCAACCGCCGACAATAAGGCCGAGGAGTTTATCAACCTTAGAGAGGCGGAGCTAAAGTGCACTGACTCAACTTTTCTTTGATAAGAAAAGTTCTAAAATTTTGGATTTTTTTTGTTTTGTTTTATTATTAAAATACTATTGCCTTTTTATATGTAAAAAATGTATAAGATATTGAGAATTTGAATAACCTTTGTTTATTAAAATATATTCCCCTAATCCATTCATGATTTCGTTTAATCTGATCAAATCTTTTGGTACCGTGTATTCTTTTTTTTTTTTTCGTATTGGTATTCATATATTTTTTTTTAAAAAAATGGGCAATTTTGGTAACTAGACTTTTTTTAAAAACTAGAGTAGTAACGCTTTTTAATGTTTCAATTAAGTAAATACACCAACCTTTTGTATTTTTTTTCAAACTCTACCCACTTTTCTTTCAAAGGGTACATTTACTAAATATAAAACTAGAAAAAGTTTAGTAAACCAAATTGTTTCAAGAAAAATTGGTCCCTTATGGCTTAAATTATTTTCTTCTTATACTTTGTTAAAATATTTTATTAATAGCTCAACTAAAAAACCAAAAGAATAAAAACTAATTATGAATTTTAAAAAACTTTTCTTTTTGTTTTTGAAATAAAAAAATAATTTAAACTAATTATGATCACATTAAATTATAAATTAATTAACTTTATAAATAATGGTATAAAAGTTTTTTTAATTGAGAAAACTAGAGCTAATTTGTTACTTTTTAATAAAAAAATATCCTGATTTTTCGAATTAAAATAAAAATATAGAAACTTAAAACCATTCGAAAAACTACAAAAATCTAGAAAGTAAATGTAGACCTACTTTTATATTTTTAAATAAAAAATATAATATTTTTGATTTAATAAAATTAAATTATAAACTAAAAATCTAAAAAAGTAAATTTAAACTAATAATGTACCCTTACTTAGAAGTGTTTTTATATTTTTACGATTTGTATTAATACTATTAAATGATAAATTTTTCAAAAAGATATTCCACAACAATAAATTTAATAAAATCTCGTGCAGTGCAGTGATACACTAGTTAGGATTATCAGATGGACTATTTTTTTCAACTATCTTTTGGATAATTATTTCCTGTCTTCCTTATATTTTGATTCATTCCTTTGTTATTTTGATCTTATGAAATACCGTGACCTCTCAATTAATGTACTAGTTTAATGCATCGAATTCAATATTTTATAATAAAAAAGAAAAGAAAAGAAAAGAAAAGAATATGGCAGAGAATCATCTCCCGAGAGAAAAGAAAAATGGCAGTAGAAACAACTTCGGAGAGTCAAACTTGTCGTGGCGCACCTCTTCCGCTTCGAGCCACCTTCCCTTTGTCTCTTTTCTCTGTCCTAAGGTCTCCCAATCTCCACCAGCAAGATGCCAGATCACGGTGAATCCCTCCATTTTACCTGCAATTCCTCCATATCTACCGACGGTGACTTGTCTTTCACCACCGCTCAGCCAACTGCGGCTCCCACTGACCCGCTGACGAACCTCTCTTCTGTCAAATCTCGTATGGAGTCCCTCAACGGCTTCCTCTCCGACTCCATCGCCAGGAACGCCCTCCTTGATCGCCGCCAGATGGATATGGTCTCCTCTGAGATCTCCTCCGCCATCCAACAGGTTATCGTCAATGGCACTGCCCTGCTGGCTTTCTTCCATTTCCCTAACAACCTCTCTTCCGAGAACCCTAATTTTCAGATGCCAATCGCCCCCAAATTCCCTGATCCCAGTCCGGCAGGTAACGATTCAAACTCCGTGGAGCCTCTGGACGAGGAACTGGTTAACGAAGAGGCGAAAATCGACTTCGATGTGATTGAAATCGATTCCATCGAGCTTCTCGCCGAACACGTCCACTTCTGCGAGATCTGCGGGAAAGGATTTAAGCGAGACGCTAATCTGAGGATGCACATGCGCGCCCACGGCGACCAGTTCAAGCGCCCGGAGGCGCTCGCTAAACAACCACCGACGTCGTCTACGGCTGTCGAAAGTAGTAAGATGACGAGATTCTCTTGCCCCTTCTTAGGCTGCAATCGGAACCAACGGCACATCAAGTTCAAACCCTTGAAATCAGTGGTGTGCGTGAGAAATCACTTCAAGCGAAGCCACTGTCCGAAGATGTACTCTTGTAACCGTTGCAACAAGAAGAATTTCTCGGTCTTGTCCGATTTGAAGAGCCATCTGAAAAACTGTGGAGAGTCTAAATGGAGGTGCACCTGTGGAACCACATTCTCGAGGAAGGACAAGCTGTTCGGTCACATGGCTCTGTTTGAGGGTCATATGCCTGCAGTTGGAGTAGAGGATGATGCCGACAACGGATGCAAGAGGTCTGGAGCCGCTTTCATGGAGGATGATCAAGCGGCAGCTGGTGAGATGGATGGTTTATTTGCTGATGGAGTGCTTGATGAGTTTCCTGGCTTTGATGAGAAAAGTATTCAGGAAATGCTTGGCTCATCCTCTTCTCCTGATTATGCTCAGCAGTTCTTTAGTATGTAGCAGCAGCCGCAGGCAACCCTTCTCTCCTTGTTTGTATGATATCTGTAATGTATTTATGTTGTCATTACGGAAATTTCCCTTATTTCTGGATTTTTGTTTATTTGTGGACTGCTAGATTTTCGCAAATTGCGATGTCTTTGAATTTTTATTCTGATTGGGTAACAGAGGATTTGTATTGACGAGGAGGGAGCTGATCTCGCGTAGAGTATGACAGTGTGTAGATTCATCGTGCTATAGGCATAGTCACAGATTAACCTTGTAGGATTCATCATATATGAGAGGCCTCATCGTCAACTGTCCGATGATTATACACGGTTGAGTTGCGTTGCGGAAAATCGCGTGTTTTTCAACACACCGAGTATATTAGAAATATTTGCTTACAAAAAATCGCGTGTTTTTCAACACACTTTATAACGGAGTTGTGCATTGTAATTTTTTTTAAAAAAATTATGCATTGTATAAGGATTAAATTTATTAATTGTAGAATAATAAAAAGTTCTTTATTTGTGACTATTTTCTCGTTTTAAAAATAATCAAATCGAAATTATTATGAGCGATTTTATTCGGTCAGTCAAAAAAATACAAACGAGTCAAGGGAATCAAATTTCGAGTACGAGGCGCATCCAGAGTATGCCTTTGGGGCACATCCAGAGTGCGCCTCCGGGGCACATCCAGAATCCGCCCCAGATGCACACTCTGGATGCGCCCCAGAGGCGTACTCTGAATGCGCCCCAGAGGCACATCCAGAATACGCCCGGGTTGCCTCTCGTGTCTAATCGAATAACAACCCCGTTATAAGTTATATTAAAATGAGATAATGTAAAACTTCGACTAACCTCTACAAAGTGTGTGTTGTCTAAGACACACGTTATCGTACGGATCACCGTAGGCGGGCCTTGATTAGGTGTGCTAGCTATCATAGGAAGGAATGTTGACGCACTATTATCAAGGATAACTAGGGCTATCTTATAGTATGTGTCTGCAGCACACCCAATCATAGGCAACTCCATCCAATATCTACGTGGGCATGGAGCATTTTTAGTCCAGTTAACATTCTTAAGCACATTTATAAATGTGGTGAATACGGTGCACTGCATAGATTCACATGTATAATCATGTTATATATATATATATATATATATATATATATATATATATATAATCATAATTTTATTAAATTTTATAAAATTAAATACTCACCTTTGAATATATTGTTCTTCTCAAGTTCTCAACTCCATAAGTATCTTTTTCCTTATTACTAAGAAATCTTCATTTGGAAAGCCCAAAACCAAAGCAGTAGATTTGTATCTGCAATTACCTTCACCTAACACATTCATGGCTCCATTCACATATGGTTCCATGAAATTTCGAAATTCCCCTTCTTTCCAAGGATATTTTCCATCATCATGTGTAACCTCAGGTGTAGCATCTACATCAATTGGTTCCTTTCCTTTACGACGTAGCTGACTAGATGGAGTGGAGAAAAAAATTCAAGAAAATCGAGATAAAAGATGAAGAACACGGTAAACAATAGAGTGAACAATGAGCTAATAGGGATAAATATGTAATGCATAAAAACAAGAGTAAAGAAAACTAACTCTCTAGGTGTAGCCTCTGCATTCTTTATTTTTTTCCCCTTTGAACCTCGGGGACGGCCAGGGCTACATCTAGGTGTAGCCTCTCCGTCATCTGGATCCACCACTCTCTCGGAACGGGGACGTCCAAGACCACGTCTTGTCGAATGCTCAAACGAACTTTACTCTCTTCTTGTTGATCTCACGGTTGGTGGTCTTCCCTTGGCCCAGACCTTTTGTGTTGGCTTTTTCATCGTGGTATTTCCCGGATTCTCGATGTCCTCGAGGCAAAATGTCATCTTCTCCATCTCATCGTGGGTGAGCGTGTTAGAAACCATTCTTTCTTTGAATCTGTTCAACGACACTAGGCTCGGATTGATGGGATCACCACCACCACCACCACCACCACCATCATCATCATCATCCATGTCACCATTGGGAAATATAATTGAAATCCAATGAACTTGCTTCCAAAATAGGTGGATCTGATTCAATGTTATAGCTCTCCTTGCCCGGATCGCTATGGTAAAGTCATGCACACATGACACTCCATGAGCTTCCCTCCAATAACTATCCCGACATACAATATCATCTCTTGTCCTCCTAGATTTGGTGAAGTTATCCCACAAGAGCGTGAAACACTCATTGGTGACATAGTCTCGAAGCAAGTCAAACATCGGTATACGCACCTTTCGAGGAATCCTCACCCGTGACATCTCTAACGAAGCTTGTTTGAGTAATTTGTTTTGCCATACATTCATCTCGCCTCTTTTCTTCTTTGAAGCTATACTTTTGAATTTGGAACTCAGTTATCCTTCACCCCGTGAGTCTCTTCTTCTTAATCGTCTATCTTATGTGATTATACTCCTCGCTTGATTTTTTTTTATTGTAGAGATTGTTGTAACTTGGTATGTACACCAATTGTTTGATAAAATGCCAAGTTGATTCATTATTTTTTTTTGTTGTGTTGTGTTAATTCATAGTTCATCCAAGAAATAATAGCTGATGAAGTTGTAAGTGAAGCTTGAGGACTTCATTAACTGAATGTCCGGGAATTCAGATGAATTAGTTCTCGGGATGTTGCTTGGTGCATGCCATAAAATTCATAATGTAGATATTGGTGAGCAGGTAATAGTTGTTGTTGGAGATTGCACATTCAGACTCTCAAAACTTACATTGTTTGATCAAAGGTGTTTGTCAAAATGAAGGTTGAGATGATGTTGTAAGATTGAGAATGTTACTGAAGCAAAAGGGATAGCTAAGATGCCGGGTTGTAGTTGGATAAAATTGAGAATCAACTCTATGAATTTCATGTTGGTGATGACTTGAATCTTTAGTTCTTTAGAACTATGTAGCCTATTTAGTTTGTGAAGCAAAGAGTTGATGGAGGAGTACGTACCAGATGACAATAGATTATAACATATATAGCATGTTCCATTGCTGCCGGTTTTGTGATTTTGAGCATCAATGATTATACTTGTATAGTTTGAAGGTGATAAAAGAGTTTGTAATTACTTTAGCTTTTTTTCTTCTTCTGTTTTCTTGCTGAATTATTTTGCTAAACTTTTAACGGTCTCAATTATTTTGCACGGTCTCAATTATTTTGCTAAACGTACTCTTGTTGAATTAATGTCCAACTTTTAACGGTTTCAATTTGAGATGATGTTAATATATTAATGTCCATTTTTGATTGAGACGTGAACTTTGATTTGGATTTCACGTAAAATATATAGAGTCGCAACGGGCTAGGTTAAACTCGACGCTCGACCCTTTTATCGGGCGCAAAGAAAATCTGTCAACTAGGCGCAGCCAGAGTGTACTTCTGGGGCACATCCTGAATCCGCCCCAGAGGCGCATTTTGGATGCGCCCCACATGCATACTCTGGCTGCGCCCCAGAGGCGCACTATGGAGGCGCCCCAAATGCAGAATTCGCCCGTGTTGTCTTCTTTGTCTGATCGAATAGCAACTCCGTTATGTAAATGGAACCCGATATATAATTTTATAAAAAAAAGAATTTAAAACGAAATGTGTGATAAGTAATAAAATAAAGTTTAAAAATACAAACAAAAGCAAAAACAAATTATTGGATGAACGAAATTTATAATCTGGAAATTTATTCTTGTGACGAACGACGTAATATAAAAAAAATACCCGTATTTTATAATTAAAAAACATAATAGGACAACAAAATACTTAGATAAAAAAGAATACCGTAGAGTAATATTTTTATATAAAAAACATACATTTTCAATAAATCATTTATATTTAAAAAATCAGAATCTGAAAATTTGTAAATTAAAAAACAATTTATAGATGACGATAAAAAATTCTATAATATAAAATTAAACAAAATATCATGCAATAACGGATAAATTAATATTAATTTATGGAGACAATTATAAACGCTTTTCAAGTTCTCAAAGCACCAGCTTTACTTGATGATCGATGTGGGATAGCAAATTCGCTGAAAACAGTAAGTAAACGACCCATAAAAAAGTAGATCAACGACCCATAAATTAATATTAATTATACTTCAACTTAACCCTCTATTTATACAAGTGAAAACCAATGCGGGATAGCAAAAAATCGCTGAAAATACTTAGCGACCGACAAAACAGTAGGCCAACGACCCACAAAACAGTAGGCCAACGACCGACAAAACAGTAGGCCAACGATCCATAAAACAGTAGGCCAACGATCCATAAAACAGTAGGCCAACGATCCATAAAACAGTAGGCCAACGACCCACATAACAGTAGGCCAACGACCCATAGAACAGTAGGCCAACGACCCACAAAACCGTAGGCCATAGACCCACAAAACCGTAGGCCAACGACCCACAAAACAGTAGGCCAACGACCCACAAAACAGTAGGCCAACGACCCACAAAACAGATATTAATCTGTTATGAATAAAAATTATACTTAACTTAGCCAAAAGGCCAAGAAATGTGTGATTTGTTTAATCTTCAAAACCTCTATTTATACAAGTTATCAAACTATCAGCATTACTTATAATCGATGTGGGATAGGGAATTTCGTAAAAAAATTTAACGTAAATAGATTGAGCTTATAATCCTTCAAAAATAAATTAAGAAAAAAATAAAAATCTTTCAAATAAATAAATTACTTAAATTTCGACGGCTTAAAAGTAAAAGAAATACGTAAACCAAATTATTTTTAAAATATTTAGGAGATCTTATTAGTTAATTTTACAAAATTTTGTTTTATTTTTGGATCAATAAAAAAGATTTTATGGTTTAATAAGTTAGTTAAAAAAAGATTTAATCCTACAAAATTTGTGAGAATGACACGTCAACTTTAGTGTCTTTTGTTTTAGTAGAGTATATAGAATATAGAAGATATTTGCTTTCTTCTTTTAATTGATTAACAAGCTATTATAATTAAATTATAAATTATACTCCAACACATCCTTCTTTAATTCATACTTTGAATATTTTCACCGTATCTCACTTTTGTTTGCTTCTTCGTATCGGTGTTTTCGCGTCTTCTCTGCATCGCTTGTCTGTCCAAGTATCAAACATTCTTTTCCATTTTGTGTCCTCGCATCACCAAGTGCCTCCCTTTAACACCTTGCACCATCTTCTTGTCTCGGCGAACCTATACCCCTCCATCGTTATCGCTCCCAACGAGATGACATTCACGTTCGCCGATGACACATACCTCACGTTGTGCAGAGTGCGGCTTGTATCATTGTGAAGGCTCATCCTCACGCTTCCGGTACCTTCAACGTACAACTTCTCACTACCAACCGAGCTGAAGTGATCAAACTCTCCACCAACCTTCAAGGTGCCATATAATGCTTGGTTTCGACATACATGCATCGAGATGCTATCTATCACCCACTCCATATTTGGCGGTCTCCTCACTTGTTGCTAAGTAAACATCTTTGTAATGAACTTCACCCTCAACTTCGTTAACCACATTTGTACGGGAGTCCTCTATCATCTTTCCCAACAACATCTCTCTCTCAACCTTTTCAGGTCCTCCCTTATTTGAGGAAACCGGGCTTGCATTTGACTCTTCTTTCCGTAGTAGAAGCACTCCACTTCACTCAAATCTCGCCGCAATCGCGAGCTTGGTTTCCATATTGGGTCATCATGCCTTCTCAATTGACTCCTCCCCCGTTCTCGCTCCTCGCAACTAGTATGTGATCCTCTCCTTTGTCAGTAGCATCGTTCTTTATCAAATTCTCACTCTCCCGCAAAACAGTGTTCACCTCATCTAGAGTGAGTGAGAGACTTTCTTTCTACAAGTAACGTCTACACAAAGGACTTGTAGGACTTCGGCAATGATGCTAACAACAACAACGCTGCTCTTTTTCTCCAATCTTGTCATTTGCATTCATCGATTGATATACTAGTTGATTAAACGAGTTAATGTGGTCATGAAGATTACCTCCTTCCTCCATCTTGAGCGAGTAAAGCTCCAACTTCAAGCACAAACGATTGGTCAACGATTTCAACACGTAGATGCTCTCGAGCTTCTCCCACAACATCTTCGGTGTGCTCTCTTTTAACAAGTTGTACTTAATATCAGGAGCTTGCGCCAACCACATTGTACTTACCACCTTCCTCTGAATGCGTTGTCACTTCTTCCCCTCTAGAGCTTCGTCAAGACCAAGCTGCACCAATAAGTCTTGAATAGTACCATGCCACAAAGTGAAGTTCACCTTTCCGTCGAAGAGTAGAATCTCAAACGCTTTCATCGCCTCGGCCGCCATCACGCCAATCATGATATTCTTTTAGCAACAAAGTTTATCCGGTAACCACCACCGTAACCTTTGGCTCTAATAACATATATTGCGAAAAATCACGTGTTTCTTGACTCACACTGAGTATATATAAACGGCCGCCATTACACCAATCATGAGATTCTTTTAGCAACAAAGTTTATCCGGTCTTTTGTTAAAGTTATATTTGGTTGTGAAGTTAGTTTAATATTTTGTTTTAGTTTAGCATTTTATTAAGTTAGTTTAGCATTTTGTGTTATTGTTAGTTTAGCATTTTATGTGTTATTTTTTTTGTTTTTTTTTTGAAGAGGTAATTAGAACACCCGGTTCGATCGGCTTTGCCGATCTACGTCCGGATCGGGTAGTAAATCGTGGCCCATTGTTGGGGGATACCCTCCCAATACATTTTATGTGTTATTGTTAGGTTAGCATTTTGTGTGTCTTATATTTAAAATGTTAGGGGTCAAATGTTATTAGTATAAGGTTTTTTTTTTATTATTATTGTATAAAATTTATTATTAACAATAACTACAAATATTTAAGGTATTATGGGTTTTATTTTGTACTTATAAAAATTCAAAGTTCACTTATCAATTTGGATATTTAGTAGTAGTGTTGTTTCAAACGTATACCACAAACTAATAATAAAAAAATAGGTACTTTATTTATTAAAAAACCAAATTATGTTTACATATCTTTATTTAAAGTTTCATAAAAAGCTTTTTTTTTTTAAACAATTTGGTTCAGGGGCGGCCGCAAGATTTTTCAAGGGGGGGTCGAAAAAATATATTTTTTACTAGAAATAAAAGTTTCACTGCTGCAACATTAATCAATATTACAATAAAACAACGTTAAAAGTTAAGCATTTCAAAATAGTGTTCAATGCTACAAGATAACTCAAGTGGACGCCAAAGGAGGTAAACTCATCTTGCGGTTTGACATATTCTGATAATATTGAAGAATATCTTCATCATCAACGCTTTTGAAACTCTCTTTCTCAATGTAGCACACTAAAAAATCGGTGAGATTTTCATCCGACATCCTGTTACGCAATTGAGACTTCACAATTTTCATTGCAGAGAATGCCCTTTCAACAGTAGCAGTCGTAACTGGCAATACCAAAACCAACTCCAAAAGGCGATATACTAAAGGAAAAACAGTGTGAATACCTCTCTCAACCATCCTGCATGTCACCTCTCCTATATTTGTCAACGAAGAACTCCTGTTATCTTCCTTTATGTCATAAATCCATGTTGCCAATTCATCTTCAAGTACACTCAGATCATAACCAGAAAAGTCTTGTGGATAATGTTGGGCAAGTCGAACTAGCTGAGACTTATTGAAATTGGGGAAGAAATCCTTTGGATGAAAACATCCCATACAAGCGAGTATTTCAGAGTTTGACTCACCGAAGCGACTTTCCATTTCTCGATCAAGTTGGTCAATGACCTACAAATGAACATAATGTAAAATATAATAGTAATATTCATTAAATAAAATAGTTATGAATTTATAAGAAAATGATAAATTACCTGACAAAATATTTCAACTCGAAAGTGGTGAAAGTTTGTGATAACACTTCCAACACGTCTTGCACTAAATCGACCCGGAACATTTTCATCCATTTTCAGAACGACAACATTATTCTTTTCACAGAAAACGTTGACAGATTCTAAAAGTTCACTCCACCCATCATTCCTCAAATCTTGAAATTGTCTCCTACAGGTTCGTACTAGATTAACGGCTTCTAAAATATCTTGATCTTTTTTCTGCAAAACTTGTGACAAATAGTTTGTTATGCCCAAAATTCGTTTCATCAAGTGGGCAATAAAAACAAACCGGTAACTCTCCATCTTCTCAACAAGGCCTTGAGCCATTCCCCGATTGGAATCCGGACCTCCATCTTCATGAATATTCTCAAGCACTTTGATAGTTGAGGACCACAAATGTAGAACACGGGCAATGGTCGTGTAGTGTGAACCCCAACGTGTAACTCCCGGCCGAGCCAAAGAAAGTTCTTGATGTTTTCCTCTCCCAGTTGAGATTTCTCCCGTTTCCAACATCTCCACCATCTTGTCATGTTGAGCTTGTCGGAACTCATCTTTTCTCTTACAAGAAGCTCCAACCATGTGTGTGATTTGTGATAAGTACCCAAAGAACTCTTGTATTGGTTGAATATCATTTGAAATGGCAAGAACAACCAACTGAATTTGATGAGCAAAACAATGAATATACCTTGCAGAGGGGTTTTCATCTAATATTAGAGCCTTCAATCCATTAAATTCACCTCGCATATTAGAAGCTCCATCATATCCTTGACCTCTTAGTTTAGAGATACATAATCCATGCTCAGCAAAAAAGACATCAATCCCTTTTTTCAAAGAACGAGCTTTTGTGTCACCAACATGAACGACTCCAAGAAACCTCTCTATGATTGCGCCCTTGTTGTTCAAATATCTGATAACAATAGCCATTTATTCCTTGATCGAACTATCACGAGCCTCATCAATCAATAACGAAAACACTTTGTCTCCAAGATCACTAATTATAGCTTTCCTTGTCATTGCCCCACACGCAATTTTGAGATCATCTGGAAAGCGATGACTAGTGAGTTGAGCATTCTTAGGTGCATTCTCATTCACCACGCTTTCAACTTCAACAATCCGTTTACTAGACCAATTATGCATCTCCTTAAAATTCCCCATGTTGTCGGAGTCCATTGACTCTCTATGACCCCGAAATGGCAAACCCTGTAGAAGAAGAAATCTAACAATGTGCAGAGAAAATGTCAAACGAATACGATATTGAGCACCTTGAGTTGCACTTGCACCAGATACACATCTTGTCAAACTTTGTCTTTGATCTTTGAAATTGGCAAATAAGATTCGAGCTTCATGGTGAGGACTTCCGACTAATCTCACATGTTCTCTAAACTTCTCATAAGCCTTCTTCCAATTAGAAAATCCTATTTTCACAAATGCATCATTCAACTTTTTGTGTTTTGTCTCCCCTCGAAAGAGAAAACACCAAAAACAAAATGCCGTATCTTTAGAAACACTATATTCTAACCACTCGAAATCCTCAAACCACTTTGGCAAAAAACACCTCGACGTCTTCCCAAAGTTCTTCCGTGGAAATTCATGTGAGAGGGGTTGACAAGAACCTCTAACCACATACTCTCTCCTCACATCATCTCTAAGTGAAGGATCATACTTTTCCAAAGCTTTGCGCAATCCCGGATCACTAATAACTTCACTACTCATGTTTTCCATTCGAGGTTTTTTTTCTCCCCTATCAACGCTAGTGAAACCACCTTCACCATCAACATTATCATCCTCAACATTATCATCATCAACTACATTTCTAGCATTAGCAATATCATCATCTCTAGCATTAGCAATATCATCAATGGTAATATCATCACTAGCAACACCATTTACATTTTGGGGGTTTGGGGGATTGGAAGGCGATCCAATACTCAACAAGGGTCGTTTCTTTGTTCGAATAACAAATTTGTCCATTTCCTAAACAAATAACCAATTATCAAACCAATCATCAAATTTGTACAAGCCACTATTACTAACAATTACAAAGCCAAATAACCAATATCAAGATCAAATTTCAACAATTGCAAAGTCAAATAATTAAAATTCCAAAAACCCCTAAATTGAAAAATCTAACTAATGTACTCTTTAGGGTTAAGATTAGGAATACATTCAATAAAAAGATGGAAAAGCCAAAGAGTGAGACACTTACAGTTAATTCCGGCAGTTTCGTGGTCACCGGAGGCGGGTCGAGGCTGTCGAACGGCCGCAAAATCGCAAATCGCAGAGGAGAGGGGCGAGGCTGTCACCGGAGCCGGAGGCGTAGCAGCAAATCGCAGAGGAGCAGGCTCGTCGGTCGTCGGTCGACGGAGGCTGGCGGTTGGCCACCAGGCACCAGTGGTGAGCGCCGGTCGGAGAGGAGAGCTGGAGCCGCTGGGCGATGACCCGGAGTAATGCGCGCAGAAGAGAGAAGCTGTTGCGCAAGGGTTTTTTTTAACAGCTGTTGCGTTCCTCTGTTTTCAATTTTTCACAATAATTTTAATTTTAATTTTTTTTTAAATGGGGTGTCGATCGACCCTGCACGCCCCCCCCATGCGGCCGCCCCTGATTTGGTTTATTAGGCTTTTTCTAGTTTTGTGTTTAGTAAATGTACCCTTGAGAGAAGAGTGTGTAGAATTTGAAAATAAATACAAAAGGTTGGGGTATATTTACTTAATTGAAACATTAAAAAACTTAGTTATTATTCTAGTTTTTTAAAAAAGCCTAGTTACCAAAATTGCCCTTTTTTTTTGAATTTCCAAATGAGATTTTAATAGATATAAGATTATTAGTAGTTAGGTTAGTAGTTAGTAATGATGATAGTTGTTAGTATTGTTAATTAACATTGTTAAAAATAATTTATATAGAATGATGATAATCTTAACCAATAAACGTACATAAATAAGGGTTGTCTAATGTGTAGGTCGAGCGTATTGTTTGTAATACCCGAGAAATTTAAACTCTGTTTAAATACTAGATCAAATCGGATTCCGATCCGCCAACCTCTATTTTTCTAGATAAAATTAAAACGATATTAATTTCTATCATTTTATGGACTTTATTCACATAAAATGATAATTTACGTAACCCGTAAATAATTCCGATTCCATACGAGTAACCTTATTCTTGCAGCCAATTGTTTTATGGATGAGCAGGCCCAACTAATTTGCCCAATGACCTTCAGCCGGCCCATTGACCCACTACCTAATCATTTACTAATTAAAATTAACTCTAACCTAATCCTTAACCCTAAACTAAACGTTCTTCTAAATGTACCTTACCTTCCCCCCGCGAGACGTACTGCCGCGTCAATATCAAACCTCAGCAGCAACTCACGAAGCTCTGAACCAGCACCGATCGCAAACCGACAGCAACACCACATCGATCACCCGGACTTCTTCCGCCGGTCCTGTCGACAACCAGCAACTCGTAGGCGCCGGAATCGAACCGCCTACACCCACTGCAACCCATACGCCTCCAACCTACAACACCGCCAGAACCAGGACTGGACCCCGACTCCCTTCAGGAACGAAAGACCGGTAAGTCTTCCTCCCTTCGGATCATCTTCTCCTACCGCCCATGCTGCTGAACCGTAACTCTTATTGCGGCCCAGGTGGCACAAGAGTAGCATCACCTCCGGTCGGCATCGTGGTAAATAAGTGAACCTTCATCCCTCGTCATTTCTTTCACGTAACAAGTGTAAGCGAGATATGCTTATCGATTCTACTGTTGGCCGGTACTAAATAGATTGGATCAAACTCGATTCGAAGACGGTTCCGCTCGGAGTAGACCAAGTTCTTCAAGGGGGAGCTGCGGTTGGTACTGCGATGGGTGAGTACTCTACTTCAGAGTACTTTTGTATACTTATATAGATTTGCATAGAGGTTGGAAAGGGGAGTGATAAATAGATTTATATAAATAGCAGTGCAGTTTATATAACTATGGTGTATAAGTTATACAAAAGTAGGAATTGGTAGAAATGAGTATATATTCATATAAAGAGATCATTGCAGGCTAGTGTGCACGGTATATGAATGTATGAGTTGGAAGAGTTAGATTTATATATATATATATATATATATATATATATATATATATATATATGAGTGTCATTGTAGTATTTCATATATACGGATATATATAGAGGGGTGAGACGAAGGTTATATATATAGTTAGATATAGGTAGCAGTGTCGTGTGTGTATATATATATATATATATATATATATATATATATATATATATATATATATATATATATACGTATATATAGATACGAGTTGGAAAAAAAATAAAATATGGGTATATATATGAATAAGTAGAGTGTATACATACATAAGTATATATATACATAGATGGGTAAGAGTAACGTATAAGATACGTATACATATATGTATAAGAGTAGTGTAACTGGGAAAGGGATGATGTTGTTCTCTTTGAAGAGTGTTTGAGTTTTAACCTTATAACCTCTAGTGAACTGTCCTTGAACAACCAGATTATGGAAAGAAGTTTTACAAGAAAATATTAGAAGTTAAGAATAAACTTTTGAGAGTTTCCGGGATCAGGGGTAAAATAATCTTTTACATTAAGAGAGTGTATTTTCGTAATTCTCCTCTTGAGATAGTACTTCTTAGAAGTTGTAACTTCTAAGAGTATGGGATGTGATTTTGATCCACATGCCTTGTGTAACAGGCATTTGAGTTTCTACGGTTGCGGACCGAGTTGGGACATTGAGAGTGTAATTTGATTCAGGTAAGTCCTTGCGACTTACTTAGTTGGTTTCTGGATGTTAGTTGAGTGATAATAGTGGTGTGTGCAATGTGTGTTTATAATAATAATAACTTGATAGGATGACGGTTATTATTCTGTTTTAAGGCCCAAGTGTATGTATAACGGGCCGTGACATCACTGCCCAGCTCTGCCAGGAGACTGGGAGGTTCTCTATACCCAGACCATGCAGGTACAAGGTGAGATGCATCGGATCCATTCCTGATGGTTACACGGGGGTGGAGACGAGGTTTGAGAATCCCTCGTGTCACAAAATAAGTATCATTAGTAAGAGTGAATGACTTAAATGAAGATAATAAATGGATTGTTGGAAAGCATGATGAGTGTTTACTTTTGCTATGTGTGTGTGCTATGATTATTCTTCTAATGTTTAGATAGCTAGCTAATGGTTGTTTTATTGTGTTTTTAGATTTACCGTAGGTTAGAGCAGCAGCTGAGTGATCCGGAAGTAGTGGTCAGCCGGGTCTCCGTACTCCTTAGAGTGGGGGTTTGGGTTGTTGCTTTGTTGTCCTTTCCTCTTGTTAAGACAATTAGTCTTTTCCGTTGTTTAAGTACTATAGGCTGTTAGAAGTGGTTGCATTCAACTCTTTAAAATATTATTTTTATGAATTTCGGTTTTTCTTATTTGTGTCTTGTTGCAAGATCCTAGTAAAATTGTTGTCAACTAAGGTCAGGACCCAATGTGAGGTCCTAACCAATAATACTCCAAGTTCCGAGAATTTGGGGTGTTACAACATGGTATCAGAGCTCTAGGTTGGCAACAATGACACTTGAAATCTTCTGAAAGACCGAATAAGTACTTGAGCAGAACCCGAAAAGGGATCTGAGTTTTAAGAAGAACTTTTGGTTTTCAAATGCATGCATAGTCTGGTTGGGGATAGAAAAGTACGGCTGACCATCACTACTACCGCGAATCTCAATATGCTTAGTGTGGACTTTAGGTTTTACTTTAGTTGGACTTATTAGCTTGATTAAACAAATGTGATATATATAAGTACATGCAAAAGATTAGTAGAAATTATAGTTATATTATACCCTTAACGGAGATAAGTAAATGAGATCCTCACTCCGTTGACACACCTAAGTATATTTGAAGGGTTTCAACGTAAGGATAAGTACGCTCAGCTTATGAGCATTAGGGTATGCGAACGTCCGGACAACTCCTTCGAACTTGTTGAGGAACGTTGAGACGG
The DNA here is from genome assembly GCA_033239125.1 of Fagopyrum homotropicum. Classification (NCBI taxonomy): domain Eukaryota; kingdom Viridiplantae; phylum Streptophyta; class Magnoliopsida; order Caryophyllales; family Polygonaceae; genus Fagopyrum; species Fagopyrum homotropicum. Next base: position 75,172,765 of record BSWB01000008.1, read on the forward strand.
AAAAGTGAAGACCAAAAGACAACGCCAACGACAATAGCAAGAAGGAGATAAAACCAACTCAACAGGGTCAAATGAAGAAAATACATGAGAGAAGTTCCGGAAAAGCGTTGGCTGACCGGCAATTATACAAATTAGGAGAGGCAACCCATAAATTCTTTCAAGTGTGGTGGAAAGCAACGTTACAGACAAAGAAGATGGCGGCAGAAACAAGCATAGGTGTGGAAGTCAAAGAGAGGTGGTAAGGACTCAAACAAGAGATATAGAATTCAAGCTCAGTGACGGACCAGAAGGTGAAAGTTGATGTTAGAAACAGAACAAAATATGATCACCTCGACAGTCTACTTGACACCACAATCAAAATGGATAACCGAGACAGTCAAAAGCATAGAAGTCAACACGAAATACATTGTCCATCCAAATATGAAGAATTAAAGAGTTGTAAATTGAAAGCTTACGCGTTGCCAACAAGTGAAAGGCAGCTTTCACCAACATGGAAGCGGAGTGACTTTCTAGAAGACAAGTGAGTGATAGCAAGGGCCGTGATACAAATATCAAAATCATAGAATCCTGAAAGTAGAGTCAAAGGGATCACTATAAAGGCAGCATTATAATACCAATCAAGAAGGGAGTTTGTGAGAAGGATCTTGGCGTACCCGAATGCCCACAATAATCTCCCTCTCACAAGTGGACTTAAAATTTTCAACACCAACGATTTACCCCGGGGAACCACGAGCAGCTGATGGCTGAGGTAAAAGTAATCGCGAAGATGCATATACGAGCTATCGTGGGAGAATTGACGAGTCCGTTGGCGGTAGATGAATGATAAATCTAAACTCAGAAAGAGTATAACGCCCTTATAGTGCGAAAGAGAAGTGTAGATTATAGAAGAGTTAAAGAAGTACAAGCGGAAAAACTAGAGAAGATAGATTTTCACCAGGTTTATCAAATTTCAAAGAGATAGAAGAAACGTAAGCCTATGATCTTGTAGAAGGTCAACTATAGACTACTTGGTAACAACTGGGACTTTACACGTGCAGGTTAACTAGTGGTGACTAGTTGCCAAATAATAAGAATAACCACAGAGTTACAAAAGAACTTTTTTGACATGAGGGGGAATCCTTAAAGCGACCAATTGCGGCAACTGTGAAGTCAATCAATACGAGTGCTAGTAACACTGAATAAGTTCAAGTCAGTAACTCTAAAGAGAATTGACGGTCCGAAATGACCCCTTATATCAGTAATGGTATAAAAAGAATTATTGTGAGCAGTTGCTTGTCTACTGACTAAGGAAAATGTTACAAATCACGGTTAGTATGGATGGATTAGTATAAGAAGAACCAGAGGGGTAAGAAGAAGTAGATGATTTTGACCAAGTCATACGTCAGTCCGGACAAAGGGTATGCACGTAGTATACCACACAAATGAGATTGATGGTGTACTTTCGAGAAAAAGTTGGGGTCAATTTTCGAGATTTACAAAGGAAGCCCTTATGACTAAAGATGTGACACATAATAATTGGAATTATAGAGGCGACACAAACATAGAAAATATAATTTAATGCCGTGGTGAAAAGTCTTATAGAGTTTTGAGGTGATTGTAAATGGAACCTACATCTTTGTTGGAACAGACATCAGAAAGAATTTAAAGTGAAATGGTGGTACTCCAATGAAAAATTAAGTTAACCCTGATAACCAATAATATGTAGATGGAGGAGTAGTAGTGAGATTGCATACAAATGGTGTACTAGAAGTCCATTCCCGACTGATCACAAATGAGTTGATGAAAGTAATCAGACCAATCAATGTGGTTCGTAAAGCGAGTACGAGGAAACTCAAAGGGGTAAAGATTTAAAGAAGGTAAAGCGACACGAGCATAAGGACAACATAATAAATGCGAGTCAAGAACTTTGATTTTTGAGAAAATCATATACAATTGAGGTTTCTTATGCAAATGGTACCGATAGGTGTTTAATAAAAGTCATACATATCGGACCGATAACGCTAGAATGGATAAAGTGTAGACCAAAAGAATAACTTAACCAGTAAGAAGGAAAGTCATGTATGAAAAGGCGGGTCTTGCTAAATAGGAATAAAGTGTTGAGATGAGGATGCCTTTGTAGAATCTATGCAAGAGTACAACGTAACTGAGGTTCCAACATGAAATGGGCAGTAATGATCAACTGAAAGTTGAGACCGATTCAGGGGAGAAAATTGTTATAAGATGAGTCACCTAGTAGAAGAGTTCACAAAACAAGCATGAGAGACCATCATGAATTGTTATTATTGTATCGGTGTAGACTCATTAACGCACCTCGAAAGTTAGGAGCTAAATAGAAGACGCCGTGTCAAGATTTTAAATAGGTTAAGGTGAGGACTTGTAGGCCAACATGATGTGCTCTACGTTAGAGTTCAACGGGATTGTGGAAGAATAACCACATAGAGGAGTCTTAACGAGTAGTACGTAGAGGTCTGGCGGGACCTAAAGGAATTCCGGGAAAGTCTAAGACCGAACGCTCCAATCGCTCCAAGGAGCCGTAACCGGTGAGTTGTTTTGCTGAGGAGTTCCTAGACCCATTTGGCAAACCCAATGGGAGTCGAAGACAATAGTTTCGATAAATAAGGACAGTTTATCTCGAGGTTTGGATAGCCAATACACCCGGTGCAGAGTACGAACTTTCACTTTACCGTAGTAAATTATCCCTAGAATGACGATCGGTTTGAGAGAACCTTGCCGTTATTAGAAAGGAAATTATTGATGAAAGTTTGGTAGATCATCCTGACTCATGGAGGATACCATTATGAGTTATGGGCGGCAACATATTGATTTGGGTAGCGCAGCGGAAGCGTGGTGGGCCCATAACTCATAGATCAAGAAACTCAATAATATTATATCTATGACCTCGAGCTAAAGAATTGGAGATCTTTAGGGAAACCTCCATTGGGAGTGTGACTTTGGGTTTCAACAAGTTGAAGTCTGACAAGATGTAGGTGTTGAGTCGCATTAGAGAGACAAGACCAAGTGAGTGGCCTTACAAAGGGCATTAGACAATTAGTAAAGTGTCGGGAGATGTCTCAGATCATTGTATTAGATGCGATAGTCGGGATCTTCCAATAAATCGGGAACAATTGGATTTAATAAAAGGAATACAGTTTTGTAGTCATTTTGAAAGTCGTCAAGAGTATCTGAAAGGAAATCAAGGAATGTGACCATGCAATATCTTCAGGAAGATTTTGAAGTTAGTAATCGACAAACACTCTTACCCATACTAGAGGGTGTACACCTAGTGCTCACGTGTAACAATTAAAGGAATGTATACGAGACCCGGGACATGTCATTAGCCATGAGGATTTGATAGTTGAGCCAGATCATACTGTTGTGGAGTACCCAATAGCTGTTCCGGAGCGTAGTACTAGACGTCTACGGTCCAAGGAGATACCGATGTTGAGGATCTAGTGGTCTAGACGAGGAGCCGATGAGGCCACTTGGGAGGCAGAGGAGAGTATTAGGCGTAATTATCCAGAGTTCTTTGCGGGGTTAGATGCTACTTCTATACCGACGAGTTAGTACTCGGATGATGTGTTGTTTGACCTTTCATGTTTTTACCTTGGATCGAGTGATTGTGTTCTTTGATGTGTGCCTAATTACTGATGATTGAGTAGTTGCATGGTATAAAAATAAATAAATAAAAATAAAATTATATGTCACCAAGTTATACAAGGAAAGTCGCTTGATTAGATACATTATTCCAAGTTTCGGGACGAAACTTATTTTAAGAGGGCACTGATGTAATACCCGAAAAATTTAAACTCCGTTTAAATACTAGATCAAATCGGATTCTGATCCGCCAATCTCTATTTTTCTAGATAAAATTAAAACGATATTAATTTCTATCATTTTATGTGACTTTATTCACATAAAATGATAATTTACGTAACCCGTAAATAATTCCGATTCCATACGAGTAACCTTATTCTTGCACCCAATTGTTTTATGGATGAGCAGACCCAACTAACTGGTCCAATGACCTTCGGTCGGCCCATTTGCCCACTACCTAATCATTTACTAATTAAAATTAACTCTAACCTAATCCTTAACCCTAAACTAAACGTTCTTCTAAACGTACCTTACCTTCCCCCTGTGAGACGTACTGCCGCGTCAATATCAAACCTCAGCAGCAACTCACGAAGCTCTGAACCAGCACCGATCGCGAGCCGGGAGCAACACCATATCACCTGGACTTTTTCCGCCGGTCCTGTCGACAACCAACAACTCGTAGGCGCCGGAATTGAACCGCCTACACCCACTGCAGCCCATTCGCCTCCAACCTACGACACCGCCAGAACTAGGACTGGACCCCGACTCTCTTCAGGAACTAAAGACCGGTAAGTCTTCCTCCCTTCGGATCATCTTCTCCTGCCGGCCCTGCTGCTGAACCGTAACTCTTATCGCGGCCCAAGTAGCACATCTTCGACCTCGTCCCCCTCTCGTCAACTGGAGTAGCATCACCTCCGGTCGGCATCGCAGTAAATAAGTGAACCTTCATCCCTCATCAATTCTTTCACGTAACAAGTGTAAGCGAGATATGCTTATCGATTCTACTGTTGGCCGGTACTAAATAGATTGGATCAAACTCGATTCGAAGACGGTTCCGCTCGGAGTAGACCAAGTTCTTCAAGGGGGAGCTGCGGTTGGTACTGCGATGGGTGAGTACTCCACTTCAGAGTACTTTTGTATACTTGTATAGATTTGCATAGAGGTTAGAAAGGGGAGTGATAAATAGATTTATATAAATAGCAGTGCACTTTATATAACTATGGATGTATAAGTTATACAAAAGTAGGAATTGGTAGAAATGAGTATATATTCATATAAAGAGATCATTGCAGGCTAGTGTACACGATATATGAATGTATGAGTTGGAAGAGTTAGATATATATATATATATACATATATATATGAGTGTCATTGTAGTATTTCATATATACGGATATATATAGAGGGGTGAGACGAAGGTTATATACATAGTTAGATATAGGTAGCAGTTTCGTATATATATATATATATATATATATATATATATATATATATATATATATATATATATATATATATATATATATATATAAATATAAATATATATACGACACTGCTACCTATATCTAACTATGTATATAACCTTCGTCTCACCCCTCTATATATATATATATCCGTATATATGAAATACTACAATGACACTCATATATATATATATATATACGAGTTGGAAAAAAAATAAAATACGGATATATATACGTGAATAAGTAGAGTGTATACATACATAAGTATATATATACATAGATGGGTAAGAGTAACGTATAACATACGTATACATATATGTATAAGAGTAGTGTAATCGGGAAAGGGATGATGTTGTTCTCTTTGAAGAGTGTTTGAGTTTTAACCTTATAACCTCTAGTGAACTATCCTTGAACAACCAGATTATGGAAACAAGTTCTAAAAGAAAATATTAGAAGTTAAGAATAAACTTTTGAGAGTTTCCGGGATCAGGGGTAAAATAATCTTTTACCTTAAGAGAGTGTATTTGTGTAATTCTCCTCTTGAGATAGTACTTCTTAGAAGTTGTAACTTCTAAGAGCATGGGATGTGATTTTGATCCACATGCCTTGTGTAACAGACATTTGAGTTTCTACGATTGCGGACCGAGTTGGGACATTGAGAGTGCAATTTGATTCAGGTAAGTGACTTACTTAGCTGGTTTCTGGATGTTAGTTGAGTGATAATAGTGGTGTGTGCAATGTGTGTTTATAATAATAATAACTTGATAGGACGTCGATTATTATTCTGTTTTAAGGCCCAAGTGTATGTATAACGGGCCGTGATATCACTGCCCAGCTCTGCCAGGAGACTGGGAGGTTCTCTATACCCAGACCATGCAGGTACAAGGTTAGATGCATCGGATCCATTCCTGATGGTTACACGGGGGCGGAGGCGAGGTTTGGGAATCCCTCGTGTCACAAAATAAGTATCATTAGTAAGAGTGAATGACTTAAATGAAGATAATAAATGGATTGTTGGAAAGCATGATGAGTGTTTACTTTTGCTATGTGTATGTGTGCTATGATTATTCTTCTAATGTTTAGATAGCTAATGGTTGTTTTATTGTGTTTTTAGATTTACCGCAAGTTAGAGCAGCAGCTGAGTGATCCGAAAGTAGTGGTCAGCCGGGTCTCCGCACTCCTTAGAGTGGGGGTTTGGGTTGTTGCTTTGTTGTCCTTTCCTCTTGTTAAGACAGATAGTCTTTTCCGTTGTTAAGTACTATAGGTTGTTAGAAGTGGTTGCATTCAACTCTTTAAAATACTATTTTTATGAATTTCGGTTTTTCTTATTTGTGTCTTGTTGCAAGATCCTAGTAAAACTGTTGTCAAACTAAGGTCGGGACCCATTGTGAGGTCCTAACCAGTAATACTCCAAGTTCCGAGAATTTGGGGCGTTACATTGTTGACGAAGAGTCTTAAACATCTCAATTTGGGGCTTGTACATCTTGTCTAATTCCTTAACTATTTTATCGTACGACAGATACCAATAAAAAATAGGTACTTTATTTATTGAAAAACCAAATTATGTTTACATATCTTTATTTAAAGTTTCATAAAAAGATTTTTTTTTTTGAATTTCCAAAAGAGATTTTAATAGATATAAGATTATTAGTAGTTAGGTTAGCAGTTAGTAATGATGATAGTTCTTAGTATTGTTAATTAAAATTGATAAAAATAATTTATATAGAATGATGATAATCTTAACCAATAAACGTACATAAATAAGGGTTGTCTAAGGTGTAGGTCGAGCGTATTGTTGACTAAGAGTCTTAAACATCTCAATTTGGGGCTTGTACATCTTGTCTAATTCCTTCACTCTTTCATCTAGACATGGGTCCCAAACCTAAACCTAAACCGGCCCAACTCAAACCGCCAAACCACCGGTTTGGCGGTTTGACACACTATTTTCTTTTAAAAAAAATAATAAAATACAACGTCTTTTTGACTAACCGTCGATTTAACGACGGTGTCAAAGCGTGGGAAAAAACCGTCGGTTAAACCGATGGTTTAGTCAAAAAAAATAAAAAAAGGGTTCCAACCGTCGGTTTAGGTTTGGCCGAGAGCCAAACCTAAACCTAAACCGTAAACCTCCGGTTCGACCAAACCGGCGAACCTAAACTGCCGGTTTGGTCAAACCGGCGGTTTACGCCGGTTCACAAACCGCCGGTTCGGCGGTTTGGTTTGAACCGGACCCAAGTCTAGTTTCATCGTGCGACGGATACCAATATTTGAGAACGGGTTGGAGTGGACAATTTTGTTTACATCGTAGTTGTAAAAATTTGAACATGTAGACATATCAAGAGAAATTTTTGTTAAGTTAGCCGCAATTAATGATTTAACTTGATGAGAAAATATATTACTTACCGCAACAAAATGGTTACGATACATGCCAAAAGCGATGAATCCAATCGATCCCGGGGCCGGGCCACCAACGGGGGGCGTTTGCATGGTTAACGGGAGGCTTATATGAGCCGCATTCCAATCAAAATACACAAGAGTGCATTAGAAGATCGTGGCAAACAATGTCCCGCATAAGGGCATTTCCATCCAATATTTGGATGGTGCCACAATATTTGGTTTTAGCCAATTGAGTCTCGCCAGCATCTCTTCATGATCGACCCCTTCATGATCTAGGAAAACATCATATCGTTTTGGGTGTTCTTCAAGCTCATCATGATTTTGCGCATGGTAGGCCATTCATCCTCGTCGTTACCTAACAATACGGAAAGAGCTCGGAATCCACAATTCCCGTCGCCTTGAACATTTACTAACATCTCAACGTAGGGAACCATGAAATTTTCAAAATTGTTCGAGTCAAAGTCATATTTTCCTATGACAACCGGAGGGTAAGTGAGAATCGGTGCTTCATTGGCCACTCTCTCTCTCTCTCTCTCTCTCTCTCTATATATATATATATATATATATATATATATATATATATATATATATATATATATAGGGTGTGGTTCCCATTAGAACACCCCTAACGTGTATACATGAGAACAATCGTACACCGTTGGATGGTGAGTATAAAGGGTTGAGATTTAGAGTAAATATCATAATTAATAATAACTACGAATAATAATAATTAGGAATCCAACAATAACTACGAATAATCCACTCAACCAACAATAACTACAAATAATACATTAAACGATATGACACCTTCGTAGCAAAACTAATAATAATTACGAATCTGTTCTCATGTATACACGTTAGGGGTGTTCTCATAGGATCTTTACTCTCTCTCTCTCTATATATATAGATTAGTGTTTTCTAACAAATTCAAATTATAAAATATAATAGATTAATTTTAGTCAAATAACTTATTTTAGTTTAATATTTGACTTTAATTAGTATATTATAATGTATAATATAGTAATTAAAGTCAAATACCTTATTTTAGTATAATAGATTAATTGTTGTTATATAATGTATGCTTATATCTTTTCGTTATATTTAATCAGCATGGATCGTCCCTATATTTTTTCGTTATTTTTTTCGTTATATTTAATATTTTTAAATTCTTTTATCTTATATACATTATAAGCTTGAGTTTGGAATTGCTACAGTACCGGACTTTTTAACCCACCGACAACCCACTAGGCTTTTCACCTGCTTTCCTCTATGCGGTTTGGGCCGCCACTTTCCCAACATTGAGCCGTTTTAACATTTGTATGTCCTGCACGCGTATTTTCGGATTCCTCTTGCCTTCACCGTTCTTCAGTCTGCAACCTTCTGAAAAGTGGCCGCGTGGTATGAGCATGTTTCCCTTTGCTCATGCCAACTACGCATCGCTCCGGACGTGGCGTCTTCTCTTCTTCCCACCGAAGGTATGTCTCAATACTCCTTTGTTTTCCATATCTTTAAATGTGAAGGTACACATCGACTCAATCCTAGGTTTTATTTGGGTTTCAGTTTTTGATATTTTGATAATTGTTTTCTGTTGGCAGGCACCGCGGGATAATTACATACATGGATGATTCAACTCGAGAAGGGGCTTTTTCATTCACAAGCTAGCCATGACGTTGTATCTTTGTTGCGTTCTTCGATCAATACCAATCCGGACACAAAGATTTGGTAAACCTCCTTCTCCCTACTTTTTTTTGGTTCCGATTTGATTACTTCTTCCCATTTGGGTTTCTCAATTGACTGTTTGGTTACCTTATCCAATTGATGATTTCAGTTCTTGGAGATTGCGGATGGAGGAAGCCAGCCCACTGGATACAACGCGAGGTACGTTCTTCCCTGTTCTCTTTTCTGCTTCCTTCTCTAATGCCTTTTAGGTATCTATATGGGATTGCTATAGGAAGTTTTTTAAAATATTTTTTTCCCAATCTGATTCTAAGATTTGCAGATATGTTGTTAGTTGTTATCCTGCCAAATATGTTTATGATGGAAGTTTATTTGTGTTGAGTTTCTTAATAAAGAGTTATTTTATGCAGTTGAATTAAACTCATATATATATATATATATATATATATATATATATATATATATATAGATTTTAGTTCAAGTGAGGAGAGAGCTTGTAGATAGGAATTATGAGGGATGTAAGCCATTGGATGGATTTAAATCAAGGGCTCCCACACGCTCATCATTAATGGCATTTTTGTAAATTGATTTAAAATCTGAAAAAATACCCTTACGTTCAAAATAGTCATCGATGTTCATACTTTTATATGTCATTGTTCATGTTTTTATACATCGATGTTCATAGTATTTTTATTCATCAAAGTGTCATGTCCATTTATTCTTTTGTGTTCATTTATAATGCATAGATGTTCATTTACAGTATATAACCACAAAAAATAAAAAAACTCATCACAAAACGTTAAAAGATGATCATAATATGTTATGTATGTGTCAAAGTTATTGATAACTCATCGGTGTTCATACTTTTATATGTCATTGTTCATGTTTTTATTCGTCAGCGTTCATACTTTTTATGTCATTGTTCTTGTAAATATTATAAACTATTTTTCTATAAGACATTTTGCCGAACAGTTTGTGTGCACACTAAAAGGAACATATAGATTGTTCAATTGGAGCTATTAGACCAACTCAACATATGTATATACATGTATTTTTTCAATCAAACTTATCAAGCACAAAATGATTCAAACAAATTTGATTTCGATCACAAACATCAACCATAATGAAACCTAAACCTTAAGAATGAAAATCTAAACATTGAGAGTAGAAATTCGAAAAAACAAAACCTGAATCGTCTTGTATTCTCTTTGATTTCACTATTTTTTATGTAATCGATCTCTCAATATTATAAACACGATTATAAAGAAAGGTATAATTTTCAAAAAAAAAATGAACATCATATTATAGACACCATAACTGTAAAAAAAATGAATACATACTCGTAAAAAAATGAACATCATATTTTATTAACACGATTTGAAAGAATAACATAGTTTTCAAACAAAAATCCGAAAAAATATTTTTTTAAAAAATACAAAAATGAACAATTAAGGTTCAAAAATGAACATTTAGTGTTGAGAAAAAAAATGAACATTTATTGATAAAATATGAACAATGACTCTTTTAAAAATGAACACATACTTATAAAAATATGAAAACCAATTTTTATTTACAAAAAGAAAATCTAAAAAAAATGGTGATGTGGCATGCCACATGTCACCACTAGGGCTCTCCTCATTCCTATCTGTAAGGGTCCTCCTCACCGGAACTGGACCCTATATATATATATATATATATATATATATATATATATATATATATATATATACACACACTAAGTTTGAGCTCTTTGAATTTGTTTAGTTATGGTTACACTGTTTATGGGTTTGAGGAGGAGAAGGTAGTGAATAACGAGTTAGGTATATTACTTTTTTAAGATTGAGCTCAAAATGCTTATGATCTTTGAAAAAGGGAAAACTGGTTGACTGTATTTGTTTGTGATGATGAAAATGGTTCCAAGTGTTCTTTTATACTTGTGAGAAGGAGATCAATTGTCTATTACACTAGCTTATCTTGTACCTTTTCATATGCTCATATGTGACATATCTATTTTACACTATATTTTAGAAGTGGTAGCATATCCAGAGGCTTTAGAGGGGAGTTTAGACTATGACAAGTTGTTCCTGGTACATGTGAAGCTTCACCAGTCATACCCAATCAGTTTTCTGTAAGTCCTTGAATCATGGTTTATCCTCTTATCTATCTTTTTTGGTCATGTTTATCTTTCTGTCATGTTTCTTGACCATGACATATGACCTTGGGTAGTGTGTTAGATAAGGAAAGCTTCGACACCTTAAATTGGAATATTACCAAAAGTTTATCTTGCAAATTATCATACTTGATATGATCACAACTAATTCAAAATCTCCATTGTAGATTTTTATATCTCGTGATGGCGGAGCTAAAATTAATGCATCTGTTTAACTTCCTAACAGATGCATATTTCCTCCCAATCTCAGATATAATATTCTGTTTGTAGGTGAGCCTGACCCCGAGGTTAAGATTTTTTGTCCTCAAATATCTTCATTTATATCACATGACCACCGTGAGAGCAGCCTGTCAACTGCTTTTTTTGTTTATACTATACGTAGTATCTTTTTTGTACAAGAAGCATGCATATTCAGAAGTACAAGTTTATATTCCAATATCATTTTGTTTTTTGGGGAATAACTATTCAGTCACATAGCTCCTTATTTTTGTTGTAATTTGGTTCTCAAATCGAGCCATGTAAATTTGTTTTGTTTGATAGTAAATTCGGCATTATCTTGTTGAATTAGCTTCTAAGCATCAGTATAAAGTCTTTTTATTTTCTACTACAACTGTTTTTTTTATGTAAACCAACTTCAAACACAAACTCAATAACTCGTGAATGTGATTCAATTTTCCACTTTCCCATTTTTCTCATTATTGTTTTTCTTATTGATGGTCAGTTTAGTAAGAAGACTCACTTTAGCATCAAATTGGTTGTATATGACAGGGATTTTGATTCTCTACATCTATGTCGATTTATCTATCCAAAATTTGAAACTAATCTTGCAAATCCAAAATTTGAAATTAATCTTGCAAATTTTATATTTTTAAACGAAAATATATTAAAGATAGTACATTCTCCTTCCACTCGAAATGAGAAATTACTACCGACAACTACTGGGTTTTTTTTTCTTTCAAAAAACATGTAATCTAAGAAATTTGTACAACTTTAAACAACAAATTATAATTTGACACGCTACTGTATGTTCTGATTAGTATAACTGTTTATAACTATTACCGTACAAATCATCGTGTAACGTGAAAAAAAAATGGCACGCGCGTGTGTAGCACGCGCCGACATACCTAGTGTGTGTATATATATATATATATATATATATATATATATATATATATATATATATATATATATATATATATATTAGTGTTTTCTAACAAATTCGAATTATAAAATATAATAGCTTAATTTTAGTCAAATAACTTATTTTAGTTTAATATATGACTTTAATTAATATATTATAAAATATAATAGATTAATTAAAGTCAAATAACTTATTTTTAGTATAATAGATTAGTTGTTGTTATATAATGTATGATTATCTCTTTTCGTTATATTTATTCATCATGGATCATCCCTATATTTTTTCGTTATAATTAATATTTTTTATTTCTTACTTATATATTTATAATTCAGATTATCAAAATTATCAAGTTGAAGAACAAGTTCCACAAACGCTCGATTTTATGAACCTCTTTTTACAACCCGCACAAGATGTATATCAATACGGAGGTTCACAACCCCCATTAACACTGGGTGAGAGCAACTCGCACATGGGTGAAACCTCTTTTCACAACCCGCACATGGGTGGAAGCAATGAAAACATTGACATTGAGCAAGGATCTGGTAAGAATTGAAGCATCGAGTATTATTTTCTGAAACTCTTTTTTTATTATGCTCTTATCATATTATGTTATTGACATACAAATAAAATTTTTCTCTTATTAGGATTCTATCACGACCAACAATTTTCAATTCCACCGTACATCAACACAGATGATGTTTACTGCGATCCATTTCCAAATAGGATTGAAGCATCCAGTAACCGGTCAACGTCTCACAATAACGCCGAGGAATCAAGCCAAAACATGTAGTTTCAATATAACCCAAACGACGCCGGCCCCAACAATGTAAATGATTACACGAACATCGCGGGCCCTAACAATCCATACCATCAGGTAAGTTGTTAAGAAATGCACTCGGTTTTCCACATGTTATATTTGAATTAATGAATTCACAACACTATTAACCGTCAATCCATAGTCGTACGGGGGTAATTATTACCAAGATTCCATGGCCTAACCGGTTCAACAATGAGAAGAAGCTTCCGTCCAAAATAATGACGATGACGGATTTCCAAACCAAATCGTTGATAGAGAAACCGGACGACCATTGCCTAATTTTACCCATCATTACCTTATTATCACTAATCATTAGGTTTTTATAAAACAAGACCTTCCAATATGCATGTCTCGTTGGATTCTTCCGGATCTACAAACGACTTCTTTCGCCACAAGTCGTGTCCAACAACACATGCAAATTGGAGGTAAGGTGACACAAATCCTAAGCCGGGGATATCCACCTACAATGGATGAAGTTCAAGAATTGTTTTATATGTTCCATTCCCGTGCACCTGCACCCCCAGTCACACAAACATGGAGGCAAGCACAACAAAGAGATCGTTTTTTATTTTCATTTGTTCACGTTATTTCGTATTTTCCACTTGTGATGTAATTTTTAATTTTTAAGTCGGATCTTATTTAAATTGTTTGTTCTAACGAGATTTTAGAAAAAAGATAGAGGCAATATCGATTCCGATTCCATTAACGAGATTAAAAAAGGGTATACAACAACACAATATTATATATATATATATATAGATTTTAGTTCAAGTGAGGAGAGAGCTTGTAGATAGGAATTAGGAGGGTTGTAAGCCATTGGATGAATTTAAATCAAGGGCTCTCACACGCTCATCATTAATGGCATTTTTGTAAATTGACTTAAAATCTGGAAAAATACCCTTACGTTCAAAATAGTCAACGGTGTTCATACTTTTATGTGTCATTGTTCATGTTTTTATAAATCAGTGTTCATAGTATTTTTATTCATCAAAGTGTCATGTTCATTTATTCTTTTGTGTTTATTTTATAATGCATAGATGTTCATTTACAGTATATAACCACAAAAATAAAAAAACTCATAAGAAAACGTTAAAAGATGATCATAATATGTTATGTACGTGTCAAAGTTATAGATAAGTCATCGGTGTTCATACTTTTATACGTCATTGTTCATGTTTTTATTCGTTAGTGTTCATACTTTTTATGTCATTTTTCCTGTAAATATTACAAATTATTTTTCTATAAGGCATTTTGCCGAACAGTTTGCGTGCACACTAAAAGGAGCATATAGATTATTCAATTGGAGCTATTAGACCAACTCAACATATGTATATACATGTATTTTCTCAATCAAACTTATCAAACACAAAATGATTCAAACAAATTTGATTTCGAAGACAAACATCAATCATAATGAAACCTAAACCTTAAGAATGGAAATCTAATCAATGAGAGTAGAAATTCGAAGACACAAAACTTGAATCGTCTTGTATTCTCTTTAATTTCACAATTTTTATGTAATCGATCTCTGAATATTATCAACACGATTTTAAAGAAAATTATAATTTTCAAAAAAAAATAAACATCATATTATAAACACCATAACTGTAAAAAAAATGAATACATACTTGTAATAAAATGAACATCATATTTTATTAACACAATTTCTTTCAAATAGTATAATTTTCAAAAAAAAATTCCGAAAAAAATACAAAAATGAACAATTAATGTTAAAAAATGAAAAGTTAGTGTTGGAAAAAAATGAACATTTATTGATAAAATATGAACAATTACTCTTTTAAAAATGAACACATACTTATAAAAATATGAACACCAATTTTTATTTACAAAAAAAAATCTGGAAAAAAAAAAAAAAACAGTGACGTGGCATGCCACATGTCACCACACCGGCTCTCCTCATTCCTATCTGCAAGGGTCCTCCTCACCGGAACCAGACCCTATATATATAGGGTATCATTCAAGTAAGGCCCATTATTGCGGTACGGCCGTGCGGCCGTACCGCAGGGCGACACGTGTCCCGAAAAAAAAAAAAAAAAAAAAAATTTTTTTTTTTTTTTTTTTTTTTTTTAAAAAACGAGTAAAAGTAATAGTTCAAAACTTATTATGGAATAGTTCATAACTTATAAAAGGATAGTTCATGAATTATAATAGAATAGTTCATAGTGTAAAATTTATAAAGGATTGAAAGTAATAGTTTAAAACTTATTAAGTAATAGTTCATAACTTCTAAAAGGATAGTTCATGAATTATAATAGAATAGTTCATAGTGCAAAATTTATAAAGGAGTGAAAGTAATAGTTCAAAACTTATTATGGGATAGTTCATGAATTATAATAGAATAGTTCATGAATTATAATAGAATAGTTTAAAGTGCAAAAATTTATAAAGGAGTGAAAGTAATAGTTCAAAACTTATTATGGGATAGTTCATGAATTATAATAGAATAGTTCATGGATTATATTAAAAAGTAATAGTTCATGGATTATATAGGAATAGTTCAAAGTTTATAGGATAATAGTGCATAAATTATAACATGGTAGTTCAAATAAATTTTCATTAGTTTCCGTAAAAAATAAAAAAAAAAAATAAAAAAAAATCGTTTCAGAAAAGAGAAAAAAAAAAAAAAAAAAAAAAAAAAAATTTTTTTTTTTTTTTTTTTTTTCGGGACACGTGTCGCCCTGCGGTACAGCCGTACGGCCGTACCAGATAAATAGGGCCGTACCTGAAGGAAAACCTATATATATATATATATATATATATATCGATTCCATTAACCATTCTACATACATAAATAAATAATGAAATTTTACTAATCGGTTCCACGGGAATTTATAAAAAGGAGTACTAACTTTAAAGTTGTTTTATATATATATGTGTGGCGCGTACGCATTATTTACTAATCAAAACCGATCGATTTTGCTAACGAAATTTAAAAAAAACGATACAATTATCGATATAAAATGGACTTAAAAAAATAAACGATCAAATTATCGATTCCGTTAACGAGATAACAAGATTTTAGAAAACGGACTTAAAATAAAACGATACAGTTATCGATATAAAATGAACTTTAAAAAAAACATACTAACTAAAACCAATCAATTCCGCTAACGAGATTTTAGAAAAACGATACAATTATCGAATCCGTTAACGAGATTAAAAAAATAAACAACTTTAAAGTTATATATATATATATATATATATATATATATATATATATATATATATATATATATATATATATATGTAGGTAAATGTTCAGGTACGGTCCATATATTGCGGTACGGTCGTACGGCAGACCGTACGGGCGACACGTGTCCCAATTTTATTTTTTTTTTAATAATTTTAAATTTTTTTTTTCTTTTCTGAAACGATTTTTTTTCCGGAAACAAATGAAAATTTGTTTGAACTACCATGTTATAATTTATGCACTATTCTCCTATAAACTTTGAACTATTCCCATATAATCCATGAACTATTACTTTTTAATATAATCCATGAATATTCTATTATAATTCATAAACTATCCCATAATAAGTTTTGAACTATTACTTTGACTCCTTTATAAATTTTTGCACTTTAAACTATTCTATTATAATTCATGAACTATTCTATTATAATTCATGGACTATCTCATGATAAGTTTTGAACTATTACTTTCACTCCTTTATAAATTTTGTACTATGAACTGTTCTATTATAATTCATGAACTATCCTTTTAGAAGTTATGAACTATTCCTTAATAAGTTTTGAACTATTACTTTCATTCCTTTATAAATTTTGCACTATGAACTATCCTATTATAGTTCATGAACTATCCTTTTATAAGTTATGAACTATTCCATAATAAATTTTGAACTATTACTTTTACTCGTTCTTTAAAAAAAAAAAAAAAATTTCGGGACACTTGTCGGCCGTACCGGAATAATGTGCCTTACTTGAACAACACCCTATATATATATATATATATATATATATATATATATATATATATATATATATATATATATATATATATATATATATATATATATATATTACTTACTAATCAAAATCTAATCAATTGCGCTACCGAGATTTAAAAATCCGATACAATGAACAATTCCGTTAACAAAATAAAAATAAAACTAAACCACATACATCATCATTAGCTTTCAATTAGTCAATGATTACAATCATCACTTACCTTCTACTCCCCACTTCTCTTAAATCATTACTCCAATCATCACTTTTAATCATCATTACCCTCTTAATTTTCTTAATGAAGTGACAATTTTCAATTAAAAAGTGACTATTTTGGGGTGCAATTAACACACCTCAATTTAAAAAAGCCACAAAAGAAAACATCAAATAAAATTTAAAATTTTGTACCCACCCATCCATCAACTTTTATATTACAAGTACACCTACTCTATTTTTTAAAATTATTTTGTATAGGAGCCCATTACACAAAGATGTATCTTCAAGGGCCCTAAACACACCAATTCTTTCGAATACTTTTATCTACTCTAATGAAACTACCCTACGAACGCTCATGTTCGTTCATTATTTAATCTAGGGGATGTTAGAGGTTCCTACTTTCTACTCCCTACTGTAAGAAAGGTTCTCACTTGAACCTGACTGTGTGTGTGCGCGTGCGCGTGCGCGTGTTGGGTTCAGGTGAAAATGGTTCTTAGGGTCGAAAGTCGGAAGGAATAATAACCATCGGATTAAATGAATGAAGGATATGATTGAGTGCTTATTTTAAATGAGATATGTGATTAACGGTGATATTATACACCGTTAGAGAGGAAGAAGAACTTGAAGCACGACAAATCAAACAAGAACAAAATCAAAGCGAAATCAAGGTTTTTATTGAGCGAATCTTCAATATACAAATCTTTTAATTACAACCGATAAAAAATAGTGCGAAATCGAGGCACCGTTCACACAATAAGTTGCTGAAACATATTTCTAAAAAATCACTCCTAAATTTTTTTTTTTGAAAATGCTCTAAATTACGAAATCACCATAATCTAATTGCAATCAACATAATATTTTGACGAAAATCGACCAAAGTCGACAAGAAAGAAGTAATCAATTGTATTTTTCTTCATTTCGAAGAAGAAGATCAAATGTGCCGTCTAAAAATTAATTTGTTCAACTATATGTCTAATTTGTTCAACTAGATATCGAATTTGTTCAAAAACTAATTTTATTAAGATACAAAAGTAACATTAAACTTTAACATATCAAGTTGGAAAAAAGATTAATAATTATTAATGCTTAAAAATATAAACACACTGATTTGTTCAAGTAAAAATTCAATTTATTCAATTATAATTGAATGTGTCCAACTATTTGTCCAATTTGTTAAAGTATATTTCTTATTTGTTCATTTTATAATGCATATTTGTTCAAAACTTGATTTGTTCAAGTATAATGACGATTTTTGTTCAAAACCTTATTTGTTCAAGTATATAGCTTATTTGTTCAATTATAATGCATACTTGTTCAAGTATACTTTCTATCCGTTCAACTGTAATGCTTATTTGTTCAAAACTTGATTTGTTCAAGTATCATGATCATATGTTCAAGTATACAACTTATTTATTCAACTATACTACATGTTTGTTCAAATATATTTCATATTTGTTCAAGCATAGTGCATAATTGTTCAAAACCTGATTTGTTCAAACCTTATTTGTTCAAGTGTAGAACTTCGATTAAAATTGCAAAAATTTCAAAAATTCTGTTTCACCCCTTATTATACATAATACATCGATCGAAATTAAAGGAGAAGAAGAGAAGTATAACATAAAATCGAATGAAATAAATCGAATCGGATAAACTATAAGTGAAGAAATCGAATTAGAGAATATGAAAGGAAGAAATCGAAGGAGAAATGAGGAAGAAGAAAGAAGCGTGAAGGAATGACAATGTGTTCAAGTGGAAAGTTGTCTTAGGGTCAAAAGTATGAAGGATCCACAACTATTGAATCAAGTAACAATTGTTCAATATAACACGTATTTGTTCAATTAAAAATTGTTCAACTATATTTGTAAATATATAATTATGTCCATTGTTTGACTATATTGGAAATTGTTCAACTATATGACAAATAGGAGTGAGCATTTTCCGGTTCGGTTCGGTTTCTGGTCCGGACCGAAACCAAACAGGTCCGGTCTCGGTCCAAATAGATCGGTCTATAATCGCTATGGTCCGATCCGGTCCAAAATCGGTCCGGTCCGATCCGGTCCAAAATCGGTCCGGTCCGATCCGGTCCAAAATCGGTCCGCACCGGTCCAGACCTATTTTTAAAATTTTTTTTGGCAAAACACAAAGTTGGGATTTTGGGAAAGTTGGGATCGACAATCTCTCAGTTACCTAAATCTGGCGACGGGCGACCAGCGGTGACTGGCGTGCTGCGAGCGGCGGTGAACGGCGGAGATTCAACTCCCAAATCCATTGACAATCTCTAATCTATCCCTGTTTTTTTTCTTACGTCATCAACAACAGCTTTCAGTACGGTTAGTCTCTAGTCTGTCCTGTTTAGGTCTAAGGTTTAAATCTAGGGTTTAGTTGTAACACCCCAAGTTCTGGAAACTTGAAGCGCTACGGGGTAGGACCGCACAATGGGTCTCGACCCTCAGAGTAGTAACAGCAAACGGATCTTACAACAAGACACAGAAAAATGAAAACTAAAACTTAATATAAAACCAAAGGTTCAAACAGAAGGAAACACAAAGGCTCCACAACCGGGTCAAAACAAAAGGGGAACAACAAACGAAACAAAAACCTAATCCCGTCCTATAATGTACGAGAACCCCGTCTGACCACACCGTCCAGATCACTCAGTAGCATCCTGAACCTGCGGAACATCTACAACGACGGTATAAACCGTTAGCTAACATTCTAGGTATAAGCAAGAGTGTAAAGGCACAAACACACATAAGGTAAAGAAAACACATAGCATGCTCACACATCAACCGGTTATTATCTTTTATTAAGGTTATCCATTACTAATTCAACTTCTTTTGTCACACGAGAATCCTTTCGAAACTCGCCTCGGTCCCCTCTTTCGACAATGGAACGGTGCGGATGCCTCCAACCGTCTAACCAGCACGGGCCAGTCGCCGAGAAGCTCCTAGCTCCCGCAAGAGCTAAGAAGATGATGTGACCGCCCGTTATCATACACTTGGGCCAATTAAGGTTATAAGGGTGAATCCTAGTCCGGTTATCCGTTATAACATGAATAAACAACACAAACAAGCCAATACAATCCAACTAATACGCGAAATGAAGCTAAGTAAGTCCAAGGGACTTACCTTACACGAAGGTAACTCAAAGCTCAGGAATAACAACTCATGAATACTCAAGAGAGCTTAGTTTCCCTCATGAAAGGAGCAAGGAAAGCCTGTACAAACAAGCAACACGGATCAGGAACGAAACGGTTGCTAGAAGTCTATGACTTGTAGTCTCAAAGATCTCTAAGAGATCTACGCATGCTAAGGGCTCAACCCTAGTCTTACAGCACTGACAAGAGATCAACAACATCCAGAAGATGTAAGGAAAGGAACGAGGAAAGCAAGGAAGGAAGTAACTCACAAGAACGGGAGTTACTGCAGAGGAAACCGCAGTTGCGGCTGGACAGAGGCGCAGGGGCGAATCTGTCCAGACGCAGGGGCGGCGGCATGACAGAAAGTGCTGTCGGCTTTCTTCTTTGACAGAACTCGCAACAAGGGCACCCAAAGCTCGAACCTTTGGACCCAACACATCAAGACTCAACTCCAAAGAGCCTGGGAACAACGATACATCAACAACGAGAAGCCAACAAGAATCAAGGTTCAAACTTGATTGTTGGAGAAGAAGAAAAGGAGAAAAGAAGAAGAAAACGAAAGGAAGGAAGCATGCTGCAGTACAAGAACGTAAGAAGGAACAAAGGATGAAGAACTTACACGCTCAACAAGGTTGCAGGAGGCAAAGGACGGCTGCAACTCTCTAGGGTTTGAAGACGATAGCAAGAAAGGGAAAAAAGGAGGAAAAAGAGGAAATATATAGAGAAGGGTTGGAAGGATAGAAGGAAGGGACGACTAGGGTTAGGAGAATAGAAGGAGGACGGGCCAAAAGCCCAAGGATGGAAAAAGATAGGAGAAGACGAAGATAAAATAGCTCGTAGACGGGCTCGGCCTAGCCGCACCTGCGGATGGGCCGTGCCGCGACCGCGGAAGTGAGGTTGAGCCGCACCTGCGGCTCCCCTTCACCGCGGGGCGGTGAAGGCAAAAACTTGGGATCTTACATCAGATCCTCCTAAAAAGAAGTTTTGTCCCGAAACTTGCAAAAGCCTAACGATCACAACAACACACAGAAACAGAACTGAACTCATATATTCCCACTCGGGGCACGTAACTCAAAACGTCACACAAAAGCGTATGTCACGCAACAAGAGAAAACCAACCAACTGACTATGCTAAAGGTGCATCCATCCCAGCGCAAAACTCCGGATAGTTCCTCGCATCGACCACTGAATCTTCATCATTGGTATGTCCTCCGAACACAAGCGTCTCGTACAACGCTCTAAAACAGCCACCGGGTGCTCGACAAACGTGTGGTCTGGCTCGATCACTAGATTCTCATGACTGACGATGTGTCTCGGGTCAGGTATGTACTCCCGTAGCTGAGACACATGGAAAACTAGGTGAACACCCTCGAGTCTCGGTGGCGATGCAAGTTTGTAAGCTGTCTCTCCAACTCGCTCAAGAATCTCGAACGATCCAACATATCTGGGACTCAACTTCCATTTGGCACCAAAACATCTGACACCTCGTGTCGGGTATACTCTCAACCAAACATGAGCTCCAACTCTGAACTCTAGAGGTCTGCACCTCTTATCAACATAAGATTTTGTCGACTCTGTTCTGCTAACATCCGCTCTTGGATTACTGCTACTCGAGCCATGTCATCCTGAATCTGCTCGGGTGCTACTCCGCTGGCACTACTAGGCTCGTCCCAACACAGCGGTGTACGACATCTCTGTCCATATAAATCCTCATAAGGAGCCATCCTGATTGATGCGTGCCAACTGTTGTTGTACGAAAACTCCACTAATGGAAGATAATCTGGCCACACTTGTCCCCAGTCTAACACACAGGCTCGCAACATGTCCTCCAAAGTGTGGATGATCCGCTCAAACTGACCATCGGTCTGAGGATGATAAGCAGTCGTGAACTGTAGACTCGTACCTAGGGCGGCGTGAACTTGCTGCCAAAACCTCGAAGTGAACCGTCCGTCTCTGTCTGAGACAATAGTCCTAGGTACCCCGTGAAGTCTTACTATCTGTCTTGTGAACTCCTCTGCCAATCGACTCACCGGCCACGTTTCCTTGATCGGAATGAAACGTGCGGTCTTTGTCAGTCGATCTACTATCACCCCGATAGCGTCAAAGCCTCAACTCGGTTTCAAACCGGAAACAAAATCCATAGAGATATCCTCCCACTTCTATTGAGGAACGGGAAGTGGGTGTAGCTCGCCCCCTTGTCTATGATGCTCGATCTTGACCTGCTGACAGGTCGCACACTGAGCTACATATCTCGTGACGTCTAGTTTCAGACCTTTTCACCAGAAAGAGCGTCTGATATCTTGATACATCTTACTCGCACCAGGGTGCACTGAGTAAGGTGAAGAATCAGCCTCTTGAAGGATCCTCTATCTCAACTCTCGATCCGAAGGTACACAAACACGCTCTTGACGTCTCAGAACTCCATCAGCATCAACTGCAAACTGCGGTGCCTATCCTCGAGACATCCAGTCTCAGATCTGTGTCAAAGCTGGGCAACTTTCCTACTTCTATCGGATTTCGGCCAACAAATCAGGTATTATTTCCAAGGTGGTCAATTGGCTGTCGGAATCCGGGAAGTGGATATCCATTTCTAACCATGCCAGGTCTCGCTGTAACTGTGACTGAGCTGTCAGCCTAGCAATCGCCATCTCTAGGGGAATCTTTCTACTAAAGGTATGTGCTACCACATTAGCTTTTCCCGGTGGTATAAGATCTTAAAATTAAAATCCTTGATCAACTCCAACCACCTGCACTGGCGTTTATTCAACTCCCACTGAGTGAATAAGTACTTCAGACTCTTGGGGTCTGTGAATATCTGACACATAGCTCCGTACAAATAATGTCTCCAAATCTTCAAAGCATGAACGACAGCAGCTAACTCAAGATCGTGGGTAGGGTAATTCTCCTCGTACGTCTTCAACTGTCGAGACGCATAAGCAATCACCTTTGCCCTCTGCATCAAAACACATCCCAAGCCCAGCTTGGATGCGTCGCTGTAAACCACAAAATCCTCAATGCCCTCTGGCTGAGCTAGGATAAGAGCAGAGGTCAACCTCTTCTTCAGCTCCTCGAAGCTCTGCAGGCACGACTCGGACCATACGAACCTCGTAGACTTCCGCAGCAGGGAAGTGAGCGGTCGGGCGATAACTGAAAATCCCTCTACAAAACGCTTGTAGTAGCCTGCCAATCCTAAGAAGCTGCGAACCTCCTTAACGTTCTTAGGTGGCGGCCAGGAAGCTACTGACTCAATCTTCACCGGAGCTACCTTGATCCCTTCAGCTGAAACAATGTGACCAAGGAATGCTACCTCGGACATCCAAAACTCGCACTTAGAGAGCTTGACGTAGAGCTCTCTATCCCGTAAGACCTGAAGAACGATCCTCAAGTGTCCTGCATGCTCCTCTCTACTGCGGGAGTAAACCAGAATGTCGTCGATGAAGACAACTACAAACTGGTCTAGAAAGTTGATGAAGATACGGTTCATCAACTCCATGAAGACTGTGGGAGCATTTGTGAGCCCGAATGTCATCACTGAAAACTCGTAGTGTCCATATCTGGTCCAAAACGCTGTCTTGGCTATGTCCTGCTTTCTCACCCTCAGCTAGTGATATCCAGATCTCAAATCAATCCGCGGAAACACTAAAGCTCCAAGCAGCTGATCCAAAAGATCATCTATACGGGGCAATGGGTACTTGTTCTTGATCGTCACCTTGTTCAGCTCTCGGTAGTCGATACATAACCTCATTGACCCATCTTTCTTCCTGACGAAGAGAACTGGTGCATTCCAACGAGATACACTTGGGCGGATGAAGCCCTTCTCTGCTAACTCTTCAAGCTGCTTCTTCAACTCAAGCATCTCGATAGGCGCCATACGATAGGGATCCTTAGAGATCGGTCTTGTACCGGGCTCTAGATCAATGCCAAAGTCTACGCTCCTTTGTGGAGGTAAACCTGATGGATCTCCCAAGACGTCCACAAGCTCGCAAGCTACTGGAATTTCCTTCAAAGCTGGACTAGTACTGTCCTTCATGGCGTAGCACCAAAAAGCCTCACATCCCTGACTGATAAGTCTCGCAGCTCGAACTGCACTGATAATTGTACCAGTCTTCTCGAGATCCCACCCTTTGAAGATCTCAACATGTCCTGCATCTGTAGTTACCGGCACTGTCCTCTTGCCAATGTCCAAAACTGTTCGATGTCGCTCCATCCAATCTATGCCCAGAATAACTTCTTCATATACTAAGTACATGATGAAGAAGTTAGCTGGCCAATCGCGACCTCCCAATCTAATAGGGCAATCACGAACCTCTCGTGTACCTCGTATCTTACCCCCATCGAGTAGTCCTATAAAGAAGGGTCTACCTTCTATAGTAACTAAGGCCAATCTATCTACACATGCATCAGATATAAAAGAATGCGTAGCACCAATATCGAAAAGAACTCTCACAGGAAAACCATTAATGTGAATGGTACCTGTAACTGCTGGCGCTGACGGCTCTACAACACTCCTCAACTCATACACTCTATCTGATGCATCTCTAGTGTCAGGCGTACCACCTCCTCGTCTTTTGCTTTGACGGCAAAACGCAGCTCTATGTTTGGACATGCCACAAGAAAAGCAAGTCACTGCAGGCTTCTCACAATCTGCTCAGATGTGTCCGACACCTCCGCAGTTATGACACTGTCGTCCTTTGCTGGAACTCCGTATCGTCTGTTGGATCCTAGAGTGACCTGTCGTCTGAACATGCTTAAATCCTGATGCTCCAGCTCCAGCACTAGCTAGTCCAGTATTTTGTCTCTTTGTAAGACCTCCTGCCTGAAGATCTCTCATGGAATCTGGTCGCTTCCTGAGCATACTTCTTGTTGACTCCAAAGCTGAATCCATGTGGTCTAGCCAAAGCTCAACTTCCGAGCTTGCTCCATCTTGAGTTCTGACGTTCTCAACTGATCTCACGGGTACTGGCGGTGCTGGTGCAGGTCCTCCGGTCTTGATAGCTTCTTCAAATCTTATTACATAGTCGCGATATGTAGATACTTCGATGATCACTTGACCGGACTCGATCGTTTGAGCTTTCTGTGCTCCGGACTTCTCGATAGTTTGTTCCTTGCTTCGAGAACACCTCTCTCAGCAACTTCTTCAACGAACGCTTTAGCGATAGGCGGATCAGCAACTGGGGCTTGGCCCCGACCTCTAGCTAGTGGAGGTCCTTCTGCACGTCCTCATCCACGGACGGCAGGTGGAAGAGGTGGTCGACCCCTTCCTCGCCCCATAGCAGATGTAGCTCTAGTACGCGCCATCTGCTATAAGGATAGATATATAAGACTATATATATATAAGCCCACGCTACAGCTAAAGCCAAACTCCAAGAAAAGCATACATAAAGGCTAACATATAAGGAACTACACTGTTGAGATCCGCGAAGGTAGTGGTAGTCGCCCGTACATCTATCCCAGACCGAAAGGTTTAAAAACAAAACCCCCTTTTGAAAACGTTAGACCCCTTGTGGGTTCTATTTATTTATCCGTCCGACCTTTAGAAGATTTCGAGTGCCATTGTTGCCAACCTCGCTCTGATACCATATTGTAACACTCCAAGTTTTGTGAACTTGAAGCGCTACGGGCTAGGATCGCACAATGGGTCCCAACCCTCAGAGTAGCAACAACAAACGGATCTTACAATAAGGCACAGACGAATGAAAACCAAAACTTAATATAAAACCAAAGGTTCAAACAGAAGAAAACACAAAAGCTCCACAACCAGGTCAAAACAAAAGGGAAACAACAAACGAAACAAAAACCTAATCCCGTCCTATAATGTACGGGAACCCCGGCTGACCACACCGTCCAGATCACTCAGCAGCATCCTGAACCTGCGGAACATCTGCAACGACGGTATAAACCGTTAGCTAACATTCTAGGTATAAGCAAGAGTGTAAAGGCACAAACACACATAAGGTAAGGAAAACACATAGCATGCTCACACATCAACCGGTTATTATCTTTTATTAAGGTTATCCATTACTAATTCAACTTCTTTTGTCACACGAGAATCCTTTTGAAACTAGCCTCAGCCCCCTCTTCCGGCAATGGAACGGTGTGGATGCCTCCGACCGTCTACCAGCACGGGCCAGTCACCGAGAACCTCCTAGCTCCTGCAAGAGCTAAGCAGATGATGTGACCGCCCGTTATCATACACTTGGGCTAATTAAGGTTATAAGGGTGAATCCTAGTCCGGTTATCCGTTATAACATGAATAAACAACACAAATAAGCCAATACAATCCAACTAATACGTGGAAGCTAAGTAAGTCCAAGGGACTTACATCACACGAAGGTAACTCAAAGTTCAGGAATAACAACTCAAGAATACTCAAGAGAGCTTAATTTCCCTCATGAAAGGAGCAAGAAAAGCCTGTACGAACAAGCAACACGGATTAGGAACGAAACGGTTGCTAGAAGACTATGACTTCTAGTCTCAAAGATCTCTAAGAGATCTACGCATGCTAAGGGCTTAACCCTAGTCTTATAACACTCACAAGAGATCAACAACATCCAGAAGATGTAAGGAAAGGAACGACGAAAACATGGAAGGAAGTAACTCACAAGAACGGGAGTTACTGCAAAGGAAACCGCAGGGGCGGCTGGACAGAGGCGTAGGGGCGGCTCTGTGCAGGCGCAGCGGCGGCGGCGTGACAAAAAGCGTTGTCGGCTTTCTTCTTCGATAGAACTCGCAACAAGGGCAACCAAAGCTCGAACCTTTGGCTCCAACACGTCAAGACTCAATTCCAAAGAGCCTGAGAATAACGATACATCAACAACGAGAAGCCAACAAGAATCAAGGGTCAAACTTGATTGTTGGAGAAGAAGAAAAGGAGAGAAGAAGAAGAAAACGAAAGGAAGGAAGCATGATGCAGTACAAGAACGTAAGAAGGAACAAAGGATGAAGAACTTACACGTTCAACATGGTCGCAGGAGGCAAAGGAAGGCTGTAACTCTCTAGGGTTTGAAGACGATAGCAAGAAAGGGAAAAAAGGAGGAAAAAGAGGAAATATATAGAGAAGGGTTGGAAGGATAGAAGGAAGCGACGACTAGGATTAGGAGAATAGAAGGAGGACGGGCCAAAAGTCCAAGGATGAAAAAAGATAGGAGAAGACGAAGATAAACAGCTCGTAGACGGGCTGAGCCTAGCCGCACCTGCGGCTAGGCCGTGCCGCGACCGTGGCAGCGAGGTTGAGCCGCGCCTGCGGCTCCCCTTCACTGCGGGGGCGGTGAAGGCAAAAACTTGGGATCTTACATTAGTTTATCCCCTCAACGCTTGCATTGCGGAAAAACTTCCATATCTGTTGATGGCAGTAAGAATATGTTGGCTGGTGAGTTACCCAACTAGATTGTATTTGGATTTTATGGAATTGACTTCTCATTAGAGCACCTACACTAAAGGTTTTAAGCTTTGTTTACATTTAATTTCTTACAAAAATTGTACTTTTTGTTATACAACTAACGTTTGGTTGGTTACTACACAATCTCTAAAAAACCAAATAAAGCACTTATTATCATATATTTGTATTTGTTTAGTATGAACAAGTACAATATAAATATAGTTTAAAATTAAAATTAAGAAACAGATGGTGTGTAGCGTTGTTTTTAAAATAAGTGGAAGAGAAGAAATGAAGAATGTAATTTAATTAATTGGGTTAAAAATCATTGATGTACATGCTCTTAAAGAAGATGAACTGCACTTGTCCATTGTTGAGTACTTGAGTGTTCTTGTTATTTATGCAACTTATTTAAATAAAACCCTCTGCAACTCACTCATTCATCGCGCTCAGTTCTCGCCAAAACCCTGGTTTTCTTCTTCACTTCCTCGATTGCAGGGTGCAATATTTGCTCTATTTGTATATTTTCATTGATCGGTGATTTTGGTTATTATGCAATGAGAAATTTGGAGAGAGGGTAGGGTTTCTGGTGAAGGAGTTCATCTCCAAGATGTCAGATATCTGTTTTCCCCTTTGCACTCTCCTCCAAACATCGAATTAAATCAGAATATAATGCTTGCTCTCACTTTTTCGTGTTTGCGAGTTTGGCTTTTCTCAGTTTTTTGTAACGTTTATTTCAAATATAAGATTGATTCACTTTTTGGTTCTTGTTCTTGGCTAATTTGCTAAAGCTGAATGCTTTGTGATTGATTTCCATTTACTTTTATGTTGAACTTGCGGTGCTTGGATTTTGAATCTACTGCGTGATATAAATTCAATCTGGGTAATGATTTGGAGGGAGGGAAGGTATTTCTTTATTAATTTTTGAGCAAGTAACAGCAAGACAGTGAAGGCACACGTTCATTTTTCGGTCCAAAACCGGTCCAAGACCGGACCTGGACCGAATAATTAGGTCCATTTCCGGTCCGCACTGTTCAGGCCCGGCCCAATCCGGTCCATGTCCGAACCTATGACCAGTCCTAATGACAAATTGTTCAACTATATTCGAAATTGTTAAATGTTAACATATATGCTCAATTGTTCAACAAAACTTTCGTTCAAGTATATGAAAAGTGTTAATGAATTTGGAAAAATCACAACCTTCGATTATTTTGATCCAATGGCTGCGAGTCCTTCCCACTTTTGACCCTAAAATCCCTTTTTATATGATCCAAATCACGCACATGCACATGCACATGCGTGCGCACGCACACAGATATGTGTATATATATATATATATATATATATATATAGATAGATAGATAGATAGATAGATAGATAGATAGATAGATAGATAGATAGATAGAGAGATAGAGAGAGAGGGGGGTGAGTTAAGGTATTTTAGGCTTATTTTATGCAAAATATGAGAGCTGAGTCGCTTATGTTTTCCATATTCTCCTAAATGCAAGAGCCATGCAAATTTGTCTCCCTCACATCATGATTTATGTTCTATTTGCATCGGTTATTATCGATTGAGATTTGATATGTTTGTTGTGGTGATTTTGGTCCTGAAACATTTTTATTATCGTTCATACAAACGACTTGGTAACTTGTGATAATATTGATTTTGGATCAAGCAGCAAAAAAATATTCTCCCTTAATTACTTCGAATATGTCGGTTTCCAATCTATTTCAATCGACAAACTAGCTTCTTGTTATCGGCCGCGTTGTGTGTGTTTCCTCTTCTTTGTAATTTTTGATCTCCGATCTCCCATTCTTTTTTTTTTCTTCGGTCGGTCGACTAGTGCCCTTCGATCAACAAACTCTTTTGTCTTTCATCTTTTATGTTTTTGTGTTACTTTATTGTGGTTTTACAATTAACTTGTCAAATCATCACATTGTTTTCTCAATGTTTGTTCATAACTCATGTACTACAAATTGAGTCTTGTAATTATTTGCAAGATCTAAGGCTTACATTTCATCCTTCATCAAAGAGATGCTGGCAGACTTCTTCGTGACCCTCTTCATGACTTGGATATGAGGTTACCTGATGCGGGGTTGAGGCTGCAGTTCCCGATCTAGATTGAAAGTCCTCGATAGAAGCAAATCTACAATGAATCAAAGAAATCCCGGGCGAGATTTATTGAAGAACGTACCGAGATTTTTCGAAACATAGAAAATGGATTAATGAGTGATATGGAAAGATAAGAAGATGAATAATGGAATGATAGATGGTAAGTATAGGAAGATATGAACCAAGATACTCCCGTAAAGAACCTTGACCAATGATGTGTCAAAACCCCTTAACGAAGAGCTTACCTTAACCCTCACTTCTTAAACCGTACACAAGCCTTCTAAGTAAGACAAGCACAAGAAGGGACTAATATTGACCAGGAGTACGAACCTTCAAAAAGATTAACACAAACAAGCACAATCTAGCAAGGACTGCACAACGATTCAATCAAGGCTCTCTCTTTGATTGAATAGGAAAGAATAAAACACAAACTTTATAAACGAAGTTGCGAGTTCACACAATATGTGGAAAATAATCAAATCAAATCTCCCTAATAATCTCCCCCTCTAAGGTTATTTATAAGAGAGATCTTCTATGTAAACTAAGAAAGATATCTTCTAAAAGATAATCTACGAAAGCTATAAAATAATCCCAAAGATAGAATAAAAAACTAACAGTTACCTTAAAGAATGTTTGAGAACTTTTAAGGTAAGAAATATAAAAGATAGTTGTCAAAATTAAAAGATCTTGACCGGATCTTCAAACGCATATTAGAGAGCAAATCTCGGGTGGATATCTCGACCGAGATTCCTGTAGGATGACCGAGATTTCTTCTTCGAGACTCTTTCTTTGTCTTAGCCAACTTCTATGCTTGCTGGCTCTGCTTGGTCGTGGATTGGCTCTTCTATAACATTCAACAATGTCACCAAAAGATTCCTAAGAGTGAGTATGGTCTCTTTGAGTGTGAATGTTGTTAGCATGCTTGTAACGTCATCTTGAATAGCCTTTATTCTTGACCATGTGATTTCTCCTTCCATGATGGAATCTGAAGAAGGTGTAGCTGGATTGTCCTTCAATGTTTTCGCCCTTGATCTAGTGATTGGTCCTTGAGGTAGTGTTGGGGATGGTCCCTCATCATACTCCCCTTCTTGATAAGGATTCGTCCTCGAATCATCAACATACTCATCTCTAGACTCGAAAGGACTCAAATCACCCACATTGAAGATAAGACTTACACCATACTCAGCTGAAAGCTCCAAGACATAAGCATTGTCACCAACTTTGCGATATACTCTAAATGGTTCATATCCTCTTGGAGACAACTTATACTTCCTCTTCCGGAAATCGCTCTTTCCTTAGATGCAACCAAACTAGATCTCCGGTTTCGAACAACATCTCCTTGCGTGTAACGCCCCGTTTATTGGGTGCGTTTTCGATATTTATTTTTGCTACTTCTATTGATATTTTTTCTTAGCTTAAATATTTTATTAAGAGTATTTTACGACGCAAAATATCTATCCCGAGTATATTATTATTTTAGATATGTTCACGTATATCCGTATTAATATTTCAGAAAAAGTCGGAAAATTTTTCCGATTCGAAATTCTCATTCCGAATGTTTTTGATCGAGTTTATTGATTCCCGATTTCCTATTTCAATGTTATTATATATATATATATATATATGTATATATTTCTTTCCTTTCCCTTTTTTTCCTTTTTCTTTCCTCCTCACCTTTTCATCATTTTCCCCTCTTCCTCACGCCAGCTCCTTGTCAAGGAGCTTTTGTCACCGCCTTCCCCGTTCAGGCTTGCACCAATGGAAACCTTCTTGGATGATAGTCCTGCACCCGACTCCTGAACTTTAGCACCCAACCCATCGACCCCTCGACACCCTCTCTTAACTCTCCTCTTTTCTCTCTCAGCCTCTGGATTGGAGCAAACAAAGCTCCCAAGCTTCCATCTCCCCTTTGCTCCCTTCGCAACCCTCATCTCCCTCTTCCTTAGTTGTCACAGTAGCCTCCAACAAGGAATTTTGTTTACCCGGCCACCCCTTGCCCCGGAAACCCCTCTGCAACAACCCTCTCCCTCGATCTCCATCTGTCTCACCCTTCATCACGCCGTACCCAGAAACCAACTCTCTCTTCGTCTCTCCTTGTGACCGGAAGCTACTCGAGCCACCCTGCATTGCCGACACCGGAGGACCCTCGCTCTTTGTCGTCGATGTCCGCCCTTGTCCCCGCCTTCTTCTCTCCTTCCTTCTCTGTTCTCTTCTGCCGCCAAGGAGTAGCCTCTAACGCCAAGGAGAAGGGCCGCTTCTGTCGCCCCGCCAAAGCCGTCGGAGGAGAGCCCACGCCGCCTCCTCCTCCCGCCCATGCCGCCGCCCTCGCCACTATTTCTCTATGCCTTGCGACCTGTGCTGCGGTTGAAGAAAAACCTTTCACTTTATTTAAATCGGGCCCCTCTTATTTGTGTTAATTGCAGAATGTACCCATATGTTTATTATTGTAGTTTTGACCCAAGTTTTGGAAATTTGAATATATATCCCTGCATATTTATTTATGGAAAATGGCCCAAATATTTAATTACATATTACGAACCATATTTTTGGAACGGTATTATTTGCCTTGAAAAATGTGTTAGCGATTTTTAACCTTGGATTTTAATTACGGGGATATTCTTATATTTTCTTATATTGGATAATTTACCCGGAAAGTGTTTTTGAGATTTTGAATCGGTTTTAGTATGGGGTTTATTCTTATTTTATACACGTTATATATTATGTCCAAATTTAGCGTTACGCTAAATTTGTTTAGTTTGGTGGTAGGTTCGGAAGCGCCCCGATAAAGGCCATCGAATCCAAACTCGACATCCATAGATCGTCTTCCGTCTTTTAACGTCACATGAGTACCCTCTCCTCCGAGCTTATGATCTTCTATTTATGTTTAATGGTAGTATCATGCTAGGTGGGATCTAGCATAACTTAGAGTGAATGCCATGTAGTGGTTTTTGGGACCTTAGGCGAGTGTGATGAGCATGTTTGACCTCATAGGCTTTTATGTTGTTCTTGGCTGTTGAGTATGATCATATGAGGTTTAGTAGGTTGTTGAGAGATCTCCTCATGAGTTGAGTGAGATGTGAGTATGATAGATTCTAGGATGCGGTCCTAGAATGAGAGTCGAATGATTTTGCGTAGATCATTTCTGTAGAAGTCCTAGACTTCTTAAGTTGAGCGGGTTTTGATAGATATCTTATTGTGAGCAGGTTGTATGCTTCTTCCTAAGGGAAGCGAGAGCGTTTTGTGAGTTAGCATTTGGGACGAGGTAAGTCTCCGGACTTACTTAGCTTGTATTCTTCGTATTAGTTTCGATACGTGTTTGGTTGTGTGTGTGTTTATTATTTATTAAATAACACCCAAACCGGACATAGGACGACTTTATATTTTTATATTGGCCCAAGTGTATGATAACGGGCGGTGACAACACTACCTAGCTCTTGCGGAGAGTTAGGAGGTTCTCGGCGACTAGCCCGGGCAGGTAGATAGTCAGATACATATCAATACCATTCCTTGACGGTGAGTAGATGTAACACCCCGAATCCGCGGAACTCAGGATGCCACATTGGGCTAGGATCTCACAATGGATCCTGACCCTAGCCTCACAACAAGTTTACGAGAACTTACAACATGACACTAACAGATATAAAAACAAATACATAAAACAGTGTAAACTGTACGACCCAAAGTAAACAACAACATAGCCGAGTACATAAAACGACATCCTCACACAGGAGGGAAAATAAGACATCATCCTCACGCAGGAGGGGAAGGGTAAACATCCTAAACTAACCACCTAATGTACGAGAGTCCTCGGCCTGTCACCCTACCATATCACTCAGCAGCGCCTAACCTGTAAACATCTACAACACGGTATGAAACCGTTAGCTAACCAAACATATATGAGGTAATGCATAAGCACAAGCACAATCATGAAAGATAAACACATCATCATGCTATCACCCATTTACCCTTTTTATCATTTATATATATATATATATATATATATATATATATATATATATATGTGTGTGTGTGTGTGTGTGTGTGTGACATGAGGACCAATACATCCTCGTTTATGAGAATGATTGCCATCTGGAGTTGAATCGGTCACACAACCCGTGTACCCTATGGGAGTGGTGTTGTGCCCTCCCCGTATACCAGGTCTGGCCTGTCTCAAGAGAGCCTTCCAGACTCCACGGCGGGATGAAGGGGAAAGGTTATCACAGCCACGCATACGGGGAAATCAATAAAATGTAAGTCGTTATATACGACATCACATGCTATCATAGCAACATACAAAGAACACACCACTCATGCAAACACCCAATATAAGGATGACAGCTAAGTAAGTCCTACGGACTTACCTTAACCTCGTACTCAGTTCAACCACAACAACCTCCAATCCTGAGAGAGGGGCATTGCCTAATAACAAGGCATAAAGATATATCAAACTCTATTCATCACAGGGGTCACACCTAGACCCAAAGGGATCCATGAGGATCATACTCAATCTATAAGCCTCACAACCAACTAAACCTCAATATCTCAACATAACTCACAATTCCTCAAATCTCAAGGTAGTATCTAATCGACATTGCTCAATCTCAATTCTAATCCTAATTTAATTAATTAACCTTTAATTAATTAATTAAATTTCGCCAGAATAACGTTTTGCCCACAGGCAATTTCTAAACCCACCTGTCATTAGATTTCATCAAACAAACTACCCATAATCACCAGAATAATATAACGACCATAATGAATTTCTAATTATCCATTTGACAAGCCTAAAGTCAATTTAGGCCAAATCGCAGTACGAAAAACGAATAAATTCATAACTTATTCGTTACTAACCCGATTGACAATCTGAAAGAAGATTCGAAATCACAACGACGCAGGCTACGCATGGACAACATCAAATTCACCGCAATCTGATTGACGGACCCTGCCTGGTGACATATATGCTCGACCAACTCTTCATCTGCTCGGAAATGTAGAAACTCGGTACCGATATGAAGAGAATGAAGAGAGGAATCCAGAAACTCAAACGGAACTGAAATCAGATTAGAAACGGAGAGTAGATCTGAGTTTGAAGGTTGAGAGAAATCAGAGCTTTTACGAGTAAAGGTGAAAGGAAATGAATTAATAAAGGATTTTCAGCTATTTATAGTGAAGATGATAATTATCCTTTAGCGAAGTCGATAATTATCCTTTAACCGATCCAAAGGCGGGTCGAACCTCCTTCTTTAAACTTCTCGAGATTGGAATAATAAATCTGGAATATTGTAGGGATAATTATTCCACAACTGTCTCGAAAAACGTGTATTCCTAAGCCGTCTTTCTTAGCCGTTAAGAAACGAAATAGCGACTCTTTGGTCCGTTTTGCCTCTCCATGTTATTTCATATGTAGGACATATCCGATGTCCCGATCATTTCTCTCAACTGCATTTTTATTAATTGGAGCTCCCAAATGCTCCAAATAACACCGGAGGGGAAAAATAATTACCCGGGAAAAAAGTGAAAGTTTCCCAAACGTTTAAAATTACGTCAGGAACATAACGGTGGGAGTCATACTCCTCACTTGCGCAATCTTCGGGAGTTATATGTCAATTACTATCAACGATTAAGTTAATCAACATTAATTAGAATTTGAAAATCATTGCTATTACATCACACACCCCTTAAAAAAAAGTTTCGTCCCGAAACTTGAACAATTCTAAAATCCTCTCGCATCCATACGCCGAGGTACAAACATTGTCTGTATATAAGGTATCACATCTCCGTTCAAAGGTATTAACCTACAACACTCTATAACCTCAAAACATAGCATGGAGGAATCACCAACTCAAGCAACAAAATCATAACGCTATCCCCAAAGGCCTGGAGGTAAAAACATCTCTGGCAGCTATATCCTTAATCATACCGTGGAGGAAAAACATCTCCAAGAACTATAATCACTATAACAGTATGGAGAAAATACACCTCCATTGGCTCACATCACAAGGGCATGGTGGAAAAACATCTCCAGCTACCAACTCATCATCAAGGAGGAAACACATCTCCAAAACACAAATGACCGTATGGAGGAAGAACATCTCCAGAATTCTCTATACCTAAATCCCAAACATGGAGGTAATATCATCTCCAACTAACCTAATCTCATTCTACAGCATGAAGGTAGAACCATCTCCAGCTGACCTATACACGATGATATGGAGGTAGAACTTCTCCAATGGTAAAATCATCGCTCGAGGGCTTGGAGGTAAAACTTCTCCAGCCATAACATAACTCGCCCTAACATAACAAGATCCACTAGGATCACCAACAATCTAGCACGGAAGAGAACATCACATAACACATAATCATATAATCACATAATCACATCATCATATATCATAATATATAATCATGGCTTGCTCAGCAAGTCTACGGTGCCGCCTTCTCTGCATAAACTCGGATAAGTTCCTATGGATACTATCCTCAGTCACCCAGGTGGCCTCGTCTTGATCACTATACTCTCATCATCAGAATGTTCTTCAAGCATAAATGTCTTATACCTCACTCTAAGACTGCAACAGGATATTCAGCAAACATGTGGTCTGCCTCGACCACTAAATCATCATGACTTACAATGCGTCTCGGATTTGGTATATACTCCCTTAGCTGAGACACGTTAACAATAGGGTGAATACCCTCTAACCTCGGAGGCAAAGCTACTATGTATGTTGCCATCCCAACTCTATCTAGTATCTAGAAAGGACCGACATATCGGGGACTCAATTTTCCCCTTATGCCAAAACGTTTGACGCCTCGCGTTAGAGATACTCACAGCCAGACATGAGCTCCTATTCTAAACTCTAGAGGCCGGCGCCTCTTGTCTACATACGACTACTAGCGACTCTGTGCCGCTAGCATCCACTTCCTAAACAGCGCTACTCGAGCCATAGCATCCTGAATCTTCTCTGGTGCTATCCCACTGGTACTGTCAGACTCATCCCAGCATAAAGGTGTACGGCATCTACGCTTATATAGTGCCTCATAAGAGGCCGTCCCAATAGATGCATGTTAGTTATTGTTGTATCAGAACTAAGCTATTGGGAGGTAATCTGATCATCCTTGTCCCCAATCCAACACATCAGCTCACAACATATCTTCAAGGGTCTAGATGGTCCTCTTTGACTGATCATCGGTCTGGGGGTGAAACGCAGTCGTGAAGTGTAGACTTGTGTTAGCATGAAATATTGTGATATTTTAGGCACGTTTTCTAAACGTATTTGATTCATATTGATAGTCTTTGATTGAGCTTTGTGCATATGAGAGCTAGTATTACCTACATTGTCGATATGGATGTCTACACTAGTTCTATGTTGATTATAGGTGATTTGGAGCTATTTCCGAACGGAAACGAGCAAAGGAGAATTGAGTTGATATGTTCATAGATTGAGGACACTCTTTGGAAGCAATTTGGAGTCTTAGATTGAGGAATGCACGAGTTAGGGAAGAATCACGTTCTTGCCCTAAATTACGCCCTAAAACACGGCCGTACCACAAACCACGTTCAGAATTACGGCCGTGGATTCAGAGTCAGAATTCGATGTTCATTCCAGGGGATTCTACGGCCGTGGAACAAACCGTAATTGTTTCCACGCCCTAAATTACGGTCGTGGTATCTTCCACGACCGTGATCTTGGCGAATCTTTTCACCATGTTTCGAAGCCATGATCTTTTGAAGATTGGGCCGGGCCGACACTTTGCCCTGCATTATAAAAAGACGGATGAAGCAAGATTCCGTCACCTCGCTTACGACCTTTTTCAACCCTCGCTTAGCGGCAAACGTACGCTTACAATCCACGTTTAGCAACGCACAAACCCTCATCTTGGAGGTAATTTGGAGATCTCATTGAAGATCAAAGTTCGTATTGGAGAGTTGCTGTTTGTGATCTTCGGATTTGTGGAAGATCGAAGTTCTTGGAGGGTTTTGCAAGAAGATCCCTCTTCTTGCTTAGGTTTGATTTAGGATCGGATTGACATCCCGTTTCTTTTCTTTCCTAAGATTGTGATTGTTTACTCCGTTTTGAATCTTTTGATAAACACTTGTTCTTGGCTGTGATTCTGAGATTCATTTAAAGATTATTGATAGTTCTTGAAAGTTCCCATCTTTTATCTTTTAATTCTTGAATTGATATCAATATGACTGTTATTGGCTAAAAACCCTTAACAATTCTAAGGTGAAGGGTTGATAGTTGTGGCATAGGTGATGATAGATCGATCGCAAACAAATTAGACCCTGAGAGTTAGAGAATTGTCACCGACAACCCTAAATTACGGGTTGTTCTTGAGTTCCACGACCGTGGAACCTCAAGAACTAACCGTGATTTCCCTTAAGTCTACGAACCTGCTTTTACTTTAATCCAAAGTTAAAGATTTGCTTTAACTTAGTTTAGACTTGTCTTTTCTAGGTGGTAGTGAAGCCTCAACAACCTCTACCTCGATTGTGAGCCTCAACAACCTCAATCGGATAAGTTAGTCTTGATCTTTAGATTGTAAGTTTGGGTATTTGATACTAATCCTCGTCTTTAGAACCTTATCTATATTGAGCCTCAACAACCTGTATAGGGAGTGTCTTTTAGGTGAGTTACATAAGGTTTTTGGAACCTCAACCGTACGATTACCTTACATTAGTATGCCTTTGCATATCTCAACTCTGTCTTTATATCATTAAGTATATCTTGAATCGATTGCCACAGCTGGATACCTGGATCTTTAGGATTGTTGTTTTCCCAATAATTTGCAAAACTCCTATATTTACTTGCTTGATAACCTGCAACCGAGTTCGTTCCACCCAAATCCCTGTGTTCGATACTCTGGAATTCTTGCTTAACTACGTCGATCCGTACACTGCGGGTTCGCTTACTTGATTCTAGTTTTATAAATTTAAAGCTTATTTGCACACACCTCTAGGGGCGAACAAGTTTTTGGCGCCGTTGCCGGGGATTTGGCTTCGTCCGAATCCGGTAGCCGGTTGTCAAGCTTGGGAGCTTGCTCTCGTTATTTGATTTTTCTTTGAGTGCATGCGCAGGTCTAGGAACACCGAAGATCTCTTACCTCTTGATCAAGAGCTAGAGAAAACCTTGAGGCAAAAGCGCAAGGAAAAGAGGATGGCTGAAGGGAACGAACGCGATCTTCAAACGGAGTTGGCGGAGAAGGAAGCTCAACTCCGATGGAATGAGACTCTCCGCCAAGATGAGATGGATCGTCATCAATCTCAAGTCAACGGTCTACAAGACATGATCGTCCAAATGAGGATAAAGATGAGCGACCTTGAAGATAAGGTGGGCAAGAAGTCCTCGAGAAGGAGATCAAGGTCTAGAAGGAGAAACCACTCATCCGCCGATGATAGTGATTCTTCCATGCCACCGTTAGAAGAGATTGATCCCACGATCAATATAAATCCTTTCAATCCACAAGGAGCTGCTAATCGTCGCATTCCACCTAGGAATGCGAGGGTCGAACATGTGGATAATGAGCCGAGAACTCTTGGCCAGCGAATGGATCCAACACAACAACCACGCCGCTTGGGTGTGAATTTTGATGCTAAAGATGTACAAGGGTTTAGCTTCAACCCTCAAGTTATCACTCTTGTTCGCCAAAGTCAGTTTGGCGGTACAAGCGCTGAATCTCCACACCAACACTTGCAAAACTTTGAGTGTATGATGGAGACGATGAGACCGAAGAGCGCTACTACCAACAGCTACAAGCTTAAACCTTTCTTTTTCTCCTTGAAAGGGAAAGCGTTATCTTGGTATCAAGCTCTTCCTAATGGGAAACTAGACACGTGGGAAGACCTTTCCGCAGAGTTTCTCACCAAATTCTTTCCGCCTTCCAAAACAGCGGAACTTAGAGGTAAGATTAATGCTTTTTCTATGAGACCTAACGAAAGTTTGTTTCAATCTTGGGAAAGGTTTCAGGATTTGCTCTTGGATTGCCCTCATCATGGCATATCCAAGCTTGCCTTGCTGGAGATTTACTACAAGGGGCTGGATGCGGGAACGCAATTCAACCTCCAATCCCTCTCATGTGGAACGTTCATGGACATGAGAGAAGATGACGCTTGGGACTTCATTGAGAAGCAAGCAAGAGTCATAGAGAAGTATTCCCACCGGAAAGTGGAGGGAAATCGTGTGGAGCAAGGAGCAAAGCTCACACATGAAGCTCAAAATCAGATTTTCTCCCTCAACAATGAGATCAAAGAGTTGAAGGAGACTATCAAGACCAACTTCCCAAAGCAACAAGAGAAGGATGTTGGCTATTTGGGCAACAACAACGGCGGTGACAACACCAACCGCAACAACAATAACCGGAACAATAACCGGAATAGCAATTGGAATGGAAACAACAACAACCGGAACAACAACAATTGGAACAACAATCGGGGTTCAAACAACAACAATTGGCGCTCCAATCAACAAAATTCCGGTAACTCCTATCCTTCCAATTCCAATCCGCTAACTCCACCCTCCTCTTCCTCTACTCCTTTGAAAAGCCAGGGGCAATCATCTAATGGAGAAAACAATACGGGAAAGGAGAAGCCGGATCCCATGTTGGAAACGATCTTGGGAAAGCTTCAAGGGATGGAGAACCGCCTCATTAAGGTTGATGATCGAGTTTCTAAGATTGACAAAGCTCAAAAGGTTTTAGAAAACCAAATGTTCGATCATGCGGAGGAAGTTCCTAGAAATCAAGGGAAACTTCCAGGAAAGACGGAGGACAACCCTAAGGGAAGGGTAATGGCGATTACAACTAGGAGCGGAGTGACTACCACCGATCCGCAGCCTACGTTCGTTGAAGTCCCCGTAGAGAAGGACAAAGAAAAGGGGAAGGAGAAGGAAGACGTCTATGTTCCTCCTCCAGCTTTCAAACCTCCCCTACCGTTCCCTCAATCTAGAGCGCGAGCGCGCCTAGACAAGCAATTCGGTAAGTTCATAGAACTCATGAGCAAACTGCATATTAATATACCTTTCATTGATGCTATTGTAGGTATGCCGGCTTATGGCAAATTCTTGAAGGAGCTTCTCTCTAACAAGAGGAAGCTAGAAGATTTCGGTGAAGTCAAGATGAGTTCGGATTCTTCGGATCTCATCAAGACTATGAAGGAGAAAATGCCCCCAAAGCTGAAAGATCCGGGGTCATTTTGCATTCCCATTGGAGTGGGAGAGGTCACATATGACGCTTTATGTGACTTGGGAGCAAGTGTGAGCATCATACCACTTGCATTGTGCAGGAAGATCGGTTTAGGCGACCCTAAACCGGTGAAGATGACGTTATACATGGCGGATCGATCCATTACTCGTCCCGTCGGCATTGTAGAAGACGTCCCGGTCAAGCTAGGCAAGTTCTTTGTCCCCATTGATTTTGTCGTACTTGACATTCCTGCAGATAGTCCGGTCCCGATCATACTCGGAAGGCCGTTTCTTGCAACTTCCGGCTGCATGGTCGATTGCAAGAATGGGAGACTCGCTTTTGATATTGGGGAAGAGAAAGTGGAGTTCGTTCTTTCCACTCTAGTGAAGGAGCCAATCTTTGATGAGGATATTTACAATGTCCAAGACGAAGAAGGTTTATCTAGGGAGGAGGTAAGTGCGATTCTCTTTAACGATCCTTTACAAAAGGTTATTACTATGAGTCTAACCGATGTAGGAGAAGAAGAAGAGTGCAAAGAGGTAATTAAAGCCTTAGGAGCACAAGAAGAGATGCATGAAGTGGAGTTTGAGAAACTCCACGATGAGGCTGAGAATACTAGAATCCACGGTCATACTCTGTATTCCACGACCGTGGATTCCACGACCAAAATCAACCTCCATTCCAGAGGATATTACGGCCGTGGAACACCAGAGGAAACCGTAATTTTGACCGTGGAAGAGGGCGATCGGCATACTTCTTCAACTTCTTCTAATTCTTCTCCAAACCATTCAACATCCTTAGAAACTTCTAAGGAAACATCGGAAGCTCCTCAAGGATCATTGGAAGCTCCGAAAGCAATGGAACTCAAACCACTTCCTACTCATCTAAGGTACGCTTTTCTTGGATCTAATTCCACCTTCCTGGTTATCGTTAGTTCCGAATTAAGCATAGATGAACACGAACAGCTCATGATTGTCCTTAGGAAACATAGAAAAGCCATAGGCTATACTATTGAGGACTTAGTAGGAATTAAACCCTCCCTATGCATGCATAAGATACTAATGGAGGAGGACTTTAGAACTTCAAGACAACCTCAAAGGCGGTTGAATCCGACCATGAAGGAGGTTGTCAAGAAGGAAATTCTTAAACTTCTTGATGCAGGTATCATCTATCCTATCTCCGATAGCAAGTGGGTGAGCCCAGTTCAAGTAGTTCCGAAGAAGGGAGGAATGACGGTCATCACCAATAAGAACAACGAACTCATTCCTACCCGAACCGTAACTGGATGGCGAATGTGTATAGACTACCGCAAGCTCAACAATGCAACGCGGAAGGATCACTTTCCATTGCCATTCATCGATCAGATGCTTGAAAGGTTAGCACAACATTCATACTTTTGCTACCTTGACAGTTATAGTGGCTTCTTTCAGATTCCGATACATCCGGATGATCAAGAGAAGACCACATTCACGTGCCCTTGGGGTACGTTCGCTTATAGGAGAATGCCGTTCGGGCTTTGCAATGCCCCAGCCACCTTTCAACGGTGCATGATGGCCATCTTCTCCGAATATGTAGAGGAAATCATGGAAGTCTTCATGGACGACTTCTCCGTTTACGGTTCCTCTTTTAACGATTGTCTTTCTAACCTTTCTCTTGTTTTGCAAAGATGTGAAGACACTAACCTAGTTCTTAATTGGGAGAAGTGTCAATTCATGGTTAAGGAAGGAATCGTGTTAGGTCACTTAGTCTCTAGTAGAGGGATAGAGGTAGACAAAGCTAAGATAGAGACCATAGAGAAACTTCCTCCCCCAATTTCGGTGAAGGGAGTAAGAAGTTTCCTAGGACATGCTGGATTCTATAGACGCTTCATTCAGGACTTTTCTAAGATATCAAAACCTCTCACTAATCTATTGATGAAGGATGCGGTTTTTGAGTTTTCGCAGGAATGTTTGGACGCATTTAACACCATTCGGCAAGCTCTAATTTCAGCACCTATTATCCAACCTCCGGATTGGACTCTTCCCTTCGAGATTATGTGCGATGCTAGTGACGTAGCCATTGGAGCTGTTCTTGGGCAACGAAAGGAAGGACGAACCCACGCCATATACTACGCTAGCAAGACGCTAGACGAAGCCCAGCTCAACTACGCCACTACGGAAAAAGAGTTTCTAGCCATTGTCTACGCTATTGACAAGTTTCGCTCTTATCTTGTAGGTGCAAAGGTGATTGTCTACACGGATCATGCTGCGATCCGATACCTCCTTGCAAAGAAAGATGCGAAGCCAAGGCTGATTAGATGGATTCTTCTCCTACAAGAATTCGATCTTGAGATCCGCGACAAGAAAGGCTCAGAAAATTCTGTTGCGGATCATTTGAGTCGTCTAACACATC
Organism: Fagopyrum homotropicum; assembly: GCA_033239125.1. NCBI lineage: Eukaryota > Viridiplantae > Streptophyta > Magnoliopsida > Caryophyllales > Polygonaceae > Fagopyrum > Fagopyrum homotropicum. The sequence goes on from BSWB01000008.1 coordinate 75,216,420, forward strand.
TAGAGGACGACCATTTACCCATTGATGACTCCTTTCCGGATGAACACCTACATATCATAGAGGAGTGTATCAAGGTAGTCTCCAAAGGTAACGAACCATGGTTTGCTGATTTTGTTAACTATTTGGTTTGCCAGGAGATACCACCCGGACTGTCATACACACAAAGGAAGAAGTTCTTCAAGGACGTCCGGGAATACCATTGGAACGAGCCTCTCCTCTTTAAGAGAGGTCCGGATGGCATCATCCGGCGATGTGTGCCGGAAGATGAGATGCAAAGTGTCATCCGCCATTGTCATTCACTACCTTGTGGAGGACACGCTAGTTCTAATAAAACTAGCGCAAAGGTATTGCAATCTGGATTCTATTGGCCTACTTTATTTAAAGATGTGCAATCCTTTGTTTCTTGCTGCGATGCTTGTCAAAGAACAGGCAATATCTCTAGAAGGAACGAGATGCCCCTCAACAACATCCAAGAGGTGGAGATTTTCGACGTTTGGGGAGTCGATTTCATGGGACCATTCCCTTCTTCTTGTGGAAACCAATACATACTATTGGCGGTAGACTACGTTTCTAGATGGGTAGAAGCAATTGCCTCTCCCACAAATGATGCCATGGTGGTGGTTAAGTTCTTCAACAAGACCATCTTTCCGCGATTCGGGACACCAAGGACGATCATTAGTGATGGGGGTTCTCACTTCATAGCCCGTCGCTTTGAAGCTCTTCTAACCAAGTATGGGGTTACTCACAAGATCGCCACTCCTTACCATCCACAAACGAGTGGATAAGTCGAGATCTCAAATAGGGAGATCAAGGGAATTCTAGAGAAGACGGTTTCAAGGACTAGGAAGGATTGGTCCTTGAAGCTAGATGACGCATTATGGGCATACCGGACTGCATACAAGACTCCCATAGGAACCACACCATACAACCTTGTGTATGGGAAGTCTTGTCATTTGCCGGTAGAGCTAGAGCACAAAGCGTTTTGGGCTATCAAATGGCTGAATTTCGGCATGAAGGAAGCGGGAGAGAAGCGTCTCCTAGACATCAACAAGCTGGATGAACTCCGTTTGAACGCCTACGAAAACGCTAAGATCTACAAGGAAAGAGCAAAGCGTTGGCATGATAAGCATATCATTCCAAAGGACTTCAAGGAAGGAGATCAAGTTCTCCTCTTCAATTCGAGACTTCGCCTCTTTCCAGGTAAGTTAAAATCTCGTTGGACTGGACCTTTTCTAATTAAGCGTATTTTCCCCCATGGTGCAGTTGAAGTATGGGGTGAAGCTAGCGGAAGTTTTAAGGTGAACGGCCAACGGCTCAAGAAGTACTCACCCGAACTCCAAGCTGAGGAGTTTGCACCTACCGCACTCGAATAAGTGCAAGATTGGTCTAGCTACGGACCTTAAACAAAGCGCTTCTTGGGAGGCAACCCAAGGTATTGCATTCTCGTTTTGTCTTCGATTCATAGATTAGTTTAGAATAAACGTTTTCGCTTTATTTTTTCCTCGATTTCTTCCGGTATGTTCGTGTTTTTGGTTGTAGGATCGATGGAAAGGGAGAAAGGGAGGATAATGTCGAAGAGAAGTGACGAAATTTGGACTTTGAAGCTTTACAGAAGGTTCCACGGTCTAAATTACGGTCGTCATAGCTACAGTGGCCGTAATTCTCAAAAGCCTGTGAAAAATCACCAAAACCACGGGTCCGTACACTTCCACGGCCGTGGAATGCCCCGACAGACCGTGATTTTTGAAATTTTGCCTGCGAGTATAAAAGCCACACTTCATCACAAAACCACCACAATTCTTCCCCCAATTCCACGACCTAAATACCGAAAACCCGCAGCCTCTCCCAATTCTTCATTCTCTAATCGTTTTCAACGATTCTTCGCTCTAAACTGCAGCAAATCCAACCACGAACAAGATCCAAGCAACAAATCGAGTGGAAATCGATCAACGAACGCGCATTTTGGATTTTTCAATCCGAAAAAGAGGTTATTTCTTTCTCTTCGATTCTCGCGGATTTGGTTCGTTTTTGCCATAGATTTTTAGGAAGAACTGACAAAGATTGGAAGGAATTAGATTAGGACTGCTTGTTGTGGTGATATTTGGTGAATTTGCTGAGATTCACGAGATTCTGTGACGAATCACGGTCTCTGGAGGTTCCACGGCCGTGGTTTCTATAGAACAGACCGTGATTTCTGCTGAAAATGGATTTCGTAAGGAGAGTGTCGGGAAGGATTAAGGAAAAGAAAGGGGAGCAAAATAAGAAAAGGAAGGGCAACCCCTCCACCTCTAGGGCACCACCACCCTCATCTCCCTCACCACCATCCTCACCTTCACCTCCATCTTCACCCCCTCACCCTAGCATCCCAACCATACACGAAAACCACCTAGCTGCATTTGAAAGGATAGAGGAGAGGGCAGTGATTGGCCCTAGGTACTTGTTGTTGGAGGATCTACATCCTCTCAACATAGTTGATGACCTTACATGGCTCTTGGATAGAGCCGGATTGCTTGTCTTCACGAACATTCGTGAAGACGCTTACGAGGAGATTACCCGAGAGGTTGTGACGTCCTTTGAGCACAGCCCAGTAGATAGGACCGTCTCCTTCCGTCTTATGGATCGAGACTACCACTTGAGCATTGTTGAATTCGGGACCATTTTCGGGTTCCATGAGACCTACAACGGTCGACTTCCTAGAGGCGTTTCCGCCAAGGACTTTTGGGCGGAAGTGGCCATGATTTATGCCGACGAGGACCGTTGGCAACCAGCTGATACCAAGGCTAGATTGATGTACCATCTAGCCTTGAAGATAGCTCACCGTGTTCTTTCGGAGTGTCTCTTTCCTAGGACGGAGACGCCCCAAAAGATCAAGACGGATGAGCTATTCCTTCTTTACGCCATGCTTTATGGATGCCGCGCAGATTGTGCTACTCTTTTGGCGGCGACGATGAGTAAACTCAAGAACAAATCGAGAGGGAACATTGGATATGGTGGGATAGTGACCCACATAGCTAGGAGCTTTGGTGTAGATTTTTCAGCTTGCACCCGCATACCCGCCGTACCTCTAGGATTACATGCATTCATGGTTAGGGGACTCATCTTCCCCACACATAGAGGTCCACCTTATGCGGGTATGCCCTGGGAGAGTAGGACAGGCAGGGGTATTGAGTGGCTTCCAGAGTATTCCATTGTGGCGGGACGCCACAATTGGAAGGAGACGTTCGCTGCGATGCATGCGAACAGGCTTGTAGCTCCCCCTTACATTCCACCACCGGTTGAGGATGAGGAGGACATGGGAGAGCAGTACGAGAGTGGTGGAGGAGCGGAGCAGGAGTTCGGCACGTTTCCGGATCAGCCGGATGCGGCCCCGGATGTACCTAGGCGCTCTCCACGTCCAGCTAGAGCTTCAGGCTCGTCATCTCGCCGCGCCAGCGTGAGTGAGAGGCCCACGTGGATGACTACACCTCCCACTTGGTACAGCACACCTCCTCCTTGGTCCACGACACAGCCAGCACCACCACCACCAGCACCAGCACCAGCACCAGCCGATGCCCCCTCATGGTATGATCACGCCCCGGGATGGTATGAGAGGATTCCGGATTGGGCTACCGGACTTTCAGAGAGAGTCGGAGCATTAGAGATCCGGGCGGATGCTAGAGACGGACGCTTAGACGACCTTGACCACATGATGAGAGACGTCTACCGCCAGCAGTTTGGGCGGTTCTATGATCCGAGTTTCTCTCCATTCCCACCTCCACCGGCGCCGCAGTGATTGATGACCGGACCGCTCGTTTGATTTAGACATTCCCGCCACCACTTGTGAGTTTCTTTTTCTTTTCTTTCTTTTGTTCTTTCTTGTGAACATTAGGGACAATGTTCGTCCTAAGTATGGGGTGGGATGTACTAAATGTTTGTAATAACTCTACTCTATATGTTGCTTTCATTCCGAGACTATCATTGCATGTTCATTATATGTTACACGTTTCATTCTTGCATTGCATGAAAAAGAACTTTAAAAACCCATAAAAATTTGAAAATTTTGAAAATTTGGTGCTTCTAATGAATCGATATGATTTCCATGATAATCACTACTTGCGAATTGAGTTTGATAACAATTGCATGTTTAAAAGGATTGTAATTCGAAAAGAAATTGAATGAATGAATTCTACCTCTTTTGCAAGTTTTATAATGTGAAAACGTTACCTAAATCATGTTGAGAGATTGAAGTTGAAATCACATTATAAGTTCCTATACTTCTTGTTGAAATGATTAAGGCAATTCGATACTTTCTTTCCTCTTTCTTTGATCATCTAACTCCTCATTGAAATATTAGCCTCCTTTACCCATCCGGGAACTTGGAAAAGTGAAAGAGAAAAAGGCATGTTTGATGTGGGAGGGCCATGAGAGCAATTATTTGCAATCAATTGAATAGAAAGAAATTATAGGTTTGGGGAAGTCAATCATGACGATGAGTAACTCGGCACCATTCACATAGCCGGGTGTTTGTGTCTTGCCAAAGTCGGATTGAGCGATATTCCTAGCGGATTATGGTATGTGCGCTAAGGGTTTGAGGCATCTCTTACAATTTTGAGAAACGCCAATCTCCTAGGCTTCGGTTTTTGTGCACCTCTATCCATAACTCCAAAAGTAAAGTCGAAAAATGAAAAGAAGAGAGCGAAACTCTAAGTGAAGTGTTGCGGAAACCGCAAAAGAAGAAGAAGGTAGTTGTCCACTTTCCCGGATTTATGCACCACTCTCCCTTAAAGTTTTCCCTTCCCTTCCATACTCTAAACCTTTTCTTTGAAAGTCCTTAAGATCAAAAGAATGTTATAGGACTTGGTGATCTAAATTGAAGCTTCTTATGATTGATTTTGATAATGTTTGAAGGTTATAATGCTTGTTTAGAAGTTGAGTTGATTCATGAATTTTCTTTACCTCTTACTCTCTAATTAAGTGTGTGAAAGTTTGAAAAACGATTGAAGCAAGGTTTGAGAATGATCTATTCTTTAGAAGTCACATTCATCCAAAAGAAGGTACACATATTTCATCCTAACTCTTGTTTAAAGCTTTTTGAAAGACCTTGCTTAGGGACAAGCAAGTGTTAAGTATGGGGTTATTTGTTAGCATGAAATATTGTGATATTTTAGGCACGTTTTCTAAACGTATTTGATTCATATTGATAGTCTTTGATTGAGCTTTGTGCATATGAGAGCTAGTATTACCTACATTGTCGATATGGATGTCTACACTAGTTCTATGTTGATTATAGGTGATTTGGAGCTATTTCCGAACGGAAACGAGCAAAGGAGAATTGAGTTGATATGTTCATAGATTGAGGACACTCTTTGGAAGCAATTTGGAGTCTTCGATTGAGGAATGCACGAGTTAGGGAAGAATCACGTTCTTGCCCTAAATTACGCCCTAAAACACGGCCGTACCACAAACCACGTTCAGAATTACGGCCGTGGATTCAGAGTCAGAATTCGATGTTCATTCCAGGGGATTCTACGGCCGTGGAACAAACCGTAATTGTTTCCACGCCCTAAATTACGGTCGTGGTATCTTCCACGACCGTGATCTTGGCGAATCTTTTCACTGTTTCGAAGCCATGATCTTTTGAAGATTGGGCCGGGCCGACACTTTGCCCTGCATTATAAAAAGACGGATGAAGCAAGATTCCGTCACCTCGCTTACGACCTTTTTCAACCCTCGCTTAGCGGCAAACGTACGCTTACAATCCACGTTTAGCAACGCACAAACCCTCATCTTGGAGGTAATTTGGAGATCTCATTGAAGATCAAAGTTCGTATTGGAGAGTTGCTGTTTGTGATCTTCGGATTTGTGGAAGATCGAAGTTCTTGGAGGGTTTTGCAAGAAGATCCCTCTTCTTGCTTAGGTTTGATTTAGGATCGGATTGACATCCCGTTTCTTTTCTTTCCTAAGATTGTGATTGTTTACTCCGTTTTGAATCTTTTGATAAACACTTGTTCTTGGCTGTGATTCTGAGATTCATTTAAAGATTATTGATAGTTCTTGAAAGTTCCCATCTTTTATCTTTTAATTCTTGAATTGATATCAATATGACTGTTATTGGCTAAAAACCCTTAACATATCTAAGGTGAAGGGTTGATAGTTGTGGCATAGGTGATGATAGATCGATCGCAAACAGATTAGACCCTGAGAGTTAGAGAATTGTTGCCGACAACCCTAAATTACGGGCTGTTCTTGAGTTCCACGACCGTGGAACCTCAAGAACTAACCGTGATTTCCCTTAAGTCTACGAACCTGCTTTTACTTTAATCCAAAGTTAAAGATTTGCTTTAACTTAGTTTAGACTTGTCTTTTCTAGGTGGTAGTGAAGCCTCAACAACCTCTACCTCGATTGTGAGCCTCAACAACCTCAATCGGATAAGTTAGTCTTGATCTTTAGATTGTAAGTTTGGGTATTTGATACTAATCCTCGTCTTTAGAACCTTATCTATATTGAGCCTCAACAACCTGTATAGGGAGTGTCTTTTAGGTGAGTTACATAAGGTTTTTGGAACCTCAACCGTACGATTACCTTACATTAGTATGCCTTTGCATATCTCAACTCTGTCTTTATATCATTAAGTATATCTTGAATCGATTGCCACAGCTGGATACCTGGATCTTTAGGATTGTTGTTTTCCCAATAATTTGCAAAACTCCTATATTTACTTGCTTGATAACCTGCAACCGAGTTCGTTCCACCCAAATCCCTGTGTTCGATACTCTGGAATTCTTGCTTAACTACGTCGATCCGTACACTGCGGGTTCGCTTACTTGATTCTAGTTTTATAAATTTAAAGCTTATTTGCACACACCTCTAGGGGCGAACAACTTGTCCCCAAAGTAGTCTGAATTTGTTGTCAAAATCTCGAGGTCAAAATCCTAGGTTAGCTCAAACCATCTACGCTGGCGGTTATTCAATTCCCACTGCGTAAAACTATACTTCAGACTCTTATGGTCTGTGAAGATCAGGCATGTAGCACCATAGAAGTAATGTCTCCAGATCTTCAAAGCATGAACTACCGCTGCTAACTCCAGATCATGAGTCGGGTAGTTCTCCTCATACGTCTTCAACTATCGAGACGCATATGCAATCACTCTGCCCTTCTGCATCAAAACACATCTCAAACCTAGCTTGGATGCATCACTGTAGACCACGAAATCATCAGAATCTTCTGGCTGTGTCAGAACAGGAGCAAAAGTCAAACGCCTCTTCAACTCCTCAAATGCTAGGCACCCTGATCAGTTCACACAAATCTGATAGTCTTCCTCAGAAGACTCGTAAGTGGACGGTGATCACAAAAAATCCTTCCACAAAGCGTCGGTAATAATCGGCTAAGCCAAGAAAGCTACGTACTTTCTTATTGTTCATCAATATCGTCCATGCTGCAAATCTTCGCCGGATCAATCTTGATCCCACTGGCAGATACCATGTGGCCTAGAAAAGTAATCCTCAGACATCCAGAACTAGCACTTAGAGAGCTTGGCATACAACCCTCTATCTCTCAAAATCTGTAAAACTGTCCTCAGATGACCGGCATGCTCCTCTCTGCTACGAGAGTATACCAGAATGTCATCAATGAATACTACCACAAACTGATCAAGGAAGTCGGGGAAGATATTGTTCATCAACTCCATGGAGGTAGCGGGGCATTACTCAGCCAGAATAGGATCACTACAAACTCGTAGTGTCCATAACGGGTACGAAATGCCATCCTATGTACATCCCGCTCTCCCCCCTTAACTGGTGATATCCTAAGCGCAAGGAATTCTTGGAACACATAATCGCTTCTTGAAGCTGACACAACAAGTTGTCAACACGACACAATGAATACACTAGGGCGAATGAAGCTCTTCTCTACCCATTCCTCAAGTTGTCTCTTCAGCTCTAACATCTCAGCAAGCGCCATACGATATGGGGCCTTTCAAATCAATCTCATACCACAATTCAACTCAATCTCAAAGTTCACACTCTACCGAGGCAGCAAACCAGACGGTTCAGTAACACGTCTCTAAGCTCATAAAGCACTGGAATATCTTCCAAGGCTGGAATCTCTTCCTCCTTCATGGCATAACGTCAGAAGGCATCACATGCCTGTACTATAAGCCTTGCTGCCCGTATGAAACTAGTGACAAACCCGTCTCTTCATAGGTCTTAACCTCGGAAGACCTCTATCTAATCTATCTCAGTAGAGACTATAACAGTCTTCTAATTAACATCTAACACAACATGATATCTATCCGTCCCATCCATACACATAATGACCTCCTCATGAACCTATGACATGACAAAGAAGTCTACGAGCAACACACAAGTCCCTACATAAAGGAGACAATCATATATCTCGCGGGTACCTCAGACCCCTAACTGATATCCTTATCAAGGAAGTTCTACCTTCTATTGTATATAAAATCAATCAATACATGCATCAAAAGCGAAGAGTGCATAACACCCATATCAAACAAAACTTCACTAGGTAAACCATTAACGAGAATGGTACTTGTAACAGCTAACGCCAACAACTTCATTGTATATCATCACTTAAACCGCGGACCTATGCTCCCCAGGTATCATTAAGGTCATCACCATAACCTCCACTTCTACTCTTTTTGCACCGGAAAGAGGAAGGTCTTGCTGAGAAGAAACACTACCTTGCTGACAAAAAGGGGCCAAATGGCCTAGTTCACCACATGTAAAACACGCTATCGGTGCTAAGGAACACTCAAGGCACAAATGATCTGGATCGCCACAGTTGAGACACAAACGTCCTATCTCTGCTACTGATACGGGTGACTCCTCTGCACTTCTCAACTCAAAGGCTCTACCCTGAGCTCCTCTAGTGTCAATGGTACTTCCACCATGACCTCTACCTCTACTCGATCCGGGAACAGATCCTTGAGTGGAAGGACGATCTAAAGTTCTCTGTTGTCCCTGTGTTTGCTGCTGAGGTGTCCTTTGACCACCTCCCGCCACACTGGTAGGGGAAGATCCCTACTGTGATAAAACTCTACCTTGCCTACAGAAGGCAGCTCTATGACCTGGTCTACCACAGGTGTAGCAAGTCACTGGTGGACTCGTACACTTTGGTCACAAATGTCCAGACTTCCCACAGTTATAGCAAGATCTCATCTCACTAGCAGTCCGTGTAGAACGGGAATCACTCAAATGTCCATGTGATAGACTCTGTCTACCTCCTGAAGGGTCTACTTCCTCATTCACTAGCTCGATCCGTTGTTTCTTCTTTGATCTGGAAGCTTAAGTTGATACCACAGATGTTGGTAAGCATAGTGTAAGTTTACCCGCTCTTGCAGCTTCATATACTTGGCTTATATATTCTCGAAACACGAGTCCACTCATCGAGACGCAATCAAACTCTTCATGGTCGTCCTCTACTATAGGCGATACAAGAGCGGAAATTGGTTCATGACCTATCACTACTGGAGGAAGAGGGGGCATATTCCCACCTCGTTCCACTATAGATGTTGCTCTAGTCTGAGCCATCTGTAGAGTATACGCACATAATCTTATAAGGCTATATATATGCCATATGTATCGGTATATATGTATATAACACATCCATATAATCCATAATACACATATATATACATATCTATGCTGCAGAGATCCATGACAGAGGTGACGACTTCTCGTACATTCTAACCCAAAACCACACTTAAAACCAAAAATCCTTTTGAAAACGTCAGACCCTTTTTGGGTTCTGTTTATTGTACCTATCAAACCTCATTGCAGGTAGCAAGTGCCATTGTTGTCAACCTAAGGCTCTGATACCAACTCTGTAACACCCCGAATCCGAGGAACTCAGAATGCCACATTGTGCTAGGATCTCACAATGGATCCTGACCCTAGCCTGACAACAAGTTCACTGGACCTTACAACATGGCACTGACAGATATAAAAACAAATACATAAAATAGTGTAAATTGTACGACCCAAAGTAAACAACAACATAGCAGAGTACATAAAATGACATCCTCACATAGGAGGGAAAACAAGACATCATCCTCACACAGGAGGGGAAGGGTAAACATTCTAAACCAACCACCTAATATACGAGAGTCCTCGGCCTGTCACCCTACCAGATCACTCAGCAGCGCCTAACCTGTAAACATCTACAACACGGTATGAAACCGTTAGCTAACCAAACATATATGAGGTAATGCATAAGCACAAGCACAATCATGAAAGATAAACACATCAGCATGCTATCACCCATTTACCCTTTTTATCATCTCTATATAATAGTCATTCACTCAAATCGTATATATATATATATATATATATATATATATATATATAGGGTTTGGTTCCTATGAGAACACCCCTAACGTGAGAACATGAGAACAATCGTACGCCGTTGGATGTGAGTATTAAGGGTTGAGATTTAGAGTAGATATCAAAAATAATAATAACTACGAATAATAATAATTAGGAATCCAACAATAACTACGAATAATCCACTCAACAAACAATAACTACGAATAATACAATAAACGATATGTCACATTCGTAACAAAACTAATAATAATTACGAATTTGTTCTCATGTTCTCACGTTAGGGGGTGTTCTCATAGGATCTATACTATATATATATATATATATATATATATATATATATATATATATATATATATATATATATATATATATATATATATATATATATATATATATCCTATGAGAATACCCCTAACGTGAGAACATGAGAACAAATTCGTAATTATTATTAGTTTTGTTACGAAGGTGCCATATCGTTTAATGTATTATTCGTAGTTATTGTTGGTTGAGTGGATTATTCATAGTTATTGTTGGATTCCTAATTATTATTCGTAGTTATTATTAATTATGATATCTACTCTAAATCTCAACCCTTAATACTCACCATCCAACGGTGTACGATTGTTCTCATGTTCTCACGTTAGGGGTGTTCTCATGGGAACCACACCCTATATATATATATATATATATATATATATATATATATGAAAATATGTGACACGAGGACCGATACATCCTCGCCTCTGAGAATGATAGCCATTTGGAGTGGAATCGGTCACACAACCCGTGTACCCTATGAAACTGGTATTGTGCCCTCCCCGTATACCAGGTCTGGCCTGTCTCAAGAGAACCTCCCAGACTCCACGGCGGGATGAAGGGGAAAGGTTATCACAGCCATGCATACGGGGCAATCAATAGAACGTAGGTCGGTATATACGACATCACATGCTATCATAGCAACATACAAAGCACACACCACTCATGCAAACACCCAATATAAGGATGGCAGCTAAGTAAGTCCTACGGACTTACCTCAACCTCGTACTCAGCTCAACCACAACAACCTCCAATCCTGAGAGAGGGGCATTGCCTAATAACAAGGCATAAAGATATATCAAACTCTATTCATCAAAGGGGTCACACCTAGACCTAAAGGGATCCATGAGGATCATACTCAATCTATAAGCCTCACAACCAACTAAACCTCAATATCTCAACATAACTCACAATTCCTCAAATCTCAAGGTAGTTTCTAATCGACATTCCTCAATCTCAATTTTAATCCTAATTTAATTAATTAACCTTTAGTTAATTAATTAGATTTTGCCAAAACAACGTTTTGCCCACATGCAATTTCTAAACCCACCTGTCATCAGATTTCATCAAACAAACTACCCATAATCACCAGAATAATATAACGACCATAATGGAATTTCTAATTATCCATTTGACAAACCTAAAGTCAATTTAGGCCAAATCGCAGTACGGAAAACGAATAAATTCATAACTTATTCGTTACTAACCCGATTGACGATCTGAAAGAAGATTTGGAATCACAACGACGCAGGCTACGCATGGACAACATCAAATTCACCGGAATCTGAGTGACGGAACCTGCCTGGTGACATATATGCTTGACCAGCTCTTCATTTGTTCGGAAATGCAGAAACTCGGTACCGATATGAAGAGAATGAAGAGAGGAATCCAGAAATTCAAACGGAATTGAAATCGGATTAGAAACGGAGAGTGGATATGAGTTTGAAGAAATCAGAACTTTTACGAGGACAGGCGAAAGGAAATGAATTAATAAAGGATTTTCCGCTATTTATAGTGAAGACGATAATTATCCTTTAGCGAAGTCGACAATTATCCTTTAACCGATCCAAAGGTGGGTCGAACCTCCTTCTCCCAACTTCTCGAGATTGGAATAATAAATCTGGAATATTGTAGGGATAATTATTCCACAACTGGCTCGGAAAACGTGTATTTCTAAGCCGTTAAGAAACGAAATAGCGACTCTTTTATCCGTTTTGCCTCTCCATGTTATTTCATATGTAGGACATATCCGATGTCCTGATCATTTCTCTCAACTGTATTTTTGTTAATTGGAGCTTTCAAATTCTCCAAATAACACCGGAGGGTAAAAATAATTACCCGGGGAAAAAAGTGAAAATTTCTCAAACGTCTAAAATTACGCCAGGAACATAACGGTGGGACTCATACTCCTCACTTGCGCAATCTTCGCGAGTTATATGTCAATTACTATCAACGATTAAGTTAATCAACATTAATTAGAATTTGGAAATCCTTGCTATTACATTAGAGACCGAGGCGAGATCATGCGGTAATTCTCGTGTCACAAACGAAAGTTGAATTGGTAACGAGATATGACTTAATAATAAAAAGATAATAAACGGGACTTGTGTGTTTTGAAGCATGTTGCGTGTTTATGATTATTTATGTGTGGGTGTGTCATCACCTTGATTATAATGCTTCGAATATTAGCTAAAGGTGTTATACTGATGTTGTAGATTACCTTGAAGGTTAGGAATGCGGCCGAGAGATCCGGAAGGGTGGACAGCCGGGGTTCCGTACATTTTAGGAGGGGTTTTTGGTTCGAGTCGGGTTGTGTATTGTTCTTCGTTGATTGTATTTTCTATGCCGCGTGTATGGCGTTTGGTCTTTGGAATTGTTTTCGGCTGAAGTCCGTTGTTTGTATTCTTTCGGGTTTCCTTTCATTGCATAAAAATGTATTTTGGTTTTGGCTTTTATTTGTGCCTTGTTGCAAGATCCGGTGAAATTGTTGTTAGGCTAAGGGTCGGAACCTATTGTGAGGTCTCCGCCCGTGGCATCCCAAGTCCCGCGGATTCAGGGTGTTACATTGCGATTCTGATTTGCCTTTAAAGCGATTGTTTTCCCTTTTTCCTCCAACCTTATGCGTGTTTTCTCATGAAATTCCTTAATGAACTCCACCTGTTTTCCTGCACTCGCTCCTCTAAAGGCAACGATGTAAGATCAAAAGGAATTCAAGGATTCACTCCATAGACACACTCAAAAGGTTTTAAATTAGTAGATGAATGTAAGGTACGATTATAAACAATTCTACATGTGGTAAGACATCTTTCCTGCACTCGCTCCTCTTGGATGGCTTTGATCTTCTCCTTGTCCACATCTAGACCTCTTGTGCTTACTAAAAATCCAAGAAAAATAACTTGGTTAATACTAAACTCGCATTTCTTAATATTAGCATAAAAAGATTCAGATCAGAGTTCCTAGTACTTCCCTTAAGTGTTCTTCATGCTCCTCAAAGGATTTGCTGTAAATGAGGATGTCGTCGAAGTAGACAACCACGAACTTTTCAATATAATGGCAAAATACATGGCTCATCAACCTCATACAGGGACTAGGAGCGTTAGTAAAACCAAAAGGCATAACCAACCACTCATAAAGTCCAAACTCGGTCTTGAATGTTGTCTTCCATTCATCTCCTTCCCTCATCCGGATTTGATGAAATCCACTTTTAAGGTCGATCTTGGAAAACAAGGTGGAACCGCTAAGCTCATCTAGCATTTCATCTAATCTGGGAATGAGGTGACAGTACTTGATAGTGATATTATTAATTGCTCTACAATCAACACACATCCTCCAAGTATTATCCTTCTTTGGCACCAACAAAATTGGAACCGCACAAGGACTCAAGCTTTCTCGAATATAACCATTATTCAAAAGGTATTGCACTTGATCTTGAATTTCATGACTTTCATGCGGGCTCATTCTATAAGCGGGGTGATTAGGAAGTAACGGACCTGGAATGAAGTCAATCCGATGCTCAATGCCTCGAAATGGTGGAAGACTTGCATGAATCTCATCCGGAAATACATCTTTATACTCATCCAAATCCTTTAAATGTTTGTAGGCAATGTAGCCTTCACTTCATCACTCACAGTCATTAGGCTTTTACATAAACTCAATAAAGAAATATCCAAAGGAACATAGTCATCAAGAAACTCCCTTTTGGATGCTAAAAGTGTTCGTTGATGCCACAGAGAAGGAATCTCGGGCTGGGAATCTCGACCGAGATTTTCTTGTCGGGACCGAGATTTATCATTGGAACGTGACTGGTCTTAAAATCTCGGTTGAGATTTTGATGATCCACCCGTGGTTTCTTCTATGAGAGTTGTTTCTTGTTCCTTTTCCTTGCGTTTGTCCTTCTTGTTGTTGTAATGCTCCGCAATCTGCAAGGGGGTCATGGGTTTAAGATTAATTGTTTTTCCATTAAACTCAAAGGATTGTTTGTTTGAAAAACCATCATGTGTAATCTTCCTATCAAATTGCCATGAACGACCTAACAAAATATGACATGCTTTAACAAGCACAACGTCAAAAACAACAATACCCTCATACTTTCCTAAGGTAAACACAATCCTAGCTTGTTTATTAACTTTCATCTCTCTACAAGCATTCATCTAATGCAACATATAAGGTTTAGGATGATAGAAAGTAGTAATTAATCGAATTAATAAGCATCAAGTTATCTCCTTCAATCTCGATGGATGTAATTCCAAACTCCTTGGCCTTTTGTAGAGCTACCCGCAAAGCAAGTGCTTCTGCTTCCAGCACAGATTCAACACTACAACAACCGCTTCCTAGAGCAATAGGCACGGCACATTGGTTTCTGATGATATATCCAAAGAAAAATTGATTTGCTACATTTTGTGAGGCATCAAAGTTAAGTTTTACGTTTCCATCCTGTAGGCTTTTCCACTTTATATTTTTCTTTTTCCTTCTTAGATTTTTATTTGTTGTGTTGTTATTGCTTAGTCTCTTGTTTGCATGATCCCATGCAAATATTTGATTTAGAGTTGACACTGTAATGTTCTGTGGGATATTTGTTTTGATAAAGATAAACTGATTCCTAGTCATCCACATGTTTCACCAAACGACAACAAGAAGTTTTAATTCCAAAGGTGTTATTGTTCCTTTGGGGTCAAAAAGGACCTTTGTAGATGCCCTGGTTATCAAGGTCATAGTTCATTAATATGGTTGTAATTTTTGTAACATCCCGTAAAATTGTCATCCCGCATAATTTGAATGGGGATTTGTGATTGAGTTATAATGATGGGTTGCTACCCATGTCAACAAGAATTATTCTTGACCTCGGGTCTTATAGATGGTATCAGAGCTAACCCTGAGTTACGAGTGTGCTTGCCCTAGTAGGCGGTCACTCGGCTTGGTGGACGGTCCTTGGCCTGACGTGGACGTCAGGAGTTTAAGTGGGGCAGATTGTAACATCCCGTAAAATTGTCATCCTGCATAATTTGAATGGGGATTTGTGATTGAGTTATAATGATGGGTTGCTACCCATGTCAACAAGAATTCTTCTTTTCCAGTGGTAGAGTGAGGACAAATAATCTGGAGTTAAGCGTGCTCGTGCGGGAGCAATTTCAAGATGGGTGACCTCCTGGGAAGTTTTCTGCGCGAGCATGGTTGGCATGGGGACAACGTCCCTAAGACCTCGGGTCTTATAATTTTATGGTTATCTATTGGTGTGACCAAAAAAAGACACTAAAAGAAGGGTGTTTGGAACTTTCTGTATGATGATTACAAAATTTACAATTCATAACAACAATAATTCTTTGTCTATCGAGATTTTGCTTTGTAGAATGCCGTCCAGAGCTAGTTTCCATAAAAAATTAATTTTTGGCATTACGTCAATTTTCATATCCAAGTTTTGTCCATGGTGACCCCAACATATGTTTTTGACTCAATTCCAAAGCCGATTTAGTCGAATACCAACCTTCTTCATTTTCCATTCAATAAAGTCTATCCCTAATATCATTATAGGAAAGGTTGTATTTCTTTATTTTGTCGATAATGTTATTTGGCAATATTGTGTTAAGTCGATTAATTAGTTAATGATTCTAATCTTTGTTAGTAATATACGAGGAATTAAATTCCGTCTGGTTTAACAAATCTTTATTAGTCATCAACTTAAGGAGCGGTTTATCGAGTATCCATCTGTCCTTCAAGAATTTAATCGTGTTTTCATCTCCTACTCTCTATCTAAGTCCTTTATCAAAATCTTCTCTTAATTTTATTGGTTTCTTCTATTGTCATGATGTATTCGACCCAGAAGCCTTTAAGGTATTTTTCTTCAACAATTTTGACCCAAACTTTTTTCGGATCCGCCATGATTTTCCACAAAAGTTTTATTTGTAGTGCTTTATTCATGTCTTCTGCTTTCCTAATTCCGGTGCCTCCTAGGGACCTTGATTTAGAGATTTTGTCCCAACTAATTAGTGGGTGGAAATTGGGTGCTTTATTCCAAAAGAAATTTCTATTAAGTTGGTCTAATTCAAGGTGGATACTTGTTGGTAACATAAAAGCCTACATTAAGTATCTTGACTTGACGTTAAGGTTAGTTTTATTAACAATATTCTTCCTTCTTGAGACAAGGATGACGCTTTTCACCTGTTGAGTTGTTGCTTGGTTTTAATGATAACGGAGTTAAAAAGATCTTTGTTAACACGTCCATTGATAATAGCGCATCCTAGGTATTGTTCAAAATTAGTTGTGACGTTAATTCCTAGGTGTCGTTGAATTCGTCTTTTATTACTTTTAGCAATGTTTTTAATTGTTTGAAATGCGGATTTGTGATAATTTATAATATGTCCTGAGATATCACAACAATCCTCTAAAATCGATAGAATCTTATTACTTGCTTGTACAACTGTCTTAGTGAAGATTATGATATCGTCGGCAAAAGCTAAGAAAGGTATTCTAGTCCCATTTTTCGTGATAGGGAAGCCGACAGACTTAGGATTCTCATTTGACAATTTTTATATGTTTCTAGCCAAAACCTCTGCACAAAGGTTAAAAAGAAGGGGAGAAAGGGGATCGCCTTGACGGAGACCACGTTGCGGACTAAAGATGGTAGTGGGGGAATCAATGATTATAATAGAGTATGAGACTGTAGAGATACATTTTGTATCTATTTCTGAAATTTGTCCCCAAAACCGATTTTTTCTAGCACGGCTTTTAAGAATTCCCATTCAACTTTATCGTACCTTTTTTCCATGTCCAACTTTATAGCCATATACCCGTCTTTTCCTTTTTTTTTATTTAAAACCATGGAAAATTTTGTGAGCTATGAGCACATTGTCATGAATTGCTCTATTTTTAACGAAAGTACTTTGTAATGGATGAATTAGTTTAGGTAGAACTAATCTTAGATTTTGAAAAATTTTGTAAACAAATGATACTAAGCTTATAGGTATGTAGTGGGAAGTTATTGTTGGATTATCTGTTTTTGGAAGTAATGCAATAAAAGTATGATTGATTTGTCTAAGATTTTTTTTTTCTGATTTTATAAAAACTTTTCACCATTCTAATAAATTCTGACCCAACAATGTGCCAATATTTCTGGTAGAAACCAACAGGCATCCCATCAGGTCCTGGTGATTTGTCACTACCTATATTAAAGAGGGCATCCTTGATTTTCTTTGTGAAGAATGGTAATGAAAGATTGATGTTATCGATTGCAGATATTTCTGGTTGAATAACTTGAATTTGACTTTGAAGTTTAATCTTGTCAATTATTGATGTTGTAAAACGGGTCTTGTAGTCTTTTATGAATTCATCGTTGATGTCAATCTCTTTAGACAACACCTAGTCGTCGTTTTTAGTAATCATTGTGATGATTTTTTTATTTCTCCGGCCCGTAGCTTTCCTATGATGAAATTTCGTGTTCTTATCCCTCCTAGTTGTAAATGTTTTGTTTTAGCTCGTTGCATCCAACACTTATGTTGGTAATCCACTAGACACTCCCTTTTCCTCTTTAGTATGTTGATTTTGTCATTTATAACTTGGTCAAAATGCGCAAAACTTTGTTTCTGGAGACCTTCTAATTCATCATCCACTTTTTGTAATTGTTTGGGTATATTACCGATTTTATCTCGACTCCACAGTTTAAGTTTTTGTTTGAGTTGGTTTGTCTTTTTTGCGAGATTAAACAAATTTGTGCATGAGATTTGTGTTCTCCATGCCTGTTTTATGAGATTCTCACAATCTTGTCTTTGCATCCATAATTGTTTTAACCTAAATGGTTTATTTTTAACGTCTGAATCAGGGGCGGCCCCAAGGGGGGGCGGGGAGGGGCGGCCCCCCACCCTCCGAGAAAAAAAAAAAAAAAAAAAAAAAAATTTTGTTTTTTGTGAAAAAAATCGTTTTAAAATGGGTTGTGCTTCTCTCGTTTATAAAAAAATTTTCTACAATTTATTTTTTTTAAATATCACTATTCTTGTGTTATATTTAAATGTTTTTTTGGATCTTTCGTCGAAGTGAACGAAACTTCATAAGTATTTCCCGTTTTAGACTCTAGAGTGAAATAATTCACCAAAATGCACGAGATTTGTTGTTTGGATTAGAAGCGCGGTCTTAGACCACACTCTTATTTGCAAAAAGCGTTGTCGAGGACAATGTTTTAATATCTGACCGCGCCTTTTAAGTGTAATGTTTTTATAATTTTTTTTGAAAGAAATTATAAAAACATTACACTATAGCCGCGGTTCTAGACCGCGGCTATAGTGTAACGTTTTTGAAAGAAAAAAAAAATTTTAAAAAAAATAGTTGCCCTATAGGCGCGTCTATAACCGCGCATCTTTAGTTTTTTTTTTCTTTCAAAAATGTTACACCCGCGGTCTAGGACCGCACCTCTATTTGTGTTTTTATTATCTTTGTGCTAGACAACGCCTATAGGGCAACTATTTTTTTTAAAAAAAATTTTTAGGCGCGGTCCACGACCGCGCCTTTAAGTGCAATGTTTTTTTTTTTATTTTTATTTATTGTAAGTAGATGACATATTAACTTTGTTTTTATCGCTACTTTATTTTCATAGATATATTTATCGAAAATAAAATTTCGCCCCCCTCTAAAAATCCTGCGGCCGCCACTGGTCTGAATGCGTGTTTTGAAAGCAAATGGATATCATACAATGGTCAGAGTTCGTAA
Source organism: Fagopyrum homotropicum (assembly GCA_033239125.1). Lineage (NCBI taxonomy): Eukaryota > Viridiplantae > Streptophyta > Magnoliopsida > Caryophyllales > Polygonaceae > Fagopyrum > Fagopyrum homotropicum. The sequence goes on from BSWB01000008.1 coordinate 75,235,756, forward strand.
ATGCATGGTTTCTAGTATGGAGCCTTGGATATTCGTGAATGATTCCAAGAGATATCATAACTCTATCTAATTTTTCATGCGTGTTATCATCATCTTCTTTCTTTTTTTTTCCAAGTAAAAGTATTTCTATTAGTAGGAAGATCACGTAGGCTATATTCTTTGGATAGTTGTTGTAATCTTTCGAACTTGTTGTTAGCGGGAGGCGCCACTCCTTTTTTGCCGGAAGGTTCCAACAACTCAATGTAGTCTCCAATAACTATCATCGGTAGGCTTATAGTATTCATTTCCCTCTTTAGTTGTATCCATAACACATTTTTCAGTTGTTCATTAGGTGAAGCGTAAATGAAGAAGCTCATGAATTCAAAGTTAGTGTGGGTATTTGTGTGTTTTACCATAAGGCATATGTCAAAGAACTTAATAATCTCTATTTTTCACCATTAATTTGATATTATTTCCATAAAAGACAGAGACACGCAACATACCCCATAGCCGGAATGAAAAAAATTCTATCAAAACTAGTGTTATTCCATACAATTTCGTCAGGTTCGTCCTTAGTTTTAGTTTCAACCAACATAATCATTTGAATTTGTTCGTTTTTACATGTAATATTTATGTTAGTCCAAAAATTCTTTTTCTTCATACTCTACAATTCCATAATGCAATCTTCATTTATGGATTACAATTGGTAGTGGGTATTTGATTCCCTTTGTTTCAAACTTAATCTCGTTTTTCATAGTTTTTCCAAAGCTCAAATTATATTTGATGATGAAATTGTTTGTCATCCGAGAGTCATTCGTGCAAGCACGGCCCCAAGGGCAAGTAACTTTCTTTTTATAACCTTCTACTCGATATAATTCGTTTATAGTAAATCAATTTTGGCTACGCCAACACGCTACGTTAAAATAATAAATATTGTTAACTTTCCACATCTTATGAGCAGACATGTTTATTGCCCAATGGTTACTAATTAGTAGTGATGCGAGGTTGATGCCGCAATTTTCAATCTAGATTGAAAGCCCTCAAATCGAACAACATAAGCAAATCTCGGTCAATATAAAGGAAATCTCGGACAATATTTTCCCAAGAACAGGCCGAGATTTTGGGAAATTCAGAATGCGGAATTATGGATGATAATGGAAGATAAGAAGATGATTAATAGAATGTAGTATGATAAGTATAAGAAGATCGGACAAGCACAAGGAGAGACTAGTTTGACTAGTAGCACCAATCTTCAAAAAGATTAACACACAAGTAACAAACTAGCAAGGATTCACAATGATTTAACCAAAAACTCTCCTTTTGATTAAATATAAATTGATAGAATGTAAACTCCGTGAACGAAGTCACAAGTGTCTCACATAAATGTGGAAATCAAATTCAAATCTAATCGTCCTATGAATCTCGTCCTCTAAGGCTATGTATAGGAAATATTCATCTAAAAGATAATTTAAAAATAATCCTAAAAGATAGGATCAAAAACTAACAACGGATCTTGCAATTCTCGTCAAACGAGATATTTTGGGCTATATCTCGACCGAAATTTTTTGAATCCTTATACGTTTGGTGTTAAGGATGGTCCCACGTCAAGTAGGAGTTTCACAACCCTTAATTGAACTTGGCCTTTTGATATGAATCTTAATTGAACTTGGCCTTTTGATCTGAATCTGAAGGTATCATGTTTATTTGTTTTATCCTCAGAGCCCCTATTCTTCTGTTTGTTAATGTTGAAATATAGGTTCAGTTTATTCCCTAAGCCATGACTAGATGGTAGGAAAGGTACGGACATCCTTCTAAATTATTTTTTTTAACGAATCTACGATAAAATACCTTAATAACAAACGAAAAAATTAGAGGATTAGGACCCTTAAAAATTCTCTTTTGTGAAATGACCCTCTATAATCTCATAAGAGAAAATGGGACTGGAAACTAGAATGATAGGGTACTATTTGGGTTATATGAAATGATGGTACTACACCATTTTCAAAATGATTAGATGTTTCAAAGAGAAAAAAAAGAAGGAATTTTAAGTTAATATTAAAGTTGGAAGATTCACCCCCACTTCTTCTTCCTTTCCTGAAACTATAGCATCTTCTTTCTTCCCTCTGAAACCATCACCCTCTTCTTTCCGTCAGAAAATCGCCGCCTCTTCCGCCACAACACCGCCAATCACCGCCTGCGAGGAGCGATTCTGGAGGAGGAGCCCCCGAGCCTAGATCTGCGCCGACTACGAGTCTAGATCTACACCGCCTCAAGCCCTCTTTCCTTTGTCTTGAACCTGAATCGCAGGAGCCGACCCCAGATCCGGACGAAGCGCACCAAACGGCGCCTAAGAAGCTCCTAGATCGTCTTCTCCATCCCGTTGTTGCCTTTTGTCCCGAATGGAGTTGCACAGGATTGGAGCCACCAACCACCAAGCTCCTCGGTCGTCTTCTCCATCGAGAGCCACCAAGCACCATGGTTGCTCGGTCGTCTTCTCCATCTTACCCAAGTATGTGGGTAAAGTGCAGCATTGGGTAATGTTGTTTTTTGGGGCAAAAACGTGTGACACAATGTTAACACACTTTTGATTAACCCAAAAGTGTTAACAAAATTGGGTTGTTATTTTTTGGATATGTTATGTGTGTCATCTTTGTGTATGTTGTAGATTTATCTTTGATTATCCAAAATTTCAATCTCAATATTAGGATATGCACTTACCATGTTCGACGTACTACACTAACAACCATACAAACAAACCACTTACCCAAATATATCAATATCTTACAAAACACTTACCCAATCATATCAAACTTGAATATGTGGATTTGTATGCATTTTGGATAATAACTACGTACATACCCAAAAAAATTACTACGCTGACAACCATACAAACAAACCACTTTCCCAAACATATCGATATCTTACAAAACACTTATCCAATCATATCAAACCTGAGTATGTGAATTTGTATGCATTTGGGGTAATAACTACATACATACCCAAAAAACAATTTTGGGTAAGTACTACGTGTATTTTGGGTAATAACTACGTACTACAATGACAACAATTCTCTGAGTATGTGTATTTGTATGCATTTTGGGTAATAACTACGTACATACCAAAAAAAAAATTACACGAAACCAATTTGGGCCAACAATTCCCTCCAAAAAAATGTCAATCAAATATATCATCAATCAACCCAATTTATACACGGCAGTCAGCAACCCAATTTATACACAGCAGTCAGCAGTCATCAATCACCCTTTTTACCCTTTTTTGTACTATGAAAAAACTAGTCTGCAAAATAGAACCCTATATTCCAACTTTCTTGTGTAGAAGGTCCAATATGCCAATTCAGCCATAACAGAGCATCATCCAAATTAAACCATTTAGAAGTCTATTTAGATTATATGCAATATGCCTTCAAAAAAAAAGACTATGCATTTTGGGATGGGAGACTTGTTGGATGTTACATTTAACGATTGCAATGCAACGCGGTTAAAGAAAATGTAACGTTAAACCCATAGTACAGCAGTGAACATTCCTTGAAATCTGTTCAGATATTGAATCCTCAATAGATCACAACCTACTTTTTAAGTTGGACAAACAAACAAGAATTATTGCAATTAATCCCAGGAAAGATATGTACTGGAACAAAATCTTGTTTGTTCTTGAGACACGCTGGGTCCAAATCTTGACAGGAATAAGTGTGTGAGGCAATTGAGTAACAGAGCAAAAACAACATTCCCATTAGTCGACTAGCACATCAAAGAATTAGTTGCAGCTTCCAACACTAACTTAGCTTCTGTTCCTGCTTCAGCCAGATCTCCTGGTGTCTGAAATATATGATGCGCATAAGTATTGGAAATTTCCATTAACAATGGAGGACATATAGCAGTATTTGTACCTTATCGTATATGTTTTTCTTCAAGGGACAAGCTCCCTGTCCCAAAAGCAACCTCACAACATCCAAATGCTCGCCTCTTGCAGCATGATGAAGTGGCTGCAGCCAAAAGTAAAGCCGTCGTTACACATCCCATTCAGCTTATCAACTAATAACAAGCTTGGAATTATCAAGTGTAGATCCGACTCACAGTATCGGCTTCCTCATCAAGGGAATTGAGCATTTCACTCAGCATTTCAGGGTTGGCAGCTCTACTAAGTAAAAGTTGGACAATCTGAGTAAAACCTGACAGCCACAAAATCAAGGGGACGGAGATAGATTAGCTTATTTGCTGGACATTTGGAAATTGAGATCCTTCAATAAATCTTACCCCCAGCACAGGCATCGTGCAATGGAATTGCACCATCCTCATCCTTAACTAACAAAGAAGCTCCTCTCTCCAAAAGAAGCTGAGCGAAGATGAATGAAAATGTCATGCAAGAAACGGAAGCTTAGGAAAGCAAGGAGTAGAGAGATGATGATTCATAATTTCAATCTCCACAACCAACCTGGACACAAGACAAATGTCCGTACAGGCAGGAAAGGTGGAGAGCAGTGTCTCCGTCTTCAACAGGTTCGTCAACACTGCCTTGCAAGTTATCTATGAATGTCAAAACAAAAATGGAACTGGTCAAGATCTACGCAATTCACACAGAAGCCGAATTACAAGCATATTCTTCGAGCTACAAGTTTTCCGAGACATGAAGATTATGAAATTGTAACCTCTAGGACGGAACAGACAAAATTCGGAAATAGAGAGGTACCGAGAGCAAGACGAAGGGAGTCGACATCGCCGGATTGAGAGGCAGAAGCGAGGGGAATGAGATGAGCAGGGGTATCGGATTCAACGATTTGAATACCAGCTTCTTCTAAAAGACCGTCCTCGATGTCGTTCTCGTCGTCGTCCATCATTCCGTTTCTCCTTTCAATGACCGCCATGCTTGTTCCTTGCGTAGATCTCTGTGCTCTTTTCGTGGATACCTAAAGGACGACGACTAATAAACCCTGAGATTAATGAACACGGGCTAAACTGGAAAGACCTTTTAAACTCATCTGTTGGACTTCTTTATTTTGTTTGGACCTTTAATTCACCCTACAGGCCCATTAATCGTGACGCACCTACCTCCAACAACGATAAACACTACCGGAGTTTTAAAAGTAACCCTTACAAATTTGGAAATTGCAAAATTAATCTTCGAATTTTTCAGTTTTGCAAAGAAAATTCTCTATCTTCAGCAAAATAAAATATTTTTGGGTCAATTAGTTAAGTAAGCTTTTGTTTTGTTTTCCTTCTATTAACTAGATCCATGTTATAATTTGATTTAGTAAATGCACCCCATTTTTATTTTTACCGTTTAAACACACATAACAATATCAAACCCTAATCTCCAACTCCATCAGTTGAATGACTGGTCGTCTTCATCTCAGCCCTGTTCCGATCTCCTCTTCCCTCTCTATAACCTTCACTCTTCATCTCAGATCTCTCCTTCAACCTAGCTTGATTGTAATTGTAGGAAATATGGATATTTTGGATAGAAAAAGGACAATCAAGTATAAGGAGACCATTGAGCTTATTGAACACTTGGAGCTACAAGAAGGAAGGCAAGAACCTTAAAAAATGGATGAAAGAAGTAATCAAGAGAAGATACGAAGAAAAGTATGTAACTAATTAGAGATCTAGGATGTGTACGTGATCATATCAACCGAAATGGCCTACTGAGCTTACTCGAGGTCGATGGCCGATAGCCCAAGAAAAAAATAAATAATTTGACCTAATGGAAGGTGAATATTGATGAAGCATCCTTGGACCACGGCTTGGAAGACGGCTGATTTACGGAATGAGATCTTGGAAGGATTACTTGGAGATCAAGGTTGAAGATTAAGGAAGAAGAGAATATACTTTTGTAAGTTTCTTTGTTAGATTCTAGTTAGTTGTTATCATCTTTTGGAACACGTTATTGATGCATTATTGGATTGTTGTGCACCTTTGATTATTGAGAGCCTTTGGTTAAGTGTTTTATTCTCTTTTCTTGACATCTTGATTACATATCCTTTGATTTCTTTGAACATGATGATTGTTGGCTAAAATCCCTGCGATTCTAGAGTGATTAGTTGAAGGTTGTGGTCTAGACGATGAAAGGATAGACCTTTATCTTGAGTGGACCCTGAAAGCTTGAGTTTAACCTATACCGTTTCCGTCTCGGGTTGTTCTTGGGGCATCTCGACTGAGATCAGGCAAGAACTGCACGAGATCGACCCTGAATGTTTGATCTTGAACCATAGGTTACAGTTTGCCAAATCCTATCCTTGTTGTACCTTTCTTGGTTTATATTCAAGCCTAGGAAGAGACTTACCCGGTGATTCCTTTGCTTGTTTACCTATGATGACGAGCGTTAGGTAACAAAGGTATATCCTTTGTTAGGGTTTGAGTGTGCCTTCATCCTATCTTTGAGAGTTAACCTCAAACTTACCCGGTAAAGGTTAATTCTATTCCCTTAGGTAGTGTGTTGGTTTGTGAGTATAGTTCCTTTCCTCTATTCCTTGAGACTTATCCGGTAAAATAGGATCTTTGGTTTGGGATAGTGGATGGTGAGACTTACCCAATGATCTCTCCCATCTTAGAAATACCTTCCCTTTGCAACCTCAGCTTTATCCACGTCTATCTTTAGAAATCTTGAGTCGAACCCACAACCGGATGCTTTGATCTTTAGAATCTGCATTCCTTTATCTAATTGTTATACATCATTGTTCTTCGTTGCTTGAGAATCGCATAACAACTTGGAGATTATATACCATTGCTTGATTTTGCCATATTCATTGTGTTTGACCCTGGAATACTTGCTTGTATTGCGATTGATCCGTACACTACGGGTTCACTTATATTGCTTGATTCTTGGTATAAATTTAAGACTTATTTTGCACAGTTTTGGAGTGAACAAGTTTTTGGAGCCGTTGCCGGAGACTTGGTTTGGACCAAGCCGGTATTTGGTTGTCTTGGTGCTACTGCCCTTGTTGTTATTGATAATTCTATTTGAGTGTTCTTGCAGGACCTTTCTTTAGGTTTATGCGACGATCTCGAGCTAGTAAGGAAATTGTTCCCTACGATCTAGTACCAGAAATACATATAAAGGAAGATTGAAAGAAGCTAAAATGACTATAGTAGAAGATAGAGATCTCTAAGATGAGTTGGATGATGCTCTAGATCAATTGAAACTTCGAGATGATGCTCTAGTTAAGGAGAGAGCATATACACGTGAGAGAGGGGATGACATTCGAGCCGACTTGGCTGAGATGCAAGCTACCGTACGACAGTTGCTTCAAAATCAAAGGGGCAATGTTAGGATTGAAATTGATCCATCGGCACCCGTTGTTGTGTTGCCACCTGCATCTCGCCATCCGGCGAGGAATGAGAGAGTTGACCCATTTGTGGGAGAGCCGCAAACATTGGGTCAAAGGATGGATCCCGCTCAACAAGTACGTTGTCCAGGCGTGAACTTAGGATATCCGACTGATCATGATTATGAGTGATGACATGATATATGAGCTATTTTTAGTCATGCATTTATGTAGATTTTCCCTTTATTTTGCATGCATTGACATACATTCATATCACTTATGTTGTTATTCACCTACTTTGCGAGAATAGATGTCTACACATAGTTTTGTTGCAATTGTAGGGAATATGACACATTTTTGGATCAAAAGGAAGGATGAAAGTGTAAGGAGTCGAAAGGATAGCAATTGGACTACATTGGATCATAAAAAAGGAGCAAAGAAAGTTAGGAACACGCATTCAGAGTAAACTCTGATACCCCAAAGTAATCTATGATACATCGGAGTAGGCTCTAAGATGATCCAAGGTCAACCGAGATGGACATAACAGGGAGTCACAAGGGTGCTTGGAAGAGGAACTGAACCACAACATTTTTGTTCTTCATCCACCAAAGTGTATTTTTTTCTACTTCTTTTTCCTTCTTTTCTTTTATTTTTCATTTTTTATTCACTTTTGAGACAATGACATTGGTGTACAAAAGCCTAAACCTCGGTGATTAGCAGACCTCGGGATTTTTCCGAGGTGCCTCACACCGGGCACACATACCAAGGCTCGTTAGGACATTCGGTTTATCCGACTTTGGCAAGACACAAACACCCGATTATGTGAATGGTGCCGAGTTACTCGTTATCAAAACCAAAGTCCCCAAACCTATATTTTTTTCTACACTTTTCACAACACATTCAACATCTTTAATCACAACATTCATACACCAACTTCACCACCCCATACTTGCTTTTCTCACACAACATACTAACATGCTCCTATTTCCGGATGGGTCAAAAGAGGTCAAAATTTTCATTTCAAGTGAGGTGCTCAAATAACATGATCAAGATGAGAAGAAGAGAGATGGATTGCCTTAATCATTCCTAGATGATGTGTAAGAACTAGCATGCAATTTCGACTATCAATTCTCAATTCAATCAAGACAACCATCATTACAATTCGTACATAGGATTCAAGAGAAGTATTCAAGTCCACATATGCATAAAACCATTCGACACACAAGGTCATCTAAAGCCAATCCACAAAACAAAAATCATCATAAGGGTCATGTCCTACTTAGAAGCACAAAAGTTTTTAAAATTTTTGATTTTTTTAGAATTTTTGACATATGTATATACAATGCAAGACATGAAAAGAAACGTGTGACAATAAATGAAACTATCCTAGATGCGATCATGCCATGCTAAGAATCATGAAAACCCCACTTGATTCGCTCTTCGTTAGTTGAACGCGAGGATCCGCCGGTGTTGTTCCTCCGACCACTTCTTTTGTGTATTTTCGATTTATATGGGATATGTCAAGCAAGGAATCGTCCATCCTCGCACCTTGGATCTCCTTGGCTCGAGATCTTCTTTCCTCGGAATCTCACTTCGGAAATTGGATCTCCTTTGTCCTCCTAGCCTCGCACCGTAAGGACACCACTCGGCCTCTCACCTTGTGGGTTTTGAAACTTTGGCCTCTCACCTTAGTCTCTAGGTTTGTTTTTCTCAAAGTGAAAACACAACTTTTGATTGAACTCAACTCTATAATCTCCATTAAAACGTGTGTAGGAGAAGGCCTTATATGGGCCGAAAATTCAGCACCAACTCCCCACAATAATAACTTACAAGTAGTTCAAGAGTTGTGATATTAAATGAAGGCAAACCTAGGCTCTTTCAACCAACAACTTCAAGCAAATAAATGACCTAAAAACCATAAATATGGCCGGCCAATTAGAGCTCCAAGGGTCAAAAACGTGATAGAAAAGAATCCCAACTAAATGTGGTTTTAATCCCTTGAAATAAAATCAAGCATGAACACATAAAATAAAAAAAGGTTACATCTAAGGTTTTAAAGTGATCCGGCATCCTCAATCGCCTCAAGTATGTTCACCAAGTGATAGTCATGGACGTCCTCAAATGTCGGAGCTCCGAAAGGGTGGTAGGTCAAAGTGGTTTGGCCTAGCATGCGGGCTCTAGCTCGAGTGAGAGGTGGTGTTGATCTTGGTGTTGTCACATTAGTCTCGTTGCTTAAGTCCAGCGGGCTCACATCATCCCCTCCTTCATGGAAAGGATTCGACCCCGAATCCGCCAACTCGTTCTCCGCCTCCTCGACCTCATGACCTACATAAAAGGAGACAAATAAGAAACATTAAACACATTATGGACACCATACTTAGTGGGAAGCTCAATGCGATATGCGTTATCGTTAATCTTCTCGAGGACCCGGAAAGGACCATCCGCTCTTGGGTTGAGCTTAGATTGCCGAATAGAAGGAAAGCGATCCTTCCTCAAATGGACCTACACGAGGTCTTCCTCCATGAAGAGCATTTCCCTGCGCCCTCTGTTGGCTTGGTTAACATATTGCTCGGTACGTTTTTCTAATTGGATTTTGACCCGCTCATGCAAACCTTTCACAAACTCAGCTCTAGATTGCTCATCCATATCAACTGGTTGTGGAGCCGGTTGAGGAGTCAAATCCAGCGGAGTAAGAGGATTCTTTCCGTAAACAATTTCAAAAGGGGACTTCTTGGTCGCCGAATGAATAGCCCGGTTATATGCAAACTCCACAAAGGGCAAACAATCCTCCCACTTGCACAAGTTAGTATCCATCATAGTACGAAGCAAAGTGCCAAGAGTCCTGTTTACTACCTCAGTTTGTCCATCCGTATGGGGATGACAAGAAGTTGAAAAACACAACTTCGTCCCCATCTTGGCCCAAAGTGTCTTCCAAAAATAACTAGGAACTTAGAGTCTCGGTCCGACACAATTGACCTAGGTATCCCATGCAGCTTCATAATATGCTCAAAGAAAATGTTAGCCACATTTGACGCATCATCAGATTTACTACAAGCAATAAAATGCGCCATCTTAGAAAACCTATCAACAACCACAAAAATGGAATCATGTCCTCTCTTACAACGAGGTAATCCTAGGACAAAATCCATGGAAATGTCTTCCCAAGGAGAGCTAGCAATAGGCAAGGGTAAGTATAATCCATGTGGGTTCGCCTTAGACTTAGCCTTACGACAAGGTACACAACTAGCACAACATCTCTCTACATCACTTCTCATCTTAGGCCAATAAAAGTGTTCTCTCAATATGCCTAAAGTCTTAGTAACCCCAAAATGACCCATCAATCCCCCTCCATGGGCCTCTAAAACAATCAAAGTTCTCAAAGAACAAGTAGGCAAACATAACCTAGAAGCTCTAAACAAATATCCATCATGAATGTAATAACTACTAGCATGAGAGTCACTACTAGAGCGCAAAGAAAGCGCAAAAATGTCCCGAAAGTCCACATCAATAGCATATAAATCACAAATCAGTCCAAAACGCATGCATCTAAGGAAAATAGAAGTGTGTACCTACGAGATAACGCATCAGCTACGATGTTGTCCTTTCCCTTCTTGTAGCACACAACATATGGAAAAGCCTCAATATATTCCACCCAACGTGCATGGCGTTTGTTCAACTTGGCTTGTCCTCTCAAATACTTCAACGACTCGTGATCAGAATGTATAACAAATTCACGAGGTAGAAGATAGTGCTCCCAAACCTGGAGGACCCAAACCAAGGCATATAACTCCTTGTCGTATCTAGGGTAGTTCAAGGCGGCTCCTCCCAGTTTCTCGCTAAAGTAGGCCACGAGGCATCCATCCTGCATCAAAACTCCTCAAATCCCGATTCCCGAAGCGTCACACTCTATCTCGAAAGTTTTCGAGAAGTCCGGAAGTACAAGAACGGGGGCATGGGTCAGCCGCTCTCTAAGTATCATAAAGGACTCCTCTTGAGCGGATCCCCACTCAAATCGCACGCCCTTCTTGGTCAACTCGGTGAGGGTGACGACAATGGTGCTAAAGTCCCGAACAAACCTCCTATAGAACCCGGGAAGTCCAAGGAAACCCCGTATGTGAGGGACCATTGTCGGATGTGGCCATTCTGATATTGCCTTGGTCTTCTCTTTGTCCACTCACAAGCCTTCCTTTCCTACCACAAAACCCAAAAAAACTACAGATTCTGAGAAAAAATGGCATTTCTTAAAGTTTACAAACAAATGTTGTTCTTTAAGCACAAGAAATACACTTCTCAAATGTTCAACATGCTCATCCAACGTCCGACTATAAACTAAGATGTCATCAACATAAACCACAACAAATTTACCTACGAAATCACGTAGGACATGGTTCATTAGGGGTATAAACGTACTAGGTGCATTTGTTAATCCAAAAGGCATTACAAGCCACTCATATAATCCATACTTAGTTTTGAAAGCAGTTTTCCATTCATCACCCTTATGCATCCTAATCTGATGATATCCCCTTCTAAGGTCTATTTTAGAGAAAAGAGTAGCACTGTGAAGTTCATCTAACATACCATCAAGACGAGGAATAGGATGTCGGTACCTTACAGTTACTTGGTTGATAGCACGACAATCGACGCACATCCTCCAACTCCCATCTTTCTTGGGTACCAATAGCATAGGAACGACACATGGACTCAAGCTTTCCCGAATGTATCCCTTACTCAAAAGATCCTCCACTTGAGCTTATAGCTCCTGTGTTTCCACCGGGTTTGCTCAATATGTGGGCTGATTTGGGATGGTTGATCCGGGTACGAAGTCAATCTGATGTTCTATGCCTCGGATAGGGGGTAGTCCCGGGGGAATCTCTTCGGGCATAAGTTGTCCTAAAATACAAGAAGGCAAAGACAAATCATTAGCTTCCATAGTAGATAAAGCTGTTACACAAACAAGAAGGAAGCAAATATCCCCCCGTTGTAGGGCTCGACGGGCGTTGTGTAGTCGTGCGGTGAGTAGGGTCTTGGGGTCTGATGCTGTTTCAAGAACCATCTTAGTCTTTCCCTTCGTCCTTGCGGCCTCAACTTTCTCCAACTTCTTCCTTTCTCTACACATATGGTCTTCCATAATCTCGGATGGGCTGAGAGGCATGAGCTTTACTTTCTTCCCGGCCATGGCGAAGAAGTATATGTTGGTGTAACCATCATGAAACACCCTTCGGTCAAACTGTCATGGTCTCCCAAGTAAGAGATGGCAAGCTGTGATTGGAAGCACGTCACAAACAACATCGTCTTGGTACGGTCCGATGGCAAAGTGAACAAAACATTGCTCCTTGACTTAAAGGGGAGCGTTGGTGTTGAGCCACTAGAGCGAATAAGGTTGTGAGTGCGCCTTCGTTTTGAGTCCTAGGTGTGCAACGACCTCCTGACTAACAATGTTACAGCAATACCCACTATCAATAATAACAGTAAGCAATTGTCCTAAAATTAAACAACGAGTGCTAAAGAGATTCTCCCTTTGTGAGACATCGGGAACGAGTTCGCTTGCTTGTAGGGCCTTTTTTGTAACAAGGAAGAAATCTCCCATAGGAGCACGAGCTTCAACTTCAATACCTTCTATGATTGGAGCTACTATTTCATAGTCATCTTTGGATTCATGATTCTCGGTGACCTCTTCCCCAAATGCATTCAATAACACCTTACGGGGATTAGGGCACTTCCGGGCATAGTGACCATGCTCATAACACTTATAGCACCTCACTTCTCTAGTCCGGCTCGTTTCTGGTGTTGGTGGGATACTTGGAAGAGGGGCACTAGGGTTAGAGGCGGAGGTGGCCTTGGGAGCTACTGTTGGGGATGAACCGGTTGTGTGGGTAAGACGATTATTTCGAGAGGCTTCAGTGGATTCATGACTTGTCCCTCTTCTTGTTGATCCGGATGCCTTACGTTTTTAGATGATATTATAGGCGTGAATAGCATGGTGAAGGGCATCAGTTAGGCTTGTGTGTCGGAGTTGTTCAACTATTTCGGACACATCGGGGTTAAGCCCAGATAGGAACTTGGCTAGGATAAAGTCGTCGAACTGTCGGGTTCCCGATCTCTGAAGGAGAGTTCTCAACTCTTTATGGTATTCGTCTGGAGTTCGGTTACCTTGACGTAGCCTTTCAAGTTTGAACAACAATTGTTGCTTGTAATCCGAAGGTATGAACCGAGCACGCATCCTTCTGCGGAGTTCAAACCAAGTATTGATGTGTGGTTGTTGATGTGCCTCCACATATTCCAATTCTTCCTGCCACCAAGTTAGAGCAAAATCAACAAAATGAATAGTAGCAGCTTCAATCTTTTCATACTCGTTAAAATCATAATAACGGAAGACTTGTTCAGTCTTAGTCTCTGATACGCCCCAGACAAAGAATCCAACGATGCAAGACAAACGAAAAACTAAAGAAAACATACACATGTGTTTTGGATTTGTGATAATTGAAAATAAAGTACAAGATATGTATTGCTAGAGCTTCAAGCATCTCACCATCCACTCTACAATACTCGAATCAACTCTCACAAGCCTCTCACCTATGAAAACTAATGCCTTCGCCCTCGCATCTCACAATGGCAACCCACCCGGAATCTCACCAAGGAGGAGGTTTCGGCATCTCACCAAAAAACCAAGTAACCAAATTGTTTTCCAAATATTATCAACTCTCACTTATTTTTTCTATGAATCAATCAAGCCTTTAAATAGGGAAAATAAGGCTAGATGAAAGATAAAAAACAAGGCCAAAAGTCATAATAAAAATATAGGCCTTAAAGATCCACATAATGTGGCATTGGTTTTGGACTCTTCACATCTTGACCATAAATCCGGCTGTTGGAAGAACTGAAATTAAGACTCATGTCTTGGGCGAATCTCCTCTTGAAGTCTTCATCAATATTGTATCCCTTGAAATCAGCTTTCCAACAAGTATTTACGGACCTACATTGGATAAACGTAGCATTCGTTATGACCAAAATACTGAAGGGTCGAATTAAAGTGAAGCCGTTTGCATTGGTTTCCTGGATCACATCATTCTCTCCACCTTTTAAAAAGATTCGTCCTCGAATCTTCATGTCTCTTATTAAATTGCATCGAATAAGGCTCTGATACTAAATGATACGCCCCAACCAAATGATCAAACGATGCAAGACAAACGAAAAACTAAAGAAAACATATACATGTGTTTTGGATTTGTGATAACTGAAAATAAAGTACAAGATATGTATTGCTAGAGCTTCAAGCATCTCACCATCCACTCTACAATACTCGCATCAACTCTCACAAGCCTCTCACATATGAGAACTAATGCCTTCACCCTCGCATCTTACAAAGGCAACCCACCCGGCATCTCACCAAGGAGGAGGTTTCGGCATCTCACCAAAAACCAAGTAACCAATTTGTTTTCCAAATATTATCAACTCTCACTTATTTTTTCTATGAATCAATCAAACCTGTAAATAGGGAAAATAAGGCTAGATGAAAGATAAAAAATAAGGTCAAAATTCATAATAAAAATATAGGCCTTAAAGATCCACATAATGAGGCATTGGTTTTGGACTCTTCACATCTTGACCATAAATCCAGCTGTTAGAAGAACTGAAATTAAGACCCATCTCTTGGACGAATCTGCTGTTTAAGTCTTCATCAATATTGTAGCCCTTGAAATCAGATTTCCAACAAGTATTTACGGACCTTCATTGGATAAACGTAGCATTTGTTATGACCAAAATACTAAAGGGTCGAATTAAAGTGAAGCCGTTTGCATTGGTTTCCTGGATATCATTCTCTCCACCTTTTAAAAAGATTCGTCCTCGAATCTTCATGCCTCTTATTAAATTGCATCGAATAAGGCTTTAATACCAAATGATACGCCCCAGACAAAGGATCCAACGATGCAAGACAAACGAAAAACTAAAGAAAACATACACATGTGTTTTGGATTTGTGATAATTGAAAATAAAGTACAAGATATGTATTGCTAGAGCTTCAAGCATCTCACCATCCACTCTACAATACTCGAATCAACTCTCACAAGCATCTCACCTATGAGAACTAATGTCTTCGCCCTTGCATCTCACAAAGGCAACCCACCCGGCATCTCACCAAGGAGGAGGTTTCGGCATCTCACCAAAAACCAAGTAACCAAATTGTTTTCCAAATATTATCAACTCTCACTTATTTTTTCTATGAATCAATCAAGCCTTTAAATAGGGAAAATAAGGCTAGATGATAGATCAAAAACAAGGCCAACAGTCATAATAAAAATATAGGCCTTAAAGATCCACATAATGAGGCATTGGTTTTGGACTCTTCACATCTTGACCATAAATCCGGCTGTTGGAAGAACTGAAATTAAGACTCATCTCTTGGACGAATCTGCTCTTGAAGTCTGCATCAATATTGTAGCCCTTGAAATCAGCTTTCCAACAAGTATTTACGGACCTTCATTGGATAAACGTGGGCATTCGTTATGACCAAAATACTGAAGGGTCGAATTAAAGTGAAGCCGTTTGCATTGGTTTTCCGGATCACATCAGTCTCCCACTCAATGTAGGTCTTAGCTTCTACAGTTTTGGTGAAGTTTGGAACATCCACTTTTGATCCATGGTAACGCCTCCTATTGCGGTGACCACAATTTTCTTCATCGTCCGAGTCATCGTGTCGAGAAGCTTGACTATGGTCCCGGTTTCTGTTCCGGTCTCTATCTCGGTTTCTATCTTGGTTTCTGCTCGCATAGCTATTCACACTCATACTCCTATCCCGGCCTCTACGAGGTGGTCCCTGGTTACTTCCTCCTTGACTTTGTTCAGGTGGGACGAGAGGTAGTCTCCTTAGAAGCTTCGCTAGTTAGGCTTCAAGACGGTCAATACGTGGGTCGGCTTGGTTGATCTCATTACCATTGAGGGATGTCATCCTGTTTTTGGACTACAAAGCAAGCAAAGAAACAAAAAAAACCAAGTGTCCAAAGGTATAACAAAACCAAGTGCTCAAAGGAAAAATCGAAAGTAATAAAAATGCCGATTTCGTGACCGAAACGGTGTCGGATGGCTAAAAAAGCCCTTAGGTCACGGCAAAGCCGTGAGTTGGACTCGGAGGCCCGTTTCCCTTCTTGGAAAGGTATAACAATTGGAATTCTGAGTTCGGACGCCTTTTTTCCGTAAAACCGCAAAACCGGCCGTTTTTCACCTTTTCTATTTTCTTCGCCTATCACACAAAGCAACTAGAAGACAAAAGGTTAGCAACAAAAACGTTCTCTCTCTCTCTCTCCTCTCTCAAGTGTATTTCTCCTCACACTCGCTCAAGTGTTTGATAGTGTTTGGATTCACACAACTCCCCTTTTCCTTTGCTTCGAGGCAAAGCTCTCACTCACCTTTTCCAATGCACTATGCAATGCCCTCCACTCAAATATTTCACTTGATAACAAAATTCCGCAAGATTTCAAGATAGTTCACAAGGTAATCAAGGTACGCCAAGATGCAATATAACTTCAGAAAAGCAAACACAAAGAGCAACAAAAGCAACAACAAATACGAGCCTTCCGGCGAGTATTTACTTAGTCCCTAACAAGTAGTTAGTCAAAGCAATAACAAGCGTTTTCCCCAAAACGTGCGGGTTGTATTTTGGCTGGCTAGAACACTCAAGAACAACTTTGATAACAATTTCAATAACACTCTCAAGGACAACTTTTTGATAATAATTTCAACGATATCACTCAAACAAACTTTTCCTTTTATTTTGTTTTCTTTTCTATTGCTTTCTCTTTTTTTTTTTTGTCGTTTTTTTTACTTTACTGGATGATATAAAATATGTGCTGCATGCTTTCATTTTTTTTTTTTGAATAAAAGGTCGACAAGATCTCTCTCTAAAGACTCACAAGAAAGAAGATTGCAAGCACCAAAATTTTGGGGAACTACTCAAAATTGCAAAAACTAAAAACAAATTTAGGTAAGCAATTTGTATCCCAAAAGCTTGACGAACTTGCACCGTTGGGCTCTGATACCACTTGATGCGCTCTTCGTCAGTTGAACGCGAGGATCCGCCGGTGTTGTTCCTCCGACCACTTCCTTTGTGTATTTTTGATTTATATGGGATATGCCAAGCAAGGAATCGTCTAGCCTCGCACCTTGGATCTCCTTGGCTTGGGATCTTCTTTCCTCGGAATCTCACTTCGGAAATTGGATCTCCTTTGTCCTCCTACCCTCGCACCGTAAGGACACCATTCGGCCTCTCACCTTGTGGGTTTCGAAACTTTGGCCTCTCACCTTAGTCTCTAGGTTTGTTTTTCTCAAAGTGAAAACACAACTTTTGATTGAACTCAACTCTATAATCTTCATTAAAACGTGTGTAGGAGAAGGCCTTATATGGGCCGAAAATTCAGCACCAACTCCCCACAATAATAACTTACAAGTAGTTCAAGAGTTGTGATATTAAATGAAGGCAAACCTAGGGTCTTTCAACCAACAACTTCAAGCAAATAAATGACCTAAAAACCATAAATATGGCCGGCCAATTAGAGCTCCAAGGGTAAAAAACGTGGCTGAAAAGAATCCCAACTAAATGTGGTTTTAATCCCTTGAAATAAAATCAAGCATGAACACATAAAATAAAAAAAAGGTTACATCTAAGGTTTTAAAGTGATCCGGCATCCTCAATCGCCTCAAGTATGTTCACCAAGTGATAGTCATGGACGTCCTCAAATGTCGGAGCTCTGAAAGGGTGGTAGGTCAAAGTGGTTTGGCCTAGCATGCTGGCTCTAGCTCGAGTGAGAGGTGGTGTTGATCTTGGTGCTGTCACATTAGTCTCGTTGCATAAGTCCAGCGGGCTCACATCACCACCCCATACTTAAGAACCACAATGTCCTCATTGTGCAAATCAAGTAAAGAAGAGTGAAAGGAGTTCTCACAATGTGAAATGTTGTGTTTCGGTATTTTAATAACTCACGGGGAGAGGTTTATCTTATTTCCTCCGTTTTTGATCCTACGCTTAAAATTGATGCTTTTACCGAATTGTTAGGTGTTTATTATGAATATTTAGGTTTAAATTCTTCTATGAACACTTCTACCATTATTCTTGATGTTCGTATTGAAATTACTAAATTGCTTGGTTTATTTGAAACAAGTGCTAGTTCTTTTGCTGATACGACTCCTCCACCCTATTCTTCTTCTTCTTCTTCTTCTTCTTCTTCTTCTTCTTCTTCTTCTTCTTCTTCTTCTTCTTCTTCTTCTTCTTCCTCTTCTACTATTATTTCAAAAGCTAAACAAATTTTAGCTAAAAGAACAAAAACACCTAGACATTCTTCCACAAATACGGAATTTCAAGATTATCTAACATTGACCAAGATTGTGCAACAAATCATGGCCGTGCCCGCATCAACGGTGGCCATTCAACAAGCTTTTAGCCCAGGAGGAAACATGCTAAGTTTCAAGAGAAGTCAATTGAAGCCCGAGAAGTTGGAGGCATAAGTATGCATTCAAGATTGGATAAGGAAGGGGAAGCGGAACAACGAAATACCCCGGTTTATGACTCAAGATCGGATTCAAACTCCGATGATACGAGCACCACTTCCGAGTCTGAGGTGGAAAGGTAAGGGGGTAATGAAAATAACTCGAAAGTCCGATAAAAGGTAAGAAAAGGTAAGAGAACTACGTAGGCTCTGATTCCTCTTAACCCCAAGATGATACGTATAAAAAAGGGTCTCCCACTTCCGAGTACCTCTAACCTTACCCCCATCTGGTTTGCAAAGCTAAGAGAACTACGTAGGCACAACTTCTGAGTCCACGGGTTTGCATCCTCTTCCTCTCAATCGTGAACCTCCCGGGTACCTCTAACCTTGCCCCCATCGGGTAACCCTATAATAAAGGGTCTCCCATCTACTATATCTAAGACCAATCTCTCAAAAAAAGCATCAGAAATAAATGACTGCATAGTACCCATATCAAAATACACTCTAATAGGTAAACCATTAATCTGAATGGTACATGTAGTTGCTGGCGTTGCCGGCTCGTCTGCGCTCCTCAGTTCAAAAACTTTAGCCTGTGCACCTCTCGTGTCAGCGGTGCCACCACCACATCCTCTACCTCTACCCTATCCCGGAGTGGAACCTTGAGTAGAAGGATGGTCCGAGGCCCACGGTTTTTGTCCCTGAGTCTCGTATTGAGGTGGTCTCTGCCCACCTCGTGTAGTGTCGGCAGGGGAAGAACCTTGTTGGGAAGGAGTCTTTCCTTGACGACAAAAAGTAGCTCAGTGATCTGGCTTTCCACAAGTGAAGCAAATCACTGGTGACTTTTTACACTCAGGCCGGATATGTCCATAACCTCCGCAATTATAACACTGCCATCCCATATCAGAAGTCTGTGCGGTCGACGGGTAACTCGAGCGTTCTTGTGTCTGACCCTACCCGTATCCTGATGCTCCAACACCATTACTAGCCTGCCCCGTCCCAATCTCATCGCTGATCCTCTTGATGGAGCAACCCTCCTCTTGACGGAGCAGTCCTCCTCTGGATTGGTCGATCTCTCTCATATGTTGAGCCTCGATCTTGATAGTCCATCAGGGAGTCACAACGAAAACCCACTAATATGCACGAGTACCCTCTTTTTGTCTATGGGAGAACATATACACATGTTGGTCCTCTAGAAGTGAAACTGGTCCTAACAGTGGTAACTCCTCCTGGAACTTCCTGATCGCCTCGGACACAGGAATATCCTCATGCCCAGCCTCTAAAAATGTAACACCCGGAATTTTAATTCCGGTTAGTGAGTGGTTTAGCGGCCTTTACGCAGGCTCGGCTTAGTCATTCCACATGCACGGTTATCCGAGTGAGTGGGATTTCATTTCATCACCTTCCAACCCTTCGTTAGTGTGAATTGACCCTTTGTTTTGGGGAAACCGACCTCTCGTTGACTTCTCTTTGCTTACCCCCTCAGTTGAGTATTCTCTCTCCTCCCTTTTCACTTTCACGCGACTTCTCTTCTTCCTTCCCTTTTCTTCCTCCAACTCCTCCCATGGTGGTTCTCCTTACCCTTGTGTGTGATGTCCAGCAAGTGTAGGAGCTACAAATCCGGATTAGGGTAAGCTCTTCTCTTCTTCTTCTTCCCCTACTTCATCTTCTTTCTTCTTCCATCCTTGAGCTTTAATGGTGGAAGTCATGGATTCTTTCAAGTTTGGCCCTCTTTTGTGTTGCATGTGTATGGATCTAGTCTAGATCGTGGGTTATGTTTATGGTTGTGTGTTGAACATCAATGGTGGAGCAAGCAAGCTAGGAGACCCTCCACACTTCAAAGAACTAGTCGAAGAAGAGCTCAGGATCGCCATTCCGGAGTTCGACCGCTCCCGCAGCTGGACAGCGCCGCGGGGGAAGCCACTGTACAGTGCTGCCGTAGGGGCGGTCAACCTGAGCCGCAGAGGCGGCCATTGGGCCGCAGGATCAGCTACCTAGTGTAGCAGGGGCGGCCACTAGCTCAGCCAGCCAACCGGTGTGCCCTTCTGCTCCTTTCCGCGGTTGCGTTTCCTTCTTCCTCGCCCGCGTCTTTGCCCCAGTGAGAACCCTCCATCGAGCTTGCGCTCATCACTTATCCAAGAGAGTATATATGATAGAAGCATGCTAGTTTGGATCTAGCATTACCTTGTGGAATTCCAAGTAGTGGCTTGAAACCTTAGGTGAATGTTTGAGGTTGTTGATGTTCTAAGACATGATATGTGTTGACCTTGAGCTGGTTATGCGGCTGTGAGCGTTGTGATTGATCTTGTGAGGCTTGAAGTTTTGTTCATATGTTAGTTGAGATTGTGGAGTTTAGGATGAGAGTATCATAGCACATGTTGTTATAGTTGTGATCTTGTGAGTTCGTGTGGACTAGGAGTGCTATCCTAGCTTGTGTAGTTGGTTTTTGATCTTGCGAGATCGTAGGTGTAACACCCCGAATCCACGGGACTCGAGATGACACGGGGCTAGGATCTTACTATGGGTCCTGACCCTAACCTGACAACAAGTTCACTGGATCCGCCATTTGTCCAACCTGCTTCTCAAGGTTCTTGATGCTAGATTCTGTGGTTTGGACATGAGTAGTGACATGTTTAGTCAAAACCTATAGCATATCCTTAGTGGATTGAGACTTACCTTGGTGGGGCTGTTTTTGCTGTTGGTTTTGTTGATCGCTCCACCAGAAATTTTGTTGATCACGCCAACCCGGCATGTAACTATGAGCATATGGGTTATTCCGTTGGTGTTGCTGTTGTTGTTGACCATATCCTAAAATATTCACCTCAGCAGCTTCATCTTGGACTTGTGGGCACAAGTCCGTGGGGTGGAAAGGGTCGGCACAAACTCCACAAGCCTTGAGTTGCTGTGGAGTTCCCATCAAGGTTAATCTCTTAACCATCTCCTTCAATTCAGTAATCTCCGTGGATATCTCAGGACGGTTGGGGTGTACAACATGTACCCTTCTTTTGGTAGAAGTCCTACCAAAGTTCCTTGTTTCTTCCGTCAATTCTTGAATTTTATCCAAAGTAAGTTCAAGAGTAGAGTTTAAGATATTACCTCCACATGCGGCGTCAACGATCCTCCTTTCATTGTCTAGCAAGCCATCAAGTACAAGACTAGGTCTTGGGTAGAGTACCCATGGAAAGGAGAGCTGGATCTCAATCTTGTGAAGCATTCGAAATACTCATAAAGAGTTTCGTCCGCCTCTTGCTCGATGTTGCTTGTCGCCTTCTTCAAGCTATTCGCCTTCTTTGCGGGGATTTACTTCTCCAAGAAGGCCTTGTGGAGGTTGTCCCATGCGTCAATGCTTCCGGACGAAAGATGGTATTACCAATCGTCCGCCCCATTCTTGAGAGTGAAGCCAAATGCCCGCATCTTGATTTGTTACTCGGTGACGTTTGCAGGCTTCATGCTCATGCAAACGGTGTGGAACTTCCGAAGATGTTTGATCGGATCTTCCTCACTCAACCCATGGAAATATGGGAGCAAGTGGATCAACCCCGGTTTGAGCTCAAAGTTGACTCCTTCCCCGATTGCCGGTATGGTAACCGCAAGAGGGTGTTGAGTCAAATCGGGTTGCGTCAATTGGCGGAGAGTGTGGTTTGCCATTGCTTCACGAATTCGTTGTTGCCTTCGTTGTCTATTGTGTGTTCTCTCGATTTCTGAATCAAAAGGTGCAAAATCTGAGTTAGTAGCACGGGTTTGAACCATGAAAATGGTCCAAACCAATAAACGATAATCAAAAATAAAAACAAAAAAGAAACTTAAACTCCCCGGCAATGGCGCCAAATTTGATGAGGCTAAAAACCTATGGTCGTTGTCTTTTAGCTTTAGTCAAAGTAGAATACCTAACGTTACACTTAACGATTTGTATAGTGTAAGCAAGGGTCGAACCCAAGAGAGTTTTAGTAAAAGTTTTGTTTAGATTCAATTAACGAATTGTAACAAAAGGGGGGAGGGTTGGATTGTAGAACAAACAAGACAAAAGTGATTAAAAAGTAAGCAAAGATGGTGATAATATGTATGATTAAAGAGCTACACTACGTTGGATCTTAGCATGCATACTACTTGGTTGGTTCTTTTTAGAAGAAATTCACCAATGTTCTCATCTTGATCTTAGATATGTGTTGAGCTAACCGGCATTAACCCAACTTAACTAGTTTATTGATCCGTAAACCTACAAGATCAAGACACAAGTTAGCATATAAAAAAGAATAGACAAACCGTTATTCTTACTTTATAGTTATGTTCCTTTCCCTTAGATTATCACAACCAACTTTTATTTAAAGGTTTACTACTAGAATAAAGACCCGAACCCGGAATCGATTAATCCTAGCACTTAGCATGCAAATGTACACTTAAGGTGATCAATCTAAGTGATAAAAGACATGCAAACATGAGTGAGAGATCAAGGAAGCATAACACAAAGGATACTGATTTAAACTTATATTAAAAGAACTTACAACCAAATAGCAATGCAGCTTCAATCAACCCAATGTAGCAAAGGAAGCTTAGAAACTCATTACAAAATGGCACTTAGAAATATAGAGCTTTTGGGGAAAATGTGGATGATTCTAGCAATCAGCCAAGGACTCAATTTATACTACAAAATGCATTGAAAGGAAGTAAATGAGCTTTCTAAATAGCCACCTTAAATGTCATAAAGGTGGTGCAAACAGCCGAAGCTAAGTCCTCTACCGCTAAACGGCGAGGGCGGGCTTCAAGGCCGTAGGGCGGTTTAGGCCAGAACGTTCCAACTTCTTCTTGGCCGCTGGGACGGCCTGGTAATCCCGCAGGGACGGGTTCTTTAATGCTCTTGAACGTTTGACTCTTCATCTTCGTGTCGTTTCTGATGATGATCTGCAGGGGCAGCCCAATGTCACTACAGGGGCGATGACACAGGCTCTTCGGCTTAACAAGTCCGTTGGCAAGGGCGTAGGCACATGCGCTGGGGCGCCGGCTTCCCTTCTTCAGGTTAGGTCACAGCAGGGGCGGCTAGAGAGTGTGGCAGGGGCGGTGACACGCTTCTTTTGGGCGCTGGCGAAGGGGCTGATTGCGGCACTATGCACGGGTCTTCAAGGGTGTCGCCTTAAGGGTGGCTAGGTGGAGCCGCAAGGGCGGTGACACCCTACTCTCGGGATGCAGGCGAGGCACAGGCTGCGTTGCCGGAGTGTAATGTCACCGTAGGGGCGGTGACATTACTCCGCGGGGGCGTGTGGCCCCAAAAACTTATCTTCGTTGATTTTCTTCAACTCCTAAGTGTTGCTAAACCCTTCTTTACTTCATTTTGAGCTTCTTCATCTAGATCAAGGGATTAGTAACATAATATGACTCAAAACACTAAAAAGACTCTAAAAACTACCTAAAGTGATAGTTATTCCATCACCTATCAATATGACTTAAATAATAAAAAGGTAATAAACCGGATTTGTGTGCTTTGGAGTATGTTGTGTGTTTATGATGACTTACATGTGTTTTGTGCCTTTCACCTTGATTCCAATGCCTTGAATATTAGCTAATGGTTTTATACCGATGTTGTAGTCGCCCTGCAGGTTAGGATTGCGACTGAGAGATCCGGAAGAGTGGACAACCGGGGTTCCGTATATTTTAGGAGGGGTTGGTTGGAGCCGTGTTTTTGTGTTGTATGTTGTATTTTGTATCTTGCGTTTATGGTGTCTGGTCTTTGGAGTTGTATCACGGATGAAGTCTTTTGTTGTATGCTTTCGGGTTTCATTACATTGCATAAAAATGTATTTTGGTTTTGGCCTTTATTTGTGTCTTGTTGCAAGATTCGGTGAAATTGTTGTCAAGCTAAGGGTTGGGACCCATTGTGAGGTCTCCGCCCGTGGCGCCCCGAGTCTAGCGGATTCGGGGTGTTACAATATGGTATCAGAGCCCTAGGTTGACAACAATGGAACTCGCAATCTTCTAAAGGCTGAATAGAGGGAAATAGAATCCTCAAGGATTCTAAGCTTTAAAATGAGTTTCGTTTTCAAAATCACGAGCATAGTTAGTCGGGTAAGAATGTACGGACCATCACTCCTTCTGCGGATCTCGACAACTTAGTTTATTGGATTTTGATATATATATATATATATGGATTGTATAGTATATGTGGATTGTAGTTACATGATGCACTTGATGTATATGTATAGTTGTATAGTTATATATGTTAACTATAGTACATGTTTGGACCTTGTATTGTTGTAATGGATTGCCGAATGTGTTTGTAACACCCCAAATCCGTGGGACTCGGGATGCCACATTGGGGTAGGATCTCACAATGGATCCTGAGCCTAGCTTGACAACAAGTTCACTGGACCTTACAACATGCTACTGACACATATAAAACAAATATATAAAACTGTATAAACTGTACATCCGAAGGTAACAACAACATAGCCGAGTATAAACAACAACATCCTCACACAGGAGGTAACAAAAGATCATCCTCACGCAGGAGGGAAAAGTAAACAACCCAAAAGACCACAATCATCCTATGTACGAGAGGTCCTCGGCCTGCCACTCTACTAGATCACTCAGCAACACGCCTATTTTGTAAGGCATCTACAACATGGTAATAAACCATTAGCTAACCATATATATATAAGGTAATGCATAAGCACAAACACAATCATGAAAGATAAACACATCAACATGCTATCACACATTTACCCATTTTATCATCTTTGTATAATAGTCATTCACTCAAATCGTATATATATAGATAGATGAAAGTATGTGACACAAGGACCGATACATCCTCGCCTTTGTGCTTGATAGCCAGCTGTACGAGTATCGGTCACACAATCCATGCACCCTATGGGAGTGGATTGCGCCCTTCCTGTAAAGCCAGACTGGCCTGACATCAGAGAACCTCCCAGACTCCACAGCGGGATGAAAGGGAAAGGTTATCACAGCCATGCAACGGGGCAATCAATAAAACATAGATCGGTATAAACGACATCTCATGCTATCATAGCAAACATATAATGCACACACCAATCATGCAAACACCCAATATGGGGATGGTGGCTAAGTAAGTCCTACGGACTTACCTCAACCTCGATCAACCTCAACCACGATCACCTCTACACTGAAGGGACAACACAACCTATAAACAAGGCATAAAGAGATATACCAATCTCCTAGCAACACAAGGATCACACCTAGACCCAAAGGGATCCGTAAGATCATCCTCAACCTAACCTCACAACCTAATAAACCTCAAAGGTCATACAAGGCATATACCGATCATAACCTCATCAAAACACATCCTCACACACCTAGCATGATCCTATACACTCATACTAGGAAAGGAAGGATCAAAGACATCTTAAAACAAGCCTAGAAGCAACACACACCTACAGAACCAAGTGGAAATAGCAGCTAGCGCAGGTGGCCGCAGGGGCGGCTCACAGGTGGCGCAGGGACGGCTCACTGCCGGCGCTGGGGCGGCTGCAAGGTGGCGCAGTGGCGGCTGGACAACAGAAGACTCCAATTAAGCCCCTTCTTCACTCCTTCCTTTGATTCCTTCACTTCTTCTTCAACCAAAACACATACATACAAAAACATACATATATATACATCAACACATGCCAATCATGGCTGGAGCAAGATCCATCCTAAGGAAATCTAAGGTAGACTAAGGAAAGAGAGAAAAAGATGAAGGAAAGAAGAAAGATAGAAGAGAAGCCATGGAAGCTTACCAAGCTGAGCTCTCCATGAGATCAACACAACACCACAACAACCTCAAGCTGGTTCACAAGACACAACAACAACAACAACAACCATCAACAATCAGCAACAAAGCCAAGCATAAAAGCTCTCAAACTCAACAAAACTTCAAGAGAAGATCAAAGATGATCCAAGGAGAGATGAGAGGAGAAGAAGAACGTTGAGAGAGAGATGGAGCTGGAGATGAAGAACCCTCATCAGAAGAAGAGTGAAGAAGAAGCTTATAAAGGGAGGTAAAGGGTATAACACGGGTCAAAGGGTTAACAAAGACGGTTGCAGCCACATAGAGCCGCAGGGGCAGACCCTGCGAGACACAGGTGCGGCCCAGGCAAACCGCAGGGGCGGCCCAGGCCAAAACCAGGTCCTCAACTCACACTCTCAGCAACTAGGCTCTTATAGTGTTATAGCGGACATAGGACTTATATAGTCTCATATACGAATACTTATTATATATAGTAGCTTATGAAGATATGGGACCTAATAGAAAAGATGATAGTATGATATCATCACCTTTAAGACGACGTTGTGGCTTGGGATAGCGTTCATACGTGAAGGGGTACGCTCAAGTACGAGTTGAGCATTCCGTGCTGACAAACACTATGGCATTTCTCGGATTCCTTTAAAAGGATGTCAAAGAGGAGGAGTGGAGATGAAGTAAATGAAGGACAACCGAGTACAAGAAAACTCGAGACAACTTAAGAGAAATCAAGATAGAAGCAATACAAGAAAAGGGAGCAACATTAAAGTGTAGAAGCGGTTCTAAAAGAAGCCATGATTGAACGACAGCGAGACCTATGGAGATAACAAACTTAAGTTCTTCAAGTAGACGCATGGACTACTAACGATGCGAATCAAGGAGGAGATGGGTACATTTTAGCAAGGTTAAAGGTGGTGTTCTAGTAAGATGTGAAGTTTTCTTTAGGAGCTCCTAAGCATTGGAGTCAAGTTGAGAAGAGGGATCGAACCATGTGCTAAAGATTTACGGTACCGTAAGTTAAGCTTATGAGGTACCAATAAGAGAAGTGTCGACATTACGAGAGTTATAAGAAGAAGGGCATGGTGGGGATTTATGTGGAGTTGACCGGTTTTTGTTATGATGATAAGGCTAAGAAAGGCCAAGAAGGAAGAAGTGCGAGTATACGTGATCCCCTGAAGAGGAGTGACGCAACAAGGAACTTTAGTTATGAAAATATTTAAGACAACAATCAAGCGAAACGTGAGCGGCTGCTGAGTAACGATAGAGATTTTGGAGGAGACACGCTTACAAGATAGTCTGAGACGCGATTAAGCCTATAAATTTGAGTTATACGGTGTGCAAAGCCGAAAGGAGTATGTTCACTTTACAGAAGAGGAAGAAATCATGGAACGTGGAAAGAGTTAACAGAGTGGAGGTAGAGTACCCCGAAGAGGGTAGCATTCATGAGTATGGTAACATGGGAAGTGTAGTAGAATGGTAAGTTGTTGACTATGGGAGAAGGTCAACTATAAGCTGACCCATGATAACAAAGAACGCACATGTGCGGGTTGCCTATTGATGAGCACAGATAGAGGATTTCTGGTGGTTCGGTGTCTTGAAGTTGGGCGTATGGAGGAATGACGCAGATTGGAACCTTAAAGGTTTAAGCATATAAGGACCTAGTGGATCAGGAGGAAAGTGAAGTTTCCCGAGTTGCTTTAAGCAAATGGAAAGATATGGAAAGAAGATGCATGGTATTTTGTTCTTAAGGAATGAATGATAAGTTGTCGTGAACAAGAAATGAGTCGAGTTGACAGACTCACCCGAAGGAGCTACCGAGGTTATGGTAACGTTGTAAGTATAAGTTTAAGGTGATGGTACTTGAGAATTCATGAGTGAGAAGTTTCAGCGGTTCGGAATGGGGAATTTATTCCGGTCTTCCCCTCAGGGCCTTCTGGTACGGGTTGTGAGGAAAGGTACGAGTCGAGAAGTTGTACTTTGGCTATCGAGAAATGCGTAAGGCTACCAATGAGGATAAGCATCTTTGCCCCGTAGTGGACGACTCGTTAGAACAAGTTTCATGTGGTTACAATGTTTGATTATATCGAATTGAAGTCGAGATGTCACTAGAGTTGGGTGGAAAGAAGAAAGGACCTTCGTAAGACGGCATTTATGGTCGGAATGGTCACTACAAGTTGTAGTGAAGCTTGGTGGACTCACAAGTGCGATCGTTGAGTTGGCGTATATAGATGTGCATCCATCGGGTTTCTAAATCGAGTTGCGGTAATGACATTCAAGTTGTGGTGCTTCGGGCAATTCCAAGATGGATCGTAATCTAATGTTAAGTAATGACAGTTATTGGTACATGAGTTGCGTGAATGATTCTTATGTTCAGATTTAACGTTGCCTTGTTGTAATCTCAGAATTGGGAGAAACAAGCTTGACATGGGACGATGATAATACAAAAGAGTTATCTAAACAGGGTGGGACGTCCGATGTGACCTCCTAAGAGACATAGAAGCGTTAAGAATATCCGGATGATCAGACGAGAACGAGGTGGTAGCTTCGGTAATACCTCCAAGGTATGTGGAAGAAATATGCAGTATAGGTGGGTGGGCTATTACCGCCGAGTTGCGGGATGGTTTGACACTTTCGTCCTTTCTGAGGAAGACGATTAGATGGTGGGATCCCAGACGAGTTGTGGACCTTTAATAGAAGTAGAAGAGGTGAGTGACCTCAAGTCCTTTTTCTTTGGCACAGACATTAAAGTCAAGGGACCATATGACATTATGAGTACATCCAAGCAAGGCTTGGGATACATTTGAGGTCACGAAAGAAGTTTCGCATGCGTGTTAGACGATTACAGGCATATAAAGAGAATGACCGATGAAGGGTCGAGAGTTTGGCGCTTTTATGCGCGCACGTAAGATGATGTCGGTTTGGTATGGAACGAAATGCCATTCATGTATGAAAGATAAGAGTATGATATGTGTATGTATATACGCACAACAAGAGTTGAGTACCCACCATAGGTGATGGTTAGTGATATTAAGGACTTCGATTTTATGACTTCGGTATCATCAGGGGTAGGTCAATGTGATCACCAACACCCTTAGTTAGTGGACACCTTGAGAAGAAGCAACACTTTAACTGACGGTTTAGCCTCAGTTTATTGACGTAGATGGTCTGTGAAGAGACCTGACATAACCACATATTTGAATGGCCTTGAGAATGATCCGGGATAGAAGGTCCCGAGGAGAGACCCCATAGTTACCTTCAAAAGTTGACGGTTTTAATGGGATGCCAGAAGCGTCTATGTGTACGTATTACGGAGAGGGGAGACAAAGCCTTTGGGAGGCTCACACTACCCTTAGTAGTGCACCATAGAGTTGGTAAGAGGTATCCGGATTGGTAATGTTCGCATTGGCGAGACGGCCTTAAGGCCGACGTGGCTAAGTGCATAGCTCGTATTTGACCCGTCGTCAGGTCAAGCTGGAGCACCATAAGACGGGAAGAGGACTTCTTCCACCGCGAGTTACGTTGTGGAAGTGGGAGGATACCTCCATAGAGGTTATTACCGGTTTGAGACCATGTAACAGTTGTGACGTTTTTTGGTCATTATGGACTGACCGACGGAGATAACGTATTTTATACCTTTTTGGAAACAAGGCCGATGAGTCGATTAGTTGTGAAATCTAAAAAGTGATAGTGAGAGAACTTGGGGATACCGAGTATCGTTATCTCGGATCGAGATGAGCGATTCATCTCGGAATTTGTTGGGCAGCGGGATCGTGCCGTGAAGAAGACCAGTTATCTTTCATGACAATTTCATCCTCGGATAGTTGGTCAACTTGTGAGGACTTTTCTAATATTGGATTCCACGCAAGGAGCGTGTGTACGAGGTAGGGGATAAGGGTAGACATAATACCTTCCCTTTGATCGAGCTTCTGTGTTACAATAATTCGAGATGTATCGTTTGAGATGACCATGTGTGATGGCCTTTGTGAGGAAATTTATGCATAGAAGTGTAGTACCCCGTGGTGTTGGATTTTGAATAGTATATGTAGGGATAACCTTGAGCAGATATGGGACGACCTCGCCCGAGTAGCGATGGACCAAAGGCAAATGCTAGCCGAGCTAAGTCAAAAGTTTCACAGGCGCGAAGCGTCAGATGTTTGGCATTTAAAGGAATATGAGTTTCTATTTTACGGACCTTTTTGAAAAACGAGAACAAGTAGGTTGTGAGTTATAGATTGGCGTTGCCACCAAGAGTGGACGGTGTTTACCCGAAATTTCTTGTGACAGTCGAGGGAGTACGCGTATAACTCGAGTTATGTTGATAGTCGTGTTGATCTAGTGGTAGACGAGGAGCCGATGAGACTACCAGGAGGATGTGAGATAGTATCCTTGGTTGAGTACGATGAGCTAGTTACGTCGAGATGGCTGACGAGTTAGGTATTATGTGCATGTGCGAGTTTATGTATTTTGTGTCCCGAGCGGAAATGTGTTGTATGATTGGTTAGCTTTTGACTTATTGTGCGATTTTCAATTCATGCGAGTATGTGTGTAGGCCTTGCGAGGTCTTGACGCGGTTACACAAGTGTGTGATGGTTATCGAGTAGAGAGTTGGCACATTACAGTTTTGAGTGGTTACCGAGGTAGTTATGCCGAGAGTTGTGCGTTAGCAAGTTTCGGGACGAAACTTGTTTTTAGGGGGATTAGTTGTAACATCCGGAATTTTATTCCGGATGGTTAGCGAGTTATCGACCTTTCTACAGGCGCGGCTCAATCTTTCCGCATGCACGAGGTGCTGAGAGATGGGTTTTATCCCGAAAAACCCATTCTGACCCTTTGGTCTCCGCTTTTCCCTTGTGACCCCTCCTTCTATTAGTCGACCCCTCGTTCCCCCACAACTGAGATGACCATTGTGAAACCTCTCTCTCCTCTCACTTTCACTTTCACGTGACATTTCACTCTCCCTTCCTCTTTGCTTCTTCTCCCTCCTTTGGCTTAAGCTTGGTAGCTTCTTCCTTGACGATCTTTCTTCTCTTCCCCTTGTGTGTGATGTACAACATATGAAGGAGCTGTAGATCCGGATTAAAGAAAGATCTTTTCTTCTTCTTCTTCTTCTTCTTCTTCTTCTTCTTCTTCTTCTTCTTCTTCTTCTTCTTCTTCTTCTTCCCCTACTTCATCTTCTTCCATCTTCTACCTTGAGCTTCAATGGTGGAAGCCATGAATTCACCTTGTTTTCCATTCCTTTAGCTTGCATGTGTTTGGATCGAGTTTGGGTTGTTTTGTATGATGATGTGGTGTGTGTGGAACATCTATGGTGGAGCAAGGAAGCTAGGAGACCTCCACACCTCAAGCATCCATCGAAGAAGCTCGTCGAAGATTGCCCTTTGGAGCTTGACCGCACCTGCGGCTGGACAACGCCGCGGGGGCTGCCACTGCACTGAGCCGCAGGGGCGGCCACTGGCTCAGCCAGCACGCCCTTGAGGTCTTCTTTCCCTTTTTACGGCTGTTCTTCCTTCTTCCACGCCCGTGTCTTTGTCCGGTTAGTACCCTCCCTTGATCATGTGTTCATAGATGATCCTAGAGAGTGTTTATGATAGTATCAATGCCGCCTCAACCTCGCCGCCACCGGATGCTGCCGCCGTCTCCAGGCCGAGAGAAGCAACCGGACCCCAGTGGCGCCTCTCTCCTTTGCTCTCTCCGCCACTGCACCTCCACCTCTCCCTCTTGTGCACCTCATTTGAACTGTGTCCCCGCCGCCGGATTGAAGCCGTGCCGGAGGGAGCTGTGGCCGCCGCCTGCAAATTTCGCACCCCCTTGTCGCCTTCGTCCACAGCGCTCCTCCAGGAAGCCCTAGCCGCCGCCCCTCACATCCCATTCTCCTTCTGCGTTTGTTCAAGGTTGAAGATAGACCTTTTTAGGGTTTATTCAAATCGGGTCCCTCTATTGTGGATAATTACAAACGTCATCCAATATTTTGTATTTACATTTTCGACCCAGATTTTGGAAAATTGCAGATATGTCCTTTGTTGAATTAATTAATGTTTTGGCCCAGGAAATTTAATTGCAGAATTTTGACTCATGTTTTTAGAAGTATATAATGTGCCCGGAAAATGTTTTAACAGTTTAAAACCTTGGATTTATTTACGGGATTTTAACGTTGACTTTAAAAATGAGTTTAACCTTGGGTTATGATGTTATGCAATTTGTCCGGAATATATATTTACGGTTTTACCTTGTGTTTTAAAAGTGGGGTTTTCCTTAGATTTATATATGTTAATTATTCTGTTCGAATTTAGCGTATAAGCTAAATTTGTATAGTTTTGGTGTTAGGTTCGGAAGCGTCCCGATAAAGACCTGACAAGTCCAAGTCGACATCCGTTGATCGATTTCCTTCTTTTGACATCATGTGAGTATCCTTTCCCTCGATTTAGTTATGTTTAGTATTAGTATCATGTCAGGTTGGATAATCTAGCATAACTTAGAGTGGATACCAAGTAATGGTTATGGACCTTAGGTGAGTGTTTGAGGATTGTGAAATGTTTTATGACTTGAGGTGTTGATGTTATCTTGTGAGGGTTGTGAGGTTTGAGAATTAGAGTATATTGTTGTTGAGTTTATGGGCTAGGATATGCGTATCCTAACATGGTGTTGTTACCGTTGCGTTTATTTGGACGAGGCATGTTTATCCTAGTATGTGTTATGGGTTATGATCCTGCGAGATCATAGGGTCTAGAAGTCTAAGAACTTCTAGCTTGTGTTGAGTGTGATGGGAGCATGAGAGATTCTAGGATGCGGTCCTAGAATGTGAGTCAAATGATCTCGCGTTATCATTTGTGTAGAAGTCTTAGACTTCTTGAGTTGAGCGAGTTGTTGATATAGTTATCTTCTTGTGAGCAGGTTGTGGACTACTTCCCAAGGGAAGCGAGAGTGTTGTAAGTTGAGTGTGGCGATAAGGTAAGTCTCCGGACTTACTTAGCTCGTATTCCTTGTATTAGCATTGATGTGTGTTTATTGTTTATTGTTTATAAGAACTAAACCGGAAATAGGATTACCAACCTTTATATTATTTTGGCCCAAGTGTATGATAACGGGCGGTGACAACATGCCTAGCTCCCGCGAGAGCTAGTTGGTTCTCGGCGACTATCCCGTGCTGGTAGACGGTCAGATGCATCAACACCATTCCATATCGGTAAGTAGGGACCGAGGCGAGTTTCGGTGACTCTCGTGTCACAACCTAAGTTGAATTAGAACGGGATACGACTTAATAATAATAAAGATAATAAAGCGGATTGGTGTGCTTTTAAGTATGTTGTGTGCTTGCGGTGTTCTACTTGTGTATGTGCCTTTCCCATTAATTCTAATGCTTCGAATATGACTTAACGGTTTTATACCGATTGTTGTAGATTGCCTTGCAGGTTAGGAATGCAGTCGAGAGACCCGGAAGATTGGCAGCTGGGGTCCGTACATTTTTGATGGAGTTGAGTTGTGTTTTTTCCTTCGATTATTGTGTTTTGTATGCCGTGTATTTGGCGTTCGGTTTTTGTGTTGTATCTCGGCTGAAGTCTTTTGTTTGTATGGTTTCGGGTTTCATTGCATTGCATAAAAATGTATTTCATTTTGGCCTTTATTTGTGTCTTGTTGAAAGATCCGGTGAAATTGTTGTCAGACTAAGGGTCGGGACCCATTGTGAGGTCTCCGCCCGTAGCATCCCGAGTCCCGCGGACTCAGGGTGTTACAAAAGTGGGATCAGAGCTCTAGGTTGACAACAATGGCACTCATCATCTTCTAAAGGCCGAATGAGGTATAAACAGAATCCACACGGGTTATGACTTGTCGTTTTCAACATCACATGCATGAGTCGGGGTAGAATGTACGGACCACCACTCCTTCCGCGGATCTCGGCAGCGTAGTTTATTGGATTTTTAGTATATGTATGTATATATATGTATATATGTAGATATGTATAGTATATGTGGATTGTAGTTGCATGAGGTTGCATGATGGATTTGATATACATGTGTAGATATATATGTGGACTATAATACATTTTTGGATCTTTTTTTTGTTATGGATTTCCGGATGAGTTATATTATGGTAGTAACGTGGACATAGGATTCATATAGTCTTATATACGGATTCTTATTATATAGTAGCATATGAAGATGTAGGACCTTATATAAAAGATGATAGCATGGTATCATCATCTTTAAGACAATGTTGTTGGCTTGAGATAGCATTCATACGTGGAGGAGTACGCTCAAGTATCGAGTTGAGCATTTTGTGCTAACGAACACCATGACGGTTCTCGAATTCCTTTAAAAGGATGTCGAAGAGGAAGATTAGAGGCGACGTAACCGAAGGATGAACAAATGGAAGTGAACTTTGAGTCAACTTGAGCGAAACCGAGATAGAAACTATACAAGAAAGAGGAGTAACATTAATGTGTGGAAGTGGTTCCAAAGAAGCCATGATTGAACGACAGCGAGACCAATAGTGAAAATGAACATAAGTTCTTCTAGAAGACGCGTGGACAACTAAATATACGAATCGAGAAGGAGATGTATACACTCTAGCAAGGTTAGAGGTGGTATTCCTTCAAGACGTGAAGTTTTCTATAGGTGCTCCAAAGCATTGGAGTCAAGACGAGAATAGTGATCGAACCATTTGCTAAAGGTGTAAGATACCGTAAGTTAAACTTACAAGGTACCAATAAGTGAAGTGTCAAAAATACTAGAGTTATGAGAAGAAGGGCATGGTGGGGATTCACGTGGAGTTGACCGATTTTCATTATGATGATAAGACTAAAAAATGCCAAGAAGGAGGAAGTGTGTATAAGTGATGACCCCAAGAAGATGAAAGACAAAACGAAGAGCTTTGATCGAGAGACTTAAGATACCAACCATAGGAATACGAGTGGATGCTAATTAATGTTAGAATATTTGAGAAGTGCTTTTGAAAAACATCATGAAGAGAGGTTAAGCCTATAAAGGTGAGTCGTATGACAACAAAGAGTCGGGAAGATATATTTATCTTATAGAAGCGGGAGGAAGAGAGGAGCATAATAGGAGCTAACAAAGTTGGAAGTAGAGTAAAATGAGCTAGTGAAGTTTAAGGCAGAGTACCCTGAGAGGGTAGCCTTCAAGAGTATAGTAACATGGAGGGTAAGAAGAATGGGGATCCTTTGAACTTGGAGAAGGTCAGCTATAAGCTAATTGGTGATAGTCGAGAACGTGCATGTATTGGTTGTCTATGGATGAGGGTAGATGAGAAGAGTAACCAAGAGCATGGATTATAAAGGAACGGTAATAAGAACTTGCAATATTCGTGGTGGTTGAATGTCGGAAATAAAGAGGTATATCAAGGGAAGTGCAACTATCTTAATCATGTAGCAATTTATCGATCCCATCAAGTGATGGTAACGTACCTTATGGGGAGGGATTGTAACGATCTGGTGCAACCTTCTTAGGTCAGGTGATTGTCATATGGGGGAACGACACAGATCTGGATAAAGGGAACTGGAAGGACAAAGAGGGAGGTGAGTCTTTTATGGTTATTGTGCGTAAAGGGAGAATGTATAAGGGGAGGTATGATATGTTATTCTAAGGTTATGAATGTCATGTTTTCGCGAGCAAAAGCTAAGTGAAGGTTTTTGGGACTCGCATGACGAAGCCATAGTGGTTGTGACGTGAAATGAGGAATCTGGATTAGGGCAACGCTGCAAGCTTAGAGTAATGATGTGAGTGCTTAGTGGAGTTATGAGTAGATCTTCAGTAGTTGTGGTTGGGAAATTTTGCCTAAAGGCATTCTAGTATGGTTGTGAAGTTGTTCATGGATACGAAGAGAAACATAAGGGGCCTAATAAGAGTAAGAGAAGACTGAGGTTTTGGAAGTTTGATGTCGATATGAGATGTACAAGAAGTACATGAAAGATTGAGGTCAGAGCTTCTGCGGTCGTCTAGCTCTCCTACTTGAAGAAATAATGTCTATGGTGAAAGTTGATCAAGGATACGGAGAGCTCCTCCCATAGGTTTGGATGTCGGAAAAAACAAAGAAGATTATATCGGTTTGTTATCAGGCATAATTAAGTCTTGTGGTTAGGACCCTTGTGATGGAACATGTTTGCGAGATCAAGAAATGTTATAACGCCTTTCTATTAAAAGTGAAAAGAGGGATTAAGCTAAAACTATTGCTTAACCAAGGATTCAAGAATCGGAAGACTTGAGCAAGTTCCACGAGTTCGGGAAATGAATGATTTGTAAAAGAAAGACGTTCGACATGGTAGCTACTGATGGAACATTATGCATGTTGATGGACGTCACCCCAAAAAGATCGGGGTGTACCACTTGTCAAGCGTTAGGATCAAGTTGTGTCGGTCATTACGATATGAGATGGTTAGAGAAAAGATGGAACCCGAGATAGAAAGGATTCCAATGCATCGGAATGTGGATTTTGCCACTAAGGTTGATCTTGGCCCAACCCCAATTTTCAAAGCATCGTACAAATGATATCAATAAATGACCTTACTAAGAGACGTGAGTTGTGGAAGCAATTGAATGAGTAATTGCAAGAACTTATTGATAAGAGTTCATTAGAATTATTTAAATGATATGGAGAACTTAGAATGTTATCTTGAGCTCTTGATTTGAAGTTCATATTGGAATATATCTTAAACTCTTGATTTGAAGTTGTTATGGAGAACACCAGCTTGTGAAGAGAGAGACGGTTATCTCCGTTTATGCATCGATTACCGTGGGTTGAACAAGATAACAATGAAGAACAAGTATCCCTCACCACGGACAGACGATCTACTCGACCAGTTGCAAGGGTCGGTAGCCTCTTCTAAGAATGATTTAAGGGTTGCTTGTCACCAATTGAGAATCAAGACTGGGATATTGTAACTTGTGGCATTCCGGACAAACTATGGTCACTAAGAGTTGTAGTGATTCCATATGGCATTATTAATGCCCTGATAAAAAAAATTTGTGGTCTACTCTCAAAGAAGAGAGAAGTGGTATGACAAGTTGTCTCGGGACGGCAACCCCCGAAGGGTGTGATAGAAGTTGCAAGTTTTCTTGGATGTGCTAGTCATTACCAAATTTATGGAGAGATTCTCCAAGTAATACCATCTATAACTAACCTACTCTGGATGACAATGAAGTATTAAGTGGGACGAAAATTGACGATGGAGTTGTTGATAGTTAAGAGGAGATCCATTGGTGCAACTGTTTTGATTTACCTTGAGGTGTTATGAGTTTTAAATGTAAAAAGTGATTCTTCAAGACAAGGTCTTGATTGAGTATTGAGGAGCGATGTTTAAGTAATAGCATACTTGTCTTGTTGGTAGAAGTAGTATGGAGTAAAGCACCTCCTTCGTTACTTGAAATTGCAACAAGAATTGGGGAAACATAACATCAAAGTTTGGTTTGACAAGAACCAAAGCCCACAGTGTAAATTGGAAGCTCGATATTCTTTGATAGAGAAATCAAAAGGAAAATAATAGAAATGCTACATTGAGAAAGACCCAAGAAGGAAGTTCAGTCCCGATATATCAACCTTTATGAGATGTTAACGCAAGTTGGAGAAGTGTCTTATAAGTTGGCATTGCCGCCAAGGGTAGAGAGTGTTCACCCGGTATTTCATGAGTATCAATCAAGAGAGTACATACATGACTCGAGACACGTTGTCTATAATGAGGACCTATTGGTAGACAAGGAACCGATGAAACTAACTGGAAGACGGAGGACAATGACTTTGGTTGAGTTTATGCTGAGCTAGTAGCATCAAAAGAATCGACGGGTTAGACTGATAGGTGATGGAATCACTATAATTTAAGTTAGTTTTTAGAGTCTTTTTATCACATTAGTGTCGGTTTATGCTACTAACTCCTTGATCTAGAAGAAGAAGACTAAAAGAAGATAAAAGAGGAGTTTTAACACTTGGGAGTTGAAGACCATGCACGAAGCAAAGCTTCTGTTGCCTCACCGCCCCCGTGGAGCAGTGTCACCGCCCCTGCGGGTGAAACCACGTTCCGGATCACAGCCTACGCCTTCGCCAGCGCCAAGGACGAAGACGGTCACCGCCCCTGCACCACTCCATGGCGCCTCTGTGGTGACTTAACCTAAAGAAGCGAAGACCGGCGCCCCGGCGCCTCTACCTGCGTCTCACCCTGTGGAGCTGTGAAGCTGAAGAGGCAGTATCACCGCCCCTGCGTTAACATTGGGCCGCCCCTGTAGCTCGGAATTTGAAGCGACAGAAAGTTGAACAGTCAGGCGTTTGAAGATCATTAATGATCCGCCCCTACGGAACTGCCAGGCCGCCCCTGCGGCCACGAAGAAGATCAAACGTTTTTGCCTGAACCGCCCCTGCGGATCTGAATGCCGCCCCTGCGGTTCAGCGACAGAGGCTTTACTCCGGCTGTTTACACCACCTTTATGGCATTAAAGGTGGTTGTTTTGGCCGGCCATTTACTCCCATTTAGTGCCATTTGTAGTATAAATAGACCCATGGTTGATTGCTAGAAGGATCCATCATTTTTCCCACTTTTATTCTCTCTTATTTCCTTTGTAATGAGCTTCTAAGTTTCCTTGCTACATTGGGTTGATTTGAGGCTGCATTATTACTTTGGTTGTAAGTTCCCCTTTTAATATCAGTTTTATTCAATAATGTTTTGTGTTTCTTTAGCTTCAATTATCTAAGTTGCATGTTTTCATTATTACTTAAGATTGATCACCTTAGGTCCTAAGTGCATGCAAACAACTAGGATTAATAGATTCCGGATTCGGGTGTTTAGTCTAGTAGTAACCTTTAAGTAATAACGGATTGTAATTGCTTGAAGGAAAAGAAACACAATTATAAAGATTAGCTTAACAGTTTTAATCTTCTCTTTATATCCCTTAGTCTTTGTTTGAAAGCTAACTTGTGACTTGTTCTTGTAGGTGTACGGAACACTAACTTGTTAAGTTGTGTTGATGTCGGTTGGCTCAACACATACATATGATCAAGACGGGAACATTACTTGAAACTTGTAAAAGGAACTCACCAAAGTAGTAATTACATGCTAAGAATCAACCTAGTGTAGAATCACTCATCATCATCTTATCAATCTCTTTTCATTTCTTTTTAAGTTTTGTGTGCATCAATTCATTCCAAAACCCCCCCTTTGTTACTTTGTCCCATAATTAATAATTGAATTTAATAAAATAACACAAACTCTCTTGGGTTCGATCTTACTTAATCTCTATACTTGCTTTAGTGTTGAGTTCAGAAATTATTTTGACAAGATATAAACGACCTTAGAAAAAGTCTTAGTCATAGACCTAGTTCTTCTCTTAGTTGAGTTATGTGCATGTGTGATATTATGTGTAGTTCTGCCCTGTGCGGGAATGTGCTATATGACCTGATATATCTTGCGGTGGTAGTATGAGTAGATTGTGTACATAGATTAGAAAGTCTAAGCCTTCCTAGTTGTGAGTTTATACCTCGGCCTTAGGGACCGAGAAGTTCGGCGTGTGGCAAGTTTCGGGACAAAACTTGTTTTTAGGGGGATCTGATGTAACACCCGGTTTATTGGGAGCGTTTTCGATATTTTCTTTCTGGCGGTTATCGCTGATATTAATACCTTAATTATGTTTTATGAGTATTTTAAGTCGTAAATTTAATTTTACGGGTATATGTAACATTAATATGTTAACGGTATTTTTATTATTATTTAAATCTCGTAATTTAGTTACGAGATCGATTTATACATCACAAGGTATATATATTCTATTTCGGAAAAGGGTCGGAAAAGGTTCCGGGTATTTTATAATTTTCGATACGTGTACGTATGTCCGTATAATATGTTGTCGGAAAAATCGAGAATTTTTCCCGATTCGGAAGTCTCATTCCGTTTCATTTTGATCGAGTTTATTTCACCCCTTCCTTTTTTTTGTTGTTTTCTTTTTATCTTACCCTTTTCCCTTTATTTTTTTTCTCTTCTTTTCCTCCTTGTTGTCTGGTTGTGCGCCTTCCCGCCCACCTGCACCTCTGAGGAGCAAACCCGACCCCTCAGCTTCCGACCTCTCGTTGCTGCCGCCTGACCTCTGTACTTGACCCCTCGCCTCCTCTGCGCCTATCACCTCACCCGATACCTCCCTTCCTCATCCGTGCCAAAAATAACACCTCCCCTCTGCAAGCCCAAAGCAACGCCATTACTCCCCTCTGTTGCAATTTGTGAGAGCCTCCCATTTGCAACCAACTCCACCTCTCTTTCGAACCAGCAACCACACCACTAGAATCGAAGACCACTGTTGCCTGAGCCATTGCCTTTCGTTACCGGAGAACGGAGCAAACCACCAGTGGAATCGAAGCCTCGCCCTATCGAAACCACCGAAGGTCAAGGCCGCCTCAACCTCGCCGCCACCGGATATTGTCGTCGTCTCCAGGCCGAGAGGAGCATCCGGACCCCAGCGGCGCCTCTTCCCTTTGCTCTCTCTACCAGTGTACCCACCGCCGGATTGAAGCCGTGCCGGAGGAAGTTGTGGCCGCCGCCTGCGAATCTCGCACCTCCTTGCCGCCTTCGTCCACCGGCGCTCCTCCAGGAAGCCCTAGCCGCCGCCCCTCACATCCCATTCTCCTTCAGCGTTTGTTCAAGGTTGAAGATAGACCTTTTTAGGGTTTATTCAAATCGGGCCCCTCTATTGTGGATAATTACAAATGTCATCCAGCATTTTGTATTTACATTTTCGACCCAGATTTTGGAAAATTGCAAATATGCCCTCTGTTGAATCAATTAAAGTTTTGGCCCAGAAAATTTAATTGCAGAATTTTGACTCATGTTTATATAGTATATAATGTGCCAGGAAAATGTATTAGCGGTTTAAAAACTTGGATTTAATTACGGGATTTTAACGTGGACTTTAAAAATGAGTTTAACCTTGGGTTACGATGTTATACAATTTGTCCGGAATATATATTTACGGTTTTAACTTGTGTTTTAAAAGTGGGGTTTTCCTTAGATTTATATATGTTAATTATTCAATTCAAATTTAGCGTATAAGCTAAATTTGTATAGTTTTGGTGTTAGGTTCGGAAGCGTCCCGATAAAGACCTTACAAGTCCAAGTCGACATCCGTTGATCAATTTCCGTCTTTTGACGTTGTGTGAGTATCCTTTCCCTCGATTTAGTTATGCTTAGTATTAGTATCATGTCAGGTTGGATAATCAAGCATAACTTAGAGTGGATACCAAGTAGTGGTTATGGACCTTAGGTGAGTGTTTGAGGATTGTGAAATGTTTTATGACTTGAGGTGTTGATGTTATCTTATGAGGCTTGTGAGGTTTGAGAATTGGAGTATATGGTTGTTGAGTTTATGGGCTAGGATATGCGTATCCTAACATGGTGTTGTTACCGTTACGTTTGTTTGGACTAGGCATGTTTATCCTAGTATGTGTTATGGGTTATGATCTTGCGAGATCATAGAGTCTAGAAGTCTAAGGACTTCTAGCTTGTGTTTAGTGTGATGTGAGCATGAGAGATTCTAGGATTCGGTCCTAGAATGTGAGTCAAATGATCTCGCGTAGATCATTTGTGTAGAAGTCTTAGACTTCTTGAGTTGAGCGAGTTGTTGATATAGTTATCTTCTTAGGAGCAGGTTGTGGATTCCTTTCCAAGGGAAGCGAGAGTGTTGTGAGTTGAGTGTGGCAATAAGGTAAGTCTCCGGACTTACTTAGCTCGTATTCCTTGTATTAGCATTGATGTGTGTTTGGTGGTGTGTGTTTATTGTTTATAACAACTTAACCGGAAATAGGATTACCAACCTTTATATTATTTTGGCCCAAGTGTATGATAACGGGTGGTGACAACTTGCCTAGCTCCCGCGAGAGCTAGGAGGTTTTTGGCGACTATCCCGTGCTAGTAGACGGTCGGATGCATCAATACCATTCCATGCCGGAAAGTAGGGACCGAGGCGAGTTTCGGTGACTCTCGTGTCACAACCTAAGTTGAATTAGAACGGGATACGACTTAATAATAATAAAGATAATAAACCGGATTGATGTGCTTTTAAGTATGTTGTGTGCTTACGGTGTTCTACTTGTGTATGTTCCATTCCCATTAATTCTAACGCTTCGAATATGACCTAACGGTTTTATACCGATTGTTGTAGATTGCCTTGCAGGTTAGGAATGCGGCCGAGAGATCCGGAAGAGTGGGCAGCCAGGGTTCATACATTTTAGGAAGGGTTTTTGGATGGAGTTGAGTTGTGTTTTGTCCTTCGATTGTTGTGTTTTGTATACCGTGTATTTGACGTTCGGTTTTTGTGTTGTATCTTGGCTGAAGTCTTTTGTTTGTATGGTTTCGGGTTTCATTGCATTGCATAAAAATGTATTTCATTTTGGCCTTTATTTGTGTCTTGTTGAAAGATTCGGTGAAATTGTTGTCAGGCTAGGGGTCGGGACCCATTGTGAGGTCTCCGCCCGTAGCATCCCGAGTCCCGCGGATTCGGGGTGTTATAGTTTACACAGTTGACGCCAAAATACATACATTCGACTCTAAAAACATGCTTAAACTACCTAAATAAGATAGTGGTTTCATCACCTATCATATATCCTGAATTACATATCGGTTTTGTTGAGTGTAGTGCTGAAATTGGTGATGAAATTGAGTGTTCAAGCACTTTGAAAAATAATAGAAAACCTGCAAGTCAAAGCAAAAAACGAAAAAACAAGAACACAAAAGAAGAAGCGAACCAACATGAGCCATTGATCAACATCCAACACATATCAATGGGACTCGCTTTAAACATGAGTTTGTACTACATTACACCTCCTACGCTGTGCACCTACACGGCAGCTAACTCTCATACCCTAAGCCCGTGTAAAGAAACATTGATCAATGATACGTACACCTTATGATGTATAGTCACACATTCCAGGAACCCACGTGGAAATCCATTGTCACACCTTGTGTACCCAAATTGATTTCGAAGGTTATTGGTTTAAAGAAACATTGATCAATGATATCTACACCTTAGTCCTGAACGGCGGGTCCCCATATTATCATTTCACGCAAGTTTTCTCATCACTAGAAAATGAGAGGCTAAAAACTAATAAGGCTGAATTTTATTCACTTTTTGATGGAAATTGTATGTTTGTACCTTTTCTAGGTACTACCCAAAAGGAGCCATCATCCCCGATAATCTCCAAAAAAGAGAGCACGGATTCGAGGTCAAATCCTTTTAAAGTAGGGGTTGATGTAGGAGCATATCCAGAACCACCTAGCAAGAGGAGGATTATGGAAGCAAGGAAATGAAGTGACATGAAGCTATGGAACTCCAAGAGGAAGAAGAGAAGTTGGTTGAGATCTCTCTACACTAGAAGATCAAGGATGCACGAGAGCATGATTAATTATGCATACATCCAGGGGAGAAGAAGGTGCATGAATTTCATGTCTACACATCTTCGAACACAACCATGCCTTGATAAGAAGAGACTCAGGCCCACTCATATCACCTAGGACCAACCTCAGTTCACCTCAGCCTGACCAAGAGGAAGAACACTCCCTCCACCTCGAGACAACCATACACACATTATGGTTAGCCATGCAAAACTTCCTCCCTACGGTACAACCATGCATACGTCGAGGAAGGCCACAAAACGATTTCTTTGTTTTGGGGCAACCATGCATACGTCCAAGAAGACCATGCAAAATTCCCTCCGTCTTGGATCATCCCTATAATGCCAATACAATCCATCTTTGCAAGCTCACCAACAAGGGCCCACAATCTCGAGAGTCGAGACATACTCCTTCCAACCCACCACTCAGAGCCTATGATATATCCTCCCAATGACTGGACCAACTTCAAAGCCTACCCAAGCCGCCATGTCACCATGAGCCATGACCTACACAATCTATTTTGGATCTTCCTTCAACGGTCCAACCCATGTGTGGTGCAGCCTTATTGGCTAAATCGGAGCCCCTATTTTATATTTAGCCCATAAAGACATATTTTAATTATGAGTTAATTTCGGGATTTTAAATGTTATTTTTCAAGCCCATGTTATTTTAGTTATTTGTAAATAATTTAAGTCTTCTAATAGGGAAGCTTAAAGATAGATTGAGGTAATTATATCTTCAAGACATCATTTGATCAATTTTAGGAGATCACATCTTGTCAGGAGATGGATCTTGGTTTTTTTTATTATTTCCTACGGGATATGTTGCTTGGATACAACTTGACCCATATATATATATATATATATATATATATATATATATATATATATATAGGTAAATGTTCAGGTACGGTTGCTTTATTGCGGTACGGTCGTACGACCGTACGA
The DNA here is from genome assembly GCA_033239125.1 of Fagopyrum homotropicum. Classification (NCBI taxonomy): domain Eukaryota; kingdom Viridiplantae; phylum Streptophyta; class Magnoliopsida; order Caryophyllales; family Polygonaceae; genus Fagopyrum; species Fagopyrum homotropicum. The sequence continues at coordinate 75,280,556 of BSWB01000008.1, forward strand.
CAGGGCGACACGTGTCCCGAAATTTTTTTTTTTTTTTTTTTTTTTTTTTTTTTTTTCTCTCTTTTCTGAAACGATTTTTTTTTTCCGGAAACTAATGAAAATTTATTTGAACTACCATGTTATAATTTATGCACTATTATCCTATAAACTTTGAACTATTCCCATATAATCCATGAACTATTACTTTTTAATATAATCCATGAACTATTCTATTATAATTCATGAACTATCCCATAATAAGTTTTGAACTATTACTTTCACTCCTTTATAAATTTTTGCACTTTAAACTATTCTATTATAATTCATGAACTATTCTATTATAATTCATGAACTATCCCATAATAAGTTTTGAACTATTACTTTCACTCCTTTATAAATTTTGCACTATGAACTATTCTATTATAATTCATGAACTATCATTTTAGAAGTTATGAACTATTACTTAATAAGTTTTGAACTATTACTTTCAATCCTTTATAAATTTTACACTATGAATTATTCTATTATAATTCATGAACTATCCTTTTATAAGTTCTGAACTATTCCATAATAAGTTTTGAACTATTACTTTTACTCGTTTAAAAAAAAAAAAACTCGTTCAGAAATTATTTTTTTTTTTTTTTTTCCGGGACACGTGTCGGCCGTACAGACGGCCGCACGGCCTTACCGGAATAATGGGCCTTACTTGAACACTTCCCAATATATATATATATATATATATATATATATATATATATATATATATATATATATATATATATATATATATATAGAGAGAGAGAGAGAGAGAGAGAGAGAGAGAGAGAGAGAGAGAGAGAGAGAGAGAGAGAGAGAGAGAGAGAGAGCGAGTATAGATCATATGAGAACAGGCTTATCGTGTAATCATGAGAACAAATTCATAATTATTATTAGTTTTGTTACGAAGGTGCCATATCGTTTAATGTATTATTCGTAGTTATTGTTAATTGAGTGGATTATTCGTAGCTATTGTTGGTTGAATGGATTATTCCTAATTATTATTATCCTAGTTATTATTAATTATGATATATACTCTAAATCTCGACCTTAATACTCACCATGTGATGATCTAAGATTGTTCTCATGAGAACCGCACCCTATATATATATCATATGAGTACAGGCCTTATCGTGTAATCATGAGAATAGTTTGTAGTTATTATTAGTTTTGTTACGAAGGTGTCATATCGTTTAATGCATTATTCGTAGTTATTGTTGGTTGAATGGATTATTCATAGTTATTATTAGTTTTAGAATAATATATATCTAATAATTATGATATCTACCCTAAATCTCGACCCTTAATACTCACCATCCGACGGTCTAAGATTATTCTCATGATTACACGATAAGGTTGTTCTCATGGGAACCGCACCCTATATCCTTACTATATTAAATGTGAGAGTTCTTCAAATGAATAGTGTGTTTACAATTTTACCCTTATAGTTGGTTGTTTGACCATTTTATCCTCACCTTTTATTTAAATTACAATTATAAATTTTAACTTTTCATACAGATGTCTTTACCACCTTTCTCCTCTTAAGCTTGTATGAATACGTGGTCTTCTTCATGGATTTTTCTGGACACTTGTTGCTCTCCTAACCTCAGTGCCTTCCACCTCCTCTTATTTGCTTTGATGCATCATTTCCCATCCCATTTCCCATCCCATTTAAAAAATTATAATAATTTACTGTTCGCTCCAAACGGTGTGTGCAAGTTTTAAATTTATAACCCTAGACTTAAGCTTAAAACAAGGATGCGAACCCGTAGTGTACGGGTCAATCGTAGTAAAAAGCAAGAAATTCCAGGGGTCGATCACAGGGACTTGGTGAAACAAAGTCAATAACGGTAAGCTTCGTGAATACTAACCACAAAGAGCAATTAACACAATCAAAGATGAATAAGAAGTCAAATAAGCAAACATGCAATTCTAGGGATTAAAGCGTCTAGTTGTGGTTCCAACTCAAGATCTAAAGATAAGCGGACAAAGCTGAGATTTTTGCAAGGGGAAGGTGTTACTAAAGTGGACTAGATCACCGGGTAAGTCTCACTACTCACTAATCCTAAACCGTAACTCCTATTACCGGGTAAGTCTCAAGGAATTAAGATAAAGAACTATAACCTCAAACTAACACACCATCCAAGGGAATAGAATCAACCTTTACCGGGTAAGTCTCAGGCTAACTCACAAAGATGGGATGGAAGCACACTCAAACCCCAATAAAGGATAAACCTTTATTACCTACGCTTATGATCGTTGGTACACAAACTAAGAAATTACCGGGTAAGTCTCATCCTAAGCTTGCTTTGAACCAGGAAAGGTGTAATAAGAATAGGATTTGGCAAACTCTAACACTTAACTCTTAGTTTAGGATCAGATAAGTCACCTCGGTCAGCCAGATTCCACCCCGGCCGAGATGTTCATCGACTGAACGAGATGCTTAGGGTTAAGGTTAAAGACTCGAACTTTCAGGGTCCTACTGGAATCTAAGATTATTCTATCATTGTTTTTCCCACAACCTTCAGCCAATCACCCTAGAATCACACAAGGAAATTAGCCACTCATCATCATTATGAAAGTATTAAATATATGGGAAGAAGGTGAATATTTGAACAAGAAGAATTTAATGAAAAAGACTTCAATAACTGAATCAAATATCACAACAAAGCGTTCCTTGGATAGCAATCCAACAAGACAAGACAATAAGGAAGGGAATTAAAGACAATCTTACAAAACCCTTCAAAAAGTTATAAAAGCTATGATCTTCAATCTTCCTTCAACCTTCAAAAAGGTTCTTCAAAACTCCCAACTGGAGTATGATTGCAGCGATGTATGCTGGATCTCGCAGCCTTCAATGGTGTATATCGTGCTAAGCGGGCCTTTGGATTTGTGGAAATCCAACCCTTTTTATAGGAAAATAACCTTCCAAAGATAATATATCTTAGAAAGATCTTTTCCCATAAAAATAGGTAAAATATAAGATCTTCTTCCTTCCAGAAGCCAAGCCCAAAAATATAAGATCACCTTCCAAAGATAAAAGATCTCAGCCAAGAATAAAATATTCTCGCCGCGTCCTAGGTGTTCGCCTCGGTTGAGTCGGCGTCTCTGGATCACCTCGGTCGAGATGAATCTCTGGTCAACCGAGGTGAGTCATAACTGAATGTGAAATCTCTCAAAACTGGTCCAAAGTGAATCTTTAATCCATGGCTATGCTCCCTGGATGGTTCCTTATGCTCCTCAATGTAGTTCCAAATGACTCATGACTCCTTTTGCTCCTTTTTGATGCAAAACGTGCCATTTTACCTGCAATTATAGCAAAACTAGGTGTAGACCTCGATTCCCGCAAAGGTAGATGAAATGGTAATATAATCACATATTATATGTGCTAACATGCATATTATTGAAGATAAAACGTCCAAACAAACCTCAAAATATAGACTATAATTCATGCTATCAAAATACCCCATACTTAGCCCTTGCTTGTCCCCAAGCAAGTTCCGCATATAGAAGACAAGATAGAATGGATTATAAGTCAAGAAAATCAATGAAAAGTCTTTCAAAAACATTTTTATGGTGTGTTACAATCATAGATCACTCTAAGAGAATACTTCATGGAATTAAAAACTCAATATGCTCAAAACATTTTATAAATATAGGAAAGTTGTTCATCTTTGCATAAAACCATAGAATGCATAATAAATCATAATTATCAAAATTAATCATGTATAATCCAGTTTAAACCACTAAGTCAATCAACAAGCTCAAGGTCTCAAGGGCTTCCCAAAAGAAAAGGTCAAGAAACGTGTAGGGTAGGGATGTATGTAAGGTAATGTGGTGCTAGAATCCGGGAAAAGGATGAACTTCACTTTCACTTTGACTTGCAACATCTTCCACCAATAAGCTTTGCTTATTTCACACTTTTTTTCTTTTTACTTTACTTTTTGGGATGCATGGACAGAGGTGCACAATAACCGAAGCCTAGGAAATCAGCAGTCATCAATTTCTTGAGATGCATCAAACCCTTGATGCACATACCATGACCCGTTAGGAATATCGCTCAATCCGACTTTGGCAAGACACAAACACCCGGCTATGTGAATGGTGTCGAGTTACTCATCTTCATGATTGACTTCCCCAAACCTATTATTGCTTTCTAACACTTTCACTTCCAGCCACTTCTCAACTTTAACTTCACTTGCTTTCACCACTTCGCTTGCTTCCAAATTCCCGGATAGGTAAGGGAGGCAAAATGTATATGAGGGGCTAAGCATGATCAAGAAGAAGAGAGAAGAATGAATTGCCTTGGTCTTTCCAGAAAGAAAGTGAGAGAACTTATCTTGTGGTGTCAACCTTCAAATTCAACATAATTTGGATAAAAACAAAGTATTAAACATGCAAATAATTTCAAACAAAGCATTTAGCAACTTAAACATATTATAAAACCTTTCAAACACATAAAGAATTTAAAACCAGTCAGTAAACAAGATCTTCACTGAGATCATATCCAGATAAGCAACACAAAAATTGTTTTCGAAAACTCTCAGTTAACCCACCTCGGTCGAGGTGTTCTTGGTTCAACCGAGGTGAAACGCCTCGTTTGGCCAAGACTGACTCGGTCGAGGTCAAAAAAATTTTTTAAAACCATTTTTTTCAGTTTCGACGTTTTTCTCAATCAAATAACCTGTAGGTATGCATGTAATATCAGATAAACATAATAAGGCAACTGAAGCATCAATATGAAATATCCGATCAAATGTGCGTACATCGAAATCATCAAATAAGTACATCAAAGTCATCACATAAATACAAATACCCCTACTTGGGACACACTGTCCCAGTGGATCAATATAAGTCTAGAGACAAGAGTACTCAGGGGATAAATAGCTGAACTGCATAAAAATATAATAAAGAAAATCCTGCAGCTCATCAATAGTCCTGATCCGGTGGTGGTGGTGGTGGTGGTACGTACGGATACTGAGTCGGGTCGAACTGATAGCCCATAGTCTGCTGGAACTGTAGCTCCATCATCCTACGCTGATAGTGCTGCCCCTCTAACATCTGGTGAGTCCAACTGTCAATGTGTCGGTGCTGGGTAGCAAATCTCTCATGCATGTCCACAGTAAGGGCAGCATAAGAATCTATCATCTGATCTGTCAGATCGTCGATCCGACGATGAGCCTCAAAATCTCTATGACGGCGTGTCCGACGCCTAGCAGATCTAGCGGGTGGTGCAGCAGGTGCAGGCTCAGTATCCTCCTCATCATCCAAGTCTATGATCGGTGGCGCGCTCGTCCCTGCAGTATCTGTCCCTGTATCCATCGGGACTCCACCATCTCTCTCGTCTACAGTGTCCTCATCATCGTCAGCCTCCTCCTCCTCATCCTCAGTTGGGGCAGCTGCTGCCTCCCTATGATCCTCCATCAGTGGAGCCCAAGCTGTCTGCCAATAATGTGGATCGAAAACTGTGAACTGAGCAGACCAGCGGATCCCCTGTGGCGCAGTCCGCTCCCACGGCATAGCAACATATGGAGTGGTCAGACCTCGGGGAACTAGAATCCTCCGAGTGATCATCTCCTGCAATCCAAGCGGCTTCAGAGCCGCCACCATCGTACACGCACTAAGGTCCATCCCATGAAAAGCAGCTATGTGGGTGACTAGACCGCCGCAGCAGATATCTCCCTTTGCTTTGGCCTTGATCTTGTGCAGGTCCTCTGCCAAGATCAAGCCAAAGTCTGGGAAACCCCCTGTAACCATACAATAAAGACTAAAAAGCTCGCCTTGTCGGATCTTCTGGGGCGTCTCAGTACGCGCCAGAAGTGTCTCGCTGAATATCCTATGGGCTAATCTGAAGGCAAGGTGGAAGATGACCTTCTCCCTGGAATCTCCAGGGCGCCATCTATCTGCATGCTCAGTAATATGGGCAATCTGCCCCCAGAACTCCCTAGCTACAGATCGGGAGGGGAAGTCAGTGGCGGTGGGCTCAGGAAAGCCGAAAATCTCTCTCCAAACCTCTAAGGGAACTATGAAGTTCCGGTTCATCAACCGGTACTTCACAGACTGCTCTTTGGGAAGGTAGGAAAAGGAGCTAACGAACTCTAGGGTCGGCTCCAAGTAAGCTGGGGCTCGGATCTCAGTAAACTGATCCAGCCCGACTGTGGTGATCATCCGCCTAAGGTCTCCATCTACCCCTAGGCAATCAAAAGCTGACACGTTCAGAAAATGTGGTGCAATCACTGGACGGCTAGCTATGCGCTCATAATCTACCCGGCATCTCTCGTGGATCACCGGGCGGTAAGGTCGGGAAGAAGAGGAAGGAGGGGAGGGTGAAGATCTATCTCTGAGGGCAAGGCGACGATCAGAACTCATTTTTTTTCAGCTACTGTCAGAGCACCTCGGTCGCTGACAATCCTCAAGAATCACCTCGGTCAGGATGCAGTTCGACTGGACCGAGGCGTAACAGCTTTCGATTCAAATCTCAGAAATCCAGTTCTTTTCCCCCAAAATTCACTACAATTGCTTCCTATGGGGTACTTAAGCCTTTTCTCAGCAGATTCAGGGGCAACCAAAGCCCAAATCGAAACGAATGAACGAGTTAGGGTTTCGACTGTTTTTACCTCGTTTCGGTCGATTCGTTCGATTTCTTCGCAGATCTGCACTTGCAATAGGATCCTCTACCCTTCAATCGCAGTTTGGAAGCGGAAATCTTCGAAAACGAGCAAGATTTGGAGGAAGCGAGGTGGAAGAGCGCCGCGGTCGAGTCGAAATAGGTAAAAGTGAAAACATAAATTTTTTTTCTTTTTATACTGTTCCTGGAACTGCTATCACCTCGGTCGAGATGGTCTCGACTGGACCGAGGTGGTACGGACCGATGTGGTTCTGTAGAAACCCTAGTCGCCTCGGTTGCTCAAGAATCAACTCGGTCGAGGTGGCCTCGACTGGACCGAGGTGTCTCAGTCAAACTTCGTCTTCTCGAATTCTCGAACTTCTGAACTTCCAGTTATGCTCCTTCCTTAGATGTCTCCTGTTATCTGTCTAGGACGCCAAAAACAAACAAAACAAAGCAAAAGCAAACTATCTAAGCTAGACTAGAAAACGGGAAAAGAAAGCAATACCTTGGGTTGCCTCCCAAGAAGCGCTTGATTTAAGGTCGCTAGCTGGACCATAATGCGTCTCAAATGAGGTATATTGGTGCAACCTCCTCAACCGGCGTTTCCGGCTGGTACTTCTTAAGTCTATGACCGTTGACCTTGAAGCTTCCGCTAGTTTCGCCCCATATCTCAACTGCACCATGAGGAAAAACATGTTTCACAACATAAGGTCCGGTCCATCTGGATTTTAACTTACCTGGAAAAAGGCGGAGGCGGGAGTTGAAGAGCAGAACTAAGTCTCCTTCGTTAAGCTCCTTTGGGACGATACGCTTGTCATGCCATCTCTTCGTCCTTTCCTTGTAGATTTTGGCATTCTCATAAGCGTTCAAACGCAGCTCCTCCAGCTCGTTGAGTTCCAATAGTCGCTTCTCGCCGGCCTCCTTAATGTCGAAATTCAACCATTTGATCGCCCAATACGCTTTGTGTTCCAATTCGACGGGCAAATGGCAAGACTTCCCATATACCAAATTGTAAGGGGTGGTACCTATGGGGGTCTTAAATGCGGTCCTGTACGCCCAAAGAGCATCGTCCAATTTTATGGACCAATCTTTCCTCGTTCTAGAGACGGTCTTCTCCAAAATTGCTTTGATTTCTCTATTCGAGATCTCGACCTGTCCACTAGTTTGAGGGTGATAAGCGGTTGATACCTTATGGGTTACCCCATACTTCGATAGAAGTGCCTTGAACTTCCGGTTGATGAAATGCGTTCCTCCATCGCTGATGATGATGCGCGGAGTTCCAAACCTTGAAAGATAGTCCTGTTTAGGAACTTTACCACCACCTTGGCGTCATTAGTGGGGGAAGCAATGGCTTCAACCCATCTAGAGACGTAGTCAACCGCAAGAAGGATATAGAGGTTTCCTCCGGAGGATGGGAAAGGTCCCATGAAGTCAATCCCCCATACATCGAAGGTTTCCACCTCTTGGATGTTATTAAGTGGCATCTCGTTCCTCCTTGATAAGTTCCCTGTTCTTTGGCATGCATCACAAGAGACAACAAAAGCTTGTACATCTTTAAATAATGTAGGCCAAAAGAAACCGGAACGTAATACCTTAGCGCATGTTTTATCGGTGCTAGCATGTCCTCCACAAGGAAGCGAATGGCAATGTCGTATAACGCTATTAACCTCATCTTCCGGAATGCATCTACGAAGCATCCCATCCGGTCCGCGCTTGAATAGCAGCAGCTCATCCCAGTAATAATGTCGTACTTCCTTGAAGAATCTCTTCTTTTGAGAGTACGTCAATCCGGGCGGTGTTTCCAGGCAAACAAGATAATTTACAATATCAGCATACCATGGTCCGTTCTTATCAGAAAGTTGGTGGATGGAATGTTCCACCAACTGAGGATGAATGTCAGAGAAGTGAGTAAGAAGATTATTATTCTCAGTAATCTCAGTTGACATCATCTCGCCATCGACCTTGGTCGAGGCGCAGAGGCGTTGACCGAGATGTTCTTCAGTCGCCTCGCTCAGTCCAGGAAGTGCCTCGGTCAAGGTACTGCAACTGGAACCGAAACTGGAGATCGTCGTCTCCTGGATTAGCTTCTCAGTTTTAGCTCCTGGATCTTCTTCCAGTGCCTTCAAGCTCCGTATATCTGCATCACAAGAAGCATCTATACCTTCCTCTATTAAACTAAAACTTAGAACTCTTTTGAGTGGATCGTTAATAAGGATAGAGCTCACCAATTCTCTTGATTCTTCTTCATCGTAGATGTTGAAGATATCATCAGTTAGCTGCTCCCCTTTTCATGGCTGCAAGTAGTGCGAACTCCACCTCATCGCCACCAATGTTGAATTTCAACTTGGCGTTCTTGCAATCCACATTGCAACCCGAAGTTGCTAGAAATGGCCTCCCGAGAATAATAGGAACACGATAATCTGCGGGAATGTCAAGTACGACAAAATCTATAGGTAGATAGAAGTTACCTAACTTGACCGGAACGTCCTCCAAGATGCCCACGGGATGGGTGATGGAGCGATCCGCCATATAAAGTCGAATCTTGACCGGCTTGGGCTCTCCAAGTCCGATCTTTATGCATAGCTCCAGCGGAATGATGCTCACGCTGGCTCCTAGATCACAAAGGGCTTCACAAGTGACATCCCCAACTTGAATGGGAATGCTAAATGAGCCGGGATCTCTCAACTTAGGTGGCATCTTCTCCTTCATGATCTTAATAAGCTCCGAGGATTTAGATGTCATCCTAACTTCACCAAAGTCTTCCAATTTCCTTTTCCTTGATAGGATCTCCTTTAAGAATTTCCCATAGGCGGGCATTCCTAGAATAGCATCAAGAAAAGGAATGTTAATATGCAGCTTGTTCATCAAGTCAAGGAACTTACCAAAGTGCTTGTCTAGATGTGCTCTGGCTCTGGACTGAGGTAATGGAAGTGGTGGTTTGTATGCAGGAGGTGGAACATAAACTTCAGTTTTCCCCTCCGCTTTCTGTTGCCCCGCCTCGGTTGGCATCTCGGTCGAGGTGTTCTTCGACTGGATCTGGACCGAGGTGGTCTGCGTCGAACAAGGTACTGGATTTGCAGTTTTAAGTCCGCTCCTCGTCGTTATGGCCATGCACTGGCCCTTAGGGTTGCTTTCCGTCTTTGCCGGAAGCTTCCCTGGATCTCTTGGTGCTTCATTCGCTCTACTCGCAAGTTGTTGTTCGAAGGACTTTTGGGCCCTCGAAAATGAAGTCATAGAATTCTCCATAGCGCTAAGCTTGATCAAGATGGCCTCCAGAATTGCGTCTTTCTTTTCTGGCTGAGACGAACTTGATCCTTGCCCTTGGCTCTTTAATGGAGTAGAAGAAGAAGAAGAAGGAGAAGAGAGGAAAGGGTTAGAGGAATTATTAGAGTTGGAGTTAGAATAATTGTTACCAGGATTCTGGTTGTTTTGATTGTTCGTTCTCCAATTGTTGCTATTGGATCCTCTATTGTTGTTGTTGTAGTTGTTGTTATTGTTCTGGGAACTGTTGCTGTTGTTACGGTATCCATTGTTGTTGTTCCTTTGTCCTTGCTCTTCCTTCTTGGTTTGAGCAAGCAAGAGTTCCTTCAATTGCTTCACGTCATTCTTCAAAGACGTGAGTTGATTGTTGTTGGATTGAGTCTCTTGAAAGTTGACTCTTTTAACTCCACCTTCAGCTCCTTGGTGGGTGTACTTCTCCATATGCAAGGCTTGCTTCTCAATGAAGTCCCAAGCCTCATCAATCGCCATGTCCATGAAGGTACCGGCGGAGAGTAGTTGGAGATTGAACTGGGTGCTTCCGTCCAGTCCTTTGAAGTAGATCTCCAACAACTCGATCTTTGGAATCCCATGATGTGGGCAATCCAAAAGGATGTCCTTGAACCGCTCCCATGACTTGGACAAGCTCTCCTTGTCCTTCATAATGAAAGCATTGATCTTCCCTCTCATTTCAGCTGTCTTTGAGGGGGGAAAGAATTTGGTTAAGAATTCCGTCGTCATCTCCTCCCATGTGCTAATTTTTCCTGGAGGAAGAGATTGATACCAAGTAAGAGCTCTATCTTTTAAAGAAAAGTAAAAAGGTCTTAGCTTGTAGTTGTTATTTTCAATTCTGGAAGGTCGCAAGGTTTCCATCAAGATCTCATAGTTTTGAAGATGTTGATGTGGTGATTCCTTCTCCATCCCTCCGAATTGGCATTGGCGAATCATGGATAGAACTTGCGGTCGAAGTTCGTAGTCATGGTCCGCTGGATCTCCTAGGTTGACTCCTGGACGCCTCAGTTGTTGATTAGGGTCCATCCTTTGACCTAGGGTTTGTGGGATTCCTGCAAGAAGAACATCTCGGACTGGCATCCGAGGTGGATGTATCTCGGCCGGGGCGTCTGGTACTGGGACCTGCCTCGGTCCAGCATCGGGAACTGGGTCGTCCCTCGGTCGAAGTAGAATCTGGTCTCGTATGATGGCCATTTCTGCTTCGATTGCTTCAGTTTTGGTGCGAGTTTCTTCCTTCTCTCGCTGTAGCTCTTCCTGGCTGAGGCGTAGCAGCTCTAACGCCTCCTTTAATTCGGCCTCAAGATCGCGGTTGTCTTGTTGGGCCATCTTCGCTTCTCTTAAGCGTCGCTTGTATGTCTTTTCTGGTTCGGGATCGTAAGGAACAATTTCCTTCCCAGTGCGGGTTCTTCGCATATACCTAAGAAAGAACCTGCAAAAGTCACTCAAGTAGAGTGGTTAGATGACACGGGGCAAGTGCCCCAAGAGCAAACCGTACCGGCTCGGTCTAGACCAAGTCCCCGGCAACGGCGCCAAAAACTTGTTCGCTCCAAACAGTGTGTGCAAGCTTTAAATTTATAACCCTAGACTTAAGCTTAAAACAAGGATGCGAACCCGCAGTGTACGGGTCAATCGTAGTAAAAAGCAAGAAATTCCAGGGGTCGATCACAGGGACTTGGTGAAACAAAGTCAATAACGGTAAGCTTCGTGAATACTAACCACAAAGAGCAATTAACACAATCAAAGATGAATAAAAAGTCAAATAAGCAAACATGCAATTCTAGGGATTAAAGCGTCTAGTTGTGGTTCCAACTCAAGATCTAAAGATAAGCGGACAAAGCTGAGATTTTTGCAAGGGGAAGGTGTTACTAAAGTGGACTAGATCACCGGGTAAGTCTCACTAATCACTAATCCTAAACCGTAACTCCTATTACCGGGTAAGTCTCAAGGAATTAAGATAAAGAACTATAACCTCAAACTAACACACCATCCAAGGGAATAGAATCAATCTTTACCGGGTAAGTCTCAGGCTAACTCACAAAGATGGGATGGAAGCACACTCAAACCCCAATAAAGGATAAACCTTTATTACCTACGCTTATGATCGTTGGTACACAAACTAAGGAATTACCGGGTAAGTCTCATCCTAAGCTTGCTTTGAACCAGGAAAGGTGTAATAAGAATAGGATTTGGCAAACTCTAACACTTAACTCTCAGTTTAGGATCAGATAAGTCACCTCGGTCAGCCAGATTCCACCCCGGCCGAGATGTTCATCGACTGAACGAGATGCTTAGGGTTAAGGTTAAAGACTCGAACTTTCAGGGTCCTACTGGAATCTAAGATTATTCTATCATTGTTTTTCCCACAACCTTCAGCCAATCACCCTAGAATCACACAAGGAAATTAGCCACTCATCATCATTATGAAAGTATTAAATATATGGGAAGAAGGTGAATATTTGAACAAGAAGAATTTAATGAAAAAGACTTCAATAACTGAATCAAATATCACAACAAAGCGTTCTTTGGATAGCAATCCAACAAGACAAGACAATAAGGAAGGGAATTAAAGACAATCTTACAAAACCCTTCAAAAAGCTATAAAAGCTATGATCTTCAATCTTCCTTCAACCTTCAAAAAGGTTCTTCAAAACTCCCAACTGGAGTATGATTGCAGCGATGTATGCTGGATCTCGCAGCCTTCAATGGTGTATATCGTGCTAAGCGGGCCTTTGGATTTGTAGAAATCCAACCCTTTTTATAGGAAAATAACCCTCCAAAGATAAAATATCTTAGAAAGATCTTTTCCCATAAAAATAGGTAAAATATAAGATCTTCTTCCTTCCAGGAGCCAAGCCCAAAAATATAAGATCGCCTTCCAAAGATAAAAGATCTCAGCCAAGAATAAAATAATCTCGCCGCGTCCTAGGTGTTCGCCTCGGTCGAGTCGGCGTCTCTGGATCACCTCGGTCGAGATGAATCTCTGGTCAACCGAGGTGAGTCATAACTGAATGTGAAATCTCTCAAAACTGGTCCAAAGTGAATCTTTAATCCATGGCTATGCTCCCTGGATGGTTCCTTATGCTCCTCAATGTAGTTCCAAATGACTCATGACTCCTTTTGCTCCTTTTTGATGCAAAACGTGTCATTTTACCTGCAATTACAACAAAACTAGGTGTAGACCTCGATTCCCGCAAAGGTAGATGAAATGGTAATATAATCACATATTATACGTGCTAACATGCAGATTATTGAAGATAAAACGTCCAAACAAACCTCAAAATATAGACTATAATTCATGCTATCATTTACAAATCCCCATTTCTCTTTCTTTAACATTGGCTTGCAAGCAAACATCACATCTCTCAATCTCTCCTCAAATCTCGCATTTAATTTTACATTCTTCAAATCTCGCATATGGTTCCAATTGTAGGTTCCGATTAAGATTTTGAGGAAGCATTTTCTTTGAAGCGGCTTGAAGTCTGCAAATTGGTTTCTTTGACCCGAGATTTGGGCGAAATAATGGCCATATCTGAAACCACCGTCACTCCTCTCCTGCAGACTGACACCGTCGCCGACGCTACCTATCATCGTGGAACTCCGGCTCTCCGATCCAACACCGGTGGCTGGAAATCTGCTTTTGTCATCATTGGTATCAAGACAGCAAAACAAAAATCTATTGTTAGTGTGATTCAACTTTAATTGACCACTTGCTTATGATGACTATTGAATTTGAATAGGTGTTGAAACTGCAAAGGATAGCATTTTATGGGGTAGGTTCGAATCTGATCAGCTACTCAACGGGTCCACTCGGCCATTCCACGGCGTCAACTGCGGCCACCGTTAATGCATGGTTTGGCATCGGCTCTTTGCTCCCTCTTCTCGGTGTTGCTATCGCCGATTCATTTCTAGGTCGATTTCCCACCGTCGTGTTTGCTTCCCTACGATACATCTTGGTAATTTATCTTCCAAATCCTTCTAATTTTGTTTGTTTCTTCTTCAAGGGAGGTATTGCTTCTTGAATGACTGAAATAAGGGTTTATTAGTTTATGCTATACATTGCATATGTCCGATGGAAAGCTCAATTTTAAGCTTTCCTTTCAAATCCTTCATGTATGTTGCAGAAGGCGAGTTAGAGGATGCCCATCAAGTGTTTGATAAAACGCCTAAGAGAAATTGCACACCTTGTAGGTATCCATTTTGCTCAAACTCCACTGTTCAATATTTGATACACATACAGGAATTTTTTTATATCAAATTTTTATAATATGATTGAATATCTTTGCCTCTTTTATTTTCATCTCTAACCTTACTTCTACAATTAGCCCCTAAATGAGTTAATAGTCTTGAGCTAAATAAAAATTATGTTTCTTTTGTTCATGATTTCAGTTTGCTCCTTCAATAATGGTTAACATTTCATTTCAATAATCCATATTCAAGGCTATAATTTTGTGGCTTTGGTCCCATTTAGAAATTCCAGTAAGCATTAGAAAGAACAAATAGTTAAATGAATTACACCATCCATATATATATATAAGTCTATACATTGCATTACATATAATAAACATAATAATCTCTGAAATTGGAGGTAATGAGCCTAAGACGAACATTAGTTCCTTATGGAGAGGTTGTGGATAAGCAATGAGATTATTCATAATCCTACTGTTAACAAGGTTAATAAGGCTATATTTCCCACTTTCTAAAAATATGTAAGATATGATCAAACATGCCTTACTTATATTTTTGAGTTCTGTACCATTCAACTTTACAAAATGTTATTTTGACTAATTTAAATTTGATCACTAATCACTATATATAAAGTTCAACTTGGATAAACACTTTCTGTTACATGTAAAATAACTTTTTGTGATGAAATTTCTCTACGAAAACAATTGAGGTTGTCATCCTCAAGTAAAATATGAAATTCACAAAAAAAAAATTATGATATAGAAGGAGAATATTAAGTGCCCCACTAAACTTTTGCATATATAATTACTTAGAAGATGTTGTATATATTATAAATTTGCCTAATATGGCTGGTTTTCAGATATTCAACATGCTCTAATTCTATGAGAGAATGAAATATAGATTACCTTATGGAGTTCTATATATCCTTAATTATATTACGTGACTGCATTGTGTTATAATGGGCATGTCAGATCTGAATGTCCAAACAGATAAGGGGCAAAGAGGCATGCCAAGGAATGTTTGTTGTGTTGTAGTTGAGTATCTTCTTGGAGGTGCATTGAAATCTTTTCTCATAAAAGACAGGAGAAGGAAGCTCGCTTTCAAAGTGGTGGGCCTTTCATTTGTTTCATTAATTATTGGGTTTGGAGATTTTGGTGGGGAACTCGGGAGAATTCTCAATTTTTAGGGGTTCTTAACCTACATAATGCTATTGATTTCTCTCTTTGCTACTATACAATCGTATGCATGCTAACTATGAATTTTTTTCCACTTTTAATGCAAGTTAGAGCTGGCTTATTTTGCCTCTTTAAGTATTTCAGCCTGACCTTTTCTTGTTATGCCCCGTGTCTTTGTTTTTTTTACGGTATGGTTCTTCCTTGAGTTTGGCACGATAGAAACCTAACCTTAAAATTCTGGCCATCAAATTGCCTTATTTTGGTTTACACACAGACACTTGTCACTACAGCGATTGTTCAACATATGCTTTCATTTCCCAATTTGAATCAGACGAAGATATTATTGTCGCCTTATTAGTTCTTTTGTATTCTTGATCTGATCTTCAAACAATCTTTGTTCTTTTTCTTATAGGCCTTTTGACCATCTTTGATGAAAAATGGCTGAACATGAAGCACCAGTTGCATGATTTCAGTGAGGATGAATTTGATACTGAAATTGATAGTGAAGACGATGGTATCTTATTCACCTCATTTACAGTGAGGTGTTGTTAAAGATGCCAAATTGAGTGCATATGAGGATCACACTTGTAAAAAGCAAGGACACCAATCCCAGCTAGAAACTCAAACAACAGGTATTGTGGAAAGTTATATCAAGAAGATGATGATATCTTGTTTTGGTTTGTAACATATGAATTTGTGCGTGTATGCTTGATTTAGTGAATAACAGCTTGAATTTTTTTTTCATATTTATTGTTGTTGCCTAATAATTATTTTGCTTTTACTGATCAACTTAGATCTGACTGTTAATTTTTTTAGCCTTTCTTGTGCGTGTTTGATGACCATCTTTTCTGTTTCATTTTCAGATGAATATCAGAGCTTAGAAATATCAAACGATAAAGATTCTACTGAAGATTAAAACACATATTCCCCTAGATAAAACAATTATTGTCATAATTCAAATGGGTTTTTCATTTTAAGAAATGGGTCTTAATCTGATTTCTATTTTAATTCGTTAAAGATCAAAGCTTGAAATGGAGGATTTCAATGGAGAAGTAGATAACTCCATGAGATTTATTTCCTTAAGCATGTGTACCTAATCAAACACTGCTCCTGCATATATAATTCCCCTGATTTTGGGTTGAGGTTGAGTAAGCTGTGCCAGATTGAGCAATCTTCTGGATCTGTTGGGTTTCTTATACATGAGTAAATCTAGGAGCAATGCTTAAACAATTTGTTTGTCATTATTATGTCACATTAATCTGGTTATGCATAAGCTAACTATGATCAGAGAAATTCAAACGCAAATCCTTTAAATGTGATCAAAATGCCTTTTATTTGGTTTCTATTTTCTTGTTCCAACCAACAACATTCGTATTTATGATTTGGTGAAACAAAAGCTTGCTAAGAAGCTTGACATGAACTTTGTACCGAATTATTACATAATGAAAGATTTCTGAATCTATTTGTGAGTGTAATTTTCGAATTTCATCAACGGCGCACGTGCGAAGCACGCGCGTCCCGACTAGTATATATATATAGTATAGGTCCTATGAGAACACTCTCTAACGTGTATACATGAGAACAAATTCGTAATTATTATTAGTTTTGCTACGAAGGCGCCGTATCGTTTAATGTATTATTCATAGTTATTGTTGGTTGAGTGGATTATTCGTAGTTATTGTTGGATTCCTAATTATTATTATTCGTAGTTATTATTAATTATGATATCTACTCTAAATCTCAACCCTTAATGCTCACCATCCAACGATGTAGGATTGTTTTCATGTATACACGTTAGGGGTGTTCTCATGAGAACCACACCCTATATATATATATATATATATATATATATATATATATATATATATATATATATAGAGAGAGAGAGAGAGAGAGAGAGAGTTTGACTCCCATGTAAACAGCCCTTATAGTGTTCAATGAGAACGAATTATATTTGTTGGATCGTTATAATGGATGGATGAGATTAAGCAATAGTTTAATAAAAAAAATAAAAAAAATAATTTAAACCGTAAGTTTGGAAGTTATAGGCGCGTGTTAAACAATCCTCACCATAACTACCCCCAATTACAAAATTTCCATTAAATAAAATCCTAAATCTTTTTACGGTTATATGTGTATTCCTCTTCTTCCTCCAAAGCAGAATCCCGTGTTTTCGAACTGAAGCAGACCATTTAGTGCTGCTATCTTCTTCCAGTATTCGCCGCCGTTTGTGGAGCAGGAGCTTTTTTCCCCATCCATTCTACACTAGGTATTGTGTTTGTCTTTCCCCGCCGTCACTCAAGGTAATGTCCATTGTTGATGAACTTTCTGTTTTGTTTCTTCAAATTAGGTTTTTGTTTTGCGGTTAAAAGTAATAAAATCCTTAATTTTGGTGCAGTTATCTTCGTCTTCTATTTCTTCTTCCGGTCTCCGGCGCCAATGGAGTCGCCGGTATTGTGTTCATACTCGATTCCGTATTTGGTTCTGGAAGCGCCGGTATTCGACGTTCTGCCTCTTAATATCCTTTTCATTGTAAATTGCTACACAGATTAGGGTATTCTTCGACTAGATGCAACCCATCCGTCACACGAGGTACTGTTGTCGGTGTATTCCGCTTGCCTGTCCATATATGATTGATTTTAATGGCTATTGTTTTTTATATTCGTTAGTCCATTGTTGTTGAATGTTGCCAACCGAATGTCTATTGATTTTTGTTGATGAGCTTGAAGTATTATTGTCGAATTTGGGTTGATAGGCCATTATTGTTGAATATTGTCCATGCCTTGTCGAATGCGAGTTATGCTGCAGCCATTATACACTTGCCTGTTCATATATGATTGGTGTTAATGGCTATAGGTTTTATTATTCGGTAGTCCATTGTTTTTGAATGTTACCAACTGAATGGCTATTGATTTATGTTGATGATTTTGAAGTATTGTTGCCGAATTTGGGTTGATAGTCCATTGTTGTTGAATGTTCTCCATGCCTTGTCGAATGCGAGTTATGCTGCAGCCATTATACACTTGCCTGTTCATATATGATTGATGTTAATTGTCATTAGTTTTATATTTGGTACGAAACTAGAAAAATTGCTAAAAGATGAATTATATTCGTTATTGTTTGATTGTTATCCATGCCTTGTCGAATGAGACATTGGCTATGCTTATGAAATATTCACGATTAAGATGAATTATATTCGTTATTGTTTGATTGTTGTGCTCAGAAACATGATGCTGTCAGACAAGAAACAACAGATTAGAACTGGAAAAAGGAAGACCGTTTCAATTCAAGAATCTTTTGACGAGTCAGAAGATGAGATTATTGTGAGGAATTCAAGATCAAAAAGAAAACACGATAAACCTGCACTTTCGGCTGGTAGCGATGATGACTTCGTAGATCCTGTTCCAAATAGACAAAACCGTTAGGAATCCGGTAATATTTCTAATACCCAATAGTAATAAATATAAGAATTAGTATGCTTGTATCACTTGGTATGTATATTGATTATATTTTTCCAAACTTTGTAGATGTGTTATTCATCAAAGTAATCAACGAGTATGATTAATGTAGTTTGTTTCGCATGTTTAATTTGTATATGCAGTGTTCGTACTTTTGTTATTCATCAAAGTAATCAACGAGTAATATGTGTTATTCATCAAATTAGTAAACGAGACAAATAAAGAATATTACTTGGTTATTTTTTTGGTACGTATTAACATTGAATGTTGTTCGTCATGTGATATTCTGTAATATGATTTATAAGTCGTTTCTTTATGAGTTGATATCCGATGATTTGTACTACACATATTCGATATTACATGATGTTTTATTCGGTATGTATTACCTTTATTTTGGAAAGCATAAATCTGAAAGTTTTGTTCTTACAGCAGAAAGTGATGATGAAAACCTATACGTGGAAGAATAAGGAGAAAGGCAAGTGTTGTGGGCAAGTTCCCAAAGTTGGATACTAGGGGATCACCTAAGACCTTGGTGAGTTATTTGAAAAATTTGAATGAAGCGCAAGTAGAGGATGTAAAAGCTATTTGATTAGGTAGCTTGCTGGAGTTGGGGTTGTGGAAGCAACCACTTACGTTGGGGAAGTGGTTGGTTGACAATTTTGACGAGAACAATTGTAGCTTGGAATTACCTAGAGGGCGTAGCATTTACATTACCGAGATTGATGTTCATATTTGTTTTGGTCTTCCTCTAGGAGACAAAAGGAATGGCACAATTGGCCTTGAGGAAACCAGTGAGGTGGTAAAGGCATGGAAGTCGTAGTTTCTTAACAACACACTAAAGCTGAGGTTTGAGGAGTTGAATGAAACAATCAGATCGTGTAGTTATGGGGGCTTCAAGTTTGTACAAAATTTCGTGGTGTTATTCTACACGACTTTAGTTCGTAGTCACCAATGTGGAGAAATTAACAAGGGCATTGTAAAGCACTTGTGTAGTGTGGATGAAATGAAACAATTTGATTGGTGCGAATACATTATTCGTAGCCTCGTTGAATCGAAGTGAGACTACAGATTCAATGAAAAAGGAAGTTTCAGAGGCCCAGTCTTGTTACTCATTGTGAGTAATTCAATATTTTATCTAAATATATTTGTATAAAGTTACCGTATATAATGTAAAAATATTTTACAATTTGTGTTTGCAGCTTGTGTATATTGATCGGGTTGTTAACGCGAACAACAGACTTGTGGAAAGGGGTGTCCCTGTTTTCAAATTCTGGACGAACGACTTGATATACGAAAGAGAGAAGATAGACAAGAACAATGTTTCTTTTGGGAAAGGGCGTGTAGATCCACCAATTACAACTGTTGAGATTTTACCAACACAAGTTGGTAAACAAGGTGGTCCCACTGATAGTAGTGAAATACCAATCAATGGTGATAGGGTGGAGTCAATGAATGAAAAGGAATTTGTAGAGGTATGTTTCCAAATATATTTATATATAAATGACGAATGTATTCTGTGTGTTTCCATATTCACCATATTGTACTCTATTTTATATTTGATTGATGTGAATTTTTTTCTTTGTTATACACAGGAGTTTCTTGGAAAGTTTGTAGGTGCAATTGTGGACATGGCGGTTGTTGTAACTAAAGTCATTGATAAGGTGAAAGAGATGCCAAAAGAATATATGAGGCAACCCGCTGTTCAAGCTGCATATGGGTTATGTAAGTCGATGCTGGGTGATGGTGACTCAGTCAAGTACTCAAATCTTCAACGATGAGACATTGTTGGTGAACATGAAGAAAATTGATGATGTAATGCAGTTGCGTGACACCCTATTAGCTGAGAAAAAATCAATGGCCTTCTTACGACCTCGGGATACCTGGTGTTAGGGGTGAAAATTTGGATCCTGTCGATGTTGTCATCGCGAACATCCTAAAGGGGCGAGGCTTGACGGTTGATAAAGCTAATGAAATCATCAACCGGACGGGTGTGCATGAAGATAATATTCTTGATACACCGCATGTCGCATCAAAGGTGATTACTTTATTCGTTTACAGATGTTTATTTATTGTACATAGAGAAACTATTATTTTAATGTGTGATATTTCAGATACGCGTGGTTGATGATGATGAAGAAACTGATGGTGACATTTTATGTGCGGATGATACCACGCGATCTGTGTCTTTGGTCAAGTCTAAGGTATGTATTTCATTGTGTTAGTTTCACAATTATTAATTCAGTACATTCAGTTGCGTGTGTTTATATATTCAGTATAATGTGTGTGTATTTATAAACTAATAAGTATTAATTCTTGTCTTAACTATAAATCTGTAGGGGAAAGAAGTCGACGTTGATAATCAGGCCACTACAACAACACCGCTACCAAGCTCTAACGGTGTATTGCAAATGGATGTGTCGTTTGTCTAATCAAAGGTATGTATATGAATATCTTATATTCAGCTAATTACTTGTGTTGTATTCTGTTGCAAATTCTGTTATGTTCGGTGTGTTGATGTAATCATCTATTAGTTGTAAATGTTATGTTGTTGTGGTATATGTGTAGGGGAAGGAACTCGTTGTTTATGATCGTGATAAGAACAAAACTAAGCTTCAAAGTCCTGTACGAGCTGTGCAATCAGGGGTCACCTTAGTTTCGTCAAAGGTATGATGTTGAATATATGTGGTACACATTAGACACGAAGTTTTTATAAAGTTATATTTTTTGTTATATCCGGTAAAGGATGATATGAATATATAAGTACATGTGTTGTATGTAACCTTTATGTTTAGGGGAAGGAAGTCGTTGCTCCCAATGTTGGTAAGTCGAAAACTCCGTGTCCAAAGAGGGAGTTGAAGAAATTTGTATAGTAGAAAAGTCCATATGTTGATAGGGTTGTGAAACTTGTGGGACAAAGTTCTGTTGAAGAGACTTCATTGAACAAGTTCATAGGGGCGTTGAATGTTAGGTAATTGTGTATGATCTTACTAAAAGTTGTAATTGTTATTCATAAAATACGTATGTTTGTATTAATTATATGTTGTTGATTAAAAGAAAATATTATTATTGTTCAGGAAAATACTCTTCAAACATGGAGCAATTGTGATGGATACTGAAATACATAAATTCATCCAAAGTAACTCAAAGGTGACGCCAACTATTGTGGATGCTTGGGCATCATATCTAAACGCACTTGAGTGGTACAGAGGAGAAAACTCACCAAAGATCTTTTTTGTGTGTGTGTCATGCACGGTAAAGTGAAAATACATATCGCTATTCGGTCCTTTTGTTTACTTATATTCAATAGCATAATACTTTTATATTATGTAAAACCTGTTTTGTTTCTGTGTGGAAGATAAGTTATAAATCGTTTATGTGTGGAAGATAACGTCATAAATTGGTGCAAACTTGTACGCAACTACTTTCAATTGGTGACGAAGAGGAAGTTGAGTTCGAAGAAATGTACAAAATTTTCAATTACGAACTTAACAAGTGCATAATATCAACACATCACATGGAAGATTTCAGAAATCTTAACATGGTAAAACACAATTACTTATTGTTTTGTTTATATGAAGGTTGGCAATTTTTATTGAATATGAAATAAGGCTATATTTTATTGTGTAACAAGTTATGTTTTCGATGTGCGTATATGGACATTATTACGTTATGTGCTTCAAAATGAAGGAGGGGGTCATTGACATACTTGACAACTCACTGGATGGATCACCAACTCTCAATCAGCCATACGTGACCCACTTCACTTTAGTTGTGAGTTTGCTTTCAATTCACATGTGTGGTGGCCTTCTAAGGTGCTATATGCGTACAAATTTGTTGAAAAAATAGTGTGTTTATGTGTGATGCAGAAGCGTCTATTCCAAGCCTATTTGTTGGAGGATGATTATACAAATTTGGCTCATAAGGTGAAAAGCATGGTGAGAATGCACAACGTGAATATGAAATGGAGAGATACGCGTGTTAGCGAAAATAGCGGTATATATGCGATGCGTCACATGGAAACTTACAAAGGGGATGTCAATTGGGACTGTAATTTTACACAAGGAACCAGGAAAAGTATTGGGGTGGTGAGGGTCAAATATCTATATACTTGGCTCTATTGGCCTGAGAACACAGTGATGCCAGAAATACCGCGTATGGTTGCTAGAGGGGCGTTGGAGATTAACAACGCTAAGGATGATGAGAAATAGACGATTCAAGTTGTTATCTTGATATGTTGCTTCGGAAAACTGTTTTGCTACACTTTGTCAAAACTATATTCTATCGTTTCTTTCTCTATTTGGATATTTTGAACACTTATGTAGGGATTATTGTGTTTGACACTACTGTCTTTGTTAATGTCAAAACACTATTTTACATTGTCAAAACTCTTTTTTTATATGTTGTTTTGGACAATTATTTTGCTACATTGAGTTAAACACAACAGTCATTGGTAGAAGATCTTTATTTTGTATGCTAACACCGTTTACCATGCATAATATGATGGATTAGTAAATGTACTAATCACCGAATATGAACGATATAATTTCAGAATATACATGATATAGTTAATGGATGTTTCATATATTAGATGTTGTATGTTAAGGAGTACAACCTTTACACTTGTAGAAACATTGGAAGACGCTTTGTAGGTTGTATGGAAACACAGTGTATCATAGATAATATGACGGACTAGAAAATCCACTTTTTACCGTATATGATGCTATATTTTATAGAATATAGAAGGTATAAATTACCGGATATAGAATATATCAGTGTGTTGTATGTTAATGAGCGATGTACACTTGGGTAATTGAGTTTACGCTTTCTTATTTGGTGATTCAATGCTATAAAATGTAATCGTATTTCAAATGATATATCCGGAAATAATATTTTTATATTAACGTATATGGTTGTAGAAAATTCTATATTACTAGAACTAATATTTCTATCAATGATGTTTTTTTTTTTGAAATATTTTGACTTCACAATAACAGTGATTATAACACTGCCAACGTATGAAAACGAACGTTTGTATGCAAACACAGACAACAATACAAAAAATATGATAGATTAATTAGTGTCTTTTTTATTGAATATAAACAATATAAGTAAGGAATAAAAAGGATAGAGTTGCCGAATATACTCGATGTAATGTTTGAATGTTATACTGTTTGTGTTACGGATTCAGATAAACGAATTAGGTGCTTATGATCGAGTAAAGATAACAAGTAACACCAAAGTTGGTTGTAGAGTTTATTATAGTGGTTCACTGATTGCGAAATATCATATTCATCTAAGACAAGTTTCATACCATACATGATATAAAGAGTCAAATAATAAAGAAAATTTTTTGCAAATTTATGAGCATATGATACTCATTCGAGGGACTCCTTGCAAGTCCTCTTCTCATGTGTAGTGAGTTGACCACATCTTGCGCACTTGCGTAGTGGTTTTCTTGCTTTCGTAGTTGCGGTTTCAAGACTACTTTTTAGACGAATGTCTTTGTTCTTTGCTTTCTCCGGTGGCTGAATGGTTACATGGGTGAAACTTTTATTCCAACAAAACTCTCAACCATGTCTTGTTTTGATGGATTTACTGTGAGTACTACATCATCGGACTTCATATATTCGACTCTTTTTGCATTGAGGGTTTTGCAACAAATCTTCTAACATTGCGGTGTCATCCACTACACTTCCAACCGTTGAGTATATTGCACTTCATACCTTATTTGTCAATTCTTTTTTCTTTTCCAACGCAATACACTGTTGGACAACTACCTGACCTATATTCGTACTGGCTACACGCCTAGCATCCTTTCTCCACCGAGGTAACACCATCTCATTCGGGATCTCCTTCATATACATATACTTGTAAGTGCAAAAAATTTTTATTGACTTCCTCACATCAGAATCATGTTGGACACTAAATAATCCAAACCCTTCGTCACGGACAACATGAGTCTTATATACATCCACAACAGTCTCGTCAGTGACATTGCAGTTAACACATGCAAAATATATCTCATATTGTACCTTTGCAAAGGTGTTGAGAGTGTAAAAAAAATATGGGCAAACCTCTCTATTTCATGCGGTGTTTTGTAATTGGGTGTCATGGTTTCAGATTTCATGTCCATCTTTGATTGCGCATGCCTTTGAGCATCTATAGCACTATCAAACTGCATCATCAACTCTATGAGTGTAAAATTCCTCTTGTTGTATCTACCAAAGATGCTATTAGCTGATTCAGATATCGAAGTTGTACGCATCAGTCCACCAAATAGTATGTCCCTAAAGTATGCAGGAATCCAGAATTGCCGCAACGAGTACATTAACGAAAGCCAAGTGTTTGCACCCGAGTAAAATTCATCAATCATTTCCCCCCATTTTTGTTCAAACTCCGTAATTATAGTCTCGTAACTCCAAACAACCTTATTAATTTTCAGCCCAAAATCCTTGTTCAACAGCACAGCTTTGTCCACCTGTTTGTGCGTAATGAATTTTAATGACTAGAGATATTCGGTGTAATAATATATTATATTCGTTATTATCTAGATCAAATATTCGTCATCTAAAAAGTGTAAAACACATATATAAAAGTGTTCTTTACGTGTAGTGGCAATTTCATCATTATATGTCACATGCAAAAGTGGTGTCGAGTATCGGGGAATACGTCTGGTACAATAATCCTAAGGGCAGGATCTTGATCGGTGACAATAACAGCAGGAGACCTGAACATTGCTTTCTTAAAGTGTTGTAGAATCCATGCGTAAGAATCTATGTCCTCTTTCAAAAGTAAACCGGCACCAAATGTAACCGAATTACGGTGATTATCCATTCCTGTAAAGGGAGCGAATACCATGCTATACCTGCAGTGTGTGGTGAGATGTTCATGTTACAATAAATATATCCAATGAGAACGAATTAATCAAACATGGTGATTGAATACAAAAAATATTATTTAAACTTACTTGTTTGATCGATACGTAGAGTCAAAAGATATCACATCCCCAAATGCAACAATATTTGCCCTAGAAATTGGGTCACACAAAACAACCTTGTGTGTCGTTTTTCTTCGTCCACATCATATGCAAAGTAAAAACCACTACACCGCTCTTGCTTCTTATGGAATGTATCCAAAATCATTTGTGCATCCGCACCGGATAGGTAGGCCATTAAATCCCTCTTAAAATTTCGACAATCCTTCACAATCGGTCCAACATCTCCGTACTCACCCATAATTTCGTTCATCAAACGGTGTGACATAGATGGACCTAAATTAGCATTTGCACAATTTATAAGAAATTTTTTTATGTCCGTAATCAAGTTTTCAGTTCGTTTTCATGAATTTCTTCGACACTCCTTCAAGTAGCGAATGATTATGTTTAGCCTCAAATTTTGATATAATGTACCCGTCGTTTCCGGCAAACTTAATAGCAAATATTGATTTGAAACTAACACGATTTGAAACTCTATGACGCTTTTCGGTACTGGCCATATTTCTCTTGAATCCTGACCGACTACACAATATACAACGATGCAATAGAGTTCCATCTTTTGAGCATACACGGGAAGATGACAAACGAACATCAAAACCGACTTCCTTAGCATACGCCTTATAAAAATCTATACCTTCCTCCGGCATCTTGAAACACATTCCAATACATAGATGTGTTGATTCATGGTAATGCGGAGTCCAATATTTTGTTTTCCCCGGCGATTGCGTCATGACTATTTCACCATTGAATTCTTCGTTTGCCGCTACTTCATAAAATTCATCCATACTCTCCATGTTTGCATCAATGCCGAATCCATCAACATCCCAATCTCTTTCATTTCCGGAATCTGTAAAAAATTCACTACAGATTTATAATCTGAGATTGAAATATAAATAATGATTACGAGTATGTTTAATGTTTGATTATTGGGTAAACCATCACCGTTGTCGAATCTGTTTTGTTCACCATTCTGTAAACCGTATTCGAAGGTATAGTTACATATATTCGTTAATATGAAACCAAATATCTGTTGATATATTAATTTCATTGTAAAAACCATTTCACATTCACTTACCTTCTTCCATCGATGTCGAAAATGTTGCTTGCCAAAATGCCCTACACAAATCATCCGATAAATGTGGACATATAATGATAAAAAAACATGATCTATAATTATATTATCCAACAATTACACGAATACTTTCGTTATGTAAAACAATCATCAAACGACAGCAAACGGGTGCAGATCCGGAAGCAGCAATTATTTCATTTTTATGGTTGTTTAATGGGGGACAAAGGTAAGACTATAAAATGACTCAAACCGTTTGAAGAAAAAAACGAGTGGTTGATGATGGTAAGAACTTATAATGAAAACGAATCACTTACTGTGAATTATTCCGGCCAAAATATGGTTAGGTTTCCGGCGGCAATGGAGACCAAGTAGTTTCAGCAAAACGTTGCAGCCAAACGGATGATGTAACATCCGAAAAATTTATTTCCGTTTGTTTCCGAGACAAACCGGAACTCGACCGGTTTAGAATTCTTTTACAGTCTTTTCTTCTTGGACATTTTATGTGACACCGAGCTCTTCGATACTTTTATTATTTTATGTCAGGCTCTACTCACATAAAGTACGCGAAAATGATCTAGCTTCTTTTGGTCCGTTATTGGAGTTTTATCCGATAGGAGAAGAGAATTTCAGCACATGAGAAACATACCATCCGGGTCATCAAGACTTTCTATTCTGGCCCGTCAGAAACAAGCCAGTTGGGCCCATTAAGAGCAAGAACCTCTTACGTGATTCTAGCCCTAGAAATCTATCCTGCATGGACGTCTTGGCCGCTCCTCAGCCGGCTCCTGCGTGAAACAACAACATCTTCATCAGCCTCCCCTCTCCTCCGTCTTCGACGCTCCCCTAATAGTCAGCAGCCGCCATCGACGCCGCCCTTAGCACACCAACAATGAAGCGGGACTGTCAGCCTCTCCTCTCCTCCAGTCGACACTTGGGCACACCAACAACCGCCGTCGACGACGCCTCCTACAGTTGCGAGCACAATAGACGTGTCTCATCCTTCCTTTGCGAGCAACACCGTCGAGCCGGCAGCCAGGAGTGAGTCGTCTGCCCTCTGTCGCACCAGCAAAGGCTCAAGGCTCTTTCGAAGTCCTTAGGCACGTCCAATCATGCAATGAGCCAGGAAACCTCCTCAGCGCCGCGTATGGCTTCAGCAGATCTTCGAGTCAATGATGCGAGCCTCTCGAGCCACAAGGGCACCTCTAGCCGATGCTCTCCTCCTTCCTGCACACAACAACACAACAACCAACGTCCTTCCTCTTCCTACTCGTATATTTGAGCTTGTCGAGTCTCTCTTGTTGGGTAAACATCTCCCCTCCCTTCTCTACATTGCACTCTCTATATATATGTGCTGATGTGAGCCATTTGAATCCTAGAATCTTTCATAACAGCCATGGAAGATAGTTAGAAGGGCTGAGAATTTTCTGAGTTTTCGGAGGGGACGAACAGTCTACTTGGAGTCACGATTTGGGTAAGTTAGACTCCTCTTTTTTGGATGGTTTTCGGATATGATATAGTCGGTATTGCAGTGTATAACATACTAAAATTTTAGAGTAATATGAGTTACAGTTTGAAAGTTATGGTGGTCCAAACTTGACTCCTCAGGCAGTTTGTATAAGTGTGCTGAATGTTGAGAAAACAACATGAGATGCAGTTTTCTGAGATAGTTTTGAATAGGCTTTTGATCTCCGATGGACTTGAATTTAGGATATGTCATAGTTAGGATTTCATAGTATAATATATCAAAATTCGAGAGGATTTAACCGAGAGGTTTAGGAGTTATGAATTTTCAAAGTTAAGACTTTGTGCTGTTTTGTTAAGTGTTTGCTGAATTTTCAGAAACTGTGTTGATCAGTCAAGTTTGAGCATACTTTTTGAAGCCTTAGAGATAAGATCCACCGTTCAGTTTTTGAGATGTTGTTTAGTGCCATGCATAGGTCTATATGTCAAATGTTGACATGAATTCAACGGTGGGATTTAGAAATATAGAGGCTCAAAGCGGACTTGTTGTACAATTAGAAAACATACTCAGATTTTGGCTAAGTATAGAAAATTGCAAGTGTTGTAACCAAATTTGGAAATTTTTGTAGAAGTGATGGTTGAATAGTTTTAAGAAATTCTTGCTCCTAGGAGTAGATGAGGTATCATAGATGATCTAGAGAATTATTTCGGAATTTTCATAAGTTTATTCAAATTTCATATTTGAAGCCAAAGTTGGACCTAGTAACCTTTTTAGAAGGTTAAAGAAAACATGTAATGTTCTAGTCTTGATCTAAACTCAACTTTAAGAGTTAGAATATGATAGTTAGTCTCAAGTAAGACTTTAAGTACATATTACGAGATTTTTAAAAGATTCGGGACCAAGGGTAAAATGGTCATTTTTACCTTAGACGTGTATTTTAGTATATTTCTCTTCCGATAAGATCTTATATCTTAGAAGTCTTAGACTTCTAAGTATATTGGATATGTGTTGATCCACTTGCCTCCTTTGACAGGCAACCGAGTCATATAGTTACAAATTGAGTTGTGATTAAGAGAGCCGAGACCTGATTCAGGTAAGTCCACGGACTTACTTAGCTGGCTTTTTGTATGAGTGTAATGTGTATGAGTGGTGCTTATTAGTTATGATAAACAACGAAACCGGATTAGGCCGACTTTATTATTTACGTAATTGACCCAAGTGTATGATAACGGGTCGTGACATCATCTGCCTAGCTCTTGCGAGAGTCTAGGAGGTTCTCTGCGACCAGCCCAGTCAGGTAGACGGTCAGATGCATTAGTACCATTCCGCGTTGGTAAACGGGGACAGGGGCGAGGTTTGGGAATCCCTCGTGTCACAAAATAAGTATCATTAGTAATAACCTATCACCTAATTAAAGATAATAAAAGGATTGAGTGCTGCATGTTGATTGTGTATGTTGTGTGTTTGTGCTTTTACCTTTATACTTATGCATAGAATGTCAGCTAACGGTTTATCCGTGTTGTAGATTTGTAGAGATAGACAGTTGCAAAGAGATCCGGAACGGATGGTCAGCCGGGTCCACGTATTCATTAGAGGGGGATGGGGGAGTCTTCCATACGACATGCATGTTACGTATATATATATGTTTTGTAAGGCTGTAACATGTGCACATTCATAAAATACAATATTATGTTTTGAAATTGTTTTATTTACATTTGTGCCTTGTTGTAAGATCCTAGTAAAGTTATTGTTAAACCAAGGTCGGGACCCATTGTGAGGTCCTAACCAGTAGCTTCCCGAGAACTTGGGGTGTTACAACATGGTATCAGAGCTCTGGGTTGGCAACAATGGCACTTGGAATCTTCTGAAAGACCGAATGTAGAAAATAACTAGAACCCGAAAGGGGTCTGAAAATTTCAAAATGAATTTCTACTTCAAAATCATGTGCATAGTCGGGTTGTTGGGATAGTAGTACGTCGGACCACCATCGCTCTCCATAGATCTCTGCAACTTAGTATGATGGTAAATAATATATGGACTTATATAATATTGTATGTTTAGGTAGGTTGTATAAATATTTATATGCATAGATATATGTAGCATGTTAGTACCCTAACGGATATGATATCCTTTAGTTGAAGTATCATAATGTGAGTATCGCCGCATGACAAAACGTTAGTAGATCTTATAGAATATCTTTGTGAAGATAGGGTACACCAACCCGGATTTGAGCAATACGTTTTCGAGGGTACCCTAGTGATTCCTGCAATTTTTTTTTCGAAGAACGAGTGGACATAAGGTGAAGACTATGAGATGATTCTTAAGAACAAGAACAATCGAATGTGGAAGAATATCAAATCCACTTAGATAGAAGTAATAGAAAGTCATACAAGGAACGTAGTAGTATGAAGACGAGAGGTGAAACTCAAGGATGCCTGTAAGGACTGATAAGAACATAGATTGAAGAGGACCATATCAGAACACAAATCGAGCAGGGTAAAATACAATTATACTTGGCGGGTAAAATGACACTACAACCAAGGTGGAGGCCGTCATAGACAAGTATGGGCATGAGATTCCAGAAAAGATAAGGTGTTGACCCAAATATGAAGGACTAAAGGAGTACAAAGACAGACATTTACCATCAAATTTAAGGATGAAAAGTAAATCTAATAACCATGGAGACATGTGGACTTCTTCCTAGATATGATAATTTTGAAAGAAAGTAAGACGCAAGTAACAAATAAAATAGAAGTCTATAATTGAGACAACGGATTTCCATAAGCGCAATGTTACAAAACAACGCTAATGAAGGAAGAAGAATGAATAAGTATGACCTAGTTAGACTTAAGTGCCCACCATGACCTCTCACCCAACCGGATTTTAAAGTTACCAACCCTAATGGTTAATACCAAGGAACTGCAAACAAACCATGACTAGGGTAAAAATAATCACGAATACGCACCCACAAGCTATCGTGGAAGGTTTGATAAGCCTGTTGATGGGAGAGAAATGATACCGATGAGTGTAGGTTGTAGAAGGAGCTCAAGGTGTAACACCCCGAATCCGCAGGACTCGGAATGCTACATTGGGCTAGGATCTCACAATGGATCCTGACCTTATCCTAACAACAAGTTCATTGGATCTTACAACAAGACACAAGTAAAGTAAAAACAAATACATAAAAGCTGTATGATACAACGAAAAGGTTTACAAACTCAAAGCCGAGTACAAAACCATAACAACAACATCACTGATACAAAAGATCCCCAACCCACGCATCCTAATGTACAGAAATCATCGGCTGGTCACACCATCTGGCTCACTCTGCAGTCTTCCTAACCTGCAGATTATCTACAACACGGTATACACCGTTAGCTACAGCAATAGATAAGCATGATAGTAATAGCACAAACACACTACAACATCTCAAACATGCAATGCCACACGCATTCATTTATTATCTTTAATTTCATTATACCATTACTAATTCAACTTCTTTTGTAACACGAGGAGCCTCAAGAACCCCGCTCCATCCAACGTAACACAGGAGTTTTGCATGGGGTGACCGTCACTCTTCCCCTCCTGTGAGATCATCTTCAAGGCACCTCCTCCTAACCCAACAGGCGGAGACCGGTGGTTACCGCCCGTTATAATACACTTGGGCCATATACATGTAATGAATGGTCATCCTAGTCCGGTTTAAGTTATAAATGCACAACCATATGAACACACACAACCATTACAATCATACAATCCACAACCGTACGTTAAGTAAGTCCTATGGACTTACCTGATACTCTCGTATCCTCTACCACGTCACAACTTCCCCTCGGGAAAGAAACCAACGCCTGCAAGAGCAAGGCACACAACATCACAACCTGAAAGGGTTAGGAGACTCGTCTCCATAACCAGAACCAACCTACAACCTCAAGGTCAACACAAGCTCACATATGCCTATAACATACTCTCAACAGCAACACAAGTGCCTAAGACACATCTCTAACATACAATTCATCCTAACCATCCTAACCTAGCTATCAACTAAGCCAAGGCCAAAGGAAAGGAAGGAAGGAAGACATACCAACAAGGTATGCACCAACAGAAGCAAGAACACACCAGCCAACCCACTGAGGCGCAGGGGCGGCTCACCAGAGGCGCAAGGGCGACTCCACACCAGTCGTAGGTGCGGATCAGGTCAGGCGCAGGGGCGGCTCCTCTGTGCAGAGAGTTGGTCCCGACTTCTCTTCGACTCCTTTCTCGATTCTCTTCACGTCTTTAACACATCACAGCAACACATATGCATAATATACACATATATGATCACCATAACATCCAAGAAGGATCCAATTACAAGTCCAACTTGTGATCCTAGGCTAGATAGAAGAAGAAGAAGCAGGGAGAAGGAAAGAAGAAAGAAGAAGAGAAAGGACTTACCACTCCACCCTAGGCTGCAACTATGGAGTATCCACACCCCTCACCACTTCAACACATCAACAACAACACACAACAACATCAGCAAGGTCATCCAAAGCCAAAGCCACACTCAAAACTCTTAAAACTCTCTCACAAGATCAAGAAAAAGCAAAGATGAGAA
This sequence comes from Fagopyrum homotropicum, assembly GCA_033239125.1. NCBI lineage: Eukaryota > Viridiplantae > Streptophyta > Magnoliopsida > Caryophyllales > Polygonaceae > Fagopyrum > Fagopyrum homotropicum. Next base: position 75,313,394 of record BSWB01000008.1, read on the forward strand.
GATGAAGGAGAAGAGGAACGTAAGATGATGAAGGAGCTGCAAAAGAGTGAAGAAACCCTTCATCAGAGGATTGGGGAGGCTTATATACGAAGTTTCCCCAAAAGCAAGATCAAAAGTCAACAAAGGTGGCTGCAGCCGCACAAAACCGCAGGGGCGGACCGACTATGGCGCAGGGGCGGCTCCTCTTTGGCGCAGGGGCGGCCTAAGAGGTGCGTAGAGGCGGCTGACAGGTCAAGACTAGGCACACACTAGCTCATCTAGGCTCCAAAGACTAAGGCTCTTACATCTCTCCCCCCTAAAAACAAGTTTCGTCCCGAAACTTGCAGGATCCCAAAACCTCTCGGACTTATAAGCCGAGGTAACACACTCTCCTCAAGAACGTCAGGTCAAAACCTATAACATTCTATATCCTCTACACAATATGGAGGTATCACAACTCCAACATCATAACTCTACACAAGGCCTAGAGGAAGATCATCTCTAGCCATATACTAACCACATCACATTGGCATGGAGGAAAACCGTCTCTAGCCACCACGTACACATAACACTACTATGTGAAGGAAAACCATTCCCACTCACACTATGTCCATTAAAGGTAGCATGGAGGAAAGAACCGTCTCTTGCTAATCCTAACACATACACCATAGCTTGGAGGAAAGAACCATCTCCAGCTAATCCTAACACATACACCATAGCATGGAGGAAAGAACCATCTCCAGCTAATCCTAACACATACACCATAGCATGGAGGAAAGAACCATCTCCAACTATACCTATCTCGTGCTAGCAAACAAGATCTAACAGATCATATGCACCCGCAACTAGCACGGAAACACAACATATCACATAAGCACATAGCATACAAACACTCACCAAGAAGGCGCTAAGATCTACTTATAGACCCTACTGGTGCCTCTAACTCCGCATAAAACTCTGGATAGTTCCTCTGAATACTATCCTCTGTCTCCCAGGTAGCCTCATCTGGTCCTCGTCTAGACCACTATATCCTCAACATAGGAATGCCCTTCGAACGCAGGCGTCTTACACCTTGCTCTAGGAATGCGATAGGGTGCTCTACAAACGTGTGGTCCGGCTCAACCACTAGATCATCATAACTCACGATGTGCCTCGGATCTGGTATGTACTCCCTCAGCTGAGACACATGAAACACGGGGTGAACACCCTCTAACCTCGGAGTCAAAGCTAATCTGTAAGTTGCTCGTCCAACTCTATCTAGTATCTCGAAAGGACCTACATATCGAGGACTCAACTTCCCATTTATGCCAAAACGTCTGACGCCTCGCGTCGGAGATACTCTTAATCAGACATGAGCTCCTACCCTGAACTCTAGAGGTCGACGCCTCTTGTTTGAATACGAATTTTGGCGACTCTATGCAGCCAGCATCCTCACTCTAATCAGCTCTACTCGAGCCATATCATCCTGAATCTGCTTTGGCGCTATCCCACTAATACTGCTAGGCTCATCCCAGCATAAGGGTGTACGGTATCTACGTCCGTATAGTGCCTCATAGGGAGCCATCCCTATAGATGCATGCCAATAGTTGTTGTATAAGAACTCAATGAGTGGGAGGTAATCAGACCATCCCTGTCCCCAATCCAACACACAGGCTCGCAGCATATCCTCTAAGGTCTGGATGGTCCTCTGTGACTGACCATCTATCTGGGGGTGAAACGCAGTCGTGAAGTGTAGACTCGTTCACAAAGCAGTCTGAATCTACTGCCAGAATCTCGAAGTGAATCGTCCATCACGATCAGAAACAATCGTCCTCGGTACCCCATGGAGTCTCACTATCTGTCTAGTGTACTCCTCGGCTAGTCTGCTCACGGGCCACGTCTCTTTGATGGGAATGAAACGTGTCGTCTTCGTCAGTCTATCAACAATCACCTAGATGGCATCAAAACTCATATTGGTCTTCAATCCAGTAACAAAATCCATGGAGACGTCCTCCCACTTCCACTGCGGTACTAGCAGTGGGTGGAGCTCATCTCCAGGCCTAAAATGCTCTATCTTGACCTACTGACAGGTCGCACACTGAGCCACAAATCTGGAACATCGGGCTCCAGCCCTCCCCACCAAAATGAATGTCTCACATAATGGTACATCTTACTCGTACCAGGGTGTACTGAGTAAGGTGTACAGTGAGCTTCCTGTAAAATCCGCTATCTCAGCTCTATATGTGTAGGAACACAGATACGATCATGTCGTCTCATAACTCCATCTGCCCTAATAGTAAACAGGGGTGCCTCTCCACGAGACATCCTATCTCCAATCCTCGCCAAGGTAGGGCAGGTCCCCTACTTGTGTTGGATCTCATCCAACAGACCAGGTAGAACCTCTAAGGTAAACAACTGGGTATTCTCATCAGGGAACTGGATGTCTATCTCTAGCCAGGCTAGATCCCTCTGAAGATGGGGTTGTAAAGTAAGTCTGGCAATTGCCTTCTCTCGAGGCGTCTTCCTGCTCAAGGCGTCAGCTACAACATTCGCCTTGCCAAGATGATACAAAATCTCAAGGTCAAAATCCTTGATCAACTCAAGCCATCTACGCTGGCGGTTATTCAATTCTCACTGTGTGAAAATATACTTCAGACTCTTATGGTCTGTGAAGATCTGGCATGTAGCACCATACAGGTAATGTCTCTAGATCTTCAAAGCATGAACTACCACTGCTAACTCCAGATCACGAGTCGGGTAGTTCTCCTTATACGTCTTCAGCTATTTAGATACATATGCAATCACTCTGTCCCTCTACATCAACGCACATCCCAAGCCTAGCTTGGATGCATCACTGTAAACCACGAAATCCTCATAACTCTCTAGCTGTGCTAAGACAGGAGCAGAAGTCAAACGCCTCTTCAACTCTTCAAAACTCTAAGCACACTGGTCGGTCCATACAAATCTAGTAGTCTTCCTCAAAAGACTAGTCAGTGGGCTGGCAATCACAAAAAATCCCTCCACAAAGCGTCTGTAATCACCGGCTAAGCCAAGAAAGCTACGCACTTCCTTGACGTTTGTCGGTGTCGCCCATGCAGCAACAGACTCGATCTTTGCCGGGTCAACCATGATCCCTTCAGCGGAGACAATATGTCCAAGGATAACAACCTCAGACATCCAAAACTCGCACTTAGAGAGCTTGGCGTACAGCTCTCTATCCCTCAAAATCTACAATACCGCCCTCAAGTGTCCCGCATGCTTCTCTCTGCTACGAGAGTACACCATAATGTCATCAATGAAAACCACTACGAACTGATCCAGGAAGTCAATGAAGATGTTATTCATCAACTCCATGAAAACTGTTGGGGCATTCGTCAGCCCAAATGGCATCACTACAAACTCGTAGTGTCCATAACGGGTACGAAATGTCGTCCTGTGCACATTCTCCTCTCGCACCCTCAGCTGGTGATATCATGAACGCAAGTCAGTCCTGGAAAAGACTGTCGCTCCCTGTAGTTGATCAAGTAGATCATCAATACGAGGTAGTGGATACCTGTTCTTGATGGTCACCTTGTTCAGCTCTTTATAATCTATACACAATCTCAACGATCCGTCCTTCTTCCGCACGAAAAGGACCGGTGCACCCTAGGGTGAAACGCTAGGGCGTATGAAGCCCTTATAAGCCAACTCCTCGAGTTGCTTCTTCAGCTCCAACATCTCGACAGGTGCCATACGGTATGGTGCCTTCGAGATGGGTCTCGTGCTAGGCTCTAAATCAATGCCGAAATCTACGCTCCTTTGAGGTGGCAAGCTAGACGGTTCTGCAAATACGTTTGTGAACTCACAGACCACCGGTATGTCCTCCAAAGCTAGACTCTCTCCATCCTTCATGGCGTAGCACCAAAAGGCATCAAATCCCTGTGCAATCAGTCTAGCTTCTCGTACAACACTGATAACAGATCTTGTCTTCCCAAGGTCCCAACCCCGGAAGACCTCTATCGGACCTAAGTCGGTAGAGACTGTAACAGTCCTCTTACCCACATCTAACACCACACGGTGTCTACACATCCAATCCATACCTAATATGAATTCTTCATGCATCAAAGGCATGACTAAGAAGTCAACAAGTAGTACACGAGTCCCTAAACGTAGGGGACAACTACGTATCTCTTGGGTACCTCTGACCCTACTACCATCAGGTAACCCTATAGTAAAGGGTTCCCCCTCTATGGTAGACAAACTCAAACGCTCAACACAAGAAGCAGAAATAAATGAATGCGTAGCACCAGTATCAAATAAAACTCTAACAGGTAAACCATGTAACAGAATGGTACCTGTAGCAGCTGGTGCTGGCAACTCCTCAGCACTCCTCAACTCAAAAGCACGGCCTCGAACTCCTCGAGCATCACTAGTACTAGCCTCTCTACCTCTACCCCTACTCAGTCCAGGAGCTGAACCCTGAGTAGCAGGTGTCCCTGGAACCCTCTATTGTCCCTGATGCTGAGGCGGTCTTTGCCCTCCTCTTGCTGCACCTGCAGGGGAAGAACCCTGCTATGATGAAGCCTTGCCTTGACGGCAAAACGTAGCTATATGTCCTGGCTTCCCGCATGAGAAGCAAGTCAATGGTGCTCTAGGGCAATCAGCCCTGATATGCCCATAGGCCCCGTAGTTGTAACACTACCGACCACTATCAGTAGTTTGTGCGGACACTGGAATACTCGAGCGGCCTTGAGTCTGACCTCGCCCGAATCCAGATGCTCCTGCACCAGTTGGTGTTGTACGCTGTCTCTTCTCAGACCGTCCGGTCTGAGAAGTCCTCCTCTGGCTAGCCCTCTCTCTCATAAGCAGAAGCCCGATCCTGGTAGTCTGTCAATGAGTCACAATAAAATCCCGCCATATATGAACGCGTACTCTCCCTCAAACGTCGGGAGAATAGGCATACGTGCTGGTCCTCAGAAGGTGTAGCTGGACCTAACAAAGCTAACTCAGTCTGGAAGCGGCAAATGGTATCAGTAATGGGCACATCCTCAAAGCGTGCTTCCACAAAATCCTGCAGCTTCTCCCTCCTCAATGAGGCAGGGCAAATCTTCTCCCTCAGCAAAGTCCTCATCTGCTCATAGGTGGTGACCCGTGCTCTAACTGTCCTCCACCACTGATGTGCCAGGTCACGGAATAGAGATTGTACTAACTCTATCCGTCTATGCTCTGAGCAACGAATAGACTCTAAAGTTGAGTCTACATGCCCAATCCACACCTCAGTCTCTAGGCCGATCTCCCTAGAGAAGTGTGGTACTCCCTGCTGGTGGAATGCCTTCAACCAGGTATCTGGTCGAGGCCCTCTAGTCTCCACCACAACTCGAGCTGGCTCAGCTACACGAACTGGTGCAGCTGGCACCTGAGTAGCTCCATGGGACTCCTCAGATAATCCCTCTTGCCCTGGTAAGTCTGGGGCTCGTCGACCCGCTCTGATGGTCTCCTCAAACTGCCTGAGATACTCTCTAAACTCAGGTCCTCCCATAGAAACACGATCTGAACCATCTGACTTGGTTCGATGTGACTGATGTCTCCTGGATCAATCACTCTTCGTTGTTGGGACAAAGCTCTCAGCAACCTCCTCATGAGCCTCCTCCACCACTGGTGGATCTGCAGCGGGAGCTGGTCCCTGTCTCCTCTCTCCTAGAGGAAGAGGTGGTCTACCTCTACCTCTGTCTGCAGCAGTAGCTCTAGTCCGAGCCATCTGCGGGGTATGCACACCTAACGTATAAGGCTCTATATAGGCCATATGTATAGATATATTTATATATAATACTTAATAATACATGCACACATATCATCACATAAAAGGTATCTATATATTTATATATATATATATATATATTTATATATATATATATATCTATACTGTCGAGATCCTCAGATGGGGGGCGACTTTTGTACACACTATCCCAAAACATCTGTACTCGCTTTAAAACCAAAACCCTTTATAACATCAAACCCCATTTGGGTTCTGTTTATTTATCCACTCTACCTTTATTGCAGATGACAAGTGCCATTGTTGACAACCTAAGGCTCTGATACTAACTCTGTAACACCCCAAATCCGCGGGACTCAGAATGCTATATTGGGCTAGGATCTCATAATGTATCCTGACCCTAGCCTGACAACAAGTTCACTGAATCTTACAACAAGGCACAAGTAGAGTAAAAACAAATACATAAAAGTTGTATGATATAATAAAAAGGTTTACAAACTCAAAGCCGAGTACAAAACCATAACAACAACATCGATGATACAAAAGATCCCCAACCCACGCATCCTAATATACAGAAGTCCTCGGCTGGTCACACCATCTGGCTCACTCTGCAGTCTTCCTAACCTGCAGATTATCTACAACACGGTATACACCGTTAGCTACAACAATAGATAAGCATGATAGTAATAGCACAAACACACTACAACATCTCAAACATGCAATGCCACCCACATTCATTTATTATCTTTAATTTCGTTATAACATTACTAATTCAACTTTTTTGTAACACGAGGAGCCTCAAGAACCACGCCCCATCCAACGTAACACAAGAGTTTTGCATGGGGGTGACCGTCACTCATCCCCTCCTATGAGATCATCTTCAGGGCATCTCCTCCTAACCCAGCAGGCGGAGACCGGTGATTAACACCCGTTATAATACACTTGGGCCATATAAATGTAATGAATGGTCATCCTAGTCCGGTTTAAGTTATAAATGCAAAACCATATGAACACACACAACCATTACAATCATACAATCCACAACCGTACGCTAAGTAAGTCCTATGGACTTACCTGATACTCTTGTATCCTCTACCACATCACAGCTTCCCCTCGGGGAAGAAACCAACGCCTGCAAGAGCAAGGCACACAACACCACAACCTGAAAGGGTTAGGAGACTCGTCTCCATAACCAGAACCAACCTACAACATGAAGGTCAACACAAGCTCACATATGCCTGTAGCATACTCTCAACATCAACACAAGTGCCTAAGGCACATCTCTAACATACAACTCATCCTAACCATCCTAACCTAGCTATCAACTAAGCCCAGGCCAAAGGAAAGGAAGGAAGAAAGACATACCAACAAGGTCTGCACCAACAGAAGCAAGAACACAACAGCCAGCCCAGTGAGGCACAGGGGCGGCTCACCAGAGGCGCAAGGGCGGCTCCACACCATGCGCAGGTGTGGCTCAGGTCAGGCGCAGGGGCGGCTCCTCTGTACAGAGAGTTGGTCCCGACTTCTCTTCGACTCCTTTCTCGTTTTCAACACATCACAGCAACACATATGCATAATATACACATATATGATCACCATAACATCCAAGAAGGATCCAATCACAAGTCCAACTTGTGATCCTAGGCTAGAAAGAAGAAGAAAGAATCAAGGAGAAGGAAAGAAGAGAGAAGAAGAGAAAGGACTTACCACTCCACCCTAGGCTGCAACTATGGAGTATCCACACCCCTCACCACTTCAACACATCAACAACAACACACAGCAACATCAACAAGGTCATCCAAAGCCAAAGCCACACTCAAAACTCTCAAAACTCTCTCACAAGATCAAGAAGAAGCAAAGATGAGAAGATGAAGGAGAAAAAGAACGTAAGATGATGAAGGAGCTGAAAAAGAGTGAAGAAACCCTTCATCAGAGGATTGGGGAGGCTTATATACGAAGTTTCCCCAAAAGCAAGATCAAAAGTCAACAAAGGTGGATGCATCCGCACAAAACCGCAGGGACGGACCGACTATGGCACAGGGGCGGCTCCTCTATGGCGCAGGGGCGGCCCAAGAGTTGCGCAGGGGCGACTGACAGGTCAAGACTAGGTACACACTAGCTCATCTAGGCTCCAAAGACTAAGGCTCTTACACAAGGAGTATAAACGGAGAAAATGGAGGCGATAGATTTTCACCACGTATATCAAGGATAGAAGTAAGTCTAGGATCTCGTAAAAGGTCAACTACTGACTAATTGGTAACCACTAAGACTTTACACGTGCGGGTTAACTAGTGGCGACTGGGTGGTATATAAGAAGAATAACCACAAATTTATAAAAGAAGGTTATTGACATCCGAAGAAATCCTTCAAGAGATCAACGACGACAATTGTGAAGTAAATCGATACAAGTACTAGAACCCTTGAAAGTAACATGGAATGAGTTCAAATCGGTAACTCTGACTAAGAATTTAACGACAAGATTTTGACGGCCGGACATGACCCCCTTAGGTCATTAAAGAGATCTAAGAAATGGTTGTGAGTGGTTACATACCTACTTGTTAAGGAAAATTTTACAGATCACAGTTAGTACAGATGGATACGTATAAGAAGAACTAGAGGAGTAAGAAGAAGCAGATGATTTCGATTAGGTCCTACGTCAGTCCAGACAGAGGGTACTTAGTATTCCACGCAAATGAGAATGATGGTGCTCTTCCGAACAAAAGTTGGGGTCAAGTTTCTAGATTGACAAAGGCAGCCCTTGTAGATAAAGACGCGACACAAAATAATTGGAATTATAAAGGCGGCACAAACATAGAAAGTATGATTTGATGCCTTGGTAAAATGCATTTTCGAATTGTGAGATGATTGTAGAGAGAAACTTCATCTTTTAGGAACAGACATGAGGAAGAGTAAAGTGGAATGACTGGAAGTTGTTATACGGATCTTGTATAACCCCAATAAGATGATTACCGTAAAGTGTTTATATAAGAGTTTAATGAGAAATGGCGGTACTCCAATGAAAAATTCAAGCTAACCCTGATAACTAATAATATGAAGATGGTTGAGTAGTTGTGGTGACCGCATACAAAAGGAGTAACCTGACATCCCTCCTCGACTAATAACAACAAAATTATGGAAGGTAATCAACATAGTCTGTAAAGACCTTACACAAAAAAAAAACCAGGAAGTAACCATCATACGGGTTATAAAGATTTAAAGAAGATAAAGCTACAAGAGTATAAGGACAACCTAATAAGATGTGAGTCGAGAAACAAGAATTCTTCTTTTCCAGTGGTAGAGTGAGGACAAATAACTCTAGAGTTAAGAGTGCTCGCGCGGGAGCAATGTCAGGATGGTTGACCTCCTGGGAATATTATATGGGGATACTCTTATAGAATCTATTCAAAAGTACACCACAACTGAGGATTTAACACCGAATGAGTGGTGTTGATCAATTGGCAATAGGAAACCAGTCCAGACCAAAGAAATGTTACACGGTCAAACCTTTAATAGAAGAATTTACAAGACGAGTATATAAAACTACTGTGTGTCTAGTATCTTAGTTCAACATAGATTCAGTAACGCACAATGGCGAATGGAAAGCTAAGTAAGAAGCTTAGTTTCAAATAAAGACTTGTGTGCCAATAGAACGTGTCACTACTTTGAAGGCCAAATATTGGGGGAAAGAGACCCCAACGAGTATTACTGGGGATATCAAGTAAAGATTTTTATGAGACATAAGTGAATTCGGGAATTCATTAAGACTGCATGTGACGTCCTATCCAGAAGACGTGACAAGGGAGTTGACTAGTAGAGGATTGCTCTAGACCAATTGTGAAACTCCATCGGGGTCGAGGACCATAGTTTTGATAGATATGGACTGTTTATCTCGAGGTTTCGGACAACTAATACTCATGGCTTAGAGTACATGTCTTCCCTTTACTATAGTAAATCATCACTATACTGACGGTCGGCGTGAGAGGATCTTGCAATTATGAGAAGGAAGTTACATGCGAGAGCTTGGTAAATCATCCTGGCTCACAAGAGACGCCATTATGAGTAATGGGAGACAACAGATTAATCAGAGTAGCGCAGCGGAAGCGTGGTGGGCCCATAAACCGCATAATAGGAAACCCAATGTTACTTTATCTATGACCTCAAGTTAAAGAATTAGTTATCTATATGAAAATCTCCACCAAAAGTGTGACTTTGGATTACAACAAGTTGAAAGCCTTACAAGAACTAGGTGTTGAGTCATTATTTGAGGAACGGTCCGACTGAGGCATTTTGGGGAGACAAGACCAAATGAGTGGTCTTACAAAGAGTGTTAGACACTAGAAAAGTGTCGGGATATGTCTCAGATCATTGTTTCAGAAGTGATAGTCGGGATCTTCCGAAAATTCAGAAACTGTTGGATTTAATAAAAGGAGGGGGTCATATTCGGAAAGTCACCCAGAATAACTGAAGGTAAGTCGAAGAATGTAAGCTTGTGAGATCTTAAATAAAATTAGGAAGTTAGTAATCGAATATCACTCCTACCCATACTAGAGAGTGTACACCTAGTGTTCTACATGTCTAGGTTTAGAGAGTACACCCTGGATACGGGACATGTCATCAACTGTGGGGGTCGGATAGAGTAGCTAGATCATACTTTTGTAGAATATATAGTGGTTTAGACGAAGGGCCGATGGGGCTACCTGAGAGACAGAAGATAACATTAGGAGTAGCTGCCCTGAATTTGTTGGCGGAGTCAACCGTAAAACCTTGTACCGAAGAGTTAGTACTCGGACATCGACATAGATCACTTATTTGCCTATGTGATTACTCCCGTGTTTGAGTGTTTAATCTTTTGTGTTTCAGTTCTATGATACTTGAGTGATACTTCTATGTTAAGTGGGGTAGAACGAAAATTATTTAGAAAAAGAGTTAGGTACTCCGGGTATAAGTATAGAAAGCTATCGGAGTGATTTTTCCTCATTTATAAGTTTCGGGATGAAACTTATTTTTAAGGAGGTACTGATGTAACATCCGGAAAATTTAATTCTGTTTGTTTCCGAGACAAACCGGAACTCGACCGATTTAGACTTCTTTTCCGGCCTTTTCTTATTGGACCTTTTATGTGACACCGAGCTCTTCGATACTTTTATTATTTTATGTGAGGCTCTACTCACATAAAGTACACGAAAATGATCTAGCTTCTTTTGATCCGTTATTGGAGTTTTATCTCATAGGAGAAGAGAATTCCAGCACATGAGAAACATACCATCCGGGCCATCAAGACATTCTATTCTGGCCCGTCAGAAACAAGCCAGCTGGGCCCATTAAGAGTAAGAACCTCTTACGTGATTCTAACCCTAGAAACCTATCCTGCGTGGACGTTTTGGCCGCTCCTCAGCCGGCTCCTGCGTGAAGCAGCAACGTCTTCATCAGCCTCCCCTCTCCTCCATCTTCGACGCTCCCCTGGTAGTCAGTAGCCACCATCGACGCCGCCCTTAGCACACCAACAATGAAGCGGGACTGTCAGCCTCTCCTCTCCTCCATTCGACGCCTGGGCACACCAGCAACCGCCGTCGACGACGCCTCCTGTAGTTGCGAGTACAATAGACGTGTCTCATCCTTCCTTTTCGAACAACACCGTCGAGTCGGCAGTCAGGAGTGAGTCGTCTGCCCTCTGTCGCACCAGAAAAGGCTCAAGGCTCCTTCGAAGTCCCTAGGCACGTCCAGTCACGCAATGAGCCAGGAAACCCCCTCAGCGATGCGTCTGGCTTCAGCAGATCTTCGAGTCGATGATGCGAGCCTCTCGAGCCACAAGGGCACCTCTAGCCGCTACTCTCCTCCTTCCCGCACACAACAACACAACAGCCAACGTCCTTCCTCTTCCTACTCGTATATTTGAGCTTGTCGAGTCTCTCTTGTTGGGTAAACATCTCCCCTCCCTTCTCTACATTGCACTCTATATATATATATATATATATATATATATATGTGCTGATGTGAGCCATTTGAATCCTAGAACCTTTCATAACAGCCATGGAAGATAGCTAGAAGGGTTGAGAATTTTCTGAGTTTTCGGAGGGGACGAACAGTCTACTTGGAGTCACGATTTGGGTAAGTTAGACTCCTCTTTTTTGGATGGTTTTCGGATATGATATAGTCGGTATTGTAGTGTATAACATACTAAAATTTTAGAGTAATATGAGTTACAGTTTGAAAGTTATGGTGTTCCAAACTTGACTCCTCAGGCAGTTTGTATAAGTCCGCTGAATGTTGAGAAAATAACATGAGATGCAGTTTTGTGAGATAGTTTTGAATAGGCTTTTGATCTCCGATGGACTTGAATTTAGGATATGTCATAGTTAGGATTTCATAGTATAATATATCAAAATTTGAGAGGATTTAATCGAGAGGTTTAGGAGTTATGAATTTTCAAAGTTAAGACACTGTGCTATTTTGTTAAGTGTTTGCTGAATTTTCAGAAACTGTGTTGATCAGTCAAGTTTGAGCATACTTTTTGATGCCTTAGAAATAAGATCCACCGTTCACTTTTTGAGATGTTGTTTAGTGCCATGCATAGGTCAATATGTCAAATGTTGGCATGAATCCAACGGTGGGATTTAGAATTATAGAGGCTCAAAGCGGACTTGTTGTACAGTTAGAAAACATACTCAGATTTTGGCTAAGTGTAGAAAATTGCAAGTGTTGTAACCAAATTTGGAAATTTTTGTAGAAGTGATGGTTGTACAGTTTTAAGAAATTCTTGCTCCTAGGAGTAGATGAGGTATCATAGATGATATAGAGAATTATTTCGAAATTTTTATAAGTTTATTCAAATTTCATATTTGAAGCCAAAGTTGGACCCTAGTAACCTTTTTAGAAGGTTAAAGAAAACATGTAATGTTCTAGTCTTGACCTAAACTCAACTTTAAGAGTTAGAATATGATAGTTAGTCTCAAGTAAGAATTTAAGTACATATTACGAGATTTTTAGAAGATTTGGGACCAAGGGTAAAATGGTCATTTTTACCTTAGACGTGTATTTTAGTATATTTCTCTTCCGATAAGATGTTATATCTTAGAAGTCTTATACTTCTAAGAATTTTGGATATGTGTTGATCCACTTGCCTCCTTTGACAGGCAACCGAGTTATACAGTTACAAATTGAGTTGTGATTAAGAGAGCCGAGACCTGATTCAGGTAAGTCAACGGACTTACTTAGCTGGCTTCTTGTATGAGTGTAATGTGTATGAGTGGTGCTTGTTAGTTATGATAAACAACGAAACCGGATTAGGCCGACTTTATTATTTACGTAATTGACCCAAGTGTATGATAACGGGTCGTGACATCATCTGCCTAGCTCTTGCGAGAGTCTAGGAGGTTCCCTGCGACCAGCCCAGTTAGGTAGACGGTCAGATGCATTAGTACCATTCCGCGTTGGTAAACGGGGACAGGGGCGAGGTTTGGGAATCCCTCGTGTCACCAAATAAGTATCATTAGTAATAACCTATCACCTAATTAAAGATAATAAAAGGATTGAGTGTTGCATGTTGATTGTGTATGTTGTGTGTTTGTGCTTTTACCTCTATACTTATGCATAGAATGTCAGCTAACGGTTTATCCGTGTTGTAGATTTGTAGAGATAGACAGTTGCAGAGAGATCCGGAACGGATGGTCAGCCGGGTCCACGTATTCATTAGAGGGGGACGGGGGAGTCTTCCATACGACATGCATGTTACGTATATATATGTTTTGTAAGGCTGTAACATGTGCACATTCATAAAATACAATATTATGTTTTGAAATTGTTTTATTTACATTTGTGCCTTGTTGTAAGATCCTAGTAAAGTTGTTGTTAAACCAAGGTCGGGACCCATTGTGAGGTCCTAACCAGTAGCTTCCCGAGTTTTGAGAACTTGGGGTGTTACAGATGAGTATGCGTTCGAACGATGATGTTGATATTCTTTAATATCCTTATCAATTAATTGGAAGATTCTGTAACTTGTAGACCTGTTCAAATCACGGCAGCCCGCCCGAAAATACGGGCGGGTATGAACATGGGAACAAGCCCGTCCGGGCCAAAAAGCCCGGCCCGCCAAGCCCGGCCCGTCAGCTGGTAAATAAATACAAAAAATAAAAAATAAAAATATAATAGTATAATTATTATCAATAGTAAGTATTAAAATAAAATATGTAGTATAATTATATTAAATTTAATATATTTTACATAAAATATCTTAAATATAATTTATTTTTAAAAAAACTTAAATTAAAAACACTTTTTAATATATTTTTTTTAAAGAAATTGAAAAACGGGTACCCGGGAGCCCGCTCGCCAGCCCGGCCGGGCCGGGTACGGCACCCATCCTAGGCCCGGTAGCCGGGCCGAGCCCGGCCCGGGTCCGGCTAAACGGGATCAATTATTTTATAAAGCCCGGTCCGGGCCCAGATATGAACAGGTCTAGTAACTTGTAACTACCTAAAATAGTGGAACAAGATTTTATTTATAACTATTAAAAAATAACGAAATTGCCTTAATTTGAAAAGTGTATTACACACTCCAATCAGGAGAGTGGTTTGTCTTTTTCATAGAATATTTACGTAAAACTTCAGCCTTTGGATTAATCAGATCAAGGGCTATTATTCGTCCTCATTGAACACTATAAGTGTTATATATATATATATATATATATATATATATATATATATATATATATATATATATATATATATATATATATATATATATAGGTTACTGTTCAGGTGCGGTTGAATTTTTCGGGTAGGGCCGTGCGGCTACACGTGGAGCTGACACGTGTCCTTTTTTTTTCCAAAAACGAATGAAAATTTTTTTGAACTACCATGTTATAATTTCTGCACTATTCTCTTATAAACTTTGAACTATTCTCATATAATTCATGAACTATTACTTTTTAATATATTATATCAAATTATTTATAAATTAATCGTTTATATGTTATGAACTATTCAATTATAATTCATGAACTATCATTTTATAAGTTATGCACTATCATTTATAAGTTTTATACTTTGAACTATTCTACTATAATTCATGAACTATGCTTTTATAAGTTATGAACTATCCCTTAATAACTTTTAAACTATCATTTTCATTCGTTTCTAAAAAAAATTTGGACATGTGTCAGCTGCACACGCAGCCGCACAACCCTACCCTAATTATAGGTCGTATTGGAACAACTCCTTATATATATGTGTGTGTGTGTGTGGAAATTTGAGCCTCTTGTAACTTACCCTGAATTTGAATTAAACACATTTCTTTCGGTATTTGCTAGAGCAATCCGATTTTCCTTCACTTCCACGTACATAAGAGGTAGAGAGTGATCGACGTCTTGTTCAATCCACACCTTGGACTTGTTTGAGTTGTTTTGTTTGCACGTAGAAAGTAGGTTTTCTCTTACTCTTTACAAGCATTCCTCCTTGTGCTTTAGGGACCATCGTTCCCTCTTGGTAAGGTTGTACAGAAGGGTTTAACGGTTCCGATTGTCAGTCGTGTGATAAGGCCATCGCGTACTTATCGTGCTTCAGGAATCGTCCTTAGGGCTCGGTCTTGATTTGTTTATCTATCGATCCATCCATCATTGGATCATCTTCTTCTATCTCCTTTTTTTATTGCATTTTCTATTGAGTCTTCTTGGTGTCGAAAGATCGGGTCATCCCATAGGACTATCATGTACTAGTTTCTCTCCATTAATGCTAATGTCGTACAATTCCTACCCCTATCGGACCGATCAAACTAACTTTTGCGTTTTCTTCCGTTTTTGTTTCTTGTTATTTCATCGCTCGATTCACACTTTTTTCATCATTGATCAACCCAACTTTCCTTCTTTCTCGGGTCGGTACTTGTCTTTTGTTTTATGTGTGTTATTTTCGGGCTTTATAATTAATTAATTAAATCATTACACTTTTTCCTTCACTCAATCATGATCTTTTACTATGACCGGGTCTTGTAAATATTTGCGATATATGAGGCTCACATTTCAACCCTCGTATAATTTGCGCTACTGCTGAGGGGAGTTTAAATGTTTTGTTTGTTCTATTTATTGTTTAACCCCTCATCTATTTGATTAGTTTCTTTAGGTCTTTGATTATAGGGTTCAAGACTTTTTTACAAGTTGATCAAGCCCCTTCACCATTCTTTCTAACAAAATGTTAGGAGATAGTAGGTTTTGCTAAATGATCTAAAAGAAGTGCTTCAAGGGAGGCAACCCTAAACCACTTTGTGAGTATCTTTTTACTTTTATCTTATTTGATACATTTAGGACAATACATAATTTAAGATAGATCAAATCTAGAAGGTCACAAATATCCTTAATAGATAAAAATAAATATAAAAACGTCCAAGTGGGCAAGATGAAAGCCCAACCTAAGAAAAATGGATAAAGGGATAAGAATAATTGAGGCCGAACTGAGCCAGTCGATACTCTAGGGTCGGTCGACCTTACTAGACCATATTGATGGGCTTGGTCCAGAACTTGATCCGTGACTTTAACACTTCAACACAAGGTCATTTGAAGGTCATGTGTAGAAAGGAGCACAATAAGGTTGGTCGACCCTACTACCTATATATCAACTTTACATGCTTCCCGATATTCTTCATTTTACTCTCGAGCTTTGGTCATTGATGGCTTAACCTTGACTTCTTTCACCATAAGAAGATCCTTAGTGTGTATGAGGTCATTGCGATATATAACATTTATACTCCGCAAATGCCTAGAATGCCAATTACATAAACCAACCTGTTGTTTCTAATATGAAGAAAATAGACCGAAAATAATTTTTACTTAGCCCAAAAGAGGAAGGGAATGAAATAAAATGATAAAAAAAGACACTAATTTGAGTGATATCATTTATACCAACCCTATGGGTTTCACTTTCACATGATTGAGAAGGGTGTGCATTGTCGTGATAGAGTCTTAAATCGTTCTCGTACTTCATAAATAGTTTTACATGTAGTTTTTCTAAAACTAGTATTATATCTTAAACCAACAATCTTTCTATGTGAATATAATTTATTCATAAATGCTTCAATTAATTGAGCCCAATTAGTGATAGAATTTGGTGATAAAGAAGAGGTTTTCCCCCTTAGTGAAAATTTAAAAGTAGCTAACTTTATAGTGTATCAACAAGGACAATGTGTATTACCAAGTTAACATAGTACTCACAAAGTGAAAAAAAATGTCTCCATATGCCTCACAATTGTAAAAGCATGTACTATGAGCAATTTTATGAAGCCAACTTTTAGTTCAAAATTAGGAGTAGTTATATTATATGGTTACAAACAGACAAGCATCATATAGGTTTCTAAGATTAGTAGGGTTATTTATCTCATTAGCTTGTATCGTGGTTTCCACAACACTGCTGACATTTTCACCAATTGCAGCGGCTTCAAGGGATCTTGTTTCTCTATCTTCAGTGTCCTTAACTCTCCGTTTTATCTCATCGAGTATATGTTGCACCTCGGCAAGAGTATCACGCATCATAGTAGCGTCATATAACATCCTTGTAGAGTTGGTCGAGTCGATTAGGGGGTGTAGAGATTTCACAACGAACATTCTTCACCAGTTCAAGGTCTTGGGTATGAACGATGGTGACGATAATTCGGGACACACACCTTCCATAATTAGTTCCGATATTGTTAAGAGATCAAGTTATGTGATTACTTAGTAGTTAAACAGGGCCATTCCTTGGATTTTTTTGTGCCCAAACAATATTATGTCCGCGTGCCCTTAGTTAACATATAGCAAGACGAATAAAGAGATGTAACTCAAAATTTGTGTGTGTCTCACCAATCTTGTTTGTGTGCGTCTCACCAATCACCAAGTCAATCACGAGCGAATGTAACTTGAAATTTCTTTTCAATCGCAATAATCACCAAGTCAATCACCAGCGAATGTAACTTGAAATTTCTTTTCAATCGCAATAGAAGCAAGACGTATAAAGAGATGCGATATAGGGAGCTAAGTTGAGAATGAAGTGAAGTTTTCCGTTTTATATGGGTCATATATATATTGAAAATTTTGACTTAGGGAATGAGAAAATTTTTTAAAATTATTGGTTAAAAGAAAAAAATAAATCAAAGTGGCTTGTAAATACTTTGAACCAAAATAATTAATATTGTGTTTTTTCAGATTTAGGATATCTAATACATTTAAACCTATTTTTAAATATAACTATAATATAAAAATATAACTAATTAGTTACTTAATTATAAGAAAAAGCCCTTCTGACTCTTCAATTCCTTTATTGAAATTAATTTTTTTTTGGGTGGTTGAGCTCCTTTGATTTGATCCACATAGTATTGTATTTTACAAACAACACTTCTCATAAATATTGGGTGGATGGACCCCATTAATGTACTTAGTTCCAACTTTCAACTCTTCCATACAGGTATATAATAATATATAAATATAAATGTATGACAGATGGACCCCTCACTACATTAAGTGGTAAGAGGAAAAATTACGTTGGGAATTTGGACTCCCGGGGCTTTAGTTACAAAGATAAAATTCAGCCAATCAACTTATATATAATTTATTTTTTAATATTATGATGCCCTGAAATAGATAAGACCATGTACAATGGCCCACACCGCCCACTAGTAGGGCCGGCCCTGTAGATAAATTGATGATGATACGATTGGCCTATCAAGAAGACAACAGATAAAAAAAAGTTACGACAGTCATTCGGGAAAGAACATGCCCCATGTAGGCATTCTGTTAATAAAACTCCCCTCTTGGATATTGATATTATTTCTCAAGCACATGCATAAAACAACGCCCATGACATGCTCGAAGTGACTAGTGGTGCAAACATGAATGCTACCGTAGATGAAGTTGTAGAGAGTGCTAGCAACATATTTGTTCTTGAGGATGTTGGTAATGCAAGCTTGATCGATGCTGCAGATGTTGGTGCAAAGAAGGCCAACAATGATACCTCGATTCCAGGAGCTAGAGAAGAGAGTGATCACGCGGCTGACATGAACATACTTGCAATAAGCATGGCAGTATATCTTGCCCAAAGGTTCCCTTGTTATTCATGACATACCCGAAGAGGACAAGGAGATGGTATCGGATACTAGGGACATTCTCACAGAATGAGATAGGTACACATGGTGGTGATGATTTTAATACTACAACTCTGCATGTTCTACATTTACTCTCGAATGGACGTAGTGATACAAATCATACCAACGTAGATAATGGGAACATGTCACATGCTAGTCATAATAATTTTAGAGAGTATATGGATAGAAATGATATTGTCGATAATTATAATAATAGATGTATTGAGAATGCTACTATGTCTAACACTAGAAAAATAATTCAATTAGTCACGCTCGTCGATAATTACCGTCACCATTGTTTTATTTGGCGACGACAAAACGACGACAACATCAACGTGACAAAAGATACCAATGAGTTGCGTTGGTGGTTTAGGACCGTCGCTAATAGTCATTTAATTGGTGTATGCTAATCTTTACTGTGGTTGATTAAAGGGACCATTGACGGCGGTTTTATATCGCCAACGCCAACAATCAAGTTTTTTATATTGGGGTAAATGTTTTTTTAAAATAATATAAATAATTTTATTTTTCTTAAAATTAGTTAAAAACTCATCCCAAAATCTAGTCCAACAAAAAATTCGTCTTCAATTCTCAAACTCTGGGTTCCTGCTTCTCTCAACAATCTGTCTCTCGAGTCTAGATTCCTCAAACTCTAAGTTTGCATCTCACATCGTTGATCGTTCTACTCCCGACGGCCTACTTATAGGTAATTTTGCTAACCCTAAGTCTCGATCTCTCGTTCTGCCTCTCGAGTTTGTATGTCAAGTCTGGTTTATTGTGTGATTTCTTATGTTACCAATAGGGTTGGGATGCACTGAAACCCCTCCCCAAAACCTAGCCATCAGCCGCCTTCTCATCCCCTCCCTAAATCCTTAATCTTAACCTGATTTTTCACAATCTATCCGGTTGCCGCTAGTCTCTCTTCCTCCGGAAGGCTTGGCTGTTGCCGTCGAGTCTCTTCTCCCTCCGATTGGCTTGGCTATCAACGTTACAAAGGACGACGGGATGACGTCACCTTGTCTTGGATCGAACTGATCTAATCGAAGTTAACAAATCCAGGAAGGAAAACAGATCTAATCGAAGTAAACAAATCCGGAAAGGGAGAAAAGGTTTTGTTTCGATTTGTTGTTCCTGTTTTCTGCTCAGATCTCCTCGTTTTTCTTCTTGAAATCTTTTTGGCATTACTGCCTGTGCTTTGGGCTGAGTTGCTTCTCGGCCGCTTTCGTTCTCTACCTCTGTGGTGGAGAGTGCGTCAATGGTGGTTTTTCGATTATGTGGATCTAGAAGAAACTGTTTTTTCTGGGTCGTTTTTCATGGAGGCAGAATCCCTTTGACTGATGTGGATCTATAAACAACGTTTTTGCTACTGCTGCTGCTGCGTATTAAGTCCCTTCAAAAAATCTCTGGGTTACAACCCATCCCACCTTACATTAACAATCTGAATACCAATGAGTTATTCCCTTTCTGATTCTATTGTTTCCTCGTTACTATTGTTCATCCTAAGGTTTTCTGATGCCATGTCTTTCTTCACAAAAGTATGATCAAGAGGTCTAACAACCTTCAACAACAACTTTCATAGCGGCTCACAGCCGACTCAAACAAACAAATATAACTATTATTAGTCAACTTTTGGCTACAAGCTTGGCCATATCACCATTCACTAGTTGGGAGCTTCGATAATATGCTTCATGTTGGTTGGTTTCTTCATAACCATTAGTCTACCAACTAAAAGTCAGAAAACTTAATAATCTACCAATTGGTTAAGTTAATGTTTCAAAATTCCTTAACACTAACAACTACCAAGCCTATGCTTGTATACTGTCACGGAATTGCAACAAGCCTATGCTTGTATACTGTCACGGAATTGCAACAATTCAAATATGCTTGTTTACTGTCAAGGACAACAATTCCAATTAAGCTGGTTAACAAAACAAAATAAATAAATAAATAAATATAGAATTAAAGTCTAAAGTAGAACAAAATTAGATCATTCAAAACAAAAGAATTCCCGACCAAACAACACTACCTTAATTTAAAATTTATTTTTTACAAAATTATTCTTATTTTCTAAAGGGTTCTTTCTTAGACTCTTTTTGCTCTTTGAGAGGCTTTCCGTAGGTTAATCTCGTTCTCACCAAAATTGCGGCCTAACGGCACCATTGATACCAAAATTGTTTAACAAATTTAGTAATTATGTTCGAATGTGGTTTTCTCAAATTTTTTTATAGCCTAACGGTACCATTAACATCAAAATTGTTTACAAATTGCGGCCTAATGGCACTTCTCCTTTGCAAAGCTTCTTTGCTTTAATCATTTTTTACAAATTGCGGCCTAATGGCACTTCTCCTTTGCAAAGCTTCTTTGCTTTAATCATTTTTTACAAACTCGGTCCAAACAATGTTTTCCCTTATAAATCATCTTCTTCACCATCAAAGTTGTACACATTTTTATATCACGATACCCGTGTAATGCAGCTTCGTCTTCTCTGTTTTGATGCTGTCTTTCGTAGTGTTTCGAGTGTTTGTCGAGAAGGGGGCGTGGATGTGTGATCGACTCCTGACGGCTCTGTTTGCAGCCCAAATCTGAGGTGTCCACAGCTGTTCCCCAGACTTCATGTCTGTGTACTTCCTTCGAAGATGAACGTTCATGCTCATCGCTTCTGACGGACTGGATCATTCTGCTTTCCCTTGAAGACTTCCCTGTTTTCGGGCTTTTGTGGTGTAAATTTGTGTTTTCTTTTTTCTCCTTTGTTTGTGGTCATTCATGACGGTTAGTCCGTCTGCCGATTTTTTCGGCCTTTCGATCCTGTAGTCGGCGCGCCGTCTATGAGATCGAACCGCTTTCCATTATCAAAAAAAAAAAAAAAAAAAAAAAAAAGGGTTGGGATGCACTGTATCTTTTGTTTATTTGGGATTTTTCCAAGCCTAATTAAAAGTTAGGGCATATATCTGATTAAGCGTGCATGAAATATGAATTGAGTTGGAAAGGATGAATGAATGGATATTGTTACAGTAAGCTGTTAGCAATAGTTAGTTTAGAAAATTGGGATTAACTTAACATTAGTTAGTTTAGCGAATTGGGATGGACTGTTAACAGAATAGTTAATTGGTTAGTTTAGCAAATTTGAATGCACTCTAACATAACTTTATTTTAGCAATGAGAATGCTCATCTTGATGCATAATGTCATATCAATTAGCAATTTTAGCTGACTAAAAGACATATTTGAATCAAATGCATATTGTCATTAATTATGGCTTATTGTTTTACCACTCATTTTTCTTTATATTTCTTCAACTTATCAATTATTATTTATACGCATCTTCTAACGAGACAGTATGAATGTTATTGAGATATTAGTGCTTACTTCCTATTTTATAAATAACATACTTTATAATAAAAATTGAGATATTACTTCTATGACTTAATATGTAGGTGAACAATGCATTTAGACAAGTCATGGATTGATTGGAGAACTAGATGTTCTGTGCCATATTTTGAAAAATTAGATATATTTTTGGAGTTTGCATATGCCAACAAGGATTTTGGTTCAAGCATATATTGTCCTTGTAGGAAATATTTCGGTCACAAATTCATTGATAGGTGTTGTTTCACACTGATATTGTCACACCGTATCATAAGTGATGTCTTAACTAATATCAACAAATACTCAACCATATGAAAACTACAAACTCCTCACTAATGCACTGACACATAGTTGTACCAGGGAACATCTCAGATTCATTAAAAATGTCAACCCGGATGCTAATCAAGATTTAGTCACAACAATTCGTTTTAATGAGTTTCCGAAATTGTTTAAAGATAATGTGAGTACTCGACTCCAAGGTCTATGTAAACTAAGTTCCATTATAAACATTTAAATTTTTAATATATTATGCTAATTTTTTTCATTTATGTACAATAGGTTGAAAGTTTGTAATAGACTGAAAAATGTGTCCTTATCCGCAAAAATCATTACTTTATCTAATCCTACTTTTGATGGCTTGAACCAACCTATTGGAGATAAAGACACACAGTTGAGGCCTCATTTAGGTATAATATGTCGTGATGAATATAGGATTCCACTGTGCATTCTTGAATTGAAGTTTGTTGAGGATTCAGTCAAAAAGGGAATATGAACAGAGGTTAAGCTAAGAATTTAGCAACATGTTAATAAATTTGTACATATGTTTTCCACTTATTCACTTTTTTGTTTATAACTTGTAGGCAAATGTGCTGGAATTTTTTATGGTTTCAAAGATGTGTATGAGACTTTGCAACCGTATATGGAAGGATTACAAAGCCAAAACAGAGAAAAAGTATTTTGAGAAGTTTAAAAATGATTTGGAACTCCATACAAAGGTTCCTCCACGCAATATACCAAAACAATGGCTTGCTTGTTGCATATTGGCGCAATGGCGATATACATGTATCATTATAATGTGATTTAAATATTTTTTCAAGATGATATCTAATTTTTGTTTTTATGTAGGCCGTAGCAAAGCAAAATGCTATCAATGGAGAGCACCAAGGACCACATCACATCACTGGTCGAAATCTTTTTGTAACACTGTAACACCCTGAATCCGCGGGACTCAGGGCGCCATGGGCAGAGACCTCACAATGGGTCCCGACCCTTAGCTTGACAACAATTTCACCGAATCTTGCAACAAGACACAAATAAAGGTCAAAACCAAAATACATTTTTATGCAATGTAATGAAACCCGAAAGCATACAACAAAAGACTTCAACCGAGATACAACTTCAAAGACCAAACGCCATAAATGCGACATACAAAATATAGCATACAATACACAAACATGACTCCAATCAACCCCTCCTAAAATGTACGGAACCCCAGCTACCCACTCTTCCGGATCTCTCGGTCGTAATCCTAACCAGCAGGACAACTACAACATCGGTATAAAGCCGTTAGCTAATATTCAAGGCATCAGAATCAAGGTGAAAGGCATAAAACACACGTAACACATCATAAACACACAATATACTCCAAAGCACACAAATTCGGTTTATTACCTTTTTATTATTTAAGTCATATCCCGTTCTAATTCAACTTCTTTTGTGACACAAGAATCTACCAAAACTCGCCTCAGTCCCTACTTACCGGCAAGGAATGATACTGATGCATCCGACCGTCTACCCGCCCGGGCTAGTCGCCGAGAACCTCCTAGCTCTCGCAAGAGTTAGGCAGTGATGTCACCGCCCGTTATCATACACTATGGCCAATATATATATATATATATATATATATATATATATATATATATATATATATATATATATATATATGTATATATGTATATATATACATGTCGGAGGTCCTATTTCTGGTTTAGTTGTTATAACATAAACAATAAACACAAACCACCAAACACGCATCAACGCTAATACAAGGAATACGAGTTAAGTAAGTCTGGAGACTTACCTTGTCCCAAACTCTAACCCACAAAACACTCTTGCTTTCCTCGGGAAGTAGCTCACAACTTGTTCACAAGAAGATACGTATCAACACATGCTCATGCTCAAGAAGTCTTAGACTTCACTCAAGTGATCTTTACAAGATCACCTAACTCTCAAGTTAGGACTACATCCTAGAATCCATGATAATCACAACACTCTCAACATATAAAGGAATCTCACAACAACCTATATCCTCTCAAATGATCATACTCAATAGCCAAGAACAACGTAAAAGCCTATGAGGTCCAACATGCTCATCACACTCGCCTAAGGTCCCAAAAGCCACTACATGGCATTCACAACTATCCTAGGTCCAACCTAGTATGGCCTTCGGTGGTTTCGACAAGGCGAGGCTTCGATTCCACTGGTGGTTTGCTCCGTTCTCCGGCAACGAAAGGTAGTGGCTCAGGCAACAGTGATCTTCGATTCTAGTGGTGTGGTTGCCGGTTCCAAAGAGAGGTGGTGTTGGCTGCAGTTGGGAGGCTCTCACAAATTGCAGTAGAGGGGATGTAATGGCGTTGCTTTGGGCTTGTAGAGGGGAGGTGTTGTCTTCGGCACGGATGAGGAAGGGAGGTATCAGGTGAGGTGATAGGGGGCAGAGGAGGCGAGGGGTCAAGTACAAAGGTCAGGCAGCAGCAACGAGAGGTCGGAAGTTGAGGCGTCGGGTTTGTTCCTCAGAGGTGCAGGTGGGCGGGAAGGTGCACAACCAGACAACAAGGAGGAAAAGAAGAGGAAAAAAATAAAGCAAAAAGGGTAAGAAAAAAAGAAAACAACAAAAAAGAAAAATAGGAAACGGGTTGAAATAAACTCGATCAAAATGAAACGGATGAGACTTCCGAATCGGGAAAAATTCTCGATTTTTCCGACAACATATAATACGGACATACGTACATGTATCCAAAATTATAAAATGCCCGGAACCTTTTCCGAAATAGAATATATATACCTTATGACGTATAAATCGATCTTGTAACTAAATTACTAGATTTAAATAATGATAAAAATACCGTTAACATATTAATGTAACATATACCCGTAAAATTAAATTTACGAATTAAAATACTCGTAAAACATACTTAAGGTATTAATATCATCGATAACCGCCGGAAAGAAAATATCAATAACGCTCCCAATAAACGGGGCGTTACATAAGCCCAGCTGAATGAGAATACAATGAAGAAATTCAAGGATTTAACAATGTTTGGAAGAAGAAGGGAAACAAAGAGAAGTTCAAGACAAAGTTTCTGTTGAAGAACTGCACCCGCGGCCAAGATCCACCGCCTCGCGGCGACCAGCGCCCCTAACGCCCTAGCACGAGGCCTTGCCAGCGTCCGTGAGTTCCTTGTCACTGCAACTGTGGTGGAATTGGGCCTCGCCTGAGGTGAATCCACATCTAGGAATCTGTCAAGCGCCCCCGCACCCTTGCTCGCGGTCATGCCAAGCCCAACTCTTTGTGTCACCGCGACTGCGGCGGCATTGGGCCGCACCCGCGATGACACCCCGTGCCCGCGCCTTCAGAAGTTTGCCTTGGAGACCCTTTAGATTCCCACATCCTCATTTCTCAAGAGGTCAACTCTTCACCTTCCTGCACCCGCGGCATCCACCAAGTCACGCCCGTGCCTCAACGACAGAAAGTGAAGAGTCACAAATGTTTCAAGTTCTAAAGAAGACCCTGCAACCGCGGCCATCCAAGTCGCGGACATGGCCCATTTGAAGATGAAGCATTTTGTGCTAAATTGCACTAAACCGCGTCCGCGGCTCCCAGAGCCCGTGCCTACAGACGTGTAACAGTCATAACAAATTCGACGGTTTACACCTTCACTTTATGATATTTAAGGTGACGGTTTAGGTTGCCTCTTTAATGCAATTTAGTACCTAGACTAGTATAAATAGAGATGCAAGAATTGTTCTAGAATAATCTCATTCACATCCAAAAACCTCTCCTTCTTGTTATTTGCTTTGAAGTCTTGTATGGAGTACTAAGGTCCTCTAGCTACATTTGGTTGATTGAAGCTTTCATACAAAGTTGGTTGTAAGTATTCTATAATTAAAGTTTAAATTCAAAGTCATTTGTGTTTTATTCCTTGTGCTTGACTTTGTTTGTATCTTACTTGCTACCTAGTTTGACCATCTAAGTAGTTTGGTTCTTGATAACACGATTTATGACGTTAGTTTAGGCATCCATTTAGATAGTTTTTCCCGCTATTCATGCATAGTTTGGCATTAGTTCGTGACGATTTACACTTAATTCAAGTATGTTGTCGAGATAGACGTCTTCATGGACTTTTGCATGTTTTGTAGGTATTTTGGGAGCCTTTGGAGCTTAATCGATACATCCGGGGATCGTTCCTCGTAATGACACATTTCCGGGCTCATTGGGAGGCAAGTTAGGAGCAAAGGAGAACACATAGGACCATGTTGGTGCATGCCTTGCACCAACTCATGGCTCAACGATCAAAAGAGGGCTGAAACACCAAAACCACGGTCCCTGGCACTTCCACGGCCGTGGAATGGACCGTGATTCCCTCTGGACAGTTGGGACAGCTGTCCCACGATCTCCATAACCGACTCTTGCAAATGGTGAAGGCTATAAGTACTCTTGTAGGCTGCTTCTTTTGGAGGGGGCTAACCACACACATCCTCTCCCACATTCTCTCATTCTAGAACATTGGATTGGAGCTACTCTTGGAGGAGAAGAAACACTCTCATTTGGAGAAGAAGAACACTAGTTTCATAGTTTTCATAGTTTTTGAGTGGGTTTTGAGTGAGATTTGTTGAAGACGTTTGCTAGGGTTGTAAGAAACGATTTGAACCTTCTTTTGAAGGATTGTAAGTCCTTCTAGACTTTTATTCAGCTTAATTTTCTTATCCTACTTGTTTCGTTTCTCTTTCATTCATTTTCTTGTATATGGAAGCCATGAATGTATGCTTGTTGAGTTTGATTGTTATGATGCATGTTGTTGGCTAAATAGATGTGATTCTAGGGTAAGGGACTGATGGTTATGGCTTGGACTATGATATAATAGACCTAAATGTATCTTTGGATGACTTGCTTGCTCGTACTTAAATTCTGTTAGAAATCACGGTATGTTCTACCCAGACCACTGCTGTGGAATGAATGAATTGCCCGTGGTTTGCTTCTCTTATGCTTGTATTGATAGATTTGCATGTTAGGATGTTAGATTGTTGAAATCCTAGTGTTTGTTAAGCTTAATCTAGCTTAGGGTGACCTAATGCTAGCAATCTAAGTGAGCAAAGAGACCTACCCGGTGATTTCCGATCATAACTACCGAAGATGATGAACTCTAGGTAGTAGTGAGCCTCATAAGCCGCTATTGGAGTGAGTGTGCTAGGATTGATGTTTAGGACTTGCCTTCCCGAGACTTACCCGGTAAGGAGAGGTTAGATCCCTAGGTAGCAATCCGGTTAGTGTAGATTTCCCAACCCTAGGTTCCTACGGACTTACCCGGAATAGGGCCTTAGTTGCGGGATTAGTGGATCATGAGACCTACCCGGTGATTGGTTCCAATTGAGAAACACCCTTTCCCAACATACCATAGTTGATCCATGGAATTATTAGAAGCTTGAGTCCAATGCCATAACCGAAATTCCTAACCCCTAGAATCCGCTTTTCTCTCTTTGATTACCTATCTCGTGTTTGTGTTTGCTTATTTGTGTTACTAGCTTAGTTGTTTATTAATCTTGCATGATTTGTGATCCTTGATTTAATCACCACAAAACCAATCCAAAAACATTGAGATTTTCATTTCTTTATTTCTTTCTCTTTTCTTAACCTAGATCTATACTATCCTTAGTCACTATTTGATTCAATTTTACCTCAGTCTTTGTGTTCGACCTCGGAATAATATCCTTACTACAAATGAACCATACACTGTGGGTTCGCTAGGAGTTAGGAAAAATATATCAAGTTATAAATTTAAGACTTTTGCATGTCACGATTCTAGCGTAACAAGTTTTGGGCGCCGTTGCCAGGGACTAGGTCTAGATTGAGTCATTTTTGTGATTGTTTATAATGTAGGTTTTTCTTGTTGCTTTTGATCTCGTTTGGTTTGTGTCTTTGATTTTTTAGGACATCTCTCACTCTTTAGGTGTATGCAAAGATCTCGTGGCAAGGATTTAGCTCCATTCGATCCCGAACCAGAGAAAACCCTTAAAGCTAGATCTAAGAGCATTAAGAAGGGAAAGGAGTTGGCCGGAAGAGATCTCCAATCTGAGTTAGATGAAGCTTTAGAGAAAATTAGGCTAAGGGATGAAGCCTTGGAGAATGAGAGGAGACTTGCCAATGAGAGGCAAGAAGCAACTAGGAGGGAGATTGAAGAGATTAGGCAAGCTCTTGTGCAAAGAGAGCTTAATCGTCAACAACCTCCACCTCCACCACAACCGCAGCCGGCGGTTAATATTCGGGTTGTGCCCATTGCTATTGAGGAGCCACAAACATTAGGGCAACGTATGGATCCGGCTCAAAGAGTGCTCCGTCCGGGTGTGAACTTAGGAGATCCCGCGGCCCATGATTATGAGCTCCGCCCTCAAGTTCTACAAATGATCCGGCATAATCAATTTGGAGGGATAGAAGGAGAGTCTCCTCATCAACACTTGATGAACTATGAGATCTTGATGGAGACTCTAAGACCGCCTAGATTGGATAACAACAACCATAAGCTTAGGGCTTTTTCCTTCTCTCTTAAGGATAAAGCCTTGGCTTGGTACCAATCCATTCCACTAGGGCGTGTGAGTACTTGGGAGGAGATGACAACCGAGTTCTTGACTAAGTTCTTCCCACCTTCCAAGACAACCGAGCTAAGAGGGCAGATCAATGCCTTCGTGATGAAGGATAGAGAGAGCCTATTCAAGTCTTGGGAGAGGTTCAAAGACCTCCTCCTAGATTGTCCACACCATGGTATACCAAAAATAGAACTTTTGGAGATCTACTTCAAGGGGCTTGATGAAGATAGCCAATTCAAGCTCCAATCATTTTCCGGTGGAACATTCATGGATAAGAATGTAGATGAGGCTTGGGAGTTTGTAGAGAAACAAGCTTTGGTGATAGAAAAGTACTCCCATAGGAAGAGTGATGGGAGGAAACCGGGAGCATATGAGGTGAGTGAAGTCACCATGAGTAATTTCAAGCTTGATGTAATCAACAATGAGCTTAAGTCTTTGAGGGAGTTGTGTGCTACAACTTTGAAGAATCAAGCAAGCCCTCAAGTACAAGTGTAAGCAAACTTGTCTTCCAAGGAGGAAGATGTGAACTACATGGGAAGGGGAAACTTCAACAATTATCAAGGCCCTAGGAACTTCAACAACAACCGGCAATTCAACAATTACAGGCCTAACCACAACCATCCCGGGTTTTCCTATTCTAACCCGGATGCAGCCTTGAACCCTCCCACTTCCACAAGCGCAGCTCCACCACATAAGGCTTCACAAGAGCCTCCACCCGGATTTACTCAACCTCCAAAGGATAGAACCGAGATGATGTTTGAGCAATTGCTTGGAAGGTTGAGTGGTCTTGAGAGCACGGTGACTTCCATTTCGAAAGCTCAAAAGGTGCTAGAAGCACAAGTTTTCCAAAAGGCGGGTGAAGCTCATAGAGAACCGGGAAAGCTTCCCAGAAGAACCGAACATAACCCAAGAGGCCAAGTGTTGGCCATCACAACAAGGAGCGGGCTGAGCATGAAGGATCCCTTGCCCAAGGAGAATGCTAAGGGAAAACAAGTAGTGGTAGAAGAAGAGGCATTGCAAGAAGAAGGAGGCAAGAGCAAGGAAGATGAGCCAACATATGTGGCACCACCTCCATACAAACCACCACTACCGTTCCCACAATCACGAGCAAGAGCTCGATTGGACAAACATTTCGGTAAATTCCTTGAACTTATGTCTAAATTGCATATTAACATTCCGTTCATGGATGCTATTCTAGGTATGCCGGCCTATGGAAAATTCTTAAAGGAAATACTCTCCAACAAAAGGAAGTTGGAGGAGTATGGAGAAGTGAGGATGACAAAGAGGTCCTCGGAATTGATTCAAACCATGAAGGAGGAGATGTCTCCTAAGCTAAGAGATCCGGGATCTTTTTGTGTGCCAATTGGGGTTGGAGAAGTGAAGTATGAAGCCCTATGTGATCTTGGAGCAAGTGTAAGCATCATCCCGCTTGCACTTTGCAACAATGTTGGGCTAGGAGAGCCAAATCCGGTCAAGATGACCCTCTATATGGCGGACCATTCAATCACTCACCCCGTAGGAATCTTGGAGGACATACCGGTGCAACTCGGGAAGTTCTATGTGCCGATAGATTTTGTTGTCTTGGACATCCCGGCGGACTACCCGGTTCCTATCATCTTGGGAAGGCCTTTCTTATCCATATCCGGGTGTTTGGTGGATTGTAAGAATGGAATTCTCTCTTTCAACATTGGAAAAGAGAATATTAAGTTCAAATTATCCATAATGATGAAGGGGCCAGCCCTTGGTGAAGATGTGTTCAACATTGTCGAGCAAGAGGAATGTAGAGAAGTTGTGAGCTCGATCGTGATCAAGGACCCCTTGGAGAAGGTCCTTAACTTGAGTTTGATGGAGGAAGGGGTTGAAGATGATTGCAATGAAGAAATCAAGGCCTTCGATGGATTGGAAAGGGAGACAAGTGTTGAATTTGAAGTGCACGAAGTCATGCTGAAACATTGTAGGAATCACGGTCTGCCCCTAAGAACCACGATTGTGGACTTACCCGTGGAACTCTCTGGAATGCTCCAAAGTGTCAGCTTCTCACGTTCCACGCCCGGGGTTTTGCCAGAGACTGTAATTTTGCCCGTGGTTTCTCTAGATTAGTGGTTGATCAAGCTTCAAGGAGCCTTGAGGAGTCTTCCATGGCTTTGGAATCATCTCAACCTACATTGTATGGAGCGTCTCCAATCGATAAAGGTCCTCCTAAACTTGAACTTAAACCCCTCCCCTCTCATTTGAAGTATGCTTTTCTTGGTGAGAATTCTACTTATCCGGTGATTGTTAATGCATGCTTGAATGATGATGAGTTGAATAGATTGTTGCATGAGTTGAGATTGCATAGGAGAGCTATAGGCTATACCATTGATGACTTAGTTGGCATTAAACCTTCCTTGTACATGCATAAAATCTTAATGGAAGATAATCATAAACCTTCAATTGAGCTTTTTTCGAGATCGTCCGCTTCCGATTCCGACCTAATCTGACCTAATCTACTCAATTCCAACCTAATCTAAGCTAAACAAGCTCATTTCAAACTAACCTAAATAAAATCGTTTCAATTCCGATTCCGACCTAATATACCGTAAAACTCGTATTTGTTACCTCCGTCGGAGTGTGTTTCCGCTTGTGGAAGGGTCATCCTTCATCACTACCTTGATCCATCGTCTTTTCTCTCGAGTATTTGCCCCTTCGCTTCTTCGTTGTCGCCCTACCGTCAATGTTGCCCTTCGTTTGATTTTTTTTGGGTTTGAGAAATGGTGACGGCTACTCGTTCCGGATGCATGTTTGTAGGGTTTAGAAACATCACGGTTTAGAAACTCATAATTGTCACGGGTAGAGGTTTCGAAACCGTGATGATTCTGTTACGCATTCGCAGTGCGTAATCGTGAATTCCGTTGACGTTTGATAAATTCATCTAAGACAACTGTGACATTTAGCTCATCGGCATTGTCATACTTGGCACACTAACACAGCCATGACAAGACTGTGACAACGTTAACACCGCAATAATCAACCCACGCCTTGCCGTCTTGTCTGTCGTGACAAGCCAAGGGCATCTACGACAGCCCAGCCTCATGCCAGTCCATACATTATTGTTTTCCTTAATTCCTTTATTAGAAGGATGTATTTAATTGGACGATCATTAAATGATTATGTGGGTCATCCCCATGATCTTATCTAGATTAATTTATTTAATTGTGTAGTACTTTCAGTTCGGCTCATCTTCCTTCCCAAAACCGAATGAGCATAACAACATGAGACATTAAAATCAAAATCGTTCTTAATATGCAGCCACAAACTAAATTACACTTCATTGCTGGATGCACAACTAATTTAGCATTTCGTGAAATTATGCATAGAAAGTAAAACAAAACGAACCGGGAAAGCAGAGAAGTATGTTTAATCATTTTCAATCTCAACAAGCTCAGCGACAATCCCAAAAATACAAACTAGGTTTCTCAAGCTGCGATCATACGCTCCCCTGCAGCTTCAGCAAGTTTCTTCCACGCCATGGCTCTGTGTTCTTCCAACTCTTTCGATCTTGCTACGTTATCCTCGTACTGCTTTTGGCACTCCTCAAATAGTTCAATATCCATCTCCTGAAACATCTTTCTCACATTGACAGTGAGCCCATGTATGGCTTGGTTCCAATGACTTTCAATGTTCTTCTCCAATGCCTCAAAGATTATGGGGAGAACAGTCACTCTGTGTTGGGCTATCAAACTCACTATCTGCTCATTATTCCACAAAAACAGAGCCCTCTCTGCCACCTGCAAACATTTATCAGTGTTCAGCAAAGTGCATGATCCATCAAGTGAGATGTTGTGGGGATGTGTGAAAGTCCCACATTGAAAATACAATATTGTGTGAAAGTCTTAGGTTATTCCTCCTATTGCCAATTGGCTATAGGACGTAAAAGAACAACCTTTGTTTTTTTACACACAAAGCATCATACACAATAATGTATCAAAATTTAAAACCCTAACGGTAGCTTGTTATACAACAAGAACCACTTAAGCAGCAGCAGCTGCTTCATGGGCACTCATACAAACAGGAGTTGGTATAAATTCCATGGGTGTCTTTGACATCACCCGTCCAGATTGAATTCCTACATCCATACTCAGTAGCCTACTTATAAGACAGTTCAATTCTTATATATATATATATCTATACATAGGAAACTACTTATGACGATGAACATTTCATAGAAATGGGAGTTAGTGTACATAAAGAATGACATGCACAAACACTTAATTGAAAAGATATAAAACATATATGAAGAAACTGTACACGCATCAATGAAATGACAGTAGGAGGAATTCATTGATCACGTACAGGAAGAAACATTAACTTAATTAAACACCTTCACAAGGAATGTACTATACAAATGAACCATTTTATCAACATCAAAGAATATATAGGTATGATAAAAACATCAAATTACAAAACCAACCTGAAAATGGGGGCTGCGAAGACAGCGAGCTATCTGCCTGAAAAGAGGAGTTATGCAACGCTGAAATTCTGCAGACTGTGTTACCTCGAGGACTTCTTCCAACTCTGTTAAGAAAAGAACCTCTTTCCCACAGTTAATGACAGGCCAATATTTCAACAAACGCTTAATCACAGTATCCGCCAACCTGTAATCCTTCTCAACAAACTGAACAATACAATAAGACAATTGTTGCTGGTACAATGCAAACATCTTGGGCTTGTGGAGTGGAACCAAAGCCCTTACAAGAAATATCTTATGCTCCTCTTTCATTGGCAGAGCAAAACCATTGATTATACTACCTAGAATCTCCAAGAGTTCAAGAATCCCATTATGTCTCTCCTTCTCGTAGATAAACCTGTAAAATATATTATTTATGGCCTTCCTAATAAACGGCCGGTGCACCATAAACTTCCCATATATCCTATGAAGAATTGTTTTCAAATATTCCCTCTCTCGTGGATCCTCTGAATCAAACAATTCAAGGAGCTTTAACACAAACGAATGCTCAATATAACGCTTGGCAACTTTCGAATCTGTACCTGGTGAAACCACATACCTCAAGAGTAACTCGTACACAAGTTGCAAATGAGTCCATGAAGGTTCCAAATACGGTTCTTCCTCGTCTGGATCTGTGGCCTCCATACCAGTATTCTCATGAGCCGAAGGAGGGAGACATCGGAATATATTTAGCGACACCATCTTAATCATCTCTTCTTGAACATTATCCGGGATCTTACCAGACCCCGACTGGATAAAATCAATCAATTCTATTAGTGAATGCCTCTTGATTTCCTTTTCTCGGACAGATTTCAACGAGTCAGTGAAATCAAACACATAACAACAGATTTGCAGCTTCCTGAGGAAGAGAGTCGGGCGATCTTGGCTGGCCACGTCTTTGAACATTGGCAGGGATTCGATGGTCCCAGGCGGCGGTGGCGATGCAGTAGGAATCACCTCAACGCCGAGCTGAGGCGAGGAATTTGGATCCATGGGGCCCATCCGAGAAGCGTGGTTAACGACCACATTTGACGCGGAGACTGAGGCTACACCCGAACCGCGATTACCCGATTGTTGAAGAGCGTTTCCATCATCGCCACCTTTAGAGGCCTTGCGATGTGCTCGTTTGATGATCTTATTGAACATTGTTCAACCTATTCGTTGTCCGCCACTCACACTCCTATTTATCTCTGCAATCCTAACCCTAGGTGGTTAATCGATAAGATATCCTGAAAGGGGAAATCAGCAACCGTATGCGATCTCTGATGAAAACAATCCCCATACGCATTTCTAATTGGAGCCAATAAAAAAAGCTTGGATCCGGAGAGCGTAAGATTAATCGGAGAAGATAACTGTTACCGTGGATTGAATCGAAGGGAAGCCGCAGTTGCGAATTCAATCTTGAGCAAATTAGCGGTTACGAAAATGGAATTGATTCGAGGTGGGGAAAGAGAGAGCGAGGCAGAGAGAAATTTTGGGGGAGTAGACGGAAACTGAGAGGAGAGGAAGTGTGGCAAACGAATAATTAAGGTCCTGATCAACCTACATTCTTGGGTAATTTAAGCTTTCGTATTTTTTTTGTTTTATAGAATATTGGGTAGTTTAATAAATTACGAAAATTTAATTAAAAAAAACCTCAAAATTATATTATATACATGGAGATTTATGAATAGTTTTTATGGTGAATTTATTAAAAAGAATAAATGTTAAAAATAATAATAAAAATATGTAAATAGATTTGAGGAGAAATTGGACCAAAATTATGAAAAATTAATTGAAAATTTTTATAAAAAGCAACCTCTTTAAAAGCTCTCAATAATCTATCAAAATTTTCATCTCAAATAATCTAATATCACCAAACAATATATAACTTTCAAAATTTGGGCTATTTTGGTTAATAGGCCTTTTTAAGAATACATTTACTAAGTAGGCTTTTTTGGTTTTTTAGTTAAGTAAATAGACCCCAAATATTTTTTTTACCGTGAAAACCTAATTTTGGCCCTTTTCCCTTTCTCATCTCTCTTCCGCCTCCTTCACTTTTCACTTTCTCATCTCTATTTCGCTTCCCAGCTCTCTGATTTCTCTATCTCCTCTACAATGACAATCCCAACTTGTATTACTTACCGAGTTCGAGTGATTGTTGGACGCTTTCAGGCTCAACCTACGCCAGTAGGAACCTCTTTGCCAAATTTCGTTGTGTTTCATATTCGCCTCCCCAGCTCTCCGATTCGGAGCTCTTTACCTTCGATATCAAGCAGATGAG
Source organism: Fagopyrum homotropicum (assembly GCA_033239125.1). NCBI lineage: Eukaryota > Viridiplantae > Streptophyta > Magnoliopsida > Caryophyllales > Polygonaceae > Fagopyrum > Fagopyrum homotropicum. The sequence continues at coordinate 75,349,174 of BSWB01000008.1, forward strand.
AGTCCTATTGGACGGCCACCATGTTGAAGATCGAGATTGGTTGTTCAATCTCATGATTACAAATATCAGCCTTGTTGTTGAATACGAACTAGTGAAGTTCCAACTTGAAGATATGGAAGATTCAGTTGAATAGATCTAAATCTAGATCTGGATCTAGATCTGAATATAGATCTAAATCTGGATCTAGATCTATATTCAGATCCACCGTCGGAGCTTTGCTTGTTGAGGGACCGTCGTGAAGTGAACTCGAGCCGGAGGCGCTCCACTTCTGCCCAATCCTCATGGGTACCGGTGTCCAGGTCAAACTCCCAGTGCTGCTGTCTAACATGGTGGTAAATTTCTCTTTTATACGCTCTGTGCATTCATGAATTTCGTGCCATTGCTTTTGTTTCGGTTTTGGCGATGGTTTTTATGAAGATTTGTTGATTTCATTCAGAAAACGGCTGCGAGGAGCGAGGAGTATCCTCAATTGTTCAATCTTCCTAATCAGCTAGTAACTTTCTCGTTCTTTTGAGTTAATTCACAGATGTAGTGGAATAAAAGGGCCAATGATAGACAGGCACGTTGTATTTCTCTTTATGAAGGATTTGTAATTCACTGTTTTGCTAAAAAAATGGAAAGAGCGTTTGTTTCGTTATATTTGATCAATTTATTTTGAACATGTTCACATAATCTGGTATGAAATTTTTGGTATTTAAATTATGGAATAAAAAATTATGGTATGAAAAATTATGGTATGAAATTTCTAGTATGAACTTTTTTTATGATAATTTCTGGTATGAAATTTCTAGTATGAAATTTCTGGTATGAAATTTCTGGTATGAAACTTCTGGTATGAAATTTCTGGTATGAAATTTCTAGTATGAAACTTCTGGTATTTAAATTATGGTATGCAAAATTATGGTATGAAATTTCTGGTATGAAATTTCTGGTGCGAACTTTTCGTATGATAATTTCTGGTATGAAATTTCTGGTGTGAAATTTATGGTGTGAAATTTATGGTATGAAATTTCTGGTATGAAATTTCTGGTATAAAAATTCTGGTATGTGAAATTTATCCAGAAAAATAAAAAATAAAAAATAAAAAATAAAATAAAAAAACAAATTCAGGAATAAAAATTAAAACATTCACTTACATTACAAATAACAAACATCCTTTTTTTAAATAAAGGGGTTAATTATTTTTACCTATCATTAAATGAAAGTGGTAAAAAAATTTGGGGTATATTTACTAAATCATATTCTCAAAAAAGCCTAGTATGTCAAATTCTCCCTCAAAATTTTAAGAGTTACACAAAAATCTCTAAAATGATCTACTGAACACCCCTAAATGACCCTAAGTTTATAAGTAAGTTTTAGTCCGAATGAACTTATTTCGGTACATTATTAAAAGAAATCATTTTGTATTAGATAATTTTGACAAAATCACTCAGCATTGTTAAAAAAAATTGCAATTATTAATTTATCAATTAAATTATCAAAATTGACTTACTGTTAAAAAATATATCCGTGTGTGACTCACTTCCGTAATTTTTTGTTTTAATTTTTTTATAAATAACACTATTCAAATTCATATAAAATCAAGTAAAGAACTCAAAACATGTTCTGACGAGGTGGAAGACGTTTGTATTTTCGTAAAATAGAATAAACCGAAGGTTATATGAAATGTAAAAATGTGGAACATATATCGTAATGTGAAATAACAAATTGAGTTAAGTATTTCAACTAAAAAACTTTCGATATAATTTATACAATGCTATTTTGAAATAGCAAAATGTAGTTCTCTATTTTTATATAAAGTAAATTTGGACTATATTTTTCTCATATTAATTCTATATACATAACTATACTTTTAGAAAGCATGAAAATTGTCAAAGTCCGATACATACGGACCGGTAGAGCGGGGGTCGTGTGCATATAAGTGCACATGCGTATTAGGTCCAAACCCAACACATAAACCTAGTGGGGTTCCATCCTAAAACCAATTGGCAATAGGAGGAGTAGCCCACCGACCTTATATACTAGGCTCGGAGTGTCCCCATCTTTCGATGTGGTACCTTATTATCTCCAACATGCCCCCGCAAGTGCAACTAGAGGATATAGACCGAGTTGCACTTGTCCACAAGTTAAGATCGCGAGCCAAATTGAGGTTAACCGCTCTGATACCATGTCAAAGTCCGATACAGACGGACCGGTAGAGTAGGGGGTCGTGTGCATATGAGCGCACATGCGCATTAGGCTCAAACCCAACACATAAACCCGATGAGGTTCCATCCTAAAACCAATTGCAATAGGAGGAGTAGCCCACCGACCTTATATACTAGGCTCGGAGTGTCCCCATCTTTCGATGTAGGACCTTATTATCTAAAGAACCGTTAGGTGAATATAAAGGATAAAGATACTCTAGAAGGGGGGGGGGGGGTTTGGATAGAGTATGAGAACTTTTCGCAAAACCAATCTCAAGGCATTGAATAAATTTCAAAGGTCTTGATGTCGATCTCAGTTCATTGTGAAACTTTGATTCCAAGGGCTTTGAAACAACTTTCAAGGACCTTGACTTTGAATTCCTGTAAAACAAAGTTAGTCACAATAAACAAGATATAGTGCAGAATGTAAAAGATCGACACAAGGATATGTTTACGAAGTTCGGCTCTAAATAGCCTACTCTCCGTCCCAGGGTATAGCCTTAGGATCTAACTATCTATTATCAGTTTCAAAGAGTCCTAGATACAAACTAGAAGAAATCCCCTTCTTCTCTCATTGTAGCCAATGCTACGATCTAGCTCCAACTCTTCACTTTGCTATAATAGTCTAGTTACTTCACAGAGTAACACACACTCGAGTATAACACTCTTTAAATATGCCAATGGAGCTCTCGAGTTTTATCTCTCTCTAGGGGATAAAACTTTTTAGAAAGAGAGAAAGAAAAACTATTTATCGAATGAAGATAAGTTTGGATCGCTTGAAGACTATGGATGTTTCTGTGCAGGCTTGTATTTTTATTCTTCAAAAGCCATCTTCATTTATAGTCTTCTATGGAGAGATCTTCTAGCAGTTGGAGAGATGACCGTTCGAAGATGATTCTTCTTCTCCATGAAGATCACTTCCTGTTTGAGATGAAATAGACGTTGTAGATCTTCATCTCATGAGAACACGTTGATCTCTCAACTCCTTAATCTTCTCGTTTTTGTTGAACAATAATGTAAATCGGAGGAGAGAGAATCTCTATGCTTTTCGGTTGAGGATCTTTGAAAAGATCTCTAACATTCGGTTGGTAGAGATCTTTGCTTGATCAAATCTTCTTGTTGAGCAAATCTTTCCTAGAAGATCTTCTTAGTAATATGAATTCTTGTACCGTGCGGCCTTAACTTCCTTGTTCCCTTGAAATCCACTTCAAGGCCTTTGAGATATTTTCGTTGTGCAACCTTGTCTTCTTTTTGTGCCCTTGAAATCCATTTCAAGGCCTTTGAAATCTTTGACAGAACCTGCACTTAATCCAAACCAACCACGCATCTCGAGAATATAATCAATACATTGTTAGTGTATCAAACTACTACATTTGTGTTTAAATCTTCCATCATCAACACATGTAAACCTTTATAATCAAAGTGGACTTTTCAATCTCCCCCTTGATGGAAGACAACACAAATGGTTATTGCACTTGCATTTGTTAGTTAGCAATGCATATATAAATATCAACTTAAAATGCAGAATGTAGAATATCGAATGTCGGATCACATTCATTTCTCCCCCTTTGTCTTTCAACAAGGAGAAAAATAGTTAAAGCAAGAGAGTTTAAAAATCATTACGAACCCAAAAAGTATTTCCACAAAAACCATAAAAAGGAATTAAGTTTTTCAAAAGCAAGCCTTTGATATTAATATCAAAGGCCTTAACAGTCATGATATCCTGCGAGCTTCAGTTTTCTTTGTACCATCTGGATGAACTTCCTTTCCCGTAATGCTCCTTCAAGCACATTTTCCTCCCACCGATTTCGAGCATGAGTAAGGTCAAGTTCTTTGTAAGAAAGATTTGTTCCCCTCTGATCAGAACTTTTGTCATACATTTTGACAACTCCAAATTCTTCAATAGTTAGAATGTCTGGATCCTCTGATGAAGGTTGGCAAATAGGATAATCTTTGATGATCTTATGACATTGTGTCATGACCTTTTCAACATCCTTCGTGGTAGCTTGTTCATCTTCTTCTGATAAAGGCTTGATGCTACTGGCAGTTGTAAGGGATAAAGCATTGACATGAAACATTTGATTAATTTTCTGGTTCAGAATACCCAACAAATCCTGTGTTTCATCCAATCGGTCAGTCACATTTGCTCGGAAGAAGACAAGATCTGATCTCAGAGAGTCTATTGCTCTTTCAACAGTTTCCAGACGCTGAACAGTAGTAAAATTCCATGCTAGTTGCTCCTTTAAAACCCATACTGTTCTAATATCAACCTCTGTCTTCTGAATTCCTATAGTTTCAAAGAATTCTTCATCCAATCCTCCATAAACAATATGTTGCACCTCATTTGAATAATCAATAGAGAAATGCTGAAAGATTTTTGGAAGCAGATTTCCATATGGCAAGTGACTATCACTTGAAGAATTTATAACATTTACCATATGAGACAGAATGATCTCCGAAAGATTGACTTTAAGCCCATTCATCACATGATATACAAACACCAGTAAAGTATTTGTCACCACACCTCTATTTCTTATCCTGGGTACCACACATCTAACTAGGATATCATAAATAATTCTAGCCTCAAGGGTTAGACAAGTGATAGTGGGTTGTGGTGAGGCATTGGGTAAAAGAAATTGTTCTTTAGCCAATTGAATGGTTCTTGAAAAGGTAGGATGATCAAAGACATCATAGTGAGGAAGACCAAAGATATCAACAATAGTTTCAGTAGTAATGGTGATTTTCTTACCTTTGACAACTAAGTCCAAAACCCATTCTCCTCTTTCTCTTCTGGCGGTTAAATTTGTGTAAAACAACTTGGTTAATCGTGGGAAAGAAACTTCTCCTGGGTTGAGCATAATCCAGATAGAACTTGCTTGAAGCACCTCGAGCCCGGGTAAAGAAAAGCATGTAAATAGTTCATTGTGGACAGGCTCACACATGCATTCATGTCGGTCATCAAACTCTATCAACCATTTCTTGGCGGCTATTGAACTCCCAAACCAGTTTGATGGAAGCCCCGTCTTGGCAAAGATTTCTGCGTCATTCAGATAACCTGGAGAACTTGAGCTTGAATTTGAGTTCGCGTCGGATGAAATCTGAACTACTCTCTATCTTTTGGAGGCAGATGATGTTGCCTCATCCACTGAAGATCTCTTATATGCCATGAGAAATTTTGAGAGAAAGACGAAGAGGGTTTGTGAAAAAACAAAAGAGTAAAGCACCGTACTTTCAATGGGAAAATGAAGCAGAAGAGATAAAGAAAGAAGAGAAGTTGTATTTAAGGAAAGAAGTCATATCAACGTAAGATCACTAAGATATTCAAGATTTTGGGAGAATCATTGTTGATTAAAATTCTTTCCATAAATTTTGGTAACTACTTTTCAAAATCCTTTGAATCTGAAAATAAAGCCTTTTGAAATCCCTTTTAAAGAGCACTAAAAAAATTAGATAATTGCATATCTTAAAGATATGAATTCCTAATTGATCCGTTTTTTTTAATTTACCATTTGAAACGTGTTTTAAGGCCCTTGAATTGTCTTTCAAGGCCTTTGAAAACATTAATTGAGCTGCATACGTAGGAACAAATAAACTCTTTTACCCCCCTACGTTAATGCTTCCTTGTTCAATGCACCAAGCTCCAATCTAATAAAATTAAATTGTTCCTCAGGAAGAGCCTTGGTAAAGATATCTGTAAGCTGCAAGGTAGTCGATATAAAAGAGATCGAAACATCACCTTTCTCAACATGATCACGTATAAAGTGATGTCTTACATCAATATGCTTAGTCCTTGAATGCTGCACAGGATTTTTGGTTATCGAAATAACACTAGTTCTATCACATTTTATAGGAATACCTTTCAAGTCAAAGCCAAGATCACGAAGTTGTTGAGCAATCCAAAGAATTTGTGCACAACAGGCTCCTGCAGCTATATATTCAACTTCAGTTGTAGATAGGGCGACCGAATTTTGCTTCTTGGAGTGCCAGCTGATTAGGGATGACCCTAAGAATTGACAACATCCAGAAGTACTTTTTTTGTCGACCTTATAACCTGCAAAGTCTGCATCTGAATAGCCAACAAGGTGAATCGAACTTTGACGTGGGTACCATAACCCTAGATCCTTAGTGCCATTGAGATACCGAATGATTCTTTTCACAGCTATCAAGTATGACTCTTTAGGATCAGCTTGAAATCTTGCACACATGCACACATAATGTCAGGACGACTAGCAGTTAGATACAACAATGAACCGATCATACCTCGATACTCCTTTTGTAGTACACTTTTTCCATCCTTGTCATGGTCAAGCGAAAGTGTTGAACTCATAGGAGTCTTTGCAACTTTAGATTGATCCATTTTGTACTTCTTAAGAAAGTCTTTAGTATACTTGCTTTGAGAAAAATTCCTTTCTTTGCTTGTGAAACTTGAAGTCCAAAAAAGAAATTAAGCTCTCCCATTAGGCTCATTTTAAATTCCCTGCACATAATATCTGAAAATTCCTTGCAAAGGGAATCATTAGTAGCACCGAATAATATATCATCAACGTAGATTTGTACTATTAGAATGTCATTGCCTCTGGTTTTGATAAATAATGCTTTATTAATCAAACCTCTTTCGAATTTGCTTTCAAGAAGATATTTAGACAATCTTTCATACCAAGCTATAGGAGCTTGTTTAAGACCATAAAGAGCTTTATCTAATTTAAAAACGTGATCTGGAAATTCATCATTTTCAAAACCAGAAGGTTGAGCAACGTAGACTTCTTCTTCTAAGAAACCGTGTAGAAAAGCACATTTACATCCATTTGAAAAAGTTTTATGCTCATAAAAGATGCAAATGCAAGTAGCATATGTATGACATCTAACTTGGCAATTGGAGCAAAAGTCTCCTCATAAACAATACCTTCTTCTTGGTTATAGCCTTGTGCTACAAGTCGTGCTTATTTCGTATGACTTTGCCACTTTCATCCAACTTATTTCGAAAGACCCATTTCGCGTCGATGACGGATTGGTGTTTTGGCCTTGAAGTAAGAGTCCAGACCTTGTTTCTCTCAAATTCGTTTAGTTCATTTTGTATGGCAATGATCCAATCAGGTTCTTGAAGAGCTTGGACATAGTTCTTTGGCTCGACAAGAGACACAAAAGCAGAAAAAGCACATAGATTGTTCACTTTAGATCGAGTTTGAACTCCAGCGTTTGGATCTGAGATCACATTCTCTTGTGGATGATAAGAAGAGTGTTGAACTTTTCTTCTTTTGACAGATGGAACAGATCCATAAGGTTGAGCCTCATATGTTTGACTAGATTCAGGTACCGTTGATATATTACCCTTAAATCTAATTTCAAGGCCTTGAAGTTGAGTTTCAAGCCCTTGAAACGGAGTTCTGACATCACAGTTTTCTGTGTTCAAGGTCTTGAAGATGTGTTTCAAGGTCTTGAGGGTTTTCTTTGGTATCTTGAATATTTTCTTGCATATTCTTTTCTTGATCTTTAGGATCTTCCTCTTCATCCGAATTATGATCTTCTCTTTGATTCAGATTTAGATCTGCAAAATTCTCACTCAAAGTACCGTCATTGCTTTCATAAAAAATAATATGAATGTTTTCTTCAACAATTTTGGTATGTTTGTGATAGACACGATAAGCTTTGCTACTTGAAGCATATCTAATGAATATTGCTTCATCACTACGTGCATCAAATTTCCCAAGGTTATCTTTGACATTATTATGAACAAAACAAGTACATCCAAAGGGTTTGAAATATAAAATATTTGGTTTCCTTCCTTTAAAGAGTTCATAAGGAGTCTTTTTCAAGATAGGGTGAATTAAATATCTATTCAAAATATAATTTGCAGTGTTTACTGCTTCAACCCAAAAACTTTTTGGCAAATTGTTTTCTAAAAGCATCGTCCTAGACATATCCTCAAGAGTGCGGTTCTTACGTTCCACAACTCCATTTTGTTGAGGAGTTCTAGGAGCTGAAAAGTTATGTGAAATACCATATTTTGCACAAAACAAATCAAACTTTAGTTGATCCAAATTCTCTACCATGATCACTTTTTATAGAAACGATTGGTAGGTTTTTCAAAGTTTACAACTCCTTACATAATTTTGAAAACTCAAATAATGCTTTAGATTTTTCTCGTAGAAAAGAAATCCATGTGAAATGAGAGAAATCAACCACAATAACAAGGATGTACTGATTGCCTTTGAGAGATTTGACACGCATAGGTCCACAAAGATCCATATGTAAGAGTTCGATGGGTCAAGAAGAACTTACAACTTTCTTAGGTTTGAATGAACCTCTTGTTTGTTTACCTTGTGTACAAGCCTTACATAGTTCATCTACCTTGAAATTTAGGTTTGGGAAACCACGTACCAAATCCTTTGTAAGTAGCTTCTGCATTGTGTGCATGCTTACGTGACCAAGTCTTCTATGCCAAAGCCTTGGATCATCAATCAAGGCCTTTAGACATTTTAGCTTAGTTCTTGAAACTTGGTTAGTGCTCATGGAATAAACATTGTTCCATCTAGGAGCAGTAAGCACAACTTCACCCGTCTTTTTGTCTTGAACCTCACATTTTTCTGAATCAAAGAAAACTTTGTTGCCTTTATTACATATTTGAGAAATACTAAGCAGTTATATTTCAAACCGTCAACTAAATAAACATCATCAATAAAGTTAGATGAATTATAACATATTTTACCAATGCCAATAATGTCACACTTTCCTTTATCACCAAGCGAATGGTTCCAGATGATTGCTTCTTTAAATCTGAGAATAAAGAGCTTTTTCCAATCATGTGTCTTGAGCAACCACTATCTAATATCCATTTATGCTCCTTTACCTTTGTGATATCTTACAAAACAGCAAACATCAACCTTTCAGGGTCAACCAAATGACATATTTTGGTCTATATTCAGGTTCGATCATGGTTGGTGGTCTAGTACCTTTAGGAACCCAGATTTGTTTGACATGTTTCCTTAAACATAAAGGATAGGTGTTTCTAATAATACAAGGATCATTTTTTCTATAAGGACATGTAGATTTAACATGACCCTTTTTACAACAATAAAAGCAAGTAGGCATATGAATACTTTCTTTGACTTTGACAAAAGTGGTAGTAGGTTTTCTAGGAAAGCTCCTATGATAACCTATACCATTTTTGTTAAGGGAGGACTGTTATTCACCCATCATTCTCTCAATATTAGCTTTTGAACAAGTAAACTTAATAAGTGCATCCTTCTGGTCTTGACACATCAAAGTTAGATCAACTTTCTCTTTCTCTAGATCGATATAGTTTCGATGAAGAGAGGAGATGTTGTCCTTGAGAATCATGTTTTCTGATTCCAAGGCCTTGATATTGTCATCAAGGTCCACTTTTTATGTGTTAAGATTTTCAATCTCCAAAGACATCTCACTAAGTTGGTTTTCTTGTTCAAACAACTTTTCTTTTAAAGAATTTATCCTTATTCTATGTTCCTTGTCACATATGATAATATCTTTAAGGAATTGTTTTAGGTCAGATTCAGGTTGAGACATAATTGTACTTACCATATTGTCAACATATAGATTTAAATCTTCTTCATGATCGGCCATGAAACACAAGTTTGCTTGTTCTTTTTCGTCTTCTGATTCATTTAATGATTCTGAATCACTCCATGAAGCTACCATAGCTTTCTTCTTTTGATCATTTTTCTTGAAGTTGGTCCTCTTCTTTTGTGGACAATCCTTCACAAAATGATCTGTTTCACCACATTCAAAACAAGTCAAAACTCTAGTTTTCTTGTTAGATCTAGAAAATTTACCTCGGGGTTTTGATGTTCGTGGATATTCTCTATTGTTAGCAGATTGTTTCTTTAACTTGAGAATTCTCGCGAGACCCTTAGAGATCATGGCAATTGCATCTTCTTCTTCATCATCATCACTATCTTCCTCGTCTGATGGTAATTCATCCTTTCTTGATTTTAATGCCAAATTTTTGGAGTTGGATGAGATCTCTCCATCTTCTTCACCAAGAACCATTTCATGTGTGATGAGTTATCCAAGGAGGTCATCAAGAGAAAGAGTTGCGAGATTCTGAGCTTCTTCGATGACAGTCATCTTTGGTCCCCACATAGCTTTAGGTAAGCTCCTTAGAACCTTCCTAACTTTCTCTTCATTTGTGAAGATCTTTCCTAATGAGTCCAAATTGTTCACGAGCTCAGTGAATCTTGTGAACATTTCCTTGACTGTTTCATTTGGATTCATGTTGAATAGATCGTCTTGTCTGAAGAAGATGCTAATCTTTGTTTCATTGACTTGACTTGTTCCTTCGTAAGTGACAACGAGTTTGTCCCATATTTCCTTTGCACTCTTGCATGATGATATGCGGTTGAATTCATTTGCATCTAATCCGCAGTAGAGTAGGTTCATTGCTTTGTAGTTCTTTGACACACTGTCCAGGTCAACTTGTGTAAAGTCAGCTTCTTTCTTTGGGACTTGAACACCTTCAATTGTTGTAGTTGGGACTTTGGGGCCATTCTGAACAATGCTCCATAGTTCCATGTCCTGATCAATAATGAACATACGCATGATGCTCTCCAATGAGAAAAGTTGTTGCCACAGAAGAGTGGTGGTCGAGATGAGGATCTTCCTTGAGCAAATCCTCCATCACCTACAGGATTCATGATTAGTCTCACTGATGGTTAAATCAATATATGTGAGTCTAGCTCTGATACCAATTGAAGAACCGTTATGTGAATATAAAGGATAAAGATACTCTAGAAGGGGGGGGGGGGTTGAATAGAGTATGAGAACTTTTCGCAAAACCAATCTCAAGGCCTTGAAATCAATTTCAAGGGTCTTGATGTCGATCTCAGTTCGTTGTGAAACTTTGATTCCAAAGTCTTTGAAACAACTTTCAAGGACCTTGACTTTGAATTCCTGTAAAACAAAGTTAGTTACAATAAACAAGATATAGTACGGAATGTAAAAGATCGACACAAGGATATGTTTACGAAGTTTGGCTCTAAATAGCCTACTCTCCGTCCTAGGGTTATAGCCTTAGGATCTAACTATCTATTATCAGCTTTAAAGAGTCCTAGATACAAACTAGAAGAAATCCCCTTCTTCTCTCACTGTAGCCAATGCTACGATCTAGCTCCAACTCTTCACTTTGCTATAATAGCCTAGTTACTTCGCAGAGTAACACACACTCGAGTATAACACTATTTAGATATGCCAATGGAGCTCTCGAGTTTTATCTCTCTCTAGGGGATAAAACTTTTTAGAAAGAGAGAAAGAAATACTATTTATCAAATGAAGATAACTTTGGATCGCTTGAAGACTATGGATGTTTCTGTGCAGGCTTGTATTTTTATTCTTCAAAAGCCATCTTCATTTATAGTCTTCTTTGGAGAGGTCTTCTAGGCATTGGAGAGATGACCGTTCGAAGATGATTCTTCTTCTCCATGAAGATCGCTTCTTGTTTGAGATGAAATAGACGTTGTAGATCTTCATCTCTTGAGAACACGTTGATCTCTCAGCTCCTTAATCTTCTCGTTTTTGTTGAACAATAATGTAAATCGGAGGAGAGAGAATCTCTATGCTTTTCGGTTGAGGATCTTTGAAAAGATCTCTAACATTCGGTTGGTAGAGATCTTCGCTTGATCAAATCTTCTTATTGAGCAAATCTTTCCTAGAAGATCTTCTTAGTAATTTTAATTCTTGTACCGTGCGGCCTTACTTTCCTTGTTCCCTTGAAATCCACTTCAAGGCCTTTGAGATCTTTTTGTTGTGCAACCTTTTCTTCTTTGTGTGCCCTTGAAATCTTCGACAGAACCTATACTTAATCCAAACCAACCAAGCATCTCAAGAATATAATCAATACATTGTTAGTGTATCAAACTACTACATTTGTGTTTAAATCTTCCATCATCAACACATGTAAACCTTTATAATCAAAGTGGAGTTTTCATTATCTCCAACAAAATTAAGCAAAATATAAAAAAAAATACATTTGATTGTCTTGTTTATTTGTATTTGTCAAAGAGACTCAAAAGGTTCAAAACACTCTCACGGGAGTCTAAAAGTCTAAAATGACATTGTTTATATTAAAGGTACCTAGTTTGCAATATGCTGCATTCATATTCTTGTTTGTAACTTTAAGTCGTATTTTTGTTATTATTGTGTAATTTTGTCCTTTAGTATCAAAGCCAAGTTGCTAAGTAGATTTATAAATTAATCAAAAAATCCAGAAAAAAATAAGTAGTTTAAAATTTAAGTAAAATCGGAGGTTTCAAAACATTGTTCACATAAATTTGCACCACATGCAAACCGTTTAAAAGTTGAACAAGGTCATGATAAAGCTATTTTAATTACTACAGTATAGTATATTGTAGAATAAAAATTGGAAATAATTAAGTTGCAAAAAAATATTAGAAAATATAGGGAGGAAATATTTGCTACTTTATTAGGTATCAAAAAAGAAAATCAAAAACTAGTTATTCGAATCACCAACAAAACTTGACATCTTTGGCAATAACTAATCTATACCCTCAAACCGAAAAGCCCGTCAGTTTTCCTTATAAGTATTCATTCCAAAACAAAAAATTCTCAAAAGAAGTTTCTTGTACCAATTTTTAACTAAAAATCTTGAAACGAAAGAAGAACCGGAAGAACAGTTAGAAAATCAAGGAGACGCTTAATATCTATACTATACTAAAAGGGAGAGTTTCCCAAATGAACAACGGATTTCCGAAAATACCCTTTTAGCTTTTAATATCTGATTTGAACACGTATCGTCTTTCGTTTCATGTGCTCGTCCTTCCACCGCTTGATGATACGCATCCCCTTCTCAACCTTTTTTAGGGTTTTGACGATGGCAGTCCATTGTTTGGGAGCAACACCACTGAACGGAGACCTCCTTCTCTCTTCTTCCGTCTTCCTCCCCACGACATCCAAATCCATCTCCCATGATGGTCCGACTGGACTTGTAGGCTACCTTCCATTTGGTCCAGGTACATAACCATGGTCTCGATCTTTCTTCTTCGCCGCTCCTCTTTTTGCTAGGTATGTCCATCCTTTTTCTTCTATCTTTTCTTTCGCTGGATTAAACAACTCTGATTATTCCTTTTGATTAGGATTTCTGCTTTTGCTGCTTCTTCTTCCTCTTCTACAAATTATGGATCTCCAAGGAGCACTGACATTCATGTAATATCCGGAATTTTTATTCCGTTTATTTCCGAATCAATTCGGACTTCGAGCCGTTGACGGTTCCCATTCTATCTAGTATTTTTTTCTTCACAAAATTTATCATTTTATTTAGAATATAATTCACATAAATTGATAGAATTATATCAAACCCTAATTCTTATAATTATTTATCATTTTATGTAGAATTTAATTCACATAAAATGATATAATTATATCAAACCCTAATTCTTATAATTAATCCTTAACGACGACTTTAGACGAGACCATGACGAATTATGACGAGGCCCTGACAAATCCGTGACAAGGCCATGCATGGGCTTGACAAGGCCATGACGAGTTTTTGACAAGTTTTGACAAACTTTCAGCCCACTTTTTGTTTTTACAACTTCAGCCCATTTCTCTTGACCAATTCAGCAGCCCAGTTTTGCCTTGCTTCAGCCCATCTTTCTCTTGCTTCAGCCCACTCCTCTCCCTTTCCTTTTGATTGCTGAAGACAGCCCAGGAGAGATCTGTACGTGACAGCAGCAACTCCCTTCCAGTAGGCCTTGCAGCTCCCCTCTCCAACCCAAGAACAATCAGTCCGGGCCCAATCGGAAGAGTAGCAACGTCAACAGCAATGGACGCTTCAAGTCCCGTAACTCCTCTTGAAATCATGCTACATCTGGTGCCAAGGATGTCTAGATTCATGTTCTGTCAACCGCTGCTCCTTCCTTGTGCTTCAGAACTCCCATCGCACGCTGCACTCATACACGATTGCTACAGATCGCTTTGTGCCTAGTTGCACGCAACAGCAACCCTCTCCTCGCTTTTGTCGAGCCAGCAGTGCAGGCGTACCCTCCTCTCCAGTCGCCTTCCAGCCCCTGGAGTCGTGCACAGCAACCTCCTATTGGACCTCTTCAATTTCCGACAACGCTATGAACGTGAGAGCCATCCTCGTCCTTCATGCCTTCGAGTTTGGAGCCGAGTAAGACCCACATCTACCTCCTTACTTCCCCTCCATATTTATGTGTCAATGGGTGCCTCTAAACCATTTTTAAACCCATACATTTCAGCCAAAGGAGCAACTTCAGAGAGTTGTTACATCTCTCAATTTTCTGAGTTTTCGGAAGTGACGAGTAGTCAGCTTCGGGTCCAATTTTGGGTAAGCTAGACTACTTCTTTTTGGCTGGTTTTCGGATATGTCATAGACAGTAGTACATAGTATAACATACTAAAATTTGGGAAGAATCGGAGTTACGGTTTGAGAGTTATTGTGTTCCAAAGTTGACGCCTCATGCAGTTTTTATATATGTGCTAAGTGTTGGGGAAAACAGCAAGTGATGCTGTTTTGTGAGATGGTTTTGAATAAGCTCTTGATCTCCGTTGGGCTTGAATTTTGGATATCATATGGTTGACATATTGTTGTAGAATATATTAAAATTTGAGAGGAATCCAGCGAGTGGTTTGGGATTTATGGTTTTTCAATCGTAAGCAGTTTTTCGGTTGTGCTGAAATTCGGTTTTGTGAGATAGTTTTAAATAGGATTTTGATCTCCTTTGCGGCTGAATTTTGGATATATTATAGATAAGATTTTATATTAGAACATATCAAAATTTGGGATAAATCCAGCGAGTAGTTTAGGAGTTATGATTTTTCAAAGTTAAGACAATGTGTTGTTTGTTAAGTGTTGTAACCAACTTTAGAAATTTTTGTAGAAGTGATGCTTTAATAGTTTTAAGAAATTCTTTCTCCTATGAGTAGATTGGATATCATAGATGATCTAAATAATTATTTCGGAATTTTTATAAGTTTATTCAAATTTCATATTTGAAGCTGAAGTTGGACCTTAACGATCTTTCGGAAAATAGGAAAATAGGTAAATTGCCAGTTTGTAACCAAACTCATCTTTAGGAGTTAGAATAGGACTTTTTAGTCTTAAATAAGAGTTTAGGCATGATATATGGAATTTTTGGAAGTTTTGGGGCCAAGGGTAAAATATTCATTTTACCATAAATTGGTACTGTATTAAATTCTATTCTAATAGGATCTACTATCTTAGAAGTCTTAGACTTCTAATTACCTAGAAAGTGTGCTGACACACTTGTCTCCTTTGACAGGCAACCGAGTTATACAGTTACAGATTGAGTTGTGATTAAGAGAGTCGAGATTTGATTTTGGTAAGTCCACCGACTTACTTAGTTGACTTCTTGTATGAGTGTAATGTGTATGAGTTGTGTTTGTTAGTTATGATAAATAACGAAATTGGATTAGGCCGACTTTATTATTTTCGTAATTGACCCAAGTGTATGATAACGGGTCGTGACATCATCTGCCTAGCTCTTGCGAGAGTCTAGGAGGTTCCCTGCGACCAGCCCAGTCCGGTAGACGGTCAGATGCATTAGTACCATTCCGTGTTGGTAAACGGGGACAGGGGCAAGGTTTGAGAATCCCTCGTGTCACAAAATAAGTATCATTAGTAATGACCTATCACCTAATTAAAGATAATAAAAGGATTGAGTGTTGCATGTTGATTGTGTATGATATGTGAATGTGCTTTTACCTTTATACTTATGCATAGAATGTTAGCTAACGGTTTTATACCGCTTGTAGATGCCTTGCAGGTTAAGACAGTTGTAGAGAGATCCGGAGGGAATGGTCAGTCGGGTCCACGTACTCATTTAGTTGGGGACGAGGTTGTCTTATATACTTCATATGCGTCGTTTTAGTACCTTTGATTTGTAAGGCTAATACATATTTTTCATGTATATATTGTTTAAAGTTTTCAAATGTTTTTAATACTTTTGTGCCTTGTTGTAAGATCCTAGTAAAATTGTTGTCAAACTAATGTCGGGACCCATTGTGAGGTCCTAACCAGTAGCTCTCCGAGTTCTTAGAATTTGGGGTGTTACAATATGGTATCAAAGCTCTGGGTTGGCAACAATGGCACTTGAAATCTTCTGAAAGACCGAATGTATAAAATAACTAGAACCCAAAAGGGGTCTAAAATTTTCAAAGCGGATTTCTGTTTTTACACACACGCATAGTCGGGTTGTTGGGTTAGTAGTACGTTGGACCACCATCGCTCTCCGTGGATCTCTACAACATGGATCGATATGAGTTAGCATATAGACTTATTATGATGAGTATTAATGTATGTGATATATATGTAAATGTGTAGTATGTTAGTATCCTAAAGGATATATTATATCCTTTAGTTGTGATATCTTGAAGCGATTATCGCCTCATGATAAATCGGTAGCAAACTTGAAGAGTTTTCAACACGAGACAAAGGACTCGGACCTTGAATCAAGTATTATACTCGGGTGGGCGTCCTAGTAACCCTTGTTAACCATCCAAAGAACTAATAGGCGAAAAAGTAAAGATGTGGAGATAATTTTGACCATAAGTACAATCAAATGAAGAAGAATTCCCGAGTCAACTCAAATAGAAGAAATAGAAGGTCATACAAGGGACTTGGTTGTATGAAGCTGAGAGATGAATTGTAAGAACCATGCAAGAGACTACAAGAGTGTGGAGTAGAGATAACAATATGGGAACGAGACAAGTAGAATTGAGTACAACCAAGATTGCGGAATCAAGGACATTACCATCAAGGCGGATGCCCTATAGACCATTATGGGCATTAGAAACCAGAAGAGACAGAGTGTCAATCTGGGTGTGATAATCTAAGGTGCATGAAATGAAGACCTACAATTGAGTGTAAAAGAAAAAAGGCAGACCCCACAAATGTGGAGAGGTTTTGACCTCCTCGAAGATATAAGAAGTTGATATTACCACCAACACTAGTGAAGAAATCTGTATGGGAAAACGGTCTTGCTAGACTCGAGAGTCCAGGGTAACCCGAATTATCACGGAACCTAAGCCATCAACATAGATGGTCCATGCAAGATAAACCGCAAGTGGATGAAAGTTAAGGTCATGAGAGTCATGTAGACTTGCTTACAAGCTATAGTGGAAAACCTAGAAAGGACCATTGATGTCAGATGGACGACACAATCGGACTAGAGAAATGGAGTTAGCCTATAAGAAGCGGAAGGGTGGAAGGTAGAATGAAGTAAAGAAATATAAAAGGATTGGTGTGAGCAAATGTTTACCTACTAGCAAAGGAAATTTTGACAGATCACAATTAACACGGAATGGAGACTTACAACTTAATGTAAGAGCGAAAGGTAGACTTCACAAGCCTGGAGACGTTTTGTCTTCTTTAAAGATAAGAATTCTAAGAGGAATCACAACGCCGGTACCGAAAGGATTGAAGCCCTATAACATAGTCAACAGAGATTTGGAAGAAATATTATAAACAACGCCGATTAAGGAACCTGTGCTTGTGAGAATCGTGTGGTGGACCCAAGAGTCCAGAGTAACCCCCATTTATAACAGAACATAGGTCATCAACACAGACGGTCCCTGTAAAGGGACTGCAATGGGGAGGTAATTAAAAGTCATCGGAACTACAAGACGCTTACCATCTATCGTGGAGGGTTAGGAACGACTTTTGACGTCAGGCGAATGGCACAGTGAGACTTGAGAAGGAGAGTTGTCCCAAAGGAAGCAGAAGAGTGAAAGATAAGACGAACTAAAGAAGGAAAAAAGGATTAATCTAGTAGGTGATGTGCACCGAAAGTTGAATACCAGTAGAGGTATGAAATTGAGTTAAGTCAATTATAGACTGACCGATGCCAACCAAGGACGTGCAAGTATTGTTTGGTATTGACGAGTTATGTGCCGTTAAGAAGAGATATTTGTGACTGTGGATCTATGGAGTAGCTTTACCCACGCCTTAGAGGATTTCCTCAATTAGGCAACGGAAACCTTCTTGGATGAATTAAAGGTATAAAGAGAAACGTTTTAAGGGTTACTTCTTGGCTAGTTAAGATCAAACTCCGGTCAAGTCAGGGAGTTTGGATCCGTGCTAAGAGAATTAAGAAAGTAAGCGGAAAAAGTTGTTCACCAATCGTTATTTTATTTCATTAAGGCAATTAAGGAAGGTACTTGGTACTACATCTGGTTAAGACTTATGGTATAATTGGAAGAAAGAGTTTGAGGTTAATCACTTGGGACTCACAAAAAAATGGCATTATGATTTATGAGTGACAACAAAATTATCAGAGAAGCGCAACGGAAGCGTGGTGGGTCCTAACCCACAGAGCTGAAGTTTAAGATGATGATAGTTGCTGAAACGCATTTTGCTTGGAAAGAACGTGAGATAGGTTACGCAGAGTGACTGAAAATATTGTACGGGAGTTGTATCACCATGAAGTTAGACGGAAAAGTATGTGCATGTAAGAGGTTATAGAAGGAGATTAGTACCCTATTATGGATTCAAGTGAATAATGACGGCTTGTCACATGTTGTCAGATAACTAGTTCGGAATCCAATACGTAACGGAGTATTCTAGAGTGAGTTTTCTTGATGGACTGAGGAAAGAATTAATGATGTAATAAAAGTAGTTGTGCATGGCTTGCACTAGAAAGCTCAAAGTGAGTAACTACCATCCTGAGTCGAAGATACATAAGAAAGAGAAGCGACAGGAGCATACTTGCAATCTAGTAACCGTGCTTAAAGAAAGCATAATCTCATAGTAGATTTTATGTGTAATGTTATGTCGGAACAGAGCCTAGTTGCGTTTTGAGTTAGAGGGATATTATTAGTCCGATAAAAGTAGAGGATACAAGAGTTCAATGTTGATGGTGTGATAGCATTTATCGAGTATTTATGATCAAATAACGGTGATATAAGATCACTTTGTGTCTAATACCGTCATTCCGGACATATTCTATGTCACTTAAGATCTTGGGAAATGCGTTGAAAGCCTAGGTTAGAGCTAAGGATGATTTAGAGATCTATAAATAATATAATAATGCCAAGTGAACAAAGAGGATGACCAATAGATTTGATTTTTAGTTGTCTCGAGTGTTAGACT
The DNA here is from genome assembly GCA_033239125.1 of Fagopyrum homotropicum. NCBI lineage: Eukaryota > Viridiplantae > Streptophyta > Magnoliopsida > Caryophyllales > Polygonaceae > Fagopyrum > Fagopyrum homotropicum. The sequence goes on from BSWB01000008.1 coordinate 75,368,479, forward strand.
TGAAAAGGGTAAAGGTGACGATTCCTTACCTGAGGAATAAGATGACTGAGTAATATTAAAAGACAAGACCAAGTGGGTCGTGATACGAAAATCGTTGGGCGCTTGGGAAGTGTTGGTGGATATCCAAAACCTTTGGCTTGAGTGTGTAGTCAGAACCTTTTCAGAAGGCTGGAAGCAAGTGGTCATAACGAAGGGAAGAAAGTGAATAGATTATTTTTCTTAGGGTCATCAAAGGATCTGGAAGTGATTTGTGTAAGGAAAACCATTGGAAGTTTTAAAGCGGTTTAAAAGTGACTGATGGACTAGTTTTCCTCACCCTATTGGAGAGTGTATCTTTGGTTTTCCACGGAGACTAAGTTTGGGAACTGAGTTTGAGAATTTCAGTTGGAGAGATACCTACCAGACACGAGTTAGGTCATCAAATTAGAGGATCAGACAGTTGAGCCGGATGATACCGGTGAGATATCCGATAACCACTCTAGAACGTGGTAGCAAGCGCTTGTGATCTAAGTACCTGAAAAGATTTAAGATTTAGTGGTTTTATGAAAAGCCGATAAGGCTACCTAAGATATTGGGGATAGTAAGAGACATAACATTTCAAAGACTTATGTAGCGATAGTTATAACCTCGGGAGTGACTAGTTAGGGCTTGACCTTGTATGTGTGATATTGTTTGATTGCTTGTTTATTTCATGATTTAGTGTTTAGTCAGTGATGTGTTCTTTTGGTAACCTTGATGTGCGGGATACTTAGATGTGGAAACGACGAGAGTTTGTGTAGTGATCAAACACACCCATTTGGTGTCTTAAAGGCCGATCAGGAGTGTCTTACCCTAAGTTTCGGAACGAAACTTATTTTGAGGGGGATCTGATGTAACGACCAGATTTTTCGTTACGCTTTGATAGGGTTACAGGAGTTTAGAAAACGAAATTAAAATTTAGTGAGACTAGGATATACAAGTTTAATTTATGGAAGTCGTTTAATTAAGTACCTTGTTCTAAGTTTCGGGACGAAACTTATTTTAAGGGGGTACTAATGTGATATCCGGAATTTTTATTCCGTTTATTTCCGAATCAATTCGGACTTCGAGCCGTTGACGGTTCTCATTCTATCTAGTTTTTCTTTCTTCACAAATTTTATCATTTTATGTAGAATATAATTCACATAAAATGATAGAATTATATCAAACCCTAATTCTTATAATTATTTATCATTTTATGTAGAATTTAATTCACATAAAATGATATAATTATATCAAACCCTAATTCACATAAAATGATATAATTATATCAAACCCTAATTCTTATAATTAATCCTTAACGACGACTTTAGACGAGACCATGACGAGTTATGACGAGGCCCTGACAAATCCGTGACAAGGCCATGCATGGGCTTGACAAGGCCATGACGGGTTTTTGACAAGTTTTGACAAACTTTCAGCCTACTTTTTGTTTTTAGAACTTCAGCCCATTTCTCTTGACCAATTCAGCAGCCCAGTTTTGCCTTGCTTCAGCCCATCTTTCTCTTGCTTAAGCCAACTCCTCTCCCTTTCCTTTTGCTTGTTGAAGACAGCCCAGGAGAGATTTGTACGTGATAGCAGTAACTCCCTTCCAACAGGCCTTGCACATCCCCTCTCCAGCCCAAGAACAATCAGTCCGGGCCCAATTGGAAGAGTAGCAACGTCAACAACAATGGACGCTTCAAGTCCCGTAACTTCTCCTGAAATCACGCTAAATCTGGTGCCAAGGATGTCCAGATTCATGTTCTGTCAACCGCTGCTCCTTCCTTGTGCTTCAGAACTCCCATCGCACTCTGCACACATACACGATTGCTACAGTTCGCTTTGTGCCTAGTTGCACGCAGCAGCAGCCCTCTCCTCGCTTTTGTCGAGCCAGCAGTGCAGGTGTACCCTCCTCTCCAGTCGCCTTCCAGCCCCTGGAGTCGTGCACAGCAGCCTCCTATTGGACCTCTTCAGTTTCCGACAACGCTATGAACGTGAGAGCCATCCTCGTCCTTCATGCCTTCGAGTTTGGAGCCGGGTAAGACCCACATCTACCTCCTTACTTCCCCTCCATGTTTATGTTTCAATGGGTGCCTCTAAACCATCTTTAAACCCATACATTTCAGCCAAAGGAGCAACTTCAGAGAGCTGTTACATCTCTCAATTTTCTGAGTTTTCGGAAGTGACGAGTAGTCAGCTTCGGGTCCAATTTTGGGTAAGCTATACTACTTCTTTTTGGCTGGTTTTAGGATATGTCATAGACAATAGTACATAGTATAACATACTAAAATTTGGGAAGAATCGGAGTTACGGTTTGAGAGTTTTTGTGTTCCAAAGTTGACGCCTCATGCAGTTTTTATATATGTGCTGAGTGTTGGGGAAAACAGCAAGTGATGCTGTTTTGTGAGATGATTTTGAATAAGCTCTTGATCTCCGTTGGGCTTGAAATTTGGATATTATATGATTGACATATTGTTGTAGAACATATTAAAATTTGAGAGGAATCCAGCGAGTGGTTTGGGATTTATGATTTTTCAAAGATGAAGTCGTAAGCAGTTTTTCGGTTGTGCTGAAATTCGGTTTTGTGAGAAAGTTTTAAATAGGATTTTGATCTCCTTTGTGGCTGAATTTTGGATATATTATAGATAAGATTTTATAGTAGAACATATCAAAATTTGGGATAAATCCAGCGAGTAGTTTAGGAGTTATGAGTTTTCAAAGTTAACACAGTGTGTTGTTTGTTAAGTGTTGTAACCAACTTTAGAAATTTTTGTAGAAGTGATGCTTTAACAGTTTTAATAAATTCTTTCTCGTATGAGTAGATTGGATATCATAGATGATCTAGATAATTATTTTGGAATTTTAATAAGTTTATTCGAATTTCATATTTGAAGCTGAAGTTGGACCTTAACGATCTTTCGGAAAATAGGAAAATAGGTAAATTGCCAGTTTGTAACCAAACTCATCTTTAGGAGTTAGAATAGGACTTTTTAGTCTCAAATAAGAGTTTAGGCATGATATATGGAATTTTTGGAAGTTTTGGGGCCAAGGGTAAAATAGTCATTTTACCATAAATTTGTACTGTATTAAATTATATTCTAATAGGATCTACTATCTTAGAAGTCTTAGACTTCTAATTACCTAGAAAGTGTGCTGACACACTTGTCTCCTTTGACAGGCAACCGAGTTATACAGTTACAGATTGAGTTGTGATTAAGAGAGTCGAGATTTGATTCTGGTAAGTCCACGGACTTACTAAGCTGACTTCTTGTATGAGTGTAATGTGTATGAGTGGTGTTTGTTAGTTATGATAAACAACGAAACCGGATTTGGCCGACTTTATTATTTACATAATTGACCCAAGTGTATGATAACGGGTCGTGACATCATCTGCCTAGCTCTCGCGAGAGTCTAGGAGGTTCCCTACAACCAGCCCAGTCCGGTAGACGGTCAGATGCATTACTACCATTCCGCGTTGGTAAACGGGGACAAGGGCGAGGTTTGGGAATCCCTCGTGTCACAAAATAAGTATCATTAGTAATGACCTATCACCTAATTAAAGATAATAAAAGGATTGAGTGTTGCATGTTGATTGTGTATGATGTGTGATTGTGCTTTTACCTTTATACTTATGCATAGAATGTTAGCTAACGGTTTTATACCGCTTGTAGATGCCTTGCAGGTTAAGACAGTTGTAGAGAGATTCGGAGGGAATGGTCAGCCGGGTCCACGTACTCATTTAGTTGGGGACGAGGTTGGCTTATATACTTCATATGCGTCGTTTTAGTACATTTGATTTGTAAGGCTGATACATATTTTTCATGTATATATTGTTTAAAGTTTTCAAATGTTTTTAATACTTTTGTGCCTTGTTGTAAGATCCTAGTAAAATTGTTGTCAAACTAAGGTTGGAACCCATTGTGAAGTCCTAACCAGTAGCTCTCCGAGTTCTTAGAATTTGGGGTGTTACAATTAAGAGGTTCAAAGAATGTCAGATTTCATTCCTTTTGCTTGCTGATTCTAGTTTTACCTTCTTTTGATTTCTCAGATTAGGAAATTTGAGATTTAGTTTCTCTGTTTTAGGGTATCGATTTGGAGACCGGAGGTAAGAGCAAGAAGACCGCGCGTACAGCGCCCAAGTCTAACGACATCTACCTCAAGCTTCTCGTCAAGGTTCATATATCTCTACGTTTAGTTTATTCATATTCTTAGGGTTTCCCTATGGTACTTGAATGACCCCAAAATTGATGATGGATCTTTGTTCGTTGTAGGTCAATTACAGAAACACAAACTGATTCCTACATCAGAATCCAATTTCAACCCTCGAGAAATTGGCTTTCACCGATTACGAGATCGATTTTGGAGGTGGTGTGTTGGAGATAAGTCTTAGCAAACTCAAATACTCTTCTTTTTACCTAAATTCAACACTTGCAAGTGACCCAACATATATTTAATTGCTTGGAGCTTCTGTTAATAACGCAATAGTGAAAGCTGCTAAAGATGCCGTGTGACTTATGCAAGTATGACAGAGCTGGTGCAGACGGTGAAGAACTACTGGTGGTAAGCCACATATCAAAAGGTATAATTATAAATTATATTTAAATATTTAGGATATTTATCCATTCACCCCCAATTTTTACAATATCCATTCCCTCTTCGCTCTTCGTGATTTCAATTCTAGGGTTAGGGTTTCGTCTCTGAAAGAAATTCAATGGCCTATCCTAAGAAGATTACCTTGAAGAGTTCCAACGGCGAGACCTTTGAAGTCTAGGATTCCGTTGCGGTTGACACCGGCCACACTATTGACAAGGAAGGATGGATTCACACCGGCGATGTTGTCTACATTGATGAAGATGGTAGTGCCTTTGTGGTTAACCGAATCAAGGAGATTATCAACTGCAAAGGCTTTATAAGTGAGATTATAAATTCATTACTCTTCATCACAAACTAAAGTTTCCTTTTACCTCACCCTTGGACAATGAGTTGAGGTTGCTCTTCCTGAGTTTGAGGCAGTCCTTCTAGCTCACCCTTCCGTTGAAGATGCTGCCGTAATACTGTGAGTCGAGTTGTCTATATATACATATTTATATCTATCTTCACAAATCACAACTTGAAATTGTTTCAATTGATGTGTGAACAATAGGCTACTAGATGAAGATGCAAGAGCGATACCAGCTGCTTGTGTGGGGCTAAGCCAAAGAGGTAAAGCCACAACAGAAACTGCTAATTCAGGATGAGTTTCATCTTATCTTTCCATATATATTCATTTATTGATTTTTGTGCTATATTAAAAGTGATATTCTTCCTCAGTGTTTCTCTTTTTGTGCTCGTTTTATTTCACTTTATTTGGGCTATTTTGAAAACTAGGGATTGGCTGCATTACAAAAAAATGTAGATTTGCAAGCTCAAAAGTACTTTGCTTCCGCACCTCCTCTGAAAGATAGTTCTTATGTTAGACAAAAGTTGAATCAATTCATTGAGCAAAATGCTTCATCATCAGGCAAGCTCTGTTCATTTTGTTTGAAGTTGATGTATCGTCCACTTCTTTTATTACCAAGATGGTTCTTAGCTGCTCCAAACAAAAATTACATGAGTATTTGATAATTGTAAATATACTCATATATAGATCTTTGTTACTAGTTTCAAACTATCAATTTTCTGGTTTGAGCATTTAGTTGATTCGTGTGATCCAGGGAATGGCTTAGTTAGCCGACGAATTATTTGTATCATCTCTGGTGAGACCACCATACCTCTGGAGAAAAGATGTGTGCGATATATTAATAACTTTAGCTCAGGTCACCGAGGTGCAACATCAACAGAGTATTCACCTCAACCCTCTTTCTAACAAGATAACATAATATACATTTATTATTCACCTCCAAATCGATACCCTCTCTATTTTCCTTGTTTAAGATTGGGAGAAGAAGAGCAGTCCGTCCCGGCTGGTTAGATTATAGTTTTATCATTTCCAGTTTCTCATATTCTTCATAGTTTTACTAGTAATGTTAGAAATTCGATGGTTGATTATCTCTATTTCTCCTTTTGATTGAGAGATGTGTGATATTCCGAATCCGCAATTCTAATGAAATTCAAACGATCGATGAGTTTTTTAAAAAAATATTAGCCTTTTAACCTTGAAAAAGCTGAAATTTTGAATGTCACGAACGTCCGGTCATCTACACGTGAGACTCTCTTTGATATGTCTTTTGATACATATCAAGGGCATTGTTGCTTTATTCCAATCTTTTGAACTACTGGAAAGGTCAGACGATGAAACCACTTGTTGTAACAATAAATTTCACTTTGAAAGCTGCAAATCAATGCCAACATCTTGAAGAATCCGTAAGCACTTGATAGGTTATATAAACTGTTTTTATATTCTTCCTAGGCTGCCTTGTTCTACAACTATCAACCTGTCGGTGCAGATTTTGTCTCCCTTTGCCTGATATTGTCTATGTGCACAGGTCACTCAAAGAGCACCAAGCAAGAAGGCAAAAGTGAGCCTAACCAAGGTAGTGCAAAAACATCATAGAAAATGAAGATTGAAGATGAGGCTTGAATCTCCACACATGAGGCAGGCAATAAGTTGTTGATTCATAATTCAAAAAATGAATGCTAATCACTAAAGCTCAGAAATATCAATGTGTTAACCTTGAATGTTCTTCACAAACAACAAGATATTAACTATTGTTGGTGCCTAATAATTATTGACCATTTATTTGGTTCCTATTTATTGTTCTAACCAAGAAGAACTTTACCAAAACAAAAAAACATTACCAAAAAAAAACAAGAAGAACATTCTTATTTGTGATTTGTACCGAATTATTACATAATTAATGACTCCCGATTTAATTTATGAATGCAACTTTCGATTTTATGTACGGCGCATCCCGACTAGTGTTTGACAAAGAAGTGGGTTCTTTAAGTAGTGACGAGTCTAGTTACCACACTCATGAAGAAATATATCAACACATGAGATTAATCAAATTGAAAGACCTAGAAACCATGCCCTTAAGTGAATTTAAAAGAAAATTAGATAAAAAGATGGAAAAAGAGTTATAGATGTTAATGAAGTGGAAGAGGAAATGATCCCAGAACAGGAAGTTACCCACTAGATTGTGTTGTCGAGAATACAAACAAGGGTCAATGAGTCAACAAAGAGCTAATCTATTAGCCAAAGAATTTTTTAGAAAAAACAACTAAATTTGGAGTTAGGGTTATGCCAAACCATATACCTAACAAGAGAGAACTCTTTCTTGAACCCATCGATGAAACCAGGTATAAACTTAATCTAGATGGAGTAAGAGAAGATGTGTTAGACTTTTGGAAGAAAAGTATGATGAGTGTCTTAAATATGAATGTTGAATGGAGATCTACAATTTTCTTAAATTATATCAAGCATAGATGGATCAAAGAACAACATTAGATGAATTATTATGGTGAATTGATCATAGATGGATCCAGTTGTTGCAATATAACTAGTACCGATTTGGTTAATAAGTTGCAAATCACACGTTTTATCACCTAAACTATATAAGCTGCATTAAATGAATTATTGTGGTGAATTGAAAGTGAACAAGAAAGCTAGGGTTACTATCACTTTAGGTAGCTATGTAGATACCATTACTTGTGATGTAGTTCACATGCTGTCACGCTCAGGATGTGATACGCAATGGGTTTTAAATTAATATTCTCGTTATATTTATCCTAACTCCTAGCGAAACCAGCAGTGTACGGGACGTTTGTAGTAGGGATAATATTCCGAGGTCGAACACAAAGACTAAGGTGAGATTGATTCGATTTATGATTAAGTCTAGTGAAGATCTAGGTTAAGAAAAGAGAGGGAAATAAAGAAATGAAAATCTCAATGTTTTTGGTCGGTTTTTAGGTGATCAATCAAGGATCACAAATCATGCAAAATGAACAATCAACTAAGCTACGAATCAACACAAGCAAACAAGCTAAACACGAGATATAAATCAAAGAAGAGAAGCGATTCTAGGGGTTGGAAATTCCAGTTATGGCATAGGACTCAAGCTATCTAATCGTTCCTTGGATTAACTATGATATGTTGGGAGTAAGTATTTCTAGATTGGGATCAATCACCGGGTGGGTCTCATGTTCCACTAATCCATCCCTAAGGTCTCATCACCGGGTAAGTCTCTAAGAACCTAGGGGACGGAATTCTACACAAACCGGATTGTCTCCTAGAGATCTAACCTATTCTTACCGGGTAGGTCTCGAAAGGGTTAGTCCTAAGCAACTATCCTAGCACACTTAGTCCAATGGCGGCTTATGAGGCTCACCACTACCTAGGGTTTGTCATCTTTGGAATCTAAGAGCAAGGATTACCGGGTAAGTCTCTCCTAACTCTTAGTTGCTAACACTAGGTCACCCTAGGATAGATTTAACTCAACAAACACTTAGGGTTTTAACATTCTAGCAATCTAAAGCTAGATCCATCAAACAAAGGAGAATCACGGGTTGTTCTACACCTTCCACGGCCGTGGAAAGGCAAGAACAAACCGTGGACTCCAACAGAAGCTACGTCCAAGCAAGAGAGTCATCCAAGGGCTAATCTAAGTTCATCCTATCATAGTCCTAGCCATAACCATTCCTTCCTTACCCTAGAATCACATTTATTTAGCCTACAACATTCATCATAGCAATCATAATCATCAAACATAAAATCATAACTTCCATTTGTAAGATAATGAAGAGAAAGAGATGAACAAGAGAAGTAAACAAACCAAGCTGAAAAAATGGAATTAGAATGACTCACAACCCTTCTTAAAGAAGGTTCAAATGGTTCATACAACTTTAGAAATTGATTCCGAAATTCTTCCCTACAAAGCTATCAAAGTCTATCAATGGTGTGTTCTTCTTCTTCTCCAACCAAGCTCTTCTCCAATGGTAGCCTTCTTCTCCTTCTTCCAAGAATCTTCTTGTTGAGAGAATATTTTGATTGGATGATAGTGGATAATGGAGAGCTGCTCTAAGATGATTCTCTCAGCCAATGCAGGACCACTTTTATACTACAACTTTGCAAGAGCTGGCCAAGAGATCGTGGCACAGCTGTCACGAAAACCTGGCAAAATCCATGGGCAGAATCACGGCCGTGGAGTGTCAGTGAACCGTGATTTTGTGCTTCAGCTTTGCCTTTGATCATTAAGCTTCGATTTGGTGCATGGCTTGCGTTGGCAAGGTTCCATGAGTCCTCCCTAGCCTTTAGCTTGCATCCTAGTGGGTCCGAGGGTGTGTCATCTTGATGAACGATCCTCAAACGTATCGTTTTAGCTCCTAAATCTCCCAAAATACCTACAAAGCAATGCACAAGTCCGTGTAGATGTCTATCTTGACAAAATACGTGAATTGAGTTAAACGTCGTGAACTAGTGCTAAACCGTGCATGAATGAGCGAGAAATCTATCTAAATGATTACCTAAACCTAAGTCATAAATCGTGTTATCAAAAATACCCCATACTTAAGGTTTGCTCGTCCCCGAGCAAATTCTCAACTATAGACTACAAGATAGCATGATTTATGTATGCAGAAAAATGGTAAAATCTTTTTGGGTTTGTGCTTCTACTATTGGATCACCTTCATAGTCATGTTTCATGGCAACGGACAAGCAATTATGTATCAAATAAATGAAGACATGGAAAGACAATTGTACTTAACTCAAAAGCATGCATGAAATGTAAAAAATGAAGAAGCCAAGAAGATCAAGAGCATATCCAATCTAGATTACTAAGTCTTACAAACATGCAAATAGGTCATAAGGTCTTATGAACTAAAAGGCTAAGAAACGTTGTGATTAGGTGGGGATTTTTCTAGGCTATGTGATGCTAATCCGGGAATGGAACTAACTCCACAACCTTGTCCTCGATCAACTTCCTTCAAGTGTATATTTTCTCTATCTTTTCTTTCTTTTCTTTTTTTCTTTTTCTTTCACTTATTTTTGAGACAATGGCATTGGTGTACAAAAGCCGAAACCTTGGTGATTAGCCATCCTCGGTCTTTTTCTATTTTTCGAGGTGCATCCACACCGGGCACACATACCAAAGCTCGTTAGGACTATTGGTTTATTTGACTTTGGCAAGGCACCAACACCCGATTATGTGAAGTGCACCGAGTTACTTGTCATCAAAGCCAATGTCCCCAAACATATGTTTTTGTCTACACTTTCACAACAAATTCAGCATTTTATGCATGATATTCTTTTATCAACATCTTCACCCCACACTTGCTTTTCACACATATCAACATACTATCATGCTCCTATTCCCGGATGGGTCAAAAGAGGTCAAATTTATATCAATTGAGGTGCTCAAACAATCATGATCAAGATGAGAATTAGAGGAAGATGAATTGCCTCATTCATTCCTAGATGATGTGCAAGAACTAGCATGTAATTTCGACCTTCAATACTCAATCCATTCTAGGCAACATCATGATCACAAATCATTTATGGAATTCAAGGGAAGTACTTCAAGTCCACATATGCATTCATCAATTTAACACATAAGGCCATCCATAGCCAATCCACAAGACAAGATTCATCATTAGGGTCATATCCAAGCCTAGAAAGCACAAAAAATTTTAAATTTTCTGAATTTTTATGGGCTTTTCGAAATGGATATATACAATGCAAGACATGTGAAAATATTAAACTACCCTAGATGCTCATTATGCAAAGGATCATGCAAACCCCACCCCTTACTTAGAAACACATTGTCCCCAATGTGTAAATGAAGTAAAGAAGAGTGAAAGAAGGTTCTCACAATGTAAAAATGGTTTGCTATGGTATTTGGGATTCTCAAGTGGAATTGATGTTGGATGATCCTATCAACCATGGTAGAGAGCTCTAAGCAATTCATCAAAGCATCGGGACCCGCGCTAGGCACCGCTAGCCGTCCAAGTTCCGCGTCCGCTCCACCCATAATTGACGAGGGGTTCATCATCATCATTCTCATGCCAAGCAAGGCTTCCGATGCTACTAAGGTTCTAGCACGCACACAAAGCACACAAAACACAACCAAAAACAGAAAAATCTAAACAAAATAAAACAAGAAAGGGAAAATGTTACCAATGGGTTGCCTCCCACCAAGCGCTCTTTTAAGGTCATTAGCTTGACCAAACTCGGGGGCGTCTACTCAAGGTAAAGTGGGGCAATCATATCCACCGGAGCTCCCGGGATATACTTCTTCAACCGGTGCCCATTCACCTTAAAGTTTTCACAATGCTCCCCTCCTATCTCAATAGCTCCATGGGGAAAAATCTTCTTCACCACATATGGCCCGGTCCATCTTGATTTGAGCTTTCCGGGAAAGAGCCGCAGCCTTGAGTTGAAGAGAAGGACAAGGTCTCCTTCACTCAACTCCTTGGGGATGATCCTCTTGTCATGCCACCGCTTGGTCCTCTCCTTGTAGATCCGGGCATTCTCGTATGCATCCAACCGGATCTCCTCAAGTGCGTTCATATCAAGCAACCTCTTCTCTCCGGCCTTTTTGAGATCAAAATTTAGCCACTTGATGGCCCAATGTGCTCTATGCTCTATTTCTACCGGAAGGTGGCAAGACTTGCCATAGACCAACTTGTAAGGAGTAGTGCCAATTGGTGTCTTGAAAGCGGTCCTATATGCCCATAAGGCATCATTGAGCTTCATAGCCCAATCCTTTCTAGTTCTAGATACCGTCTTCTCGAGAATGGCCTTTATCTCCCGGTTGGAGATCTCCACTTGGCCACTAGTTTGGGGATGGTAAGGTGTTGCCACCTTATGAGTCACCCCATACTTAGCCAAAAGTGCCCCAAAGTTCCTATTGGTGAAGTGCTTCCCTCCATCACTTATGATCACCCTTGGTGTTCCAAACCTAGGAAAGATCACTCGGTTGAAGAACCGCACCACAACGTTGGCATCATTTGTAGGAGAGGCGATTGCCTCTACCCATCTCGAAACATAGTCAACCGCCAATAGGATGTAGAGGTTGCCACATGAAGAAGGGAATGGTCCCATGAAGTCCACACCTCACACATCAAATATTTCCACTTCTTGTATGTTGTTCAAGGGCATCTCATTCCTCCTTGAGATGTTGCCCGTCCTTTGGCAAGCATCACAAGCTACCACAAAGCTTTGCACATCCTTGAACAAACTTGGCCAAAAGAAACCCGATTGCAACACTTTAGCACATGTCTTGTGTGAGCTAGCATGCCCTCCACATGGCAAGGAGTGACAATGGAGGATCACACTCTCCACCTCATCCTCCGGTATGCATCTTCTAAACATTCCATCCGGCCCTCTCTTGAATAAAAGTGGCTCGCACCAATAGTAATGCCTCACATCTTTGAAGAACTTCTTCTTTTGGGCATATGTCAAACCGGGAGGCACTTTCTCACACACTAAGTAGTTCACAATGTCGGCAAACCATGGCTCGCTTCCTCTAGACACTTGGAACAAGCATTCCTCCACCATTTGCAATTGCTCATCCCGGAACGAATCATCAATCGGGATGTCATCTCTTTCAAGCTCCAATGGTGGGAGTCTACTAAGGTGATCCGCCACGGAGTTCTCGGATCCCTTCTTGTCCCGGATTTCCAAATCAAACTCTTGAAGAAGAAGGATCCACCGAATCAACCTAGGCTTTACATCCTTCTTGGTAAGGAGGTAACGGATCGCAGCATGATCCGTATAAACTATGACCTTCACTCCAACAAGATATGAACGGAACTTCTCAAAAGCATACACCACCGCTAGCAACTCTTTCTCGGTGGTAGCATAATTGAGTTGGGCATCATCTAGCGTCTTGCTATCATAATAAATAGCATGAGTGCGCCCATCTTTCCTTTGCCCCAAAACAGCCCCAACGGCTACATCGCTTGCATCACACATGATCTCAAACGGTAAACTCCAATCCGGAGGTTGCATGATAGGTGCGGAGATCAAGGCGTTCTTCAACCTACAAAAAGCCTCAAGACAATCTTTGGAAAAGACAAAATCAACATCCTTCATTAGTAGGTTAGTAAGAGGCTTAGAAATTTTAGAGAAGTCTTGAATAAACCTCCGGTAAAAACCGACATGCCCTAAGAAACTCCTTACCCCCTTCACCGAGGTAGGTGGTGGCAACTTCTCTATCGTTTCAATTTTGGCCCTATCAACCTCAATGACACGATTAGACACCAAGTGTCCCAACACAATACCTTCACTTACCATGAAGTGGCATTTTTCCCAATTCAAGACAAGGTTTGTCTCCTCACATCTTTGCAATACTAATGACAAGTTAGCCAAGCAATTATCAAAGGAAGAACCATAAACAGAGAAATCATCCATGAACACTTCCATGATATTTTCAATGTATTCCGAAAAGATAGCCATCATACACCTTTGGAAGGTGGCGGGTGCATTACATAGCCCAAATGGCATTCTCCTATATGCAAAAGTACCCCATGGACATGTAAATGTTGTTTTCTCTTGGTCATCGGGGTGGATAGGGATTTGGAAGAATCCACTATAGCCATCTAAATAGCAAAAATGAGAATGTTGAGCTAACCTCTCTAGCATTTGATCAATGAAGGGGAGAGGGAAGTGATCTTTCCTAGAGGCCATGTTCAACTTCCTATAGTCAATGCACATTCTCCACCCCGTAACCGTCCTAGTTGGGATTAGTTCATTGTTCTCATTGGTCACTACGGTCATCCCACCCTTCTTAGGAACTACATGAACGGGACTAACCCACTTACTATCCGAGATAGGGTAGATAATTCCCGCGTCTAGCAACTTAATGATTTCCTTTTTGACTACCTCTTTCATTATAGGATTCAATCTCCTTTGATGTTCAATAGAAAGTTTATGGTTGTCTTCCATCATTATCTTATGCATGCACAAAGAAGGTTTTATGCCAACCAAATCATCAATAGTATAGCCAATGGCTTTCCTATGCAATCTTAGTTCATGCAACAACTTAGCAAGTTCATCATCACTCAAGCATGCATTAACAATCACCGGGTATGTAGAATTATCACCAAGGAAAGCATACTTTAAATGAGAGGGGAGGGGTTTGAGTTCAAGTTTAGGAGAACCTTTATCGAGTGTAGATGATCCAAATAAGGTTGGATGAGATGAATCCAAAACAAATGAAGACCCTTCAAGGCTCCTTGAAGCTTGATCATCAATAAGGTCTGATTCAGGCGAAACCACGGCCACATCCACGGTTTGATCCAAGTCCACGGCCGTGGAAGCTACCAAGCCTGCTTCTCGGAGTTGTCCAGAGAGTTCTACGGCCGTGGAACATAAATCTAGACCATGGAACCTACAGGTGTTCAGCACTTCTTCGTGGCCTTCAATTTGAGCCCTTGTCTCCTCTTCTAATGCTTCTAAGGCCTTGATCTCTTCATTGCAAGCCTCCTCAACACCTTCATCCATCATACTTAGGGTAAGAACCTTCTCCAAGGGGTTCTTGGTCAAGATCGAGCTCACAACTTCTCCAGATTCTTCTTGCTCAACTATGTTGAAAACATCCTCATCAAGGGTTGGCCCTTTCATCATTGTGGACAACTTGAACTTGATGTTCTCTTCTCCAATGTTGAAGGAGAGAGTCCCATTCTTGCAATCCACTAGGCATCCGGAAGTGGCTAGGAAAGGTCTTCCTAAGATGATGGGAACCGGATAGTCCGCCGGAATATCCAAGACAACAAAATCAATTGGCACATAGAATCCTCCTAGTTGCACCGGAATGTCTTCTAAGATCCCAACCGGATGAGTGATAGAACGGTCCACCATATAGAGGGTCATCTTGACCGGTTTTGGCTCTCCTAGCCCAACCTTGTTGCAAAGTGCAAGCGGTATGATGCTTACACTCGCTTCAAGATCACAAAGGGCCTCGTACTTCACATCTCTCACTCCTATTGGGACACAAAAGGAACCCGGATCTCTTAGCTTGGGAGGCATCTCCTCCTTCATCGTTTGGATCAATTCCGAGGATCTCTTGGTCATTCTTATCTCCCCATACTCCTCCAACTTCCTTTTGTTGGAGAATATCTCTTTCAAGAACTTGCCATATGCCGGCATTCCTAAAATAGCATCCATGAACGGAATGTTAATATGCAATTTAGACATTAGTTCAAGGAACTTACCAAAGTGATTGTCCAATCGAGCTCTTGCTCGTGATTGTGGGAACGGTAGTGGTGGCTTGTATGGAGGTGGTGCCACATAAGTTGGCTCTACATCCTTGCTCTTGCCTCCATCTCTTTGCAAAGTCTCATCCTCTATCACCACTTGTTTCCCTTTAGCATTCTCCTTGGGCAAAGGATCTTTCATGCTCAACCCACTCCTTGTAGTGATAGCCAACACTTGGCCTCTTGGGTTGTCTTCGGTCCTTCCGGGAAGCTTTCCCGGATCTCTATGGGTTTCACCCGCCTTTTGGAACACTTGTGCTTCCAAAACCTTTTGAGCCTTAGAAATGGAAGTTACGGTGCTCTCAAGACCACTCAACCTTCCTAGTAATTGCTCAAACATCATTTCGGTCCTATCCTTTGGAGGTTGAGTAAATCCGGGTGGAGGTTCTTGTGAAGCTTTTGGTGGTGGAGTTGTGCTTGTGGAAGCGGGAGGGTTCAAGGCTCCATCCGGGTTAGAGTAGGAAAATCCGGGATGGTTGTGGTTGGGCCGGTAATTGTTGAATTGTCGGTTGTTATTGAAGTTTCTTGGGCCTTGATAATTGTTGTAATTTCCCCTTCCCATGTAATTCACATCCTCCTCCTTGGAAGATAAGTTAGCTTGTGGGAGCACTTGAGGAGTTGCTTGGTTCTTCAAAGTTGTAGCACACAACTCCCTCAAGGACTTTAGCTCGTTGTTGATGGCGTCAAGCTTGAAATTGCTTATGGTGACTTCACTCACCTCATATGCTCCCGCCTTTCTCCCTTCACTCTTCCTATGAGAGTACTTCTCAATTGCTAGAGCTTGCTTCTCTACAAACTCCCAAGCTTCATCTACATGCTTTTCCATAAAAGTCCCACCGGAAAGAGATTGAAGCTTGAATTGGCTATCTTCATCAAGTCCCTTGAAGTAGATCTCCAATAGCTCAATTTTCGGTATGCCATGGTGTGGACAATCTAGGAGAAGATCTTTGAACCTCTCCCAAGACTTGAATAAACTCTCTCTATCCTTCATCACGAAGGCATTGATCTTCCCTCTCAACTCGGTAGTCTTGGAAGGTGGGAAGAACTTAGTCAAAAACTCGGTTGTCATCTCCTCCCAAGTACCAACTTGCCCTTGTGGAATAGATTGATACCAAGCCAAGGCTTTATCCTTAAGAGAGAAGGAAAAAGCCCTAAGCTTATGGTTGTTACTCTCCAATCTTGGCGGTCTAAGAGTCTCCATCAAGATCTCATAATTCATCAAGTGTTGATGAGGAGACTCTCCTTCCATTCCTCCAAATTGATTATGCCGGATCATTTGTAGAACTTGAGGGCGGAGTTTGTAATCATGGGCTGCGGGATCTCCTAAGTTCACACCCGGACTGTGTGCTCTTTGTGCCGGATCCATACGTTGCCCCAACGTTTGTGGCTCTTCCATAGCAATGGGCACAACCCTAATATTCACCGCCGCCGGCTGCGGTTGTGGTGGAGGTGGAGGAGGTTGTTGACGGTTAAGCTCTCTTTGCACAAGAGCTTGCCTAATCTCCTCAATCTCCCTCCTAGTTGCCTCTTGCCTCTCATTGGCAAGTCTCCTTTCATTCTCCAAAGCTTCATCTCTTATCCTTATTTGCTCTAAAGCCTCATCTAATTCAGCTTGGAGATCTCTTCCGGCCATCTCTTTCCCTTTTTTAATGCTCTTGGATCTAGATCTAAGGGTTTTCTCCGGTTCGGGATCGAATGGAGCTAAATCCTTACCACGAGATCTTCGCATACACCTAAAGAGTGAGATGTCCTGAAAAGCAAAGACACAAACCAAAAAGAGAACAAAAGCAACAAGAAAGATCTACACTATAAACAATCACAAAATAGACTCAACCTAGACCTAGTCCCCGGCAACGGCGCCAAAAACTTGTCACGCTCAGGATGTGATACGCAATGGGTTTTAAATTTATATTCTCGTTATATTTATCCTAACTCCTAGCGAAACCCGCAGTGTACGGGACGTTTGTAGTAGGGATAGTATTCCGAGGTCGAACACAAAGACTAAGGTGAGATTGATTCGATTTATGATTAAGTCTAGTGAAGATCTAGGTTAAGAAAAGAGAGGGAAATAAAGAAATGAAAATCTCAATGTTTTTGGTGGGTTTTTAGGTGATCAATCAAGGATCACAAATCATACAAAATGAACAATCAACTAAGCTACGAATCAACGCAAGCAAACAAGCTAAACACGAGATATAAATCAAAGAAGAGAAGCGATTCTATGGGTTGGAAATTCCGGTTATGGTATAGGACTCAAGCTATCTAATCGTTCTTTGGATTAACTATGATATGTTGGGAGTAAGTATTTCTAGATTGGGATCAATCACTGGGTGGGTCTCATGTTCCACTAATCCATCCCTAAGGTCTCATCACCGGGTAAGTCTCTAAGAACCTAGGGGACGGAATTCTACACAAACCAGATTGTCTCCTAGAGATCTAACCTATTCTTACCGGGTAGGTCTCGAAAGGGTTAGTCCTAAGCAACTATCCTAGCACACTTAGTCCAATGGCGGCTTATGAGGCTCACCACTACCTAGGGTTTGTCATCTTTGGAATCTAAGAGCAAGGATTACCGGGTAAGTCTCTCCTAACTCTTAGTTGCTAACACTAGGTCACCCTAGGATAGATTTACCTCAACAAACACTTAGGGTTTCAACATTCTAGCAATCTAAAGCTAGATCCATCAAACAAAGGAGAATCACGGGTTGTTCTACACCTTCCACGGTCGTGGAAAGGCAAGAACAAACCGTGGACTCCAACAGAAGCTACGTCCAAGCAAGAGAGTCATCCAAGGGCTAATCTAAGTTCATCCTATCATAGTCCTAGCCATAAACATTCCTTCCTTACCCTAGAATCACATCTATTTAGCCTACAACATTCATCATAGCAATCATAATCATCAAACATAAAATCATAACTTCCATTTGTAAGATAATGAAGAGAAAGAGATGAACAAGAGAAGTAAACAAACCAAGCTGAAAAAATGGAATTAGAATGACTCACAACCCTTCTTAAAGAAGGTTCAAATGGTTCATACAACTTTAGAAATTGATTCCGAAATTCTTCCCTACAAAGCTATCAAAGTCTATCAATGGTGTGTTCTTCTTCTTCTCCAACCAAGCTCTTCTCCAATGGTAGCCTTCTTCTCCTTCTTCCAAGAATCTTCTTGTTGAGAGAATATTTTGATTGGATGATAGTGGATAATGGAGAGCTGCTCCAAGATGATTCTCTCAGCCAATGCAGGACCACTTTTATACTACAACTTTGCAAGAGCTGGCCAAGAGATCGTGGCACAGCTGTCACGAAAACCTGGCAAAATCCACGGGCAGAATCACGGTCGTGGAGTGTCAGTGAACCGTGATTCTGTGCTTCAGCTTTGCCTTTGATCATTAATCTTCGATTTGGTGCATGGCTTGTGTTGGCAAGGTTCCATGAGTCCTCCCTAGCCTTTAGCTTGCATCCTAGTGGGTCCGAGGGTGTGTCATCTTGATGAATGATCCTCAAACGTATCGTTTTAGCTCCTAAATCTCCCAAAATACCTACAAAGCAATGCACAAGTCCGTGTAGATGTCTATCTCGACAAAATACGTGAATTGAGTGCAAACGTCGTGAACTAGTGCTAAACCGTGCATGAATGAGCGAGAAATCTATCTAAATGATTACCTAAACCAAAGTCATAAATCGTGTTATCACATGCAAGCATGTCATATTCTTATAGGACGTTCATGACAATTTGATAGAAGAACTAAGCATAATGGGTATACTAATAGATATTCATTTGAGTTTAATGGTCAAACACTAACTCTTAAACCCATCACCTCATTGTAGATTGTTGAATGCTATGAGAAAAAGAAGGAAAAAAAAACTTGGAGCAAAGTGTAGGCAAGAAGAAAGGAGGAGATTAGGAGAATCTCTATCCAGTGAAGAATCTCGCCCCATTGTAGAAAAATCCTGCCCCAATGCAAAATATCTCTCCCCAGATTAGAATCTCACCCTAGTGCAGGATTATCTTGCCCCAGTGAAGGATTATCTCGCCTTAGTGCAAGAATTTCTCACCCAATGTAGAATCTTGCTCCAATGCAAGCACATCTCGCCCTAGCGCAGAGATCTCGGTCTAGCCTTCTAGAGTCCTTTTATCATTTAAGAAAAGTTACATCCATGACTATACCAATTTGGATGCTATTCACATGAGCTCATGTAAAAGCCTAGTTACTTTGAGTGATAAAGCTAAGGTGACCTTACCCCAAACCACCCTAAACCTTCTAGATGAGTTTAGTGATGTGTTCTTGGATGAGATTTCAACTGGGCTTCCACCTTTTAGAGGCATTGAGCATCATATTTACTTAATTCCAAGTGTTACACTTCCAAATCGTCCGGCTTATAGGATGAACCCTCAAGAGAGTCAAGAGATTCAAGACCAAGTGCAAGAGATCTTAGATAAGGGTTATGTAAGAGAGAGTTTGAGTCCATTTGTTGTTCCCGTCCTTTTAGTACCTAAGAAGGACAATATATCGAGGATGTGTGTTGATTGTAGGTCAAATAATAATATCACTATTAAGGTTTTAGGAGGCATGGCAGATGGAAAGAGTTTATAGAGAGATTTTTCCTTATATCATTAAGTATAAGAAGGGTAAGGATAATGTTGTTGTTGATGCTCTTTCTAGGAGACATTCTTTAATCACTACTATGGATTCTAAGGTTTTAGGCTTCTACTACATAAGGATCTATACGATGATGATGCTGACTTTGGAGACATCTATAAGCATTGTAAGTCTCAAGGTTCCTTCAATAAATTCTACTTGTTTGAAGGGTTTTAATTAAGGTTGATAAGGTGTGTATTCCAAGATGTTCCCTAGGTTATTGCTTGTTGAGGAAGCCATATGGGAGGCTTAATGGGACATTTTGAGAGGGATAAGACATATCACATGCTGCAATCACATTTTTATTGGTCTCATATGCTTAAGGATGTAGAGAACATGATTAAGAGATATCTTGTGTGTTTAAGTGCTAAGGCTAGATTGAAACTCATGGCTTGTACACCCCTCTTCCTACACCTACTTCACCTTGGGTAGACATAAGTATGTAGAGAACATGATTAAGAGGTGCTTAAGCATGATCAATATGAAAAGAAAAGAAATCGAATTGCCTTAATCATTCTAAAAAGATGTGTAAGAACTTATAATGCGGTTTCAACCTTCAACACTCAACATGATTTAGAATGAAAGCAAATTATCATTCATGCATAAAAATTTCAATAAAGTATTCAAATCCCACAAATGTCATAAATCAATTCAAACATATAAGAATCATCATAGCTATTCCACAACACAATATCATCACAAAATTTTTTAAAATTTTTCAAATTTTTTGATAAAATATAATGCAAGACATAAAACATGCAAAAGGTATTACAAATACCTCCACCCCATACTTAAAACTCACATTGTCCCCATTGTGAAGAGAAAAAAAGGTGAAAAGGATACTCACAATGTAAGGTCGCGAATTAGGCAAGGTGAATCATTCCTCGGACGGTGGTGGCGGCAATGTATAGAAGCTTGGGTAGGGAACTCTGAGTACTTTGATCGGCGTCGGAGAATGTTGCTGAATGAAGAAGAGGAACATGTCTCGGTCGCATAAATTTCCGTAAAAAAAGTTTTTAGCTGAAAAATCTCGGCCGAAATTTTACCCACGGAAACTGGTCTGTCCGAGATTTTTATAAAAGCTGCTCTCGACATATTTTCCACGACCAAAAAATTCAAAATCTCGCCCATGAAACTGGTACTTGCCCGAGATTTTCAGCTTCCGCACCCGTTTCTCTTGCGAACGGTTTTCGAACTTCTTTTCCATCAAATCCTTGGTATTGCAGCAATCTCACTCAGTTCATCATCCATTCTCTCAAGAAGACTTAAGTCCTATCAATCAAAGCCACGAAAGTACAAAACATACCAAACAAATAAATCTAACTAAACTATCTAAGGAAAAGACAAAGACATACATTGGGTTGCCTCCCAAAAAGCGCTTGGTTTAAGGTCGCTAACTGGACTAACTCCATGGAATTACTCAATGTACCTTGAATATCTTGGATTTCTCATCACATCCACAATAGAACTCTTCCAAAAAGATTCCGGTTCTTAGTTTCACCGGCAAATGGTAGGATCCCCCACGTACAAGCTTGTACGGTTTGGTTCTCACCGAAATCCTACCTTTCTTCCTATGCTTCCATGGGACATAAATCAAATTTTTGTCTCATCATTTCCTAGATCGAGCAAGCAGCTTCTCGAGAATTCTCGTAGCTTCCCCATCTCCATCTTTGGGATGACGTATGGTCTTTGTCACGTGAGTGACCCCATACTTGAACAGAAGAAACTTTGTTGCCTTAGCAGTGAGGCGCTTGCTAAATCCACTCCTTGTAGTCCAAGGAGCATCTACTTTCATCAAATTCAGGGTAGGTTTCATCTTGACCTTAGAAGGTTCTTTCGGAAGAGACCTCCAACTCTTAGGTGCATTCCTGGAAAAATCTAGAACTTTAAAGGGAGTAAGAGCAAGTACCTTGTGAATCCCTTCAAAACTCGGGACGAGGTTTGTGTTAGGATGAATCCACACATAAAACTTCTCTCAACTCAGCTGATCCTTCTTTGATCTCGACCGCAGTTTCAGTAGTTGGGTAGAGGTCTTTCACTTCTTCCTTTTCTTCAATGAGGACTTCAAGAGGGGGTTAGGAATCAACAAGAGGAATGCTTAAAACTAGTGGTTCTTCCTTGTACACCTCTTCCAGCTTAGCTGTGTTAGCTTAGGATAAGTTGTTGTCGAGCTTCTTCATCAATTTCTCGCGCATTGATTCAAGCTGATCTAAAAGAGGTTGCTCATAAACCTTTTGAGGCATATGCAGCTTATCCCAATACGCAAGCTCATCCTCAATAGCCTCTTCTCTTTCTCTTTTGTCACTAAATTCGACGAACGTAAATATGTGCTGCAAATATTCATACTCCTCCAACCTAGCTATTTGTCTTGCTCTCCAGGCTAGATCAAATGCAGGTTCATAGCTCCTTGTAGCCATTGGAATCCCTAAAAAGTCAAAAACTCATAGGAAAAAGATTAAAAGCAAAAGCGTCTAAGCTAGACAAGCGAATTACCGACTTGGTCTAGACCAAATCCCCGGCAACGGCGCCAAAAACTTGTTCACTCAAAAATGTGTGTAAATAAGCTTTAAACTTATACCGAGAATAAGTGAACCCGCAGTGTATGGATCAATCGCAGTAAAAGCAAGTATTCCATGGTCGATCACATGGACTTGGTGAAATCAAGTCGATAAAGAAATCTAGCTAGACAATTTTGCAAATATTGATACTCAAAAGCAACAAAAGCGATAATATGAATATACGTAATAATTGGAAAAACGCAGATTCTAAAGATTAAGGAATCCAATTGTGGTTTACGATTCAAGACTTCTAAAGATGTAAAGGACAGAGTTGAGATTGCAAAGGAAAGGTGTTTCTAAGGTAGGATAGATCACAAGGGAGGTCTCACTATCCGCTATTCCACGCCAATGAAGCTTATCACCGGGTAAGTCTCAAAGCTTCAAAGGAAAGGAATGATAGTCCCAAACCAACCACTCAACCTAAGGAAATAGAATTAACCATCACCGGGTAAGTCTCAAGTTAACTCACAAAGGCAAGAGGAAGACACTCTCAAAACCTAATAAAGGATAAGCCTTTATTACCTAGAACTCATCATCGTTGGTAATCAAACAAGAGAATCACCGGTTAAGTCTCTTCCCTAGCAAGGATATAGGTTAGGAAAGTTCAACAAGGGTAGGGTTTAGGCAATCTTCAACCAAGGCTAAAGGATATAACAATGTATACACGACAGAAGAAACCACGGGTGGATCTTGGGAAATCTCGGCCGAGATTCTCAAGAACAGCCCGTGGAAACGTATTCTGCGACGGTTAAATCTCAACTCTCAAGGTCCAATATGTTTGTAAGGTCAATCTATCATCATCATCACCTAAACCACAACCTTCAACCAATCACCCTAGAATCGCAAGGGTTTTAGCCAACAATCATCATATTCAAATCAACAATCATATATGAAATCAAGAATGGAATGTAACCAATAGAACCAAAAGAAACACAAGAATTACTAAACAAGGCGTTCTCTAATATCATAAACTGAATCAAATCAGATCAAATAACAAATATCCAATCTTTAATCAAAAGGCAAAATAAATCAAGAACCTAAACTTCTTCAAGAATCCTTTTTCAAATCTTCCCTCAATTGTTGTTGTCGTACGGGTTGTCAACAATGGCGTAGAAAGACAACTTCCGTGGGGCGTCTTCAATGGGCAATCTTTAATGGGGTCCGTTTCAATGTTGAAGGCTATAGGATATTTATTGTAACACCCCAAATTCTGAGAACTCGGGGAGCTACCGGTTAAGACCTCACAATGGTTCCCGACCATAGTTTGACAACAATTTTACTTGGATCTTACAACAAGGCACAAAAGTATTTAAAACATTTGAAAACTATAAACAATATATACATGGAGAATATTTATCAGCCTTACAAGAAAAGATACTAAAACGACGCATATGAAGAACAAAAGACATCCCCATCCCCAACTAAATGAGTATGTGGACCCGACTGACCATTTTCTCCGGATCTCTCTACAAATGTCTTAACCTGCAAGGCATCTACAAGCGGTATAAAACCGTTAGCTAACATTCTATGCATAAGTATAAAGGTAAAAGCACAAACACACAACATACACAATCAACATGCAACACTCAATCCTTTTATTATCTTTAATTAGGTGATAGGTTATTACTAATGATACTTATTTTGTGACACGAGGGATTCCCAAACCTCGCCCTGTCCCTGTTTACCAACGCGGAATGGTACTAATGCATCTGACCGTCTACCTGACTGGGTTGGTCGCAGGGAACCTCCTAGACTCTCGCAAGAGCTAGGCAGATGATGTCACGACCCGTTATCATACACTTGGGTCAATTACGTAAATAATAAAGTCAGCCTAATCCGGTTTCGTTATTTATTATGACTAACAAACACCACTCATACACCTTAAACTCATACAAGAAGCCAGCTAAGTAAGTCCGTTGACTTACCAGTCTCCAAGAGCAACCGATTAGCACACCCTCAAGTTCCCCTCGGGTAACGCACAACGCCTATTCAAGACAAGACAAACGAATCAAACAACGCTCTAGTCAACTAGAAGTCCTTAGACTTCTAGGTTCAACATCCTCACAAGAACATAAACGCATAAGATTGATCGACACTTAAAGCCTAACACAACTCTTCTAAACTAAACTATACTTATACTTAACTTCGGAATATCCTAAATCTGGATTAACCCAACGGACCGCTCTCCACTTTTACTACATGCTCCTATACATATCCATCAACAACATATCCAAAATCAAGTCCAACTGAGGTCAATAACCCCTCCAAATCTACTTCACAAAACTGCATCACAAGCAGTTTTTCTAACACTTCGAATATTTCAGCAACCATCCAGAACACTGCTTACAGCCTTGACTTTGAATAATCATAATTTCTAAACCTCTCGATGGAATCCTCTCAAATTTTCATATATTCTACTATGAAGTCTTAACTATGAGATATCCAAAATTCAAGTGTAACCGAGAAATATAACCCAATTAAATCTATATCACAAAACTGGATCACAAGCAGTTTTAGACAACATTCAGCATAACCTATAAACCGCTCAAGGTCTCTACTTTGGGTCGCCATAACTCTTAAACTGCAACTCGGATTCCTCTCAAATTTCAGGATGTTCTACTATGAAATACCAAATATAACATATCCAAGAATCAGCAATAAAGGAGTCGTCTAACTTATTCAAATCTGGATCACAAAACTAGCAGTTTTTCCAACACTTAAGAAATTTCAGCACAACAGAAAAAAACTATTTGCGACCCAATCTTTGAAAATTCATAAATCCTAAACCACTCGTTGGGTTGATCCCAAATTTTGATATGTTCTACTATAAAATCTTATCTATAATATATCCAAAATTCAGCAGTAAAGGAGATCAAAATCTTATTCAAAACAATCTCACAAAACTGCATCACATGCTGTTTTTCTCAACATTCAGCATCCTTATAAAAACAACATGAGGAGTTAACTTTGCAACATCAAAACTCTCAAATTGCAACTCCGATTATTCCCAAATTTTAGCATGATCTACTATGTACTACTCACTACAACATATCCAAAATTCAGCAAGAAAGGAGGTGTCTAACATACCCTAATATGGACTCGAAAAAGCCTGCTTGTCAGTTCATTGCCCAGTCAACAACCCGGAATCCTTCTCGCTACTGTTGTGTTTCTGTACAGGGTTTGCAAGTATCCATCAGTCCTAGAATATATCAAGGAAGACAAGGAGAGGG
Organism: Fagopyrum homotropicum; assembly: GCA_033239125.1. NCBI lineage: Eukaryota > Viridiplantae > Streptophyta > Magnoliopsida > Caryophyllales > Polygonaceae > Fagopyrum > Fagopyrum homotropicum. Next base: position 75,394,078 of record BSWB01000008.1, read on the forward strand.
AGGACCATCCTTACTGAATCACGTACTCGATTGTAGAGGAGAGCGGCGCTTGTGCAGAGGGGAGAAGATCTGGTCCCAAGCATCCAGCAGTCCCGGTGGTTGTGTACAAAGGCGAGCAGATCAGGACTCCCGCCTGAGTTGTGGCTGCGCAGAAGGCTCCAAGGTTGGGTGCTTCCACAGGCTGCACGAAGGGTCGTTGAGGGATGGCGGTAGAGTGGCTTTGACAAGGACAGCAAGGTGGGGAGAGGGAGGGTCGACGGTTTGCAACATCTTCAGGGCTGATGTACGTCATTGGCCAGCACACGAGAGAGGAGTACTTTGGGCCACCTCCAGCTGGGCCTCCTGGGGTGCTCCGATTCATGCAGACAAGTGAGAAGCAAAGGACTTTCATTTAAATCCAACAAGAAACATGGGCCAAAAATAAGGTGAGAATAAGTGGGCTGAAAGTTTGTCAAGACTTGTCAAAAACTCGTCATGGCTTTGTCAGGCCCATGCATGACTTCGTCACAGAGTTGTCGGGCTTCGTCATGACCTCGTCTCAGCTCCATCATGGTCTCGTCACAGCTTTGTCACAGTCTCGTCTCAGCCTTGTCATGATCTCGTCTAAAGTCGTCGTTAAGGATTAATTATAAGAATTAGAGTTTGATATAATTCTATCATTTTATTTGAATTAAATTCTACATAAAATGATTAAAAAATTATAAGAATTAGGATTTGATATAATTATATCATTTTATGTGAATTAAATTCTACATAAAATGATAAAATTTGTGAAGAAAGAAATACTAGATAGAATGTGAACCGTCAACGGCTCGAAGTCCGAATTGATTCGGAATTAAACGGAATAAAAAAATTCCGGATATTACATTTATAGGGATAAATATGGGTTTTACAAGCATTAGCCTTACAAAAAGATCGCAATTTAAAGATAAACCCTAGCTTAAAGATGAACTACAGCTTAAAGATAAAACCCTAAGTTTTTTGGCCGAAAAAGAAATTGAGCCCGTTGGTATCAGAGTTCACTTTGGCACATATCGTAGTCCACTCCGCAACATCAGAGTTTGCTCCAGGGTATCAGAATACACTCCGTGAAATCAGAGATTACTCCAACGCGGTATTAGATATTACTCCAATGCGGTATCAGAGTTCACTTTGGCGGTTCCTAGCTCCCTTTTATTTCTCCTTATCTCTCCGCATCAAAGCTTAATCCTTAAATATGTCATTCCGCTCTATAATTCGCCAAATTACCTATAAGTGTAACAAAACTTTGTGTAGATCTCTATTCTAACAATATAGGTGAATATAAACCAAAATTGCCATAAATGTATGTCTATGCATGCAAAATAAAGGGAAAAACTAAATAAATGCATGCCTAAATACAGGTCATAATTCATGTCATCAGATCTCATGCATACCATGCACACGTAAAGGCATAGGGGAAAGTAAGGATTGCAGCTTTGAAGCTTCTAAGTTATTTTATGAGACATTTTGTCACCTTTAAGCTCTAGACATTCTAAAGGTAGTTTTTATCTTATATTTTTAGGATTATTTTTTATTCATTTAGATGGAGGTCTTCAGGCTATAAAGGCCTTCACCCTACACGGTTTTAGGTTAGATTATTTTTTAACAAATTTCGAGAGATACTCGATTTCTTCTCTTATGAAGACTTCATTTTATTCATTCCAATTCAGCCAAAAAGAGAGTCTTTGATTGAATCGTTGTGATTCCTTGCTAGATTGTTCTTGTGTGTGTTAATCTTCTTAGAGATTGGTATTCCTAATCAATTCTAGTCTCTTCTTGAGCTTGTCTCAGTTTGAAGACTTGTGTAAAGTTGAAGAAGGAAGGGTTAAGGTAATTCACTGCTTGGGTTTTAATCCAATCGATCAAAGTTCTAGTAAGTAGGTTCTTCGATCTTGACATATATTTCCATCAATTCATCCATCCCATATTCATATCTAATCTAGCCATCAACCATCCATATCTTGCCTTCTTCGTTTCATTTGTTTTTGAGATCTCGCTATAAAGGTTATTCATTTCGGTCGAGATTCTTAACTGAGATTTCTAGTTTGAGGGTTTTTGTGGACTTCTAATCTAGATCCATCATTGTGGCCTCAACCATGCATCATGACCCCTTCTGGATAACCCAACATCACACATTAAGAGCTCTCGGGTTTAGTTTAGCTTGTGACTGATGATCACAAGTTGTACAACCAAAAGGTCTTAAGTGTTATATATTTGGTTTTTTACTTATCCACATTTCTTGTGGGTCTTAAATCCTATGGAAGAAGGATTTTTATTTATCAAGTAAGAAGTAGTAAGTATAGTCTCTCCCCAAAGGGATTGTCTCATCCTAGCAGAAAAGAGTATGCATATGGATTTTTCCAACAAAGTCCGATTCATCCTCTCAGCAGTGTCATAATGTTGAGGGGTTCCTGGAACAGTCAAGTGTCGTTTTATATCATTTTGCATGCAATATTCATTAAAATCATGGTTACAAATTCTAAACCATTATTAGTTTTTGGACGCTTGACCTTATGGTCATTTACATTTTTAACTTTGGTTTTTCAAAGCTTAAATGTGTTGAAAGCTTCACTTTTGGCCTTAAGTAATTACACCCAAACCTTTCTAGAAAAGTTATCTATAAAGGAGATAAAATATTTTATACCTCCTATAGTATCAACTTAGGTGTGGCCCAAAGGTCTAAATGTATGACTCAAGTGGGTATTTGGCAACATATGTTTGATCTATTGAAGGTCAACCTAGCTGCTTTGCCAAAAATACAGTTTTCACACATGTCTAAAGAAGCAAGTTTATGATCAAAATAATCATTTTTAAGCGTGTAATGCAGGCCTTTATTTCCTATATTTCCAAAACGAGCTGTCATAATTTGGTTTTATCAAGTTTCATGTTCACAACAAAAATTAAAACATTCAATACAGGGAACCTATTACTTAATATAAACCAATTTTCTTCACACTTTTGAGGACTTTACCATTTTAATCACATTCCTAACACCATTATATGTGTGAATCTAGCAGCCTAGGTCATCAAAAACACTTTTAGACAATAAGTTTCTTCTAAGTTCAGGCATCGACCTAACTTGTTGAAGAGTTTTGATTTTATTATCATGCATGATAAAGGGTATATTACCAATGCCTTTTATAGATAAGAAAGTATGATCACCTAATCTAACCATCCCAACATCACATTTACGCAGAAAATCAAAATATTTTCTTATGAGAAGTGAAATGCATGGTACACCCAAAATCTAGAATCCAAGCATGAGATTCATCGTTAGAAACAACAATAAATTCATTTTCATAGAAAAAAAAATCACATTCAAAGATATTGGTTGAACCATATATTTTTGGATTTATTAGCATCAACCTATTTCCTCTTATGACAATCAGGAGTCTTGTGACCTTTAATACCACAATACTAACATATATAACTTCCTTTTTATTAGATTGATTAGAAGAATTCTTTTGATTATTACTATTATTAGAGTCACCGTTACTATTTTGATCGTTGTTGTCCTTTTTCTTCTTATTTTTGCATTTAACAAACATGACATCATAAATTGTCATGTAGTAAGAGGGCATATCATAATAGTATTGTCGATCATTTAACCCTAGGGGTGGGCATGGGGCGGGACGGGACGGGATAGGGGTCGTCCCGCGTCTCGTCCCGCAAGTTATTTGCAGGACGGGATGAGACGGGATTTACGACTTTTTTTCTTCGTCCCGCGAGGGCCTTCTCCCAAGTGGGACGGGACGGGACGGAATGGGACAAATTCCGCGCAAATTATGCACCAATTATATTCAATATATATGCTTGTTTTCTCTCATGTTTAAAGACACAAATGATCGGGGGGAAAAAACTCGATACCTAATTATCGATTCATGACGCCTATATTAGTAGTTAATACATTGAAAACAAATTCAAGTTACATCAAAGTGTTGTAACACCCCAAATTCTGAGAACTCGAGGAGCTATTGGTTAGGACCTTACAATGGGTCCCGACCTTAGTTTGACAACAATTTCACTAGGATCTTACAACAAGGCACAAAAGTATTTAAAACATTTGAAAACTTTAAATAATATATACATGAAGAAAATGTATCAGCCTTACAAAGCAAAGGTACCAAAACGACATATAAGAAGAACAGAAGACATCCCCGTCCCCAACTAAATAAGTACATGGACCCGGCTGACCATTCCCCCCGGATCTCTCTACAACTGTCTTAACCTGCAAGGCATCTACAAGCGGTATAAAACCGTTAGCTAACATTCTATGCATAAGTATAAAGGTAAAAGCACAAACACACAACATACACAATCAACATGCAACACTCAATCCTTTTATTATCTTTAATTAGGTGATAGGCTATTACTAATGATACTTATTTTGTGACACGAGGGATTCCCAAACCTCGCCCCTGTCCCCGTTTACCAACGCGGAATGGTACTAATGCATTTGACCGTCTACCTGACTAGGCTGGTCGCAAGGAACCTCCTAGACTCTCGCAAGAGCTAGGCAGATGATGTCACAACCCGTTATCATACACTTGGGTCAATTACGTAAATAATAAAGTCGGCCTAATCCGGTTTCGTTATTTATCATAACTAACAAACACCACTCATACACATTACACTCGTACAAGAAGCCAGCTAAGTAAGTCCGTGGACTTACCTGAATCAGATCTCGACTCTCTTAATCACAACTCAATCTGTAACTGTATAACTCGGTTGCCTGTCAAAGGAGGCAAGTGGATCAACACATATCCCATATACTTAGAAGTCTAAGACTTCTAAGATATAAGATCCTATCGGAAGAGAAATTATACTAAAATACACGTCTAAGGTAAAATGACCATTTTACCCTTGGTCCCGAATCTTCTAAAAAAATCTCGTAATATGTACTTAATTCTTACGTGAGACCAACTATCATATTCTAACTCTTAAAGTTGAGGCTAGTTCAAGACTAGAACATTAAATGTTTTCTTTAACCTTCTAAAAAGGTCACTAGGGTCCAACTTTGGCTTCAAATATAAAATTCGAATAAACTTATAAAAATTCCGAGATAATTCTCTAGATCATCTATGATATCTCATCTACTCCTAGGAACAAGAATTTCTTAAAACTGTTCAACCATTACTTCTACAAAAATTTCCAAAGTTGGTTACAACACTTGAAATTTTCTATACTTAGCCAAAAACTGAGTGTGTTTTCTAACTGTACAACAAGTCCACTTTGAGCCTCTATGATTCTAAATCCCACCGTTGAATTCATTCCAACTTTTGACATATTAACCTATGCATGGCGCCAAACAACATCTCAAAACCTGAACGGTGGATCTTATCTCTAAGGCATCAAAAAGTATGCTCAAATTTGTCTCATCAACACAGTTTCTGGAAATTTAGCAACCACTTAACCAAACAGCACATTGTCTTAACTTTGAAAAATCATAACTCCTAAACCACTCGATTAAATCCTCTCAAATTTTGGTATACTATACTATGTAAGCCTAACTAAGACATATCCAAAATTCAAGTCCAATAGAGGTCAATAACCTATTCAGACCTATCTCACAAAACTGCATCACAAGGAGTTTTTCTCAACACTTAGAAATTTCAGCACAACAGAAAAAATTGCTTACGACCCAATCTTTGAAAAATCGTAAATCCTAAACCACTCGCTGGATTCCTCCCATATTTTAATATGATCTACAAAAATATGCCAACTATATCATATAGAAATTTCAAGCCCAACAGAGATCAAAAGTCTATTCAAAACTATCTCCCAAAACAGCGTCCCATGTTGTTTTTCTCAACTCAGCACATTTATAAAAACTGCATGAGTCAAATTTGCAACATCGTAACTCTCAAACCGTAACATGGATTCCTCTAAAATTTTAGTATGATTTATTATGAAATATCATCTATGACATATCCAAAAACCAGCCAAAAAAAAAGAGTCTATTTTATCCAAATTTGGACCCGAAGTTGACTGCTCGTCAATGTTGGAAAGCTAAAAAAAATGTAACATCTCCTTGTAATTGTTCCTTTGGCTGCAATCATCATCCTATACACACACATACTTCATCTATTTGTTGTACAAGAGTAATATCAGAGGATCCACTTCACTTACCGGACTGCAGCAAGGAGGAGGACCCGCTGCTACTGCGTCGATCGGCACCACCAACCTCCGGGATCGCTGGCTCAGTTCGGCTTCACCGCTGCAGTGGTTGGAAGGCCCATCCTTGTTTCACTGTTGACATTCTGATTAGGCCGAGAAGGGCGACAGAAGAAGCACAAGACGGTAGGGGAGAGAAGGGTTGGCTCACCTCACTTACGAACCCACCGAGTCGCACGCTAGGATGAGGAGTAGAGTCACGCTGTTGTAGGCACGCGAGAAGGCTCGAGTTCTGCTTCCGTCGGCACTGGCTTCGGGGAGGCTCTTCCAAGGTTGCAGTTGTGGGGAGGTTCGGTAGTAACAGCAGACGGGCTGCGTGTTTCTCGTGGTCTCCGACGAAGACAAGGCCTCGTCACCAGCAACGAGACCGACGCAGTGTGGCGGCTACTAAGCAGCAGAGCGATCGTTAAGTCTTACTGGTGCGAGGATGTTGCGATAGGTAGGGAGAGTTGACGAGGAAGAGGGTAGCGGCAGTTAGATTAGGAAAAAGAATTAGGTTTAGGCTAAACATGATTAAGGGAGCTGATTAGGGTATAGGATACTTTTGGGCCGGCTGGGTAATTTGACCAGATGTTGGGCCGGGTCCTTAACTTAAAAGGTGGGCTGACTGAAAGCGTCGTTACTCGTACGATACCGCTTTTCGAGTTTTAAAAAAAACGAAAAACTATTCGGGTTACATTTTTATCTTTTTATGTGAATTAAGGTCACATAAAATGATAGAATGTGATATTGTTTTATTTAATTTAAAACGAAAAGATTGGCGGATCGGAATCCGTTTTGATCGGGTATTAAACGGAAAATAAAAATTTTTCGGGTATTACATCAGTGCCCCCTTAAAATAAGTTTTGTCCCGAAACTTAGAACAATGTATTTAATCAAACGACTTCCAAAATTAAACTTATATATCCTAGTCTTACTAAATTTTAATTTCGTTTTCTAAACTCATGTAACCCTATCGAAGCGTAACGAAAAATCCGGTCGTTACATCAGATCCCCCTCAAAATAAGTTTCGTCCCGAAACTTAGGGTAAGACAGTCCTGATCGGCCTTTAAGGCACCCATGGGTGTGTTTGATCACTATACACAAGTCTCGTCGTTTCCACATCTAAGTATCCCGCACATCAAGGTTACCAAAAGAACACATCACTGACTAAACACTCAATCATGAAATAAACAAGCAGTCAAACAATATCACACATACAAGGTCCAGCCCTAACTCGTCACTCCCGAGGTTACAACTATCACTACATAGGTTTTTGAAAGGTTACGTCTCTTACTATCCCTAGTATCTTAGGTAGCCTTATCAGCTTTTCATAAAACCACTAAATCTTAAATCTTTTCAGGTATTTAGATCATAAGCGCCTGCTACCACGTTCTAGAGTGGTTACCGGATATCTCACCGGTATCATCCGGCTTAACTGTCGGATCCTCTAATATGATAACCTAACACGTGTCTGGTAGGTATCTCTCCACTGAAATTCTCCAACTCGGTTCCCAAACTTAGTCTCCGTGGAGAACTGAAGATACACTCTCCAATAGGGTGAGGAATACTAGTCCATCAGTCACTTTTACCGCTTTAAAACTTCCAATGGTTGTCTTACACAACTCACTTCCAGATCCTTTGATGACCCTACGGAAAATAATCTATTCAACTTCCTTCCCTTCGTTATGACCACTTGCTTCCGGCCTTCTAAAAAGGTTCTGACTACACACTCAGGCCAAAGGTCTTGAACATCCACCACACTTACCAAGTGCCCAATGCTCTTCATTTCACGACCCACTTGGTCTTGTCTTTTAATATTACTCAGTCATCTTATTCCTCAGGTAAGGAATCATCACCTTTACCCTTTTCAGGTCTAACACTCGAGACAACTAAAAATCAAATCTAGTGGTCATCCTCTTTGTTCACTTGGCTGCATTATTATATTATTTACAGATCTCTAATATATCGTTTCCTCAAACTTAGGCTTCTCACACATTTTCCAAGATCCTAAGTGACATAGAATATGTCCGGAATGACGGTATTAGACACAGTGATCTCCTATCACCGTTATTTGATCCTAACTACTCCATAATTGTTAACATACCATCCGCAGTGCACTCTTTTATCCACTATGGTTATCAGACCAGTAATACCCCTGCCGCTTATTTCCTTATATGGCTTCGACTCAGTAGGGTAGCTACTCACCTTGAGTTCCCTAGTGAAGACCATGCACCATACTTTTATTACATCGTCAAGTCTATTCTCAATCCATCGGGAAGACGACTCTATAGTCCTCCATTCGGTATAAAATTCCCACACTACTTACCTATTGACATGTGACGAAGTCATCATGTTTCACTTGGATCCATAATAGGTTACTAATCTCTTTCTATAACCTCTTACATGCACATACTTTCCTGTCTACCTTGATGGTGATACAGCTCCCGTACAATATTTTTAGTCACTCCGCGTAACATATCTCACGTTCCTTCCAAGCGAAATGCATTTCACCAACTATCATCATCTTAAACTCGACACGTCGTTTTTCTGTACCATTGCTTCCAGCTTTGTGGGTTAGGACCCACCACGCTTCCACTACGCTACTCTGATAATTCTGTTGTCACTCATTAATCCTAAGGACCTTTTTTGTTAAGTATAAAATGATTGACCCCAAAACTCTTTCTTCCAATTACACCATGAGTCTTATACGGATGAAGTACCAAGTACCTTTTTTACTTGCCTTAAGAAAAAAAAAACAACGATTGAAAAACAACTTCTTCCGCTTACTTTCTTAATCGTTCTACCACGGATCCAAACTCCCTGACTTGACCGGAGTTTGATCTTAACTAGCCAAGAAGTAACCCTTAAAACATTTCTCTTTATACCTTTAATTCATCCAAGAAGATTGTCGTTGCCTACTTGAGGAAATCCTCTAAGGCATTGGTAAAGCTACTCCATAGATCAACAGTCACAAATATCTCTTCTTAACGGCACATAACTCATCAATACCAAACCATACTTGCACGTCCTTGGTTGATATCGGTCAGTCTATAATTGACTTATCTCAATTTCATACCTCTACTGGTATTAAACTTTTGGTGCACATCACCTACTAATTAATCCTTTTATCCTTCTTTAGTTCGTCTTATCTTTCACTCTTTTGCTTCCTTTGGGACAACTGTCTTTCTCAAGTCCGATTGTGTCATTCATCTGGCATAAATAGTCGTTTAAAGTTTCTACGATAGCTTGAAAGCGCCTTTGACATTCTTATGGCCGAAATGATCATCCACTTGTAGATCCTTTTGCATGGACCATTTGTGTTGATGGCTTAGGTCTCGTGATAATTCGGGTTACCTGAACTCTCGAGTCTAGCAAGGCCGTTTTCCCATATAGATTTTTTCACTGGTGTTGGTGGTAATATCGCCTTCCTAAATCTCCGTTCACCCTGCTACAGGCTTCCATTCTTTGGATATTGGCGTCGTTGTTTCTTTCAAACTTCTTATATCTCCGAGGAGGTCAAAACCTCCCCACGCTTGTGGGGTCTGCCTTTTCGCTTTTACACTCAATTGTAGGTCTTCATTCCGTGCACCTTAGATTCTCACACCCGGATTGACACTTTGTCTCTTCTGGTTTCTCATGCCCATAATGGTCTATGTGGCATCCACCTCGATTATAATGTCCTTGATTCCGCAATCTTGGTTGTACTCAATTCTACTTGTCTCGTTCCAATATTGTTATCTCTACTCCGCAATCTTATAGTCTCTTACATGGTCTTCTAATTCCGTCTCTCGGCCTCGTATGCCCGAGTTCCTTGTACGACCTTCTATTGCTTCTAACTGAACTGACTCAGGGATTTCTTCCTTATCTGATTGTGCTTATGTTAAAAATTATCTTCACAACTTTACTTCCTTGCTCACTTGTTCTTTGGATGCTTTCTAAGGATCACCAAGCGGCCTACCCGAGTATAATACTCAATTCAAGGTCCGATTCCATTGCCTCGTGTTGGAGATTCATCAAGTCCGCAGTTGATTTATCATGAGGCGATAATCGCTTCATGATATCACAACTAAAGGATATAAAATATCCTTTAGGATACTAACAAGCTAAGCAAACACATTGTATAACATATAATACTAACATCATAAAAAAGTCTATAAGCTAACTCCTATCGATCCAAGTTGTAGAGATCCACGGAGAGCGATGGTGGTCCGACGTACTACTAACCCAACAACCCGACTATGCGTGCGTGTAAAAACATAAATCCGTTTTGAAAATTTAGACCCCTTTTGGTTTCTAGTTATTTTATACATTCGGTCTTTCAGAAGATTTCAAGTGCCACTGTTGCCAACCTAGATATCTGATACCATATTGTAACACCCCAAATTCTGAGAACTCGAGGAGCTACTGGTTAGGACCTCACAATGGGTCCCGACCTTAGTTTGACAACAATTTCACTAGGATCTTACAACAAGGCACAAAAGTATTTAAAACATTTGAAAACTTTAAATAATATATACATGAAGAATATGTATCAAACTTACAAAGCAAAGGTACCAAAATGACACATAAGAAGCACAAAAGACATCCCCGTCCCCAACTAAATAAGTACATGGACCTGGCTGACCATTCCCCCCGGATCTCTCTACATCTGTCTTAACCTGCAAGGCATCTACAAGCGGTATAAAACCGTTAGCTAACATTCTATGCATAAGTATAAAGGTAAAAGCACAAACACACAACATACACAATCAACATGCAACACTCAATCCTTTTATTATCTTTAATTAGGTGATAGGCTATTACTAATGATACTTATTTTGTGACACGAGGGATTCCCAAACCTCGCCCCTGTCCCCGTTTACCAACGCGGAATGGTACTAATGCATTTGACCGTCTACCTGACTAGGCTGGTCGCAAGGAACCTCCTAGACTCTCGCAAGAGCTAGGCAGATGATGTCACAACCCGTTATCATACACTTGGGTCAATTACGTAAATAATAAAGTCGGCCTAATCCGGTTTCGTTATTTATCATAACTAACAAACACCACTCATACACATTACACTCGTACAAGAAGCCAGCTAAGTAAGTCCGTGGACTTACCTGAATCAGATCTCGACTCTCTTAATCACAACTCAATCTGTAACTGTATAACTCGGTTGCCTGTCAAAGGAGGCAAGTGGATCAACACATATCCCATATACTTAGAAGTCTAAGACTTCTAAGATATAAGATCCTATCGGAAGAGAAATTATACTAAAATACACGTCTAAGGTAAAATGACCATTTTACCCTTGGTCCCGAATCTTCTAAAAAAATCTCGTAATATGTACTTAATTCTTACTTGAGACCAACTATCATATTCTAACTCTTAAAGTTGAGGCTAGTTCAAGACTAGAACATTACATGTTTTCTTTAACCTTCTAAAAAGGTCACTAGGGTCCAACTTTGGCTTCAAATATGAAATTCGAATAAACTTAAAAATTCCGAGATAATTCTCTAGATCATCTATGATATCTCATCTACTCCTAGGAACAAGAATTTCTTAAAACTGTTCAACCATTACTTCTACAAAAATTTCCAAAGTTGGTTACAACACTTGAAATTTTCTATACTTAGCCAAAAACTGAGTGTTTTCTAACTGTACAACAAGTCCACTTTGAGCCTCTATGATTCTAAATCCCACCGTTGGATTCATTCCAACTTTTGACATATTAACCTATGCATGGCACTAAACAATATCTCAAAACCTGAACGGTGGATCTTATCTCTAAGGCATCAAAAAGTATGCTCAAATTTGTCTCATCAACACAGTTTCTGGAAATTCAGCAACCACTTAACCAAACAGCACACTGTCTTAACTTTGAAAAATCATAACTCCTAAACCTCTCGATTAAATCCTCTCAAATTTTGATATACTATACTATGTAAGCCTAACTAAGACATATCCAAAATTCAAGTCCAATAGAGGTCAATGACCTATTCAGACCTATCTCACAAAACTGAATCACAAGCAGTTTTTCTCAACACTTAGAAATTTCAGCACAACAGAAAAAACTGCTTACGACCCAATCTTTGAAAAATCGTAAATCCTAAACCACTCGCTGGATTCCTCCCAAATTTTAATATGATCTACAACAATATGCCAACTATATCATATCAAAATTTCAAGCCCAACAGAGATCAAAAGCCTATTCAAGTGTCTTGCCAATTCACATTCAAAAAATAACAACAAATAATTTATAGAAAATTACATTTATTTAACTATCGATTACAATTGTGAGAATCCACAAATCAAGGGCGATGGAACGGATTAGAGTAAGGGCGGCGATGGAACGGAACAGAGTAAGGCGGCGAACGGACTAAATCAAGGGAGAGCAGAACCTCTAGTATCTTAGATCCAACCAAATGAGTCGTAAAAAATGAGTGAATGACTGATGAAAAATTATTGAACTAGTAATTTTGAAAATATAAAAATATTTTTTTAAAATTATAATTTATGCATGATATTTATCTATATAATATATATAAAAATATAAAAATATTGTTTATATATAAATGCGGGACATGACGGGATTAACCGGAATGGGAAATCTCGTGTCCGGTCCCGCAAATTTTTCGCGGGACGGGATACACATTTTTTTTTCCAAATCCCGCCGGGATCGGGACGGGGCGGGACTGGGACAGAACGGGATTAAGTGTTATTCATGCCCACTCCAATCTAACCCTTTTAAAATACCCGACCCACAACATCTTCCTCTGAAATAATCTCGGACTTTGCATTCTTATTCACATTGTTCCTTTAAGACTGATCACTTTAAAAAAAAATTGATCTAATCTAACCATTTTCCGTTTAAAAAACTGTCACATAGTAACAAAGCATATGGCTTGGGTTGTTAATATTGAATATTCTTTTTTTTTTTTTGTTGAGCATTGGGTTGGCATCCGTGAGGATTCGGAGTGGAACATTAATTTAAAATATTTGGAGTCACAAATAACCAACTTGTTTGACACGTGTAGTTTTACCGACGACCATGCACTCCCTTTATACATTGAAACTAGTAAAATATTGGTATAGCCTTTCGATAATCATTGACTTGTATAGTGTATAGTGTATACCTTAAAACCTTGACACTCGAGAGCATTGATTTCTGGAGTGGGGTTGGCGTTGCGTCGTCTAGCTGAACTTGCTTAAACAAGTTGCACACCTTTGTCCAAATAAATTTAATGATATCCATTAATTGTCCCAACACCAAAAGTCTTCTTTCTTCTTACGACTGTTGACCCAGAATCCCAACCCCCAATAATTCCTACCATCACTCAGAAAATCATACCCACATGATTGATTCATCGCTCGGTAAACTCCAGTCCAAAGATCAACAGAAAGGAGATAATTTGGTCCCAATTAGATGGATATATATATATGCGTTGTTATCGTTAGAGCACGCGTATTGTATTTTACACTAACATCATCTGCGTCTCAAACTTGACAACCCTTTCGGTGCTCTACATATCACCACCCTTATCTCTTGCTCTTCTCGTACATCTAATGGCTTTGTCTCAAGTTCAAGAGGGTAATCGAGTAGGCGGCGCCAGATGGAGCGTGCCGGCGGGGTTCTTGCTGCAACTCATCCTCGGCCGATGGTTCATGGTGTTCGCCTGTCTTCTAATCATGTCCGTCTCCGGCGCAACCTACATATTCGGAGTCTACTCCAACGATATCAAGAACTCAATGGGTTATGACCAAACAACCCTCAATCTCCTCAGTTTCTTCAAGGATTTGGGTGGAAATGTTGGGATAATCTCGGGTTTAATCAACGAAATCACCCCTCCGTGGCTGGTGTTAGCGATGGGCTCAGCCATGAACTTCTCCGGCTACTTCCTCATATGGCTAGCGGTATCCGGTCACCGGAAGAACACTCCTGTCTGGCAAATGTGTCTGTTCATCTGTATAGGAGCCAATTCGCAGACATTTTCAAACACAGGCGCGCTTGTTACTTGCGTCATGAACTTCCCTGAGAGTAGAGGTATTGTGTTGGGTCTTCTCAAGGGCTTTGTTGGGCTAAGTGGAGCTATCTTCACTCAGCTCTACCGTGCCTTCTATGGATCTGATTCAAAATCTCTCATCTTGTTTATTGCTTGGTTACCGGCTGCCGTTTCATTCGTTTTCTTGAGGACGGTTCGGATCATGAGCGTTAGATCAAGTGGGCAGAAGAGTGAAGTGAAGGTGTTTTATAATCTCCTCTACATCTCCCTTGCTCTTGCTGGCTTTTTGATGCTTCTTATTGTAGTTCAGAATACAGCTAACTTTACTCAAACCGAATACTATGCAAGTGCTTCTGTTGTCGTCTTCTTGCTCTTTTTCCCACTCTATGTGGTTGTATCAGAAGAACTCAAGCTATGGCGGATCAAGAACGACGCTTTAGCCGATACTCAACTTAAAGTTGTAACAGAAGATCCTACTCCACCACTACCTACCGAAGCAGAAGAAGAAGAAAAAGAGGGTGCAGCGGAAACAGAGCAATCTGTTTGGTGCTTCAAAAGCATATTCTCACCGCCGGAGAGAGGGGAAGACTACAACATCTTGCAAGCCTTGTTCAGCATAGACATGCTCACAATATTCGTTGCTACGATCGCCGGCGTCGGAGGGACACTAACGGCAATCGATAACATGGGTCAGATCGGGAAGGCCTTAGGATATCCGGCTCGAAGCGTCACTACCTTTGTTTCCCTTGTCAGCATCTGGAACTATCTTGGCCGAGTCACTTCCGGATTCACATCTGAGATCTTCCTAGCCAAGTACAGGTATTCATTTTTTTCGTACTCAAAAACCTGACAGTCCAACAGGAGGTGTCACTAAATCCAATGGCTCATATCCCAGTTTTTTGGCCCACACAATTTATTTTTACTTGATTTATGAAATAAAAGAGGGCTTGTATTCCAAAAGATTAATGTGTTAGATGTGTAAGTAAATTAATGCGTATGTTTATGATTTATAAGGTTTCCGAGGCCAGCAATGCTGACAGCAGTGCTGCTGCTGGCGAGCGTGGGGCACCTGCTGATCGCATTCGGGGTTCCCAACTCACTGTACCTAGCGTCGGTGATAATCGGATTCTGCTTCGGGGCACAATGGCCTTTGATATTCGCGATAATCTCAGAGATATTCGGGCTCAAGTACTACTCAACTCTGTACAATATGGGGGGCACAGCGAGTCCAATAGGTGCGTATGTTCTGAATGTGGTGATCACCGGAAAGCTATACGATAAGGAGGCGAGTAAGCAGTTAGGTGCAAAGGGGATAGTGAGGAAGAAAGGGGAGGAGCTGGTTTGTATAGGGAAAGAGTGTTACAAAATGCCTTTCCTCATCATAGCCGGCGCCACCGTCTTTGCTAGCCTCGTCTCCTTTGTTTTAGTTGTGAGGACACGCAAGTTTTACAAGGGTGATATCTACAAGAAGTTTAGGGAGCAGCGGAAAGGTGTGGCCGCGGCCGCGGAGGAGGAGGAGCAATGAAATGTATTATTGTAATTAGTGATGAATGAATAAGGTGTTTGGTAAATTGCGTGATTGATGGTGAATGATGAGGCCCAAGTGTTTTGTTTTCCTGGGGTTGGTTTGATTTGACCTCCTTCCTAGGCACTTGCGCCACGCCAAGTTTTACCAAAGCGCACATGAAGTGAAAGGATGAATGCATGCTTGATAGCTACTTTCACATGTCATGTGGGTCTTCCCATTCAAAGCAAAGCAAACACTGCGCCACTCTTTACTTACACAGATGGAAGATCTTCACAAATTCATCCTATTTTCATGTGCCCAAGATTCCAAGAACATGTAAGGTCTTCCATTGCACGTGAACCACATTAAAATTTACACCCATGAGTTTCTTGTATAAATAATATACAACATAAATATTCCACCCAATTTAAACAATTAATGTCAATTTAAGGATTTTTTTTTTCTTTTTTTTTTTGTCTTTTTTCTCTTATAATCTCCGTGTTTAAAGTTTTACTCTTAGTACCCTCATGGTTCACTCCTTATCTCTCGTTAGTCTTAGTTTTTTAGTTGTAATTTTTTTTTTAAAAAAAAGATAATTATGATAATAATATATATTAAAGGATATTATATGTATATATAACCAAAAACTCACTAAAACTATAGAAACATATATTAAATGTTTAAAAATAATTTGTAGATTATTTTTCAAATTTTAAATTCTATCCAACGCTCTAAAAAACTTTCTTCCCTTTTCTTTTTTCACGTTTGGTGACTTGGGAGACGACGCGGTGGAACTCCTTAAAAAATTGGGCACGGTTGCTAAAGGATACCCACCCGGACATAATACTTAACTAGGGTTGCTTTTACTATTCAAAAAGGATGTGGAGCTCAGCTTGTTAGCCGGCTTCTTTCCAACGTTGTATATGGTGTTTTCCTTCGTATAATGATTATTATTATTAAAATAATAATAATAATAATAATAATAATAATAATAATAATAATGTATCTATATTCTATATAATCTACCAAAGTGGTATACGATGACGTTAACATGGTGCGTCGTTGAGGCAATATTTCGAAATGGATCTCTCGCAATTATTGCCATAAAATCTTTTTTTTTAATTTGCTTATTGATTTTGTTACGATTTTAAGTTAAAACAAATCTTAGTTTAATTTAACTGTTTTATATTTTGTTTAACAAAATTAAATAATTATTTTTTTCGTAAATATATATTATCTTTTAGGTAATTGTGCACATGAAGTTTTATTTTTTGGACGAGTTTCTATATTTTTTTGCTATCGTACCTCGGTTGTCACTGATAGTTTGAGACTTTATAAATAGAGGGTTTGAAGATTTACTTAATAGTTTACCTAATTATTATAGTATCTTGTAAAAAAATCATTCCCGATTTACTTAATAGTTTTTTAAATTACCTAATTATTTTTAAAAAAATACACTCATATTTTAACGTAACAATATATAAGATTTTGCTTAATTAATTTATAGTGATTTTAAAAAATACACAAATGATTCACCTAATTAGTTTTTATAGTTTTTATAATTTTTTAACATAAAAATAATATATGTTTTTTATTTTTGATAAAACCCACAAGGTGCGGGCACTAAACTATTATGGTCAAATTCACTGAGTATGTCTTTTACAAATATTGGCTTGTTGAGTGGGCTCAAATAATAAACACCTTTAGTAAATGTACCCCTAATTTGTTTTACTGTTGAAAGGCTTACACTGCAAGCTTAGGGGCATGTCTTGGTAAACATGTGGCACATTGGTATGGTTTCTCCGATGAACTCCATCTCATCTACTACCCCAGAGGTTATCCACATGTGTGTCTCGAATTGCCGTACTCTATATCTTAGATTAGGAGGCAATTGTCTCCTCCTCATTCACCATTTTGTGTCTCCACACCTTACCTGCATCTTTCTCTTATTCGCCATCACCGCTTGCAAATACACCTATACAATGCATTACATCATCAAAAATATGAACCATCATAACAACACCGTACCACAACCATTAATCTCGTACCTGGATGTTTGCGATCAATAGAGAGAAGAGGAATAACCCTCGATCACTAAAAGTATGTTGAAGATCACCTCTAGTGTTTCACTTGTCGGCTTCAAGTTATTGCCCACAAAGCTTCAACGTGAAATTTAACCAATGAGATGATAGTTTCCTATCTAAATCAAATTAAACCATTAATCTCCCATAATAATTTTAGAAGGATGAATCTCGACCAGATTCATCTACTGCCTTGGAAACTTTCATTGACGGTAAATGCTATTCATGGAAATGAGAAACTTCACCACCGAGGAGATATCAGTAGCATTAGAGAAGGGCAGAGCCATATAAACCATACCAGAAAGCTAGAGTTTTGAAACATACCAGAAAACCAACTAGAAACCATACCATAAACTCAACCAGAAATCATACCAGAAACTCATACCATAAACCATACTAGAAATCATACCATTAATTTATACAAAAAAACTCATACCAGAAAACCATACCAGAAACTCAACCAAAAACCATACTAGAAATTCATATCAGAAACTCATACCAGAAACTCAACCAGAAACCATGCCAGAAACTCAACAAAAAACATACAGAAATTAATACTAGAAACATAACAGAAACTCATACTAGAAACTCAACCAGAAATCATACCAGAAATTCATACCAAAAAACAAAAAACTCAATTAAAAACCATATATGTCTGTTTTTTTTTAAATAGAGGGGGTTAGTTACTTTTGCCTAACATTAATGAAAGTGGTCAAAGATAGTGGGGTATACAAAACAAAAGCAAATAAAAAAGAGTCTATTTGGCCAAATTATTTCACTTATATAAGAGCAACTAAGAGCGCTCGTTTAAGCGCTTTCAAAGTTGGTTTCTCGGGCAATTTAGGATCAGTTACTTGCTCGGTTCTTTTATTGCACACCACCGTTTTCGGCCACTCTTACTAACATTTAGATTACAATTTCAAGTTAAATTATTTAATAATCTTAATTTTAAGATTTAGGTTGTACAACAAAACACGTATGCGAGAAATTAAGGCACACATAAAAAATACAACATTTAATGTGGGTAGTACATTTGATCATCATGATATGAGATTTACGACGTATTCACAAATTTCATAAGGATGTTATCCTAAAGTACATAAATGTACATTGTTTTTACCGACCTTCAGTTCATGATTACAAAAGTATATATGTATATCGTGGATTTGCATTTTTTCCTATTTCATAATAATTAAAAAAATTTGAATTTCTTTTTTTAAAACCTTTTTAATAAAACTTTAGTTTCATTAACAAAATGTTCATAATGAGTATGGAAAGAAATTTTTTTAAAGCATGAGGGCACTAACAAATTTTTTTATAACTTATGTGATTATTAAGAGTGAAAGATAATACTTTGATGACACCACATAAAATTTTCAAAAAAATATAATGTGTATAATATCAACCATAAAAATTAGTTCATGAAAAAAAAAACTTTTGAATTTGTGTAAAGATAGTTACTAAAAGGATATGCACTACAAATGACAAGAATTTTTTTTTTTAACTTTAATTAAAGGCAACAATTAACAATTTATTTTGAAGTCGAGCAATACTATTTTGGGCTAATTAGGTAAGTAGACTTTTTTTATTTTATTGTATACTAACTAGGCCTTTTCTAGTTTTCTATTTAGTAAATATACCCCATAATTTTTTTACCACTTTTTATTTAATGGTAAGGTAAAACTAATTAACCCTTCTATTAAAAAAAAAATTTGATGTTTGTTATGTAAATTTTGATTTTAATACTGATTTTGTTTTTTTATTATATTATATTTTATTTTATTTTATTTTCCTTTTTATTTTCTGTTTTCTTACCGGACATTTACATACCGGACATTAACATACCGGACATTTTACATACCGGACATTTTATATACCGGACATTTACATATTTTACATACCGGAAGTTCATTACGAAATTTTTCATACCGGAAGTTCATACCGAAATTTTTTATACTGGAAGTTCATACCGGATGTTCATACCGGAAGTTCATACCGGAAGTTCATACCGAAATTTTTTATGCCGGAAGTTCATACTTAAATTTTTATACCAGAAGTTCATACCGGAAGTTCATAATGAAGTTTTTCATACCGGAAGTTCATACCGAAATTTTTTATGCCGGAAGTTCATAACGAAATTTTTCATACCGGAAGTTCATACCGAAATTTTTTATACCGGAAGTTCATAACGAAGTTTTTCATACCGGAAGTTCATATCGAAATTTTTTATACCGGAAGTTCATACCGGAAGTTCATACCGAAAGTTCATACCGGAAGTTCATAACGAAGTTTTTCATACCGGAAGTTCATACCGAAATTTTTATACCGGAAGTTCATAACGAAGTTTTTCATACCGGAAGTTCATGCCGAAATTTTTTATACTGGAAGTTCATAACGAAGTTTTTCATACCGGAATTTCATACCGAAATTTTTTATGCCGGAAGTTAAATGCGAAAGTTCATACCGGAAGTTCATACCGTTCATACCGTTCATACCGTTCATACCGGGAGTTCATACCGAAATTTTTTTTATACCGAAAGTTCATACCGGATGTCAATGATGTTTACACTGGTGATTTACAATCTTTGCTCGCTCAAGGTGATGCTGACAGTGGTCTTGATCGTCTCTGGATAAAGAAGAAGGTTATACCATTTTTAGAGACATTTTTGTTGTTTAAAGGTTGATACTTGAATGTTGCGTTTTTGCTCATACCATTTTTATAACTTCCGGTATGTAATTCTCCGGTATGTAATTCTCCAGTATGTAATTCTTAATTCTAAACTATGACATAAAATCAGTTTGTTTGGTATAACTTTTGGTATAACTTCTGGTATGATAACTTCCGGTATGATAAATTCCGGTATGATATGATAACTTCCGGGCATGATAACTTTTGGTATGACAACTTCCGGTATGATAACTTCCGGTATGTGAACTTCCGGTATTTGAAGCTCCGGTATGTGAACTTCCGCTATGTGAACTTCCGGTATGTGAAACTCCGGTATGTGAAACTCCGGTATGCATTTCAAAAAAATAAAATAAATAAATAAAGAAAATAAAAAAGACAAAAAAATAAAACAAAGCTAGACTCCCGGTTCTTCAATTGGTATCAGAGCTAGACTCCCGTATATTGATTTAACCATCAGTGAGACTAATCATGAATCCTGTAGGTGATGGTGGATTTGTTCAAGGAAGATCTTCATCTCGACCACCACTCTTCTGTGGCAACAACTTTGCTCATTGGAGAGCACTCATGCGTATGTTCATTATTGACCAGGACATGGAACTTTGGAGCTTCATTCAAAATGTACCTAAAATTTCAATGACAACGGTTGAAGATGTCCAAGTCCCAAAGAAGAAAGCTGACTTCACACAGGCTGACCTGTACAGTGTATCTAAAAATTACAAAGCAATGAAACTACTATACTGCGGATTAGATGCCAATGAATTCAACCACATCTCATCATGCAAGAGTGCAAAAGAAATATGGGACAAGCTTGTTGTCACATATGAAGGAACAAGTCAAGTCAAGGAAACAAAGATTAACATCTTTCTCAGACAATATGAGCTATTCAAGATGAATCCAAATGAAACAGTCAAAGAAATGTTCACCAGATTCACTGAGATCGTGAACATCTTGGACTCACTAGGAAAGATCTTCACAAATGAAGAGAAAGTTAGGAAGGTTCTTAGGAGTCTACCTAAAGCTAAGTGGGAACCAAAGATGAGTGCTATTGAAGAAGCTTAAAATCTCACAACTCTTCCTCTTGATGACCTCCTTGGAAAACTCATCACACATGAAATGGTTCTTGGTAAAGAAGATGGAGAGCTCTCATCCAACTCCAAGAATTTGGCATTAAAATCAAGAAGAGATGAATTACTATCCGACGAAGAGGATAGTGATGACGACGATGAAGAAGATGCAATTGCTATGATCTCTAAGGGTCTCGCAAGAATTCTCAAGTTAAAGAAACAATATGCTAATAGAGAATATCCACGAGTATCAAAACCCCTAGATAAGTTTTCTAACTCTAAAAAGAAAACTAGAGTACTGACTTGTTTTGAATGTGGTGAAACAGATCATCTTGTGAAGGATTGTCCACAAAAGAAGAGGACCAACTGCAAGAAACATTATCGAAAGAAGGCGAAAAAGAACAAGCAAACTTGTGTCTCATGGCCGATCATGAAGAAGATTCAAATTTGTATGTTGATAATGTGGTAAGTACAATTATGTTTCAACCTGAATCTGACCTGAAACAATTCTTTAAAGATATTATCATATGTGATAAGGAACATAGAATAAGGATAAATTCTTCAAAAGAAAAGCTACTTGAACAAGAAAAACAACTAAGTGAAATGTCTCTGTAGATTGAAAATCTTAACACAGAAAAAGTATAACTTGATGACAATATCAAGGCCTTGGAATCAGAGAACCTAATTCTCGATGACAGTCTCTCATCTCTTGATCGAAACTATATCGATCTAGAAAAAGAAAAAGTTGATCTAACTTTGATGTGTCAAGACCAAAAGGCTACACTTGTTAAGTTTACTTGTTCAAAAGCTAATCTTGAGGAAATGATGGGTGAACAACAATCCTCCCTTAACAAAAATGGTATAGGTTATCATAGGAGCTTTTCTAGAAAACCTACCACCACTTTTGTCAAGGCCAAATGAAGTATTCATATGCCTACTTGCTTCTGCTGTTGTAAAAAGGGTCATGTTAAATCTACATGTCCTTATAAAAGAAATGATTCTTATATCATTAGAAACACCTATCCTTTATGTTTAATGATACAGGTCAAACAAATCTGGGTTCCTAAAGGTACTAGACCACCAAACATGATCGAATCTGAATATGAACCAAAATATGTCATTTGGTCAACCCAAAAAGGTTGATGTTTGCTGTTTTGCAAGATATCACCAAGGTAAAGGAGCACAAATGGATATTAGATAGTGGTTGCTCAAGACACATGAGTGGAAAAATTTCTTTATTCTCAAATTTAAAAAAACAATCATCTGGAATCATTACTCTTGGTGATAAAGGAAAGTGTGACATTATTGACATTGGTAAAATTTGCTATAATTTATCTAACTTTATTGATGATGTTTATTTGGTTGATGATTTGAAATATAATTTGCTAAGTATTTTTCTCAAATATGTGATAAAGGTAATAAAGTTATGTTTGATTCAGATAAATGTGAGGTTCAAGAAAAAAAGACAGGTGAAGTGGTGCTTACTGCTCCTAGATGTAATAATGTTTATTCAATGAGTACTAACCAAGTTTGAGGAACTAAGCTAAAATGTCTAAAGGCATTAACTGATGATCCAAGGCTTTGACATAGAAGGTTTGGTCACGTAAGCATGCACACCATGCAGAAGCTACTTACAAAACATTTGGTACGTGGTTTGCCAAACCTAAATTTCAAGGTTAATGATATATGTAAGGCTTGTACACAAGGTAAACAAACAAGAGAGTCATTCAAACCTAAGAAAACTTGAAGTTCTTCTCGACCCATTGAACTCTTACACATGGATCTTTGTGGACCTATGTGTGTCAAATTTCCCCAGTACATCCGTGTTATAGTGGATGATTTCTCTCGTTTCACATGGATTTGTTTTCTACGAGAAAAATCTGAAGCATTATTTGAGTTTTCAAAATTATGTAAGGAGTTACAAACTTTGAAAAACCTACAATTGTTTCTATAAGAAGTGATCATGGTAGAGATTTTGATCAACTAAAGTTTGATTTGTTTTGTGCAAAATATGGTATTTCACATAACTTTTCAGCTCCTAGAACTCCTCAACAAAACGGTGTTGTGGAACGTAAGAACCGCACTCTTGAGGATATGTCTAGGACGATGTTTTTAGAAAATAATTTGCCAAAACGTTTTTGGGCTAAAGCAGTGAATACTGCAAATTATATTTTGAATAGATGTTTAATTCGTCCTATCTTGAAAAAGACTCCTTATGAACTCTTTAAAGGAAGGAAACCAAATAATTCATATTTCAAACCCTTTGGATGTACTTGTTTTGTTCATAATAATGGCAAAGATAATCTTGAGAAATTTGATGCTCGTAGTGATGAAGCAATATTCATTGAATATGCTTCAAATAGCAAAGTTTATCGCGTCTATAACAAACGTACCAAAATTGTTGAGAAAAACATTCATATTATTTTTAATGAAAGCAATGATGGTACTTTGAGTAAAAGTTTTGCAGATCTAAATCTGAATCAACGAGAAGATCATAATTCGGATGAAGAATAAGATCCTAAAGATCAAGAAAAGAATATGCAGGAAAAGATTCAAGATACCGAAGAAAATACTCAAGACTTTGAAACACATCTTCAAGACCTTGAAACAGAAAACTGTGATAACAGAACTCCGCTTCAAGGGCTTGAAACTCAACTACAAGGCCTTGATACTGGATCAACGGGTAATATATCAACGGTACCTGGATCTAGTCAAACATATGAGGCTCAACCTTCTAGATCTGTTCCATCTGTCAAAAGAAGAAAAGTTCAACACTCCTCATATCATCCACAAGAGAATGTGATCTCAGATCCAAATGTTGGAGTTCAAACTAGATCTAAAGTGAACAATCTATGTGCCTTCTCTGCTTTTGTATCCTTTGTCGAGCCAAAGAACTACTTTTAAGCTCTTCAAGAACCTGATTGGATCATTGTCATGCAAAATGAATTGAACGAATTTTAGAGAAACAAGGTATGGACTTTTACTTCAAGACCAAAACATCAATCAGTCATTGAGACGAAATGGGTCTTTCGAAACAAATAGGATGAAAGTGGCAAAGTCATACGAAATAAAGCACGACTTATAGCACAAGGCTATAACCAAGAAGAAGATATTGATTATGAGGAGACTTTTGCTCCAGCTGTCAGGTTAGAAGTCATACGTATGCTACTTGAATTTGCATCTTTTATGAGCATAAAACTTTTTCAAATGGATGTAAAATGTGCTTTTCTAAACGGCTTCTTAGAAGAAGAAGTCTATGTTGCTCAACCTCATGGTTTTGAAAATGATGAATATCCAAATCATGTTTTTAAACTAGACAAAGCCCCTTTATGGTCTTAAGAAAGCTCCTCGAGCTTGGTATGAAAGATTGTCTAAATATCTTTTTGAAAACAAATTCAAAACAAGTTTGATTGATAAAACATTATTTATCAAAACCAGAGGCAACAACATTCTAGTAGTACAAATCTAAGTTGATGATATATTATTCAGTGCTACTAATGATTCTCTTTGCAATGAATTTTCAGATATTATGTGCAGGAAATTTGAAATGAGCTTAATGGGAGAACTAAATTTCTTTCTTGGACTTCAAGTTTCACAAGCAAAGAAAGGAATTTTTCTCAATCAAAGCAAGTATACTAAAGACTTGCTTAAGAAGTACAAAATAGATCAATCTAAGGTTGCAAAGACTCCTATGAGTTCAACACTTTCGCTAGATCATGACAAGAATGGCAAAAGTGTAGTACAAAAGGAGAATCGAGGTATGATCGGTTCATTGTTGTATCTAACTGCTAGTCGTCCTGAAATTATGTTTAGCGTGTGCACGTGTGCAAGATTTCAAGCTGATCCTAAAGAGTCACACTTGAGAGTTATGAAAAGAATCGTTCGGTATCTAAATGGCACTAAGGATCTAGGGTTATGATACCCATGTCAAAGCTCGTTTCATCTAGTTGGATATTCAGATGTAGACTTTGCAGGTTATAAGGTCGACAGAAAAAGTACTTCTGAATGTTGCCAATTCTTAGGGTCATCCCTAATTAGTTGGCACTCCAAGAAGCAAAACTCGGTTGCCCTATCCACAGCTGAAGCAGAATATATAGCTGTAGGAGCCTGTTGTGCACAAATTCTTTGGATTGCTCAACAACAAATCGTGATCTTGGCTTTGACTTGAAAGGTATTTCTATAAAATGTGATAATACTAGTGTTATTTCAATAACCAAAAATCTTGTGCAGCATTCAAGGACTAAGCATATTGATGTAAGGCATCACTTCATACGTGATCATGTTGAGAAATGTGATGTTTCAATCTCTTTTATATCAATAAACTTGCAGCTTGCAGATATCTTTACCAAGTCTCTTCTTGAGGAACAATTTAATTTTATTAGATTGGAGTTTAGTGTGTTGAACAAGGAAGCATTAACGTAGGAGGAGTAACAAAGTTTCATTGTTCCTACGCATGCAGCCCAATTGATGTTTTCAAATGCCTTGAAATGAGATTCAAGGGCCTTGAAACATGTTTCAAAGGGTACATTAATATAACGGATCAATTAAAAATTCATATCGTTTAGATATGCAATTATCTAATTTTTATTCTTTAAAAAGAAGTTTCAAAAGGTTTTGTTATCAGATTCAAAGGATTTTGAAAATTGGTTACCAAAATTTATGGAAAGAATTTTTATCATCAATGATTTTCACAAGATCTTAAATATCTTATTGATCTTACGTTGATATGATTTCTTCCCTTAAAAACCTCTTCTCTTCCCTCTTTAGTTCTTCCACTTTCTTTTCCCTTTGAAAAAACAGTGCTTTACTCTTTCGTTTTTACAAACCCTCTTCGTCTTCTTCTCAAAAATTTCTCATGGCATCTAAGAGATCTTCAATGGATGAGGTAACACCATCTGACTCCAAAAGACAGAGAATAGTTCAGATATCATTCGACATTCGACTCCAACCCAGACTCGAGCTCAGGATCTGATTCAAGCTCGAGTTCTTCAAATTATCTAAGTGACGCAGAAATCTTTGCCAAGACAGGGCTTCCGTCAAATTGGTTTGAAAGTCCAACGGCCGCCAAGAAATGATTGACAGAGTTTGACGACCGATATTAATGCATGTGTGAGCCAGTCCACAATGAACTTTTTACCTGCTTCTCTTTATCAGGGCTCGAAGTGCTTCAGGCAAGTTCTATCTAGATTAGGCTCAACCCAGGTGAAGCCTCCTACCCACAATTGAGCCTGCTGTCTGAGAAACTTTGTTTGGTTTTTGAAAATACTTTTGGGTCTGTAATCGTTTTTAAAACTCCCGTGTTTTAACTATTTTCTGCCCTTGTTGAAAGACAAAGGGGAAGAAATGAATGTGTGATCCGACATTCGATATTCTGCATTCTGCATTTTAGTTTTGATTTTCATATGCATTGCTAAACTAACAAATGCAGGTACGATAAAACATTTGTGTTGTCTTCCATCAAGGGGGAGATTGAATATTCCACCTTGTTCATAATGTTTTATAGGTGTTGATGATGGAAGATTTAACACAAATGTAGTAGTTTGATACACTAACAATGTATTGATTATATTCTCTAGATGCTTGATTAGTTTGAATTCAGTGCAGGACTTATCGAAGATTTCAAATGCCTTGATATGAAACATTCAGGGCCTTGACATATTATTCAAGGACAAGGAAGATAGTGTTATACAAAGGGATGATCTCAAAGACCTTGAAGAAATATAGTTGCACGAAACAAGGATTCAAATTATAAAGAAGATTTTTCAGGAACGATTTGCTCAACAGAAAGATTTCAGTGAAGATCTTTTTCAACCTAAGATTAGAATATCTTTTCTAGAAGATTTTCTAAAGTAAAAAAGCATCAAGATTTCTTCTCGTTCGGTTCAACAGAAAACGAGAAGATTAAGGAGTTGAGGAATCGACGTGTTCTCAGGAGTTGAAGATCTATAACGTCTACCTCATCTCAAAACAGGAAGCGATCTTCATGGAGAAGAAGATTCATCTTCAAATGGTCATCTTTCCAAACGGCTAGAAGACCTCTACATAGAAGAGTATAAATGAAGATGTTGATCGAAGAAGGAAAAATACAAGCTTACACGGAAACATCTTTACGTCTTCAAGCAACCCAAACATCTTCATTTGATTCATTGTTTTTCTTTCTCTCTTTTTCGAAAAAGCTTTATCCCCTTAGAGAGAGATAAAACACAAGAGCTACATTGTAAGATCTAAATAGAGTTATACTAGAGTGTGTGTTACTCTGCGAAGTAACTAGGCTATTATAGCTAGGTGAAGAGTTGAAGCTACATCGTAGCATTGACTACAGTGAGAGAAGGAGATTTCTTCTAGTTTGTATCTAAGACTCTTTGAAGCTGATAATAGATAGTTAGATCCTAAGGTTATACCCTGGGACGGAGAGTAGACTATTTAGAGCCGAATTTCGTAAACATATCCTCGTGTCGATCTTTACATTCCGCACTATATCTTGCTATTGTGACTAACTATGTTTTGCAGGAGCACGAAGTCAAGGCCCTTAAAAGTTGTTTCAAATCCCTTGAAATCAAAGTTTCACAAAGAGCTCAGATCGACATCAAGGCCCTTGAAAGCAATTTTAAGGCCTTGAGATTGGGTTTCCGAAAAGTTCTCATACTCTATTCAACCCCCTTCTAGAGTATCTTTTAACTTATTTATTTCACCTACCAGTTCTTCAGTTTCTTTAACAAAAGCAAAAAAAAAAAGCCTAGTAGGCCAAATTCTTTCTACTATTTTACCGGTACTAGTTTAATTCACAATTATACGAGTTTATCTAATACAAGCAGTTTGTTTAATTCATGAATTTAAAATGTTATGTTTGGAATTAAGTAATCATGGCAAGTTTTAAATTTAAACACAATTTTGAATTATTTTCAATTATACTCGAAACTACAAGTCGAATATTAAAAAAAAAAAAACTTGTTTATTTATGTACCAGGGTTCCCGACGGCTTTCCCATTGTTTCTCTGGCAGGTTCGAGTTCAGATAGGGAGCGGAGCGGATACCCCTATCTTCATTCCCGTCTCCGTCCCCAAGTGGAGAATCAATTTTACTCAATCCCCGTCCCCGTGACAGGTACTACCCGTAAATTTCGGGAAATCCTCACCCCGTTTACACCACCCCTAAACAACATGAGACCCAAAAAAAAAAAAAAAAAAAAAAAAGTAAAAGAGAGAATGAAAGAACCGTGTGCTTTTTTTGTACAAGTTAATAAATATTATGTTGAAACCTGGCATGCAAGCATCCTACATATGAATTCTACAGTTTGGCATCCTTACATCTACTATAGATTAGGCTTACAACAGGATGACCCTAAACCATAAGTACACATGAACCCTAAATCATAAGTACACATGAATCGCATACCTTACAACAAGAAAAAGGGTGTACCCTAAACCTGAAGCTAACATAAGAACCACATACCTTACATAAAGCCATCATATACAAGGTGACAGTTTTGCTTGTCGTCAATCCCAGCCCATCAGCTGCTTCCAAACCTCCTCCTCGATTCTCTTTCTCGAAACCAACACACAATCTACTTCGTTGAGTAGGACTCGATACACCTCCCATTCCCGATGATCAATCACTTGCCTCCCTACTTCAGCCTGCACAAAGCAAGCTCAAAATGTTCTAGTCTTTCAAACTCTAGAGTTGTAACAAAACTAATGGGTAAGAGTTACTTATAAGGCATGGAATTACAGTAAAGATGCAAATATCAAGCATCTTGAGGGCAAGGGTGATGTTGTAGAAGACCAAAGGCCGTCCCTTTCCAGATAATTCCACGGGGTTTGCAACCAAGACCTCGGTATCAGGGCCTCTGCTCACAACAGCCACTCTGAGGGGTCGAGATAGCTCTTTCTGCAGACGAGAGCAGAGTGCGTTTTGTTTGTTAGGGTCCACTATCTTCTTTCCATCAGCCTGCGTGATGAACAGGTCAATCTCGCATTTTCTGTTTGGCTTCACAGAGCCTCGTCCATACGCAATCTGGAATAGCAATGAGCCCTTTTAAAGTCGGGAAGAGAAGCTTTCAAACTTTATGTGCTGGACATGGAAGGTAAATTGCAACCACGTTTACCTGAATGTTGTAATCCTTCAAGGTTCTCATGATGTCGTAAAGTAGACCCATATGATCTTCACAGATGATTTGAACAAGCATGTGGGAAGGACTTATAGAGTTGTCCATTGTAATTGTAGGATCTTTCATCATAACATGCCTACGCGTGTTATTATCTTGAGACTCTAAACCATATCCTTCACCTGTGATTTGAGGAGGAAGAAAAGAAGGTGCTAATGAACAGGTTGTGCCGAGTGGAAACTTTTCTATGTCACAACACTGCAAATCATCCCCAATAGCAGCTCTTAGATGTTCGTATGTATCCTCTTGTCTCTTTTTCGTATGGAGAAGTTCCCTGTAGCAATCAATCAACAACAAAGAAAAGTTAACCAAAAAGGAGTCTTGGAAACGTTAGGATATAATAGCAGGAGAAATTATGTTATACAAGAGCACCCGGACAACATGATTCTAGTGCTACGTGACGGGGCAGGATGAATTCTACTTAGCATAATGTTCAAAGGCGCAAACCTTGTGTCGGTGATGAAGAAGAGGTCCATCACATTGCCATCAGGAGTTGTTGATACCTTCACTCTCTTGATATTGAGCTCGAGTTCACTAAGAACCCTAGTCACATCTGCCAGCCAAGAACACCAAAACGGTCAGCAATCAAAACCACCATGCAACAAAATTCAAAGATATTCCCCCACATATAATTTGATGCACATATAAAAAGTCATCATACATGAGATTCTAAAAATACAAGACGAGTATATTCAAATTGAAGCCATCTAACAACTAATTTTTACAATACAATACTACAAGAATACAGAAATATCCCAAATCCCATTTGAAGGCAGTAATTAACATTTAACAGTACCATGTAAAAGACCTCTTCTGTCTTTACAGCAGAACTTCAACAAGAAGAGATCCGGAGTCTTTGGGGGCCTGAGAAGCTCAGCTCTATAATATGAAATCCCAGAGGCTGAAGAACAAGTAGGGCATGCTTCTATTAGCCTCTTCAACACCAAATTCCATCTCGTTTCAGGATTTGCCAATACCCATAACACTATGAAGCACCATTTCCCATCCGTTGACATATCTTCAATGACAAAAGAAAGAAAAACCCCATCCGCTGATAAACATATAAAATTGCAAATCTAGAATACCCAAAAGAAAATTCCTCACTTAATTGACCTAACCCGGATAAAAATACAAGGAAAAAATAGTTACCGACTCTAGTAATCTTCAAGCCAAAGAAGAGCAAAATTCGAAAGAGATCGCAGCCTAAGCCAAGCTTATCAGGGCAATTAACAGTGATAACACTTGGATCTCCTTGTTTATCTGAGTGACTCAAAACCACTACATCATCGAAAGGTATTCCCATGTCTTCCTCCTCCAAATACACCTCTTCTAGATCCAAAATTGACGATGAAGAACAAACCCTCCAGGTCTATAAACCCAGCGAGTAGTGGTGATTCGAAGATTTTGAAGGTAGATTGAATTCGGCATGTGCGTGACCCTAGTCCCTAGACGTGGGAGGAAATGAAGACTTGGAGCGTGTTTACCTTGCGGGTTTATAAACTAAATGATAGTTTATAAACCTTTGCTGATTTTTGTGTAACCGTTTACCTTGCGGGTTTATAAACTAAATGATAGTTTATAAACCTTTGCTGATTTTGTGTAACCGTTTACCTTGCGGGTTTATAAACTAAATGATAGTTTATTTGGGTTTTTAAACCCGTAAAAAATAAACTTCTCAAGATGAGGTTATTTTTATTTGGGTTTTTAAACTCGTTAGTTTATAAACCCGAATAAACTCAAACCCTTAGTAAACAGGCCCTTGGATTCTTAGGTATATTGCCACCTGTTTTTTTTTAAAAGTAAGGAATTAGGAAGGATTATAAGTGGTATTAAAAAAATATTATTTATTATTTGTATGCCCATTAGAAATCAATCTATCAAAAATTTAATTATAGGCTAAATTAAATTAAAAACATATAAAAAAAATTATATCCTTAAAAATGATTGGTACAAATAGCTGTATTTTAAAAGAAAGAGATATTTTTTTAGTTATAATAGCTGGCATTGGAAAATAATTTTTCTACAAATAGTTTAGCAGGGTATTATTCAAGTAAGGCCCATTATTGCGGTACGGCCGTGCGGCCGTACCGCAGGGCGACACGTGTTTTTTTTTTTTTTTTAAAAAAAAAAAAAACGAGTAAAAGTAATAGTTCAAAACTTATTATGGAATAGTTCATAACTTATAAAAGGATAGTTCATGAATTATAATAGAATAGTTCATAGTGTAAAATTTATAAAGGATTGAAAGTAATAGTTCAAAACTTATTATGGGATAGTTCATGAATTATAATAGAATAGTTCATGAATTATAATAGAATAGTTTAAAGTGCAAAAATTTATAAAGGAGTGAAAGTAATAGTTCAAAACTTATTATAGGATAGTTCATGAATTATAATAGAATAGTTCATGGATTATATTAAAAAGTAATAGTTCATGGATTATATAGGAATAGTTCAAAGTTTATAGGATAATAGTGCATAAATTATAACATGGTAGTTCAAATAAATTTTCATTAGTTTCCATAAAAATAAAAAATAAAAAAAATCATTTCAGAAAAGAGAAAAAAGAAAAAAAAAAAAAAAAATTAAAAAATTTTTTTTTTTTTTTTTTTCGGGACACGTGTCGCCCTGCGGTACGGCCGTACGGCCGTACCGCAATAAAAGGGCCGTACCTGAACATTTACCTAGTTTAGCATAATCAAATAAATAAATTTTATAGTTCAAATAATATACATAATATAAAATCATTTATTAAATATAATAAATAAATTATCCATTTCCCAATTCACACATTTTATATATATATATAGAGTTTGACTCACATGTAAACAACCCTTATAGTGTTCAATGAGAACACACATTAACCATATGATTGTTTTGATCTAATGGTCTTAATTAAATCATATTTAAGGGAATATTTTACTCCACTCTCCAATTAAAGAGAGTGCATTACACTCTCCATAGTAATTATAGTCAAATATGGTAGTTAGCGATTCTCTCCCTAATTGTTATTATCCTAATCTCCACATTTACATCCAAATCTGGTTTTCAACGTAAATTCATATTGCCTTTTTTTCATTTCTCAATTCATCGTTCACCATAGTTGATATCAACAACATTTCTAAATCAATTCAATTATCATCTCCGTTCTTCTAGTTAATAATGTACAAAAGTATTCGTCTGTGTTCATGAAAATATTCGTCAATATAGTATTAAAAATTCATTCATGATACCGATATTATTCGTTCATGTCCAACAAATTTTAGTCGATTATTGATAACTGAAATTAATAGTCAGTGGTACATAAATTATTCATTTACATAGTGAAAAATACTCGCTCATAATCTGAAGATACCAATGTTTCAATCTTCGGACAATTCACGAACATATACGTATACGAAGATATTAGTCCATGTTACCTAAAATATTCGTTAGTTTACTATTAAATATTCATTAGTGTTACTAAATATATTCGTACATATGACATAATATATTCGTTGCAAAATTTAGTTATTCAATTGTTTCCAATAACTTGTCGCACATGCACAGACAAACCACGACAAATCGCTGGATACAAGACATATAACCACCGCATATTTATAACATTTAGTGTTGAATAAAAACTAAAGTACAATAATTCATGTATATGACAATGGAATAACAAATTTTGTTCATCAGATCAAAGAAGATTTCAAGCACCACAAAAACATATTGAATCTTAATCTAAGCAAAATCAATGTCCTTCTCATTTTGCTAAATACATTAACATACATCAACGAATAAAAACTCAATAAACAGTGAATACAAATCAAATAGCATATGCTTCTCTTGTACTGTTGAGGATGGGGACAACCATGGATTCCGGTTGATCAGCAATGATGACAAATTTGGAGTCGTACAACAAGATTGTTGATGGTAATGATGTAATATCGACACGAGAATACAAGGATGAAGGAAAACGAGGATTTTGAATAGTCTCGAGCGAAATTTATGGTGAGCGAGACGAAATTGGTCTCATAGACGGTTGAATCGCGATGCACGAGACTGAAGGAATGTTGGAAGGGCACTTGAGGCATTCGAGGGAGAGCCATGGCGAGTTCAAGTCCGGATCTGTGAAGAAAACCGGCCGGCCAAATCTGGTATGGAGACGACGGTGGTGGCTTCATTAGACGAACGACAGCAACCCTAATCATCGTTGAATCGCCCTTGCTCACCATTGGAGTCGTTTCACAAATAATCGCTTATTGAGCGATGATGGAAGATTTGAATGAGAGATTTTAGGGGCATATAAGGTAACAAATCTTTTTATATACAATAATGGAGCAAATTGGGTGAAAATTGATTTTCACGTGCAACCAATTCCCCACTCTCATTCTAATTTGTTTTATTTTTATTTTTTTCCCCTATTTATTATGGTTAATCTTGACCATCTATTATTCTAATCATACGGATTAGATTTGTTCTCATTGTACTATAGGGGTTGTTTACATGGGAGTATGATTCTATATATATATATATATATATATATATATATATATATATATATATATATATATATATATATATATATAAGGTCTATCATAAATGTGAGAGTTTATAAAATGAATAGGAGTTTCCTTCATTACCCTTATTTATACACATTCTCTATCTCCCTTTTCCTTCAGGTTTTGTAAATACGTGTTCTTTTTTTTATGACTTTTTCTGGACATGTCTTCACGAAGCATCGCTAGCCGACTCAATCTTCCTCTTTCAAGGAGGTTTCTTGTAACACCCCGAATCCACGGGACTCGGGATGTCACATTGGGCTAGGATCTCACAATGGATCCTGACCCTAGCCTGACAACAAGTTCACTGGACCTTACAACATGGCACTGACAGATATAAAACAAATACATAAAACAGTATAAACTGTACGACCCAAAGTAAACAACAACATAGCCGAGTATATAAAACGACATCCTCACATAGGAGGTACAAAAGATCATCCTCACGCAGGAGGGGAGACACAACAATCCCAAACCAACCACCTAATGTACGAGAGTCCTCGGCCTGTCACCCTGCCAGATCACCCAATAGCGCCTAACCTGTAAACATCTACAACACGGTATGAAACCGTTAGCTAACCATACATATATGAGGTAATGCATAAGCACAATCACACATAGGGAAAGATAAACATATCAACATGCTTTCACTCATTTACCCATTTATTCATCTCAATATAATGGTCATTCACTCAAATCGTATAGATATAATATATATGAAACTAGGTGACACGAGGACCGATACATCCTCGCCTCTGAGCCTGCTAGCCAGCCGTACTAGTATCGGTCACACAATCCGTGTACCCTATGGGAGTGGATTGCGCCCTTCCTGTAAACCGGTCTGGCCTGACATCAGAGAACCTCCCAGACTCCACGGCGGGATGAAAGGGAAAGGTTATCACAGCCACGCAGTGGGGCAATCAATAAAACATAGGTCGGTAAATACGACATCACATGCTATCATAGCAAACATATAAGGCACACACCACTCATACAAACACCCAATATAAGGATGGTAGCTAAGTAAGTCCTACGGACTTACCTCAACCTTGTACAAACTCAACCACGATCACCTCTACACTGGAGGGAAAACACGGCCTATAAACAAGGCATAAAGAGATATATCAACCTCTATTCATCAAAGGGGTCACACCTAGACCCAAGGGATCCATAAGGATCATACTCAATCTATGAGCCTCACAACCAACTAAACCTCAATATCTCAGCATAACTCACAATTCCTCAAATCTCAAGGTAGTATCTAATCAACATTCCTCAATCTCAATTTTAATCCTAATCTAATTAATTAACCTTTAATTAATTAATTAGATTCCGCCAGAATAACGTTTTGCCCACAAGCAATTTCTAAACCCACCTGTCATCAGATTTCATCAAACAAACTATCCATAATCACCAGAATAATATAACGACCATAATGGAATTTCTAATTATCCATTTTGACAAGCCTAAAGTCAATTTATGTCAAATCGCAGTACGGAAAACGAATAAATTCATAACTTATTCGTTACTAACCCGATTGACGATCTGAAAGAAGATTCGGAATCACAGCGACGCAGGCTACGCATGGACAACATCAAAATCACCGGAATCTGAGCGACGGAACCGCCCTGGTGACATATATGCTCGACCAGACCTCCATATACTCGGAAATGCAGAAACTCGGTACCGTTATGAAGAGAATGAAGAGAGGAATCCAAAAACTCAAACGGAATTGAAATCGGATTAGAAACGGAGAGTAGATCTGAGTTTGAAGGTTGAGAGAAATCAGAGCTTTTACGAGGAAACGTGAAATGAAATGAATTAATAAAGGATTTTCCGCTATTTATAGTGAAGACGATAATTATCCTTTAGTAAAGTCGATAATTATCCTTTAACCGATCCAAAGGCGGGTCGAACCTCTTTCTCCAAACTTCTCGAGATTGGAACATTAAATCTGGAATATTGTAGGGATAATTATTCCACAACTGCCTCGAAAAACGTGTATTCCTAAGCTGTCTTTCTTAGCCATTAAGAAACGAAATAGCGATTGTTTTGGCCGTTTTGCCTCTCCATGTTATTTCATATCTAGGACATATCCGATGTCCTGATCATTTCTCTCAACTGCAATTTTATTAATTGGAGCTCCCAAATGCTCCAAATAACACCGGAGGGTAAAAATAATTACCCGGGGAAAAAAGTAAAAATTTCCCCAAACGTCCAAAATTACGCGAGGAACATAACGGTGGGACTCATACTCATCACTTGCGAAATCTTCGCGAGTTGTATGTCAATTACTATCAACGATTAAGTTAATCAACGATTAAGTTAATCAACATTAATCAGAATTCAGAAATCCTATCTATTACATCACACACCCCTTAAAAAAAAGTTTCGTCCCGAAACTTGAACAATTCCCAAATCCTCTCGGACCCATACGCCGAGGTATAACTCTCACTCTTTCTATCGGAGGTATCACATCTCCGTTCAAAAGATCATAACCTATAACAATCTATAACCTCAAGTATAAACATGGAGGAATCATCATCTCCAGGAAATAGGGCCATAACGCTACCCAAAGGCGTAAAGGAATCCCGTCTCTCGCTATACCACATCATAAGGCATAGAGGAAGTACATCTCTAGCCAAAACATATCACAAGCATAGAGGAAATACGTCTCTAGCAAACCATAATCATATATATCGTATGGAGGAATCACATCTCCACCAAAACTATGTCCATCAAGGTAGCATGGAGGAAAGAACCATCTCCAGCTGAATCCTAATCACACTCAAATAGCATGAAGGAAAGAACCATCTCCAACTATAAATATAATCAAACTCGGGTAGCGTGGAGGAAGTAATCATCTCCAGCTATAACATACATCACGCTAGCACATCAAGATCTACTAAGATCATAAATCACATCACAACTAGCATGGAATAACACATCAAGGCATATAAGCACATAAGCACAACATTCATCAAGATATCACTAAGATATACTCGTGCTCCCACAAATGGGTATGTCCTAACATATACTCTGGATAGTCCCTCAGGGCACTATCCTCAGTCTCTCACATGGCCTCTTCAGGTCTTCATCTCGACCATCATATCCTCAATATGGGAATGTCTTTTGAATGCAAGCGTTTCATATCTCATTCCAAGAATTTAATCGAATGCTCAGCAAAAGTGTGGTTGGACTCAACCATCAATCATCGTAACTCACAAGGTGTCTCGAGTCTGGTATATACTTCCTCAGTTGAGACATATGAAACACTGGTGAATATCCTCTAATCTCAAAGGCAAAGCTAAACATCATGTTGCCTTCACAAAACTGATCAAGATCTCAAGTAACCGACATATTGAAAACTCAGTTCCCCTTTCCATAATAACACAACTAACGTCTCACAGTTGAGATACCTCCAGCCGGACATGAACTCTCACTTGAACTTTAGAGGTTAACACCTCTTGTCTACACACACAATCTGGCGACTATGTAGAGCCAACACTCTTCCTTTAATCATCGTTACTCGAACTATAAAATCCTGAGTCTGGTCATGTGTTATTTCCACTACTACTGCTAGATCACTTCTAGCATAAGGATATACGACATCTATGTCTATATATTGCCTCATAGGGCCTTCCTAGAAAGATGCACGTCCTTCATTGTTATATAATAAAATCAGTAATGGAAGGTAATATAACCATCCGCGTTTCCCATTCAACTTAAAACTTATAATAGATCTTTAAGATCTAGATGATCCTCTCTAACTGACCATCTGTCAGGGGGTGAAGTGTAGTCATGGGGTACAGACTCGTCCCCAAAGCAGTCTGAATCTGCTGCCCAAAATCTCAAAGTAAAAACATCCATCTCGATCAGAAATGATCATTCTCGGTATACCATGGAGTCTCACTATCTGTCTAGTGTACTCCTCAGCCAATTCATTCACTAGCCACGTCCTTTTGATGAAACGTACCGGTTTTATTAATTTGTTACCAACAATGCAGATAACATCAATCTTCTACTGGGTCACAATCCCATAATAAAGTCCATAGATCTGTCCTCCCAAATTCTACTACTGCACTGGTAGTGGGTGAGGCTTATCTCTAGATCGGAAATACTCTATCTGGACCTGCTGACAGGTCACATACTATATCACAAATTTGGTAATATCGGCTTCATACAATATAATCGTCTCATCTCGTGGTACATCTTACTCGTACTTGAATGTACTGAATAAGGCGTACACTGGGTATACCGTAATATTCTTTGTCTCCATCTGCATCAACAGGTACACAAAAGCGGTCATGACTCTTCATCAGTTCATCTACTCCCATGGAGAACTATGTTGCCTCAGTACGAGACATCCTTTCTCTAAACCTTGTTAAGGTCGGGCAGGTCTCCTGCTTCTGTTGGACTTCATCCAACAGACCAGGTAGAATTGGGTATCCTCGTCAAGGAACTGATTGTTCAACTCTAGCCAAGCTAGATCTCTCTGAAGTTGAGGCTGAACTATCAGTCTCACAATCATCTTCTCTTGGAGCGTCTTTCCATTCAAGTTATCGGCGACAACACTCAACTTCTCTAAATGATATGGAATCTTCAAGTCAAATATTCAACCCTTGTTGCATAAAATATACTTCAGATTCCTATGATCTATAGAAATCTGACATGAAGATCACACCGGTACGGTCTTCTCAAAAGACTCGCAAATGAATACGTAATCATATAAAATCCTTCCTCAAAGCATTGGTAGCAATCGGCTGAGCCGAAAAAACTACGTATTCCTTAATGTTCATCAGTATCTCCCATGTTACAACATACTTAATTCTCGCCAGGTCAACCATGATCCCACTGGCGGAGACAACATGGCCTAAAAAGGCTACCGCTGGCACCTCAACTTACACTTAGAGAGCGTAGAATACAACCCTTTATCTCTCTAAATCTACAGAACGGTCCTCAAACGATCGGTCTACTATTCTCTGCTATGAGAGTATACCGACATGTCATCAATGAAGTCCACCAACTAATCAAGGAAGTCGATGAAGATATTGTTCATCAACTCCATAAAAACTACTAAAACATTCGTCAACCCAAATGACATCACTACAAACTCGTAGTGTCCATAACGGGTATGGGATGTTATCTCATACACATGTTGCTCTCTCATCCATGACTAGGGATATCTTGAGCACAAAGGAATCCTGAAAACACAATTGCTTCTTGAAGGTAGCTCATCAGGTCGTCAATACGGAACATGGAACCCACTAGGGTAAACCCGTTTCGATCAACTTTTCAAGTTATCAGTACAATATCTCAACAAGCACCATATAGTGTGACTTTCCCATGTATCATACTTCAACTCGATAACAATGTCCACACTCTGCTGAGGTGGCAACTAGACGGTTCAGTAACACATCTATAAACTCATAAACAGCTGGAATACCTTCCAATGTTGGACTATCTCGCTCCTTCATGGTATAACACCAGAAGGCGTCACATCCCTGTGCTATCACCTCGTTGCTCGTACCGTCCTGATGACAAACCCGTCTCTTCAAAGGTCTTAACCTCAGAAGACCTCTATTTAACTCAACTTAGTAAAGACTATAATAGTCTTACTATTAAAAGCTAACACCACATGATATCTATTCATCCAAACCATACACATAATGATTTCCTCATGCACCTACGACATGACAAAGAAGTTTGCAACCATACACGGGTCCCTGAAATAAAGGAACAAACACGCATCTCACGGGTATCTCAAACCCAAAAAGGTAATCCTGTAAAGGAAAATCCACCTTCTACTATATACCAAAATTCAACCATTAACGCATGCATCGAAAGACATGACGTGCATAGCACTCACAAAAAGCAAAACTCCACCAGGTAAACCATTAACGAGAATGGTACCTATAACAGCTAACACTCGTAGCTCCTCTACATATCATCACTCAATGTCAGATCCATGCTCCTCAGGTATCACTGAGGTCATTACTATAGCCGCCAGTTCCACTCTGTCTGCACCGGAAAGAGGAAGGTCTTGCTGGGAAGATACACCACCGTGCTGACAGAAAGGGCCAGATGACCTAACTCACCACAAGTGAAACAAGCTATCAATGCCAAAGGGCACACATAACGCAAATGATCTGGATAGCCACAACTGAAACATAATCGTCTCATTCTTGCAACCTGTGCAACTGAAGGGTAACTCAATCTTCGTCGTCCACCTTGAATGATCTTATTCCGAGAGGGAACTTGTAAAGGCAACGCCTTGCTCTGTCGACAAAACTTCGCTCTATACCCTTCTTTACCACACGTAAAGCATATGATGGGCGCCTTTGGGCACACAGCTCGCTAGTGTCCCAACTTCCACGCAATTAAAACACTGTAGTTCCTTGCCAGTCATCTTCATGGCCAAAGGATCACTAGATTGTCTTGATATCGGACTTGGTTCCCCATTCATCATCTTTGCTTCTCTAGTAACTGATTCAGTCCATTGCTTCTTTCTGGATCCTAAAGCTTCAGCTGATCTCACAATTGTTGGTAAATCCGGTGTCGATCTACCCGCTATCACCGCTTCATATACTTGTTACATATATTCTTGAAACTCGGATCTACTCATGGAGAAACGATCAGCCTCTTCAAACTCGTTCTCTGCCATTGGCAAAACAACAGCGGAAACTGGTCCCTTACTTATCACCACTGGAGGAAGAGGGGTGTGCCCCTACCTTATCCCACTACAGATACTACTCTAGTCTGAGTCATCTGTAGGATATACGCACCTAATCTTATAAGGCTATATATATGCCATATGTATCGATATGTATATAATACATCCACATAATCCATAGTACACATATATATATAAATATCTACGCTGCAGAGATCCATGGCAGAGGTGACGACTTCTCGTACATTCTATCCCAAAACCACACTTAAAACCAAAACCTTTGAAAATGTCAGATCCCATGTGGGCTCTGTTTATTTTACCTATCAAACCTCATTGCAGGTAGCAAGTGCCATTGTTGTCAACCTGGGCTCTGATACCAACTCTGTAACACCCCGAATCCGCGGGACTCGGGATGTCACATTGGGCTAGGATCTCACAATGGATCCTGACCCTAGCCTGACAACAAGTTCACTGGACCTTACAACATGGCACTGACAGATATAAAACAAATACATAAAACAGTATAAACTGTACGACCCAAAGTAAACAACAACATAGCCGAGTATATAAAACGACATCCTCACATAGGAGGTACAAAAGATCATCCTCACGCAGGAGGGGAGACACAACAATCCCAAACCAACCACCTAATGTACGAGAGTCCTCGGCCTGTCACCCTGCCAGATCACCCAGTAGCGCCTAACCTGTAAACATCTACAACACGGTATGAAACCGTTAGCTAACCATACATATATGAGGTAATGCATAAGCACAATCACACATAGGGAAAGATAAACATATCAACATGCTTTCACTCATTTACCCATTTATTCATCTCAATATAATGGTCATTCACTCAAATCGTATAGATATAATATATATGAAACTAGGTGACACGAGGACCGATACATCCTCGCCTCTGAGCCTGCTAGCCAGCCGTACTAGTATCGGTCACACAATCCGTGTACCCTATGGGAGTGGATTGCGCCCTTCCTGTAAACCGGTCTGGCCTGACATCAGAGAACCTCCCAGACTCCACGGCGGGATGAAAGGGAAAGGTTATCACAGCCACGCAGTGGGGCAATCAATAAAACATAGGTCGGTAAATACGACATCACATGCTATCATAGCAAACATATAAGGCACACACCACTCATACAAACACCCAATATAAGGATGGTAGCTAAGTAAGTCCTACGGACTTACCTCAACCTTGTACAAACTCAACCACGATCACCTCTACACTGGAGGGAAAACACGGCCTATAAACAAGGCATAAAGAGATATATCAACCTCTATTCATCAAAGGGGTCACACCTAGACCCAAGGGATCCATAAGGATCATACTCAATCTATGAGCCTCACAACCAACTAAACCTCAATATCTCAGCATAACTCACAATTCCTCAAATCTCAAGGTAGTATCTAATCAACATTCCTCAATCTCAATTTTAATCCTAATCTAATTAATTAACCTTTAATTAATTAATTAGATTCCGCCAGAATAACGTTTTGCCCACAAGCAATTTCTAAACCCACCTGTCATCAGATTTCATCAAACAAACTATCCATAATCACCAGAATAATATAACGACCATAATGGAATTTCTAATTATCCATTTTGACAAGCCTAAAGTCAATTTATGTCAAATCGCAGTACGGAAAACGAATAAATTCATAACTTATTCGTTACTAACCCGATTGACGATCTGAAAGAAGATTCGGAATCACAGCGACGCAGGCTACGCATGGACAACATCAAAATCACCGGAATCTGAGCGACGGAACCGCCCTGGTGACATATATGCTCGACCAGACCTCCATATACTCGGAAATGCAGAAACTCGGTACCGTTATGAAGAGAATGAAGAGAGGAATCCAAAAACTCAAACGGAATTGAAATCGGATTAGAAACGGAGAGTAGATCTGAGTTTGAAGGTTGAGAGAAATCAGAGCTTTTACGAGGAAACGTGAAATGAAATGAATTAATAAAGGATTTTCCGCTATTTATAGTGAAGACGATAATTATCCTTTAGTAAAGTCGATAATTATCCTTTAACCGATCCAAAGGCGGGTCGAACCTCTTTCTCCAAACTTCTCGAGATTGGAACATTAAATCTGGAATATTGTAGGGATAATTATTCCACAACTGCCTCGAAAAACGTGTATTCCTAAGCTGTCTTTCTTAGCCATTAAGAAACGAAATAGCGATTGTTTTGGCCGTTTTGCCTCTCCATGTTATTTCATATCTAGGACATATCCGATGTCCTGATCATTTCTCTCAACTGCAATTTTATTAATTGGAGCTCCCAAATGCTCCAAATAACACCGGAGGGTAAAAATAATTACCCGGGGAAAAAAGTAAAAATTTCCCCAAACGTCCAAAATTACGCGAGGAACATAACGGTGGGACTCATACTCATCACTTGCGAAATCTTCGCGAGTTGTATGTCAATTACTATCAACGATTAAGTTAATCAACGATTAAGTTAATCAACATTAATCAGAATTCAGAAATCCTATCTATTACATCACACACCCCTTAAAAAAAAGTTTCGTCCCGAAACTTGAACAATTCCCAAATCCTCTCGGACCCATACGCCGAGGTATAACTCTCACTCTTTCTATCGGAGGTATCACATCTCCGTTCAAAAGATCATAACCTATAACAATCTATAACCTCAAGTATAAACATGGAGGAATCATCATCTCCAGGAAATAGGGCCATAACGCTACCCAAAGGCGTAAAGGAATCCCGTCTCTCGCTATACCACATCATAAGGCATAGAGGAAGTACATCTCTAGCCAAAACATATCACAAGCATAGAGGAAATACGTCTCTAGCAAACCATAATCATATATATCGTATGGAGGAATCACATCTCCACCAAAACTATGTCCATCAAGGTAGCATGGA
Source organism: Fagopyrum homotropicum (assembly GCA_033239125.1). Lineage (NCBI taxonomy): Eukaryota > Viridiplantae > Streptophyta > Magnoliopsida > Caryophyllales > Polygonaceae > Fagopyrum > Fagopyrum homotropicum. The sequence goes on from BSWB01000008.1 coordinate 75,437,878, forward strand.
GGAAAGAACCATCTCCAGCTGAATCCTAATCACACTCAAATAGCATGAAGGAAAGAACCATCTCCAACTATAAATATAATCAAACTCGGGTAGCGTGGAGGAAGTAATCATCTCCAGCTATAACATACATCACGCTAGCACATCAAGATCTACTAAGATCATAAATCACATCACAACTAGCATGGAATAACACATCAAGGCATATAAGCACATAAGCACAACATTCATCAAGATATCACTAAGATATACTCGTGCTCCCACAAATGGGTATGTCCTAACATATACTCTGGATAGTCCCTCAGGGCACTATCCTCAGTCTCTCACATGGCCTCTTCAGGTCTTCATCTCGACCATCATATCCTCAATATGGGAATGTCTTTTGAATGCAAGCGTTTCATATCTCATTCCAAGAATTTAATCGAATGCTCAGCAAAAGTGTGGTTGGACTCAACCATCAATCATCGTAACTCACAAGGTGTCTCGAGTCTGGTATATACTTCCTCAGTTGAGACATATGAAACACTGGTGAATATCCTCTAATCTCAAAGGCAAAGCTAAACATCATGTTGCCTTCACAAAACTGATCAAGATCTCAAGTAACCGACATATTGAAAACTCAGTTCCCCTTTCCATAATAACACAACTAACGTCTCACAGTTGAGATACCTCCAGCCGGACATGAACTCTCACTTGAACTTTAGAGGTTAACACCTCTTGTCTACACACACAATCTGGCGACTATGTAGAGCCAACACTCTTCCTTTAATCATCGTTACTCGAACTATAAAATCCTGAGTCTGGTCATGTGTTATTTCCACTACTACTGCTAGATCACTTCTAGCATAAGGATATACGACATCTATGTCTATATATTGCCTCATAGGGCCTTCCTAGAAAGATGCACGTCCTTCATTGTTATATAATAAAATCAGTAATGGAAGGTAATATAACCATCCGCGTTTCCCATTCAACTTAAAACTTATAATAGATCTTTAAGATCTAGATGATCCTCTCTAACTGACCATCTGTCAGGGGGTGAAGTGTAGTCATGGGGTACAGACTCGTCCCCAAAGCAGTCTGAATCTGCTGCCCAAAATCTCAAAGTAAAAACATCCATCTCGATCAGAAATGATCATTCTCGGTATACCATGGAGTCTCACTATCTGTCTAGTGTACTCCTCAGCCAATTCATTCACTAGCCACGTCCTTTTGATGAAACGTACCGGTTTTATTAATTTGTTACCAACAATGCAGATAACATCAATCTTCTACTGGGTCACAATCCCATAATAAAGTCCATAGATCTGTCCTCCCAAATTCTACTACTGCACTGGTAGTGGGTGAGGCTTATCTCTAGATCGGAAATACTCTATCTGGACCTGCTGACAGGTCACATACTATATCACAAATTTGGTAATATCGGCTTCATACAATATAATCGTCTCATCTCGTGGTACATCTTACTCGTACTTGAATGTACTGAATAAGGCGTACACTGGGTATACCGTAATATTCTTTGTCTCCATCTGCATCAACAGGTACACAAAAGCGGTCATGACTCTTCATCAGTTCATCTACTCCCATGGAGAACTATGTTGCCTCAGTACGAGACATCCTTTCTCTAAACCTTGTTAAGGTCGGGCAGGTCTCCTGCTTCTGTTGGACTTCATCCAACAGACCAGGTAGAATTGGGTATCCTCGTCAAGGAACTGATTGTTCAACTCTATCCAAGCTAGATCTCTCTGAAGTTGAGGCTGAACTATCAGTCTCACAATCATCTTCTCTTGGAGCGTCTTTCCATTCAAGTTATCGGCGACAACACTCAACTTCTCTAAATGATATGGAATCTTCAAGTCAAATATTCAACCCTTGTTGCATAAAATATACTTCAGATTCCTATGATCTATAGAAATCTGACATGAAGATCACACCGGTACGGTCTTCTCAAAAGACTCGCAAATGAATACGTAATCATATAAAATCCTTCCTCAAAGCATTGGTAGCAATCGGCTGAGCCGAAAAAACTACGTATTCCTTAATGTTCATCAGTATCTCCCATGTTACAACATACTTAATTCTCGCCAGGTCAACCATGATCCCACTGGCGGAGACAACATGGCCTAAAAAGGCTACCGCTGGCACCTCAACTTACACTTAGAGAGCGTAGAATACAACCCTTTATCTCTCTAAATCTACAGAACGGTCCTCAAACGATCGGTCTACTATTCTCTGCTATGAGAGTATACCGACATGTCATCAATGAAGTCCACCAACTAATCAAGGAAGTCGATGAAGATATTGTTCATCAACTCCATAAAAACTACTAAAACATTCGTCAACCCAAATGACATCACTACAAACTCGTAGTGTCCATAACGGGTATGGGATGTTATCTCATACACATGTTGCTCTCTCATCCATGACTAGGGATATCTTGAGCACAAAGGAATCCTGAAAACACAATTGCTTCTTGAAGGTAGCTCATCAGGTTGTCAATACGGAACATGGAACCCACTAGGGTAAACCCGTTTCGATCAACTTTTCAAGTTATCAGTACAATATCTCAACAAGCACCATATAGTGTGACTTTCCCATGTATCATACTTCAACTCGATAACAATGTCCACACTCTGCTGAGGTGGCAACTAGACGGTTCAGTAACACATCTATAAACTCATAAACAGCTGGAATACCTTCCAATGTTGGACTATCTCGCTCCTTCATGGTATAACACCAGAAGGCGTCACATCCCTGTGCTATCACCTCGTTGCTCGTACCGTCCTGATGACAAACCCGTCTCTTCAAAGGTCTTAACCTCAGAAGACCTCTATTTAACTCAACTTAGTAAAGACTATAATAGTCTTACTATTAAAAGCTAACACCACATGATATCTATTCATCCAAACCATACACATAATGATTTCCTCATGCACCTACGACATGACAAAGAAGTTTGCAACCATACACGGGTCCCTGAAATAAAGGAACAAACACGCATCTCACGGGTATCTCAAACCCAAAAAGGTAATCCTGTAAAGGAAAATCCACCTTCTACTATATACCAAAATTCAACCATTAACGCATGCATCGAAAGACATGACGTGCATAGCACTCACAAAAAGCAAAACTCCACCAGGTAAACCATTAACGAGAATGGTACCTATAACAGCTAACACTCGTAGCTCCTCTACATATCATCACTCAATGTCAGATCCATGCTCCTCAGGTATCACTGAGGTCATTACTATAGCCGCCAGTTCCACTCTGTCTGCACCGGAAAGAGGAAGGTCTTGCTGGGAAGATACACCACCGTGCTGACAGAAAGGGCCAGATGACCTAACTCACCACAAGTGAAACAAGCTATCAATGCCAAAGGGCACACATAACGCAAATGATCTGGATAGCCACAACTGAAACATAATCGTCTCATTCTTGCAACCTGTGCAACTGAAGGGTAACTCAATCTTCGTCGTCCACCTTGAATGATCTTATTCCGAGAGGGAACTTGTAAAGGCAACGCCTTGCTCTGTCGACAAAACTTCGCTCTATACCCTTCTTTACCACACGTAAAGCATATGATGGGCGCCTTTGGGCACACAGCTCGCTAGTGTCCCAACTTCCACGCAATTAAAACACTGTAGTTCCTTGCCAGTCATCTTCATGGCCAAAGGATCACTAGATTGTCTTGATATCGGACTTGGTTCCCCATTCATCATCTTTGCTTCTCTAGTAACTGATTCAGTCCATTGCTTCTTTCTGGATCCTAAAGCTTCAGCTGATCTCACAATTGTTGGTAAATCCGGTGTCGATCTACCCGCTATCACCGCTTCATATACTTGTTACATATATTCTTGAAACTCGGATCTACTCATGGAGAAACGATCAGCCTCTTCAAACTCGTTCTCTGCCATTGGCAAAACAACAGCGGAAACTGGTCCCTTACTTATCACCACTGGAGGAAGAGGGGTGTGCCCCTACCTTATCCCACTACAGATACTACTCTAGTCTGAGTCATCTGTAGGATATACGCACCTAATCTTATAAGGCTATATATATGCCATATGTATCGATATGTATATAATACATCCACATAATCCATAGTACACATATATATATAAATATCTACGCTGCAGAGATCCATGGCAGAGGTGACGACTTCTCGTACATTCTATCCCAAAACCACACTTAAAACCAAAACCTTTGAAAATGTCAGATCCCATGTGGGCTCTGTTTATTTTACCTATCAAACCTCATTGCAGGTAGCAAGTGCCATTGTTGTCAACCTGGGCTCTGATACCAACTCTGTAACACCCCGAATCCGCGGGACTCGGGATGTCACATTGGGCTAGGATCTCACAATGGATCCTGACCCTAGCCTGACAACAAGTTCACTGGACCTTACAACATGGCACTGACAGATATAAAACAAATACATAAAACAGTATAAACTGTACGACCCAAAGTAAACAACAACATAGCCGAGTATATAAAACGACATCCTCACATAGGAGGTACAAAAGATCATCCTCACGCAGGAGGGGAGACACAACAATCCCAAACCAACCACCTAATGTACGAGAGTCCTCGGCCTGTCACCCTGCCAGATCACCCAGTAGCGCCTAACCTGTAAACATCTACAACACGGTATGAAACCGTTAGCTAACCATACATATATGAGGTAATGCATAAGCACAATCACACATAGGGAAAGATAAACATATCAACATGCTTTCACTCATTTACCCATTTATTCATCTCAATATAATGGTCATTCACTCAAATCGTATAGATATAATATATATGAAACTAGGTGACACGAGGACCGATACATCCTCGCCTCTGAGCCTGCTAGCCAGCCGTACTAGTATCGGTCACACAATCCGTGTACCCTATGGGAGTGGATTGCGCCCTTCCTGTAAACCGGTCTGGCCTGACATCAGAGAACCTCCCAGACTCCACGGCGGGATGAAAGGGAAAGGTTATCACAGCCACGCAGTGGGGCAATCAATAAAACATAGGTCGGTAAATACGACATCACATGCTATCATAGCAAACATATAAGGCACACACCACTCATACAAACACCCAATATAAGGATGGTAGCTAAGTAAGTCCTACGGACTTACCTCAACCTTGTACAAACTCAACCACGATCACCTCTACACTGGAGGGAAAACACGGCCTATAAACAAGGCATAAAGAGATATATCAACCTCTATTCATCAAAGGGGTCACACCTAGACCCAAGGGATCCATAAGGATCATACTCAATCTATGAGCCTCACAACCAACTAAACCTCAATATCTCAGCATAACTCACAATTCCTCAAATCTCAAGGTAGTATCTAATCAACATTCCTCAATCTCAATTTTAATCCTAATCTAATTAATTAACCTTTAATTAATTAATTAGATTCCGCCAGAATAACGTTTTGCCCACAAGCAATTTCTAAACCCACCTGTCATCAGATTTCATCAAACAAACTATCCATAATCACCAGAATAATATAACGACCATAATGGAATTTCTAATTATCCATTTTGACAAGCCTAAAGTCAATTTATGTCAAATCGCAGTACGGAAAACGAATAAATTCATAACTTATTCGTTACTAACCCGATTGACGATCTGAAAGAAGATTCGGAATCACAGCGACGCAGGCTACGCATGGACAACATCAAAATCACCGGAATCTGAGCGACGGAACCGCCCTGGTGACATATATGCTCGACCAGACCTCCATATACTCGGAAATGCAGAAACTCGGTACCGTTATGAAGAGAATGAAGAGAGGAATCCAAAAACTCAAACGGAATTGAAATCGGATTAGAAACGGAGAGTAGATCTGAGTTTGAAGGTTGAGAGAAATCAGAGCTTTTACGAGGAAACGTGAAATGAAATGAATTAATAAAGGATTTTCCGCTATTTATAGTGAAGACGATAATTATCCTTTAGTAAAGTCGATAATTATCCTTTAACCGATCCAAAGGCGGGTCGAACCTCTTTCTCCAAACTTCTCGAGATTGGAACATTAAATCTGGAATATTGTAGGGATAATTATTCCACAACTGCCTCGAAAAACGTGTATTCCTAAGCTGTCTTTCTTAGCCATTAAGAAACGAAATAGCGATTGTTTTGGCCGTTTTGCCTCTCCATGTTATTTCATATCTAGGACATATCCGATGTCCTGATCATTTCTCTCAACTGCAATTTTATTAATTGGAGCTCCCAAATGCTCCAAATAACACCGGAGGGTAAAAATAATTACCCGGGGAAAAAAGTAAAAATTTCCCCAAACGTCCAAAATTACGCGAGGAACATAACGGTGGGACTCATACTCATCACTTGCGAAATCTTCGCGAGTTGTATGTCAATTACTATCAACGATTAAGTTAATCAACGATTAAGTTAATCAACATTAATCAGAATTCAGAAATCCTATCTATTACATCACACACCCCTTAAAAAAAAGTTTCGTCCCGAAACTTGAACAATTCCCAAATCCTCTCGGACCCATACGCCGAGGTATAACTCTCACTCTTTCTATCGGAGGTATCACATCTCCGTTCAAAAGATCATAACCTATAACAATCTATAACCTCAAGTATAAACATGGAGGAATCATCATCTCCAGGAAATAGGGCCATAACGCTACCCAAAGGCGTAAAGGAATCCCGTCTCTCGCTATACCACATCATAAGGCATAGAGGAAGTACATCTCTAGCCAAAACATATCACAAGCATAGAGGAAATACGTCTCTAGCAAACCATAATCATATATATCGTATGGAGGAATCACATCTCCACCAAAACTATGTCCATCAAGGTAGCATGGAGGAAAGAACCATCTCCAGCTGAATCCTAATCACACTCAAATAGCATGAAGGAAAGAACCATCTCCAACTATAAATATAATCAAACTCGGGTAGCGTGGAGGAAGTAATCATCTCCAGCTATAACATACATCACGCTAGCACATCAAGATCTACTAAGATCATAAATCACATCACAACTAGCATGGAATAACACATCAAGGCATATAAGCACATAAGCACAACATTCATCAAGATATCACTAAGATATACTCGTGCTCCCACAAATGGGTATGTCCTAACATATACTCTGGATAGTCCCTCAGGGCACTATCCTCAGTCTCTCACATGGCCTCTTCAGGTCTTCATCTCGACCATCATATCCTCAATATGGGAATGTCTTTTGAATGCAAGCGTTTCATATCTCATTCCAAGAATTTAATCGAATGCTCAGCAAAAGTGTGGTTGGACTCAACCATCAATCATCGTAACTCACAAGGTGTCTCGAGTCTGGTATATACTTCCTCAGTTGAGACATATGAAACACTGGTGAATATCCTCTAATCTCAAAGGCAAAGCTAAACATCATGTTGCCTTCACAAAACTGATCAAGATCTCAAGTAACCGACATATTGAAAACTCAGTTCCCCTTTCCATAATAACACAACTAACGTCTCACAGTTGAGATACCTCCAGCCGGACATGAACTCTCACTTGAACTTTAGAGGTTAACACCTCTTGTCTACACACACAATCTGGCGACTATGTAGAGCCAACACTCTTCCTTTAATCATCGTTACTCGAACTATAAAATCCTGAGTCTGGTCATGTGTTATTTCCACTACTACTGCTAGATCACTTCTAGCATAAGGATATACGACATCTATGTCTATATATTGCCTCATAGGGCCTTCCTAGAAAGATGCACGTCCTTCATTGTTATATAATAAAATCAGTAATGGAAGGTAATATAACCATCCGCGTTTCCCATTCAACTTAAAACTTATAATAGATCTTTAAGATCTAGATGATCCTCTCTAACTGACCATCTGTCAGGGGGTGAAGTGTAGTCATGGGGTACAGACTCGTCCCCAAAGCAGTCTGAATCTGCTGCCCAAAATCTCAAAGTAAAAACATCCATCTCGATCAGAAATGATCATTCTCGGTATACCATGGAGTCTCACTATCTGTCTAGTGTACTCCTCAGCCAATTCATTCACTAGCCACGTCCTTTTGATGAAACGTACCGGTTTTATTAATTTGTTACCAACAATGCAGATAACATCAATCTTCTACTGGGTCACAATCCCATAATAAAGTCCATAGATCTGTCCTCCCAAATTCTACTACTGCACTGGTAGTGGGTGAGGCTTATCTCTAGATCGGAAATACTCTATCTGGACCTGCTGACAGGTCACATACTATATCACAAATTTGGTAATATCGGCTTCATACAATATAATCGTCTCATCTCGTGGTACATCTTACTCGTACTTGAATGTACTGAATAAGGCGTACACTGGGTATACCGTAATATTCTTTGTCTCCATCTGCATCAACAGGTACACAAAAGCGGTCATGACTCTTCATCAGTTCATCTACTCCCATGGAGAACTATGTTGCCTCAGTACGAGACATCCTTTCTCTAAACCTTGTTAAGGTCGGGCAGGTCTCCTGCTTCTGTTGGACTTCATCCAACAGACCAGGTAGAATTGGGTATCCTCGTCAAGGAACTGATTGTTCAACTCTAGCCAAGCTAGATCTCTCTGAAGTTGAGGCTGAACTATCAGTCTCACAATCATCTTCTCTTGGAGCGTCTTTCCATTCAAGTTATCGGCGACAACACTCAACTTCTCTAAATGATATGGAATCTTCAAGTCAAATATTCAACCCTTGTTGCATAAAATATACTTCAGATTCCTATGATCTATAGAAATCTGACATGAAGATCACACCGGTACGGTCTTCTCAAAAGACTCGCAAATGAATACGTAATCATATAAAATCCTTCCTCAAAGCATTGGTAGCAATCGGCTGAGCCGAAAAAACTACGTATTCCTTAATGTTCATCAGTATCTCCCATGTTACAACATACTTAATTCTCGCCAGGTCAACCATGATCCCACTGGCGGAGACAACATGGCCTAAAAAGGCTACCGCTGGCACCTCAACTTACACTTAGAGAGCGTAGAATACAACCCTTTATCTCTCTAAATCTACAGAACGGTCCTCAAACGATCGGTCTACTATTCTCTGCTATGAGAGTATACCGACATGTCATCAATGAAGTCCACCAACTAATCAAGGAAGTCGATGAAGATATTGTTCATCAACTCCATAAAAACTACTAAAACATTCGTCAACCCAAATGACATCACTACAAACTCGTAGTGTCCATAACGGGTATGGGATGTTATCTCATACACATGTTGCTCTCTCATCCATGACTAGGGATATCTTGAGCACAAAGGAATCCTGAAAACACAATTGCTTCTTGAAGGTAGCTCATCAGGTCGTCAATACGGAACATGGAACCCACTAGGGTAAACCCGTTTCGATCAACTTTTCAAGTTATCAGTACAATATCTCAACAAGCACCATATAGTGTGACTTTCCCATGTATCATACTTCAACTCGATAACAATGTCCACACTCTGCTGAGGTGGCAACTAGACGGTTCAGTAACACATCTATAAACTCATAAACAGCTGGAATACCTTCCAATGTTGGACTATCTCGCTCCTTCATGGTATAACACCAGAAGGCGTCACATCCCTGTGCTATCACCTCGTTGCTCGTACCGTCCTGATGACAAACCCGTCTCTTCAAAGGTCTTAACCTCAGAAGACCTCTATTTAACTCAACTTAGTAAAGACTATAATAGTCTTACTATTAAAAGCTAACACCACATGATATCTATTCATCCAAACCATACACATAATGATTTCCTCATGCACCTACGACATGACAAAGAAGTTTGCAACCATACACGGGTCCCTGAAATAAAGGAACAAACACGCATCTCACGGGTATCTCAAACCCAAAAAGGTAATCCTGTAAAGGAAAATCCACCTTCTACTATATACCAAAATTCAACCATTAACGCATGCATCGAAAGACATGACGTGCATAGCACTCACAAAAAGCAAAACTCCACCAGGTAAACCATTAACGAGAATGGTACCTATAACAGCTAACACTCGTAGCTCCTCTACATATCATCACTCAATGTCAGATCCATGCTCCTCAGGTATCACTGAGGTCATTACTATAGCCGCCAGTTCCACTCTGTCTGCACCGGAAAGAGGAAGGTCTTGCTGGGAAGATACACCACCGTGCTGACAGAAAGGGCCAGATGACCTAACTCACCACAAGTGAAACAAGCTATCAATGCCAAAGGGCACACATAACGCAAATGATCTGGATAGCCACAACTGAAACATAATCGTCTCATTCTTGCAACCTGTGCAACTGAAGGGTAACTCAATCTTCGTCGTCCACCTTGAATGATCTTATTCCGAGAGGGAACTTGTAAAGGCAACGCCTTGCTCTGTCGACAAAACTTCGCTCTATACCCTTCTTTACCACACGTAAAGCATATGATGGGCGCCTTTGGGCACACAGCTCGCTAGTGTCCCAACTTCCACGCAATTAAAACACTGTAGTTCCTTGCCAGTCATCTTCATGGCCAAAGGATCACTAGATTGTCTTGATATCGGACTTGGTTCCCCATTCATCATCTTTGCTTCTCTAGTAACTGATTCAGTCCATTGCTTCTTTCTGGATCCTAAAGCTTCAGCTGATCTCACAATTGTTGGTAAATCCGGTGTCGATCTACCCGCTATCACCGCTTCATATACTTGTTACATATATTCTTGAAACTCGGATCTACTCATGGAGAAACGATCAGCCTCTTCAAACTCGTTCTCTGCCATTGGCAAAACAACAGCGGAAACTGGTCCCTTACTTATCACCACTGGAGGAAGAGGGGTGTGCCCCTACCTTATCCCACTACAGATACTACTCTAGTCTGAGTCATCTGTAGGATATACGCACCTAATCTTATAAGGCTATATATATGCCATATGTATCGATATGTATATAATACATCCACATAATCCATAGTACACATATATATATAAATATCTACGCTGCAGAGATCCATGGCAGAGGTGACGACTTCTCGTACATTCTATCCCAAAACCACACTTAAAACCAAAACCTTTGAAAATGTCAGATCCCATGTGGGCTCTGTTTATTTTACCTATCAAACCTCATTGCAGGTAGCAAGTGCCATTGTTGTCAACCTGGGCTCTGATACCAACTCTGTAACACCCCGAATCCGCGGGACTCGGGATGTCACATTGGGCTAGGATCTCACAATGGATCCTGACCCTAGCCTGACAACAAGTTCACTGGACCTTACAACATGGCACTGACAGATATAAAACAAATACATAAAACAGTATAAACTGTACGACCCAAAGTAAACAACAACATAGCCGAGTATATAAAACGACATCCTCACATAGGAGGTACAAAAGATCATCCTCACGCAGGAGGGGAGACACAACAATCCCAAACCAACCACCTAATGTACGAGAGTCCTCGGCCTGTCACCCTGCCAGATCACCCAGTAGCGCCTAACCTGTAAACATCTACAACACGGTATGAAACCGTTAGCTAACCATACATATATGAGGTAATGCATAAGCACAATCACACATAGGGAAAGATAAACATATCAACATGCTTTCACTCATTTACCCATTTATTCATCTCAATATAATGGTCATTCACTCAAATCGTATAGATATAATATATATGAAACTAGGTGACACGAGGACCGATACATCCTCGCCTCTGAGCCTGCTAGCCAGCCGTACTAGTATCGGTCACACAATCCGTGTACCCTATGGGAGTGGATTGCGCCCTTCCTGTAAACCGGTCTGGCCTGACATCAGAGAACCTCCCAGACTCCACGGCGGGATGAAAGGGAAAGGTTATCACAGCCACGCAGTGGGGCAATCAATAAAACATAGGTCGGTAAATACGACATCACATGCTATCATAGCAAACATATAAGGCACACACCACTCATACAAACACCCAATATAAGGATGGTAGCTAAGTAAGTCCTACGGACTTACCTCAACCTTGTACAAACTCAACCACGATCACCTCTACACTGGAGGGAAAACACGGCCTATAAACAAGGCATAAAGAGATATATCAACCTCTATTCATCAAAGGGGTCACACCTAGACCCAAGGGATCCATAAGGATCATACTCAATCTATGAGCCTCACAACCAACTAAACCTCAATATCTCAGCATAACTCACAATTCCTCAAATCTCAAGGTAGTATCTAATCAACATTCCTCAATCTCAATTTTAATCCTAATCTAATTAATTAACCTTTAATTAATTAATTAGATTCCGCCAGAATAACGTTTTGCCCACAAGCAATTTCTAAACCCACCTGTCATCAGATTTCATCAAACAAACTATCCATAATCACCAGAATAATATAACGACCATAATGGAATTTCTAATTATCCATTTTGACAAGCCTAAAGTCAATTTATGTCAAATCGCAGTACGGAAAACGAATAAATTCATAACTTATTCGTTACTAACCCGATTGACGATCTGAAAGAAGATTCGGAATCACAGCGACGCAGGCTACGCATGGACAACATCAAAATCACCGGAATCTGAGCGACGGAACCGCCCTGGTGACATATATGCTCGACCAGACCTCCATATACTCGGAAATGCAGAAACTCGGTACCGTTATGAAGAGAATGAAGAGAGGAATCCAAAAACTCAAACGGAATTGAAATCGGATTAGAAACGGAGAGTAGATCTGAGTTTGAAGGTTGAGAGAAATCAGAGCTTTTACGAGGAAACGTGAAATGAAATGAATTAATAAAGGATTTTCCGCTATTTATAGTGAAGACGATAATTATCCTTTAGTAAAGTCGATAATTATCCTTTAACCGATCCAAAGGCGGGTCGAACCTCTTTCTCCAAACTTCTCGAGATTGGAACATTAAATCTGGAATATTGTAGGGATAATTATTCCACAACTGCCTCGAAAAACGTGTATTCCTAAGCTGTCTTTCTTAGCCATTAAGAAACGAAATAGCGATTGTTTTGGCCGTTTTGCCTCTCCATGTTATTTCATATCTAGGACATATCCGATGTCCTGATCATTTCTCTCAACTGCAATTTTATTAATTGGAGCTCCCAAATGCTCCAAATAACACCGGAGGGTAAAAATAATTACCCGGGGAAAAAAGTAAAAATTTCCCCAAACGTCCAAAATTACGCGAGGAACATAACGGTGGGACTCATACTCATCACTTGCGAAATCTTCGCGAGTTGTATGTCAATTACTATCAACGATTAAGTTAATCAACGATTAAGTTAATCAACATTAATCAGAATTCAGAAATCCTATCTATTACATCACACACCCCTTAAAAAAAAGTTTCGTCCCGAAACTTGAACAATTCCCAAATCCTCTCGGACCCATACGCCGAGGTATAACTCTCACTCTTTCTATCGGAGGTATCACATCTCCGTTCAAAAGATCATAACCTATAACAATCTATAACCTCAAGTATAAACATGGAGGAATCATCATCTCCAGGAAATAGGGCCATAACGCTACCCAAAGGCGTAAAGGAATCCCGTCTCTCGCTATACCACATCATAAGGCATAGAGGAAGTACATCTCTAGCCAAAACATATCACAAGCATAGAGGAAATACGTCTCTAGCAAACCATAATCATATATATCGTATGGAGGAATCACATCTCCACCAAAACTATGTCCATCAAGGTAGCATGGAGGAAAGAACCATCTCCAGCTGAATCCTAATCACACTCAAATAGCATGAAGGAAAGAACCATCTCCAACTATAAATATAATCAAACTCGGGTAGCGTGGAGGAAGTAATCATCTCCAGCTATAACATACATCACGCTAGCACATCAAGATCTACTAAGATCATAAATCACATCACAACTAGCATGGAATAACACATCAAGGCATATAAGCACATAAGCACAACATTCATCAAGATATCACTAAGATATACTCGTGCTCCCACAAATGGGTATGTCCTAACATATACTCTGGATAGTCCCTCAGGGCACTATCCTCAGTCTCTCACATGGCCTCTTCAGGTCTTCATCTCGACCATCATATCCTCAATATGGGAATGTCTTTTGAATGCAAGCGTTTCATATCTCATTCCAAGAATTTAATCGAATGCTCAGCAAAAGTGTGGTTGGACTCAACCATCAATCATCGTAACTCACAAGGTGTCTCGAGTCTGGTATATACTTCCTCAGTTGAGACATATGAAACACTGGTGAATATCCTCTAATCTCAAAGGCAAAGCTAAACATCATGTTGCCTTCACAAAACTGATCAAGATCTCAAGTAACCGACATATTGAAAACTCAGTTCCCCTTTCCATAATAACACAACTAACGTCTCACAGTTGAGATACCTCCAGCCGGACATGAACTCTCACTTGAACTTTAGAGGTTAACACCTCTTGTCTACACACACAATCTGGCGACTATGTAGAGCCAACACTCTTCCTTTAATCATCGTTACTCGAACTATAAAATCCTGAGTCTGGTCATGTGTTATTTCCACTACTACTGCTAGATCACTTCTAGCATAAGGATATACGACATCTATGTCTATATATTGCCTCATAGGGCCTTCCTAGAAAGATGCACGTCCTTCATTGTTATATAATAAAATCAGTAATGGAAGGTAATATAACCATCCGCGTTTCCCATTCAACTTAAAACTTATAATAGATCTTTAAGATCTAGATGATCCTCTCTAACTGACCATCTGTCAGGGGGTGAAGTGTAGTCATGGGGTACAGACTCGTCCCCAAAGCAGTCTGAATCTGCTGCCCAAAATCTCAAAGTAAAAACATCCATCTCGATCAGAAATGATCATTCTCGGTATACCATGGAGTCTCACTATCTGTCTAGTGTACTCCTCAGCCAATTCATTCACTAGCCACGTCCTTTTGATGAAACGTACCGGTTTTATTAATTTGTTACCAACAATGCAGATAACATCAATCTTCTACTGGGTCACAATCCCATAATAAAGTCCATAGATCTGTCCTCCCAAATTCTACTACTGCACTGGTAGTGGGTGAGGCTTATCTCTAGATCGGAAATACTCTATCTGGACCTGCTGACAGGTCACATACTATATCACAAATTTGGTAATATCGGCTTCATACAATATAATCGTCTCATCTCGTGGTACATCTTACTCGTACTTGAATGTACTGAATAAGGCGTACACTGGGTATACCGTAATATTCTTTGTCTCCATCTGCATCAACAGGTACACAAAAGCGGTCATGACTCTTCATCAGTTCATCTACTCCCATGGAGAACTATGTTGCCTCAGTACGAGACATCCTTTCTCTAAACCTTGTTAAGGTCGGGCAGGTCTCCTGCTTCTGTTGGACTTCATCCAACAGACCAGGTAGAATTGGGTATCCTCGTCAAGGAACTGATTGTTCAACTCTATCCAAGCTAGATCTCTCTGAAGTTGAGGCTGAACTATCAGTCTCACAATCATCTTCTCTTGGAGCGTCTTTCCATTCAAGTTATCGGCGACAACACTCAACTTCTCTAAATGATATGGAATCTTCAAGTCAAATATTCAACCCTTGTTGCATAAAATATACTTCAGATTCCTATGATCTATAGAAATCTGACATGAAGATCACACCGGTACGGTCTTCTCAAAAGACTCGCAAATGAATACGTAATCATATAAAATCCTTCCTCAAAGCATTGGTAGCAATCGGCTGAGCCGAAAAAACTACGTATTCCTTAATGTTCATCAGTATCTCCCATGTTACAACATACTTAATTCTCGCCAGGTCAACCATGATCCCACTGGCGGAGACAACATGGCCTAAAAAGGCTACCGCTGGCACCTCAACTTACACTTAGAGAGCGTAGAATACAACCCTTTATCTCTCTAAATCTACAGAACGGTCCTCAAACGATCGGTCTACTATTCTCTGCTATGAGAGTATACCGACATGTCATCAATGAAGTCCACCAACTAATCAAGGAAGTCGATGAAGATATTGTTCATCAACTCCATAAAAACTACTAAAACATTCGTCAACCCAAATGACATCACTACAAACTCGTAGTGTCCATAACGGGTATGGGATGTTATCTCATACACATGTTGCTCTCTCATCCATGACTAGGGATATCTTGAGCACAAAGGAATCCTGAAAACACAATTGCTTCTTGAAGGTAGCTCATCAGGTTGTCAATACGGAACATGGAACCCACTAGGGTAAACCCGTTTCGATCAACTTTTCAAGTTATCAGTACAATATCTCAACAAGCACCATATAGTGTGACTTTCCCATGTATCATACTTCAACTCGATAACAATGTCCACACTCTGCTGAGGTGGCAACTAGACGGTTCAGTAACACATCTATAAACTCATAAACAGCTGGAATACCTTCCAATGTTGGACTATCTCGCTCCTTCATGGTATAACACCAGAAGGCGTCACATCCCTGTGCTATCACCTCGTTGCTCGTACCGTCCTGATGACAAACCCGTCTCTTCAAAGGTCTTAACCTCAGAAGACCTCTATTTAACTCAACTTAGTAAAGACTATAATAGTCTTACTATTAAAAGCTAACACCACATGATATCTATTCATCCAAACCATACACATAATGATTTCCTCATGCACCTACGACATGACAAAGAAGTTTGCAACCATACACGGGTCCCTGAAATAAAGGAACAAACACGCATCTCACGGGTATCTCAAACCCAAAAAGGTAATCCTGTAAAGGAAAATCCACCTTCTACTATATACCAAAATTCAACCATTAACGCATGCATCGAAAGACATGACGTGCATAGCACTCACAAAAAGCAAAACTCCACCAGGTAAACCATTAACGAGAATGGTACCTATAACAGCTAACACTCGTAGCTCCTCTACATATCATCACTCAATGTCAGATCCATGCTCCTCAGGTATCACTGAGGTCATTACTATAGCCGCCAGTTCCACTCTGTCTGCACCGGAAAGAGGAAGGTCTTGCTGGGAAGATACACCACCGTGCTGACAGAAAGGGCCAGATGACCTAACTCACCACAAGTGAAACAAGCTATCAATGCCAAAGGGCACACATAACGCAAATGATCTGGATAGCCACAACTGAAACATAATCGTCTCATTCTTGCAACCTGTGCAACTGAAGGGTAACTCAATCTTCGTCGTCCACCTTGAATGATCTTATTCCGAGAGGGAACTTGTAAAGGCAACGCCTTGCTCTGTCGACAAAACTTCGCTCTATACCCTTCTTTACCACACGTAAAGCATATGATGGGCGCCTTTGGGCACACAGCTCGCTAGTGTCCCAACTTCCACGCAATTAAAACACTGTAGTTCCTTGCCAGTCATCTTCATGGCCAAAGGATCACTAGATTGTCTTGATATCGGACTTGGTTCCCCATTCATCATCTTTGCTTCTCTAGTAACTGATTCAGTCCATTGCTTCTTTCTGGATCCTAAAGCTTCAGCTGATCTCACAATTGTTGGTAAATCCGGTGTCGATCTACCCGCTATCACCGCTTCATATACTTGTTACATATATTCTTGAAACTCGGATCTACTCATGGAGAAACGATCAGCCTCTTCAAACTCGTTCTCTGCCATTGGCAAAACAACAGCGGAAACTGGTCCCTTACTTATCACCACTGGAGGAAGAGGGGTGTGCCCCTACCTTATCCCACTACAGATACTACTCTAGTCTGAGTCATCTGTAGGATATACGCACCTAATCTTATAAGGCTATATATATGCCATATGTATCGATATGTATATAATACATCCACATAATCCATAGTACACATATATATATAAATATCTACGCTGCAGAGATCCATGGCAGAGGTGACGACTTCTCGTACATTCTATCCCAAAACCACACTTAAAACCAAAACCTTTGAAAATGTCAGATCCCATGTGGGCTCTGTTTATTTTACCTATCAAACCTCATTGCAGGTAGCAAGTGCCATTGTTGTCAACCTGGGCTCTGATACCAACTCTGTAACACCCCGAATCCGCGGGACTCGGGATGTCACATTGGGCTAGGATCTCACAATGGATCCTGACCCTAGCCTGACAACAAGTTCATTGGACCTTACAACATGGCACTGACAGATATAAAACAAATACATAAAACAGTATAAACTGTACGACCCAAAGTAAACAACAACATAGCCGAGTATATAAAACGACATCCTCACATAGGAGGTACAAAAGATCATCCTCACGCAGGAGGGGAGACACAACAATCCCAAACCAACCACCTAATGTACGAGAGTCCTCGGCCTGTCACCCTGCCAGATCACCCAGTAGCGCCTAACCTGTAAACATCTACAACACGGTATGAAACCGTTAGCTAACCATACATATATGAGGTAATGCATAAGCACAATCACACATAGGGAAAGATAAACATATCAACATGCTTTCACTCATTTACCCATTTATTCATCTCAATATAATGGTCATTCACTCAAATCGTATAGATATAATATATATGAAACTAGGTGACACGAGGACCGATACATCCTCGCCTCTGAGCCTGCTAGCCAGCCGTACTAGTATCGGTCACACAATCCGTGTACCCTATGGGAGTGGATTGCGCCCTTCCTGTAAACCGGTCTGGCCTGACATCAGAGAACCTCCCAGACTCCACGGCGGGATGAAAGGGAAAGGTTATCACAGCCACGCAGTGGGGCAATCAATAAAACATAGGTCGGTAAATACGACATCACATGCTATCATAGCAAACATATAAGGCACACACCACTCATACAAACACCCAATATAAGGATGGTAGCTAAGTAAGTCCTACGGACTTACCTCAACCTTGTACAAACTCAACCACGATCACCTCTACACTGGAGGGAAAACACGGCCTATAAACAAGGCATAAAGAGATATATCAACCTCTATTCATCAAAGGGGTCACACCTAGACCCAAGGGATCCATAAGGATCATACTCAATCTATGAGCCTCACAACCAACTAAACCTCAATATCTCAGCATAACTCACAATTCCTCAAATCTCAAGGTAGTATCTAATCAACATTCCTCAATCTCAATTTTAATCCTAATCTAATTAATTAACCTTTAATTAATTAATTAGATTCCGCCAGAATAACGTTTTGCCCACAAGCAATTTCTAAACCCACCTGTCATCAGATTTCATCAAACAAACTATCCATAATCACCAGAATAATATAACGACCATAATGGAATTTCTAATTATCCATTTTGACAAGCCTAAAGTCAATTTATGTCAAATCGCAGTACGGAAAACGAATAAATTCATAACTTATTCGTTACTAACCCGATTGACGATCTGAAAGAAGATTCGGAATCACAGCGACGCAGGCTACGCATGGACAACATCAAAATCACCGGAATCTGAGCGACGGAACCGCCCTGGTGACATATATGCTCGACCAGACCTCCATATACTCGGAAATGCAGAAACTCGGTACCGTTATGAAGAGAATGAAGAGAGGAATCCAAAAACTCAAACGGAATTGAAATCGGATTAGAAACGGAGAGTAGATCTGAGTTTGAAGGTTGAGAGAAATCAGAGCTTTTACGAGGAAACGTGAAATGAAATGAATTAATAAAGGATTTTCCGCTATTTATAGTGAAGACGATAATTATCCTTTAGTAAAGTCGATAATTATCCTTTAACCGATCCAAAGGCGGGTCGAACCTCTTTCTCCAAACTTCTCGAGATTGGAACATTAAATCTGGAATATTGTAGGGATAATTATTCCACAACTGCCTCGAAAAACGTGTATTCCTAAGCTGTCTTTCTTAGCCATTAAGAAACGAAATAGCGATTGTTTTGGCCGTTTTGCCTCTCCATGTTATTTCATATCTAGGACATATCCGATGTCCTGATCATTTCTCTCAACTGCAATTTTATTAATTGGAGCTCCCAAATGCTCCAAATAACACCGGAGGGTAAAAATAATTACCCGGGGAAAAAAGTAAAAATTTCCCCAAACGTCCAAAATTACGCGAGGAACATAACGGTGGGACTCATACTCATCACTTGCGAAATCTTCGCGAGTTGTATGTCAATTACTATCAAAGATTAAGTTAATCAACGATTAAGTTAATCAACATTAATCAGAATTCAGAAATCCTATCTATTACATCACACACCCCTTAAAAAAAAGTTTCGTCCCGAAACTTGAACAATTCCCAAATCCTCTCGGACCCATACGCCGAGGTATAACTCTCACTCTTTCTATCGGAGGTATCACATCTCCGTTCAAAAGATCATAACCTATAACAATCTATAACCTCAAGTATAAACATGGAGGAATCATCATCTCCAGGAAATAGGGCCATAACGCTACCCAAAGGCGTAAAGGAATCCCGTCTCTCGCTATACCACATCATAAGGCATAGAGGAAGTACATCTCTAGCCAAAACATATCACAAGCATAGAGGAAATACGTCTCTAGCAAACCATAATCATATATATCGTATGGAGGAATCACATCTCCACCAAAACTATGTCCATCAAGGTAGCATGGAGGAAAGAACCATCTCCAGCTGAATCCTAATCACACTCAAATAGCATGAAGGAAAGAACCATCTCCAACTATAAATATAATCAAACTCGGGTAGCGTGGAGGAAGTAATCATCTCCAGCTATAACATACATCACGCTAGCACATCAAGATCTACTAAGATCATAAATCACATCACAACTAGCATGGAATAACACATCAAGGCATATAAGCACATAAGCACAACATTCATCAAGATATCACTAAGATATACTCGTGCTCCCACAAATGGGTATGTCCTAACATATACTCTGGATAGTCCCTCAGGGCACTATCCTCAGTCTCTCACATGGCCTCTTCAGGTCTTCATCTCGACCATCATATCCTCAATATGGGAATGTCTTTTGAATGCAAGCGTTTCATATCTCATTCCAAGAATTTAATCGAATGCTCAGCAAAAGTGTGGTTGGACTCAACCATCAATCATCGTAACTCACAAGGTGTCTCGAGTCTGGTATATACTTCCTCAGTTGAGACATATGAAACACTGGTGAATATCCTCTAATCTCAAAGGCAAAGCTAAACATCATGTTGCCTTCACAAAACTGATCAAGATCTCAAGTAACCGACATATTGAAAACTCAGTTCCCCTTTCCATAATAACACAACTAACGTCTCACAGTTGAGATACCTCCAGCCGGACATGAACTCTCACTTGAACTTTAGAGGTTAACACCTCTTGTCTACACACACAATCTGGCGACTATGTAGAGCCAACACTCTTCCTTTAATCATCGTTACTCGAACTATAAAATCCTGAGTCTGGTCATGTGTTATTTCCACTACTACTGCTAGATCACTTCTAGCATAAGGATATACGACATCTATGTCTATATATTGCCTCATAGGGCCTTCCTAGAAAGATGCACGTCCTTCATTGTTATATAATAAAATCAGTAATGGAAGGTAATATAACCATCCGCGTTTCCCATTCAACTTAAAACTTATAATAGATCTTTAAGATCTAGATGATCCTCTCTAACTGACCATCTGTCAGGGGGTGAAGTGTAGTCATGGGGTACAGACTCGTCCCCAAAGCAGTCTGAATCTGCTGCCCAAAATCTCAAAGTAAAAACATCCATCTCGATCAGAAATGATCATTCTCGGTATACCATGGAGTCTCACTATCTGTCTAGTGTACTCCTCAGCCAATTCATTCA
Organism: Fagopyrum homotropicum; assembly: GCA_033239125.1. Lineage (NCBI taxonomy): Eukaryota > Viridiplantae > Streptophyta > Magnoliopsida > Caryophyllales > Polygonaceae > Fagopyrum > Fagopyrum homotropicum. Next base: position 75,459,584 of record BSWB01000008.1, read on the forward strand.
CTAGCCACGTCCTTTTGATGAAACGTACCGGTTTTATTAATTTGTTACCAACAATGCAGATAACATCAATCTTCTACTGGGTCACAATCCCATAATAAAGTCCATAGATCTGTCCTCCCAAATTCTACTACTGCACTGGTAGTGGGTGAGGCTTATCTCTAGATCGGAAATACTCTATCTGGACCTGCTGACAGGTCACATACTATATCACAAATTTGGTAATATCGGCTTCATACAATATAATCGTCTCATCTCGTGGTACATCTTACTCGTACTTGAATGTACTGAATAAGGCGTACACTGGGTATACCGTAATATTCTTTGTCTCCATCTGCATCAACAGGTACACAAAAGCGGTCATGACTCTTCATCAGTTCATCTACTCCCATGGAGAACTATGTTGCCTCAGTACGAGACATCCTTTCTCTAAACCTTGTTAAGGTCGGGCAGGTCTCCTGCTTCTGTTGGACTTCATCCAACAGACCAGGTAGAATTGGGTATCCTCGTCAAGGAACTGATTGTTCAACTCTAGCCAAGCTAGATCTCTCTGAAGTTGAGGCTGAACTATCAGTCTCACAATCATCTTCTCTTGGAGCGTCTTTCCATTCAAGTTATCGGCGACAACACTCAACTTCTCTAAATGATATGGAATCTTCAAGTCAAATATTCAACCCTTGTTGCATAAAATATACTTCAGATTCCTATGATCTATAGAAATCTGACATGAAGATCACACCGGTACGGTCTTCTCAAAAGACTCGCAAATGAATACGTAATCATATAAAATCCTTCCTCAAAGCATTGGTAGCAATCGGCTGAGCCGAAAAAACTACGTATTCCTTAATGTTCATCAGTATCTCCCATGTTACAACATACTTAATTCTCGCCAGGTCAACCATGATCCCACTGGCGGAGACAACATGGCCTAAAAAGGCTACCGCTGGCACCTCAACTTACACTTAGAGAGCGTAGAATACAACCCTTTATCTCTCTAAATCTACAGAACGGTCCTCAAACGATCGGTCTACTATTCTCTGCTATGAGAGTATACCGACATGTCATCAATGAAGTCCACCAACTAATCAAGGAAGTCGATGAAGATATTGTTCATCAACTCCATAAAAACTACTAAAACATTCGTCAACCCAAATGACATCACTACAAACTCGTAGTGTCCATAACGGGTATGGGATGTTATCTCATACACATGTTGCTCTCTCATCCATGACTAGGGATATCTTGAGCACAAAGGAATCCTGAAAACACAATTGCTTCTTGAAGGTAGCTCATCAGGTCGTCAATACGGAACATGGAACCCACTAGGGTAAACCCGTTTCGATCAACTTTTCAAGTTATCAGTACAATATCTCAACAAGCACCATATAGTGTGACTTTCCCATGTATCATACTTCAACTCGATAACAATGTCCACACTCTGCTGAGGTGGCAACTAGACGGTTCAGTAACACATCTATAAACTCATAAACAGCTGGAATACCTTCCAATGTTGGACTATCTCGCTCCTTCATGGTATAACACCAGAAGGCGTCACATCCCTGTGCTATCACCTCGTTGCTCGTACCGTCCTGATGACAAACCCGTCTCTTCAAAGGTCTTAACCTCAGAAGACCTCTATTTAACTCAACTTAGTAAAGACTATAATAGTCTTACTATTAAAAGCTAACACCACATGATATCTATTCATCCAAACCATACACATAATGATTTCCTCATGCACCTACGACATGACAAAGAAGTTTGCAACCATACACGGGTCCCTGAAATAAAGGAACAAACACGCATCTCACGGGTATCTCAAACCCAAAAAGGTAATCCTGTAAAGGAAAATCCACCTTCTACTATATACCAAAATTCAACCATTAACGCATGCATCGAAAGACATGACGTGCATAGCACTCACAAAAAGCAAAACTCCACCAGGTAAACCATTAACGAGAATGGTACCTATAACAGCTAACACTCGTAGCTCCTCTACATATCATCACTCAATGTCAGATCCATGCTCCTCAGGTATCACTGAGGTCATTACTATAGCCGCCAGTTCCACTCTGTCTGCACCGGAAAGAGGAAGGTCTTGCTGGGAAGATACACCACCGTGCTGACAGAAAGGGCCAGATGACCTAACTCACCACAAGTGAAACAAGCTATCAATGCCAAAGGGCACACATAACGCAAATGATCTGGATAGCCACAACTGAAACATAATCGTCTCATTCTTGCAACCTGTGCAACTGAAGGGTAACTCAATCTTCGTCGTCCACCTTGAATGATCTTATTCCGAGAGGGAACTTGTAAAGGCAACGCCTTGCTCTGTCGACAAAACTTCGCTCTATACCCTTCTTTACCACACGTAAAGCATATGATGGGCGCCTTTGGGCACACAGCTCGCTAGTGTCCCAACTTCCACGCAATTAAAACACTGTAGTTCCTTGCCAGTCATCTTCATGGCCAAAGGATCACTAGATTGTCTTGATATCGGACTTGGTTCCCCATTCATCATCTTTGCTTCTCTAGTAACTGATTCAGTCCATTGCTTCTTTCTGGATCCTAAAGCTTCAGCTGATCTCACAATTGTTGGTAAATCCGGTGTCGATCTACCCGCTATCACCGCTTCATATACTTGTTACATATATTCTTGAAACTCGGATCTACTCATGGAGAAACGATCAGCCTCTTCAAACTCGTTCTCTGCCATTGGCAAAACAACAGCGGAAACTGGTCCCTTACTTATCACCACTGGAGGAAGAGGGGTGTGCCCCTACCTTATCCCACTACAGATACTACTCTAGTCTGAGTCATCTGTAGGATATACGCACCTAATCTTATAAGGCTATATATATGCCATATGTATCGATATGTATATAATACATCCACATAATCCATAGTACACATATATATATAAATATCTACGCTGCAGAGATCCATGGCAGAGGTGACGACTTCTCGTACATTCTATCCCAAAACCACACTTAAAACCAAAACCTTTGAAAATGTCAGATCCCATGTGGGCTCTGTTTATTTTACCTATCAAACCTCATTGCAGGTAGCAAGTGCCATTGTTGTCAACCTGGGCTCTGATACCAACTCTGTAACACCCCGAATCCGCGGGACTCGGGATGTCACATTGGGCTAGGATCTCACAATGGATCCTGACCCTAGCCTGACAACAAGTTCACTGGACCTTACAACATGGCACTGACAGATATAAAACAAATACATAAAACAGTATAAACTGTACGACCCAAAGTAAACAACAACATAGCCGAGTATATAAAACGACATCCTCACATAGGAGGTACAAAAGATCATCCTCACGCAGGAGGGGAGACACAACAATCCCAAACCAACCACCTAATGTACGAGAGTCCTCGGCCTGTCACCCTGCCAGATCACCCAGTAGCGCCTAACCTGTAAACATCTACAACACGGTATGAAACCGTTAGCTAACCATACATATATGAGGTAATGCATAAGCACAATCACACATAGGGAAAGATAAACATATCAACATGCTTTCACTCATTTACCCATTTATTCATCTCAATATAATGGTCATTCACTCAAATCGTATAGATATAATATATATGAAACTAGGTGACACGAGGACCGATACATCCTCGCCTCTGAGCCTGCTAGCCAGCCGTACTAGTATCGGTCACACAATCCGTGTACCCTATGGGAGTGGATTGCGCCCTTCCTGTAAACCGGTCTGGCCTGACATCAGAGAACCTCCCAGACTCCACGGCGGGATGAAAGGGAAAGGTTATCACAGCCACGCAGTGGGGCAATCAATAAAACATAGGTCGGTAAATACGACATCACATGCTATCATAGCAAACATATAAGGCACACACCACTCATACAAACACCCAATATAAGGATGGTAGCTAAGTAAGTCCTACGGACTTACCTCAACCTTGTACAAACTCAACCACGATCACCTCTACACTGGAGGGAAAACACGGCCTATAAACAAGGCATAAAGAGATATATCAACCTCTATTCATCAAAGGGGTCACACCTAGACCCAAGGGATCCATAAGGATCATACTCAATCTATGAGCCTCACAACCAACTAAACCTCAATATCTCAGCATAACTCACAATTCCTCAAATCTCAAGGTAGTATCTAATCAACATTCCTCAATCTCAATTTTAATCCTAATCTAATTAATTAACCTTTAATTAATTAATTAGATTCCGCCAGAATAACGTTTTGCCCACAAGCAATTTCTAAACCCACCTGTCATCAGATTTCATCAAACAAACTATCCATAATCACCAGAATAATATAACGACCATAATGGAATTTCTAATTATCCATTTTGACAAGCCTAAAGTCAATTTATGTCAAATCGCAGTACGGAAAACGAATAAATTCATAACTTATTCGTTACTAACCCGATTGACGATCTGAAAGAAGATTCGGAATCACAGCGACGCAGGCTACGCATGGACAACATCAAAATCACCGGAATCTGAGCGACGGAACCGCCCTGGTGACATATATGCTCGACCAGACCTCCATATACTCGGAAATGCAGAAACTCGGTACCGTTATGAAGAGAATGAAGAGAGGAATCCAAAAACTCAAACGGAATTGAAATCGGATTAGAAACGGAGAGTAGATCTGAGTTTGAAGGTTGAGAGAAATCAGAGCTTTTACGAGGAAACGTGAAATGAAATGAATTAATAAAGGATTTTCCGCTATTTATAGTGAAGACGATAATTATCCTTTAGTAAAGTCGATAATTATCCTTTAACCGATCCAAAGGCGGGTCGAACCTCTTTCTCCAAACTTCTCGAGATTGGAACATTAAATCTGGAATATTGTAGGGATAATTATTCCACAACTGCCTCGAAAAACGTGTATTCCTAAGCTGTCTTTCTTAGCCATTAAGAAACGAAATAGCGATTGTTTTGGCCGTTTTGCCTCTCCATGTTATTTCATATCTAGGACATATCCGATGTCCTGATCATTTCTCTCAACTGCAATTTTATTAATTGGAGCTCCCAAATGCTCCAAATAACACCGGAGGGTAAAAATAATTACCCGGGGAAAAAAGTAAAAATTTCCCCAAACGTCCAAAATTACGCGAGGAACATAACGGTGAGACTCATACTCATCACTTGCGAAATCTTCGCGAGTTGTATGTCAATTACTATCAACGATTAAGTTAATCAACGATTAAGTTAATCAACATTAATCAGAATTCAGAAATCCTATCTATTACATTTCTTTCTTCTTCTCTCATCTCGGTTGGTCATGGTTTTCCCTTCCTCCTTCACGCTTTCCTCCTTTGCAATGCCCAAACCTAAGTCTCCATGGGCATGGCTTTCCATTGCTGTCGAGAACAGAAGAGTGACTAATATGAGTGGTATGTTTTGTTACAATATAAGTTGACCGTCCTAGATTATCCTTTTGGAGGTCTTCAACGTCCCGTGAAAGTTTCTCTTCATCCGGATCCGAGCAATGGCCAAGAGGTGCAAGTTTATTTGTGACGACATTAATTTTCCTAAACACATGTTGCTCTAACTTGTGTACACCTTGAAATCAAAAAGGAGATGTCAGAATTGATCATATCCGCTTCTCATGGCGGTTTTCATATTTGATTGATTGAGTTAATGAATTCAAGGTTGTTCTTTTAATTTCAATGGTGTTGAGTCCTAAACATATAGCCTTTTGGAGGCCCTCTCTTAAAGTATAAGCTTCCGCTTGAAGGATAGTTTATGCTCCACATTGACTCGATCCCGTTGCAAGTGACAACGCATCATGGCCTCGAATGATAAAACCAAAAGCGCATTGATCATTAGAATTTTTCAAAACATCAAAATAAATTTGACGGATTTCAAGCTTGGTCTTTGCCATTTAATGTTTTGTTTTTCATCTTTGTTTTGGAGGTCCCGTATTACAGTTTGGTATTTTTGAAGTAGTCTCTTCCCATTATTTAATTTATTTTTGGATCATTTAATTTAAATCTTGTGGCATTTTTTTATTGTTAAAGATTGTTTGGTTTCTCGTTAGCCAAACGTTCAACCATGTAATTATTATTTGTCTTAGTTCTGTTGGGTTGCACTTCCTGTATATCCATAATGATGTCCATTATTTTATGGCATGTTGGATTATAGTTATATAAGAAAGTTTTATTTCATCATTTTTTATATTATGTAATGTATACTGTCATTTGAAAAAAGATGTGTTTAACACTCTCTATTGGTGTTGACAAAATTCACAATGCATTTAAGACTAGAACTTTTTGTTTTTTTTTCTTAGTTCTCTTTTATTGGAATACCATCTAGGAACAATTTCCACAAAAAAGTTTATAATTTTTGGCATTATGTTGATATCTCAAATCCATATTTTGCCACCTTGTGTTCCCACCTTACGTTTTGGATAAGATCCATTGCCGATTTGGTAGAGAATCATTATTTTTCACTTGACGTCCAATACAACTTGTCCTGTACTTCATTTTGAGGTAGATTGTACATTTTTTTATTTTTTTTTAACAATTTCATATGGTAATAAACTACCCAATTAAAGACATTCTTGTTGGTCTCATTGTTTATTTGTTATAAAGTTTCTTACTAATGCAATCATATTTATCAATGTTTTGTCATCCAACAAGTTTTCTAATTGTTGCTCGCTTATCCATCGATCTTTCCTAAACTAATGGTTTTCCATCACCGACGCTCCATCTGAAACCTTTTTCAGAATCTTCTTTCAAATTTATTAGTTTTTTTCCATTGAAATGACGTGTTGTTTTTGGCTTTGTAGTTCCATAAGCATGTTCCTTTGAGGTATTTATCTTCTACAATTTTAACATAAATATTATCTGGTTTTGCCATTATTTTTCAAAATAGTTTCATTTGTAAAGCCTTGTTCATATCTTCCATTTTCCTGCTTCTAGTTCCTCCTAACATTTTTTGTTTACGTATTTTACCCCAGTTGATGGGGGTGAAAATTTTGGTCCTTTGTGTAACACCCCAAATCCGCGGGACTTGGAGTGTCACATTGGGCTAGAATCTCACAATGGATCCTGACCCTAGCCTGACAACAAGTTCACTGGATCTTACAATAAGGCACATGTAGATTAAAATCAAATACATAAAAGCTGAGTATGATACATCAAAAGAGTTTACAAACTCATAGCCGAGTACAAAACAACAACATAAACCACAACCACAAAAGATCCCACATCCCACGCATCCTAATGTACAGAAGTCCTCGGCTTGTCACACCATCTGGCTCACTCTGCAGTATTCCTAACCTGCAGAACAGTACAACACGGTATGAAGCCATTAGCTACAGCAATGAAAAGCATGAAGGTAATAGCACAACCACACATCAACATCTCAAACATGTAATGCCACACACATTCATTTATTATCTTTCATTACGTTATTCCATTACTAATTCAACTTCTTTTGTAACACGAGGAGCCTCAAGAACCCCGTCCCATCCAACGTAACACAGGAGTTTTGCATGGGGGTGACCTTCACTCGTCCCCTCCTGTGGGATCATCTTCAGGGAACCTCCTCCTAACCAACAGGCAGAGACCGGCGGTTACCGCCCGTTATAATACACTTGGGCCAAATAAATGTAATGAATGGTCATCCTAGTCCGGTTTAGGTTATAAATGCACAATCATATGAACACACACAACCATCACAATCATACAATCCACAACTGCACGCTAAGTAAGTCCTATGGACTTACCTGATATACTCGTAACCTGTACCACGTCACAGCTTCCCCTTGGGGAAGTAATCAACGCCTGCAATAGCAAGGCACACACCATCACATACTGCAAAGGTTAGGAGACTCGTCTCATTAACCACAACCAACCTATATCTCAAATCTAAACCTCAGATCCTCAACACATTCATAAATGCCTAAGGCATATCCTCAACATAACATCTCATCAAACTCCTACACATACTGATCCTTAAAGCCATAACCGATATCCATAACACCATCATGATCCTCAAATCATTCTGACACCTAGCATGCATCTAATCAGTATTCCCCAATCTCAAATTTAATCCTAATTTAATTAATTAACCTTTAATTAATTAATTAAATTTCACCAGAATAACGTTTTGCCCGTACGCCATTTCTAAACCCACCTGTCATCAGATTTCATCAAACAAACAACCCATAAACACCAGAATAATATAATGATCATAATGGAATTTCTAATTATCAATTTTGAAAACCCTAAGGTCAATTAATCGCAGTACGAAAAATGAATAAATTCATAACTTATTCGTTACTAACCCGATTGACGATCTGAAAGAAGATTCGGAATCACAACGACGCAGGCTACGCATGTACAACTTCAAATTCATCGGAATCTGAGCGACGGAACTGTCCTGGTGACATATATGCTCGACCAGGTCCTTATCTGCTCGGAAATGCAGAAACTTGGTACCGATATGAAGAGAATGAAGAGAGGAATCCAGAAACTCAAACGGAATTGAAGTCAGATTAGAAATGGAGAGTAGATCTGAGTTTGAAGTTTGAGAGAAATCAGAGCTTTTACGAGGAAACGTGAAAGGAATTGAATTAATAAACGATTTTCCTCTATTTATAGTGAAGTCGATAATTATCCTTTAGCGAAAGTCGATAATTATCCTTTAACCGATCCAATGGCGGGTTGAACCCCCTTCTCCAAACTTCTCGAAATTGAAATAATAAATATTGAATATTGTAGGGATAATTATTCCACAATTGCCTCGGAAAACGTGTATTCCTAAGCCGTCTTTCTTAGCCGTTAAGAAACGAAATAACAACTCTTTTGGCCGTTTTGTCTTTTCATGTTATTTCATATCTAGGACATGTCCGATGTCCTGATCATTTCTCTCAACTGCATTTTTATCAATTGGAGCTCCCAAATGCTCCAAATAATACCGGAGGGTAAAAATAATTACCCGGGGAAAAAAAATGAAAATTTCACCATAAGCCCAAAATTACGCCAGGAACATAACGGTGGGACTTATACTCAACACTTACGCAATCTTCGCGAGTTATATGTCAATTACTATCACTGATTAAGTTAATCAACATTAATTTGAATTCGGAAATCCTAGCTATTAGATCACACACTCCTTAAGAAAAAGTTACGTCCCGAAACATGAACAATTCCCAAATCCTCTCGAACCCATACGCCGAGGTATAGACAATCTCTCTATCGGAGGTATCACATCTCCGTTCAAACGTATCAACCTATAACACTCTATAGCCTTAAAACACATCATGGAGGAATCACCAACTCAAGCAACAAGATCATAACGCTATCCAAAGGCATAGAGGAAAAATCATCTCTAGCCAACTACTAACCACGTCACAAGGCATGGAAGAAAGCCGTCTCCAGCCAATCGTACTCGTAAGACAACTATGTGGAGGAAAACAGTCTCCACTCACACCATGTCCATCAAAGATAGCATGGAGGAAAGAACCATCTCCTGCTAATCCTAACACATACACCGTAGCATGGAGGAAAGAACCATCTCCAGCTATACCTATCTCGTACTAGCAAACAAGATCTAACAGATCATATGCACAACTCACAGCTAGCATGAAAACACAACATATCACATAAGCACATAACATAACATACACTCACTAAGATAGCACCAAAATCTCATCGTGGATCCTACAGGTGCATCTGCCCCGGCGTAAAATCTGGATAGTTCCCCTGGATACTATCCTCAGTCTCCCGCGTAGCCTCATCATAGGAATATCCTTCGAATGCAAGCGTCTCACACCTCTCTGCCTAGAACCGCAAAAGGTTGTTCTGCAAAAGTGTGATCCGGCTCAACCACTAGATCATCATGACTCACAACGTGCCTCAGATCTGGTATGTACTTCCTCAGCTGAGACACATGAAACATAGGGTGAAAACCCTCTAACTTCGATGGCAAAGCCAATTTGTGCACTGCTCTTCCAACTCTATCCAGTATCTCGAAAGGACCGACCTATCGGGGACTCAACTTCCCCTTTATGCCATCACGTCAGACGCCTCACGTCAGAGTTACTCTCAACCAGACATGAGCTCCTACCCTAAACTCTAGAGGTCGACGCTTCCTATCTACATACAACTTCTGGCGGCTCTGTGCAGCCAACATCCTCTCTCTGATCAGCGTTACTCGAGCCATATCATCCTGAATCTGTTCTGGTGCTATCCCACTAGTACTGCTAGGCTCCTCCCAGCATAAAGGTGTATGACACCTATGTCTACACAACGCCTCATAGGGGCCATCCCTATAGATGCATACCAACGGTCGTGGTATAAGAACTCAATGAGTGGGAGATAAGCAGATCGTCCCTGTTCCCAATCCATCCCACAAGCTCACAACATGTCCTCTACGGTCTGGAGGGTTCTCTCAGACTGACCGTCTGTCTGAGGTAAAACTCAATCATGATATGTGGACGCATTCCCCAAGCAGTCTGAATCTGCTATCAAAACCTCAAAGTAAACCGTCTACTACAATCATAGTCGATCGTCCTCAGTACACTTATGGAGTCCCACCATCTGTCTAGTGTACTCCTTTGTTACTTCATTCACTAGCCACGTCTCTCTGTAGAGATGGAAGGTGTCGCCTTCATAAATCTGTTACTAATAATCACGATAACACCAAAACTCTTATTGGGTCTCAATCCCATCACAAGTCCACAGAAAAGTCCTCTCACTTCCACTACAGCACTGGTAGTGGATGAGCTCATCTCCAGGTCAGTAACACTTTAACCTGATTTCCTACTTCAGGGTACCTCTTATTCGTACATGGATGTACTAAAGAAGGTGTACTATGGGTGTACTATAATCTTCTCCACTCAACTCCGCATAAGCGGTTATACAGACGCAGTTGCGGCACCTCATACTCCTTCTACTCTGTTAAAGAACTGTGGTGTCTCGCCATGAGACATCCTTCCATCAAATTCCCTCAGGGTCAGTCAAGTCCCCTGCTTTTGTTGGACCTCATCCAACAAATCATCTAGATCATTTTGCAACTGAGGCTGTACAACAATTCCAACAATCACCTTCTCTCCAGGCGTCTTCTAGTTCAAGGTATCAGTTACCACATTCTCCTTGCCAGAATGGTACCAAACTTCACGATCAAACTCCTTGATCAACTCTAGTCAACAACGCTGGCGGTTATTCAGCTTATGTTGCATAAAAATATGCTTCAAACTCTTATGATCGGTGGGAATCTAACATGAAATATCACGCCGATATTGCCTTCAAATCTGGACACTTGAACTACCACTACTAACACAAAATCATGAGTCGGGCAGTTCTCCTCATACGTTCTCAGCACCGTAGTCACGTGATTCCCAAAATCTTCTGATTATCACCGAATAGAAGCAGAGTTCAAATGCTTCCTCTACTCTTCAGAACTCGGACATACTACTTCAACCACACACTTATGGTGGTCTTCCTTAGAAGACTCGTAATTGGATGCACAATCACATAGAATCCTTCCTCAAAGTGTTGGTAGCAATCAGCTGGGCCGAGAACTACGCATTCCCTTAATGTTCAACAATATCATCCACAAGGCATCATACTCAGTCCTCGTCACATCAACTATGATCCCGCTGGCAGAATAACATGACCTTGAAGGTTACTTCTGGCATCCTAATTCACATTTAGGGAGCATAGCACACTAGCTTCTATCCCTCGGATTCTGCAAAACCATCCTCAGATAACCGGTACGTTCCTCGCCATTGTGAGAGTACTATTCATCAACTCTTATAAAAACCATTAGAGCACTCTTCAACTTCGATGACATCTCTACAACTTGTAGTGTCCATAACAGGTATGAAACATTGTCCTATGCCCACGCTGCTCTCTCATCCTTAACTGATGATATCTTAAGCATATGGAAATCTTGAGAACACAATTGCTTCTCTTAGTTGATCTGACAAGTCATCAATACATAGCGATGAATATACTAGGGCGAACGAAGCCCATCTCAATCCACTCTTCAAATTGCTTCTTCAAGTTCTAACAACTCAACAAGCCATATACCTCACAGGCCTTCTCCCAATCAATCTCGTACCATACTTCAATGCAATATCAAAGTCCTCACTCCGTTGAGGCGGTAGATTAGACTGTTCAGTAACACGTCTATAAAATCATAAACCACTGGAATAATCTTTAGCGTGGAACTATCTCTTTCCTTCACGACATAACATTAGAAATCATCACGTCCTTATTAACCTTGCTGCAAATACGGTACTGTCGGCAACTTGCCTTTTCAAGGTTCATAACCTTGAAAAACCTCTACCTAGTCAATCTCAGTAGAGACTATAATAGTCCTCCTACTGCTATCTAAACCAACATGATATCTATTCGTTCACCACACACATAAAGACCTTCTCATGAACCTAAGGCATGACAAAGAAGTCTTCAAGCCATACACAAGTCCCTGAACAAGGAAACAACCACATATCTTGCGGGTACCTAAGACTCGTAACTCATAATCCTATAAAGGAAGATCTATCTTCTACTGTATCCACAGTTAACTATTAACACATGCATCAAAAGACAAGAGGTTCATAGCAATCACAACAAGCAAAACTCCACTAGGTAAACCATTAACAAGAATGGTACCTGTAACAGCTAACGCCCTAAGCTCTACTGCATATCATTACTCAACCTCAAACCTATTCTCCTCAGGTATCACTGAGGTCATCGCCATAGCCTCCACTTCCACTCTTTCTACATCGGAAAGAGGAAGGTCTTGATGAGAAGAAACACTACCTTGATGAGAGAAAGGGGCCAGATGGCCTAGTTCACCACAGGTGAAGCAAGCTATCGGTGCCATGGGGCACTCAGAGCGCACATGATTTGGATAACCACAATTGAGACATATACTTCTCGTACCTGCCACTAGTACGGGTGGCTCCTCTACACTGCCCAACTCAAAGGCTCTACCTTGAGCTCTACTAGTATCCGTGGTACTCCTACCACGACCCTTACCTCTACTCAGCCTGGGAACGGATTCCTGAGTAGGCGAATGATCTGGGACTCTCTGCTGCCCCCGCGTCTGCTACTAAGGTGTATTCTGACCACCTCCTGTCACACTAGTATAAATAAAACCCTGTCGTGATGCCACTCTAGTTTGCTTACAAAAAACAGCTCTATCACCCTGTCTACCACAGGTAAAGCAAGTCACTAGCGATCTTGGACATTATGGTCGTACATGTCCAGGCTTCCCACAATTGTAACAAGTCCTCATTTCACCAGAAGTTCGTGTGAACGGGAAGTACTCAAACGTCCACAAGTCGGGCTCGGTTTGCAACCCGAATGTCCAACCTCGTCTTCTACCGAGTCAACCCGTTGTTTCTTATTTAATCAAGAAGATTTAGTTGATCTCACATATGTTGGTAAATCCAGTGTAGATCTACCCGCTATCGCCGCCTCATATACTTGCTGCATATACTCTTGAAACTCAAATCTACTCATGGAGACACGATCAGCCTCTTCAAACTCGTTCTCTGCCATAAGCAACACAACAACAGATAATGGTCCCTGACTTGGCGCTAGTGAAGGAAGAGGGGGTGTACCCCTATCTCGTCCCACTACAGATACTGCTCTAGTCTGAGCCATCTGTAGAATATACGCCCCTAAACTTATAAGGCTATATATATGCCATATGTATCGATATATATATATATATATGTATATAATACTCATTATTACATGCATACACATCAGCACATAAAAGATATCTATATATATATATATATATATCTACACTGTCGAGATCCTCAAATGGCTGACGACTTCTGTACATACTATCCCAAAACATCTGTACTCGCTTAAAACCAAAACCTTTTGAAAAGTCAGACCCCATGTGGGTTCTGTTTATTTATCCACTCTACCTTTATTGCAGATAGCAAGTGCCATTGTTGCCAACCAAAGGCTCTGATACCAACTCTGTAACACCCCAAATCCGCGGGACTTGGAGTGTCACATTGGGCTAGGTGATAACGTGAGTTATGACGTTATTTTAGGCATTCATTTAGATAGTTTTTCCCGTTATTCATGCACGGTTTGGCATTAGTTCATGACGTTTACGCTTAATTCATGCATATTTCTAGAAAAGACGTCTACACAAGCTTTTGTCAGTTTTGTAGGTATTTCGGGGATCTTTTGGACATTAATCGATACATTCGAGGATTAAGCCTCATGGTGGTACATATCCAAGACTTTGAAGGAACATAACTGGAGCAATGAAGGACACAAGGACCCTTATTGGTGCAAGCAATGGAGCAACTCATGGCTAGACGATCATAACATGCCTCTGTTGAAGAAAATCGGACCATCACTCAGGAAAAGCGGCCGATTTTCTTGACTGGGTCGATTTTTGGCCTTTGACAGCTTAAGCCACGTGTCCCACGATATCTTGTCCGGCCTTGCTCTTGGTGGAGAATATAAGTGGGCCTGCAAGCTGTTGTTGAGCATTTTTTTTTCCTCTCCCACATCCTCTAGCATCTTCCAAAAGACTCTTCCAATTGGGAGCTCTCTTCAAGACACCCTTGTGGGTGTTCTTGAGGGAGATTAGTGTAGATTTCAATTTCGTAGTGAGATTTGAGTGATTTTTATGAATAAGCTTGTTGAAGGTTGTAAGATCTGACTTGGAGCTACATTTGGTGTGTTGAAAGACTTGTTTTGAGCTCAAATCCAGCTAAGTTTCATTGCTTTCATTTCCTTACTTCATCTTCTTGCTATGGATTCCATGTATGCTTGTATGATGATTTTAGATCTTGAAATGCATGTTGTTGGCTAGTTTATTGTGATTCTGGAGTGATGGATTGATGGTTATAGCTTGGGTGATGATAGAATGGACTTATATCTTAGTTTAGGATGATTTGTATGCACGAAACCTAACCCAGTAAGAAAAATTGGCCTGTTCTTCAGGCAAATCGGCCGATTTTTGCTATGATCCACCCGATTTTTCCTTCTGTTGCTCTTTAATTGATGAATCTGTATGTTAGGATGTTAGATTGTTGAAATCCTAGTGTTTGTTGAGCATAATATAGCTTAGGGTGACCTAAGGCTAGCAAACTAAGTGAGGAAAGAGACCTACCCGGTGATTTCCGATCTTAGATACCAAAGATGATGAACTCTAGGTAGTAGTGAGCCTCATAAGCCGCTATTGGACTGAGTGTGCTAGGATTGTTGCTTGAGACTTACCTTTTCCGAGACTTACCCGGTAAGGAGAGGTTTGCCCCTTAAGTAGTGTCCGGTTTGTGTAGAATTCCCAACTTTACCTCCTTGAGACTTACTCGGTAATAGGAGTTTGGCGCGGGATTAGTGAAGCATGAGACTTACCCGGTAATTGCTTCCATTAGAGAAACACCCTTTCCCAACACCGCAACCTTGTCCTTAGAGTCTTTAGAACCTTGAGTCCAATGCCATAACCGGAAATCTTGACCTCTAGAATCCATTTTTCTCTCTTTGATCACATATTTTGTGCTTGTGTTGCTTGTTTATTTTGCTAGCTTGAGTTGTTAGTTTGATTTATTATCTTGCTTGATTTGTGATCTTTGCTTGATCACCACAAAAACCAACCAAAAATATCAAGATTTTCATTTCTTTATTCCTTTCTCTTTTCTTAGTTTAGATTCGCACTATCTTTGATCATTGAATGACTTGATTTCGCCTCAGTCCTTGTGTTCAACCTCGGAATACTTTCCTTCCTACATAACGATCCGTACACTGCAGGTTTCGTTAGGTAGTTTAGAAGATTAGATCGAGTTTATAAATGTAAAGTTTTTTGTGCTACACATCCTAGCGTGAACAAGTTTTTGGCGCCGTTGCCGGGGACTAGGTCTAGATTGAGTCATTTTCTTTTGATCATTTTTAGTGTTTATCTTTCTTGTTACTTTTGATCTTGTATTGTTTTTGTCTTTGCCTTTTCATGTTTGCCATGGACAGATTGTACTTCCAAGACGACCTTGACAACATGGAGTATGAGGAGGGGATGAAAAACCAAGATCTAGGACCTCTCCTTGATGAGTTTGAGTATTGGGAGGAGTTTAATGCCTATCATGAGTCCCATGATCAAGCTCACATGACTACATTGCCTTATGAGGAACCTCACCATCAACCTCACAATGATCGATTGGAGTCAATGCTAGAAGAAATGTTGAGGAAGATGGATAATCTAGAAAGCAACCTTTCTTCCATTTCGAGTGCACACGTGGTGCTTGAAGCGGAAGTATTTCAACAAGAGGAGGTTCACCATGAGGAGATCCAAGAATTACCCGGTTCAACCATAACCAATAGAGACCTTGAGGAAGAGTTGAATGAAGCTCGGGAGCAATTGTGGCTAAGGGATTTGGCCCTGGAGGATGCAAGAAGATTGAATGTCGAGAGAGAAGAACAAATGAGGAGGGAGATTGAGGAGATTAGGCATGCTCTTATGCTAGGAGATCCTACCATCCTTCAAGGCTTACCTCCACCTCCTTCACCTTTGGAGGAGTGTAATGAAGTATTCTCACCCCCGGACATCCTTGCCATCAACCCCAGAACCACACTTGAAGAGCTCACGAGGGAGAGCCCTAAGTTAACTTCAACTCCTTCCAATCCTTTCTTGCTTGCCCGGAGTACACACGAAGATTGGAGTCCCTTTCCTAAGGAGTCTCCCTTGTTGAATGATGGAGGCAAGCATGATGGATCCATGATGGTTATGAAGCACCTCAATGAAGAATTCTTTCCAAGAACCGGCCTTCTTTGGATCATAGAGGATGAGGATGGCAAGCATCTCACCGGTGTGACCGCGGAGTACCAATTGTCTAAGTATGGGGTGGCACCTATGGTTGCAACTCCATACTATCATCAAGGGAGCGGTGATGACGGAGTCTACTACTCACCGGTGAAGAGAAAACTTAAAGCTTATTTGGGCATCAAGTGGCCCTTGCTTGTCATCATGGATGCCGGAAAGAGATGGTTGCTTGGACTCCTCAAGCAAACCATGGTATTCGAGGTGGATTGACACATCCTCTGAGTTTGGTCAAGCTAATGACCTAAAAGAAGCGCTTCTTGGGAGGCAACCCAAGGGTAACACCTCTTTCCCTTTTCTCTTTCGTCTTCGTTTTTGCTTTTGTTTTTGGTGTGCTTTGTTTTTTTTTTTTTTTTTTTTTTTGTGTTTTTGGGTGCTAGATCTTGTAGTTGTCATGTGTGATGAGATTCTGGAGGTCATGTGAAAACCTCATGGAACTGTTGAGAAGAAGGTGCAAGATCCGAGCACATGGACAAGGAAGAAAGTGCCTAGGAAAATCGACTTGTTCTTCAGAGTAAATCGGCCGATTTTTCTGGGTAGTTGGTCTGATTTTTCCTTCTGTAAAGGAAAGTGATGATCTCCAATCAAGCATGGGTGGAGCGGACGTGGAACTTGGACGGCTTGCGGTGCCAAGCGCGGGTTCCGACACCATAATGAACACAAAGAGCTCTCTACCATCCTTGATCGATCATCCACCATCATCATTCGATGTGAACCGAAATACCAAAGCATCACCAATTTTACATTGTGAGGACTCTCTTTCACTTCTTTATTTAGTTTGCACATTGGGGACAATGTGTTTCTAAGTATGGGGTGGGGTTTTCATGATCACTTGCATGATTAGCATCTAGGATAGTTTAATATTGTCACATGTTTCATTATGTCTTGCATTGTACATACATATTTCGAAAAATCTAAAAAAAAAAATCAGAAAATTTTAAAAAATTTTAGTGCTTCTAAAGCTTGGGAATGACCCTTATGATGAAATTATCTTATGAATTGGCTATGGATGGCCTTATGTGTTGAATTGATGTATGCATATGTGGACTTGAAGTACTTATCTTGAATCCCATGAATGATTTGTGATCATGAGTGTTTGCCTTGATTGAATTGAGGATTGAAAGTCGAAATTACATGCTAGTTCTTGCACATCAATTAGGAGTGATTAAGGCAATTCATCTTTCTCTACTTCTCATCTTGATCATATTGTTTGAGCACCTCAATTGATGAAAAATTTGACCTCTTTTGACCCATCCGGGACTAGGAGCATGCTAGTGTGTTGATGTGTGTGAAAAGCAAGTGTGGGGTGAAGTTGTTAATGAAAGAATGTTGTGAATGAAGTGCTGAATTTGTTGTGAAAGTGTAAAAAAAAAATATAGGTTTGGGGACGTTGGTTTAAATGACGAGTAACTCGGCACCATTCATATAATCGGGTGTTTGTGCCTTGCCAAAGTCAAATAAACCGATAGTCCTAACGAGCTTTGGTATGTGTGCCCGGTGTGGATGCACCTCGAAAAATAAAAAAGCCCGAGGACGGCTAATCACCAAGGTTTCGGCTTTTGTACACCAATGCCATTGTCTCAAAAATAAAGTGAAAAAGAAAAGAAAACAAAGAAAAGATGGAGAAAATTATACACTTGTTGGGAAGTTGAGCAAAAACGAAATTATGGAGTTAGTTCCTTTCCCGGATTAGCATCACATAGCCTAAAAATTCCCACCTAATCACAACGTTTCTTAGCCTCTTCTTTCCTAAGTCCTTGTGACCTAATTGCATGTTTGTAAGACTTAGTAATCTAGATTGGATATACTCATGATCATCTTGACTTCTTCATTTTCACCTCTCATGCATGCTTTCTAGTTAAGTATAATTGTCTTTCCATGCCTTCATTCATTTTATGCATGATTGCTTGTCCATTGCCATGAAACATGACTATGAAGGTGATCCAATGTTAGAAGCATGATTCCAAAAAGATTTTGTTGTTTTTCTGCATGCATAAATCATGTCATCTCTTAGTCTATAGTTGGGTCTTGCTCGGGGACGAGCAAATATTAAGTATGGGGTATTTTGATAACGTGATTTATGACGTTATTTTAGGCATTCATTTAGATAATTTTTCCCGTTATTCATGCACGGTTTGGCATTAGTTCATGACGTTTACGCTTAATTCATGCATATTTCTAGAAAAGACGTCTACACGAGCTTTTGTCGGTTTTGTAGGTATTTCGGGGATCTTTTGGACATTAATCGATACATTCGAGGATCAAGCCTCATGGTGGTACATATCCAAGACTTTGAAGGAACATAATTGGAGCAATGAAGGACACAAGGACCCTTATTGGTGCAAGCAATGGAGCAACTCATGGCTAGACGATCATAACATGCCTCTGTTGAAGAAAATCGGACCATCACTCAGGAAAAGCGGCCGATTTTCCTGACTGGGTCGATTTTTGGCCTTTGACAGCTTAAGCCACGTGTCCCACGATCTCTTGTCCGGCCTTGCTCTTGGTGGAGAATATAAGTGGGCCTGCAAGCTGTTGCTGAGCATTTTTTTTCCTCTCCCACATCCTCTAGCATCTTCCAAAAGACTCTTCCAATTGGGAGCTCTCTTCAAGACACCCTTGTGGGTGTTCTTGAGGGAGATTAGTGTAGATTTCAATTTCATAGTGAGATTTGAGTGATTTTTGTGAAGAAGCTTGTTGAAGGTTGTAAGATCTGACTTGGAGCTACATTTGGTGTGTTGAAAGACTTGTTTTGAGCTCAAATCCAGCTAAGTTTCATTGCTTTCATTTCCTTACTTCATCTTCTTACTATGGATTCCATGTATGCTTGTATGATGATTTTAGATCTTGAAATGCATGTTGTTAGCTAGTTTATTGTGATTCTGGAGTGATGGATTGATGGTTATAGCTTGGGTGATGATAGAATGGACTTATACGTTAGTTTAGGATGATTTGTATGCACGAAACCTAACCCAGTAAGAAAAATCGGCCTGTTCTTCAGGCAAATCGGTCGATTTTTGCTATGATCCACCCGATTTTTCCTTCTGTTGCTCTTTAATTGATGAATCTGTATGTTAGGATGTTAGATTGTTGAAATCCTAGTGTTTGTTGAGCATAATATAGCTTAGGGTGACCTAAGGCTAGCAAACTAAGTGAGGAAAGAGACCTACCCGGTGATTTCCGATCTTAGATACCAAAGATGATGAACTCTAGGTAGTAGTGAGCCTCATAAGCCGGTATTGGACTGAGTGTGCTAGGATTGTTGCTTGAGACTTACCTTTTCCGAGACTTACCCGATAAGGAGAGGTTTGCCCCTTAAGTAGTGTCCGGTTTGTGTAGAATTCCCAACTTTACCTCCTTGAGACTTACCCGGTAATAGGAGTTTGGCGCGGGATTAGTGAAGCATGAGACTTACCCGGTAATTGCTTCCATTAGAGAAACACCCTTTCCCAACACCGCAGTCTTGTCCTTAGAGTCTTTAGAACCTTGAGTCCAATGCCATAACCGGAAATCTTGACCTCTAGAATCCATTTTTCTCTCTTTGATCACATATTTTGTGCTTGTGTTGCTTGTTTATTTTGCTAGCTTGAGTTGTTAGTTTGATTTATTATCTTGCTTGATTTGTGATCTTTGCTTGATCACCACAAAAACCAACCAAAAATATCAAGATTTTCATTTCTTTATTCCTTTCTCTTTTCTTAGTTTAGATTCGCACTATCTTTGATCATTGAATGACTTGATTTCGCCTCAGTCCTTGTGTTCGACCTCGGAATACTTTCCTTCCTACATAACGATCCGTACACTGCGGGTTTCATTAGGTAGTTTAGGAGATTAGATCGAGTTTATAAATGTAAAGTTTTTTGTGCTACACATCCTAGCGTGAACACTAGGATCTCACAATGTATCCTGACCCTACCTTGACAACAAGTTCACTGGATCTTACAACAAGGCACAAGTAGATTAAATTCAAATACATAAAAGCTGAGTATGATACATCAAAAGAGTTTACAAACTCATAGCCGAGTACAAAACAACAACATAAACCACAACCACAAAAGATCCCACATCCCACGCATCCTAATGTACATAAGTCCTCGGCTTGTCACACCATCTGGCTCACTCTGCAGTATTCCTAACCTGCAGAACACTACAACACGGTATGAAGCCATTAGCTACAACAATGAAAAGCATGAAGGTAATAGCACAACCACACATCAACATCTCAAACATGTAATGCCACACACATTCATTTATTATCTTTCATTACGTTATTCCATTACTAATTCAACTTCTTTTGTAACACGAGGAGCCTCAAGAACCCCGTCCCATCCAACGTAACACAAGAGTTTTGCATGGGGTGATCTTCACTCGTCCCCTCCTGTGAGATCATCTTCAGGGAACCTCCTCCTAAACAACAGGCGGAGACTGGCGGTTACCGCCCGTTATAATACACTTGGGCCAAATAAATGTAATGAATGGTCATCCTAGTCCGGTTTAGGTTATAAATGCACAATCCTATGAACACACACAACCATCACAATCATACAATCCACAACTGCACGCTAAGTAAGTCCTATGGACTTACTGATATACTCGTAACCTGTACCACGTCACAGCTTCCTCTTGGGGAAGTAATCAACGCCTACAATAGCAAGGCACACACCATCACATACTGCAAAGGTTAGGAGAATCGTCTCACTAACCACAACCAACCTATATCTAAAATCTAAACTCCAGATCCTCAACACATCCATAAATGCCTAAGACATATCCTCAACATAACATCTCATCATACTCCTACACATACTAATCCTTAAAGCCATAACCGATATCCATAACATCATCATGATCCTCAAATCATTCTGACACCTAGCATGCATCTAATCAGTATTCCTCAATCTCAAATTTAATCCTAATTTAATTAATTAACATTTAATTAATTAATTAAATTTCACCAGAATAACGTTTTGCCCGCAAGCCATTTCTAAACCCACCTGTCATCAGATTTCATCAAACAAACAACCCATAAACACCAGAATAATATAATGATCATAATGGAATTTCTAATTATCCATTTTGAAAACCCTAAGGTCAATTTAGACCAAATCGCAGTACGGAAAACGAATAAATTCATAACTTATTCGTTACTAACCCGATTGACGATCTGAAAGAAGATTCGGAATCACAACAACGCAGGCTACGCATGTACAACTTCAAATTCACCGGAATCTGAGCGACGGAACTTTCCTGGTGACATATATGCTCGACCAGGTCCTTATCTGCTCGGAAATGCAGAAACTTGGTACCGATATGAAGAGAATGAAGAGAGGAATCCAGAAACTCAAACGGAATTGAAATCGGATTAGAAACGGAGAGTAGATCTGAGTTTGAAGTTTGAGAGAAATCAGAGCTTTTACGAGGAAACGCGAAAGGAATTGAATTAATAAACGATTTCCCTGTATTTATAGTGAAGTCGATAATTATCCTTTAGCGAAGTCGATAATTATCCTTTAACCGATCCAATGGCGGGTTGAACCCCCTTCTCCAAACTTCTCGAAATTGGAACAATAAATCTTGAATATTGTAGGGATATTTATTCCACAATTGCCTCGGAAAACGTGTATTCCTAAGCCGTCTTTTTTAGCCGTTTAGAAACGAAATAACAACTCTTTTGGCCGTTTTGCCTTTCCATGTTATTTCATATCTAGGACATGTCCGATGTCCTGATCATTTCTTTCAACTGCATTTTTATTAACTGGAGCTCCCAAATGCTCCAAATAATACCGGAGGGTAAAAATAATTACCCGGGGGAAAAAGTGAAAATTTCACCATAAGCCCAAAATTACGCCAGGAACATAACGATGGGACATATACTCAACACTTACGCAATCTTCGCGAGTTATATGTCAATTACTATCACTAATTAAGTTAATCAACATTAATTAGAATTCGAAATCCTACCTATTACACTTTGATCCAAAAGAAGGATCCATTTATATGATCAAGTTCTTTATGAATGCTTGTAGGAAGCATGAAGGATCGGATTAGGTAGTTTGTATTTCCATTAGGTTGACTTTTATTAAGGTTATTCGACCTTCCTAAGAGAGGGACGTGACTCTCCATTTTTTTAATTGTTTAGTTTTTAAGATCGCCCGTTTATAATCAAGCATCCTGGATATTTCTAGGTTGTTTGTTATTGCAATACCCAAATGTGCTTGTATTCTTCTCATGGTTATCGAGTCTATATGTATTGTTGTTCAGATTGTTGATTTGTGATAGTTTATTACTTGGTCTTAGACCGAACATTAGTCATTTAAGACGAATATAATCATATTGTTTGTTGTTATTGTTGCCTTGGTGAAAATTATTATATCACCAACAAAAGCCAAAAGGGACAATGGATCCATTTTTTAGATGGAAAAGCATATTATTTTTTCGGTTCTCATTGCTAGTTTTTTGTATGTTTATATCCGATATCTCGGCCCCTAGGTTTAAAATGAAAGAAGATAATGGATCTCTTTGGCCTAGGCCTCTCTTTGGGAGGATAATGTTTGTTGGAGAGTCGTTTATTAGTATAAAGTATGAAATCATCAAGATACATTCTTCAATTCAACCTCTAAATTTATCCCAAAACCCAAATTTAGCAAAGACTCTATTTAGGAAAAGTCATCCCACTTTGTTATATACTTTTTTCATATCAAGTTTGATTGTTATATCCTTCTTTGTGGATCTAAATCCATGAAATATTTCGTGAGCAATGAATATATTATTGTGAATTGGTCTATTCTGGGTGAAAGCACTTTGTAAAGGGTGGATCAATTTTGGGGGAATTGCGGTGCCTTTTACCTAATATTTTTGCAATATTTTGTAAATGGTTAAACATAGACTAATGGGTCTATAGTGGGTTGATAAATTTTCTACTTTTGGAATGAAGGTGTTAAACGTATACTTAATCTATTTTAGGATTTTTTCAGCTCTTTAAAAACTTTTGACCGCTCTTGTAGCTGCATATACAATAATATGCCAAATTTTTTTCATAGAAACCGATTGACATGCCATCCGGATCTGGTGATTTTTCACTGCATATATCGAAATTTGTCATTTTAATTTCTCTAGTTATAAAAGGTTTTACTAGTTATATGCTCTCAT
Organism: Fagopyrum homotropicum; assembly: GCA_033239125.1. NCBI lineage: Eukaryota > Viridiplantae > Streptophyta > Magnoliopsida > Caryophyllales > Polygonaceae > Fagopyrum > Fagopyrum homotropicum. The sequence continues at coordinate 75,483,548 of BSWB01000008.1, forward strand.
TTTGTGTTATCTCCATTTGGATGACTTCAAGTTGTGTTATCAGTTTATTTTGGGCCGATTACGGGGCTAGAGGAAGCCCATTCATGGTAGCAAGATCTAGTAATGTTGAACTGATAGGAAGAGAAGGTAATGTTGGTTTAGGATTGGTACATGGCATCGAGAGCTGAGCATACAAAAACGTATTTTCATTGAAAACGACATGGCGAGTTATGTAAATTCGGGAATTTGGTTTGTGAAAACATAAATAGCCTTTGTGGGTAAAGTTGTAGCCGATAAACACACAAGGAAGAAAGCGGAAATCCATCTTATGATGATTATACGGACGAAGAAATAGATAACATAAGCATCAAAATGGTTTTAAGAACCCAAAATCAAGAATTTTTTTGTAAAGTAATTGATATGGAAAGGTATGATGAAGAGTTGATGTGAAGATGCGATTGTGAAGGTAAGTAGCAATTTTGAAGGGATGCCTCAAAATGGTTTCGGGAGAGAAGATTGAGCTAAAAGTGTTAGTCCCTTCCTTAGTTTAAAAGGGCGCGAGGCGCACCGAGGCGTAAAGGCCGCTGGAGCCTCGTGCCTCACCCTGAGGCGTGCGCCTCACGTAAGGATATGTCCAAAATGCTCCACAAACACAATAAAAATAATGGGCAAACAAATAATATTCTAAAAATGCTTCAAGATAAACATTAAATAGTTCAAGGCATGGAAATACCAAAAGACAAACAACATAGTTGGAATGCAAACAAGGTAAATAGTTTAGAATGCAAAGAAACAAAAAACACAACAAGCAAAAGGCATGGTTTAACTTCTTGAAGCTCCTAAAAGACCTAAATATTATTACTGATAGCATGAATTATTGTCTATATTTTGGATATAGATTTGGCGTTTTCTCATCATTATTCTGCATGCATGTACATGTATTCTTAGTGTTTATGTCATTATTTGTTTACTTTGCAAGAATCGAGATCTACATCACGTTTGATTGTATTTGTAGGGAATATGACATGTTTTGGATCGAAATGGAGCATAAGAAGCTAAGGAAGCTATGGAGCTACATTATGGAGCATTAGAAAGGACAAGAAGAAAAGCAAGAACTATACTGGAAAGAATAAAGAAAGATTTAGTTGAAGATACAAAGGCATGCACGTAGATCACTACTGATCTCGGATCAACACAGTGATACATCTCGATCAAGACAGCCCACTAGGTTTGGATCGAGATCAACGGCTCACAACCCAAGAAAATAAAATCTAACTTGACCTAAAATTTCTTCTATAAGAATGGAAGGTGAATGTGAAGAAGAGAGGTTGGATGTGAAAAAGATTAAACATGACGGTTAGGAAGGCGACTATTGAAAGGAAGAAGATCGAAGGAAGGATTTCCTAGGGTTCAAGGAACCATAGATTGTGATAATTTTCTTGGGAAGTTACTTGTGAGTTTGTTATCGTATTTTCTGGACCACGTTGTTAAGATCATTGATTTGTTTGGTTGCTTGATTATTGAGATAGTTTTGTTGATTGTTCTACTAGCTATTCTTGATATCTTGATATATTATTTGATTGCTTTGATAATGATGATTGTTGGCTAAACACCCTGCGATTATAGGGTGATTAGTTGAAGGTTGTGGTATAGATGATGAAAGAATGAATCTTTATCTGAGTGAACCCTGAAATCTTGAGTTAACTCTAAACCGAAACCCACCTCGGACTTTTCATTGAGGATCTCGAACGAGATTGATATAGAACAACACGAGACGAACCACTATTTTACAGATCTTGAGTTTAGGTTATAATTTTCCAAATCCTATCCTTGTTGCACCTTTCATGGTTTACATGCAAGCCTAGGATGAGACCTACCCGGTGATTCCTTTGGTTGTTTACCGATGATGATGAGTGTTTGGTAATAAAGCTTTATCCTTTATTAGGGTTTGAGTGTGCCTTCATCCTACCTTTGAGAGTTAATTTGAGACTTAACCGGTGATGGTTAGTTCTACACCCTTAGGTGAGTGTGTTGATTTGAGTACCCATACTTTACATTAGTTCTTTGAGACTTACCTAGTGATAGGAGCTTTGGTTTGGGAAAGTGGATAGTGAGACCTCCCCCGCAATCTATCCCATAGTTGAAACACCTTCCCTCAACAATCCTCAACTTTGTCCACGTTACCTATAGAAATCTTGATTCGAAACCACAATTGGATACTATGATCTCTAGAATTTGCATTTTCCTATCTTGTTATACATCTTGTCTTTTGTTTTTTATCAGTATTATTGCATGCTTATGAAGTTAGATTGCTTGCTGTGATTATTCTCACCGATCCCTGAGATCAACTCCGGAATATAAGACCTTACTACGATAATCCATACACTACGGGTTCGCTTATCGTTAGGTCTATAATTCGGGGTATAAATTTAAAGTTTTGTATGCAGACACCTTTTGGAGCGAACAATTACTCAATCTCTTCATCAACATAATCATCATCTTCATCATCCAAATGATCACTCCCAATATCCTCTTCATCCTCATCTTCATAATCCAATACAACTCTTTGAGATGTTTTACGATCGAAAGTGCTACAACTTTCATCATTCCTCAATATTGATCTTCTAGTTGTATAGGAAGGCTCATGAGCTCCAACAACTCTACTAACTACACCCCAAATTAGACCATCATCATCATACACTAAATCATCATCATCAAAAGAGTTTTCCATTCTCCCTATCAACCACTCATTACTTTCATCAATCTCATCCAACAAAATAGAATCTATGGTATCATCCTTTTTGTATCGGCGTACCAAAGCACGATTATATTTCACAAACACCAAATCATTCAATCGATTTTGTGCCAATCTGTCTCTCTTCTTGGTATGAAGCTGAAAAACACCTCATGTAATGTTAGTTTGATAATATCTACTAATAAATAAAATGTAAAGTATATGAAAATGATATTTGGCAGCGACTTACTAGTTGAAAAACACCGCAATTCCTCTCACAACCAGTAGCACTACATGTGAGGTTAAGAATCTTGATGACTAACTTTTGGAGGTTCGGAGCTGAAGATCCATAAGTGGCCCACCAATCCGCTATAACAGAAAATTATTGTAAACCTTAAGTTAGTAACTTATAAGACAAATAGACAATTAGACAATTGAGATATAAAATGCAATACATTATAAACTTAAAATTTTCATACCCAGTGATTTAGTCGTCCTATGTCTGATGGCCATTCGTTTTCCAAATAGACTGGATGCTTCTCAATATATATCTATTTCTTTTGAGATCTTGTCTTGCATATCCTCCGGACATAACCTTTCAATACAGTCAAGGAACACCCCGTTAACTTTTGCACATTTTGATAATTCCTCATTATCGTATTGGATGCTTGGGTTGAGAAAACATCCCGTAGCATGCAAAGGTCTATGAAGTTGGCAATCTCATCTTTTGTCAATGTATTCGAACGCCTTCTTGTAATCTTCCTCCAATGCAAAACTTTGAGCAATAGCTTCCTTAGCCATATCCATTGCTTCATAAATATAGCTCATGAGTGGTTTTCTCTCTCCATCAACAAGTCTTAGAACCTTAGCAAGAGGTCCGGAGAACTTCAAAGCATAAAGCACAATCCTCCAAAAAGTATCTTGCAAACCATATTTTGCTACTTTCTTTCGTCCCACTTCTTTTGACCACCTTGAAGTTTTCCATTGTTCTGAGGTCACCATCTACCTTAAGTTGTTCCTTTGTTTATGAAACTGAGCAAGAGTGATGAAAGATTTTGGAAATCTTGTAATCGCCGGCCTATGTAAATTCTTTTGATTTGTGAACCTTCTCATCATGTTCACAAGAGAGATATGATCATATATATAACCGTTCATGTACATGCACTTCTTTAGTGCGCTCTTTACTCTTGCAAGCTTTCCAATATCCTTCAACATATGATCAATACAATGGGTTTCACATGGAGTCCAAAAGGATATGTGCCCTTTCGCACATTAGAAGTTTTCCTATAAGTATAAAGAATAAAGGGGGAAATCAGATTTAGATACACTAATACACTATCTAAGTAATCCAAAATAATGATGAAACCAATTCTTAAATCTGACGGGCTTTTACATAGTTTGAAGCATTGTCCGTCACCACTTGAATCACCTTTTGTTCTCCAACTTCCTCCACCATATCATCTAGCACTTTAAATAATAGATTAAATTCTTTCACAATTTCCGAAACATCCATGGATTTAATAAAGACCGAGCCCTTTGGAGAGTTCACAAGGAAGTTCACAATATCTTTATGTGCAACCGAATCACGCCATCCATCGGACATAATTGAACAACCTTTAATTTTGTGCCCAACCTTCTTGTGCTCTTTTATTACCACTTATGTAACACCCCAAATTCTGAGAACTCGGGGAGCTACTAGTTAGGACCTCACAATGGGTCCTGACCTTAGTTTGACAACAATTTTACTAGGATCTTACAACAAGGCACAAAAGTATTAAAAACATTTGAAAACTTTAAACAATATATACATGAAGGATATGTATCATCCTTACAAAGCAACGGTACTAAAACGACGCAAGTGAAGAACAAAAGACAACCTCGTCCCCAACTAAAAGAGTACGTGGACCCGGCTGACCATTTCCTCCGGATCTCTCTACAACTGTCTTAACCTGCAAGGCATCTACAAGCGGTATAAAACCGTTAGCTAATATTCTATGCATAAGTATAAAGGTAAAAGCACAAACACACAACATACACAATCAACATGCAACACTCGATCCTTTTATTATCTTTAATTAGGTGATATGTCATTACTAATGATACTTATTTTGTGACACGAGGGATTCCCAAACCTCGCCATTGTCCCCGTTTACCAACGAGGAATGGTACTAATGCATCTGACCGTCTACCTGACTGGGTTGGTTGCAGGGAACCTCCTAGACTCTCGCAAGAGCTAGGCAGATGATGTCACGACCCGTTATCATACACTTGGGTCAATTACGTAAATAATAAAGTCGTCCTAATCCGCTTTCGTTATTTATCTTAACTAACAAACACCACTCATACACATCACACACATGCAAGAAGCCAGCTAAGTAAGTCCGTGGACTTACCAGTCTCCAAGCGCAACCGATTAGCACACTCTCAAGTTCCCCTCGGGAAAACGCACAACGCCTGTTCAAGACAAGACACACGAATCAAACAACACTCTAGTCAACTAGAAGTCCTTAGACTTCTATGCTCAACATCCTCACAAGAACATAAACGCATAAGATTGATCGACACTTAAAACCTAACACAACTCTTCTAAACTAAACTATACTTATACCCAACTTCGGAATATCCTAAATCTAGATTAACCCAACGGACCGCTCTCTACTTTTACTACATACTCCTATACATATCCATCAACAACATATCCAAAAATCAAGTCCAACAGAGGTCAATAACCCCTCCAAATCTACCTCACAAAACTGCATCACAAGCAGTTTTTCTAACACTTAGAATATTTCAGCAACCATCCGGAAAACTGCTTACAACCTCAACTTTGAAAAATCATAACTCCTAAACCTCTCCATGGAATCCTCTCAAATTTTTATATATTCTACTATGAAGTCTTAACTATGACATATCCAAAATTCAAGTCTAACTGAGAAATATAACCCAATCAAATATATATCACAAAACTGGGTCACAAGCAGTTTTAGACAACATTCAGCATAACCTATAAACTGCTCAAGGTCTCTACTTTGGGACGCCATAACTCTTAAACTGCAACTCGGATTCCTCTCAAATTTCAGTATGTTCTACTATGAAATACCAACTATAACATATCCGAAAATCAGCAATAAAGGAGGCGTCTAACTTACCCACATCTGGATCACAAAACTAGCAGTTTTTCAAACACTTAAGAAATTTCAGCACAACAGAAAAAAACCTACTTGCGACCCAATCTTTGAAAATTCATAAATCCTAAACCACTTGCTGGATTTATCCCAATTTTTGATATGTTCTACTCTAAAATCTTATCTATAATATATCCAAAATTCAGCAGCAAAGGAGGAGTATAACTTACTCAAATCTGAACTCGATGTTGGATGTTCCTCAATTCCGAACTCTCAGAAAAACCTCAGCTCTTCTGGCTATCTTCCGAGCCAGTTCTAGCAGGTTTCCCGACACAAACAAGGGTTCTAATCAACACATATAGATACAAGGTAATGCAGTGAAGGGAGGTGCGGTATTTACCAGACAAGAGTGACTCGGCAAGCAAACTAGTACGAGGAAGAAGACGGAAGGCGGCTCCATGCGTTGTGTTGCGTGCACGTCCACACGAGGAGAGGCGTTGCTGAGATTAGGGAGGAGACGACAGAGGAAGGTGTCAGGGGAGCCTCGGCTTGTCGACCCAGTGCATCCGGAGGGAGAGAGAGGGCCGACTGTGGCTCCAAGGTCGCTGTCGAAGGTGTGTCAACGATGGCAGACCGACCCCGGACGGAGAAGACGACGTCCAAGGTTGCTGCTTGGGTGCTAGAGAGGAGATGAGGGAGGCCAGATTGTTTCCATCCTGCAAAGCCAAGGAATTAGTTGCTACTTGCAACACCAGGAGATGAAGGCGGTAGGAGGACGACAAAACGAAGGAGAGGTAGGCAGCGACCGTCACGTACGTGAGCCAGGCGTAACTGCTGGAGGTATGCGAGAGGGTAGGAGGTTGCACGGCGGTTGTGGTTGTGGAGGATTGGTGCCGACTGGTGTTCCTTGGCGTGCAGGAGTTTACAAGTGAGCTAGGGCAATTCACGTCCCTTATAGGTGGGCCGGGTAGAAGCACGTAGGTGGGCTGGAGCAAGGAGATGCAAGGGAAAGGCCCGGCTGCGCAGGCATCACTGGCGTCTTGGGCTCGTCATTCCCGGGCTGGTTGGGCAAGCAGGCCTGCTGGGCTTCCTACACGAGAGCTGCTCGAGGCTGCCGGGCTTGTCATCCTTCAGGGCATGGGCTGGAACAAGGAGGCAAAGGTGAGATGAAATAAAAGAGGAAGGGAGTGGGCTGAAAACATAGGCAAAAGTTTGGGTTGAAGCAAGGTAGGAAAGAATGGGTTGAGGTTGTCAAGCCTTGTCAAAACCTCGTCATGGCTTTGTCAGACCCATGCATGACTTCGTCACAGAGTTGTCGGGCTTTGTCATGACCTCGTCTCAGCTCTGTCATGGTCTCGTCACAGCTTTGTCACAGTCTCGTCTCAGCCTTGTCATGATCTCGTCTAAAGTCATCGTTAAGGATTAATTATAAGAATTAGGGTTTGATATAATTCTATCATTTTATGTGAATTAAATTCTACATAAAATGATAAATAATTATAAGAATTAGGGTTTGATATAATTCTATCATTTTATGTGAATTAAATTCTACATAAAATGATAAAATTTGTGAAGAAAGAAATACTAGATAGAATGGGAACCGTCAACGGCTCGAAGTCCGAATTGATTCGGAATTAAACGGAATAAAAATTTCGGATATTACAACTTAGGTATCAATAACTTCTTTCTTAAGAAGAACTCTAAGCTCATACATACTTGGTGGTTTCAAACTGGGACCATATTGTCCAATTGCCTTGTATATTAGCTTGAAACTAGGATAAGTTGATGCGTTGAATGCAATTCCCGTATTGTAAAAGAACCTAGCAATTGCCCTACAAGCTTTATCCCTTAACTCCTTATTACAAGCTTCTTCCACACCTGTTAGCATGAAATATTGTGATATTTTAGGCACGTTTTCTAAGTGTATTTGATCCATATTGATAGTCATTGATTGAGCATTGATGCATTTGTGAGCTAGTTTGTCTATAATGTCGATATAGAGATCTACACAAGCTTTATGTTGATTATAGGTAATTAAGAGCTATTTCCGAACGGAATGGAGCAAGGATGGATTTTATTGAGCATGTCCATGAATTGAGGGCATTCCTAGGAGCTAAGGAAGTGCCAACTTGAAGAATGCACGAGGCTAAGGAAGAATCACGTTCTTGCCCTAAACCACGCTCTAAAATACGGCCGTACTGATTTCCACGTTCAAGTCCACGGCCGTGGAACCATGGCAAGGGAAGCATAGTTCATTCCAGCAACTTCTACGGCCGTGGAGGAGTTATGTCAAACCGTGTTGATTTCCACGCTCTAAATTACGGCCGTGGAACTCTTCCACGACCGTGATCTTGGCAATCTTTTTCGCCACACTTTAAGCCACGATCTCCTACGCAATTGGTCCGGGCCGATATTTTATCTTACACTATAAAAGGACGGACGAAGAGAGATTCCGTCACCTTCGCTTACACATAGACGCATCTTACGCTTGCGCTTGGAATTGCCCTAATTTCGCATTTGGCGGAGATTGTGTTTGAGAGATTTTTGCGCTTGCCATTGGGATTTTCGGATTGACGGAAGATCGAAGATTCGGAAGATTGTTCGCAAGAAGATTACGCTTTTTGCTTAGGTTTGATTTAGAAGACGGATTGACATCCCGTTCTTCCTTCTTATCTAAGATTGTGATTGTTTGTGTTGTTCCGAATCTATTGACGATATTGTTCTAAATCTGTGGATTTGAGATTAGTTTGAAAGTTATTGAAGGTTTCCGGAAGTTTTCATCTTTCATTCTTTTAACCCTTGAATTTGATATCAATATGACTATTGTTGGCTAAAAACCCTTAACAATTCTAAGGTGAAGGGTTGATAGTTGTGGCTTAGATGATGATAGATCGATCATAAACAGATTGGACCCTGAGAGTTAAAGAGAATCGACGAAAACCCTAATCCACGGTCTGTTCTTGAGCTTCCACGGCCGTGGAACTCAAGAACTAGCCGTAATTTTGTGTTAAGTTACGAACTTGCTTTTACTTTAATCCAAAGTTAAAGATTTGCTTTAACTTAGTCTTGGCTTGCCTTTTCTAGGTGGTAGTGAAGCCTCAACAACCTCTACCTCGATTGTGAGTGTCATAACCTTAATCGGTTTAGTTAGTCTTGATCCTTGAATTACAAGTTTGGGTATTTGACATTAATTCTTACCTTTAGAACCTTTCTATATTGAAGCCTCAACAACCTTTATAGAGAGTGTCTTCTAGGTGGGCCATATAAGGTTTTTGGAACTTCACCGTACGATTACCTTACATTAGCATACCTTTGCATACCTCAACTCTGTCCTTATATCTTTAGTATATCTTGAATCGATTGCCACAACTGGATATCTGGATCTTTAGGATTGTTGTTTTCCCAATATTTGAAAAGCTTCATACATTTACTTGCTTGATAACCTACAATTGAATTTGTTCCCCCCAAATCCCTGTGTTCGATACTCTGGAATTCTTGCTTAACTATATCGATCCGTACACTGCGGGTTCGCTTGCTTGATTCTAGTTTTATAAATTTAAAGCTTATTTGCACGCACGCTAAGTGGCGAACAAGTTTTTGGCGCCGTTGCCGGGGATTTGGTCTAGGCCGAATTCGGTTACCGGTTGTCAAGCTTGGAAGCTTCTCCCTTGTTATTTGATATCTCTTTGAGTGCATGCTCAGGTCTAGGAACACCGAGGATCTCTTACCTCTTGATCAAGAGCTTGAGAGAACTTTAAGGCAAAAGCATAAGGAAAAGAAAATGGCTGAAGAACACGAACGTGATCTTCAATCGGAGCTAGCGGAGAAAGATGCTCAACTCCTATGGAGTGAGAAGACACGTAGAGAAGAAACGGATCGTCATCAAATGAAGGTTGATGATCTAACTGATATGATGTTCCAAATGAGGATTGAGATAAACAACCTCAAGGAGAAAAAGAAAAGGAGGAGACCGGGAAGATCGGTTAGAGCCAACTCATCTAATGATGATAGCGACTCCTCCATGCCACCGCTAGAGGAAATTGATCCCACGATCAATGTAAATCCATTTCATCCACGGGCATCTGCTAATCGCCGTGTTCCACCTAGGAATGCTAGGATCGAACGTGTGGATGAGGAGCCAAGAACCCTTGGCCAAAGGATGGATCCAACGCAGCAACCACGCCGTCTAGGTGTGAACTTTGATGCTGATGATGTACAAGGGTTTAGCTTCAACCCTCAAGTTATTACTCTTGTTCGCCAAAACCAATTTGGCGGGACAAGCGATGAATCTCCACACCAACACTTGCAAAACTTTGAGTGTATGATGGAGATAATGAGGCCGAAGAACGCGACTACCAACAACTATAAGCTCAAGCCTTTCTTCTTCTCCTTGAAGGGGAAAGCATTGTCTTGATATCAAGCTCTTCCTAGTGGGAAACTAGACACATGGGAAGACCTTTCCACGGAGTTCCTCACTAAATTCTTTCCGCCATCCAAAACGGCGGAACTTAGAGGTAAGATTAATGCATTTTCCATGAGATATAACGAAAGTTTGTTTCAATCTTGGGAAAGGTTTCAGGATTTGCTCTTGGATTGTCCTCATCATGGCATATCCAAGCTTGCATTGCTAGAGATATACTATAAAGGGCTGGATGTGGAGACACAATTCAAGCTCCAATCCCTCTCATGTGGTACATTCATGGACATGAGGGAAGATGACGCTTGGGACTTCATTGAGAAGCAAGCAAGAGTCATAGAGAAGTATTCCCACCGGAAAGTTGACGGAAATCGTGTGGAGCAAGGAGCAAAGCTCACACATGAAGCTCAAAATCAGATTTTCTCCCTCAACAATGAGATCAAAGAGTTGAAGGAGGCTATCAAGACCAACTTTCCAAAGCAACAAGGAAAGGATGTTGGCTACTTGGGCAACAACAATAATGGTGATGAGAATACAAACCGCAACAACAATAACCAGAACAACAACCGGAATAATTGGAATGGCAACAACAACAACCGGAACAATAATTGGAACAACAATAGGGGTTCAAACAACAACAATTGGCGCTCCAATCAACAAAACTCCGGTAACTCTTATCCTTCCAATTCGAATTCACTAACTCCACCTTCCTCTTCCTCTACTCCTTTGAAAAGCCAGGGGCAAACATCTAATGGAGGAAACACTTCGGGGAAGGAGAAGCCCGATCCCATGTTGGAAACGATTTTGGGAAAGCTTCAAGGTTTGGAGAACCGCATCATTAAGGTTGATGATCAAATTTCTAAGGTTGATAAAGCCCAAAAGGTTTTAGAAAACCAAATGTTCAGCCATGCGGAGGAAGTTCCTAGGAATCAAGGGAAACTTCCAGGAAAGACGGAGGACAGCCCTAAAGGAAGGGTGATGGCAATCACAACTAGGAGCGGAGTGACCACCACCGATCCGCAGCCTAAGTTTGTTGAAGTCCCCGTTGAGAAAGACAAAGAGAAGGGGAAGGAGAAGGAAGATGTCTACGTTCCTCCTCTGGCTTACAAACCTCCCCTACCATTCCCTCAATCTAGAGCAAGAGCGCGCCTAGATAAACAATTTGGTAAGTTTATAGAACTCATGAGCAAGCTGCATATTAATATACCTTTCATTGATGCTATTATAGGTATGCCGGCTTATGGCAAGTTCTTAAAGGAGCTCCTCTCCAACAAGAGGAAGCTAGAGGATTTCGGAGAGGTTAAGATGAGTTCGGATTCTTCGGATCTCATCAAGACCATGAAGGAGAAAATGCCCCCCAAGCTAAAAGATCCGGGGTCATTTTGCATTCCCATAGGAGTGGGAGATGTCACATATGATGCATTATGTGACTTGGGAGCAAGTGTGAGCATCATACCACTTGCATTATGTAGGAAGATCGGTTTAAGCGACCCTAAACCGGTGAAGATGACGTTGTACATGGCGGATCGATCCATCACTCGCCCCGTCGGTATTGTGGAAGACGTCCCAGTCAAGCTAGGTAAATTCTTTGTTCCCATTGATTTTGTTGTGCTTGAAATTCCTGCAGATAGTCCGGTCCCGATCATACTCGGAAGACCGTTTCTCGCAACTTCCGGCTGCATAGTCGATTGCAAGAATGCTAGACTCGCCTTTGACATAGGAGAGGAGAAGGTAGAGTTCGTTCTTTCCACTCTAGTGAAGGAGCCAATCTTTGATGAGGATATATTCAATATCCAAGATGAAGAGGGGTTGTCTAGAGAGGAGGTAAGTGCGATTCTTTTCAAAGATCCTTTGCAAAAGGTTATTTCTATGAGTCTAACGAATGTAGGGGAAGAAGAGGAGTGCAATGAGGCAATTGAAGCCTTAGAAGCACAAGAGGAAGTGTGTGAAGAGGAGTTTGAGAAACTCCACGACGAGGCAGAAAACGTGAGAATCCACAGCCATACACTATATTCCACGGCCGTGGATTTTACAACCCAAAGCGTGGCTCACTCCAGAGGGTTACACGGTCGTGGAGGAAACAGAGCAACTGTATTCCCTTTCCACGCCCTAAACCACGGCCGTGGAGGATGCAGGGAAACCGTGATTCTGGCCGTGGAAGAGGGTGATCGAGCCACTTCTTCAACTTCTTTTGATTCTTCTCCTACACCTTCTACTTCCTTAGACACTTCTAAGGAGACATCGGATGCTCCTCAAGAGCCATTGGAAGCTCCGAAAGCAATGGAACTAAAGCCACTTCCTACTCATCTAAGGTACGCTTTTCTAGGACCTAACTCTACTTATCCGGTTATTGTTAGTTCCGATCTAACCATAGATGAACATAGTAAGCTTATGGTCGTCCTTAGGAAACATAGGAAAGCCTTAGGCTATACTATAGAAGACTTAGTAGGAATCAAACCCTCCCTATGCATGCATAAAATATTAATGGAGGAAGACTTTAGGACTTCAAGACAACGTCAAAGGCGGTTGAATCCGACCATGAAGGATGTTGTCAAGAAAGAAATTCTTAAACTTCTTGATGCAGGTATCATCTATCCTATCTCCGATAGTAAGTGGGTGAGTCCGGTTCAAGTAGTTCCGAAGAAGGGAGGAATGACGGTCATCACCAACAAGAATAACGAACTCATTCCTACCCGAACCGTAACAGGATGACGGATGTGCATAGACTACCGCAAGCTTAACAACGCGACGAGGAAGGATCACTTCCCACTACCCTTCATTGATCAAATGCTTGAAAGGTTAGCGCAACATTCTCACTTTTGCTATCTTGACGGTTATAGTGGTTTCTTTTAGATTCCGATACACCCGGATGATCAGGAGAAGACCACATTCACGTGCCCATGGGGTACATTCGCTTATAGGAGAATGCCGTTCGGGCTTTGCAACGCCCCAGTCACCTTTCAAAGGTGCATGATGGCTATCTTCTCCGAATACATTGAGGAAATCATGGAGGTCTTCATGGATGACTTCTCCGTATACGGTTCCTCTTTTGACAATTGCCTTTCTAACCTTGCTCTTGTTTTACAAAGGTGTGAAGACACTAACCTAGTTCTTAATTGGGAGAAGTGTCAATTTATGGTAAAGAAAGGAATTGTACTAGGACACTTAATCTCTAGTAGAGGGATAGAGGTAGATAAAGCTAAGATAGAGACCATAGAGAAGCTTCCTCCCCCAACTTCGGTGAAAGGGATAAGAAGTTTTCTAGGACATGCTGGATTCTATAGACGCTTCATAAAAGACTTCTCTAAAATATCAAAACCACTAACTAATCTATTGATGAAGGATGCAGTTTTTGAGTTTTCGCAGGAATGCTTGGATGCGTTTAACATGATCCGGGAAGCTCTAATTTCCGCACCTATTATCCAACCTCCGGATTGGACTCTTCCCTTTGAGGTTATGTGTGATGCTAGTGACGTAGCTATAGGAGCTGTTCTTGGACAACGAAAGGAAGGGCGAACCCATGCCATATACTATGCTAGCAAGACGCTAGATGAAGCGCAGCTCAACTACGCCACTATGGAAAAGGAATTTTTAGCCATTGTTTATGCTATTGACAAGTTTCGCTCTTATCTTGTAGGTGCAAAGGTGATTGTCTACACGGATCATGCTGCGATCCGGTACCTCCTTGCAAAGAAGGATGCAAAGCCAAGGCTAATTAGATGGATTCTTCTCCTACAAGAATTCGATCTAGAGATCCGCGACAAGAAGGGTTCGGAAAATTCTGTTGCGGATCATTTGAGTCGTCTAACACATCTAGAGGACGACCACTTACCTATAGATGACTCCTTTCCGGACGAACACCTACACATTATTGAGGAGTGCATCGATGTAATCTCCAAAGGTAACGAACCATGGTTTGCTGATTTTATTAACTATTTGGTTTGTCAGGAGATACCACCCGTATTATCCTATGCACAAAGAAAGAAGTTCTTTAAGGATGTCCGGGAATACTTTTGGAATGAACCTCTCCTCTTCAAGAGAGGTCCGGATGGCATCAATCGGCGATGTGTGCCGGAAGATGAGATGCAAAGTGTCATCCGCCATTGTCATTCACTACCATGTGGAGGACACGCTAGTTCGAACAAGACTAGCGCTAAGGTATTGCAATCTGGATTTTTTTGGCCTACTTTATTTAGAGATGTGCAATCCTTTGTTTTCTGCTGCGATGCTTGTCAAAGAACAGGAAATATCTCTAGGAGGAATGAGATGCCTCTCAATAACATCCAAGAGGTGGAGATTTTTGATGTTTAGGGAGTTGACTTCATGGGACCGTTCCCATCATCTTGTGGAAACCAATACATACTCTTGGCGGTGGATAATGTTTCTAGATGAGTGGAAGCAATTGCCTCTCCCACCAATAATGCCATGGTGGTGGTTAAGTTCTTCAACAAGACCATCTTTCCACGATTCGGGACACCAAGGACTATCATTAGTGATGGAGGTTCTCACTTCATTGCCCGGCGCTTTGAAGCTCTTCTAGCTAAGTATGGGGTTACTCACAAGATCGCCACCCCTTATCATCCACAAACTAGTGGACAAGTTGAGATCTCAAATCGGGAGATCAAAGGAATCCTAGAGAAGACGGTTTCAAGGACTAGGAAGGATTGGTCCTTGAAGCTTGATGATGCGTTATGGGCGTACCGGACTGCGTACAAGACTCCCATAGGAACCACACCATACAACCTTGTGTATGGGAAGTCTTGTCACTTACCGGTAGAGTTGGAACACAAGGCGTTTTGGGCTATCAAATGGTTGAATTTCAACATGAAGGAAGCGGGAGAGAAGCGTCTTTTGAACCTTAATGAGCTTGAAGAACTCCGCTTGAACGCCTATGAGAACGCCAAGATTTATAAGGAGAGAGCAAAGCGTTGGCATGATAAGCATATCATTCCAAAGGACTTCAAAGAAGGAGATCAAGTTCTCCTCTTCAATTCAAGGCTTCGTCTCTTTCCAGGTAAGCTTAAATCTCGTTGGACCGGACCTTTTCTAATCAAATGTATTTTCCCCCATGGTGCAGTTGAAGTATGGGGTGAAGCGGGCGGAAGCTTTAAGGTGAACGGTCAACGACTCAAGAAGTATACGCCGGAACTCCAAACTGAAGAGTTCGCGCCCACCGCACTCGAATAAGTGCGAGTTTGGTCTAGCTACGGACCTTAAACAAAGCGCTTCTTGGAAGGCAACCCAAGGTATTGCATTTACATTTTTGTTTTCGATTCATAGTTTAGCTTAGAATACACGTTTTTGCTTTGTTTTGCCTTCGATTTCTTCCGGTATGTTCGTGTTTTTGGATGTAGGAACAGTGGAAAAGGAAAGGGGAGGAATAATTTTGAAGAAAAGTGACGAAACTTGGACTTTGGAGCATTACAGAGAGTTCCACGGTCTAAACCACGGTCGTGACAGCTACAGTGACCGTAATTTCCAAAAGCCTTTGAAAAATCACAAAAACCACGGTTCTGTACATTTCCACGGCCGTGGAACCCCCCGACAGACCGTGATTTTCAAAAATTTTTCCGGCCACTATATAAACCACGTTCTTCACAAAAACACTTCACAAAACCCAATTCCACGACCATTTTCGCCGATTCCACGCCCCTCACCTCAATTCTCCGTTCGTTAATCGTTTTTAACGATTCTTCGACCCAAACTGAAGCAAATTCGATCACCAACGAGATCCAAGCGACAAATCGAGCGGCAAATCACCAAGGAATGCAGAATTCGGATTTTAAAATCCGAAACCTAGGTTTTTTTCGCTCTTCTCTATCTTTGTCAATTCGGGTTCGTTTTTGCTAGAAATTATAGGAGAACTGATTGAAATCGGAAGGAATTAGACTAGGGCTGCCTGATTGCTGAGTTTGGGAGTTGTTTGCTGGATTTTGAGAAAAAGCGAGACGAACCACGGTCTCTGTCAATTCCACGGCCGTGGAACACCAAGAACAAACCGTGGTTTTGAACAATAATGGATTTTGTGAGGAGAGTTTCTGGGAGGATTAAGGAGAAGAAGAATGAGCAAGATAAGAACAAAAAGAGGAAGGGTAACCCCTCTTCCTCTTCATCCTCTAGAGCACCACCACCTTCCTCCCCTTCACCTCCATCATCACCTTCATCACCCGCACCTCCTAGCCCTAGGGTACCTACCATTCACGAGGATCATCTCGATGCATTAGAGAGGATCCACAAGAGGGTTGTTATCGGACCTAGGTACCTATTGTTAGAGGATTTAGCTCCTCTACACATAGTAGATGACCTTACTTGGCTCTTGGATAGAGCCGGTCTTATCGTCTTCTCGGCTATCCGAGAGGACGCTTATGAGGAGATCACGAGAGAGGTTGTGACGTCATTTGAGCACAGCCATGTGGATAGGACAGTTTCTTTCCGTTTGATGGAAAGGAACTATGATTTTACCATCCGGGAGTTCGGAGCCTTCTTTGGGTTCCAAGAGACCTTCAATGGTCGTTTTCCTAGCGGCGTTTACGCCAAAGATTTTTGGGAGGAGGTAGCTATGATTTACGCCAGCGAGGACCGCTGGCAACCAGCTGATACCAAGGCTAAGTTGATGTATCACTTAGCCTTGAAGATTGCTCACCGTGTTCTTTCTGAGTGTCTCTTCCCTAGGACGGAGACACCTCAGAAGATCAAGTCGGATGAGCTCTTTCTGTTGTACTCTATGCTCTATGGGCGTCCTGCTGACTGCGCCACCCTCTTAGCTGCTACCATGAGCAAGCTAAAGAACAAGAGGGCGGGTAACATTGGATATGGTGGGATAGTCACCCACCTTGCTAGGATATTAGGGGTGAATTTTTCTGCATGTACACGCATTCCCGCCGTACCCCTAGGACTCCAGGCCTTCATGACTAGAGGTCTTATCTTCCCTACCCATAGAGGTCCACCTTATGCAGCTATGCCTTGGGAGAGCAGGACGGGGAGGGGCATTGAGTGGCTCCCAAAGTACTCCATTATGGCTGGACGCCATAATTAGAAGGCGACGTTCGCAGCTATGCATGCGAACAGGATTGCAGCTCCTCCATATGTCCCACCACCGCCCGTAGTTGAGGAGGAGGAGATGAGAGATCAGTATGAGGGAGGAGGAGGAGCAGAGCAGGAGTTTGGCACGTTTCCGGATCAGCCGGACATTGCTTCTAATGTGCCCAGACGTTCTCCACGTCCAGCCAGAGCTTCAGGTTCATCTTCTTGCCGCGCCAGCGTGAGTGAGAGACCCACTTGGATGGAGACACCTCCTGCATGGTACGGAGCTCCACCTCCATGGTCCGCACAGCAGCCACCGCCACCAGCACCAGCACCGTCAGATGCACCGGGGTGGTACAGTCAGGCTCCGGGATGGTATGAGCAGATGCCGGAGTGGGCTACTAGCCTTTCTGATAGAGTGGGAGCATTGGAGATTCGAGCCGATGCTAGAGATGGACGCATGGACGACCTCGACCATATGATGAGAGACGTCTACCGCCAGCAGTTCGGGCGGTACTACGATCCTAGCTTCTCTCCATTCCCGCCTCCGCCTCCACCGTAGTGATGATTTGCATGACCGACAGTTTTAGCCGCTCCACCGCCATTTTGTGAGTTTCTTTTTCTTTTCTTTCTTTTCTTCTTTTCTTTCTTCTATTTGAACATTAGGGACAATGTTTGTTCCAAGTATGGGGTGGGGTGTGACTAAAAGTTGTAATAACTCTTACTCACTTTGATTGCTTCTATTTGAGACTATCTTGCATGTTCATTATATTGTTACACGTTTCATTATTGCATTGCATGAAAAAGAGTTTGAAAAACCCATAAAAATTGAAAAATTTTGAAAATTTATGTGCTTCTAAGGATAGAAAGGATTTCTATGATAATCGCTACTTGTGAATTGAGTTTGATGACAATTGCATGCTTAAACGAATAGTGAATTGAAAAGAAATTGAATGAGTTGATTATACCTCTTTTGCAAGTTTCATAATGTGATGAATGTTACTTAAATCATGTTGAGGAATTGAAGTTGAAAGCACACTATAAGTTCTTATGCTTCTCTTGAGATGATTAAGGCAATTCGATTTTTTCTTTCTTCTTTCTTTGATCATTTAGCCCCTCATTGAAATATTGACCTCCTTTACCTATCCGGGAATTTGGAGAAGTTGAATGAAAAAGGCATGTATGATGTGGGAGGGCCATGAAAGCAATACTTTGCATTCAAAGGAATAGAAAGAAATTGTAGGTTTGGGGAAGTCAATCATGACGATGAGTAACTCGACACCATTCACATAGCCGGGTGTTTGTGTCTTGCCAAAGTCGGATTGAGCGATATTCCTAGCGGATTATGGTATGTGCGCTAAGGGTTTGAGGCATCTCATAAAAATTGAGAAACGCCAATCTCCTAGGCTTCGGTTTTTGTGCACCTCTATCCATAACTCCAAAAGTAAAGTCGAAAAATGAAAAGAAGAGAGCGAAGCTCTAAGTTGAAAGTGTTGCGGAAACCGCAAGAGAAGAAGAAAGAATAGTTATCCACTTTCCCGGATTCATGCACCACATTCTATAAAGTTTCCTTCCCTTTCCACATTCTAGACCTTTTTTTTTCTTTGAAAGTCCTTAAGATCAAAAGAATGTTATATGACTTGGTGATCTAAATTGAAGCTTCTTATGATTGATTTTGATAATGTTTGAAGGTTATGATGTTTGTATGGAAGTTTGATTGATTCATGAGCTTTCTTTACTCTTTACTCTTTGATTAAGTGTATGAAAGTCTTATAAACGATTGAAGCAAGATTTGAGGATGATCTATTGATTAGAAGGCACATTCATCAAAAAGAAGTTTTGCTTTGAGAAGGTACACATATTTCATTCTAACTTGTGTTTTAAAGCTTTTGAAAGACCTTGCTTAGGGACAAGCAAGTGGCAAGTATGGGGTTATTTGTTAGCATGAAATATTGTGATATTTTAGGCACGTTTTCTAAGTGTATTTGATCCATATTGATAGTCATTGATTGAGCATTGATGCATTTGTGAGCTAGTTTGTCTATAATGTCGATATAGAGATCTACACAAGCTTTATGTTGATTATAGGTAATTAAGAGCTATTTCCGAACGGAATGGAGCAAGGATGGATTTGATTGAGCATGTCCATGAATTGAGGGCATTCCTAGGAGCTAAGGAAGTGCCAACTTGAAGAATGCACGAGGCTAAGGAAGAATCACGTTCTTGCCCTAAACCACGCTCTAAAATACGGCCGTACTGATTTCCACGTTCAAGTCCACGGCCGTGGAACCATGGCAAGGGAAGCGTGGTTCATTCCAGCAACTTCTACGGCCGTGGAGGAGTTGTGTCAAACCGTGTTGATTTCCACGCTCTAAATTACGGCCGTGGAACACTTCCACGACCGTGATCTTGGCGATCTTTTTCGCCACACTTTAAGCCACGATCTCCTACGCAATTGGGCCGTGCTGATATTTTATCTTACACTATAAAAGGATGGACGAAGAGAGATTCCGTCACCTTCGCTTACGCATAGACGCATCTTACGCTTGCGCTTGGAATTGCCCTAATTTCGCATTTGGCGGAGATTGTGTTTGAGAGATTTTTGCGCTTGCCATTGGGATTTCCGGATTGACGGAAGATCGAAGATTCGGAAGATTGTTCGCAAGAAGATTACGCTTCTTGCTTAGGTTTGATTTAGAAGACGGATTGACATCCCGTTCTTCCTTCTTATCTAAGATTGTGATTGTTTGTGCTGTTCCGAATCTATTGACGATATTGTTCTAAATCTGTGGATTTGAGATTAGTTTGAAAGTTATCGAAGGTTTCCGGAAGTTTTCATCTTTCATTCTTTTAACCCTTGAATTTGATATCAATATGACTATTGTTGGCTAAAAACCCTTAACAATTCTAAGGTGAAGGGTTGATAGTTGTGGCTTAGATGATGATAGATCGATCATAAACAGATTGGACCCTGAGAGTTAAAGAGAATCGACGAAAACCCTAATCCACGGTCTGTTCTTGAGCTTCCACGGCCGTGGAACTCAAGAACTAGCCGTAATTTTGTGTTAAGTTACGAACTTGCTTTTACTTTAATCCAAAGTTAAAGATTTGCTTTAACTTAGTCTTGGCTTGCCTTTTCTAGGTGGTAGTGAAGCCTCAACAACCTCTGCCTCGATTGTGAGTGTCATAACCTTAATCGGTTTAGTTAGTCTTGATCCTTGGATTACAAGTTTGGGTATTTGACTTTAATTCTTTCCTTTAGAACCTTTCTATATTGAAGCCTCAACAACCTTTATAGAGAGTGTCTTCTAGGTGGGTCATATAAGGTTTTTGGAACTTCACCGTACGATTACCTTACATTAGCATACCTTTGCATACCTCAACTCTGTCCTTATATCTTTAGTATATCTTGAATCGATTGCCACAGCTGGATATCTGGATCTTTAGGATTGTTGTTTTCCCAATATTTGAAAAGCTTCATACATTTACTTGCTTGATAACCTACAATTGAATTTGTTCCCCCCAAATCCCTGTGTTCGATACTCTGGAATTCTTGCTTAACTATATCGATCCGTACACTGCGGGTTCGCTTGCTTGATTCTAGTTTTATAAATTTAAAGCTTATTTGCACGCACGCTAAGTGGCGAACAACACCCCCTTGAGTGCCATCTTTCATAGGATTTCTTTCAGGAACGACAAACATGTCTAATAGACCCACTACCAGAATACGCAGCTGTAGCCATGGATGATTAGCCTCGATTCATTTTTGTGGGTAAGTTTTTGGGTATTACCCATGACTTTACCCACGAATACAAATTTCGTGGCTATGTAGCAAGGAAAACTTTTTATGGCTAAATATCGTGGCTATGTAGCAAGGAAAAATATTTCGTGGCTAAATTTCGTGGCTAGTTGGCCACGAAAACTGATTTCGAGGGAAAATTCATTGCTAGTTACTCACCAAAAATTTTCGAGCCTAAAAAGGAGGCCAGTTTCGAGGCTAAATACCCACGCATAATATTTCGTGGGTAAATTTTTGGTTATTTACCCTCGAGTATCAAGCGAGGCTAGATTCGGGGCTATTACCAACAGAATTATTTCGAGGGTAAATCCGTGGGTACATTAATTATCTCATTTTTCAGCACCAACCAACATTTATTACTCTTCTATTTTACCATTTGTTTCACTAACCGTTACACTTTCTGATCTTCTTCTTCTTCAAACTCTCTTCACCTCACAACCTCTTATCTTCTCTTCATTCTCTCATTTTCAAAATAAAATGTTCCATTATTTGCATGTTTAGAAGACAATCGAGCAAAAACCAGGTATGTATCTATATCATGTTTCATAATAATCATATGTGTCATTTCTAAAGTTTGTGAATTTATGAGAATGTCTAGCTATAATTTGTAATATTTGTGTAGTAAAATCGAAAAAAACAAATTCTTCTTGTATGATTCCTATTATGAACTTAGCCAGGACATCTTTATTCATGGGTATTTTCGTGGCTGGTAGCCACAAAAGCGTAGTTCAGGCTAAATCTGTGGCTAAATCCGTGGCTATAAATCCGACTTCTATTATTTTGGATAGTCCCATTGAAATAGAACCAACAAATTGTTTGCCTTATTTGATCTATGGTTAAATAATAGTGGTAATTATTTTTTTTATCTAGATATGCAAACATGGGAAACCGCGAGTGGATGTATGAAAGATGACAACCTAATGGTGGTGGTTATAATGCTGAATTTCTTGAAGGTGTTGAAAAATTTATCACTTTTTCAATATCACAAGTTCATTTGATGGATGGGGAGAAGATAAGATGTCATTGTTCTAAATTCAAGAATGGAAGATTTCATAAATTAGACGATGTTCGAGATCATCTATATCGAAAAGGTTTCCTTGAGGATTAATTTTGGTGGACATCACACGGAGAATCATTGTTTGCCTCTATGCCCGCTGTTGAGGAGCATTTGTTCGATAATTTAAATCCTACTCAAAGAATGGTTTTTGATGTTGCTGGGCCGAGTTTTGTTCCACCTCCATGGTTTGAACCTTACACACCCATAAATGATTCAAGTAACAATGATGTCTTGTTGCATGAAACTGATGCGGTGATTGAAGAAGAGATAAACATGGAACAACCGACCATGGTGTTTGGTCCTGATCAAGATAACACTTCCTTATTATCACAAATGTTTTTTGAAGTGTTGAGGGCATCAGATGAACCACTATATCATGGTTCTTCCATTTCAAAAATTAGCCGCAGTGGGCTCTTTTATGGAGTTAAAGATCAAACACAATTTGTCACAATCTGGTTATAGTGCACTTCTTGAAAAAGTTGGCAATGCATTACCGATGGACCATACATTCGCGACAAACTTTTATGAGATGCAGAAGTTGATTGCAAATTTGGGATTACCACAACAGAAGATTCATATGTGCCTTAATGGTTGCATGTTGTTTTGGAAGGATGATGTTGATGCCACCGAGTGTAAGTTTTGTAATAATCCAAGGTATAAATCTCATTTATCCGAGAGAGGCAAACCACTACCCAATCAGTTTATACGATATTTGTCATTGATCCCACGCCTACAACGTTTGTATGCAATGGAGGAAACTACATTGAAGATGTGTTCGCATGCTAATCACCGATCTGATGAAGGATTTATTTCTCACCCATCTGATGGTGAGGCATGAAAGCACTTTGACCGAACATTTCCAGATTTTGCATCAGAAGTCCGTAATATAAGGTTATGCTTGTGTACAGATGGACTCTATCCTTTTGTGAAGTTTGGTAGACCATATTCGATATGGCCCGTGATTGTGACTCCATACAACCTACCACCCAACCTCTATATGCAAAGTCCCTACCTATTTTTATCCACCATTTTTCCATGTCCCAAAAATCCAAAGAAGCTAATAGATATTGGCTTACAACCTTTCCTTGATGAGTTACTATTGTTGTGGAGTATGGGTGTCCGCACATTTGATGTATCTACAAGAGAATACTTTAATATGCGTGCAATACTCATGTGGATAGTGAACAACTTCCCTCCACTTGGGATGTTGTCAGGTTGGATTACAGCTGGAGTTCATGTGTGTCCAAAATGCATGATGGATACAAAAGCGTTCTGGTTAAAACATGGGCAAAAAACTTCATGGTTTGATGAGCATAGACGCTTCACAGATGAGGCAAACCCAGTCAGAATGGACAAAAAAACTTTTACCGAGGGAGGGTTGAGACTAGATCTCCTCCATCATACTTGGATGGCCATCAAATTTGGGAATGTGTTCGACATTTTCCAACCGCCATGGAGGAACCTCATCAACATCCATAGGTTTTGGTGACACTCACAAGTTCACAAAGAAAGGTATCTTTTGGACCCTTCCGTATTGGAAGCATCATCTCATCCGTCACAGCCTTGATGTCATGCATACCAAGAAAAATGTCTTTGAAAATGTGTTTAATATAGTAATGGATTTCAAGGATAAGACAAAGGATAAATTGAGCTCAAGGAAGGATCTACAACTATATTGTTATCGCCGAGAGCTTGAAGTTGATATTGATTATGAGGGTCCAAAACCAAAAGCAATATGCACACTAAGTAAAAAAAAGAAGAAAGAGTTCCTAGCTTGGTTAGAGACTTTAAGGTTTTCGGACGGCCACGTCTCTAATATTGCTCGGTGTGTGCATGTAACACCCCGAATCTGCGGGACTCGGAGTGCCACATGATCTCACAATGGATCCTGACCCTAGCCTGACAACAAGTTCACTGGACCTTACAACATGGCACTGACAGATATGAAAACAAATACATAAAACTGTATAAAACTGTACATCCCAAAAGGTAAGACAACATAGCCGAGTACAAACATCACACCTCACGCAGGAGGTAACAAAAGACCAACCTCACACAGGAGGGAAAAGATAAACAAACCCAAAAGCCCACAACAACCTATGTACGAGACGTCCTCGGCCTGCCACTCTGCTAGATCACCCAGCAACATGCCTATCCTGTAGGGCATCTACAAAATGGTAATAACCATTAGCTATCCATACACATATATAGAGTAATGCATAAGCACAATCACACATAGGGAAAGATAAACATATCAACATGCTTTCACTCATTTACCCATTTATTCATCTCAATATAATGGTCATTCACTCAAATCGTATAGATATAATATATATATAAAACTAGGTGACACGGGGACCGATACATCCTCGATTCTGAGCCTGCTAGCCAGCCGTACTAGTATCGGTCACACAATCCGTGTACCCTATGGAAGTGGATTGCGCCCTTCTTGTAAACCGGTCTGGCCTGACATCAGAGAACCTCCCAGACTCCACGGCGGGATGAAAGGGAAAGGTTATCACAGCCACGCAATGGGGCAATCAATAAAACATAGGTCGGTAAATACGACATCACATGCTATCATAGCAAACATATAAGACACACACCACTCATGCAAACACCCAATATAAGGATGTCAGCTAAGTAAGTCCTATGGACTTACCTCAACCTCGTATAAAGCTCAACCACAACTGGATCACCTCAACACTGGAGGAACAGCACATCCTATAGACAAGGTATAAAGAGATGTCACATCTCTTATCAAACAAAGGGTCACACCTAGACCCAAAGGGATCCATAGGGATCATATACATCCTATAACCTCGAATAACATGCTAAACCTAAAAGCCACATCAGGGTATAAATCCAACTCATGATATCATCACCAACTAAAATCCCATAATTACCAGAATAATGTAACGAGCATAATGGAAATTCAAGTTATCCATTTTAACCAACTTAAGATCAATTTATACAAACCCGCGATACGGAAACGAATAAATTCATAACTTATTCGTTACTAACCCGATATACGATCCGGAAGAAGGTACGGACTCCTGGCGATACGGGGAGTAAGAGCACGGTATGAAACCTTACATTTGATAACTTGCGGTGCTCCGTCGGCGTTCCGATAGGGGTAAATGGAAGCTTTACCAAAAAGCTAACAAATGAAAAATAGATTTGTACCACGATGTAGAGGATAAGATAAGGGACTCGATGGTACAAACGGATTTGAAAATGGATCAAAGACGGATGATACAAGAAAGGTTGAAGATGGTCGTAAACTTTGATCACGTTCCTCTATATAAGCTTGAAAATGAAATGTAAATGGGAAAGTGAGAAGTAAGTTTCAGCATTGTGCAACACGTGTATTTGTAAAGAATGTGGATAGGTAAGAATCAGCCACCTTCCATTTCTTTTATTTATTTATATATATAATATGGATCCAAGCTATTTAATTGAAACGTGGTTATAATTTCCGGTCTCCTAACTTTATCAAATTGGAATATCAAATCCGGAATATTATCGGGATAAATAATCCATAACTATCTCGTAAAATGGGCATTCCTGAGCCACATTTCATAACCGCTAAGAATCGGAGTAGCGACTCTTTTATCCGTTTTGTCTTTTTATATTATTTCACATCTAGGACATATCCGATGTCCCGATCATTTCTCTCAACTGCAACTTTATTTATTGGAGCTCTCAAATACTCCAAATAACAACGGTTGTTACATCATCTCCCCCTAAAAACAAGTTTCGTCCCGAAACTTGAACAACCCAATCCTCTCGGACCCATATGCCGAGGTATAACACTTACTCTATCGGAGGTATCACATCTCCGTTCAAAAAGGTCACAACCTATAACAAATCTATAACCTCAAACATCAACATGGAGGAATCATCCACTCTAGAAAGCTGGGCCATAACGCTACCCAAGGCAGAGAGGAATCACATCTCTCGCTATACCACATCATAGGGCATAGAGGAAGCACATCTCTAGCCAACCATAAATATATACATCGTATGGAGTAATCACATCTCCATTAAACTATGTCCATCAGAGTAGCATGGAGGAAAGAACCATCTCCAGCTGAATCCTAATTACACTCAAATAGCATGGAGGAAAGAACAATCTCCAGCTATAAACATACATCATACTAGCACAACAAGATCTAACAAGATCGTAAAGCATAACATAGCTAGCATGGAATAAGCACATCAAGGCATGTAAACACATAAGCACATAATCACATACTCACCAAGATAGCACTAAGATCTACTCGTCGACCCTAGATGCATCAGTGTCAACATAAAACTCTGGGTAGTTCCTCTGGATACTATCCTCAGTCTCTCATGTAGCCTCCTCAGGTCCACGTCTAAACCACTGTATCCTCATCATAGGAATGTCCTTAGAACGCAGGCGTCTCACACCTCGCTCTAAGACTGCAATAGGATGCTCAACAAAGGTGTGGTCTGGCTCCACCACCAAATCATCATAACTCACAATGTGCCGCGGATCTGGTACGTACTCTCTCAGCTGAGACACATGGAACACAGGGTGAACACCCTCTAATCTCGGAGGCAATGCTAATCTGTAGGCTGCTCTCCCAACTCTGTCCAAAATCTCAAAAGGACCGACATATCGGGGACTCAACTTCCCCTTTATGCCAAAACGTTTGACGCCACGCGTCGGGGATACTCTCAACCAGACATGAGCTCCTACTCTAAACTCTAGAGGCCGACGCCTCTTGTCTGCATATGACTTCTGGCGACTCTGTGCAGTCAACATTCTCTCTCTAATCAGCGCTACTCGAGCCATATCATCCTGAATCTGTTTTGACGCTATCCCACTCATACTGCTAGGCTCATCCCAACATAAAGGTGTACGACACCTACGTCCATACAGTGCCTCATAGGGAGTCATCCCAATAGATGCATGTCAGCTGTTGTTGTATGAGAACTCAACAAGTGGGAGGTAGTTAGACCATCCCTGTCCCCAATCCAACACACAAGCTCGCAGCATATCCTCCAAAGTTTGGATAGTCCTCTTTGACTGTCCATCAGTCTGGGGGTGAAATGCAGTCGTGAAGTGCAGACTCGTCCCCAAAGCATTCTGAATTTGCTGCCAGAACCTCGAGGTGAATCGCCCATCTCGATCAGAGACGATCCTCCTCGGTACACCATGGAGTCTCACTATCTGTCTAGTGTACTCCTCAACTAATCTACTCACAGGCCACGTCTCTCTAATAGGAATGAAACGTGTCGTCTTCGTCAGTCTATCGACAACAACCCAAATGGCATCAAAACTCCTACTAGGTCTTAGTCCCGTCACAAAGTCCATGGAGACGTCCTCCCACTTCCACTGCGGTACTGGTAGTGGATGGAGCTCACCTCCAAGTCTACAATGCTCTATCTTGACCTGTTGATAGGTCGCACACTGAGCCACAAATCTGGCTACATTGGGCTTCAGCCCTCCCCACCAATATGAACGTCTCACATCATGGTACATCTTACTCGTACCTGGATGTATAAAGTCACGCTAGGAAATAGCACAAAAAGCTTTACATTTATAAACTCGAACTAAATCCTAAACTACCTAGCATAACCCGCAGTGTACGGGTCGTTTTGTAGAAAGGAAAGTATTCCGAGGTCGAACACAAGGACTGAGGTGAAATCAAGTCATTCAATGATCAAAGATAGTGTAAATCTAAACTAAGATGAGGTGAGAAATAAAGGAAAAGCAAAACACAATGTTTTTTTTGGATGGTTTTCGGTGATCAAACAAGGATCACAAATATATCAACGCAAACAAGAAACTCAAAACACAAACACAAGATGAGAGATAAGAGGTAAGAAATTGGATTCTAGGGATTCGAAATTCCGATTATGACATTGGACTCATGTTTCTAAAGGTCAAAGGAAGGTTATGGTTGTTCGGAGTTGAGTGTTCCTCAAATGGGAGCAATTACCGGGTAAGTCTCATGCTCCACTAGTCCGTTCCTAAGGTCTCATCATCGGGTAAGTCTCAAAGAGCCTAAGGGATGGAATTCTACACAAACCGGTCACTACCTAAGGGTCAAACCCCTCCTTACCGGGTAAGTCTCGGAAAAGGCAAGTCTTAAGCAACGATCCTAGCACACTCAATCCAATAGCGGCTTGTGAGGGTCACTACTACCTAGAGTTCATCATCTTTGGTATCTAAGAGGGGAAATTACCGGGTAAGTCTCATTCCTCAATTAGGTTACTAACAATAGGTCACCCTAAGTTAGGTTAGGCTCAACAAACACTAGGATTTCAACACATCTACATCCAAACATCTAGATTCATCAATTCAAGATCAACAGAACAAAACACGGGTGGATCATGCAAGACCACGGCCGTGGAGGCATGAAGAACAGGCCGTGGTTTGATTCCGAGTTTGGATTTCGAACACAAATCGATCCTAAGCTAACATGGAAGCAATACAATCATAGTCCAAAGCAAAAACATCATTCCTTCACCCTAGAATCACATCTATTCAGCCAACAACATACATTTCAAGATCAAACTTCACCAATAAAGCATGCTTGCAAGTCATGGTTAAATAATGAAGAACAATCTCAAGAAAAGATATTAAAGACTTAGAATAGAGATTACCAAATCTTACAAGGCTCCAAGAGCTAATCCAAGTTGTCAACTATGGACTCCTCTCTCAAAACCACTCTAATCTCACTCTAAAACAAGAATCTACACTAATCTCTTCCAAGAACACCCACAATGGGTGCTTGGAAGAGAGGCAACAATGGAGAAGTGTTTTGGGGAAGAAGATAGGTCAAAAAGGACGAAGAGAGATCCCAATTACAGCCTGCAAGATTCTTTAAATACCCACTAGGAGCAAGAGTCATCAAAGAGATCGTGGGACATGTGTCAGCGTGGTCCTGGCAGATTCCGCGGACACATCCACGGCCGTGGTCTGGTCCCTGACCGTGGTTTGCTCCAGAGGCTTCTCTTGAACCATTGGACCATGAGTTGGTGCAAGACATGCACCAACTAGGTCCTATGTGGCTTCCTTTGCTCCTAGCTTGCTCCTTAACGAGTCTGGAAGTGTGTCATCTCAAGGAATGATCCTCGAATGTATCGATTAAGCTTGTAAATCTCCCAAAATACCTACAAAGCATGCAAAAGTCCGTGTAGACGTCTATCTCGACAAAATACATGAATTGAGTGCAAACGTCGTGAACTAGTGCTAATCCATGCATGAATGAGTGAGAAATCTATCTAAATGATTACCTAAATCTAAGTCATAAATCGTGTTATCAAAAATACCCCATACTTAAGATTTGCTCGTCCCCGAGCAAATGCTCAACTATAGACTAAGAGATGACATGATTTATGCATGCAGAAAAATGGAAAAATCTTTTTGGAGTTTTGCTTCTAAAGATGGATCACCTTCATAGTGATGTTTCATGGCAATGGACAAGCAATCATGCATTAAAGGAATGAAGGCATGGAAAGACAATCATACTTAACTCGAAAGCATGCATGAAAGGTAAAAATGATAAAGTCAAGATGATCATGAGAATGTCCAATCTAGATCACTAAGTCATACACATAAGCAAATAGGTCATAAGGTCTTATGAAATAAAAGGCCAAGAAATGTTGTGATTAGGTGGGGATTTTTCTAGGCTATGTGATGCTAATCCGGGAATGGAACTAACTTCACAATTTTGTCCTCGATCAACTTCCCTCAAGTGTATATTTTCTCCATATTTTCTTCCTTTCTATTTCTTTCACTAATTTTTGAGACAATGGCATTGGTGTACAAAAGCCGAAACCTTGGTGATTAGCCATCCTCGGGCTTTTTCTATTTTTCGAGGTGCATCCACACCGGGCACACATACCAAAGCTCGTTAGGACTATCGGTTTATTTGACTTTGTCAAGGCACCAACACCCGATTATGTGAAGTGTGCCGAGTTACTTGTCATTTAAACCAATGTCCCCAAACCTATATTTTTGTCTACACTTTCACAATAATTTTAACATTTTATTCATGACATTCTTTCATCAACATCTTCACCCCACACTTGCTTTTCACACACATCAACACACTAACATGATCCTATTCCCGGATGGATCAAAAGAGGTCAAATTTATATCAATTGAGGTGCTCAAACATCATGATCAAGATGAGAAGTAGAGAAAGATGATTTGCCTCATTCATTCCTAGATGGTGTGCAAGAACTATCATGTAATTTCGACTTTCAATACTCAATCCATTCTAGGCAAACATCATGATCACAAATCATTCATGGGATTCAAGAGAAGCACTTCAAGTCTACATATGCCATTCATAAATTTAACACATAAGGCCATCTATAGCCAATCCACAAGACAAGATTCATCATTAGGGTCATAT
This sequence comes from Fagopyrum homotropicum, assembly GCA_033239125.1. NCBI lineage: Eukaryota > Viridiplantae > Streptophyta > Magnoliopsida > Caryophyllales > Polygonaceae > Fagopyrum > Fagopyrum homotropicum. The sequence continues at coordinate 75,514,081 of BSWB01000008.1, forward strand.
CCAAGCCTAGAAAGCACAAAAATTTTTAAATTTTCTGATTTTTTGGATTTTTTCGAAATGAGTATGTACAATGCAAGAGACTAAGGTGATAATATTAAACTACCCTAGATGCTAATCATGCAAAAGATCATGCAAACCCCACTCCATACTTAGAAACACATTGTCCCCAATGTGTAAACGAAGTAAAGAAGAGTGAAAGAAGGTTCTCACAATGTAAAAATGTGGCGTTTTCGGTATTTGGGTTAACTCGTGTGGAGTGGTGGTGGATGATCCTATCAACAATGGTAGAGAGCTCTTCATAGTCATTCCGTCGTCGAGACCCGTGCCAAGGTGTATGTGAGATGGGAGCTCTTCCATCCAACAAAGACACCTCAAGCCGTCCAAGTCCCACGTCCGCTCCACCCATGGTTGAAAACGGAATCATCATCATCAACTCGCCTTGCAAGGCTTCCTTATTACCTAAGATCTTCCACACAAACACAAAACACAAAAACACACAAAAGCAAAAAAAAAAGCAAAAACAAAAGAGAAAAGGGAAAGGGTTGTACCAATGGGTTGCCTCCCATTAAGCGCTTCTTTTAGGTCATTAGCTTGACCAAACTCCGTGGATATGTCAATCCACCTCGAATACCATGGTTTGCTTGAGGAGTCCAAGCAACCATCGCTTTCCGGTATCCATGATGACAAGCAAGGGCCACTTGATGCCCAAATAAGCTTTAGGTTCTCTCTTCACCGGTGAGTAGTAGACTCCTTCATCGCCGCTTCCTTGATGATAGTATGGAGTTGCAACCATAGATGCCACCCCATACTTAGGCAATTTATACTCCGCGGTCACTCCGGTGAAATGCTTGTCATCCTCATCCTCTATGATCCGAAGAAAGCTGATTCTTGGAAAGAATCCCTCATTGAAGTGCTTCACGAACATCATGGATCTATCATGCTTGCTTTCTTCATTCAATAATTGAGAATCCTTAGGAAAGGGGCTCCAATCTTCGTGTGTACTCTGGGCAAGCAAGAAAGGGTTGGAAGGGGCTGAAATTAGCTTAGGATTGTCTAGGACGGAACCTTCCACGGGCGTGGTTTGTCCTCCACGGCCGTGATTCTCTCTATTGTCTTCGTTCCAAGTGAGCTCTTCAAGTGTGGTTCCGGGGTTGTTGGCAAGGATATCCGAGGGTGAGAGTACTTCATTGCACCCCTCCAAAAGTGAAGGAGGTGGAGGTAGATCTTGAAGGATGGTAGGATCTCCTAGCATAAGAGCATTCCTAATCTCTTCAATCTCCCTCTTCATTTGTTCTTCCCTCTCGAAATTCAATCTTCTTTCATCCTTCAGGGCCAAATCCCTTAGCCTCGCTTGCTCCCAAGCTTCATCCAACTTTCCTTGAAGTTCCTTAATGATCATGGTTGATTCGGGCAATTCTTGGATCTCCTCATGGTGAACCTCCTCTTGTTGAGATACATCTGCTTCGAGCTCCATGTTGGAACTAGAAATGGAAGCGAGGTTTCTTTCTAGATTATCCATCTTCCTCAACATTTCTTCTAGCATTGATTCTACCCTATCATTGTGAGGTTGTTGGTGAGGTTCCTCATGAGGTAATATAGTCATGTGAGCTTGATTATGGGACTCATGATAGGCATTAAACTCCTCCCAATACTCAAACTCATCATGGAGAGGTCCTAGATCTTGGCTTCCCATCCATCCCTCATACTCCATGTTGTCAAGGTCGTCTTGGAAGTACAATCCTTCCATGGCAAACATGAAAAGGCAAAGACAAAAACAACACAAGATCAAAAGTAACAAGAAAGATAAACACCAAAAACAATCAAAAGCAAATGACTTAATCTTAACCTAGTCCCCGGCAACGGCGCCAAAAACTTGTCACGCTAGGAAATAGCACAAAAAGCTTTACATTTATAAACTCGAACTAAATCCTAAACTACCTAGCATAACCCGCAGTGTACGGGTCGTTTTGTAGAAAGGAAAGTATTCCGAGGTCGAACACAAGGACTGAGGTGAAATCAAGTCATTCAATGATCAAAGATAGTGTAAATCTAAACTAAGATGAGGTGAGAAATAAAGAAAAAGCAAAACACAATGTTTTTTTTGGATGGTTTTCGGTGATCAAACAAGGATCACAAATATATCAACGCAAACAAGAAACTCAAAACACAAACACAAGATGAGAGATAAGAGGTAAGAAATTGGATTCTAGGGATTCGAAATTCCGATTATCACATTGGACTCATGTTTCTAAAGGTCAAAGGAAGGTTGTGGTTGTTCGGAGTTGAGTGTTCCTCAAATGGGAGCAATTACCGGGTAAGTCTCATGCTCCACTAGTCCGTTCCTAAGGTCTCATCACCGGGTAAGTCTCAAAGAGCCTAAGGGATGGAATTCTACACAAACCGGTCACTACCTAAGGGTCAAACCCCTCCTTACCGGGTAAGTCTCGGAAAAGGCAAGTCTTAAGCAACGATCCTAGCACACTCAATCCAATAGCGGCTTGTGAGGCTCACTACTACCTAGAGTTCATCATCTTTGGTATCTAAGAGGGGAAATTACCGGGTAAGTCTCATTCCTCAATTAGGTTACTAACAATAGGTCACCCTAAGTTAGGTTAGGCTCAACAAACACTAGGATTTCAACACATCTACATCCAAACATCTAGATTCATCAATTCAAGATCAACAGAACAAAACACGGGTGGATCATGCAAGACCACGGCCGTGGAGGCATGAAGAATAGGCCGTGGTTTGATTCCGAGTTTGGATTTCGAACACAAATCGATCCTAAGCTAACATGGAAGCAATACAATCATAGTCCAAAGCATAAACATCATTCCTTCACCCTAGAATCACATCTATTCAGCCAACAACATACATTTCAAGATCAAACTTCACCAATAAAGCATGCTTGCAAGTCATGGTTAAGTAATGAAGAACAATCTCAAGAAAAGACATTAAAGACTTAGAATAGAGATTACCAAATCTTACAAGGCTCCAAGAGCTAATCCAAGTTGTCAACTATGGACTCCTCTCTCAAAACCACTCTAATCTCACTCTAAAACAAGAATCTACACTAATCTCTTCCAAGAACACCCACAATGGGTGCTTGGAAGAGAGGCAACAATGGAGAAGTGTTTTGGGGAAGAAGATAGGTCAAAAAGGAGGAAGAGAGATCCCAATTACAGCCTGCAAGATTCTTTAAATACCCACTAGGAGCAAGAGTCATCAAAGAGATCGTGGGACACGTGTCAGCGTGGTCCTGGCAGATTCCACGGACACATCCACGGCCGTGGTCTGGTCCCTGACCGTGGTTTGCTCCAGAGGCTTCTCTTGAACCATTGGACCATGAGTTGGTGCAAGGCATGCACCAACTAGGTCCTATGTGGTTTCCTTTGCTCCTAGCTTGCTCCTTAACGAGTCCGGAAGTGTGTCATCTCGAGGAATGATCCTTGAATGTATCGATTAAGCTTGTAAATCTCCCAAAATACCTACAAAGCATGCAAAAGTCCGTGTAGACGTCTATCTCGACAAAATACATGAATTGAGTGCAAACGTCGTGAACTAGTGCTAATCCATGCATGAATGAGTGAGAAATCTATCTAAATGATTACCTAAATCTAAGTCATAAATCGTGTTATCAAAGGTGTACTGTGAGCCTCCTGTAAGATCCTCTGTCTCAACTCTGCATCAGCAGGAACACAAATGCGATCATGTCGCCTCATCACTCCATCAGCTCCAATGGAAAACTGTTGTGCCTCTCCACGAGACACCCTCTCTCTAATCCTCATCAAGGTCGGGAGGTCCCCTGCTTCTGTTTGATCTCATCCAACAGACCAGGTAAAACCTCTAAGGCATACAACTAGGCATCCTCATCAGGAAACTAGATGTCCATCTCTAGCCAAGCTAGATCCCTCTGAAGCTGCGGCTGTATAGTCAATCTCGCAATCGCCTTCTCTCGAGGCGTCTTCCTGCTCAAGGCGTCAGCAACCACGTTCGCCTTTCCAGGATGATACAAAATCTCAAGGTCAAAGTCCTTGATCAACTCAAGCCATTGACACTGGCGGTTGTTCAACTCCCGCTACGTGAAAATATACTTCAGACTCTTATGGTCTGTGAAGATCTGACATGTAGCACCATATAGGTAATGTTTCCAGATCTTCAAAGCATGCACTACCGCTACCAACTCCAGATCATGAGTCGGGTAGTTCTCCTCATACGTCTTCAACTGTTGAGACGCATATGCAATCACTCTACCTCTCTGCATCAACACACATCCCAAGCCTAGCTTGGATGCATCAATATAGACCACAAAATCATCAGATCCCTCTGGCTGTGCCAGGACATGAGCAGAAGTCAAATGCCTCTTCAACTCCTCAAAGCTCTGAGCACACTGGTCGGTCCACGCAAACCTGGTAGTCTTCCTCAGAAGACTCGTCAATAGACGGGAAATCACAGAAAAACCCTCTACAAAGCGTCTATAGTAACCGGTTAGGCCAAGAAAGCTACGCACTTCCTTGACGTTCGTCGGTGTCGTCCATGCAGCAATAGACTCGATCTTCGCCGGGTCAACCATAACCCCATCGGCGGAGACGATGTGTCCAAGGAAAGCAACCTCAGACATCCAGAACTCACACTTAGAGAGCTTAGCATACAACTCTCTATCCCTCAAAATCTGCAGAACCATCCTTAGATGACCGGCATGCTCCTCTCTACTACGAGAGTACACTAAAATATCATCAATAAAGACCACCACAAATTGATCAAGGAAGTCGATGAATATACTGTTCATCAACTCCATAAAGACTGTTGGAGCATTCTGTTACGCTAAGAAAGTGTGCACGCAATAAGCCTTAAATTTATACTCGTTATATTTCTCCTAACTCCTAGCGCACCCGCAGTGTACGGGACGTTCGTAGTATGGATAGCATTCTGAGGTCGAACACAAAGACTAAGGTGAGATTGATTCGGTTTATGATTGAGTTTAGTGAAAATCTAGGTTAAGAAAAGAGAGAAATAAAGAAATGAAAATCTCAATTGTTTTTGGTTGGGTTTTAGGTGATCAATCAAGGATCACAATTCATGCAAAGTAAGCAATCAACTAAGCTAACGAATCAACACAAAGAAACAAGCTAAACAAGAGATATGAATCAAAAGAGAGAAATGGATTCTAGGGGTTGGAAATTCCGATTATGGCATAGGACTCAAGCTATCTATTCTTTCCTTGGATTAACTATGATATGTTGGGGTTAAGTGTTTCCGGATTGGGATCAATTACCGGGTAGGTCTCATGGTCCACTAGTCCATTCCTAAGGTCTCATTACCGGGTAAGTCTCTAAGAACCTAAGGATAGGAATTCTACACAAACCGGATTATTACCTAGAAATCTAACCTATCCTTACCGGGTAAGTCTCGGAAGGGTTAGTTCTAAACAACCATCCTAGCACACTTAATCCAATGGCGGTTTATGAGGCTCACCACTACCTAGGGTTTGTCATCTTAAGATCTAAGAGCAAGGATTACCGGATAAGTCTCTCCTAACACTTAGTTGCTAACACTAGGTCACCCTAGGATAGATTTAACTCAACAAACACTTAGGGTTTCAACATTCTAACAATCTAAGGCTAGATCCATCGAATCAGGTAAGATCACGGTTTGTTCTACCTTTCCACGGCCGTGGTTTGCAAGAACTACCCGTGATTCCTAACAGCAGCTACGTTTATGCACACAAGTCATCCAAAGGCAAATCTAAGTCCATCCTATCATAGTCCTAGCCATAACCATCCTTTCCTCACCCTAGAACCACATCTATTTAGCCTATAACATTCATAATAGAAATCGAAACAATCAAACATAAAATCATGACATCCATTTGCAAGATAATGAAGAAAAAGAGATGAACAAGTGAACTAAAACAAAACAAAGCTGAAAATAGAATTAGAGTAACTCACAATCCTTCTTAAAGAAGGTTCAAATGATTCATACAACTCTAGAAATAGAATCCGGAATCCTTCACTACAAAAACTATCAAGGTGTGGTAATGGTGTGTGTTCTTCTTCTCCTCTTCAATGGAGCTCCTCTTCTTCCTTGTTGGCACTTTCCTTCCTAGAAAGACTTCTTGAGAGTATTTTTGATTGGAGGATTTGGATAATGGAGAGCTGCTCCAAGATGCTCTTCTCAGCCAATGAAGGACCACTTTTATAACAAATTTTGCATGAGCTGGCCATGAGAGTCGTGGCACAGCTGTCACAAGAATCTGGCAAAATCCACGGGTAGAACCACGGTCGTGGTCTTGGTCTAGACCGTGGTTTGCTACAGAAGCTTCTTCTAGGCTCGTTGAGCCATGGTTTGGTGCATGGCTTGTGTTGGCAAGGTTCCATGAGTCCTCCTTAGCCTTAGCTTGTGTCCTAATGAGTCCGAGGGTGAGTCATCTAGATGAACGATCCTCAAACGTATCGTTTTAGCTCCTAAATCTCCCGAAATACCTATAAAGCAACGCACAAGTCCGTGTAGAAGTCTATCTCGACAAAGTACGTGAATTGAGTGCAAACGTCGTGAACTAGTGCTAAACCATGCATGAATGAGTGAGAAATCTATCTAAATGATTACCTAAAACTAAGTAATAAATCGTGTTATCAAAATACCCCATACTTAAGGTTTGCTCGTCCCCGAGCAAATTCCCAACTATAGACTAAGAGATGACATGATTTATGTATGCAGAAAAAATGGCAAAATCTTTTTGGGTTTGTGCTTCTATTATTGGATCACCTTCAAAGTCATGTTTCATGGCAAAGGATAAGCAATCATGCATCAAATAAATGAAGACATGGAAAGACAATTGTACTTAACTCAAAAGTATGCATGAAATGTAAAGATGAAGAAGTCAAGAAGATCAAGAGTACATCCAATCTAAATCACTAAGTTTTACAAACATGCAAATAGGTCATAAGGTCTTGTGAAATAAAAGGGTCAAGAAATGTAGTGATTGGGTGGGGATTTCTAGGTTATGTGATGCTAATCCGGGAACGGAACTAACTCCACAATCTTGTCCTCGATCAACTTCCCTCAAGTGTATATTTCCCTTTATCTTTTCTTTCTTTTCTTTTCTTTGACTTATTTTTGAGACAATGGCATTGGTGTACAAAAGCCGAAACCTTGGTGATTATCCGTCCTCGGGCTTTTTCTTAGTTTTCGAGGTGCATCCACACCGGGCACACATACCAAAGCTCGTTGGGACTATTGGTTTATTTGACTTTGGCAAGGCACCAACACCCGATTATGTGAAGTGTACCGAGTTACTTGTCATTTAAGCCAACGTCCCCAAGCCTATATTTTTGGCTACACTTTCACAACAAATTCAGCATTTTATGCATGATATTCTTTCATTAACATCTTCACCCTACACTTGCTTTTTATACACATCAACACACTAACATGCTCCTATTTCCGGATGGGTTAAAGGAGGTCAAATTTATATCAATTGAGGTGCTTAAACAATTATGATCAAGATGAGAAGTAGAGAAGATGAATTGCCTCATTCATTCTTAGATGGTATGCAAGAACTATCATGTAATTTCGATTTTTGATACTCAATCATTTCTAGGCAAACATCATGATCACAAATCATTCATGGATTGTAAAAGAAGTACTTCAAGTCCACATATGCATTCATAAATTTAACACATAAGGCCATCCATAGCCAATCCACAAGACAAGATTCATCATTAGGGTCATATCCAAGCCTAGAAAGCACAAAAAAATTTTAAATTTTCTGAATTTTTTGGAATTTTCGAAATATGTATGTACAATGCAAGACATGTGAAGATTTTAAACTATCCTAGATGCTCATCATGCAAAGGATCATGCAAACCCCACCCCATACTTAGAAACACATTGTCCCCAATGTGTAAATGAAGTAAGGAAGAGTGAAAGAAGGTTCTCACAATGTAAAAGTGGTTTGCTACGGTATTTGGGATTTCTCAAGTGAATCGATGTTGGATGATCCTATCAACCATGGTAGAGAGCTCTAAGTGTTTGTCAAAGCGTCGGGACCCGCGCTAGGCACCGCTAGCCGTCCAAGTTCCGCGTCCGCTCCACCCATAATTGATGAGGGGTTCATCATCATCATTCCTATGTCAAGCAAGGCTTCCAATGCCACTAATGCTCTAGCACACACACAAAGCACACGAAACACACACAAAGATAGAAAAATCTAAAACAAAAACAAAACGAGAAAGGAAAAATGTTACCAATGGGTTGCCTCCCACCAAGCGCTTCTTTAAGGTCATTAGCTTGACCAAACTCGGGAGCGTCTATTCAAGGTAAAGTGGGGCAATCATATCCACCGGAGCTCCCGGGATATACTTCTTCAACCGGTGCCCGTTTACCTTAAAGTTTTCACAATGTTCCCCTCCTATCTCAATAGCTCCATGGGGAAAGATCTTCTTCACCACATATGGCCCGGTCCATCTTGATTTGAGCTTTCCGGGAAAGAGCCTTAGCCTTGAGTTGAAGAGAAGGACAAGATCTCCTTCACTCAACTCCTTGAGGATGATCCTCTTGTCATGCCATCTTTTGGTTCTCTCCTTGTAAATCCGGGCATTCTCATAAGCATCCAACCGGATCTCCTCGAGGGCATTCAATTCAAGCAATCTCTTTTCTCCCGCCTCTTTTAGATCAAAATTTAGCCACTTAATGGCCCAATAAGCTCTATGCTCCATCTCTACCGGAAGGTGGCAAGATTTGCCATAGACCAACTTGTAAGGAGTAGTGCCAATTGGTGTCTTGAAGGCGGTCCTATATGCCCACAAGGCATCATTGAGCTTCATAGCCCAATCTTTTCTAGTTCGGGATACCGTCTTCTTAAGAATGGCCTTTATCTCCCGGTTGGAGATCTCCACTTGGCCACTAGTTTGGGGATGGTAAGGTGTTGCCACCTTGTGAGTGACCCCATACTTAGCCAAAAGTGCCCCAAAGTTCCTATTGGTGAAGTGCTTTCCTCCATCACTTATGATCACCCTTGGTGTACCAAACCTAGGGAAGATCACTCGGTTAAAGAACCGCACCACCACTTTGGCATCATTTGTAGGAGAGGCGATTGCCTCCACCCATCTTGACACATTGTCCACCGCTAATAGGATGTAGAGATTGCCACATGAAGAAGGGAATGGTCCCATGAAGTCTACACCCCACACATCAAATATTTCGACTTCTTGGATGTTGTTCAAGGGCATCTCATTCCTCCTTGAGATGTTGCCCGTTCTTTGGCAAGCATCACATCCCGCTACAAAACCTTGCACATCTCTAAACAAGTTAGGCCAATAAAAACCGGATTGTAATACCTTTGCACACGTTTTGTGTGAGCTAGCATGGCCTCCACATGGTAAGGAGTGACAATGCGGATCACACTCTCTACTTCATCTTCCGGTATGCATCTTCTAAACATTCCATCCGGGCCTCTTTTGAATAGAAGTGGTTCACTCCAATAGTAGTGCCTCACATCGTTGAAGAACTTCTTTCTTTGTGCATATGTCAATCCGGGAGGCACTTCCTCACACACTAAGTAGTTCACAATGTCGGCGAACCATGGCTCACTTCCTCTAGTTACTTGGAACAAACATTCCTCCACCATTTGCAATTGCTCATCCCGGAATGAATCATCAATCGGGATGTCATCTCTTTCAAGCTCCAATGGTGGGAGTCTACTAAGGTGATCCGCCACCGAGTTCTCGGATCCCTTCTTGTCCCGAATTTCCAAATCAAACTCTTGTAGAAGAAGGATCCACCGAATCAACCTAGGCTTGGCATCCTTCTTGGTAAGGAGATAACGGATCGCCGCATGATCCGTATAAACTATGACCTTCGCTCCAACAAGGTATGAGCGGAACTTCTCAAATGCATACACCACCGCTAGCAACTCCTTCTCGGTGGTAGCATAATTGAGTTGGGCATCATCTAGCGTCTTGCTAGCATAATAAATGGCATGAGTGCGCCCATCTTTCCTTTGCCCCAAAACAGCCCCAACGGCTACATCGCTTGCATCACACATGATCTCAAATGGTAAACTCCAATCCGGAGGTTGCATGATAGGTGCGGAGATCAAGGCGTTCTTCAACCTACAAAAGGCCTCAAGACAATCTTTGGAAAAGACAAAATCAACATCCTTCATTAGTAGGTTAGTGAGAGGCTTAGAAATTTTAGAGAAATCTTGAATGAACCTCCGGTAAAAACCGGCATGCCCTAAAAAACTCCTTACCCCCTTCACCGAGGTAGGTGGTGGCAACTTCTCTATCGTTTCAATTTTGGCCCTATCAACCTCAATGCCACGGTTAGACATCAAGTGTCCTAACACAATGCCTTCACTTACCATGAAGTGGCATTTTTCCCAATTCAAGACAAGATTTGTCTCCTCACATCTTTGCAATACTAATGACAAGTTAGCCAAGCAATTATCAAAGGAAGAACCATAAACAGAGAAATCATCCATAAACACTTCCATGATATTTTCAATGTATTCCGAAAAGATAGCCATCATACACCTTTGGAAGGTGGCGGGTGCATTTCACAACCCAAATGGCATTCTCCTATATGCGAAAGTACCCCATGGACATGTAAAGGTTGTTTTCTCTTGGTCATTGGGGTGGATAGGGATTTGGAAGAATCCACTATAGCCATCTAGATAGCAAAAATGAGAGTGTTGAGCTAACCTTTCTAGCATTTGGTCAATGAAGGGGAGAGGGAAGTGATCTTTCCTAGAGGCCATTTTCAATTTCCTATAATCAATGCACATCCTCCACCCCGTAACCGTTCTAGTCGGGATTAGTTCATTGTTCTCATTAGTCACTACGGTCATCCCACCCTTCTTAGGAACTACATGAACGGGACTAACCCACTTACTATCCGAGATAGGGTAGATAATTCCCGCATCTAGTAACTTAATGATCTCCTTTTTGACTACCTCTTTCATTATAGGATTTAATCTCCTTTGATGTTCAATAGAGGGTTTGTGGTTATCTTCCATCATTATCTTATGCATGCACAAAGAAGGTTTTATGCCAACCAAATCATCAATAGTATAGCCTATGGATTTCCTATGCAATCTTAGTTCATGCAACAACTTAGCAAGTTCATCATCACTCAAGCATGCATTCACAATCACCGGATATGTAGAATCAACACCAAGGAAAGCATACTTTAAATGAGAGGGGAGAGGTTTGAGTTCAAGTTTAGGAGGACCTTTATCGGTTGGAGACGATCCAAATAATGTTGGATGAGATGAATCCAAAGCAAATGAAGACCCTCCAAGACTCCTAGAGGCTTGATCATCATCAAGGGCTGATCCAGGGGAAACCACGGCTGGAATCACGGTTTGGTTCAAGTCCACAGCCGTGGTTCTTGCTAAGCCTGCTTCCCGGAGTTGTGTAGAGAGTTTGACGGCCGTGGAACATAAATCTCGACCGTGGAACTCGCAGTTGTTCAACACTCCTTCGTGGCCTTCAAATCCAACTCTTGGCTCTTCTTCTAATGCTTCCAAGGCCTTGATCTCTTCATTGCAAGCCTCCTCAACACCTTCCTCCATCATACTTAAGGTAAGAACCTTCTCCAAGGGATCTTTGATCAAGATCGAGCTCACAACTTCTCTAGATTCCTCTTGCTCGACTATGTTGAAAACATCCTCATCAAAGGTTGGCCCTTTCATCATTGTAGACAATTTGAACTTGACGTCCTCCTCTCCAATGTTGAAGGAGAGAGTCCCATTCTTGCAATCCACTAGGCATCCGGAGGTGGCTAGGAAAGGTCTTCCCAAGATGATGGGAACCGGATAGTCCGCCGGAATGTCCAAGACGACAAAGTCAATTGGCACATAGAATCCTCCTAGTTGCACCGGGATGTCTTCTAAAATCCCAACCGGATGAGTGATAGAACGGTCCGCCATGTATAGGGTCATCTTGACCGGTTTTGGCTCTCCTAGCCCAACCTTGTTGCAAAGTGCAAGCGGTATGATTCTTACACTCGCTCCAAGATCACAAAGGGCCTCGTACTTCACATCTCCAACTCCAATAGGGACACAAAAGGATCCCGGATCCCTTAGCTTAGGAGGCATCTCTTCCTTCATCGTTTGAATCAATTCCGAGGATCTCTTGGTCATTCTTATTTCCCCATACTCCTCCAACTTCCTTTTGTTGGAGAGTATCTCTTTCAAGAACTTGCCATATGCCGGCATCCCTAAGATAGCATCCATGAACGGAATGTTAATATGCAATTTAGACATTAGTTCAAGGAACTTACCAAAATGATTGTCCAAGCGAGCTCTTGCTCGTGATTGAGGGAACGGTAGTGGCGGTTTGTATGGAGGCGGTGCCACATAGGTTGGCTCTACATCCTTGCTCTTGCCTCCATCTCTTTGCAAAGTCTCTTCCTCTATCACCACTTGTTTCCCCTTAGCATGATCCTTGGGCAAAGGATCCTTCATGCTCAACCCACTTCTTGTAGTGATGGCTAACACTTGGCCTCTAGGGTTGTCTTCGGTCCTTCCGGGAAGCTTTCCCGGATCTCTATGGGCTTCACCCGCTTTTTGAAATACCTGTGCTTCCAAAACCTTTTGAGCTTTAGAAATTGAAGTCACCGTGCTCTCAAGACCACTCAACCTTCCAAGCAATTGCTCAAACATCATTTCGGTTCTATCCTTTGGAGGTTGAGTAAATCCGGGTGGAGGTTCTTGTGAAGCTCTTGGTGGTGGAGTTGTGCTTGTGGAAGCGGGAGGGTTCAAGGCTCCATCCGGGTTAGAGTAAGAAAATCCGGGATGGTTGTGGTTGGGCCGGTAATTGTTGAATTGCCGGTTGTTGTTGAAGTTCCTTGGGCCTTGATAATTGTTGAAGTTGCCCCTTCCCATATAATTCACATCCTCCTCCTTGGAAGACAAGTTGGCTTGTGGAAGCACTTGAGGAGTTGTTTGGTTCTTCAAAGTTGTAGCACACAACTCCCTCAAGGACTTCAACTCATTGTTGATGGCGTCAAGCTTGAAATTGCTCATGGTGACTTCACTCACCTCATATGCTCCCGCCTTTCTCCCTTCACTCTTCCTATGGGAGTATTTCTCAATCACTAGAGCTTGCTTCTCCACAAACTCCCAAGCCTCATCTACATGCTTCTCCATAAAAGTTCCACCGGAAAGAGATTGGAGCTTGAATTGGCTATCTTCATCAAGTCCTTTGAAGTAGATCTCCAACAGCTCAATTTTCGGTATGCCATGGTGTGGACAATCAAGGAGAAGATCTTTGAACCTTTCCCAAGACTTGAATAAACTCTCTCTATCCTTCATCACGAAGGCATTGATCTTCCCTCTTAATTCGGTAGTCTTGGAAGGTGGGAAGAACTTAGTCAAAAACTCGGTGGTCATCTCCTCCCAAGTACCAACTCGCCCTTGTGGAATAGATTGATACCAAGCTAAGGCTTTGTCCTTAAGAGAGAAGGAAAAAGCCCTAAGCTTATGGTTGTTGCTCTCCAATCTTGGCGGTCTAAGAGTCTCCATCAAGATCTCATAATTCATCAAGTGTTGATGAGGAGACTCTCCTTCCATCCCTCCAAATTGATTATGCCGGATCATTTGTAGAACCTGAGGGCGGAGCTCATAGTTGTGGGTAGCGGGATCTCCTAAGTTCACACCCGGACGGTGTGCTCTTTGTGCCGGATCCATACGTCTCCCTAGGGTTTGTGGCTCTTCAATGGCAATGGGCTCAACCCTAACATTAACCGCCGGCTGCGGTTGTATCACCGGTGGTGGAGGAGGTGGAGGTTGTTGACGATTAAGCTCTCCTTGAACAAGGGCTTGCCTAATCTCATCAATCTCCCTCCTAGTTGCCTCTTGCCTCTCATTGGCAAGTCAAGAGCTCATCTCTTAGTCTAATTTGCTCTAAAGCCTCATCCAATTCAGCTTGGAGGTTTCTTCCGGCCATCTCCTTCTCTTTTCGAATGCTCTTTGATCTTGATCTAAGGGTTTTCTCCGGTTCGGGATCGAATGGAGCTAAATCCTTACCACGAGATCTTCGCATACACCTAAAGAGTAAGAAATGTCCTGAAAAGCAAAGACACACACCAAAGAGAGATCAAAAGCAACAAGAAAGATCTACACTATAAACAATCACAAATAGACTCAATCTAGACCTAGTCCCCGGCAACGGCGCCAAAAACTTGTTACGCTAAGAAAGTGTGCACGCAATAAGCCTTAAATTTATACTCGTTATATTTCTCCTAACTCCTAGCGCACCCGCAGTGTACAGGACGTTCGTAGTATGGATAGTATTCCGAGGTCGAACACAAAGACTAAGGTGAGATTGATTCGGTTTATGATTGAGTTTAGTGAAAATCTAGGTTAAGAAAAGAGAGAAATAAAGAAATGAAAATCTCAATTGTTTTTGGTTGGGTTTTAGGTGATCAATCAAGGATCACAATTCATGCAAAGTAAGCAATCAACTAAGCTAACGAATCAACACAAAGAAACAAGCTAAACAAGAGATATGAATCAAAAGAGAGAAATGGATTCTAGGGGTTGGAAATTCCGATTATGGCATAGGACTCAAGCTATCTATTCTTTCCTTGGATTAACTATGATATGTTGGGGTTAAGTGTTTCCGGATTGGGATCAATTACCGGGTAGGTCTCATGGTCCACTAGTCCATTCCTAAGGTCTCATTACCGGGTAAGTCTCTAAGAACCTAAGGATAGGAATTCTACACAAACCGGATTATTACCTAGAAATCTAACCTATCCTTACCGGGTAAGTCTCGGAAGGGTTAGTTCTAAACAACCATCCTAGCACACTTAATCCAATGGCAGTTTATGAGGCTCACCACTACCTAGGGTTTGTCATCTTAAGATCTAAGAGCAAGGATTACCGGATAAGTCTCTCCTAACACTTAGTTGCTAACACTAGGTCACCCTAGGATAGATTTAACTCAACAAACACTTAGGGTTTCAACATTCTAACAATCTAAGGCTAGATCCATCGAATCAGGTAAGATCACGGTTTGTTCTACCTTTCCACGGCCGTGGTTTGGCAAGAACTACCCGTGATTCCTAACAGCAGCTACGTTTATGCACACAAGTCATCCAAAGGCAAATCTAAGTCCATCCTATCATAGTCCTAGCCATAACCATCCTTTCCTCACCCTAGAACCACATCTATTTAGCCTATAACATTCATAATAGAAATCGAAACAATCAAACATAAAATCATGACATCCATTTGCAAGATAATGAAGAAAAAGAGATGAACAAGTGAACTAAAACAAAACAAAGCTGAAAATAGAATTAGAGTAACTCACAATCCTTCTTAAAGAAGGTTCAAATGATTCATACAACTCTAGAAATAGAATCCGGAATCCTTCACTACAAAAACTATCAAGGTGTGGTAATGGTGTGTGTTCTTCTTCTCCTCTTCAATGGAGCTCCTCTTCTTCCTTGTTGGCACTTTCCTTCCTAGAAAGACTTCTTGAGAGTATTTTTGATTGGAGGATTTGGATAATGGAGAGCTGCTCCAAGATGCTCTTCTCAGCCAATGAAGGACCACTTTTATAACAAATTTTGCATGAGCTGGCCATGAGAGTCGTGGCACAGCTGTCACAAGAATCTGGCAAAATCCACGGGTAGAACCACGGTCGTGGTCTTGGTCTAGACCGTGGTTTGCTACAGAAGCTTCTTCTAGGCTCGTTGAGCCATGGTTTGGTGCATGGCTTGTGTTGGCAAGGTTCCATGAGTCCTCCTTAGCCTTAGCTTGTGTCCTAATGAGTCCGAGGGTGAGTCATCTAGATGAACGATCCTCAAACGTATCGTTTTAGCTCCTAAATCTCCCGAAATACCTATAAAGCAATGCACAAGTCCGTGTAGAAGTCTATCTCGACAAAGTACGTGAATTGAGTGCAAACGTCGTGAACTAGTGCTAAACCATGCATGAATGAGTGAGAAATCTATCTAAATGATTACCTAAAACTAAGTAATAAATCGTGTTATCACATTCGTCAGCCCAAATGGCATCACTACAAACTCGTAATGTCCATAACGGGTACGAAATGCCGTCCTATGTACGTCCTGCTCTCTCACTCTCTACTGGTGATATCCCGAGCGTAAATCAATCCGGGAGAAAACTGTAGCTCCCTGAAGCTGATCAAGTAGATCGTCAATACGAGGCAATGGATACATGTTCTTGACGGTCACCTTGTTCAACTCTTTGTAATCTATGCATAACCTCAGAGATCCGTCCTTCTTCCGCACGAAGAGGACAGGTGCACCCCATGGTGGAACACTAGGGCGTATGAAGCCCTTCTCAGCCAACTCCTCGAGTTGCTTCTTCAGCTCCAACATCTCGACATGTGTCATACGGTATGAGGCCTTCGAGATGGGTCGCGTGCCAGGCTCTAACTCTATGCTGAAGTCCACACTCCGCTGAGGCGGCAAACTCGACGGCTCAGCAAACCCATCTGTAAACTCGCAAACTACTGGAATATCCTCTAGAGCTGGACTCTCTCCATCCTTCATGTCGTAGCACCAGAAGGCATCACAACCCTGTGCAATCAACCTAGCTGCTCGGACGGCACTAATAACCGAACCTGTCTTCCCTAGGTCCCAACCCCGGAAGACCTCAATCTGTCCGACCTCGGTAGAGACTGTAACAGTCCGCCTACCAACATCCAAAACTGCATTGTGTCTACGCATCCAGTCCATACCTAATATGACTTATTCATGCATCAATGGCATGACTAAGAAGTCAACAAGTAAAACACGAGTCCCTAATCGAAGGGGACAACTACGTATCTCATGGGTACCTTTGACCCGACTACCTTCAGGTAACCCTATAGTAAAGGGTATCCCCTCTATGGTAGCTAAACTCAGACGCTCAACACAAGTATCAGAAATAAAGGAATGTGTAGCACTAGTATCAAACAAAACTCTAATAGGTAAACCATGAAGTAAAATGGTACATGTAGCAGCCGGTGCAGGTGGATCCTCTGCACTCCTAAACTCAAAAGCTCGCCCTCGGGCTCCTTTGGCATCACTGGTGCCAACATCTCTACCTCTACCTCTACTCTACTGGGTCCTGGAGCAGAACCCTGAGTAGATGGACGCTCTGGGACCCTCTGTTGTCCTTGTATCTGCTGCTGAGGTGTCCTTTGACCACCTCCTACTACACTGGCAAGGGAAGAACCCTGCTGGGATGCTACTCCTCCCTGCCTATAAAAGGCAGCTCGATGTCCCTGTCGGCCACAGGTAAAACAAGTCACAACTGGTCTGGGACAAGCTGGCTTCAGATGGCCAGGGTCTCCACAATTGTAACAGTGCCGTCCCTTGTTTACAGTCAGTGCAGACGTGGGGTAACTCTGACGTCTCTGGTCTCGTCTAGAACTAGAAGCTCCTCCAACTCCACTGGTCTGCCCAGTGCGCTGCCTCTTCTCATACCGTCCAGTCTGAGAAGCCCTCCTCTGACTAGCTCGCTCCCTCTCATAAGTAGAAGCCCGGTCCTGGTAGTCAGCAAGGGACTCGCAATGGAATCCCGCCATATATGAACGTGTGCTCTCCCTCAGACGACGGGAGAACAAGTACACATGCTGGTCCTCAGATGGTGTAGCTGGACCCAGCAAAGCTAACTCAGTCTGGAAGCGACGGATGGCATCTGCAATAGGTACATCCTCAAAACCAGCCTCCACAAAATCCTGCAGCTTCTCCCTCCTTAGTGAGGCAGGGCAGAACTGCACTCGGATCATACTTCTCATGCGATCATAGCTGGTGGCTCTGGCTCGTACAGTCCTCCACCACTGATATGCAAGGTCACGGAATAGAGACTGAACTAGCTCTACCCGTCTGCCCTCAGGACATCTGGTAGACTCTAAATCTGAGTCTACATGTCCTATCCATACCTCAGTCTGTAACCCAATCTCTCCTGAGAAAGGTGGTACTCCCTACTGGTGAAATGCCTTCAACCAGGCATCTGGTCGAGGCCCTCGAGTCTCCTCCACAGCTCGAACTGGCTCAGCAACACGTGCAGGTGCAACTGGCACTTGTGTCGCTCCCTGAGATCTCTCAAAAGATCCCTCATGTACTAGTAAGTTTGGGGCCCGTCTGCCGGCTCAGATGTCCTCCTCAAAACGTCGGAGGTACTCTCTAAACTCCGGTCCTCCCATGGAGACACGATCAGCATCATCAGACCGAGCTCGATGTGAATGATGTCTCATAGATCCACCACTCCTCATCTCTAGGACGACGCTCTCTGCAACCTCCTCATGTATCTCCTCCACCACTAGTGGATCAACAGCGGGAACTGGTCCCTCACCTACCACACCCGGAGGACGGGGTGGCCTACCTCTACCTCTACCTACAGCGGCAGTAGCTCTAGTCCGAGCCATCTGCGGGGTATGCACACCTAACTTATAAGGCTCTATGTAGGCCATATATATATATATATATATATATATACTTAACACATACATATACATAATCCAGAATACATATATACATATCTACACTACAGAGATCCATAGCAGGAGTGGCGACTTCTCGTACATCTAACCCAAAACCATATTTAAAACCAAAATCTTTTGAAAAAGTCAGACGCCCGTCGGGTTTTGTTTATTTTACCTATCAGACCTCATTGCAGGTAACAAGTGCCATTGTTGTCAACCTAGGCTCTGATACCAACACTGTAACACCCCGAATCCGTGGGACTCGGAGTGCCACATTGGGTTAGGATCTCACAATGGATCCTGACCCTAGCCTGACAACAAGTTCACTGGACCTTACAACATGGTACTGACAAATATGAAAACAAATACATAAAACTGTATAAAACTGTACATCCCAAAAGGTAAGACAACATAGCCGAGTACAAATATCACATCTCACGCAGGAGGTAACAAAAGATCAACCTCACACAGGAGGGAAAAGATAAACAAACCCAAAAGCCCACAACAACCTATGTACGAGACGTCCTCGGCCTGCCACTCTGATAGATCACCCAGCAGCATGCCTATCTTGTAGGGCATCTACAACATGGTAATAACCATTAGCTATCTATACACATATATAGAGTAATGCATAAGCACAATCACACATAGGGAAAGATAAACATATCAACATGCTTTCACTCATTTACCCATTTATTCATCTCAATATAATGGTCATTCACTCAAATCGTATAGATATAATATATATGAAACTAGGTGACACGATGACCGATACATCCTCGCCTCTGAGCCTGCTAGCCAGCCGTACTAGTATCGGTCACACAATCCGTGTACCCTATGGGAGTGGATTGCGCCCTTCCTGTAAACCGGTCTGGCCTGACATTAGAGAACCTCCCAGACTCCACGGCGGGATGAAAGGGAAAGGTGATCACAGCCACGCAGTGGAGCAATCAATAAAACATAGGTCGGTAAATACGACATCAACTGCTATCATAGCAAACATATAAGACACACACCTCTCATGCAAACACCCAATATAAGGATGGCAGCTAAGTAAGTCCTATGGACTTACCTCAACCTCGTATAAAGCTCAACCACAAGGAGCTTCTTCCGGTTGGTGTATGGGGACCATTGACAGAACTAAGCTTATTTTTTCAATCTATATGCTCATCAACCCTTGACAAGAAGCGTATTGAGGATTTGGAACGTGCCACACCCATACTATTGTGCCAATTGGAGAGGATATTTCCACCATCTTTCTTTGATTCAATGGAGCATCTCATTATGCATTTACCAAGACAAGCATGGTTACTAGGTCCCGTGCAATACTATTGGATGTATCCATTTGAAAGAAACTTGTCTAAGTTGAAAGGGAACGTAAGGAGCCCACAACCGGTGAAGGCATCCATAGTGGAGGCATATTTATTTGAGGAGATCACTAATTTCACCAAGCATTATCCGAAACCTCACAACCTTTTTAAGTGAAAAAGTCATACTAGGCACGAGGGTGATGAGACCGTTGATACATATCCTCCTATTTCCATCTTCAACCATCCGGGTCATCCTAGTGGAAAACATAAATTTATATGGATGAAAGAGGATGAAGATTTTCATATAGCACACACATGGATCTTACTCAATTGTCCAGAGATGGACTCATACATCAAGTAAGTCATTCTTACATATATAACATAATGAACTTATTTTTATTTATTATTGATTTAGTTTTGTATTTATGTAGAGAATTCCAAAGTGTGGAAGGGCATGAAGACCCTAGTGCTCTTGTCAATCACTTCCGTGGATGGTTTTATGACCTTGTAAGTATTTACATCTCAATTTGTTATTATAGCTATAATTTTATACAAAATAATGATTTTAACTGAACATAATGTTTTAAATGTAGGTAATCAATAAAGAGGCCATAAATGATCCTTTACTAGTGAGTTTGGCATGGGGTACAACAAAAAAGGTTTTATCATGGCCCGCATATTTCATCAACTGTTTTATATCTGAAACCCAACAATGTGGTGTAGGAAAACGGAGCATGAATAGCGGTGTGTGTCAAAGCCTCTAACCATGACACCGATGCACAAGTAGACTTCTTTGGGTTAATTGAAGAAATATTGGAGTTTGAGTTTCCAGGTTTGCCATGTAAGAAGATTGTCTTATTCAAGTGCTTGTGGTATGATCCCACTAGTAGAGGAACAAAGACCCATCCACTATATCATTTTCAAGAGATCAATGTGATGAGGCGATATAACAAAAATGACCATTTTGTCTTCGCACAACAATGTATCCAAGTTTACTATGTCAACTATCCTGTGGCAAGCCGAAGTCATGCAGATTGGAAGTTTGTATGTAAGACTAAGCCTCGAGCAAGAATTGAGAAAAGGTGGACAAACATCAGAATGGATAATGATCAACCATTACAATCGGATGTCATCAAAGACGATGGAGTTTTGGGATCAATTAACATTGTACCAACTATTCTAGATGACTTGAGTGATATACAAGAAGGACTATTGGATGACAATGAAGAGGATTTTGAGAGAGAACCATATGTAGATGAAGGAGATTTTCCAACGAACTCGGATATTGAAGGAGAAGAAGCAAATGCTAATGCACAAATTCACTATGATGAAGATGATGATTATTGAA
This sequence comes from Fagopyrum homotropicum, assembly GCA_033239125.1. NCBI lineage: Eukaryota > Viridiplantae > Streptophyta > Magnoliopsida > Caryophyllales > Polygonaceae > Fagopyrum > Fagopyrum homotropicum. The sequence goes on from BSWB01000008.1 coordinate 75,535,188, forward strand.
TAATTAGAGTTGTAATTCTTGAATGATTTTAATTCTTACTTTGTAACAATTAATTAGACCTTAGACATTCTATTTTTATTATTTTAAGGAGTTTTTACTTATATTAATTTACAGGTGCCGTTTAGCGCGAATTAAAATAAAATTTGGCGGTTTTAAAAATTTAGCCACGAAATTGGCTAGGTATAATTTGGCAATGACATTAGCCACGAAGTTGGCAAGCTATAATTTTTATGCACGCTCAAAACCCTTCAGACTTAAGCATTCATCCTTTTCACTCTCGTCGCTTATTTCTATTGGGATTTTAGATGTGTAAAAGCGGAATTTCAGGAAACAATTTCCTAAACATCTAAACAAAGATCGCATGCATAATAGATTAGATAAGGGGGAAAAGGAATACCTTTTTTATGCGTGTTCAATAACTCCTTCAAGGATATGTAGAGTCCCAAGTGTTACTCCTCTAGTTGGTCCACCCGAGACTGAACAAGAATTGCCTTAACCTTCGATTGCTAGAACAAAGGGTGAAGCTTTTGAGAGAGGGATCGAAGAGGAAGAACACGTACGGTATACGTGATACACGGCTGGTGTCTCTTACGTGAAATCCTCCTAATCGAACGAATATATAAAATTAGGGTTGGGCTTTTTAACTATTAAAAAGCCCGACCTTAAAATATAAGATATATGTTTAGTAATTAATAAATAAATAATCCCTTATCTATTATTAATTACCAACTCCAAAATATATTTTGTACTCCTACAAAATATATCCTTTTCCACCATATACTCCTATATGGTAATTCTCTTATTAATTGATTCAGTTCTACTGCTCGTTATGGTGTGACCTCGTAGGACCCGATAACACTAGCAACACATTTTATCATATAAATGTACCGATCATGGTTAGCTTCTAGCAAAACGCCATGACCCCTAATATTATCGGATTATATATATCCCTATATTTAATGTCCTATTTCATCATCAGTAATTTCACCTTGAATAAAGGACACAATTCCTTCAGTCTCCCACTTGTACTTTCATACAAGTGTGCAATGTTAAAATTCCCTTATCGCTTAATGTCCTTATCTGACTTTGTGATGGAAACCATCTTTGCCATCAGATATGTTTCTTGAACTCCTGAGATCAAACTATCTGTACAGATCAAATCTGAGCATGGCCATGCGTTTACACAATTCTCACTCTTCAAGTGGCCGGGGACACCAATCCTTCCCAACACATCAAAGTATGCCGGTATAGGAGGATTAATCCAATCTTGCAACGACTATAACTCCCACTCAAATTTTTTTTGACCACCCTGATTACTGCCTTTATAACTGCCTGTTACAGTCAGCGCTTAACAGTATCTAAGATATGCCATCCTTCAAATGAAAGTTATATCAAGCTCATGTTAAGGAACTCACTGGTAATGATAATCGCTATAACTCCTCAATAAGTCATGAGAGCCATAGAATCGGTTTATCCGATGAGTATCACCATACTCACCTATGTAAGCGATTGGACATCTCCATGTCCTATGAACTATGAAACCCATGTTCATCATTCACTCACAAGATGGTCTACTTTAGAGTCGTTAGTATCCAAGTTAACGACTCAAACCACGGATCCTTTCAAATTAATAATTTCAGTTCACTTAATATGGTTTCATTGACCGGAACTTTTCCAGTAAGCACATTTGATAATTAATAAATTGTTTGAATACTTTATTTAATATTCAAGTAATAATCAAATAAGAATATGAAAACTCATATATAAAACAATCATAAACTCCATGACAAAAACAAACGTTTTCTCAATCCAAACACAGAAGTTCAAAAGAATTCTCTAACGTGTTTGAGCCCTTTGGCCCGAGTATGACTATCATGCTTAGGCCTATTCATGGGTTTAGTCAGTGGGTCTGCAATGTTATCATTTGTGTGCACCTTGCACACCCTTACATCACCCCGATCAACATAGTGTCTGATCATGTGATACTTCCGCAGAACGTGTCTGGATTTGGAGCTTGAGCTAGGTTCCTTTGCTTGAGCAATCGCGCCATTGTTGTTACAACAGACATCAACTGCCCTCGTCACGCTAGGTACAACGCCGAGCTCAGCTATAAACTGCCTAATCCAGATCGCTTCCTTAGCCGCTTCTCCGGCAACAATGTATTCTGCCTCTGTGGTTGAGTCCGCAACCGTGTCCTGCTTTTGGCTTTTCCAACTTACCGCTCTTCCATTCAAAATGAAGACGTATCCAGACTGCGACTCAAAGTCATCTCTGTCAGTCTGGAAACTAGCATCGGTATAGCCCTTGATGACTAACTCATCATCACCTCCATATACAAGTAGATCATCCTTAGTCCTTCGCAAGTACTATAGGATGTTCTTCGCAACTTGCCAGTGAATGTCACCGGGGTTCGACTGGTACCTGCTACACATACTCAAAGCATATGCAACATCTGGTCGAGTACAGGTCATTGCATACATGATAGATCCTATAGCAGAGGCATAGGGAACCTTGCTCATCCTCTCAATCTCACTAGGTGTCTTAGGACACTGGGTCTTGCTGAGATGGATCCCATGTTGCATAGGCAAGTATCCTTTCTTGGAATCTGTCATCTTGAATCTCTGTAGGACTTTATCTATATAAGTTCCTTGACAGAGACCAATAAGCCTTCTAGATCTATCTCTATAGATCTTGATGCCTAGTATGTACTCGGCCTCCCCTGGATCTTTCATTGAGAAATGCTTCTTAAGTCATCCCTTTACTGTTTCTAACATCGGAATGTGATTTCCAATGAGTAGTAGGTCATCCACATACAGGATTAGGAAATTCACCTTGCTCCCACTCAACTTTTTGTAAACGCATGGTTCTTCTTCACATCTGATGAAATCAAACTATTTGATCACTTCATCAAATCGAAGATTCCAACTCCTAGATGCTTGCTTCAATCCATAAATGGACTTCTTAAGCTTGCAAACCTTCCTAGGATATTTCGGATCCTCAAAACCCTCAGGTTGCATCATATATACATCCTCTTCTAAATAGCTATTTAGAAATGCGGTCTTGACATCCATTTGCCATATCTCATAATCATAGAAGGCGGCAATCGCTAGGATTATCCTAATGGACCGGATCATGACGACCGGGGCAAATGTCTCCTCATAGTCAATACCATGAATCTATTTAAATCCCTTAGCAACCAACCTTGCTTTATAAATAGAGATATTTCCATCCTTGTTTGTCTTTACTTTAAAGACCCATTTGCAACCAATAGGTTTTACCCTATCAGGCAAATTAATCAAGTCCCATACTTGATTTTCAGACATGGATTCCATTTAGGATCTCATGGATTCAAGCCATTTTTCTGAGTTCTGATCCGTCACAGCTTGCTTGTAGGATGCGGGATCGTTATGCTCTATGAGGAGCACTTCGATCTCGGCATGTAACACATAGTCATCCAAATGTCTAGGTTGTTGCCTTACCCTGTTTGATCTCCAATTTGGGCCAACAATAGGAGAGATTTCAGCTGTATGATTTCCTACATCATTATGCAGTTCCTCATTTGTAGAGTTCTCCACATCAATATGTGGTTCCTCTTCAGCCTGATCTAATGTAGGAATTGATTCTTGGACTGGATTAACTTGCCTCATAAGAGGTTCATCAAAATAGTCAAGTTCCTCAGTGACATCTTGCATGTCCTCGTGTTGTTGCATTTCTTGCTCAAAATTAATCTCATTAATTTGAACTTTTCTCCCACTTGGCTTATTGGAAAAGAATTTCTTTTCCAAAAAGACACTATCCCGAGCAACAAACACTTTGTTCTCTATGGGATGGTAGAAATCATACCCCTTTGTTTGCTTGGGATATCCTACGAAGTAACATTTGTCTGATTTCGGTGCTAGTTTATCAGATTGTAAACGTTTTACATAAGATTCGCACCCCCAGAATCTCAGAAATGACAAGTGAGGAACCTTTCCTGTCCATATCTCATATGGTGTCTTGTCAACTGAACGTGACGGAGTCCTGTTTAGAACGAAGGCATCTGTTTGGAGAGCATATCCCCAAAAGGATAATGGAAGATCCGCAAAACTCATCATTGAACGGACATTGTCTAACAAAGTCCTGTTCCTCCTCTCAGACACACCATTTAGTTGTGGAGTGCCCGGGGGAGTGAGCTGTGTCACAATTTTACAACTCCTCAAATGATGATCGAATTCATGGCTCAGATATTCGCCCCCTCGATCTGATCGAAGTACTTTTATCTTCTTGCATGTTTGTCTTTCTACTTTATTTTGAAATTCCTTGAACTTTTCAAAGGATTCTGATTTTTGTTTCATTAAGTAGATATACCCGTATCTACTAAAATCATCAGTAAATGTAATGAAGTAACGATAGCCAGACCTAGCTTCTTTACTCATAGGTCCACATACATCCGTATGTATGAGGGCTAGAAGTTCAGAAGTCCGTTCACTCTTACCAGTGAAGGGTGACCTTGTCATCTTTTCCATTAGGCACGACTCGCATGTTTCAAATGATTCCAAATCAAATGGTTTAAGTAATTCAACTGTTTGGAGTTCCTTAATGCGCTTTATGCCTACGTGACCCAATCGACAATGCCATAGGTTTGCTTCGTTTGTTTCATTCGACTTTTGCCTCTTTGTATTAATGTTATATATTTTAGTTTTGAGGTCTAACATGTATAGTCCATTACTACTCATATTCGCACGACCATAATAAATACCATTCCTATAAATCTCCATCACCATGTGATCAGTAATGGTAAATGTATAACCTTCACGATTCAAAACTGAAATTGAAATTAAGTTCTTAGTAATGCATGGAACAAAATAATAGTTAGTAAGTTCTATCTCTAAGCTAGAAGGTAAAGACAAGCAATAATCTCCAATGGAAACAACAACTCTTGCTCCATTACCAACCCGTAGATCTGTCTCTCCCTTCCACAACGTCCTTCTATTTCTTAGCGCTTGCACATTCGAAGTAATGTGAGAAACACATCCGGTATCTAATACCCATGAACGTGACGGAGTCCTGTTTAGAACGAACGCAGCTGTTTGGAGAGCATATCCCCAAAAGGGTAATGCATGGAACAAAATAACTGAAATTGAAATTTTGTCAACTAAAAATTAGTTGACAAAATTTCAATAACATGAATACCCAAAGTGGAGACATTCCCCTACTTCTTATCCTCCATGTACATCACATGGTCCTCATCAGATGAGTTCAATGTGAGTTTAGGGATTGGATGTTCCAAGACATCTTCTTGGTTCTCCGACCTGAGAACAAGTCCTTGATTTCTCTTCCAATTAAGGAAGTTGTGTTCGTTCAATTTCTTTTTGTCGAGTATGGAGCGTAAAGAAGATTTGAGGTTTTTGTTTGACATGGTGGACTACAAAAACACAGAATAATAAAAATGCAGATAAGTTATGATCGATTTTGCAAAATCTATAAACTGTTATAACAATTATAAACAATTAAAGTTTTGCTCATTCCTACTCATATTATCAATTCCCTTAGTGAGCAAAAATGATTCCAAGATCCTATCATATATGAACCTTAGCGTACTTTGGCATTGCCCTAAGTCTCATATAATCAAGGTAAGTGAACTCCTTTACTAATTATAACTCCTTATAATTCTTGGTTGATTGGAACACATCTCATGTGAACTCACCCTTATGCCTCAAAATCCAAAACTTTATGTTTTTGGTCTTTTGTTGAGTTAATCATATCAAAGCATCATGCCCCTTAGTATGAGCATACCCGCAATTTATCTAGGTCAAAGTAAGGACACCCCGCTTTGGCGGAACCTATCCTACAAATTCCTAGATAGGGATCGGTTATGATATGGAAAGGCAATTCTCAATATTCTTTTAAGGGACGTTTTTAAGCATACAAGGTTGTTATTTTAAAGCGAACTCATAGCAAAAATAACAAACAAGCATACAAGTGGGAATTTAAGGGATTCAAAAAATGCATTAAATAAATGGTTCCTAGTATGGCCCCTAGAATCTTCATTCTTAGACCTTCATGAATCTCCATCCTTCGGGCTCCTTAGGACTTTAGTCTTCTTATATAATGAATTTAAAATAACTCTTGCAGAGATTGAAAATTACAAAAATTAATATAGATACGCAGATCGTGTACAATAAAACCATAACGATGCGCAGATCGTATTTAACTATCCTAAGATTGGGGCCATACTAGTAACCGCCTGCACGAGCATATCACCATACACATACATACAAGCATGGCATATATGATATTTTAAAAAAAAATACACATAACCACTTTCTCACATAAAGAGAAAAATAAAAAAAAATTTTGCAAACTCCTTTCCGGTATTATTTTAATCAATCATATTGTGTATGGTATTAATATCATATATTAATCATTAAAATGTTAAGATGTAAATATACTAAATTCGGAACCTTTCCAAAATTAGTAACTTTCTATTTATCGTAATTTTCTAAAATTAGTATATTGCTAATATTGGAACATTTCTAATATTAGATCATTGCTAAGATTAGACATATTTATTATTTTAGCAACTTGTCAAAATTTAGAACATTTCTAAATTAAGACCTCATACAAAATAACCAATTTTCCATAAAGAGAATAAATCATATTTATCTAGATAGAATATCTCATATAATATCTTTTAATTTTAAGATATAATTTAACTAAGTTAAAATATCTCATATCTTAACAAAATTAAATTTATTTATTTCCAACTTGATAAATCATATATATCTAGATAGAATATCTCATATAATATCTTTTAGGAATCAAATCTTCTCTTTTTATTTTAGGGTATAATTTAATTAAGTTAAAATATCTCATATCTTAACAAATTAAATTTATTTATTTCCAACTTGATAAAAACATATTTATCTAGATATAAAATCATATATATAATCTTTTGGAAATAAATATTATTATTTAAATAATTAACTAATCTTATTAGATAATTAATAAAATAATAAACTAAAACACAAAAAAAAATAAAAATAAATAATTAACCTAATGCTTGTGTCAGTTACGTGAGGCAAGTTGCCTCCAAATGCAATTTGCCTCTAAAAACACAAATAAAAGGTTCTTCGCCGGAAACCTATTTTCCGCTGGACTTACGGTGGAATTTTAACTTAATGCTTGTGTCAGTTACGTGAGGCAAGTTGCCTCCAAATGCAATTTGCCTCTAAAAACACAAATAAAAGGTTCTTCGCCGGTGTTCGCCGGAAACCTATTTTCCGGTGGACTTACGGTGGAATTTTAACCCGATTCAAAATCTCGTTTTTCTCCCACTCAAAAATTGCAACTTTTACAACTTTTAATGAAAAAAAAATTCCAGAAATTTCAGCACCATTAATTCATCAATTAAGCATGAAAAAATTAAATTTTTGCACTTTTGTTCATCCTTAGGCAACAATTGCATGAACTAATTAATGAATTAAACCTATAACATATATAATACATGAAATTTCAAAAAAATTCCAGCAGCTATACCTTATGTTATATGGCTGAAAAATTAGGGTTTTTATATCCAATTTTACACCTTAATCATGCAAATTAATCCTTACAAACAATCTCTTTCATAATTGAAACAAAACAATCAATACATGCATCAAAACATGGCCTTTTTAATTTGATCTAATCAATTTATGCAAGAGGCTCTGATACCACTGTTGGGATTTTAGATGTGTAAAAGCGGAATTTCAGTGTAACACCCCGAATTCTCAGAACTCGGGACATTACTGGTTAGGACCTCACAATGGGTCCCGACTTAGTTTGACAACAATATTACTAGGATCTTGCAACAAGACACAAATAAGAAAAACCGAAATTCATAAAAATGTATTTTTAAAAGGATGAATGCAACAAAGTCTAACAGCCTATAGAATTCAACAACGGAAAAGACTAATTGTCTTAACAAAAGGAAAGGACAACAAAGAAACAACCCACCCCCCCCCCCCCCACTCTAAGGAGTACGGAGACCCGGCTGACCACTACTTTCGGATCACTCAGCTGCTGCTCTAACATGCGGTAAATCTAGAAACACAACAAACAACCATTAACTACCTATCTAAATATTAGTAGAATAATAATAGCACACACACAAAGCAATAATAAACACCCATCATGCTTTCACACAAATCCATTTATTATCTTCATTTAAGTCATTTACTCTTACTAATGATACTTATTTTGTGACACGAGGGATTCCTAAACCTCGCCTCCGCCCCCGTGTACCCATCAGGAATGAATCCGATGCATCTTACCTTGTACCTGTATGGTCTGGGTATAGAGAAACTCTCAGTCTCCTGGCAGAGCTGGGCAGTGATGTCACGGCCTGTTATACATACACTTGGGCCTTAAAACATAATAACCACGGTCGTCCTAACAAGTTGTTATTTTTATTATAACACACATTGCGCACACACAACCATTATCACCCAACTAATATCCAGAAACCAGCTAAGTAAGTCGCAAGGACATACCTGAATCAAATCACACTCTATCCAATCTCAACTCGGTCCGTACTCGTGGTACTCAAACGCCTGTCAAACAAGGCATGTGGATCAAAATCACATCCCTAAACTCTTAGAAGTTTAACTTCTAAGATGTACAATCTCATGAAGAGAGATTACGGAAAAAAGGCTCTCTTAAGGTAAAAAAAACTATTTTACCTCTAGTTCCGGAAATTTCCCAAAAGTCTATCATTAAATTCTAATATTTTATTTTAGAACTTATTTCCAAAATCTGGTTCTCAAGGACAATTACTAGAGATTATAAAGTTAACAAGGTTTTAGAATTTCAAAGGGTTGCTAAGGTCCTACTTTTACCCTTAGCTGCTAGGTCTAAGATAAATCCTAAACATACTCGTTAAAGAGAACAAGGTCACTCCCTTCCCAAGTTTAGGTAATTTCCTCACAACTATTCTAGGTAGAAACCGAGAACCTATATGAGTTTAGCTTATGCTTGCATAAAGACTCCTTAAGATATTCTAATAAGTAGAATTTGTTATCCTAACATTAGTATATGCCCACCCATAGGACCCACCGCAACTCTCATAACTAAAGTACACTACTCCGGCCGTACTAACTATAAACTTTAAACCTTCTCGATTATTACTATACCGCACGTTCCTACCCATTTACGAACAAGGTTCTAGTTAAGGACACCTATTTACCTACATATATGTACTTATATATATCCTACACTTATACATACATATATATATATATATATAGAGAGAGAGAGAGAGAGAGAGAGAGAGAGAGTTTGACTCCCATGTAAACCGCCCTTATAGTGTTCAATGAGAACAAATTGTATCCGTTAGATCGTTAAATAGATGGCTGAGATTAGGCGATATTAAAGGATAAAAAAATCATGTTATGAATGGCAGAAGATTCACCGGACCTGAATCTATATATTCGGCGGTATACTCACATATATTCGGCGGTATACTCACATATATTCGGTGTTTATACGTTCACACGATAAGAGCTGTTTACATATGAATCAGGATCTATATATATATATATATAATATACTATACTTATACCTTATACCTACAGATATATATCCATATATATACTTACATATACATATCACTATTACACTTATATATAAACCTATACATACTTCATTCTTATACCTTTATATATATACATACACGTACACTGCACTGTTGTATTCATATAAACCTATAACTCTCACTTATACATCTAAATACACATACACACGTACCCTGCACTAAGAAGGAGTAACCCACCGTCCAGCGTACTCGTCGCACACCTGGAGGGGACGCAACTGCTTGGTTCGAGTTTTACGGGTGGCCGTCGCAGAGGGTTCGAACCGGCTTGCTTGCACTCCCAACGTTGCACCGCTTATCCTAACTGGCGACTGCAGGACCCGGAGAAATACCCGACTTCTAGTTAACACAGGAAGAGCCGAAGGGAAGCAGAGGGGAAAGAGGGACGACTCACCTACTGCAGCGACTGGAGGTCCTCGTGATGGGTCGATCGGCACCACTGCAGCACCCACCGGTGTTTTAGCACCGCTGCTGTGTGAAACCAAGGTTAGGCGGCTGGGATACTCGAGGATACAGAGAAGGCGGCTCACCTGGTGGTCGACAGAGCCGGCGGACGAAACTCTCGGTGGCTGTTGTCTTGCTGTTGAGGAGTTGCTGCTGCTGCGGAAGAGGAGACGTACTAGAGTTGGTTGCGGTTGGGAGAGAGGGAAGTAGAGCAGCGGCACTTAGCACATGTCGATCATTAGGTTTAGTATTAGATTAGGTTAATTTTAATTAGTAAAGGGTTAGGTAGTGGGCCAGTGGGCCGGACGAAGGCCATTGGGCCAATTAGTTGGCCTGCTCATCCATAAAACAATTGGTTGAAAGAATAATGTTACTCGTACGGGATCAGAATTAGTTACGGGTTTCATAAATTATCATTTTATGTGAATTAAGTCACATAAAATGATAGAAATTAATATCGTTTTATTTTATCTAGAAGAATAGAGGTTGGCGGATCGGAATCTGATTTGATCCGGTATTTAAACGGAGTTTTTTTTTGTTATTACATCAGTGCCCTCTTAAATGAAGTTTCGTCCCGAAACTTAGAATAATGTATCTAATCAACCGAATTTCATTGTAAATTGTGAAAAACGTCATGCAAACTGTTTAATGGCGTTTTCCAACGCCATTAAAAAACGTCGTCTTTATAGACGTTATGCTTTTGTCCACAATTTGAGGGCGTTTTGTTAACGCCGTCTTTAATGACGTTGGTTAACACCGTAGATTGCATTGTAATGACGTTTGACAAACATCACAGCCCGCAATATTCATGACGTTTTCCAACTGACGACCCTTTGCTTACGACATGTTTTAAACGCCATGGATTGTTTTACCACGGAGTGTTTAATATGTCATGGAATAGTATTTCATGGCATTGACGAGTCGCCTTAAGTTGTATCTCTATGTCATTTAATAACCCTAATTTTTATTACCCTGTTTTTATTTACAAATCCAAATAAACTACTTTCATGCACACAAAATAAATCCAACATTCCAATATCACAAAATCTGAGTGATAGAATCTATATTGCATAATAAAAGATGTAAATTCTTACACAATTTTTTACCATTACAAAAGTTGTTCCATAAATCTCAAAATCAAAACATAGTGTACGCAAATGTTTAATTCCATGCTCTAGCTAGCTAGTTTGACCACCAAGCGTGGTACTTCATTTATCACCTGTGACATTGTGAAAATGTAATCCTTAGAATATAAAAAGATGCTAATTAGCCAACATTTCAAATCAATACCTAGCTAGTAAATATGATGGTTACCTGTAGATATATTGTCAAGGACAATATACTTGATTGGCCAAGCAATTGTGCTACCAAGTGCATATCCTATGTTTCCAAATTCAGGCTCATAGCGATATAATTCAGTTTCTTCAATCAATACCTCTTCAACAACACTATAACAATCAGGTCCAATTCAGCATAACACTCAAAAAGATATCAAGAATCATTTTGAAATTCAAGAACATACCTTAGAGGTGGCATTTTCTACAAATCTTTCGACCTGTCAAGAAGAATCATGCCAATAGAAATATTCATGAAGAATCATGCAAATGCTGGGAAATTTAACCCACCTTTTGTAGAGCAACTTTATTAATGAGAAGACCATGTAACACAAAAAGCCATTGTATTAGCAAAAATACAGTCCATCTTAGCATGATATGTTGGTATATCATCTCAAGTTACAAGTTATCTCAAAACTCAAAAACTGATATTGTATGGTGAAATATACAAGTCTAAAGTCAAACAAGGTTATGAGCTAGTCCCACATATGTTGAAACACTGGAAGGAAGGAGCCATGTTGAGCAGTACTAGTGAAACACCATCAACAAATCCATCACCAACTTTAAGTGCTCGGACGACATTTGAAAAGGCTCTAGCAAATTTGTCATAAATTCCTGCTCTTACAAAAAGGTAAGTGATCATCGGGACACATATTTGGATATCTGACAGTGACTTCCATCAAAGAGCTTTATAGTGCGAGGATAGACAAACCAAAGGTCTAGCGCAAAAACAAATGAAACTCAGGAAAAAAGGAACTTTGCCTAGTCATGAAGTGTATGAAGGGATAATTGTTAAACATAACTTAAACGACAAAGATGTGGGCATTTGAGTCTACAAACTGAATGCACAATCTATAGTGTAAAATAAGCAGTAGTGAAACAAATTCTAATAAAGAATAATCTTGTCATGTAAAAGAGGAACACTCAAACAGGGCATCTTAAACATACACATATGTATACACAGTTCAATATCCAAGCACAAAGACCCTAAATCCCAAAATTAGGTCACAATAGATCCGGAATCTCACCCAAACAACCAAACGGTAAGAGGGACAAAAGTTTGTGAAGCCCTTCCCGAGTCGGCTGCGGCAGGCGGCGGAACTGGTGGTAGTAGTGGTGGAAGAAGACTGCGACAGGCGGCAAAAACTGACGGTGGCAGAGCAGCAGCGACGCATCAACGGACTCCCGACGGCAATTGTCGAGCCCTTCCCGAGTCACTGTTGATGGCGCCGGGTGTGGAATAGCGGCGATGTTCCTGGTGGTGCAGAGATCCTCACTTGGTGGTCGACAACTCCTGGATTCCGGCGGTTGGTTGTAGGAGAAGACCCAAGAAGTGATGGTTTCGAGTGAGGGAAGGATGTGCGATGGTCTGCGCGGTAGTGGCGGCGGCGGCGGCGTGAGAGGAGTGCGAGAAAGAGAGAACACCGGTGAGAGAGGTGAAGGGTGAAGAGCGGCGGGAGAAGCTCGGTGAGAGAGAAGGATTGGGGGAGAGAAAGTGTAGGTTAGGTTAGGAAATTAGGGTTAAATAGTTCAAAACGGACCCGGTTTTGATGTAAAACGTGACTTTAAAGAATAAATGTGGATGATAGTTTTTTTTTTTTCAAAACTTGACTTTTAAAATTTGGCTTAAATTTTTTTTGTAAACAAAGTCCGCCAAAAATTTAATGACTCAATGTTTACAATAATTTGGTGGGAAAAAACCCGCAATATTATATAACGTTTCACAAACGTTGTACATTATATAGCGTTTATACCCTGACGTTTCTAAATGCAAAAAAAAAAATTAGGGGGAAAAAGTCCGCAAAATTTCATGGTGTTTAGTAAACGTCATAAATTTTAGGTCGTTTAGAAAATGCCATAAAAACATTTATGACGTTGAAAAAACGTCATATAATTTTATGGCGATTCATAAACGTCATCTACAATTTGGAAAAAACATATTAAATGACAAAAATTTGATAAAACGTCATTGTAAAGAATTTTGATGGCATTTATAGTAAAAACGTCATCTTTTAAATGTCATTGTAATGTCAGTTTGTAGTAGTGGCGCATTGACTGAATTGAAATTTATAATAGTGTTTGTTTGATTTTCCATTGCTTGTTCTACTGTTAGTTATTCTTTTCAGGTATAAACTAGTATGTAGAAGGGTTTTATCTTACTTGACTTACATATATTTTTTTTTCAAGGTTTGTTGAACTTTGGTACTGTAGATTATGAAATCAACTAGAGTTTCACGATCCTTGTTCCAAGGACGATCTTCTCAACAGTCTGGTGGCAACTTAGCTCGTATTTCTACCTCTTCGGCTCGTGCCCCTTCTCATCCTACTCGTGATACCACTCATGATGATGTCATGACTAATGGTGTCCATTCTCCTTTGTCAAATGCTTCTGATCATGTAGAAGAGGTTGAGCATGAAGAACAACAAGAGAACGAGGTTGGTGGTTCTGCCCAACTCCTGATAGACAATTATCAGCCGGCTCACATGCTCAATCTATTGAGCAAAACAGGATGCTGTTAGGAGTTCCAGAGGATGGCACTCGGTTAGTTCACTCGAATCTTCTTTAAATGAAAGTTAAGTTGAAATATTACTAAGCATTTGTTTTTTTAGTGACTTCGAGGCCCGGGAGCGAGCATTTGCAAAGATCAAAGGAGATTATTAATGGGCATTATCGTGGCATTTGGACAAGTGTTTCTAAAGTGCCTTAAAATGTTAAGGACATGTGGTTAGAAGAATTTAAGGTGATCAATCAATACTATTACATTCAGATAATGCAGTTGACTGATTTTCATTTAAGATGAAGGAGATTATTAATGTTGGCTGTTTTTCATTTATTTGTACAGAAACATTTTCGTTTTACAGTTTCTGAAGAAGAGATGAAAAAAACATTTATTCATCAAGGTAGTCTTCACATACGCAACCTTTTTAAGTCATACCGTGATAGCAAGACTGTGTCGGGTTTTCTCGGGGACAAACAGTGGAAAGAGATGAAGAAACTTAGAAAAACTTGTCCAAAATATCTAAAGCAATCGGAAGTGAACAAGTTGAACCGGGCTTCAAAAAATGCAGTTGATGTTGGGGTGTATTGAGGGGGTTCATGTAAAGTTAGAAAGTGGAGGGGGAAAAATGGTAAGTATGTGGTTATTTTTTTTTTACTTTTGAAACATATATTTGGTGTTCAATGCTAACTTTGTACTATATTTTTCCCTTTGTTTTTAGGCTGCAAATAGTGGTGGGGTAAGTCCACCCCTTTCTCAAGTCGTAAAAAAGTTGGTGTCAAACAAAGATGGGGAATGGTTGGGGCAAAAACCTGCAACAATTGCGGTAAGCCTTCTCAATTTTTTGATTTTTATTGTTATGTTGACTTTTTTTTTTAATTATACAATGTTGATTATTGTTTTTATTGCTGTTGGTTACTTATTGGAAATTGCAAGTACAATTGATATATATATTTAGTTTTATGTGGAGGATATTCAGATATGGCGGATTCTTAATTTGCTCAAAAATTATAAAATCAAGTTTTATATGCAGTTAATTCCCATGGGCAATTTATTGTCTCTTGAATGTGAACCATCTGATGCAGTGTTTAGCCTAGCTTGTACAAAAGTAACGATGATTTTTTTTTGTGTAACATAATTTTAAAAGCAAGTATTGTATGCAATTAAGTAATGATGGCTATTTTTTGTGTTAAATAATATGGCCCCTCTGATGGCTGTTTTTGTGTTAAATAATTTTAAATTGGACCCTCTGATGGCTCTTGAATTTGGTCCCTTTGATATGCATTTTTAGTTTTAAGTAATGATGATTGTTTTTTTTTGTGTTAAATAATTTTAAAAGCAAGTATTGTATGCAGTTACTTTGGTCATGTTCTTGTTATTGAAAAGATTCAAAATGAATCATCATTTCACTTAAAATGCAATACTAGTTGCCTTTGACTTGTACTGTCCTTTTAAAAGCACTAAAATTATTTGAAAATAGGTGTTGTAAGTGACGGATATAACCGTTGTTTACATTGTATTGTTGATGGCAATTCTTGTTTTTTTTTCTTTCTGTTTTTTGTTGATTGTTGTTGTTGATGATATTCTTTCTTAACACTTGTTTTCCTAGGATGAATATGATCGTCCACGTGATCAACATTTCTCATCCGACATTGACGAGACTAACACTCCTTTGAATGATTATGAGCTTTGGATCAAAGCATCTAAGGGTTCACAAAATGGAAGAATCTTTGGATTAGGAGAACAAGGCATGAGACTCATTCGCACCGGCTTGGTAGCAAATTGTTTCAACTATGAAAATTCTTTTCAAACTTATCATACATCTCACGAGATGGAACCTTTGAAAACCGAGGTAAAATAGATGAAGGAAAAGCTAGAAGCCTCAACAAACGAGGTGAAAGAGCTAACCGGAAAAATGGGGAAATTGCAAGATTGCATGGAACAACAACAAAACCTCTTACTAGAGTTACTAAGGTTACAAAAGGGTATTTCCGTGAGCACACCTCCTCTTCCTACTTTTTAGTATGCTACCTTCTCGAAACATTGACTTTGAATTTTCCTTATGGGGATTATAAGTTTTTGGATTGATGTTTGGTGTATTTAAGCTTGATATTAGTTATATATGGTATGTCAATCTTGATTGGTAGGTTTTGTAATTAAGAAATTGACGTATGTATGCAATTGATTAATATATTTTGTGTTCCATTATAATTGTGCTTTGTACATCTTGTAACTTTACGAATATAGCATTGCAAAAAAAAAACGAGGTTATCAATTAAACCGAATCTCTTACTAGTTTCCTCGACTATTTACTCACGAATATACCCTCAAATTTGCCCTCCAATCTTACCCTCGAATATACCCTCTCTAATCTTAGCCTCGAATATACCCCCGCATTTGCCCTCCAATTATAACCTCAAATTTATCCTCGAATTTACCCTCTAACGGTACCCTCGAATTTACCCTCCAATTGTGCCCTCGAATATACCCTCGATTTTACCCTCGCATTTACCCTGAAATTTAGCCTCGAATTTACCCTCAAATTCACCCTCGATTTTACCCTCCAATTATACTCGATGTTACCCTCACTATTACCCTCGCACATACCCCCAAAGTTAACCTCGAATAATATTTCGCGGGTATATTAGCGACGAAAAAAAATCGAGGCTAAATCTCGTGGGAAGTTTTAGCCACAACCTCCGTAGCCTCAAAATTTCATTAGAGGGTAAGTTCGTGGCTAAATTCGAGGGTAAGTCATTTCGTGGGTATTTTCGTGGTCATATGCGTAGGTAATGTCGTGGCTACAACTGCGTTTTCTGGTAGTTAATTAACTCTTGGTTTTTTAGGTTGAGATCTCACACTCTTTTCACTTGATCCACCATCTAACATCTCACAATCATCATCATAATCATCAACAACATACTCATATTCTTGGTGTGAAACCTTTGATTCCACCTTCTTTAATATGAATGCTTTCACTTCTTCCCTCACATGTGCGAGACATTTAGTACACATTGTTGCATTCCTAAACCCTCCAACCAAATGTTGGTTCATCCTACATGTTCCTCCCTTCAATACTTTTGAACAAAAATAGCACACATAGTTGTTCCTATTATTAGGATTTTGCTTCCCATATTTCTTTCCCGGATCTAATGGCTTGTCGGAACCCGAAGACTCCATAACAACTATGAATTCACAACAAACACAATTCCAACAACTAAATATAAGAATAATTAGAATACACTAAACATAAAGAAAAATAGGAGTTGTAGAAAGGGACAAACGAACCCGAAGGTGGCTACTGGTTGCTGCAGAATACAGAAGTAACAGGAAAAAAACCGAAGAAGAAGGTTTTTGTGCTGGCTGTTGCAGAAGAGGAGAAAAGAAGGATATGACTGCTGGAAAAATCGAAGAAGAAACAAGAAGCAAGAAGTTGTTGGCCGCTGAAGCCAAAGAAGAAGCAAGAGAGGACTGTTGGCCGTAGAAGGAACCAGGGGAAAAAAACAAGGGCTGCAGGCTGCCTCTTCTTGTTTTGTCGTGATAGCTGAATGAAAAAAATTGGAAAAGGATTTTGGAGAAAAAAAAAAAGATCAGCCCAGATAAAAAAAGGCCCAAATAGTCAATAAAAAGGGCCCAAGTAGTTGGAATTTGGATGACCCATTTCACCTACAAGATGCGTTGGAGGTGCAACGCCTCGCGCGCCTCACATTCGCATCAGCGCCCAGGTGTCCCGGGGCGCACCAGCCTGCACCTTTCTGCGCCTGGTGCACTTTTTTTTAAACTAAGGTCCCTTCTCAACAATTATACGGCCCATCGTTCAACGACCCTGTTTTGTTCTTGTGTATACTGTCAAGAGAATGAATAATACCAAGAGTGCGCAAAAAGGTGAAAACATTTTGGAATTCACCGCCTCAATCGGACTGCAGACATTTGATTTCACACTTAACTTGAGTGTCAACCATTTGTCAAAATTGCATAAAAGTTTGGAGGACTGAGATTTGTGAGACAAAAAATAATTCCAAGTAAATTTAGTGCAATAATCAAAATACAAAAGGAAATAGCGGTTGTCATTTATTGAAAATTCAAGAGAAGATCCCCACATATCAGAGTAAGTCAAATCAAAAGGTTTTGCAAAATTAACATGTAGAGAAAGTAAAGAGAAACGATGACTTTTAGCTTGTTGACAGATTCACACGTGTCAATACATTTTTTTTGTGCTAATAGGAAGATGAAACTGAGTAACCAAACGTCGTAGGATTTGCTCATTCGGATGCCCCAACCTGCAATGCCAACGATGAAGAGAAGATCGAACGAAAGTGAGAGCCATGGAACGAGGACTGGAGATAGGGGTGGAGGGAAGTTTATATAGGTTATTCTCAACGACCAAATGGGTTTTCCATGAAAGGTCTTGACAACACAATAATGGGGCCAAAATTCAACCATGATGTTGTTATCACCACATCATTAAAAAACACTAATCAAATTTTTCGTGAGCTTAGGAACAATTAGAACGTTAGGCAATTTAAGGGTATGAAGAAAACAAGAGCTAACATGCAAAATAGATAAATGGTTATTGTTGCCAACTTGAAGGTTATCCTAACCGACATAGTCACCAGCGATTGAGAGTTTTTGTAGGTCTGGATAAACGTGATTAGTAGCACCGATATCAAAATGCCAAGAAGGGTCCATCTTAGTAAGATTGGCCTGACGTGACTTAGTACGAGGATTAGGATAGCGGGACGGGTAGTCAACCTAGTTTGAATGCTTCTAGCAATCGATGAACTCATGGTTTAGTTTGTTGCACAATTGACAGTGAGGGCGACGACAACCATAAGATCCCTGGCCTCTAGAAGCCCGGTGATTGCCCATGTTGGAAGAACCTGAGGAGGACATTTTGCTAGAATTGGAAGAACGAATGTTGTGGGAATGACAAGCATCCTTGTGAGTAGGGGCTTGATTTTGAAGTGTGAGGAGATGTGAAAGGGGTCAGACGGAGTCACAACCTTGTCACTCAAGATCACGAAACATCTTAGCCTCCTCTTGGAAAAGAAGGCCAATTAAATCATCCACTATCATGTAGGTTGAGTGCATCATGAATGCAGTGACAAAGGGATTGTACGATGACTCCAACCCATGATGAATGTGACCCATGAGAGTTTCATCGGAGACCGGTTGAAGATCATCGGCAAGGGCATCAACAATGGTGTGTTTCTTTTCGATGTAGTAAGACATGAAGAGAGCACCTTTAAACAGAGATAGAAGATGCAACTGAAGAGAGAGTCGAGGGCTTTGGAGTGTGCCTTATTGTTTTTGGCGAGAGGTGTCCAAGCCATCTTGAGAGGTGGAGCATCAATTGAAGGGTTTGGGCGGATAGGGTGGACTTCCACAACACGACAAACCTATACTTCTTCTTCATTCAGCGAACGCCAGGTTCAGGAGAACAAGAGCAGCGTCATCTGGGTTGGGAATAGTTTTCGGTGGTGGTGCCGGATGAAGAACAAAAGCTTCCAAGTTGAAGGTTTCGAGCGCGGAGATAATAATTGTCTTCCACATGAAGAAGTTTTCCCTATCTAGTTTAATGCTGAGAGAGGGAATCTGAAAGTGAAGATGGGAGAGGAGCCTTCCGTGGCTACCAAGAGTTGTTGAGTCGCTGGTTGGTATTTGTCGAAGACATAAAGACAATAGGTGTGTATTGTCTTTGACAGAGGGGAAAAAATTCAAGCTTCTGATACCGTGAAAATAAGGAAGCAAGGAACAAAATTCAAGCTTCTGATACCGTGAAAATAAGGAAGCAATGAACGCAATTGTGCTTGTCCTATTCACATGAATAATACATGAATATTTAGTATTACGTTACTTATTAATATTTAGTCAAATTCTACACTATAATGCATGAACGCAATTGTACATGAACATAACTGATGATAACTAGAATCCTTATACAGAGGGTAAACTAGTGGACATAAACAAGGAGAGAGATGAGAGATAACTGTCTACACTATAATGCACACTATAATGCAAGAAACACAAAAAAATATATGTTAGATAGAATAACGTTACTTATTGATATTTAGTTAAATTCTAATTAAAAAAACACGTGCATCGTATGCTTATGCACCTAGTTATTATAGAAGGCCTTGCAATCCTATGCTTTAACCTTTAAAGATCCAGATTCTGCATGCGAAGCAAACCCTAGTTGTACAAATATATCCAAATAAGATGACACTGATTTGTTAATTCAAGAAAAGTTAACAGTTCACAATCTTTGCGAGACCCTAACCCTAGTTGCTACAAGTAGTTTGTATCCCTAATTTGGACTAGCAATATCAAATGGACGGAATTCGGATGGGAATCACAAAGCATCAACACCGAGCAGGTGCTGAGTTCTTAACAGATAGATGGCAGTGAAGGAGTTAGCAATAGGACCAATCTTCATATAATAAACAGTAGATAAATGACAATAAGCTTCTGATTTGAATTATTAAGATAAGCATGAGGTTGGAAGGGAAAGGTTAGCACAAGAGTTTCCCAATCACGAACAATGAGCACAGTTAATTAACACACTTCACTCATCTAATCACACCTTTACAAAAGATATTGCTTGTCTGTTGCTCGACTATTCCAACCTAGTCACTCTTACTGTCAACAACTTCCATTGTTTTGGGAGTTTTGTCCATTACACCAGGTTCAGGTACTGCATTTGCCTAGTGAGAAACAAAGGAAAGTTGTGTAACATTATACTTGGAAGATACCGGAGAAACCAAATATAACTGGAAAACATTATTCACCATACACTGAACATTAGCGTGCAGATACATCATGCTCAATGCATCACATAACAGGAAACCGGAGGACATCTAAAAGATAACATCCCAAGTAATGTAATTATGAATTCCTTGATAGGAGCAGCAGATTCCAAGGCAGCTGTTGTGGATGTTAACCCCTTCCAGCCTTCAAGCAAATCGATTTATTGACTGTATGAGACATCACATCTCATCCAAGTCTAAAATTGTTCCAATAGTGTGTTCATGAATATATATTTAGACTTTGCCCTAAAGAGAAATCATTCCTTATCTCTGTACCCCAGGACATGGAGATAGCAACCATGAAACACGAAAGAAGGATGCAAATGATGGATGAAAACCAAGCAAATGTTGCAGATATTATTGTCTGTATGGATGGCAACTATCTGAATCATCATTATAATCATAAGGACTTCATGTGATTTAACTTGGCAGTCCATCGCAACAACAGGGCAAATAATGGATTTTGTTTCATTCAAATAAACAATGAATGATGATCAAAAATAACTTTACAACCCCTTCCCAGAACTCGAATATGAGAGCAATTTATAATTGCACATTCGGAAAATAAGCTACTAATAAATTGTGTTTTCTTATATGTAGCCGATTGAAAACTTTAAGAACCCCATATTTGGTAAGCATATCCATTCTCAGGTGTGATTTAGCTTGCCTTGCACAATCGAAGAAAAAAAAGAATACAATTTGACTAACTTACCTCGGTATTCTTTGTAGCTGCCGGCTTAAACGGACATGAAGCGGGAGTTCTCTCCGGCTTAACATACTCCCATCCAAATAGCGCATAGATCTTTCCCTGAAAAGGGAAGCATTGCATCACAAATTCTAAATCAATCAGAAGTTAGGCAAAGAAATGAAAACCCAAACCAGTAGTATCAAAATGAAGGAGAAAACTTACCATGATGATATAAAACAATAGGGGCAAAGCGTTGACAACTGGGATGAGGAATAGGGGTAACAAGCAAGCCACACAAACCTGCCCAAAAATTGGAACGAATTTACACGGATCCAGAAACTCGATCATATCCAGCAATATTTTCAACGAATGATTTTAATCTGATGAGATATAGGTGAAATCGCTTATATAAAACCCTAACAAAATCAAAGCGAAAGAGGTTGCATCGAAAATTTTACCATATTTTGATCTCTTTGCAATTCTTCCTCCCTAACTCCTTACAATCTCGATTAACGGAAGCACAAAGCAGATAATTCGAACGATTTCTCTAATAAAGGGAGGTTTTTGGGGTATTGCAGCAGATCGTATTGTTTCTAGGCTTCTAGCTAGCTACCCATTCTCTTTTATGCGTTCGTGAACCCGGTCCGACCGGGACCATGTAGCTTTTAGAATTTTAACTTCTCAATTCAGCGGTCCAGTTTTTACTCACTAGTCAGTAGTCAATGGCTAGCTGAGCCTGAGTATCGGGTCCGCTATGCTTTTGCGCGGCCCTTTCCGGTTCCCGCTTAAACGATCCAATTTATGAGTTGGTATTAAAATCCAACCGCTTCTCTTTTATCTTTCTCAAATTCTCCTCCAGACTCCAGTAGTACGCATCTTCGCTCTTGGTAATTCTTCCGTCTCGAGTTACTGCGGTTCTGGCTTCATGGACCGCCGAAGACGCCTAACTATACAAGATGTAGGCCCTCCCGTGGACGAGTATGAAGATGAAGATGAATCTGAATCTGAATCCGAGGAGGAAGACACCGATGAAGAGGGAGAGGAAGACGAAGAAGACGCTGTGCCTGTTCCAGCCAGGTTTTCGCCAACAGAATCCTCTCCGTTGAGCGGAGAAGTCAGAGATGATGCAGCAAAGCGGGGAATAAGTGTGAATCGCGATGGTGGTGGTACAGCGCCTTTAAGTCTCGTAGAAGACAGTGAAATGGGAGGATGCAACCGGGAGGAAACGGAGGGGCTCTTGTGCCCCATCTGCTACGAAGCTTGGTCCAATGGCGGCGAGCATTACCCCAGGTTTGCTTTCTTCGTACTGGATTTCAAACTTTTGGGAAATTAGGGCACGAATGGATCTGATTGTCGGCCTTGGTACAATATTTTCGTTTTTTGTTGAGAATGGCAGTTGTCTCCCGTGCGGTCACTTGTATGGGATGTCTTGTATCAAGAAGTGGTTTCGGCAGAGACGAAGCAGCAACAAGGTACCACCTATCACGTTTACTAGGACATGGATTGATTGTTTTGGGTAATTCACTTGGTTTTTGGTCGTTCTTTGACCACTTTTGACTCCTGAGTCGTGGAAATTTGAAGTGTCCTCAATGCAATACCAAATGCACGATGAAGGATATTAGGAGGATTTATGGATCAAGAGTTCTTGTACATGATGATGAATTGCAGAAGGTGTGTTACTTCCTGGTTATAGTTACGACTTAAAGAATTTAGATGATTATCATTGGAATGCCATTTTATCATGACCTTTTTTTTTTGGTGCAGCGGATACAATATCTTGAGACTAAATGCGATGCTCTTGAAAAAAAGGTATTTACCATCACCAAAACTATGCAGATCCTGTCTGTATTCCTGTTATTTGATTCATTTGAGACGAATTATGATATACTTGCTTGAGGGTACAATAATAATAAATGGAAAAAGAAGGAAAGTAAGAAAACAACTGCTAATTTTTTTTTACTTTAAGTTGTCAAGTTGGTCCATTATGTTGCTTATTCAGGATGCAGACTGGCGCAGGAAAGAAGCTGAGTGGTTGAAGAGGGATATTGCGTGGTTGAAGAGAGAATCTGATCTGCAAATGCAATTACATAGAGAAGTATGGCTAGTTTGTATTTCGTTCTTACTGTGTTTCAATTAGTTGGCACTTGGTATCGCATCTTTGATCTCACTTTTTTCTCATGTTGGTCATTTATCCATTTTGCAAGCAAAGTTTCTTTTAGCTACTAGATTAAACTCTTATCTAAGGTATCTTTTCTGGCAATAAGCATGAAAAGTCCTGCGGCCTATCTGATCAATTAGACATGTTTTCGTTACCTGTTCATCGCAAGGAAGACTGGTTTACATTACTACTCTTTCTTCATTTGTTCTTTTAAAGGTCTCTGCTCTATTTACACTCTATATGCTATATGCCAAGACAAGTTTTATCAGCATTCTAACTATTTTCTTCTACATGTCCATCTGACTATCTTGACGATTTAGCTGTAACAGTATGACAATTCTCTGTTCTATATAATAGTCAAATCTCAGATCTTAAAATTGGATTGAATTATGGTTTTGTAGAGAGCAATAAATCAAGAACGATTAGGCGTGTTGCAAAGGGACCGAGGTTCTCAAGAACCACGGACAGGTTGTATCCACTTTGTTGCCTATAAGTGTATAACTTATCTTTTTTGCAGCGAGTTCTCAATCGGTTTCTTTTGCATGATCTCTTTTTTTTACTTTTTTCATTTCATGGACACACTTTGTATGGAAAGTGCAGTATATTGATGTACTTATCAGTTAGAAGTAATTAGTATGAAAAAAGAAAAATTGTAATAAATTATCTTTTAGCATTTCACAGCTTTGGTTGATCGAAATTATTGTCCTAATGTGAATCTCGTTCAGGGTGTAACCACGATGCAACTTTTGGCAGTTCAGTCTCTCATCATGATTTTGTCTTACAGGTGAGGTAAATCCTTGTGCAACTTTGGGTGAATTTCATCATCATCACCCTGTCTTTTGGTTTTAGTGATACCGTGTCGTTTGATTCATAGTAACCTAGTTAGTTGCCCCTCTAGGTTAGGTTATTGTGGGTTTGACAACAATTTTTTTTAGAAATGTATATAGGATCTCCTTTAAAGTTCCTATTGAAGTATTAGGGATCCCAAGGGTTATGATTATTTAGCATGAAAACAGTGTTGACTAATTCTATATATAGACCACAGACAACTAACGCTAGTTTATTGGTGTACTGGATATCAGAAGGAGATACAGGTGAATGGTGCTAGGTTCTTCGACGTAGATGCTGCAGGTCAAACTCTTATTATTGCACGAAAACTATCAGGATTGGGTGGAAGGCATGCAATTACCAGGGTGATTTGTTAGTTCTCTTTTTGATTAAGGAGTAAAGAGCAAGAATGTGGATCTATTATTATCTAATAAAATAGATGCGATTTGCCTTCTTGCAGATGAGTTTAGTGTACCCGCATGACCAAGAAGATATTACTCTTCCTGTAAATGTCAAAGTAGTGAAGGATATACATGTTTCTCCATTTGCTAGACTTGCACTGATGGCTTCATCGGGGAAGAAGTTGTCAGTTTTAAGGTATGTTCATGCAGAACTCTTTTTCTTTTTCTTTTCGTTCGACCTACATTCAATTCGAGGAAGATATGATTAATATTGTCTTTTCCTATATGTTTCCTTCACGTTGGTTCTTTTTGCAGCTTGGAGAGCAATAATGTGGTTCTCAATTATGATTTAACGGTAATTGTTCTTTTATAATCTATTAAAAGAGCACTTTACATATTATGACTTGTAGTCTTCATCTTTGATTGGTATTTTGGCAATAATCACTTCTCATGGAGTTTTGAGTTGAACTTAGCTGCATTGATATGGCACTTGTGCTATTAAAGTATTCTTATATATGAACATCGTAGTAGGAATGTAGAATTCACATTCTTGCATATCCCCTCGATCCAAACGTCACAAGTGAGAGTTTGGATCATAGTTGAATAAAGTGTGAGCTAACAAAATGAGTGTATCGCTCTAGATTTGTGCACTTGACTTCCAAGCTTGGTTTGGTAGCTCATTTCCATCCAGCTTGAGAGGGAGTGTTGAGTCTGACTAATGCATGCAAGTATGTCTTATAGCTCTTTTGTACTATTGACTATTAAGTTAGATACTCTTATCACTAGAAATGTAATTATTAGACTATTTTTCAGCCTTTTACTTTCTGTTACTTGCTAGTTTGTTTGTAAGCTAACATTCATCCGAAAGGATGCCCTAGGGCTGTTGCACTTCTAGAAAGTGACAGGGCGTAATTTTCTTTTCCATTGATGCATAAAGAAACAAGGCTGTTTTCCTTGTATATATGCTCTCTTACTTTCTCTTGAAAATAGTCTTTGAGAATACTTTTTTCCGCAGCTGTCTCTTCTTTTCAATATGTAATAAAGGCTTCAATTATAGAAGTTACACATGGTTTTGTAGAGATATGATAAATCCCCATAAACTACAATCCATCAAGGAAATGTAATACCAGGGCAGGTCCCATAAGTCAGCAAAAATTAGATTAAAAGGCCTAGTGAAGCTTGTTCAGGTAGGAAAATGGGGTGGAGAGTGAATTGTAGATTTATCACAAGCCACATTAAAGAACGAATTTTGGTTGGGAAAAGTAACATACAACCCTGGAACTTGAAGCAAGCGTTTGGTGGCGGAGGTAGTGGGGGTGTCCAGAGCGAATTCAGAAAGGGTAGTAGTGGTGGAGAGTGCCTAAGGTGGCGATATATGCAGGCAGGACATAAGTTCCATTTTCCCGGGACCTCAGAGGAGCATCATTTCTCTAGCTGGGAGGAGCAACCGTGACTAGTTGATCATTGGATCCATTGATCATGTTTTTGGCTGGGTTGACCTTCGGTATGAAATGTTCGTTGAGGAATTGGACCTTACAAGCTAAATAGATTGTGGGCACTTAGAAAGGGGGTAACTTGAGCCTTCCAAAGAGGGTAGTTGTCAATATTTAGTTTGACACTGATGAAAGAAGAAAAAGAAGGTAGAGAAGGAGCACCAGGTAGAGTGAAGCCACAACCATCAGATGTTAACTATCACTGATAAAAGAAGATAATAGTAGCTAGGAGAAATAGACAGTTGTTCAAGGTGGATCTTGTATTGATCTTCTCTGCTGTATTCTTACATCATATAATTGAATTTATATAAAGGTGATACTTTAACAGAGACTAGTCTAGAGTTGTATAGATAAAAGAGACTATTCTAGAATTGTACAATAGTAAAGACTGTTCTAGAATTCATATTCTTGCAGAATGCAATGAAAGTTGCCTAGGATATTAGACTCTTTGGTTTTGAATGTGTCTGAGGAAGATTTTTTTAGATTGAGACTTGAGCCATTAAGATGGATTTAGGCCTAATATCTACACTTCTATGTTTGATAATATAAATGTCAATACAACAATTTGATGAACTCCCTTGGTAAAGTTACTGCACTGTAGTTATTATAAGTTCCTAGATGTAACCACCCTAGGGTGGCTACATCTAGGGTATCTAGGGTTCTTCAATCATTTTGTCGGCTTCATCCCAGAAATTCTCATAATATCTACTGGGATGGAAGAGAGAGGTTCTTTAATTTATTATGTTCCTTGCAGGAACCTTACTTTGTAATATAAATACAGACTCAGTAAAGTCACTTCATTATTCACTCTCATAGTCTCATGGTATCAAGCACCTCTAGAGAACTGCTTATTTTATTCTGGCAACCACCTTTGCTGCCAATTCCACACTTCAATATTCTGTCATCTATGGAGAAAATTAAAGAAACTGAGCTTACCATCACAAACTTCAACTGCTCAACTCTTCCTATAATTCAATCTGCTTATCGGCTCAACGGAAAAAATTACGGTCTTTGGGCTGAAGTTGTTAAGGCATCCCTCCGGGAAGTGACAAGGATGACCATCTCTTTGTTGATTCTCCTGCAATGACAATTCCCACCGTTAAGCTATGGACTCATGAAGATTCAATCCATCAAGCTTTGGTTGTCGGCTTCCATGGATTCCAAGCATCGGATCATGTCCTTCCTGAATCCTATGAAGTTGTTTTGTGACAACAAGTTTGTTATTAATATAGCTCATGATGCAGTTCACCTTGACAAGACAAAGCATGTTGAGATAGACAGACACTTCATCAAAGAGAAACTGGATGCAGGCATCATTCAAATCTCTCACATATCCTCCGAATATCAGTTGCTGACCTTCTAACCAAAGGGCTTCATCCCACATCTGCTATTAATATAGCTTGTGATTCAGTTCAGCTTGACAAGACAAATCATGTTGAGATAGACCCACACTTGATCAAAGAGAAACTAGATGCAGACATCATGCAAATCTCTCACATATCCTCCGAATATCAGTTGCTGACCTTCTAACCAAAGGGCTTCATCCCACCCGATATAAGTTCCTCACGACCAAGCGTGGCATTGACGATCTGTATAACCAAGCTTCCGAGGTTGTTGGATAATATAAATGCTAATATAACAATTAGATGAACGTCTAACCAAAGGGCTTCATCCAACCCGATATAAGTGGCTCACAACCAAGCTTGGCATGGACGATCTGTATAACCAAGCTTTGAGTTTGGATAATATAAATCCTAAT
The DNA here is from genome assembly GCA_033239125.1 of Fagopyrum homotropicum. Taxonomy (NCBI): domain Eukaryota; kingdom Viridiplantae; phylum Streptophyta; class Magnoliopsida; order Caryophyllales; family Polygonaceae; genus Fagopyrum; species Fagopyrum homotropicum. The sequence continues at coordinate 75,563,204 of BSWB01000008.1, forward strand.
ACAATAATTAGATGAACTCCCTAGGTAAAGTTATTGCACTGTAGTTATTATGCGTAAGTTGCTAGATGTAATTACCGTAGATTCCCTAGGATAGTTTAATAATGTTCCCTGCAGGAACTATCCTTTGTAAATATAAATGCAGGCTCAAATGCTCATTGCCCATCAGTAAAATCACTATTTTTTCACTCTCATTCTACATTAAGACAAGCTGGTAGAGATTCAAGACTTAGCAATGCTTTTACTGTTTATGTTGATTATCTCTTGTTTGTGATTCTTATCAACAAGAAATCAATCAGAAGATTGAGAAGTTAAACATTTGTTTGGATTAATGTATGATCAAAAGTAGATTTGTTTTTATCCAGGTACCTGCTTGGTCATGCTCATGGGATATGAAATCTTCACACTATGTATATGCTGGACTGCAGGTGTTGAATCTGGTTCCGTTTGCTCTTTTGTTTAATTTGAATGTCATGCATCGGTTTTAATTTTTGCAACTTTTGTTGGTCATTTCAAAACTGCAGAATGGCATGCTTTTAGTGTTTGATACTCGCCAAACTGCTAGACCACTGGAATCTAGGACTGGACTGACAGGCAATCCTATTCATACCATTTGCTCTCTTTCGACTGACTCAACAGTCCCTTCTGACATGGGAACTCTCCTAACTGCGTCTTCGGCTGGCTTGTGCCAGTGGAGTGTTGGATGTGGACCAGAAAAGTAAATCTCATTATGCCTGAACAGTTTTATTTGTATGTGTCTTTGTTGTTGGTTGTTCAGTTAATTACTTCATAATTTTCAGGCCAGCAATGGTTCCAGAAACAGAAAATCAAGGAGTGTGCATATCACTGGCATATTGCTCTACAAGTGATTACCTTGTTTCTACCTACCGGCCCAAGATTGAGATGTTGAATGAGTTTTCTGTTTCTCAACAATTTCTGACCCCTTCTTCTGCAATGGGACAGAGTGCTCAAGGCTCACATGTTATTATCAGAAGGTTGGGAAAATGCTATGAGAAATTTGGGTCTAAACTTGCCAATGTACCAAGTATTCGACTTCCCAAATGTGCAATTATGGATACAGGGACTGGTTTATCATTTGCTTCTGCAGATGAAGTAACATCAGAGTTGGTCTTACAGGAATTGCCATCTCTTACAACTACTGACCGCCTAAAGTCTTACTACCCCATCCGTGATATGAAATATGATTCTGCCCTTCATCCTCGTTCACTTATTTGCTTGAGTGAAGACAAGTTGCAATTATTCTCTCCGAAGTTCTTTTGAGAAAGGTGACTGTCCAACCTCCTTTTTTCGTATCTGTTTTTCATTTCTGTAAGATGTTTAACATATTTGATTGCAAAGTAGATGAAAAATTGTGCCATCTTTGAATGATGCTTGGTAGGAATGTTTCACAAAAAAACATATGACTATGAACCTACTCTCTCTGCCTTCTCTCTATTGGCCTTTGTTTACTATATGTGAATGCTATGGTCATTGCCTTTATGAGTTGACACTAGACTACCTGATCCCTGTTGAAATATCTAAGAAATCCTACCTGATCCCTGTTGAAACAAGACTCCCTTCTTTTCTTATAATGCAGATGAGGAATTTCAAAAGTGCAACTCATGGTGCCCTCCTGACACAGTATGGAACCTGCTCGCTCCCTTCCCTCTCTCTGTGTAGAAAGCTGAAAGGGGACAATTTTTGGTGCATAAGTTATCTTACTTGTTCAGGCTTCATATTTAGGATGTACATAAATGAGTTTGAAAGTTAGATTGTTGGCATACATAGATTTTGCAAACTGATCTTTGCTTTGCCTGTGGTATTACTTTTAACGGTAATACTTTTGTTAAATAAATTATCCTAGTGAAATTTTAGATGGTATCCCTTTACTTTAATCCTTTTCAAATTATGTTCAAGTGTTTTTCCGGTCAGAGCTTTATAATTTTCTGAAATATACCTTGATCATTATCCATTAGTCAATATTTTGAGGGAAAATAACTTCTATTTACTAATTATTAATAGTTGTTTTTAACACATAGATAATTCATGTGGATTATTCATTATTTTTTCTCTAAATTGAAAATTTATTAATGGTCTGAATATTTATGAATCGTCTGAACATATATTTACAAATATTATAAACCTTTGAAGACACCTCCGAAAATTGAAGATGATATGCAGTTGGCTCAAGTTGCTAATTTAGCTTGACTTATCTAGAGTGATGTTAATCAAGACCAGCAATCGAGGGCAGCGGAGGCACCTTGCGAGTGCGCATGGGCCTCGCGCACTCGCAAAGCGCATGCGCGCACGAGGGCGGGCTGGTGCGCAGTGGGCCTGCGTGAGGCCCACTGCGCATGCGCCGCCCGCCTGCGCGCCAACCCTATATAAGGGCAAGACGCGCGGAGGCGGGCTGCACCCTTCCCTTGCCCTTGTTTTTTCGCAGCTGTCGCGCCCTTCCTTTGCCCTCGAGTTTCTTCTCTTCTTCGATACGTCCAACAATGGAGAGAGATTCAGATATCGGGAGTTCTAGGAGTAGACCACTTGTGGATCGATTTGAGGTTAGTTAATAAAGATGTGAATTTATATTTTAGTTAGATGCGGTTAGTTAGGAATAATTGAAATTGGATTATTCCGAGAGTTACTAGGTTTGTTATCGATTTTATGATTATAATAATAGCACAATTTTATATATATATATATATATATATATATATATATATATATATATATATATAGGTAAATGTTCAGGTACGGTCCATATATTGCGGTACGGTCGTACGGCCGTCCGTACGGGCGACATGTGTCCCGAAAAAAAGAAAATTTTTTTTTTTTCTGAAACGATTTTTTTTTTCCCCGGAAACGAATGAAAATTTGTTTGAACTACCATGTTATAATTTATGCACTATTCTCCTATAAACTTTGAACTATTCCCATATAATCCATGAACTATTACTTTTTAATATAATCCATGAACTATTCTATTATAATTCATGAACTATCCCATAATAAGTTTTGAACTATTACTTTCACTCCTTTATAAATTTTTGCACTTTAAACTATTCTATTATAATTCATGAACTATTCTATTATAATTCATGAACTATCCCATAATAAGTTTTGAACTATTACTTTCACTCCTGTATAAATTTTGCACTATGAACTATTCTATTATAATTCATGAACTATCCTTTTAGAAGTTATGAACTATTACTTAATAAGTTTTGAACTATTACTTTCATTCTTTTATAAATTTTACACTATGAACTATTCTATTATAATTCATGAACTATCATTTTATAAGTTATGAACTATTACTTTTACTCAAAAAAAAAAAAAAACTCTTTCAGGAAATTTTTTTTTTTTCCGGGACACGTGTCGGCCGTACCGGAATAATGGGCCTTACTTGAACACTTCCCTATATATATATATATATATATATATATATATATATATATATATATATATTATAATAGAAAAAATAAAAATCTGAGTTTAAAAAATATTCAGCTTGTGATGAGGAACATTAGAGAGAAGAGGAAGAGGGCGACGAGACTAGTCACATCATCCGCCCGTCGAGAGGCTACAACTCGACGAGTTAGACTTGCCTCAACATCCATTCAGGAACCTGTAGATGCAGCTGTAGAGGCATCAATTCAGGCACCTGTGGATGCACCTATAGAGGCATCAGTTCATGCACACACAGAGGCTTTTGGCGAGGAGGATGCCGCACCTGTTTAACTTATTATTGATTATGACACGGAGGAGTTTGCGCACGGTATGTCTCATTTGGATGATATACTGGAGGATGAGCACGAGGAGATACGAGTTGAGGTAGAGCATCAACATCAGGACATACCACAACAGGAGCAGGTATCTTTTGAGAGGGAGCAGGACGACTTACCTGAGCATGTACCTGATGAGGAGCAGGTAGAGGAGGACGTACCTTCTTTATTGACAGGCTATGCTGACCACAAAGCAAGCGCTATATGGGCCGGTATGGATTCCTCCGTGATTAGAGTTGTTAGGAGACTCGATGCATTTAGTAGATTACGTGAGTAACGACGAGATGTAGATGACCCATTTTCATGGTTTGGCCTAGCTAGACGCAGCGGACTCACGGATTTGGAGGACGTACAGTTTGGTGGCGTCGATCATTGTTTGATTACGGCGTTTGTCGAGAGGTGGCATCCACAGACAAACACATTTCACATGCCATGGGGGAGATGGGTATAGCACTGCACGATGTTCAGATTATTATGGGACTACCAGTTGATGGAGATGCATTATTGACTTCCGTCGATGATAGTGTCCGACATAATTGGCTGGTTCATCGTCTTGGGTTATCACCAACACAGGCTAGACGTCAAACTAGACAGCTATCTTGCGAGACTGTTAGGAGTAGAGTCGCTCAGATGTTGGACCTTCCAGAGCCTTCACATGACGCTATTGCATCTGCATATCTGTTATTGTTCATATCGTCGACTTTGGTAGTCGACAAGTCTACCAACAGGATGCGAGGATGGCTTATTGATCTAGTACGAGATCATGTGAGGATAGAGGCGTATGCTTGGGGCACCGGGACCCTTGCTTTTCTTTACAGATGTTTGGGGACGCCACCAGGAAGAAGGTGACGACGATGGCAGGATGTACTACACTTTTACAGGTGTGGTGTTATAAATATTTTTCTTTACATAACGTAACTTTATTGTTAAGATTAAAATTAATAAAAAAATTTGTACAGTTTTGGATTTACACACATTTCCCATCATTGGGATGTGCAACTGTGGAGGATCCGGATTTGCTAGGTCATGCACGGTGGTCTTCGAGACTTTCTATCCCGAAGACTCCGTCTATTAGCGCAGAGAGGCTACACGCATTACGAGCTGAGTCGGAATACGCACCTACAAAAAAAGGTTTATTACATAACGAATAAATGTTTAACAATGTTTACATCAATTTAAATTTCGGTATACCCACCTCTCGCGGAATCCTCTCCCGTGACATCTCTAGAGAAGCTTGTAACTTATGGATTTGGTCCGTGACCATCAAATGTATGCTATCACAAACCAACTGAAATCCTCCAATACTACAATCTAGTGTTTGCTTCAACAACTTGTGCGAGGACTCACACCTACAAAGAAAGGTTTATTACAGAAAATGAAGAAATGTTTAACAATGTAGTGAATGTTTAAATAACTTACGCATTTGTTGTTCGTGTGCCGAAATGATGATGTATGTCAGTCCATGCTCGAACGATTGCCTCCTTGTACGGGTCAAGCCAAGTCGTCTCGAGATAGGCCATTAACCTTGGAGATGATTGCCAATAGTCTCTCATTTCCAGCAAATGGCGTTGGTAGCTTCCATTGGATCTCGACTCGAACAAGGCATGACAATGGGATATGAAGACGGCTTCCGCTTCCTTATTGCGCAAAACAAGGGCCGTTATGTTAACTATGTTGCACTTTATGTGAAACATGCACAATATATGCTTCACATCGGGAAATACTACACCTAGGGCGCTTATAAGACCAAGCTCACGATCAGTGGCAATCACCTCCGGTGTCTTTCTGTATAACAAATAAGGGACCCTCCTCAAAGCCCACTCGTAGTGATCTCTATTCTCCTGTGCCATGAACACAAAAGCAATTGCGAATGTCTTCTTGATGATAGTGATGCCTACGATCTCCAACAATGGCATATTGTATCTAAAAATAAAACAAAACAACGATTGAGTTACACTTTCTAAGGAAAAGATGATTGAATGTAGGAAATAAAGTAAAAATGTGTCTTGAATTGAAACTTATTTGTTGGTCTTATATGTCGAGTCCATCACAATAACATAGGGAAACATGCTGAGCAAATGCCTCGAGTCGGGATGTGAGATAAAGAAATCAATCACCTCATCGGAATCTTGACTTCTCCGAGTGTTTACATAATATCCACGTTCCCTCAACCTGTGAAGTGCTTGTTGTAATGAACCTCTTCTTTCGGCTTGTTCCATTCTAATCTTCAAACCGGTGTTGTAAAATTTACGGATGGAGGTCACATTGTCTGGATCCTCTAATTGCACGGATTTTAATATATGTCTCGGTTTTAAGCTAGAATTCAATTCACGCTCCACCTTTCGGCTCTGCTTGGGAGTCATACGTCCAGCATATGCATGGCCTTTTAACACCGAATGAATTATATGGTTGTGGATTCCACATACAACCCTCACCGTCCACTTTTCCTCTTCAATTTGGGTTTCTACAAGCTCAAACAAGCACATACACTTCTTCGAGTTTTTTTTCCAGCTAGAACTTGGAACATGATCGGGATCTATGTCTTTTTCTTTCCTAGATCCTCCGTGTCTATCACAACCCAATTATAGGATACGAAAACCCCTTCTATCCAACCATGATTTTTTAATGACCAACACCATATTCATTGCATTTGCCACATACCGAGCCCACCCCAATAAGTTCTCTTTATTTGCAAAATATCCATGAAGCTCAAATTTTGACGAATAATCGGTACCGAGAGCACGAGAATATTCCATAAGATCCTAAATAAAAATAACATAGAATATTATTTTAAAAATACACATCATTTTATTCTTAAATGTCTAAACTACAATTCCAATTCTCTATTCTAAAATGTCTAAACTACAATTGATTCTCTATTCTGAAATGTCTAAACTACAATTCCGATTCTCTATTCTTAAATGTCTAAAACTACAATTCCGATTCTCTATTCTAAAATTGCTATTCTATAATTTCGATTCTCTATTCTAACATTGCTAATTCTATAATTTCGATTCTCTATTCTAACATTGCTAATTCTAAAATTCTGACTAAATAAAACGACATAAAGTAAAATATAAATGAGTTTGTACACTTACTTCAAGTTGTGCGAGAATTTCTTCCGGATTACTGTATTTTTCAATATCGAACGGCCTAATAGAGCTTTCACCATCGGATTCTACATCTACTTCTTCGGAAAACGACGACATTTTAACGGATTTCTTTGTTTATGTTGTTGAGGTTTGGATGTAAGTGAATGATACAATGACTTCACATGTTATTATATAGACTCGAAAAATCTACAACGGTTATGTTCTCCAACGGCTATAATCCAACGGTCCATTTTTTAAAGCTATAACGGGCAGAAGGAGGCGGAGGCGGAGTCTGCCTCCACCTCCTTCGTCTCTATCAAGGCGCGAGTCCGCCCGAATAGTAGCCCTCCTTATCTATTGGGCAACTTTGAGTTATGTTCATTTTATATTGATGTTTCGAAATGTATGTTCATAATTGGTAGTTCAAGTAGTTAGACTTTAAACTATTTTGTTCATATTTAATTTTATCATTTATTTTACTTCTTGGTATGGTTTTCTTTTCAAATCAGTGTTGTTTATTTAATTTAATCATTGTTATTTTACTTCTTGGTATGGTTTCTTTTCAAATCACTTTTGTTAATACATATTCTTATATCATATTTACAAAAAAAAAAAACTCATTTTAAGATGGACAACATATGAATGGTGTCTCTTTAATAGGGGATTGGTTCACTTACGGAGGATAGCTTTTGGTGTGAACTTACGAAGCTTTGTTGGAATCGTTATTGGTGTGACACATGTCAATTTTATGTTTTATTTTTTTAAATTTTTTTTTCTAACCAACACTTTTCATTCAAATTTTTTGTACATTTCGTTCAAAAAAATTTGTTTAGTTATTTCAAATTACATTGTACTAATGATTCATACATTTTTACGATTTTTTTGTATGCTCAACATAATGCATGAACATTGAATATAAAATGTTTGAATTAATAGAACACTCTATTTGAACTAATATTATGAAAATTTTGAACTTTAATTTGCTTCTTTTTCTAACGGGTACTTTTTTCATCAAAATTTTTGTACATTTTGTTTAAATTATTTGTTTTGTTATTTTATATTATATTGTGCTAATAGTTCTTACATTTTTACAAAATTTTTTTATAAGTTCAAAATAAAACATGAACTAATAATATAAAATGTTTGAACTAACAAAACACTTAATATAAACTAATAGCATACAAATTTTGAACTAACAAATATTATAATAAAGTATTATAATAATCATAATTGTAAAAATTTAAACTTTTATAATATTAGTTCAAAATTTGGGTATCATTAGTTCAAACATTGCATTTTATTACTTCAAACATGTACAAATAAAAAAGTGCATAAAACATAACTAATAAATTAACAAAACAATACATGAACTAACTATATAAAATATTAGAAGTGATAGTATATAAATTTTGAACAAAATAAACTAATATTATAAATTGAGTTAATAACTAATACTTTTTTCATGAAAATTACAAAAGTTGTCACTACGTCCTTTTTAGAAAAGATTTTCAAAAGTATGCACATGTACCTTCTAAAAATTACAAAATTGTTATTTCACCACTCTTAAATCATTAAATGATGTAAATAAATATAGGTTATTGGATAAAGTTCATCAACAAACAAATTACTCCATGTATCCGCACCACGAGATCCCACCCTACTTGAACCAACCCCCTTTGATAGAAGAAAACATGATCCGAAGTGTTCTTTAAGTTCTCAAGAAAAATCTATTTAATATACTAAGATAATGCTAGTCACATCTCAAAAAACCAATAATGTTAAGTCAACTTTTTCTTTTATTATTTAATAAAATCTAATTTTATTTTAATTTTAAAAATATATTTAAATCAACTTTTTAAAAAACTTTATATTTATATGGTATAAATAAGAACAAATCTACAAGGAAAGTTTTGGTATGATAACCATCATACATTTTAAAATTAAGAAAATAACTTATTTTTTCAAATTTTATAAAATAAATCCTATAAAAACTTTAAACCCTTTTCTTTTTTAAACAATATGGCTTACTAGGCTTTTTTGTGTTTTAGTTTTAGTAAATGTACTCCTTAAGAGAAGAGTGTTTAGAGTTTGAGAAAAAATACAAAAGATTGGAGTATATTTACCTAATTAAAAAACTAAATGGCCTAGTTACTACGGGAAGTGTTCAAGTAAGGCCCATTATTCCGGTAAGGCCGTGCGGCCGTCTGTACGACCGACACGTGTCCCGGAAATTTTTTTTTTTTTTTTTTTTTTTAAACGAGTAAAAGTAATAGTTCAAAACTTATTATGGAATAGTTCATAACTTATAAAAGGATAGTTCATGAATTATAATAGAATAGTTCATAGTGTAAAATTTATAAAGGATTGAAAGTAATAGTTCAAAACTTATTAAGTAATAGTTCATAACTTCTAAAAGGATAGTTCATGAATTATAATAGAATAGTTCATAGTACAAAATTTATAAAGGAGTGAAAGTAATAGTTCAAAACTTATTATGGGATAGTTCATGAATTATAATAGAATAGTTCATGAATTATAATAGAATAGTTTAAAGTGCAAAAATTTATAAAGGAGTGAAAGTAATAGTTCAAAACTTATTATGGGATAGTTCATGAATTATAATAGAATAGTTCATGGATTATATTAAAAAGTAATAGTTCATGGATTATATGGGAATAGTTCAAAGTTTATAGGATAATAGTGCATAAATTATAACATGGTAGTTCAAATAAATTTTCATTAGTTTTCGGAAAAAAAAATCGTTTCAGAAAAGAGAAAAAAAAAAAATTTTTTTTTTTTCGGGACACGTGTCGCCCTGTCGTACGGCCGTACGACCGTACCGCAATAAAGCAACCGAACCTGAACATTTACCTAGTTACTACAAGTAAAACTCAAAAAAGCCTATTAACCAAATTAGTCCTTTTTTTTTCCCTCCCTTTCTTTTTTTCCTCAATTTTGTTCTCTTTCAATTGTTGATTGTCATTGAGCTTTTATTTCAAGTTTGTGATTTGAATCAAAACCTCATATTTGAACAATCTCTATTCCTTATGTATTATATGTTTCTTCTTTCACAACAACCCCCTACACATGGACCAATCATTAGAGCAAGAGCATTGAAGGAGAAGGAGAATGAGTTATAAAGAACCGAGTAGGGGATTAATAAGGATATAAATACTCTAGAAGAGAGTTTGAATAGAGTATGCGAACTTTTTGCAATATCGGATATCAAAGCTTTGAAACTAATCTCAAGGCCTTGAAGTCTATCTCTACGCTTAGTGACAAAACTATTTCTTAAGGCTTTGAAGTGGATCTCAAGGCCTTGACTTCGAAACCTGCAGAAAGTTGTTAGTCACAATAAAACACAATATAAGGTGCAGAATTGAAAATATCGACACACGATATATTTACAAAGTTCGGCCCTAACAACCTACTCTTCGCCTAGGGTTTCCGATCCTAGGATTTTAACTATCTATTATCTACTTGATGTGAGTCCTGGATACAACCTAGAAGAACTTTCCTTCTTCTCTCAATGTAGCTAGCCTCTATGCTACGGCAGAGTCAACTCTATTCTAGCAATAATAGCTTAGTTATTTCGCAAAGTAACGTTCTTGAGTATAACACTAAAATGATATATCAATTGAGCTCTTGTGTTCATCTCACTCTAATCAAATCAGCTAAAGTAAGCTCAAAGAGGAAGATTAACTTTTGGATCGATGAAGATGACTTGTATGATCGCTGGAAGGCTTGATACTTCATCTTCAATCGATATCTTCTTTGATAGTCTTCTATGGAGGAACTTCTTCTAGCCGTTGCAAGGTCTTTCTTCCACAAAATCCTATGTTTGATGAGTGTGATCTTCGTATGTTGTTTGAGAACTATCCGTTGCAAATAAGATCTTGTTGTAACCGAGATCTTCTCTTCAACGTTCTTCACTTGAAAGTTGTTTGAATATCTTCAAGTGAATCTTCACCGTGATCTTCTCCTCAACAAACTTCTTTAGCCGAGATCTTCTCTTCATATCCGTTTGAGATCTTCTCTTTAGGATCTTCTCTTCAAACGATCTTAAGTAGAGATCTTCTCTCCTAGATCTTCACGTTGGTTGGTTTGTTATCCGTTTAAGATCTTCTCCTATATCTTATCCTTTGGTTGTAGTAGGTCCGTTATTGTAGTTAATCTCTTAGCCGAGATCTTCCCTTGTAATAGCATCCAAGACCTACACACAGTTTGATAAATAAACCAAGACAAGCAATCTAATAGTATAATCGAGATTTGTTAGTTTATAAAACCTCATTGATATGTTAAGTCTTCCATCATTTAAATAAAACAATTAATATAAAAGGTGGAGTTATCAATTTCTCCCTTGATGGAAGACAAAATAAATATCATACTTGCATTTAATGTTAGATATTTGCATGCATAAAAATGTTTCGAAAATAAATGCAAAATGCAAAAATGTCGGATCATATAATTTCTCCCCCTTGATCTTTCAACATGGGGAAAAAATAATTAAAGCATGGGAGTTTGAAAATATTACAAACTTAAGTTCAATGATGACATGAATTATATGCTATCATATTCATGCATATCGCGAGTATTTCACCTCATTTTTGCATACATTTGACGGGATTTATGTGCCTTTAAGTCTATATTCATATACACATTTTGAGAATAGAGGTCTACACGAGTTCTTGATGTAATTTCAGGCAAAATGATGGAGTTTGGATGCGGAAATGGATCAATACCGGACTTAACATCATGATGGATCAGGAAGGAGTATAAAAGATAGAAAAAGATATGAGAAGAAACCATAAAGAAAGATAAAAGACGGAGCTAAAAGGTAACACGTTGTAGAGAAGAAAAAAATATGTCTATCTTTTGAAGAAAATCAACCGATTTTTAATAGATCACCCAATCTCTATCTTGTCCGTCCGATTTATATCAAGAATGTCTTCAAAAGATAAGAATTGCAACCCTAGTTTTTCTCTATAATTAAGGGACGTCTTGTAACATCAAAGGGCGTCCAAGACCATTAAGAAGCATTAAAGAAACCCTAGGAAGGAGAAGGAGAAACACATTCGAAGATCCGGCATTCAAGATTGAAGAGAAAGTGAAGTTCTTTTTAGGTTTTTCTAGTTTTTTTTGTTCTTTTGTCGTTGTGAACACATGTTTTGGCGTTTTTATTTACTTTTGCTAAGTTTTCAGAGATTGTGAACCTTTGTTAAGGATTTGTTTAGTTTTATTCAAGATTCATCGTTTTCTTGATATGGATGATTCAATATCTATCTTGATTTTAACAATGTGTGTTAGTATGAAATATAACTATATTTTAGGCACTTGTTTTAGTTATTTTTCCCTCTTTTATGTGTAAATAGATATGAGTTTGAAGCAATTGTGAGCTAGTTCACCCACTTTGTCAATATAGAGATCTACACTAGCTTTGTTTTGTTTTTAGGTGAATAAAGACTTGGATTGGAGCAAAATGTGGAAGGAAAGGAGTGTTTGATCATGCTTGATGGCAAGGAGATGCATTGGAGAGGCTAAGGAAGGAGCATGGATGAAGGATGTCACGAAACAAAGGCAACAACCAAGGATTTGAGGAACCACGCCCTGAATTATGGTCGTGGAGAAGTCATTTGAAGAACCACGCTCTAAACCACGACCGTGGATTTGGCAATATGATCGTGGAAAGTGAGTTGAAGCACAACAGAAAGTTACACGGCCAAAACCACGGCCGTGGAAAGTTGTTCATGACCGTGATTTTGGTGATTTTGTGATGTGTCATTATTGCCACGTCAGCCACGTCATTGGGCTTTCTCATAACCCTATTTCGCCCTATAAAAAGGCTTGAGAAAGAAGTTTTCGGGATCCCCTGCTTACAGGTTCGCTGAGAGCTTTGGAGACGGCCTTCGGGTTTCATTTTGACCTTGAGGATTGGAGATTCGAGAAGGACGCGATTCGGAGATTGTGTACTTTTGGATATTCTAGGGTTTTCATTTGAGAACGGATTGACATCCCGTTCTTTGTGTTTTCTCTAGATCATTGTGAGGATTTCTGATCCTACTTTTCTGAATTCATAAACATACTTTGTTGTTTGGATTTCGAGATTGACTTTGAGTTTTTATTGAGTTTTTGAAGGTTTTCATCTTTCATTCTTCTTAATTTGATTTTTGATATCATAATGATGATTGTTGTCTAAAACCCTTTAGCAATTCTAAGGTGAAGGGTTGATAGTTGTGGCTTAGATGATAATAGATCGATAGTAACTTGATTGGACTCTGAGAGTGTGAGAAACATCGTCAACACCCTAAACCACGGTCTGTTCTTGAGTTCCACGACCGTGGTTCTCAAGATCTAGCCGTGATTTTCCCTGTTTTACGACTTTTGCTTTTGCTTTAATCCAAAGTTAAAGATTTGCTTTAACCTAGTCTTGGCTTGCCTTTCCTAGGTAGTAGTGAGACTCAACATCCTCTATTTCGGTTTCGACTGTCACAACCTTAACCGTTTTAGTTTATCTTTGATTCCTTGGGTTTGGGCATGGGTATTTGAGATTAATTCTTACCCTTTGATCCTTTCTATACTGCAGCCTCAACAACCTTTATAGAGAGAGTCTTTGGGTTAGACATATAAGGTTTTGGAATTTCACCGTACATTACCTTACTTTAGTTATACCTTTGCAATCTCAACTCTGTCCTTATATCTATAGTATATCTTGAATCGATTGCCACAATTTATCACCTAGATCTTTAGGGTTGCTGTTTTCCCAATTATTTGCAAAGCTTCTACACTTTTTATAGCTCGATTACTTGAAACTGATTTTGTTTCACCAAATCTCTGAGTTCGATACTCTGGAATACTTGCTTAACTACGCCGATCCGTACACTGCGGGTTGGCTTGCTTAGATTCTAGTTTTATATTTAAAACTTATTTGCACACACGTTTAGGGGCGAACAAGTTTTTGGCGCCGTTGCCGGGGATTTGGTCTAGACCAATTTTGGTTTTCGGTTGTCGAGCTTGGGAGCTTTGCTCTTGTATTTTGATATCTCTCTTTGAGTGATTTTTGCAGATTCTTTAGGTATATGCGAAAGAATAGATCTACCAAAGATCTAGTTCCTTTGATCTAGAACTTGAGCAAACTTTGAGAAGAAAGTTGAAGGAGAAAAAGATGGCTGAAAACAATGAGAGAAACATCCAAGCGGAGTTGGATGAAGCTCAACTTCAACTTAAGTTGAGTGAGAAGGCTCGTTTTGAATAATTAACAAGTCATCAATTCCAAATTGATGAGCTCAAAGCTATGATGATGGACATGAAGTTGGAGCTGAATGATACTAGGAAGAAGAAGGTCAAGAAACCAACTAAGTCCATTAGAGCTGAATCATCCGATGATGAAGATGATAATATGCCGGAACTAGAGGACATTGATCCGGTGATCTATCCCGTTCGTAATAACCCAAGACCACCGGTTGTTCCTCGCATTCCCGCTGGAGATGTGAGAGTTGCTCATGGAGGGGATGAACCACGAACTCTTGGGCAAAGGATGAATCCAATTCAGCAACCACGCCGTCTAGGTGTGAATTTTGGAGCTGAGGACATCCAGGAATTCAGCTTTAGCCCGCAAGTTATCACCATGGTTCGCCAAAGTCAATTTGGTGGAACTAGTGCTGAATATCCACACCAACATTTGCAGAATTTTGAGATTCTCATGGAGACATTGAAGCCGAAGAGGGCTACCAACAACAACTACAAGATCAAGCCATTCTTCTTTTCTTTGAAGGGCAAGGCTCTATCTTGGTATCAAGCTCTTCCAGCTGGAAGGCTTAACACATGGAAGGATCTATCTTCGGAGTTCCTCACCAAGTTCTTTCCGCCATCCAAGACGGCGGAGTTGAGAGGTAAGATTAATGCATTTTCTATGAAAGCTAACGAAAGTTTGTTTCAATCATGGGAAAGATTTCAGGACCTCTTATTGGATTGCCCACACCATGGCATTTCAAAGCTAGAGTTATTGGAGATCTACTACAAGGGGTTGGATGTGGACACACAATTCAACCTCCAATCTCTCTCTTGTGGTACATTCATGGACATGAGAGAGGATGACGCTTGGGACTTCATTGAGAAGCAAGCCCAAGTGATTGAGAAGTATTCCCACCGAAAGGTAGAGCTGAGAGTCAAGCTAACACAAGCTACACAAACTCAAATATTCTCCCTCAACACCGAAATCAAGGAGTTGAAGGAAATCATTAGAGTTGTCCTTCAAAAGCCAAAGGAGCAAGATGTTGGCTACTTAGAAAACAACAACAACAACAACAACCAAGGGAATAGGAACAACAACCGGAACAACAATTGGAACAACAATTGGAATAACAACAATAACCAAAATTCCAACAACAATTGGCGGTCCAACCAACAACAAACTTCTGGTAATTCCTATCCAAATTCTGGAAATTCACCAACATCTCCCTCTTCTTCTACCCCTTTGAAAAGCCAGGGGCAAACATGAAATGGTTCGAACAATAAGGAGAAGGAGAAGCCCGATCCTATGTTGGAGACGATCTTAGGAAAGCTCCAAGGGTTGTAGAGTTACATAACTTAGGTTGATAAATCTCACAAAACTTTAGAAAACCAAGTATTTAGCAAGGCTGGAGAAGTTTCTAGAGATCAAGGAAAGCTTCCCGAGAAGACGAAGGACAACCCAAAGGGAAGGGTGATGGCTATCACTACTAGGAGTGGTGCGACAACCACCGACCCGCAGCCCAAGTTCGTGGAAGTCCCAGCTGAGAAAGGAAAGGAAAAGGAGAAGGAGAAGGAAGACATCTATGTTCCTTCTCCAGCTTTCAAACCTCCTTTACCATTCCCGGAATCTAGAGCAAGAGCGCGTCTAGATAAATAATTTAGTAAGTTCATTGAACTCATGAGCAAACTGCATATTAATATACCTTTCATTGATGCAATTATAGGTATGCCCGCTTATGGGAAGTTCTTGAAAAAGCTCCTCTCTAACAAGAGGAAGCTAGAAGACTTTGGAGAAGTCAAGATGAGTTCGGAATCTTCGGAGCTTATCAAAACAATGACGGAAAAGATGCCCCCAAAGCTGAGAGATCCGGGGTCTTTTTGCATTCCAATTGAAGTAGGAGAAGTCACATGTGACGCCCTTTGTGACTTGGGAGCAAGCGTAAGCAGCATCCCACTGCTTTGTGTAGGAAGATCGGTTTAGGTGAACCTAAACCGGTGAAGATGACATTATACATGGCGGATCGATCCAAAAATCGTCCCGTCGGTATCATTGAAGACGTCCCAGTCAAGCTCGGTAAGTTTTACATTCTAATTGATTTTGTTGTGCTTGACATTCCTGTAGATTGTCCGGTTCCGATCATACTTGGAAGACCGTTTCTTACAACATCCGGTTGTATGGTGGACTACAAGAATGCTAGATTAGATTTCGACATAGGAGAAGAGAAGGTTGAATTTGTTCTCTCAACTTTGGTGAAAGAGCCAGCTCTTGAAGAGGACATGTTCAATATCTATGATGAGGAAGCGTCTAGAGAAAAAGTGAGCTCGGTTCTATTCAAATATCCATTGCAACAGGTCATAACCATGAGCATCATGGAAAAAGGAGAGGAAGAGGATTGCAATGAGGAGATTGAAGCCTTGGAAGAGCTAAAGGAAGTACAAGAGGAAGAGTTTGAAAAACTCTACGATGGCTCAGAAAATGTGAGAAACCACGGTCAGTCGTGCTATTCCACGGCCGTGGTTTCACCCAAGATGACCGTAACCAACTATTTTGAGAGCAACAGTAAGTTACACAGCCAAAATCACGGCCGTGGAACCACCAGTGGTGCCGTAATTGATTTCCACGCCCTAAACCACGGCCGTGGAAGTAACAGTGGTGCCGTAATTCTGGAAATTTCTGAGAACAATTCCGTTCTTTCCACAAATGCTCTTGAGTCTTCTTCAAGCACTCCTACACCCTTAGCAACTTCTAAGGAAGCGTCGGACACACCTCAAGACTCATCAAAGACATCAATAGCTATGGAATTGAAGCCACTTCCCACACATCTTCGGTATGCATTTCTTGGAACTAATTCTACTTTTCCCGTAATTGTTAGTTCTGATTTAAGTGAAGATGAGCATGAGAAACTAATGGTTGTTCTAAGGAAGCATAATAAAGCCTTAGGTTATACCATAGAGGATCTTGTAGGAATTAAACCATCATTATGCATGCACAAGATTCTAATGGAGGAAGATTTTAAGCCTTCGCGACAACCTCATAGATGGTTAAATCCGATCATGAAGGAGATTGTCAAGAAGGAAGTTCTTAAGTTACTTGACGGAGGTATCATCTATCCTATCTCCGATAGCAAGTGGGTGAGCCCCGTTCAAGTTGTCCCGAAGAAAGGAGGAATGACGGTTATCACTAACAAGAACAATGAGCTCATTCCTAAAAGGGATGGAGGATGTGCATTGACTACCGCAAGCTTAACAATGCAAGAAGGAAGGATCACTTCCCGCTACCATTCATTGATCAAATGCTTGAGAGGTTAGCAAAACTCTCCTATTTTTGCTATCTTGACGGTTATAGTGGTTTCTTCCAGATTCCGATCCACCCGGACGATCAAGAGAAGACCACATTCACGTGCCTATGGGGTACGTTTGCCTATAGAAGGATGCCATTCGGGCTTTGCAACGCCCCAACCACCTTTCAAAGGTGTATGATGGCTATCTTCTCAGAGTATATTGAGGAAATCATGGAGGTTTTTATGGATGACTTTTCTATTTATGGTTCCTCATTCGATAATTGTCTTTATAACCTTTCTCTTGTGTTGCAAAGGACTTAGGTTGATGTTGTTTGAGGTTGTGAGGTTGAGTATGATCCTCATGGATCCCTTTGGGTCTAGGTGTGACCCCTTTGACGAATAGAGTTTGATATATCTTTATGCCTTGTTATTAGGCAGTGCCCCTCTCTCAGGATTGGAGGTTGACTCTGGTTGTTGTGGTTGAGCTGTGTACGAGGTTGAGGTAAGTCCGTAGGACTTACTTAGCTACCATCCTTATATTGGGTGTTTGCATGAGTGGTGTGTGTTACATGTTTGCTATGATAGTATGAGATGTCATTTATACCGACCTATGTTTTATATGGTTTGCCCCGTATGCGTGGATGTGATAACCTTTCCCTTTCATCCCGCCGTGGAGTCTGGAAGGTTCTCTTGAGTCAGGCCAGACCTGGTATACGGGGAGGGCACAACACCACTCCATAGGGTACACGGGTTGTGTGACCGATTCTACTCCAGATGGCTAGCAGGCTCAGAGGTGGGGATGTATTCGCCCTCGTGTCACATATTTTCATCTATGGATATATATATATATATATATACACACACAATTGAGTGAATGACTATTATATAAAGATGATAAAATGGGTAAATGTGTGATAGCATGCTGATGTGTTTATCTTTCCTGTTTGTGTATGTGCTTATGCATTACCTAATATATATGTATGGTTAGCTAACGGTTTCATACCGTGTTGTAGATGTTTACAGGTTAGACGTTGCTGAGTGATCTGGTAGGGTGATAGGCCGAGGACTCTTGTACATTAGGTGGTTGGTTTGGGTTGTTGTGTTTCCCTGCTGCGTAAGGATGATCTTTTGTACTCATGTGTGAGGATGTCGTTTTATATACTCGGCTATGTTGTTGTTCTACCCCTGGTTATTTAGTTTATACTGTTTTATGTATTTGTTTTATATCTGTCAGTGCCATGTTGTAAGGTCCAGTGAACTTTTTGTCAAGCTAGGGTTAGGATCCATTGTGAGATCCTAGCCCAATGTGGCATCCCGAGTCCCAAGGATTCGGGGTGTTACAAAGTTGGTATCAGAGCCTAGTTTGACAATAATGACACTTGTTACCTGCAATAAGGTCTGATAGGTAAAATAAACAGAACCCATATGGGATATGACGTTTTAAAACGTTTTTGGTTTTAAGTGTGGTTTTGGGTTAGAATGTACGAGGAGTCGTCACCTCTGCCATGGATCCTTGCAGCGTAGATATGTTTATATATCTGTATGTATTATGGATTATGTTGATGTGTTATACATACATACATATATATATATATATATATATATATATATATATATATATATATATATATATATATATATATATATATATATATATATATATCGATACATATGGCATATATATAGCCTTGTAAGATTAGGTGCGTATATCCTACAGATGGCTCAGACTAGAGCAGAATCTGTAGTGGGACGAGGTAGGGGTATACCCCCTCTTCCTCCAGTGGTGATAAGTCAGGGACCAGTTTCCGCTATTGTTTCGCCTATGACAGAGAACGAGTTTGAAAAGGTTGATCATGTCTCCATGAGAAGATATGAGTTTCAAGAATATATGCAGCAAGTATATGAGGCTGTAATAACGGGAAGACCTACACCGGATTTACCAACGTCGGTAAGACCAATTGAAGCTTCAAGATCAGAGAAGAAGCAATGGACTGGATCAGTTAGTGGAGAAGCAAAGATGATGAATAATGAACCAAGTTAGATTTTAGGACAATCTAGTGATCCTTTGGCCATGAAGATGACTGGCAAGGAACTATAGTGTTTTAATTGCGCGAAATTTGGACACCAGCGAGCTGTGTGCCCGCCCATCATATGCTTTACGTGTGGTAAAGCAGGGCATAGAGCGAAGTTCTGTCGACAGGCAAGGCGTTGCCTTTATAAGTTCCCTCTCGGAATGAGGTCATTCAAGGTGGACGATGAAGGTCGAGTTACCCTTCAGTTGCACAGGTTGCAAGAATGGGACGATTATGTTTCGATTGTGGCTATCTAGATCAATTACGTTCTGAGTGCCCTTTGGCCCCGATAGCTTATTTCACCTGTGGTGAACTAGGCCATCTGGCCCCTTTCTGTCAGCATGGTGGTGTTTCTTCCCTAGCAAGACCTTCCTCTTTCCGGTGTTGAAAGAGTGGAAGTGGAGGCTATAGTGAGGACCTCAGTGATACCTGAGGAGCATAGATCTGAGTTTGAGTGATGATATGTAGTGGAGCTACGGGTGTTAGCTGTTACAGGTACCATTCTCATTAATGGTTTACTTGGTGGAGTTTTGGCTTGTTCTGAGTGCTATGCACTTCTTGTCTTTCGATGCATGTGTTAATGGTTGACTTTTGGTATATAGTAGAAGGTGGACTTTCCTTTACAGAAATACCAGTTAGGGGTCTGAGGTACCCGCGAGATTTATGTTTGTCCCTTTGTTCTAGGACTTGTGAATGGTTTGTAGACTTCTTTGTCATGCCGTAGGTGCATGAAGAAGTCATTACGTGTATGGTGTGGACGAATAGATATCATGTCATGTTGGATATCAATTGGAAGGTTATTACAGTTTCTATTGAGATCGATTTGATAGAGGTTTTCCGAGGCTACGACCTTTGGAGAGATGAGTTTTGTTATTAATGCCATATGAGCAGTGAATATAATAATACAAGGGGATGATGTTTTCTAATGTTATGCCACGAAGAAGATCCTTTTATGTAGGAAGATATTCTAGTGTTTATGAGTGTATAGACGTGTTGCTGAACCGCCTAGTTGCCACCTCAGTGGAGTGTGGACAGTGTTATCGAGTTGAAGTACGATACGAGATTGAACGAGCAGGCCCATACTATGTAGTGCTTGTTGAGATATTGTAACTGATAACTTGAAGAGTCGATCGAGACGGGCTTCTTTTACCCTAATGGGTTCTAGGTTCCGTAATGACGACCCGATGAGTTAGCTTCAAGAAGCAATTGTGTTTTCAGGATTTCTTTGCGCTCAAGATATCCCTAGTCATGGATGAGAGAGCAACATGTGTATGAGATAGTATCCCATACCCGTTATGGACACTACGAGTTGTAGTGCTGTCATTTGGATTGATGACATGTCGGTATAC
Source organism: Fagopyrum homotropicum (assembly GCA_033239125.1). Lineage (NCBI taxonomy): Eukaryota > Viridiplantae > Streptophyta > Magnoliopsida > Caryophyllales > Polygonaceae > Fagopyrum > Fagopyrum homotropicum. The sequence continues at coordinate 75,584,007 of BSWB01000008.1, forward strand.
TCTTATCGTAGAGAATAGCAGACCGATTGTTTGAGGACCGTTCTGCAATTTTCGAGAGATAGAGGGTTGTATGCTACGCTCTCTAAGTGTAAGTTGAGATGCCAGTGGTATCCTTTTTAGGCCATGTTGTCTCTGCCAGTGGGATCATGATGGACCTAGCGAGAAGTAAGTATGCTGTAACAGGAAGATACTGATGCACATTAAGGAATGTGTAAATTTCTCGGCTCAACCGATTGCTACTGATGCTTTGAGGTAGGATTTTATATGATTGCGTTTTTAGTTGTGAGTCTTTTTAGAAGACCCCCATAACTATGAGATTTAAGCAGTATGTCTAAGTTTTTAAGAGTTAAGGAGGCATCTGACCTCTACTCCCATTTTGTTGTAGTCAAAAGATTCAGGGGATCCCGTAAATTACGGTGGTACATCCTAGCTAAGTTTGAGATGTGTGTTAATACAAAGGAATGGAGTTATGGATATGTGTGCCTACAGCCGAAGCTGTGTGAGGAGGACTACCTGACTCATGAACTAAAGTTAGTAGTGGTAGTTCCCCCTCTATGATTGAAGATGATACGTGGGTGGTATTTCATGTCAGGTTTCCACAGACCATAGGAGTCTGAGGAACGTTTTTACGCTGTGGAAGTTGAGGAACTACTAGCATTGAGGGCTCGAATTGATCAAGACTGTAATTAGAGATTCCCTATCATTTAGAGAAGTTGAACGTTGTCGTTGACAACTTGAATGGAAAGACGCTCCAGGAGAAGATGATTACGAGGCGGATAGTTCAACCTCAACTTCAGGAAGATCGAGCTTGGCTAGAGTGAGATTTATAGTCTCCCTATAAGGATGTCATCTATATGCTTGAGAGGTTCTACCTGGTCTGTTGGATGAGATCCAACAAAAGTAGGGGACCTGCCCGACCTTGATGACGATTAAGAGAGAATGTCTCGTAATGAGGCACCACAGTTCTCCATTGGAGTAGATGGAGTGATGAAGCGTCAATATCGTTTTTGTGCACCTGCTGATACAGAGTAGAGACAGAGAGTCTTACAATACGCTTATTATACATCTCCTTTAGTACGTCCATGTACGAGTCAGATGTACCATGGGATGAGACAATTATATGGATGTAGAAGGTTGAAGCCGATGTGACCAGAATTATGATACAGTGTGTGACCTGTCAACAGGTCCAGATAGAGCATTCCTGATCTATAGATAAGCCCCATCAACTATAGTGCAGTAGTAGAATTGGGAGGACATCTCTATGGACCTTGTTATAGGATTGTAACCCAGTAGAAGATTGATGTAATCTGGATTGTTAGTAACAAATTAATGAAACCGGCACGTTTCATTCCTATCTGAAGGACGTGGCCAGTGAATGAATTCACTGTGGAGTACACTAGACATATAGTGAGATTCCATGGTACACCGAGAACAGTCATTTCTGATCGAGATGGATGTTTTTACTTTGATGTTTTGGGAAGCAAATACAAACTGCTTTGGGGAAATGAGTCTATACTTCATGACTACACTCTACCTCTGACAGATGGTCAGTTAGAGAGGATCATCTAGATCTTAAGGGTCTAGTATAAGTTGTAAGTTGAATTGGAAACGTAGATGGTTATATTACCTCCCAGTACCGAGTTATTATATAACAGTGATTGACTTTTATCTTATGGGATGCCCGTATGAGGCACTGTATGGACGTAGTACAACTTTATGCTGGGAAGAACCTAGCAGTAGTAGTGGAATAACACCTGACCAGATTCAGGATTCTATAGTTCAAGTAACGCTGATTACAGGAAGAATGTTGGTTGTCCAGAGTCGCCAGATATTATGTGTAGACAAGAGGTGTTAACCTCTAAAGTTCAAGCGGGAGTTCATGTCCGGCTGGAGGTATCTTAGCTGTGAGACGTTAGACGTGTTAATATGGAAAGGGAACTAAGTTTCCAATATGTCGGTTTACTTGAGATCTTGATCAGTTTTGTGAAGGCAACATGATGTTTAGCTTTTCCTATGAAGTTAAAGAATGTTCACCTAGTGTTTTTAGTGTCTCAACTGAGGAAGTATATACCAGGATGAAGACACTTTGTGAGTTATAATGATCTAGTGGTTAAGTCAAACCACATCTTTGTTGAGCATCTGATTACATTCTTGGAATGAGATATAAACGCTTGCATTCGAAAGACATTTCCATATTGAGGATATGATGGTCGAGATGAAGACCTGAAGAGGCTATGTGAGAAACGGAGGATAGTGTTCAGTGGAACTATCCAGAGTATATGTTGGGATAGACCCATTTGTGGGAGCACGAGTAGATCTTAGTGCTATCTTGATGCCTGTTGTGCTTATGTGCTTATATGCCTTGATGTGTTATTCCATGCTAGCTATGATATAATTTATGATCTTAGTAGATCTTGATGTGCTAGCGTGATGTATGTTATAGCTGGAGATGATTATTTCCTCCATGCTACCTGAGTATATTTTATATTTGTAGCTGGAGATGGTTCTTTCCTCCATGCTATATATTTGAGTATGATTAGGATTCAGCTAGAGATGGTTCTTTCCTCCATGCTATCTTGATGGACATAGTTTCAGTGGAGATGTTATTCCTCCATGCGATGTTATGAGTATGTTTATGTTTTGGCTAGAGATGTGCTTCCTCTATGCCCTGTGATGTGGTTTGGCGAGAGATGTGATTCTTCTACGCCTTTGGGTAGCGTTATGGCCCTGTATTCTGGAGTTGATGATTCCTCCATGTTGATGTATGAGGTTATAGATTGTTATAGGATGTGATCTGTTGAACGGAGATGTGATACCTCCGATAGTGAGAGTGAGAGTTATACCTCGGCTTATGGGTCCGAGATGACTTTGGGATTCTGCAAGTTTCAAGACGAAACTTGTTTTTAGGGGGGATGAGATGTAAGAGCCTAGTTGCTGAGTTGCTAAGAGAGCGTGCAGAGGGCCAAGATTAAGCCTGATCCGCCCCAGCGTGACCCAGAGGGCGCCCCTGCGCCTAGCCTAGTCCGCCCTTGCGGCACCGCCCCTGCAGATTTTGGTGTGCTGCAACCATCTTCTTTCCTGCTGATGAGGGTTAGGTATCTTCAGCCCCATCTCTCTCTCTCACATACATCTTCTCCTTCTCTTCTCCTTGGATCACCTTTGTTGATCTCTTCCTTGAGTTTTTGTGAGTTTGGGAGCCATGTGCTTGGCCTTGCTTGTGAGCTATGGTTGACGATGTTGCTGAGCCTTATGAGCCAGCTTGAGGTGTAGATGGTGGTGTGTTGTTCTCCTGGAGAGCTTGATTTGGTAAGCTTCCATGGTTTTTCTTCTTTCCTTCCCTTTCTCTTCATCTTTTCATCTCTTTCCTTATCTTAGCTTAGATCCTTAGGTTTAGATCTTGTTCCAGCCTTGATTGGCTTATATTGATGTATATATATGTATGTTTCTGTATGTATATGTGTTGGACGAAGGAGTAAAGGAATCAAAGAAAGGAGTGAAGAAGGAGTTGAAGTGGTGTGTCTCTGCACACCAGCCGCCCTTGCGCCATATCCTAGCCGCCCCTGCGCCACCTGCACCAGCTTGGTGTTTCACTTGGTTCTGCAGGTGTGTGTTGCTTCTAGGCTTTCCTTAGGATGCCATTGTTCCCTCCTTACCTAGTATGAGTGTATAAGATCATGCTAGATGTGTGAGGATGTGTTTGGTTGAGGTTATAATCGGTTTATGCTTTGTACAACTTTAAGGACTTAGGTTGATGTTGTTTGAGGTTGTGAGGTTGAGTATGATCCTCATGGATCCCTTTGGGTCTAGGTGTGACCCCTTTGACGAATAGAGTTTGATATATCTTTATGCCTTGTTATTAGGCAGTGCCCCTCTCTCAGGATTGGAGGTTGATTCTGGTTGTTGTGGTTGAGCTGTGTACGAGGTTGAGGTAAGTCCGTATGACTTACTTAGCTACCATCTTTATATTGGGTGTTTGCATGAGTGGTGTGTGTTACATGTTTGCTATAATAGCATGAGATGTCGTTTATACCGACCTATGTTTTATATGGTTTGTCCCGTATGCGAGGCTGTGATAACCTTTCCCTTTCATTTCGCCGTGGAGTTTGGGAGGTTCTCTTGAGTCAGGCCAGACCTGGTATACGGGGAGGGCACAACACCACTCCCATAGGGTACACGGGTTGTGTGACCGATTCCACTCCAGATGGCTAGCAGGCTTAGAGGCGGGGATGTATTCGCCCTCGTGTCACATATTTTCATCTATGGATATATATATATATACACAATTGAGTGAATGACCATTATATAAAGATGATAAAATGGGTAAATGTGTGATAGCATGTTGATGTGTTTATCTTTCCTGTTTGTGTATGTGCTTATGCATTACCTTATATATATGTATGGTTAGCTAACGCATACCGTGTTGTAGATATTTACAGGTTAGACGTTGCTGAGTGATCTGGTAGGGTGACAGGCTGAGGACTCTCGTACATTAGGTAGTTGGTTTGGGTTGTTGTGTTTCCCTCCTGTGTGAGGATGATCTTTTGTACCTCCTGTGTGAGGATGTCGTTTTATATACTCGGCTATGTTGTTGTTTTACCCCTGGTTATTCAGTTTATATTGTTTTATGTATTTGTTTTATATCTGTCAGTGCCATGTTGTAAGGTCCAGTGAACTTGTTGTCAGGCTAGGATCAAGATCCATTGTGAGATCCTAGCCCAATGTGGCATCCCGAGTCCCGAGGATTCGGGGTGTTATAACTACGCCACAACTGAGAAAGAATTCTTGTCTATTGTATATGCCTTTGAAAAGTTTCGTTCTTATATTGTAGGTGCAAAGGTGATTGTATACACGGACCATTCGGCGATCCGGTATTTACTTTCCAAGAAGGATGCGAAACCGAGGCTGATTAGATTGATTCTTCTCCTACAAGAATTCGATCTAGAGATCCGTTACAAGAAAGGCTCGGAAAATTCTGTTGCGGATCATTTGAGTTGTCTATCACACATTGAAGACGACGATCTACCCATAGATGACTCCTTCCTGGATGAGCACTTACACATCATAGAGGAGTGCATCAACAAGATATCTAGAGGTAATGAACCTTGGTTTGCTGATTTTGTAAATTACTTGGTTTATCAAGAAATACCTCCCGGATTATCCTACGCACAAAAGAAGAAGTTCCTTAGGGATGTCTGGCAATACTTTTGGAATGAACCTCTACTCTTTAAGAGAGGTCCCGACGGCATCATTAGGAGATGTGTGCCGGAAGACAAAATGCAAAGTGTCATTCGTCATTGTCATTCACTACCTTGTGGAGGACACGCTAGTTCCAATAAAACTAGCGCTAAGGTATTGCAATCTGGATTCTTTTGACCTACTTTATTTAAGGATGTGCAAACCTTTGTTTCTTGTTGCGATGCTTGTCAAAGAACAAGAATTATCTCTAGGAGAAACGGGATGCCTCTCAATAACATTCAGGAGGTGGAAATCTTCGACGTTTGGGGAGTCGACTTCATGGGACCTTTCCCATCATCTTGTGGAAACCAATACATACTTCTAGCTGTAGATTATGTTTCTTGATGGGTTGAAGCTATTGTCTCTCCAACTAATGATGTCATGGTTATTGTTAAGTGTTTTAATAGAACTATTTCCCCAAGGTTTGGGACACCACGGACCATCATTAGTGACGGAGGTTCACACTTTATTGCCCGACGATTCGAAGCTCTCCTAGCTAAGTATGGGGTGACTCACAAGATCGCCACTCCCTACCACCCACAAACAAGTGGGCAAGTAGAGATTTCAAATAGAGAAATCAAGGGCATCCTTGAGAAGACGGTCTCAAAAACAAGGAAGGATTGGTCCTTGAAACTAGATGATGCATTATGGGCATATAGGACTGCATACAAGACTCCCATAGGTACAACACCATACAACCTTGTGTATGGAAAGTCTTGTCATCTCCCGGTTGAGCTAGAACACAAGGGATACTGGGCTGTGAAGTGGTTGAACTTCGGCATGAAGGAAGCGAGCGAGAAGTGCCTTTTAGACCTTAACGAGCTTGAAGAACTCCGCTTGAACGCCTATGAAAACGCCAAGATTTACAAAGAAAGGGCGAAGCGTTGGCATGATAAGCAAATCATTCCAAAGGATCTCAAAGAAGGAGATTAAGTTCTCCTCTTCAATTCGAGACTTCAGCTCTTTCCACGTAAGATTAAATCTCGTTGGACTGGACCTTATCTAATCAAACGTGTTTTTCCCCATGGTGCAGTTGAAGTATGGGGTGAAAAGAGCGGAAGTTTCAAGGTGAATGGCCAACGTCTTAAGAAGTATTCACCGGAGCTCCCGGTTGAGGAAATCACTCCGATTATCCTCGAATAAACACAGGAACGGTCTAGCTACGAACCCAAAACAAGCGCTTCTTGGGAGGCAACCCAAGGTAATGCACTTACGTTTTTGTTTTTCTTTCTTAGATTCGTTTAGTTTAGTTGTTTTTGTTTTGTTTTCCCCTCGATACCTCCCGGTATGTTATGTTTTTGGATGTAGGAATAAGAAATGGGAAAGGGAAAGAAGTAAAAGTTGGAAGGAATTGACGAAACTTGGATTTTGGCACACAACAAAGACTTCCACGCCCTAAACCACGGTCGTGCAAGTAATAGGTGGCCGTAATTCATCAAAATCTGACACAAATCAGCAAAACCACGGGTTCTGTACATTTCCACGGCCGTGGAATGCCCCGAGTGACCGTGGTTTTCAAAATTTTTACGGCCACTATATAAACCGCCTTCCTTCACAAAAACACCACAAAAACCCAATTCCACGCCCATTTCCACGCTCAAAATCGCCGACAACCTTCATCAATATGTAATTCTTCGTTCGAAGTCCGATTCGATTGATTCTTGAGCCTAAATTGGAGCATTTTCAACAATCTACAAGATCCAAGCAACAAACTGAGTGAACAATCCACGCTGGAGAAGGAATTTGGATTTGAAAAATCTAAACCCAAGGTTTTTCTCCCATTTCTCTACTTTGTCAATTTGGTTCAATTTCTTCGCAAGAATTTAGGAGAACTGAATGAAATTGGAATTGGAATTAGTCTAGGACCGTGATTGCTGAGTTTGGTGTGAAATCGTTGTGATTTGAGAGAAACAGACCAAAACCACGGTCACTGTACGTTCCACGGCCGTGGTTTACCAAGAACAGAACGTGGTTTTCATTGTCGTTGGGAAAAATGTTTAGGAGAAAGTCTAGCAGGAACAAGAAGAGGAAAGATGATAGTTCCTCCTCTTCCCAACCCCTCCTAGCCAACCACCATCACCACCACCTCCTAGAATCCCAAATATCCGCGAAGATTACCTAGGAGCCTTAGAAAGGATCGAGAAAAGACCGATCATAGGACCTCGATACCTAGTCCTTGAGGAGCTTGAGCAGCTCAATATTGTGAACGATTTGACATGGCTCTTGGATAGAGCCGGCTTGATCATCTTCTCCGCTATTAGAGATGATGCCTATGAGGAGATAACAAGGGAGTTTGTGACTTCCTTTGAGCATAGCCATCTAAACCGAACGGTCTCCTTTAGGCTAATGGAGCAAAACTATAAGTTCTCCATTGTTCAGTTTGGAACCTTCTTTGGGTTCCATGAGAGCTTCAATGGTAGGTTTCCTAGTGGAGTGTATGCTAAGGATTTTTGGGAGGAGATTGCCGTGATATATGCTAGTGAGGATCGTTGGCAACCGGCCGACACCAAGGCTAAGCTCATCTACCACTTAGCCTTGAAGATAGCTCATAGGGTCCTTTCGGAGTGTCATTTCCCTAGGACCGAGACCCCACGAAAGATTAAAACCGATGAGCTCTTCCTCCTTTACTGTATGCTTACCGGTAGACCCGCCGATTGTGCCACCCTCCTTGCCTCCACCATGAGTAAATTGAAGAACAAGAAAGCCGGGAGCATTGGTTATGGGTGTATGGTGACTCATATAGCCAACCGATTGGGGATATACTACTCCGTTTGTACTAGGATAGCGACGAGACCTTTGGGTCTCAACGTGCTCATGACTAGAGACATTATCTTTTCCCGCCACCAAGCTCCACCTACCGCAGCCATGCCATGGGAGGAGAGAGGTGGTAGGGGTATCCCTTGGCTTCCCGAGTACTCCATCATGCAGGGCCGCCACAATTAGAAGGAAACCTTTGCGGCCATGCATGCCAATAGACTTGTAGCTCCTCCGTATGTGCCGGATGATATCCCAGCCGGGGATGATGATGAGGAGATGGGAGGAGGTGATGACCATGATGTAGGAGGTGATGAGCATACCTTTGGTACATTCCCGGATCAGCCAACCGATTTCCCGGAGCCACCTAGACGTTCTCCCCGCCCTTCTAGACCTTCCGGTTCCTCTTCTTCACGCAGGGCTAGCGTGAGTGAGAGAACGACTTGGATGGAGACTCCTCCCGCTTGGTATGGAGAGCATCCATCATGGATGGGAGCTCCTCCTCCATGGTATGAGCATGCACCGGTGGCACCGACTCCTCCTCCTCAGGCCGCTCCTGCATGGTATGGACAGCCACCGGATTGGTACTCGCAGCTTCCGGGATGGGCTACCGATCTTTCGAGGAGAGTGGGAGATCTAGAGATCCGACAGGAGACTCATGACGCACGAAGCCAGGAGAACGACCGCATCTTGAGGGACGTATACCGCCAACAGTTTGGGCGGCCTTTTAGCTCGGATTTCTTTCCATATCCACCGCCGCCTCCTCCACAACGATGATGTTGATTGACCGCCGGTTTGAGCCACCACACCGCCATTAGTGAGTTCCTTTTGCCTTTTCTTTTCTTTTCTTTATTTCTTTTGAGCATTGAGGACAATCTATGTTTCAAGTATGGAGTGGGGTGTGACTATCGTTTGTAATAACTCTACTCACTTTGCTTTGCTTGACTATGAACACTTGCATGTTTCCTTTCATTGTCACACGTTTCATTATTGCACAAAAAAGGCTTTGAAAAACCCATAAAAATTTGAAAATTTTGAAAAGATTTTCTGCTTCTAAGATTAGAGATGAATTCTATGATGAAAACCACTTGTGGAATGAGTTTTTAATGACAATTGTATGCTTGAATTGAATTATGAATTGTGAAGAGATTGAGTATGTTGTTTATCCTTTCTTGCAAGTTTCATAATGTGAAGGTTTTATCTAAATCATATTGAGAAACAAAGGTTGAAATCACAATATAAGTTCTTATACTTCTTTATGAAATGATTAAGGCACCTCGATTTTCTTACTTCGTTCTTTGATCATTTAGCCCCTCAATGAAAATATTTGCCTCCTTTACCTATCCAGGATTTAGGAAAAGTTAATTTTGGCATGTTTGATGTGGGAGGGCCATGAAAGAAATTGTTTTCAAAGTGTAGGAAAATTCTAGGTTTGGGGAAGTCAATCATGACGATGATTAACTCGATACCATTCACATAGCCGGGTGTTTGTGTCTTGCCAAAGTCGGATTGAGCGATATTCCTAACGGATTATGGTATGTGCATCAAGAGTTTGAGGCATCTCGAAATTGAGAAACGCCAATCTCCTAGCTTCGGTTATTGTGCACCGCTGTCCATAACTCCAAAAGTAAAGTCCAAAAATTATGTGCAAAAAGTCTAGAGCAAAGCTCTAAGTTGGTGGTTAGTTCAAATGGTGAAAAGAAAAGAGTTTGTGTTGTCCCTTCTTCCCGGATTCAAACACCACATTCCTTTACAAATTTTCCCACCTTTTCCGCATTCTTGGCCTTATTTGAAAGTCCTTGAGATCATAAGTGTTATTTGACTTGGTGATCTAAATTGAAGTTTCACATGCTTGATTTTGACAATGCTTGAAGGTTATGATGTTTGTCTTGAAGTATTTGCAATTCATGAAGTTTCTTTGCTTTGCATACTTTGGTTTGTGTGTATAAACGTTTTCAAGGATGAATGAAGCAAGGTTTGAGGATGATCTATTGACTAGAAGCACATTAACCAAAAAGATTGTTTTGTTTTATTTTGCATTCATATTTCATTCTACCTTATGTTCTAAGCTTTTGAAAACCTTGCTTGGGGACAAGCAAGAGACAAGTATGGGGTATTTTGTTAGCATGAAATATGACTATATTTTAGGCACTTGTTTCAGTTGTTTTTCCCTCTTTTATGTGTACATAGATACGAGTTTGAAGCAATTATGAGCTAGTTCACCCACTTTGTCAATATAGAGATCTACACTAGCTTTGTTTTGTTTTTAGGTGAATAAAGACTTGGATTGGAGCAAAATGTGGAGGGAAAGGAGTGTTTGATCATGCTTGATGGCAAGGAGATGCATTGGAGAGGCTAAGGAAGGATCATGGATGAAGGATGTCACGAAACAAAGGCAACAACCAAGGATTTGAGGAACCACGCCCTGAATTACGGCCGTGGAGAAGTCATTTGAAGAACCACGCTCTAAACCACGACCGTGGATTTGGCAATATGATCGTGGAAAGTGAGTTGAAGCATAACAGAAAGTTACACGCCAAAACCACGGCCGTGGAAAGTTGTTCATGACCGTGATTTTGGTGATTTTGTGACGTGTCATTATTGCCACATCAGCCACGTCATTAGGCTTTCTCATAACCCTATTTCGCCCTATCAAAAGACTTGAGAAAGGAGTTTTCGGGATCCCCCGCTTATAGCTTCGCTTAGAGCTTTGGAGACGGCCTTAGGGTTTCATTTCGACCTTGAGGATTGGAGATTCGAGAAGGACGCGATTCGGAGATTGTGTACTTTTGGATATTCTAGGGTTATCATTTGAGAACGGATTGACATCCCGTTCTTTGTGTTTTCTCTAGATCATTGTGAGGATTTCTGTTCCTACTTTTCTGAATTCATAAACATACTTTGTTGTATGGATTTCGAGATTGACTTTGAGTTTTTATTGAGTTTTCGAGGGTTTTCATCTTTCATTTTTCTTAATTTGATTCTTGATATCATAATGATGATTGTTGGCTAAAACCCTTTAGCAATTATAAGTTGAAGGATTGATAGTTGTGGCTTAGATGATGATAGATCGATCGTAACTTGGTTGGACCTTGAGAGTGTAAGAAACATCGTCGATACCCTAAATCACGGTCTGTTCTTGAGTTCCACGGCCGTGTTTCTCAAGATCTAGCCATGATTTTCCCTGTTTTATGACTTTTGCTTTTGCTTTAATCCAAAGTTAAAGATTTACTTTAACCTAGCCTTGGCTTGCCATTCCTAGGTAGTAGTGAGACTCAACATCCTCTATTTCGGTTTCGAGTGTCACAACCTTAACCGTTTTAGTTTATCTTTGATTCCTTGGGTTTGGGCATGGGTATTTGAGATTAATTCTTACCTTTGATCCTTTCTATACTGCAGCCTCAACAACCTTTATAGAGAGAGTCTTTGGGTTAGACATATAAGGTTTTGGAACTCACCGTACATTACCTTACTTTAGTTATACCTTTGCAATCTCAACTCTGTCCTTATATCTATAGTATATCTTGAATCGATTGCCACAATTTAACACCTGGATATTTAGGGTTGCTGTTTTCCCAATTATTTGCAAAGCTTCTACACTTTTGATATCTCGATTACTTGAAACTGATTTTGTTTCACCAAATCCCTGAGTTCGATACTTTGGAATACTTGCTTAACTATGCCGATCCGTACACTGCGGGTTCGCTTGCTTAGATTCTAGTTTATATTTAAAACTTATTTGCACGCACGTTTAGGGGCGAACAGTTATTGGCTAAAACTCTTACAATTCTAGGGTGATTGTGTAAAAGCTAGAATTTTCTAATCCTAATCAAGGATGATTAAGGGTGATTAAGTTAATCATCGATGTTAATTGACCCATAAATCGCGAATAGTGTGTAGATGACGAGTATAAATTCCACCATTATGATTTTGGTGTAAATTTGGACTTATGGGGAAATTTTCACTTTTTCCTCCGGGGAATAATTTTTACCCTCTGGTATTATTTGGAGCATTTGGGAGCTTCAATTAATAAAATTGCAGTTGAGAGAAATGATTAGGACATCGGATATGTTCTAGATATGAAATAACATGGAAAGGCAAAATGGTCAAAAGAGTCGCTATTTCGTTTCTTAGCGGCTAAGAAAGACGGCTTAGGAATATGCGTTTTCCGAGAAAGTTGCGGAATAATTATCCACACAATATGTCAGATTTATTATTCCAATTTCGAGAAGTTTGGAGAAGGGGCTCAAACCGCCTTCGGATCGGTTAAAGGATAACTATCGACTTTGCTAAAGGATAATTATCGTCTTCGCTATAAATAGCGGAAATTCATTTATTAATTCATTTCCTTTCACGTTTCCTCGTAAAAGCTCTGATTTCTCTCAACCTTCAAATTCAGATCTACTCTTCGTTTGTAATCCGATTTCAATTCCGTTTGAGTTTTCAGATTCCTCTCTTCGTCCTCTTCATTTTGGTACCGAGTTTCTGCGTTTCCGTTGAAGTTATGGCCAGGTCGAGCATCCCCCTTATATGTCCGGTCCCGTCGCTCAGATTCCGGTGAATCTGATGGTGTCCGAGTGTAGCCTGCGTCGTTGTGATTCCGAATCTTCTTTCGGATCGTCAATCGGGTTAGTAACGAATAAATTATGAATTTATTCGTTTTCAGTATTGCGATTTGGCCTAAATTGACCTTAGGCTTGTCAAAATGGATAATTGGAAATTCCATTATGCTCGTTACAATATTCTGGTGATTATGGGCTATTTGTTTGATGAGATCTGATGACAGTTGGGTTGAGAAACTGCCTGCGGGCAAAAGGTTATTCTGATGAATTTTAATTAATTAGTTAAAGATTAATTAATTAAATTGGGAATCTAGAAAACGCTATAAGCTAATTAAATTCAAAGGAATGAATTTAATTGATGTTTGAAGCAAGAAGTTTAATACGAGGAATATGATATTCTCGACAGGTGGTGTTGAAGACGGTAGACTAACTATAGCTTAGTTGCTCAGTGAGCGTATCCAGGTAAGTCTTCGGACTTACTTAGCTTCGATCTGCAGAAACCGTGCCTGAGAGATTTATATCTCACTGTGTTGATATGTGTTGTTGTTTTGAAATGCCTTGTTGTGCTGAAATGTGATTGTTGATATGCATTGAGATGTGTTATGTGTGAAGCATGCTTGATGTGTTTATGATGAAAATGATGTTATGATGTGTAAAGCATGCTTAATGTTGTTGTGATTATTATCATGTCATAATTATGAGAAATGGTTAAATGAACACGTGTTAGCCTATTGAGGCGTGCTATTGAATGACATGATAAGCTTGCTGAAACATGATAATGTATGAGATGATAAGCCTTTTGAGGCATGTGATATGATGATGACTTGTAAAGGTCAAGAGTATGTACAGTGAGTATTTTGCAGTGAATACCGGAGCTCGGCCAAGCACGGATCACCTGCGTTTGTATAAGAATGACACCGAGTCTGATGGACTTCAGGCTCGGGTCGCACACCTAATGAAAATGGTAAATGTTTGCATTAACATGAATGGCAAAATGTTGCATGTGGTTAGGGGTTAAGACCATAACCCACCACGAGAAAGCCTGGCCCGTAGACTTGATCAGTCTGGCTACGACCTAAGAGCAAATGTCTGAATTAACCTAATCTGTGCAATGGTGAGCTCACACCAAAGCCAGAACCGTATAAGCAATGGTTCCGGATTAATGGGTCCGGGATCGAAAATTGTAAATTTCATACTGCATTCACGTGCATCATTCATAAAAGCATGATATCATCTCATGAGCACGGTATATGGTATTTGAATATATTTGTTGTGTTGTGATGTGATGATATAATCTCTCGTGGATAGATTATGATCAGTAGCTAACGGTTTTAAACCGAATCTTTTTAGGTAATGCTGATCATAGGAACGCTTCAGGGATGTCAGCTGCCGGATGTGGACAGCCGGGGCAGTGTTAACCCAAGGGTTGGTTGAACTTGCTTTTGAAAATAATCGCTTGCAAGCGAGTCTTTTGTTGGTTGTGTGCAACTGTGTACACATGTTGATTTCAGGCTGAAGTTTTAAGACACCTGTTCAGGTGTCATGCTTTGAAGTGTCGTTTTGGGATATACATACTAACTGCATGCATGGTTGTTATGTAAATGTTTTCAAAATGACAGGTTGAATGTTTTCATTATTTTTCGTGCTTCTTGTTGCAAGGTCCTATTTGTGAAGTTGTTGTCAGGCTAACTGATGGGACCCACTGTGTGGTCCTTAGCCTAGTGACGTCTTGGGTTACTTAAAACTCGGGTCGTTACAGATTGGTATCAGAGCTTAGGTTGACAACAAGGGCACATGTGACTTGAGATGAGACATGATAGTTCAACCTAACTACAACCCAGTCCGGGTTGGTTTTTAAAGGACATTTAAGTTTTCAAAAGATTTTGGAAATTATTGACATATGGTTTTAATGGATTTAAAATCATATGCATAGTCGGGATTGTGGGTAAAGACACTGCCTTCCACTCCTCAGCGTGACTCCTTGTAAGTGTAGTTCTCTCTCTCTAACTTGTTAAGATCATAGTATTCTTATAGATATCACTATTGTTATAAGTAGTGGATATATATGAAGAGAGAACGATCGTGAATGTTCCGGTTTGTCGAAACCGTGATAAAGGCAACCGTAAGCGTTTTGATTAAGAGACAAGGAAGTTGCAGCTTCATTACGAGTATGTCAATGGGAGCACAATGTGCAAGTGTGTCAGTGGAAGTACGACAAGCTAGAGGTACATTAGAGTATAATGTTTAGAAGTAAGTGGTCGAGGTCAAGTACCTCTACCCATCGAGCTACATGAGATGAGAAGATGCAAGAATATAGCGGTAGAAAGGGATATTGCTACGATAGAAACGCAAGGGCAAGCACAAGTTGTTGAACCCCAAACACTAGAAGTTCCATATGAGGAACAAGAAGGTAGTGAACTTCATTAGAGAAGTGGTTAAGGCCATAAAAAGAAGAGATGTGTTAGTGTTTGCAGGAGCTTATGTAATGCAAGTTGATTGGCGGTTGAACCACATAAACATGCCTTTTGGGGACATTGGAGGGCTAGAAAAGTATAAGATGAAACTTGCAGCAACCTTCATGCCGAACATTGGTGCATATTGGTGGATGAGAAATTGTACAATCATTGTGGATTACGAGACTTTCAAGAGTCGGATTTGGACTAACTTGTACGTTAAAGCCTTTCCTGGAAGCAACATTTGGAGGTTCTCCTATGAGGGAGATGATTTTCACGAGGAGTATACATCGTTGGATGAGAATGCACCACTTTATGATCAATTGATAAGATTGTTTACGATAGGATAAAACGACCTCTTAGTTGGTGTTGTCACCTAAGGTATGACGTTATTGGAGTATTAGGAGAGGAATAATAAAGCTTGAAGCAAGACAAGGCTTTAGGAAAGAGGTGGATTCCTAAACTAGTGGAGGAAAGAGGCAGAAGTCTACTCCAAGTTTCTTGAACCTGCGAGTACGAGACGTGTGAGTCAAGAAACAAGGCCTTCTCCATAACCATGATCATAAGAGAAATTGGAGGGAAGAACATTTTAAATTGTGGAGACCTAAACTATTACAAGAAGGACTGATCAAAAAGTCCAACTACATGTTTCAAATGTAGTTAACCTAGAGATATGATAAAGTTTGTGAGGCTAGGGGATAATGTTAACTCAAGGATCTTGTCCTAATGTGAGAGGAGGAGAAAGTCAAAGTTTACGTGGAAACTAGGCAAGTAAAGTAGCCAACCGATATCCTTATTACCAGATTGGATAATGATGACGTGATTCTAGGCATCGATTGGATGATCAAGTATATGGATAAGATAGATGCGGAAATGCTAACAATAATGATGTTAGCCAAAGATGATACTTATCATGTGTTCAAAGGAAGTGAGCTACAAGACCCGCTAGTGATGATCTCTGCAATGAAAGCAAGTAAGCTGGTAAGGAAAGGATGTGAAGCATATTTATGTTATGCTTTGGAGAAAGAAGGAAAGATTTGATTGAAATACATTCCAGTTGCACGCGAGTTTAAGGATGTTTTTCAAGATGAATTACCTGGATTGCCACCTACTAGGCAAGTTGACTTTAGAATCGATCTAGAGCCTGGAACTAGACCAATTTCTAAAGCTCCGTACAGGATGTCACATGTGGAAATGCTTGAGTTGAAGAAGCAATTGGAAAAATTGGCAGATAAAGGATTTATTCGGCCAAGTGTATCATCATGGGGAGCGCCAGTATTGTTCGTGAAGAAAAATGGATGGTACATTGGGGATATGTATCGACTATAAAGAACTGAAAAGATGATGATTAGAAACAAGTATCCACTTCCACGAATTGAGATTTGTTAGATCAGTTGCAAGGATCAAAGGTGTTCTCCAAGATAGACCTACGGTCAGGCTATCACAATTTGAAGATTCAAGAAGATGATATCCATAAGACAACATTCAGGACTCGGTTTGTTGTGGTCTTTATCGATGACATATTGGCTTATTCACGAAGTAGTGAAGAGCATGCAAAGCATTTGAAAGCAGTTCTTCAAGTATTGATGAAAGAGAAGCTTTATGTCAAGTTGTTCAAGTGTGACTTCTGGATGAATGGAGTAACATTCTTAGGACACGTGATCACTGCAGATGGAATCAGAGTTGACTCATCCAGGATTGAAATTATGCTAGCATGGGAACCCCCAAGAACGTCAGAGAGATACATAGTTTCCTAGGATTAGCGGGATACTATAGACGTTTTGTAAAAGGGTTTTCCATCGTAGCAAGACCTATGACCAACCTATTTCAGAAAAAGGCAAAGTTTGTATGGACTGACAAGTGTCAAGCAAGCTTTGAAGAGATAAAGAAGAGGTTGACTACTGCACCTGTGTTAGCTCAGCCGAATGGAACACTAGAGTTCATTGTTTACAGTGATGCATCTAAAATGGACTGGGGATGCGTTCTAATGCAGAATGACAATGATATCATATGCATCTAGACAGTTGAGGCAGTATGAGCAAAACTACCCAATACATACCTTAGAGTTAGCAACGGTACTTCGTTCACAGAAAATTTGGTGGCACTGCTTACTTGGAACAACATGCATGATTATGACACATCATAAGAGTTTGAAGTGCATATTCACTTAGGAAAAGTTGAATATGAGACAAAGAAGATGGTTGAGATAATAAAGGTTTATAATTTGGATATATTATATCATCTTGACAAGGCTAAAGTCGTGGCCGATGCTCTGAGAAAGAAGTAGGTTCAAGAAGAAGGTGATTGCTCGTTTGACTGCACAATCTAAGATACAAAAAGATATGATTTATAGTGGTAGAGAGAAATATGGGTTTAGAAAGACCAAGGGTATTTGTATACCTTGGAGATCATGCCTAGCTGGATGGAAGAGATCCAACATAAACAACTAAGTTCCTTGATCTGACCAAGGTGAGGTCAATGATCACGAATGATGAAAGTTCAGATTCTTTATCAACGATGCAATATGATTGGATATCAAGGAAGAATATGTGTGCCTCAAGATGATGAGTTTAGAAAAAAATATTCTTGCTGATGTTCATACAGCACCATAATCGAATAAGATATATCAGGATATTAGATCATACTTCTGGTGGAAAGATATGAAGAAGGATAATTATAGGGTTGTGGCGTGTTGTCAAACATGTCAACAAGTTAAGATTGAACACCAAAGGCCAGGAGGAGAACTCCAATCATTGGAGATACCGGAGTGGAAATGGGAACACATCACCATGGATTTTGTAACCAGTCTACGTAGTAGTAAGGGTTATGACTCCATATGGGTGGTGGTTGATCGATTAACAAAGACTGCAAGATTTATTCCTATCAAGGAAACTTGGGTTGTGAACAAGTTAGCAGTGGAATTCGTGAATCAGATAGTCAGATTACATGGAGTTCCTAAGACCATAGTTTCAAATTGAGATGGACGATTTACTTCCAAATGTTGGAATCGAATACATATAGTAATGAGAACCAAGTTAAATTTTACAATAGAGTTTCATCCACATTCGGATGGTCAGTCAAAAAGGATTATTCAAACCTTGAATGACTTGTTGGGGTCTTGTGTACTTGATTGGGGCTAGTATGGCCACATCATTTACCATGAGCCGAGTTCATTTACAACGAAATTTGTCATGCATTCATTGGGATGGCACCATATGAAGCATTGTACGAAAGGAAATGTCGAACCCCATTATGTTGGGATGAGCCTGCCGATGTCTTTGATACGGCTCCAGACAAAGTTAAAAGTGATATTGAAAAAGTTGCTTTGATTCGAGAAAGGATGTTGGCTGCACAGAGTAGACAAAAATCGTATGCTGATAAGCGCCGACGTCCGCTAGAGTTTGAAACAGGGACACGTGTTTGGCTGAAAGTTTCACCGACTCGTGGAGTCAAACGGTTTGGTATCAAGGGGAAGTTAAGTCCTCGGTATATTGGACCGTTTGAGATTTTGGAAAAAGTTGGTAAAGTGGCTTATCGTTTAGCATTACCGCCAACAATGCATGAAGTTCATCCAGTGTTTCATGTATCACAACTAAGAAAATATCAACCAGATCCGATCCAATAACTCAGCTATGATGCTATCGAGATAGAGCCTGATCAGACCTATGCCGAGTTCCCTAAGGCCGTGTTAGATAGAAAGATAAAGAAGTTAAGGAATAAAGAAAGTCCATTAGTGAAGATCCAGTGGTCCCGAAGGGGAATGGAAGAGGCTACATGGAAACAGTTGAACACATGGAGAGAAATTATCTAGAGGTGTTTAGCTCTTTGATCAATGATTGGGACAAAAGCAAAGAGTAGTACCTAACTTTCCCACTAACTAATGTGCTTATATGGTTCTATGTTTATATGATTTATGTGTGTGTGAATTGATTTGTGTTTGCTAACATAGGAAGTGATAGACTTTCCTAGTATGAGCATGATGACCCCGCTAACGTGATAATAATCTATGCTTGCACGAAATGCAAAGATAGAATAATTATGTGATTGACAGATTCAGTCTTCTGATGAGCTGTGTACTAAAGTTTCGGGACGAAACTTTTTTTTAAGGGGTGTGTGATGTAAAAGCTAGAATTTTCTAATCCTAATCAAGGATGATTAAGGGTGATTAAGTTAATCATCGATGTTAATTGACCCATAAATCGCGAATAGTGTGTAGATGACGAGTATAAATTCCACCATTATGATTTGGGTGTAAATTTGGACTTATGGGGAAATTTTCACTTTTTCCTCCGGGGAATAATTTTTACCCTCTGGTATTATTTGGAGCATTTGGGAGCTTCAATTAATAAAATTGCAGTTGAGAGAAATGATCAGGACATCGGATATGTTCTAGATATGAAATAACATGGAAAGGCAAAATGGTCAAAAGAGTCGCTATTTCGTTTCTTAGCGGCTAAGAAAGACGGCTTAGGAATATGCGTTTTCCGAGAAAGTTGCGGAATAATTATCCACACAATATGTCAGATTTATTATTCCAATTTCGAGAAGTTTGGAGAAGGGGCTCAAACCGCCTTCGGATCGGTTAAAGGATAACTATCGACTTTGCTAAAGGATAATTATCGTCTTCGCTATAAATAGCGGAAATTCATTTATTAATTCATTTCCTTTCACGTTTCCTCGTAAAAGCTCTGATTTCTCTCAACCTTCAAATTCAGATCTACTCTTCGTTTGTAATCCGATTTCAATTCCGTTTGAGTTTTCAGATTCCTCTCTTCGTCCTCTTCATTTTGGTACCGAGTTTCTGCGTTTCCGTTGAAGTTATGGCCAGGTTGAGCATCCCCCTTATATGTCCGGTCCCGTCGCTCAGATTCCGGTGAATCTGATGGTGTCCGAGCGTAGCCTGCGTCGTTGTGATTCCGAATCTTCTTTCGGATCGTCAATCGGGTTAGTAACGAATAAGTTATGAATTTATTCGTTTTCAGTATTGCGATTTGGCCTAAATTAACCTTAGGCTTGTCAAAATGGATAATTGGAAATTCCATTATGCTCGTTACAATATTCTGGTGATTATGGGCTATTTGTTTGATGAGATCTGATGACAGTTGGGTTGAGAAACTGCCTGCGGGCAAAAGGTTATTCTGATGAATTTTAATTAATTAGTTAAAGATTAATTAATTAAATTGGGAATCTAGAAAACGCTATAAGCTAATTAAATTCAAAGGAATGAATTTAATTGATGTTTGAAGCAAGAAGTTTAATACGAGGAATATGATATTCTCGACAGGTGGTGTTGAAGACGGTAGACTAACTATAGCTTAGTTGCTCAGTGAGCGTATCCAGGTAAGTCTTCGGACTTACTTAGCTTCGATCTGCAGAAACCGTGCCTGAGAGATTTATATCTCACTGTGTTGATATGTGTTGTTGTTTTGAAATGCCTTGTTGTGCTGAAATGTGATTGTTGATATGCATTGAGATGTGTTATGTGTGAAGCATGCTTGATGTGTTTATGATGAAAATGACGTTATGATGTGTAAAGCATGCTTAATGTTGTTGTGATTATTATCATGTCATAATTATGAGAAATGGTTAAATGAACACGTGTTAGCCTATTGAGGCGTGCTATTGAATGACATGATAAGCTTGCTGAAACATGATAATGTATGAGATGATAAGCCTTTTGAGGCATGTGATATGATGATGACTTGTAAAGGTCAAGAGTATGTACAGTGAGTATTTTGCAGTGAATACCGGAGCTCGGCCAAGCACGGATCACCTGCGTTTGTATAAGAATGACACCGAGTCTGATGGACTTCAGGCTCGGGTCGCACACCTAATGAAAATGGTAAATGTTTGCATTAACATGAATGGCAAAATGTTGCATGTGGTTAGGGGTTAAGACCATAACCCACCACGAGAAAGCCTGGCCCGTAGACTTGATCAGTCTGGCTACGACCTAAGAGCAAATGTCTGAATTAACCTAATCTGTGCAATGGTGAGCTCACACCAAAGCCAGAACCGTATAAGCAATGGTTCCGGATTAATGGGTCCGGGATCGAAAATTGTAAATTTCATACTGCATTCACGTGCATCATTCATAAAAGCATGATATCATCTCATGAGCACGGTATATGGTATTTGAATATATTTGTTGTGTTGTGATGTGATGATATAATCTCTCGTGGATAGATTATGATCAGTAGCTAACGGTTTTAAACCGAATCTTTTTAGGTAATGCTGATCATAGGAACGCTTCAGGGATGTCAGCTGCAGGATGTGGACAGCCGGGGCAGTGTTAACCCAAGGGTTGGTTGAACTTGCTTTTGAAAATAATCGCTTGCAAGCGAGTCTTTTGTTGGTTGTGTGCAACTGTGTACACATGTTGATTTCAGGCTGAAGTTTTAAGACACCTGTTCAGGTGTCATGCTTTGAAGTGTCGTTTTGGGATATACATACTAACTGCATGCATGGTTGTTATGTAAATGTTTTCAAAATGACAGGTTGAATGTTTTCATTATTTTTCGTGCTTCTTGTTGCAAGGTCCTATTTGTGAAGTTGTTGTCAGGCTAACTGATGGGACCCACTGTGTGGTCCTTAGCCTAGTGACGTCTTGGGTTACTTAAAACTCGGGTCGTTACAGATTGGTTGAAGATTATGGTTAAGATGATGATAGAATGAGCCTTACGTTGAGATTGAACCCTGAGAGTTGTGTTTACTGAATAACCGTATAGGTGAACAATAAGGATATAAATACTCTAGCGCGGGGGGGGGGGGGTAAATAGAGTATTTGAACTTTTCACAATATCGTATATCAAGGCTTTGAAACTAATTTAAAGGCCTTGAAGTCGATCTATGCTCTTTGTGACAAAGCTGGATTTCATGGCTTTGAAAGGGATTTCAAGGCCTTGAACTTTGAAACCTGCAAAGCAACGTTAGTCACAATTTAAGCAGTAAAGTGCGGAATGAAAAGATCGACACGGCAATATGTTTACGAAGTTCAGCTCTAACAGCCTACGTCTCCTGTTAGCATGAAATATTGTGATATTTTAGGCACGTTTTCTAAACGTATTTGATTCATATTGATAGTCTTTGATTGAACTTTGTGCATATGTGAGCTAGTATTACCTATATTGTCGATATGGATGTCTACACTAGTTCTATGTTGATTATAGGTGATTTGGAGCTATTTCCGAACGGAATCGAACAAAGGAGAGTTGAGTTGATATGTCCATGGATTGAGGACATTCTTTGGAAGCAAATTGGAGTTTTAGCTTGAGGAATGCACGAGTTTAGGGAAGAATCACGTTCTTGCCCTAAACCACGCTCTAAATTACGACCGTATTACGTTCCACGTTCATTTCCACGACCGTGGATTTAGAGTCAGAAATTCATGTTCATTCCAGAGGATTACACGGCCGTGGAACATATGGTGCAAACCGTATTTGTTTCCACGCTCTAAATTACGGTCGTGGAACACTTCCACGACCGTGATCTTGGCAAATCTTTTCGCCACACTTTGAAGCCACGATCTTTTAAAGATTGGGCCGGGCCGACATTCTACCCTGCACTATAAAAAGACGGACGAAGCAAGAATCCGACACGCTCGCTTAGCCCCGCTTACCCTCATTCATCATCCTTACACACGCTTACACTTCGCTTAGCTTGCTTGGAATCATTGACATCTCTTTGGGAGATCGAAGTTCGTGTTTGGCAATTCCTCTAATCTCGCACTTTTGGTGGAGATTGCTGTTGAGATCTCCGGATTGGCGGAAGATCGAAGTTCTTGGAAGATTTTGCAAGAAGATCTCTCTTCTTGTTTAGGTTTGACTCGGAAAACGGATTGACATCCCGTTTTTTCCTTTCTTTCCTAGGATTACGATTGCTTCTTCTATTGTGAATCTTTTGACCTTACTTGCTCTCTTTGTGACTTTGAGATTGAATTGAAGATTATTGAAAATTCTTGAAAGTTTTCATCTTTTTATCTTTTGATTCTTGAATTGATATCAACATGACTGTTATTGGCTAAAAACCCTTAACAATTCTAAGGTGAAGGGTTGATAGTTGTGGCTTAGATGATGATAGATCGATCGCAAACAGATTAGACCCTGAGAGTTAGAGAGACTCGCCGACAACCCTAAACTACGGTCTGTTCTTGAAGTCCACGGCCGTGGAACCTCAAGAACTAACCGTGATTTCCCTTAAGTCTACGAACCTGCTTTTACTTTAATCTAAAGTTAAAGATTTGCTTTAGCTTAGTTTAGACTTGTCTTTTCTAGGTGGTAGTGAAGCCTCAACAACCTCTACCTCGATTGTGAGTGTCACAACCTCAATCGGTTAAGTTAGTCTTGATCCTTGGGTTATAAGTTTGGGTATTTGACACTAATTCTCATCTCTAGAATCCTTCTATATTGAGCCTCAACAACCTGTATAGAGAGTGCCCTGTACGTGAGTTATATAAGGTTTTTTGGAACTTCACCGTACGATTACCTTACATTAGTATACCTTTGCATATCTCAACTCTGTCTTTACATCATCAAGTATATCTTGAATCGATTGCCACAGCTGGATACCTGGATCTTTAGGATTGTTGTTTTCCCAATATTTGCAAAACTCCCATATTTACTTGCTTGATAATCTGCAATCGAGTTCGTTCCCCCCAAATCCCTGTGTTCGATACTCTGGAATTCTTGCTTAACTACGTCGATCCGTACACTGCGGGTTCGCTGCCTGATTCTAGTTTTATAAATTTAAAACTTATTTGCACACACCTCTAGGGGCGAACAAGTTTTTGTCAAGCTTGGGAGCTTGCTCTCGTTATTTGATATCTCTTTGAGTGCATGCGCAGGTCTAGGAACACCGAAGATCTCTTACCTCTTGATCAAGAGCTAGAGAAAACCTTGAGGCAAAAGCGCAAGGAAAAGAAGATGGCTGAAGAACACGAACGTGATCTTCAAACGGAGTTGGCGGAGAAGGAAGCTCAACTCCGATGGAATGAGACTCTCCGCCAGGATGAGATGGATCGTCATCAATCTCAAGTTAACAGTCTACAAGACATGATCTTCCAAATGAGGATAGAGATGAGCGACCTTAAGAATAAGGGAAGCAAGAAATCCTCAAGAAGGAGATCAAGGTCTAGAAGAAAAAGCCACTCATCCGCTGATGATAGTGACTCTTCCATGCCACCGTTAGAAGAGATTGATCCCACGATCAATATGAATCCTTTCCATCCACAAGGAGCTGCTAATCGCCGCATTCCACCTAGGAATGTGAGAGTCGAACGTGTGGATAATGAGCCAAGAACTCTTGGCCAGCGGATGGATCCAACACAACAACCACGCCGCTTGGGTGTGAAATTTGATGCTGAAGATGTGCAAGGGTTTAGCTTTAACCCTCAAGTTATCACTCTTGTTCGCCAAAGCCAATTTGGCGGTACAAGCACTGAATCTCCACACCAACACTTGCAAAACTTTGAGTGTATGATGGAGACGATGAGACCGAAGAACGCTACTACCAACAGCTATAAGCTCAAACCTTTCTTTTTCTCTTTGAAAGGGAAAGCGTTGTCATGGTATCAAGCTCTTCCCAATGGGAAACTAGACACGTGGGAAGACCTTTCTGCGGAGTTTCTCACCAAATTCTTTCCGCCCTCCAAAACGGTGGAAATTAGAGGTAAGATTAATGCCTTTTCAATGAGACCTAACGAAAGCTTGTTTCAATCTTGGGAAAGGTTTCAGGACTTGCTCTTGGATTGCCCTCATCATGACATATCCAAACTTGCCTTGCTGGAGATCTACTACAAGGGGCTGGATGCGGGAACGCAATTCAACCTCCAATCCCTCTCATGTGGAACGTTCATGAACATGAGAGAAGATGACGCTTGGGACTTCATTGAGAAGCAAGCAAGAGTCATAGAGAAGTATTCCCACCGGAAAGCGGAGGGAAATCGCGTGGAGCAAGGAGCGAAGCTCACACATGAAGCTCAAAATCAAATTTTCTCCCTCAACAATGAGATCAAAGAGTTGAAGGAGACTATCAAGACCAACTTCCCAAAGCAACAAGAGAAGGATGTTGGCTATTTGGGCAACAACAATGGCGGTGATAACACCAACCGCAACAACAATAACCGGAACAATAACCGGAATAACAATTGGAATGGAAACAACAACAACCGGAACAACAACAATTGGAACAACAATAGGGGTTCAAACAACAACAATTGGCGCTCCAATCAACAAAATTCCGGTAACTCCTATCCTTTCAATTCTAATTCGCTAACTCCACCTTCCTCTTCCTCTACTCCTTTGAAAAGCCAGGGGCAATCATCTAATGGAGGAAACAATACGGGAAAGGAGAAGTCCGATCCCATGTTGGAAACAATCTTGGGAAAGCTTCAAGGATTGGAGAACCGCCTCATCAAGGTTGATGATCAAGTCTCTAAGGTTGACAAAGCTCAAAAAGTTTTGGAAAACCAATTGTTCAACCACGCGGAGGAAGTCCCTAGAAATCAAGGGAAACTTCCAGGAAAGACGGAGGACAACCCTAAGGGAAGGGTAATGGCGATTACAACTAGGAGCGGAGTGACCACCACTGATCCGCAGCCTACGTTCGTTGAAGTCCCCGTAGAGAAGGACAAAGGAAAGGGGAAGGAGAAGGAAGATGTCTATGTTCCTCCTCCAGCTTACAAACCTCCCCTACCGTTCCCTCAATCTAGAGCGCGAGCACGCCTAGACAAACAATTCGGTAAGTTCATAGAACTCATGAGCAAGCTGCATATTAATATACCCTTCATTGATTCTATTGTAGGTATGCCGGCTTATGGCAAGTTCTTGAAGGAGCTTCTCTCTAACAAGAGGAAGCTAGAAGATTTCGGTGAGGTCAAGATGAGTTCGGATTCCTCGGATCTCATCAAAACTATGAAGGAGAAAATGCCCCCAAAGTTGAAGGATCCAGGGTCATTTTGCATTCCCATTGGAGTGGGAGATGTCACATACGACGCTTTATGTGACTTGGGAGCAAGTGTGAGCATCATACCACTTGCATTATATAGGAAGATCGGTTTAGGCGATCCTAAACCGGTCAAGATGACGTTATACATGGCGGATCGATCCATCACTCGCCCCGTCGGTATTGTAGAAGACGTCCCGGTCAAGCTAGGTAAATTCTTTGTCCCCATTGATTTTGTCGTGCTTGACATTCCTGCAGATAGTCCGGTCCCGATCATACTCGGAAGACCGTTTCTTGCAACTTCCGGCTGCATGGTCGATTGCAAGAATGGAAGACTCGCTTTTGATATTGGAGAAGAGAAAGTAGAGTTCGTTCTTTCCACTCTAGTAAAGGAGCCAATCTTTGACGAGGATATTTACGATATCCAAGATGAAGAAGGTTTGTCTAGGGAGGAGGTAAGTGCGATTCTCTTTAACGATCCTTTACAAAAGGTTATCACTATGAGTCTAACCAATGTAGGGGAAGAAGAAGAGTGCAAGGAGGAAATTGAAGCCTTGGAAGCACAAGAAGAGATGTATGAACTAGAGTTTGAGAAACTCCACGATGAGGCTGAGAATGTAAGAATCCACGGTCATACCCTGTATTCCACGACCGTGGATTTCACAACCAAAATCGACCTCCATTCCAGGGGATTACACGGCCGTGGAACACATGGAGAGGCCGTAATTCTGACCGTGGAAGAGGGTGATCGGCTTACTTCTTCAACTTCTTTTGATTCTTCTCCAAACCACTCAACAACCTTAGAAACTTCTAAGGAAACGTCGGATGCCCCTCAAGGACCATTGGAAGCTCCGAAAGTGATGGAACTCAAACCACTTCCTACTCATCTAAGGTACGCTTTTCTTGGATCTAATTCTACCTTTCCGGTCATTGTTAGCTCCGAACTAAGCATAGATGAACATGAACAGCTCATGATAGTCCTTAGGAAACATAGAAAAGCCATAGGCTACACTATCGAGGACTTAGTAGGAATTAAACCCTCCCTATGTATGCATAAGATACTAATGGAGGAGGATTTTAGAACTTCAAGACAACCTCAAAGGCGGTTGAATCCGACCATGAAGGAGGTTGTCAAGAAGGAAATTCTTAAACTTCTTGATGCAGGTATCATCTATCCTATCTCCGATAGCAAGTGGGTGAGTCCAGTTCAAGTAGTTCCGAAGAAGGGGGGAATTACGGTCATCACCAACAAAAACAACGAACTCATTCCTACCCGAACCGTGACTGGATGGCGAATGTGCATAGACTACCGCAAGCTCAACAACGCAACGCGGAAGGATCACTTTCCCTTACCATTCATCGATCAAATGCTTGAAAGGTTAGCACAACATTCACATTTTTGCTACCTTGACGGTTATAGTGGTTTCTTTCAGATTCCGATACATCCGGACGATCAGGAGAAGACCACATTCACGTGCCCTTGGGGTACGTTCGCCTATAGGAGAATGCCGTTCGGGCTTTGCAACGCCCCAGCCACCTTTCAACGGTGCATGATGGCCATCTTCTCCGAGTACGTAGAGAAAATCATGGAAGTCTTTATGGACGACTTCTCCGTATACGGTTCCTCTTTTAACGATTGCCTTTCAAACCTTTCTCTTGTTTTACAACGTTGTGAAGACACTAACCTAGTTCTTAATTGGGAGAAGTGTCAATTCATGGTTAAGGAAGGAATCGTATTAGGTCACTTAGTCTCTAGTAGAGGGATAGAGGTAGACAAGGCTAAGATAGAGACCATAGAGAAACTTCCTCCCCCAATTTCGGTGAAAGGGATAAGAAGTTTCCTAGGACATGCTGGATTTTATAGACGTTTCATTAAAGACTTTTCTAAGATATCAAAACCTCTCACTAATCTATTGATGAAGGATGCGGTTTTTGAGTTTTCGCAGGAATGTTTAGATGCGTTTAACACCATTCGGCAAGCTCTAATTTCAGCACCTATTATCCAACCTCCGGATTGGACTCTTCCCTTCGAGATTATGTGCGATGCTAGTGACGTAGCTATTGGATCTGTTCTTGGACAACGAAAGGAAGGGCGAACCCATGCCATATACTACGCTAGCAAGACGCTAGACGAAGCTCAGCTCAACTACGCCACTACAGAGAAAGAGTTTCTAGCCATTGTCTACGCTATTGACAAGTTTCGCTCTTATCTTGTAGGTGCAAAGGTGATTGTCTACACGGATCATGCTGCGATCCGGTACCTCCTTGCGAAGAAAGACGCGAAGCCAAGGCTAATTAGATGGATTCTTCTCCTACAAGAATTCGATCTTGAGATCCGCGACAAGAAAGGTTCAGAAAATTCTGTTGCGGATCATTTGAGTCGCCTCACACATCTAGGGGACGACCATCTACCCATTGATGACTCCTTTCCGGACGAACACCTACACATCATAGAGGAGTGCGTCAACGAGATCTCCAAAGGTAACGAACCATGGTTTGCTGATTTTGTTAACTATTTGGTTTGCCAGGAGATACCGCCCGGACTGTCCTACGCACAAAGGAAGAAGTTCTTTAAGGACGTCCGGGAATACTATTGGAACGATCCTCTCCTCTTTAAGAGAGGTCCGGATGGCATCATCCGGCGATGTGTGCCGGAAGATGAGATGCAAAGTGTCATCCGCCATTGTCATTCACTACCTTGTGGAGGACATGCTAGTTCGAACAAGAGTAGCGCAAAGGTATTGCAATCTGGATTCTATTGGCCTACTTTATTTAGAGATGTGCAATCCTTTGTCTCTTGCTGCGATGCTTGTCAAAGAACAGGCAATATTTCTAGAAGGAACGAGATGCCCCTCAACAACATCCAAGAGGTGGAGATTTTCGACGTTTGGGGAGTCGATTTCATGGGACCATTCCCATCTTCTTGTGGAAACCAATACATACTATTGGCGGTAGACTACGTTTCTAGATGGGTGGAAGCAATTGCCTCTCCCACAAATGATGCCATGGTGGTGGTTAAGTTCTTCAACAAGACCATCTTTCCGCGATTTGGAACACCAAGGACAATCATTAGTGATGGAGGTTCTCATTTCATAGCCCGTCGCTTTGAAGCTCTTCTAGCTAAGTATGGGGTTACTCACAAGATCGCTACCCCTTACCACCCACAAACGAGTGGACAAGTTGAGATCTCAAATAGGGAGATCAAGGGAATTCTAGAGAAGACGGTTTCAAGGACTAGGAAGGATTGGTCCTTGAAACTAGATGATGCATTATGGGCGTACCGGACTGCGTACAAGACTCCCATAGGAACCACACCATACAACCTTGTGTATGGGAAGTCTTGTCATTTGCCGGTAGAGCTGGAGCACAAAGCGTTTTGGGCTATCAAGTGGCTGAATTTCGGCATGAAGGAAGCGGGAGAGAAGCGTCTCCTAGACATCAAAAAACTGGATGAACTTCGCTTGAACGCCTATGAAAACACTAAGATCTACAAGGAAAGAGCAAAGCGTTGGCATGATAAGCATATCATTCCAAAGGACTTCAAAGAAGGGGATCAAGTTCTCCTCTTCAATTCAAGACTTCGCCTCTTTCCAGGTAAGCTTAAATCCCGTTGGACCGGACCTTTTCTAATTAAACGTATTTTCCCCCATGGTGCAGTTGAAGTATGGGGTGAAGCTAGCGGAAGTTTTAAGGTGAACGGTCAACGACTTAAGAAGTACACACCGGAACTCCAAGTTGAGGAGTTTGCGCCTACCGCACTCGAATAAGTGCGAGATTGGTCTAGCTACGGACCTTAAACAAAGCGCTTCTTGGGAGGTAACCCAAGGTATTGCATTCTCGTTTTTGTTTTCGATTCATAGTTTAGCTTAGAATAGAC
This sequence comes from Fagopyrum homotropicum, assembly GCA_033239125.1. NCBI lineage: Eukaryota > Viridiplantae > Streptophyta > Magnoliopsida > Caryophyllales > Polygonaceae > Fagopyrum > Fagopyrum homotropicum. Next base: position 75,613,829 of record BSWB01000008.1, read on the forward strand.
GTTTTCGCTTTATTTTGCCTCGATTTCTTCCGGTATGTTCGTGTTTTTGGTTGTAGGATCGATGGAAAAGGAGAAAGGGGGAATAATGTCGAAGAAGAGCGACGAAATTTGGACTTTGAAGCTTTACAGAAGGTTCCACGGTCTAAATTACGGTCGTCATAGCTACAGTGGCCGTAATTCTCAAAAGCCTTTGAAAAATCACCAAAACCACGGGTCCGTACACTTCCACGGCCGTGGAACACCCCGACAGACCGTGATTTTCAAAATTTTGCCTGCGACTATATAAGCCACATTCTTCACAAAATTACCCAAAAACTTACCCCTTTCCACGCCCTAAACGCCGAAACCTCACGACCTCCTCCAATTCCTCATTTTCTAATCGTTTTCAACGATTCTTCATCCTAAACTGCAGCAAATCCAACCACGAACAAGATCCAAGCGACAAACCGAGCGGAAATCCATCAACAAACTTGCATTTCGGGTTTTTCAATCCGAAAAAGAGGTTTATTCTTTCTTCTTGATTTTCGCGGATTTGGTTCGTTTCTGCTATAGATTTTTAGGAAGAACTGACAAAGACCGGAAGGAATTAGATTAGGACTGCTTGTTGTGGTGATTGTTGGTGAATTTGCTGAGATTCGCAAGATTCTGAGACGAATCACGGTCTCTGGGTAAACCACGGCCGTGGAACCTGAAGAACAGACCGTAATTTTTGGTGAAAAATGGATTTCGTAAGGAGAGTGTCAGGAAGGATAAAGGAGAAGAAGGGAGAGCAGAATAAGAAAAGAAAGGGCAATCCCTCCACCTCTAGGGCACCACCACCCTCATCTCCCTCACTACCATCCTCACCTTCACCTCCATCTTCACCTCCTCACCCTAGCATCCCAACCATACATGAGAACCACCTTGCTGCGTTTGAGAGGATCACGAAGAGGACAGTGATAGGTCCTAGGTATTTGTTGTTGGAGGATCTACATCCTCTCAACATAGTTGATGATCTTACATGGCTCTTGGATAGAGCCGGATTGCTTGTCTTCACGAACATTCGTGAAGACGCCTATGAGGAGATCACCCGGGAGGTTGTGACGTCCTTCAAGCACAGCCACATAGATAGGACCGTCTCCTTCCGTCTCATGGAACAAGACTACCATTTGAGTATTGTTGAGTTTGGGACCATTTTCGAGTTCCATGAGACCTATAACGGTCGATTTCCTAGTGGATTTTACCCCAAGAACTTTTGGGAGGAAGTTGCGATGATATACGCCGACGAGGACCGTTGGCAACCCGCCGATACCAAGGCTAGATTGATGTACCATCTAGCCTTGAAGATAGCACACCGCGTTCTTTCGGAGTGTCTCTTTCCTAGGACGGAGACGCCCCAAAAGATCAAGACGGATGAGCTATTCTTGCTCTATAGCATGCTATACGGTCGCCGTGCAGATTGTGCCACTCTTTTGGCGGCTACGATGAGTAAACTCAAGAATAAGAAGAAGGGGAACATTGGATATGGTGGGATAGTTACCCACATTGCTAGGACATTTGGTGTAGATTTTTCTGCTTGCACCCGTATACCGGCGGTTCCTTTAGGGCTACACGCATTCATGGTTAGGGGACTCATCTTCCCCACACATGGAGGTCCGCCTTATGCGGGCATGCCCTGGGAGAGCAGGACATGCAGGGGTATTGAGTGGCTGCCGGAGTATTCCATTGTGGCGGGACGCCACAATTGGAAGGAGACGTTCGCTGCGATGCATGCGAACAGGCTAGTAGCTCCCCCTTACGTTCCACCACCGGTTGTGGAGGAGGAGGACATGGGAGATCAGTACGAGAGTGGTGGAGGAGCGGAGCACGAGTTTGGCACGTTTCCGGATCAGCCGGAGGCGGCCCCGGATGTACCTAGACGCTCCCCACGTCCGGCTAGAGCCTCAGGCTCGTCATCTCGCCGCGCTAGTGTGAGTGAGAGGCCCACGTGGATGGCCACACCTCCCACATGGTATTCCACCCCACCTCCTTGGTCCACGGAGCAGCCAGCAGCACCACCACCGCCACCAGCACCAGCACCATCCGATGCCCCATCATGGTACAGTCACGCCCCGGGATGGTACGAGCATATGCCGGATTGGGCTACCGGACTTTCAGAGAGAGTAGGAGCGCTAGAGATCCGGGCGGATGCTAGAGACGGACGCTTAGACGACCTTGACCACATGATGAGGGACGTCTACCGCCAGCAGTTTGGGCGGTTCTATGATCCGAGTTTCTCTCCATTCCCACCTCCACCGCCGCCGCAGTGATTGGACGCATGATCGTTTGTTTTAGACATTCCCGCCACCATTTTGTGAGTTTCTTTTTCTTTTCTTCTTTCCTTATTTCTTTTGAACATTAGGGACAATGTTTGTCCTAAGTATGGGGTGGGATGTACTAAAAAGTCTGTAATAACTCTACTCTCTATGTTTGCTTTCATTCGAGACTATCGTTGCATATTCATTATGTGTTGCACGTTTCCTTATTGCATTACATGAAAAATAACTTGAAAAAACCCATAAAAATATGAAAAATTTTGAAAATTTTGTGCTTCTAATGAATTGAAATGATTTCCATGATAATCACTACTTGTGAATTGAGTTTGATGACAATTGCATGCTTAAAAGGATTGTGAATTGAAAAGAATTTGAATGAATAAATTTCACCTCTTTTGCAAGTTTTATAATGTGAAAATATTACCTAAATCATGATAGGAAATTGAAGTTGAAATCACGTTATAAGTTCCTATACTTCTTGTTGAAATGATTAAGGCAATTCAATACCTTCTTTCTTCTTTCTTTGATCATCTAGCTCCTTATTGAAATATTAGCCTCTTTTACCTATCCGGGAATTTGGAGAAGTGAATGAGAAAAAGGCATGTTTGATGTGGGAGGGCCATGAGAGCAATTATTTGCAATCAATTGAATAGAAAGAAATTATAGGTTTGGGGAAGTCAATCATGACGATGAGTAACTCGGCACCATTCACATAGCCGGGTGTTTGTGTCTTGCCAAAGTCGGATTGAGCGATATTCCTAGCGGATTATGGTATGTGTGCTAAGGGTTTGAGGCATCTCTTGAAAAATTTGAGAAACGCCGATCTCCTAGGCTTCGGTTTTTGTGCACCTCTATCCATAACTCCAAAAGTAAAGTCGAAAAGTGAAAAGAAGAGAGCGAAGCTCTAAGTTGAAGTGTTGCGGAAACCACATAAGAAGAAGAAGGTAGTTGTCCACTTTCCCGGATTTATGCACCACTTTCCCTTAAAGTTTTCCCTTCCCTTCCATATTCTAGACCTTTTCTTTGAAAGTCCTTAAGATCAAAAGAATGTTATATGACTTGGTGATCTAAATTGAAGTTTCTTGTGATTGATTTTGATAATGTTTGAAGGTTATAATGCTTGTTTAGAAGTTAAGTTGGTTCATGAATTTTCTTTGCCTTTTACTCTTTGATTAAGTGTGTGAAAGTTTGAAAAACGATTGAAGCAAGGTTTGAGAATGATCTATCCTTTAGAAGTCACATTCATCCAAAAGAAGGTACACATATTTCATCCTAACTCTTGTTTAAAGCTTTTTGAAAGACCTTGCTTAGGGACAAGCAAGTGTTAAGTATGGGGTTATTTGTTAGCATGAAATATTTTGATATTTTAGGCACGTTTTCTAAACGTATTTGATTCATATTGATAGTCTTTGATTGAACTTTGTGCATATGTGAGCTAGTATTACCTATATTGTCGATTTGGATATCTACACTAGTTCTATGTTGATTATAGGTGATTTGGAGCTATTTCCGAACGGAATCGAACAAAGGAGAGTTGAGTTGATATGTCCATGGATTGAGGACATTCTTTGGAAGCAAATTGGAGTTTTAGCTTGAGGAATGCACGAATTTAGGGAAGAATCACGTTCTTGCCCTAAACCACGCTCTAAATTACGACCGTATTACGTTCCACGTTCAATTCCACGACCGTGGATTTAGAGTCAGAAATTCATGTTCATTCCAGAGGATTACACGGCCGTGGAACATATGGTGCAAACCGTATTTGTTTCCACGCTCTAAATTACGGTCGTGGAACACTTCCACGACCGTGATCTTGGCAAATCTTTTCGCCACACTTTGAAGCCACGATCTTTTAAAGATTGGGCCGGGCCGACATTCTACCCTGCACTATAAAAAGACGGACGAAGCAAGAATCCGACACGCTCGCTTAGCCCCGCTTACCCTCATTCATCATCCTTACACACGCTTACACTTCGCTTAGCTTGCTTGGAATCATTGACATCTCTTTGGGAGATCGAAGTTCGTGTTTGGCAATTCCTCTAATCTCGCACTTTTGGTGGAGATTGCTGTTGAGATCTCCGGATTGGCGAAAGATCGAAGTTCTTGGAAGATTTTGCAAGAAGATCTCTCTTCTTGTGTAGGTTTGACTCGGAAAACGGATTGACATCCCGTTTTTTCCTTTCTTTCCTAGGATTACGATTGCTTGTTCTATTGTGAATCTTTTGACATTACTTGCTCTCTTTGTGACTTTGAGATTGAATTGAAGATTATTGAAAATTCTTGAAAGTTTTCATCTTTTTATCTTTTGATTCTTGAATTGATATCAACATGAATGTTATTGGCTAAAAACCCTTAACAATTCTAAGGTGAAGGGTTGATAGTTGTTGCTTAGATGATGATAGATCGATCGCAAACAGATTAGACCCTGAGAGTTAGAGAGACTCGCCGACAACCCTAAATTACGGTCTGTTCTTGAAGTCCACTGCCGTGGAACCTCAAGAACTAACCGTGATTTCCCTTAAGTCTACGAACCTGCTTTTACTTTAATCTAAAGTTAAAGATTTGCTTTAGCTTAGTTTAGACTTGTCTTTTCTAGGTGGTAGTGAAGCCTCAACAACCTCTACCTCGATTGTGAGTGTCACAACCTCAATCGGTTAAGTTAGTCTTGATCCTTGGGTTATAAGTTTGGGTATTTGACACTAATTCTCATCTCTAGAATCCTTCTATATTGAGCCTCAACAACCTGTATAGAGAGTGCCCTGTAGGTGAGTTATATAAGGTTTTTTGGAACTTCACCGTACGATTACCTTACATTAGTATACCTTTGCATATCTCAACTCTGTCTTTACATCATCAAGTATATCTTGAATCGATTGCCACAGCTGGATACCTGGATCTTTAGGATTGTTGTTTTCCCAATATTTGCAAAACTCCCATATTTACTTGCTTGATAATCTGCAATCGAGTTCGTTCCCCCCAAATCCCTGTGTTCGATACTCTGGAATTCTTGCTTAACTACGTCGATCCGTACACTGCGGGTTCGCTGCCTGATTCTAGTTTTATAAATTTAAAACTTATTTGCACACACCTCTAGGGGTGAACATCTCCGTCCTAGGGTTTCTTTACCCTAGGATTTAACTATCTATTATCTGCTCAAAGAGTCCTAGATACAACCTAGAAGAAATCCCGTTCTTCTCTCACTGTAGCCTCAATGCTACGATCTAGTCAACTCTAACCTAGCAATAATAGCCTAGTTACTTCGTAGAGTAACCCACACTCGAGATATGCCAAGAAAGCTCTAGTGTTTTTCTCACTCTAAGGATGTGAACTTTTGTAAGCTAAGAGGAAGAAAAACTTTTGGCACGAATGAAGATGTTTTGATCACTTGAAGACTTAGATGTTTCCGTATAAGTTTCTTGTTTTTCTCTTCAATCGCCATCTTCATTTATAGTCTTCTATGGAGAACTCTTTTAGCCATTGTAAGATACCCGTTGTAACGTTCTTCTTTCTCCATAGAAAACGGTGCTTGGTTGATGTGAAGTAGCATTGTAAGATCTCATATCTTCTTTATCTACTTCTTCTCTTTGACACACGTTGGGAATCTTCAACTTCGTAACTCTTGTCGTTGAAGATCTTTGTTGTTGAAGATCCTAAATCTTCTCTCTTGACTGTGCCGTTGAAGATTTCCCTTAGATTGAGATCTTCTTGCGTGGAATCCGGTTGGAAGATCTTCTCTTATCATCTTGCGTCTTCGGTTAAGATATTTCTGAGATCTTATTGTTGTGGCCGAGATCTTCTCTTCAAATCCGTTTGAAGATCTTCTTGTTGGTTGGCCAAGATCTTCTCTTAAAATCTATTTCAAGATCTTCTTGTTATCCTTGGTAGATATCTTTGGTTTGGTTGTTGAGATATTCGAATCTCATATTTGAAAAGCCTTTAGCCGAATCCTCCTTTGTAATGCTTTTCAAGGCCTCGATGTTTGTCCCTTGAAATGCTTTCCACGACCTCCGTGCTTGTCCTTTGTAATGTGTTTAAAGGCATGCATTATTCCTTTGAAATGATTTTCAAGGCATGCACACATTTAACTAACACAAAACCAAAACATGCAATTTAGAAATACAATCGATATTTGTTAGTTTATAAAACCGCTCATAAAAGTTAAGTCTTCTATCATTTACATAGACAATTCATAATAAAGGTGGAGTTATCAATCACCCCCTTGATGGAAGACAAAACAAATATCATACATACATTTAACGTTAGCGATATACATGCAATAATATCGAAAAAAATGTAGAACGCAGAAATATCGGATCAACATATATTTAAATTCTCCCCCTTTGTCTTTCAACAAGGGAGAAAAACCATTAAAGTACGGGATTTAAAAAGTTATTATAGACCCACAAAATTATTTCCAAAATCAAAAAATAGTTTAAAAAGAGAAGTCCCACAAACGTCTTTCAAGGCCTTGAAATCAAAACCAAGGGGGCTTTGAAATCTATGTCAAGGCCTTGACATCCATTTCAAGGCCTTGAAATCAATTTCAAGACTTTGAAAATCACTCCTGGCTATCCTCCTAAAACTTCTTCCGCCATCTTGATTGAGTAGATCCTTTGCTCATGTCCTTGATATTGGCCTCTAATTGCCGTTTCCTCTCAGCAAGTCGATATTCCTTAATCACTGCATATTACTCAGTAGTTAGAACATGCGTTGGGTAGAGAATGTGTTTGTTCTGCGCGTTGCGTTTACAATTTATGAGCACGTTCTCAACCTTTTCCTGAGTATGTTGTGCAACATCTTCGGTCAGGGGCATGATTTTGCCAATGGTGGTAAGTGTGAGAGCGTTCATGAGGTACATTTGATTAATCTTTGCATTCATCACATACATGACCTCGTGGCTGGCATCCATTCTTCTCATTATATCCAATTGAAAGTCGGACATTTCTCTATTTAGAGATTGCAATTCCAATTCAAATCCATCCAGCCTGATCTTTGAAACGGAAGGAGTTGTGGGAACTATGGGTGACGGTGTCACAACGACTACATTTCCTTTAAGTGTCCATACTCCAGCTAAAGTCTTTTCTACCCTTAATCACTCCAAACATTGTTCGTCTATTTTTCCAGTAGACATTTGTTGGTCTTCAGTGGAAGTGTCTATGGAAAAATGAGCAAACATCTTAGGCAGTAGATTCCCATAAGGGAAAGGGATGGCTCGGGTGGAGTTTATGGTGTGGACCATGTGGTTCAGGATTAAATTAGACAGGTCAACATCCAATCCAAAAATAATCAAGTAGATTGGCTCTAGAGTCTGATCAGTCAACAACTCCCTTGAGTTAGCACGGGGAATTACACATCTAACTAAAATAGTAAAGATAATCTTGGCGTATAAGATTAGAGATGTGTGAGTCAGCTGGCGGGATTTGGAGTTCGGAACTAGAAATTTCTCTTTTGCAAGCCTAATACTCTCAGATCGGGATGGATGTTGGAGGAAAATATTTGTCGGAAGCCCTAAAATTTCGCTCAATATAGTAGGAGTGAGAGAAATTTGTGTACCTTTAACCATGGTATCGAGGGTGAGGGTTCCTTTTTCCCTTTTGGTTGAGAGGTTGACATAAAACAACCTTGTGAGTCTGGTGAACGCGTCTCTTGGGTTGAGGACTTTCTAGATGGAGCAATTTTTTAGCATCGAGACACATGGAAGCTGAAGCGTTTCAAGGAACTCCATGTAACCCAAATCGCACATGCATAGTGGGAGATTATGAAATCCATCTAGCCATGTTCCGGTGGCTTTGAAGTTGATGAACCAGGTGGTTGGTAGCCCGGTGTGCGGTAAAATCTCAACATCTTCTGGAAAATGTTGTTCTTCGGATGTAGAGGAGATATGGGTTGTATTTGCTCTGTGAGTCAAAGAAAGACGGTTCGAGTTTCTCTTTGGAGCCATGGATTAGTTTGTGTGAGCAACCGAAAGATTTTTGGAAGAGGAGTAAAGCATGTGGGTATTGTAAAGCGTTGAAGAAGGAAAGAGATAAAAGAGGAGGGGGGATTGTATTTAAAGGAGGTATGTCAAATTAATTTATGGCATGTAAAGATCTTGAGAGAATCAAGGTCTTGAAAACCGAAATTGGTTTGCATGTTATCGTAATAAATCACAACCACTTTTCAAAAAGATTTGAATTTGAAAACAAAATCTTTTAAAATCATTTTATAAATCATTCCTTAAAATAATTTAATAATCAATTATCTAAAAAGATAATAACCATTAAACCGATTCGTGATAATCAATATCGCCCTTGAAATCCGTTTTGAGACCTTGGATTGCATTTCAAGGCCTTAAAATGAAAAATTGGGATATATTATAAGGAGGAAATAAAACGATTAACTCCCCCTAAATTAATGTTTTCTTGTTCAACATACCAAGCTCCAATCTTATCAAGTTGAATCGATCTTCAGTATAGGCTTAGTAAATTATATCTGCAAGCTGCAAGTTAGTCGAGATAAAAGATATCGAAAAATCACCTTTTTTCAACATGATCACGTATGAAGTGATGTCTTACGTCGATATCCTTTGTTCTTGAATGTTGTACATGATTTTTAGTAATCGAAATAGCTCTAGTATTATCACATTTAATAGGTATACCTTTAAGATCAAATCCAAGATCACGAAGTTGTTGAGCTATCCATAGGATTTGTGCACAACAGGCTCCGACAACTATATATTCGGCTTCGGCTTGGATAGGGCGACGGAAATTTTGCTTCTTGGAGTGTCAACTGATTAGGGATGACCCTAAGAATTGACAACATTCAGAAGTTCTCTTTTTATCAACCTTATAGCCTGCAAAGTCAACATCTGAATGGCCAACGAGGTGAAATGAGTTTTGACGTGGATACCATAACCCTAAGTACTTAGTGTCATTGAGATACCGAAATATCCTTTTCACACCTATCAAGTGAGACTCTTTGGGATCAACTTGAAATCTTGCACACATGCACACACTCGATACTCCTTTTGAACAACACTTTTACCATCCTTGTCTTGATCAAGTGAAAGTGTGGAACTCATAGGAGTTTTTGCTACCTTGGATAGATCCATTTTATATTTCTTCAGCATGTCCTTGGTATACTTGCTTTGATTAAGAAAAATTCCTTTCTTTGCTTGTGTGACTTGAAGACCAATAAAAAATTTAACTCTCCCATTAAGCTCATCTCGAATTCCCTACACATAATATCTGAAAATTCCTTGGATAGAGAATCGTTAGTAGCACCAAATAATATATCATCAACATAGATTTGTACTACTAATAAAACGTTGCCTGTGGTTTTGACAAACAAAGTTTTGTCAATCAAACCTCTTTTGAAATCATTTTCAAGGAGATACTTGGACAATCTTTCATACCAAACTAGACGAGCTTGCTTAAGACCATAAAGAGTTTTGTCTAATTTAAAAACATGATCCGGAAATTCATCATTTTCAAAAACAGGAGGTTGAGCAACGTAGACCTCTTCTTCTAACCTGACAACCGGAGCAAAATTTTCCTCATAATCAATACCTTCTTTTTGGTTATAGCCTTGAGCTACATGTCGTGCTTTGTTTCGAATGACCTTGCCATTTTCATCCAACTTGTTTCGAAATACCCATTTTGTGTAAATGACGGATTATTGCTTAGGTCTAGATGTGAGGGCTAGACTTTGTTTCTCTTAAATTCATTCAGCTCATTTTGCATGACCATGATCCAATCAGGTTCTTGAAGTGCTTGAACGTAGTTCTTGGGCTCTATAAGAGACACGAACGCTGAAAAAGCACACAAGTTGTTACCCTAGATCGGGTTTGAACTCTTTCTTTTGGATCTAAGATCACATTCTCTGGTGGATGGTATGAAGAATGTTGAAACTTTCTTCTTTTGAAGGTTGTAATAGATCCTGAAGATTGAGGCTCGTTTGCCCGACTAGATTTAGGTACCGTTGGATTATTGCCTTTGGATCCTATGTCAAGGCCTTGAAGTTGGGTTTCAAGGCTTTGAAACTGACTTCTAGTAGATCTATTTGTCGTTTCAAGGTCTTGAAGATGCGTTTCAAGGTCTTGAGATTGTTGTCCGGTATCTTGAATATGTTCTTGCATATTCTTTTCTTGAGCTTTAAGATCTTCTTCTCCATCAGAATTATGATCTCCATGTTGATTAAGATTCAAATCTGCAAAACTTTCACTCAAAGTATCATCATTGCTTTCATCAAAACTGACATGAATACTTTCCTCAAAAATTTTGGTACGTGTCTTATAAAAACGATAAGCTTTGCTATTTGAAGCATATCCAATGAAGATAGCTTCATCACTACGTGCATCAAACTTAACAAGGTTGTCTTTGCCATTATTATGGCAAAACACGTACATCGTAAGGGTTTAAAATAGAAAATATTAGGTTTTCGTCCCTTGAAGAGTTCGTAAAGAGTTTTATTCAAAATAGGTCGAATTAAGCATCTATTCAAGATGTAATTAGCCGTGTTAATAGTTTCAGCCCAAAAACGTTTTGGTAAACTATTTTCCAAAAGCATAGTCCTAGACATGTCCTCTACGGTGCGGTTCTTACGTTCCACAACCCCGTTTTGTTGAGGTTTTTCAAAGTTTTTCAAAGTTTTGAAAAACTTTTTGGCAAATTCTCTACCATGATCGCTTCTAATAGAGACAATATGTAGGTTTTTCAAAGTTTGCAACTCCTTACAAAGTTTTGAAAACTCAAACAAAGATTCAGATTTTTCCCATATGAATGAGATCCATGTAAAACGAGGAAAATTATCCACAATGACAAGGATGTACTGTATTGAGATTTGACATGCATAGGATCACATAAATCCATACGTAAAAGTTCAATGGGTCGAGAAGAATTTACAACCTTCTTTGGTTTGAATAAACCTCTTGTTTTTTTACCTTCTGTACAAGCCTTACATAGTTCATCTACCTTGAAGTTTAGGTTTGGCAAACCACGTACCAAATCCTTTGAAAGAAGTTTCTTCATCGTATGCATGCTTACGTGACCAAGTCGTCTATGCCAAAGCCTTGGATCGTCAGTCAAGGCCTTGAGACACGTTAGCTTAGTTCTTGAAACTTGGTTAGTGCTCATCGAATAAACATTGTTACATCTAGGAGCAGTAAGCACAAGATCACCCGATATTTTATCTTGAACTTCACATTTATTTGAATAAAAAATCACCTTGTTGCCTTTATCACATATTTGATAGATATTAGGCAAGTTATACTTAAACCGTCAACAAGATAAACATCATCAATAAAGTTAGATGAATTATAACCGATTTTACCAATGCCAATGACGTTACACTTTCCTTTATCACCAAGCGTAATGGTTTCAAATAATTGCTTCTTTAAATCTGAAAACAGTGAGCTTTTTCCACTCATATGTCTTGAGCAACCACTATCTAATATCCATTTATGCTCCTTAACCTTGGTGATATCCTCCAAAATAGCAAACTTCAACCTTTCCGGGTAGACCAAATGGCATATTTTGGTCCATATATGTTTGGTGGTCTAGTACCTTTAGGAATCCATATTTGCTTAACTTGTTTTCTTAGGCATAGAGGATAAGTGTTTCTAGTGATGTAGGGATCATTTCTTCTATATGGACATGTTGACTTTACATGACCCTTTTTACAACAATAGAAACATGTGGGCATGTGTATACTTACTTTCGCTTTAACAAAAGTGGTAGTTGTTTTTCTAGGAAAACTTACGAGATAACCTATATCATTCTTGTTAAGAAAGGATTGTTGTTCACCCATCATCCTTTCGAGATTGGCTTTCGAACGAGTGAATTGAATTAGTGCAGCCTTCTGGTCTTGACACGTCACAGTTAAATCAACCTTCTCTTTCTCTAGATCAATATAGTCTTGATGGAGAGAAGAGAGATTGCCCTTGAAAATCGTATTTTCCGATTCCAAGGCCTTGATATTGTCATCAAGGTCTAACTTTTCAGTGTTATGATTTTCAATTTCTAGAGACATCTCACTTACTTGTTTCTCTTGTTTGAGAAGCTTTTCTCTTAAGGCACTTATCCTTACCATATGTTCTTTATCACATATAATAATGTCTTTAAAGAATTGTGTGAGTTCTAGGTTGGATTGCTACATAATAGTACTTACCACACCATCAACATAGAAGTTTGGATCCTCTTCATGATCGGCCATCAAGCACAAGTTAGCTTGATCTTTTTCGTCTTTTGACTCCTTTGTCGAATCTGAGTCACTCCACGATGCTACCATAACCTTCTTATTTCAATCATTCTTCATAAAGTTGTTCCTCTTCTTTTGTGGGCAATCCTTTACGAGATGATTTGCTTCATTCACCACATTCAAAACAAGTCAATACTTAGGTTTTCTTATTAGGGTTAGAAAACTTACCTCGAGGTCTTGATGATCGTGGACATTCTTTGTTGTTTTAAAATTGCTTCTTCATTTGAAGAATTCTTACAAGACCTCTTGAAATCAAGGCGAATGGTTCTTCCTCATCTTCATCACTCTCTTCATCCTCCGATGGCATGTCGTCCTTCTTGGATCTTAGGGCAAGATGCTTTGTGTTTGATTGGAGCTCTTCATCTTCTTCACCAAGAACCATTTCATAGATGATTAGCTTTCCAAGAAAGCCGTCGAGAGGTAGTGTTGTGAGATTTTGAGTTTCTTCAACGGTGGTCACTTTTGGTCCCCACTTAGATTTAGGTAAGCTCCTTAGTACTTTCCTTACTTTTTCTTCATTTGTGAAGACGTTTCCAAGTGAATCAAGTTTGTTCACAATCTCAGTGAATCGTGTGAACATGTGCTTGACCGACTCATTTTAATTCACCTTGAATAGCTCGAATTGTCTGAGAAAGATGCTTATCTTGGTTTCATTGACTTGATTTATTCCTTCGTACATTACTACTAACTTTTCCTATTTTTCTTTTGCACTCTTGCATGATGAGACACGGTTCAATTCATTTGCATCCAATCCACAATAGAGCAAGTTCATGGCCTTGTAAATCTTTGATATACTATCCAAGTAATTTTGAGTGAAGTCGGCTTCCTTCTTTTCAACTTGGACTCTTTCAACCGTGATGGTTGGAATTTTAGGGCCAGTTTGAATGATGCTTTGTAGTTTCATGTCCTAATCATAAATAAACAGTTGCATTAGTGCTCTCCAATGGGTAAAGTTGTTACCGTAGAAGAGTGGTGGTCGAGATGTGGATCTTCCTTGAGCGAATCCTCCATCACCTACAGAGTTCATGATTAGTCTCACTGATAGTTAAATCAATATACGTGAGTCTAGCTTTGATAACAATTGAAGAACCATATTGGTGAATACTAAGGATATAAATACTATAAAAGGAGGGTTGAATAGAGTATGAGAACTTTTCGCAATATCGTATCTCAAGGCTTTGAAGTTGATTTGCGCTCTTTGTGAAAAGACTGGTTTTCAAGGTTTTGGAATGGATTTCAAGGCCTTAAACTTTGAAACCTGCAAAGCAACGTTAGTCACAATTTAAGCAATAAAGTGCGGAATGAAAAGATCGACACGGCGATATATTTACGAAGTTCAGCTCTAACAGCTTACGTCTTTGTCCTAGGGTTTCTTTACCCTAGGATCTCACTATCTATTATCTGCTCAAAGAGTCCTATATACAACCTAGAAGAAATCCCCTTCTTCTTTCACTGTAGTCTCAATGCTACGGTCTATTCAACTCTAACCTAGCAATAATAGCCTAGCTAGTTACTTCGTAGAGTAACCCAAACTCGAGTATAACACTCTCTAGATATGCCAATGAAGCTCTAATGTTTTTCTCACTCTAAGGATGTAAACTTTTGTAAGCTAAGAGGAAGAAAAACTTTTGGAACGAATGAAGATGTTTTGATCGCTTGAAGACTTAGATGTTTCCGTGTAAGCTTCTTGTGTTTCTCTTCAATCGCCATCTTTATTTATAGTCTTCTGTTTGCCTCAAAGTGTGCGTTACAAAGTCTTAAATTTATATCTAGAACTTATGCAAAAGCGAACCCGCAGTGTACGGATCGGCGTAGTAAGGCAAGAAATTCCAGAGTCGAACTCAGGGATTTGGTGAGAATAAAATCAGTTCACAAATCGTCGAGCAAGTAAAATGTAGAAGCTTTGCAAGTAATATTGGGAAAACAACAATTCTAAAGATCCAAGTATCCAATTGTGGCAATCAATTCAAGATATTCTATAGATGTAAAGATAGAGTCGGGATTGCAAAGGTACATCTAATGTAAGGTTATGTACGGTGAAGTTCCAAACCTATATGTCTCACCCAAGGACTCTCTCTATAAAGGTTGTTGAGGTTGCAGTATAGAAAAGATCAAAGGACAAGAATTACTCTCAAATACCCATGCTCAAACTCAAGGAATCAAAGATAAGTAACAACAGTTAAGGTTGTGACACTCGAAACCGAAATAAAGGATGTTGAGTCTCACTACTACCTAGAAAAGGCAAGCCAAGGCTAGGTTAAGGCAAATCTCTAACTTTAGATCAAAGCAAAAGCAAAGGACGTACAACAGAGGAAACCACTGCTGGATCTTGAGGAACCACGGCCGTGGAACTCAAGAACATGCCGTGGAAAAGGTTGTCGACGAAGTTTCTCGCAACTCTCAGGGTCGAATCTGTTTTTGTTCAATCTATCATTATCTAAACCACAACTATCAACCCTTCACCTTAGAATTGCTAAAGGGTTTTAGTCAATAACCATCATCATTGAATCAATAATCAAGTTTAAAAGAGAAAAATGTAAAAATCTCAAAAACTCAATAATAGTCAAATAATCAATCTCAAATCCAAACAATAAGTGTATGTGTTAAATGAATGCGGAAGAGGGAACAAAAATCCTCACAACAATCTCGAGGAACAATGAAGAACGAGATGTCAATCCATCTCCAAATGTAAACCCTAAGATATTCTCTAAGTACGCAATCTCCAAATCGCGTCCTTCTTGGGATCTTCCCTATACACAATCGAATCTTCCTAAGCAATGATCCGAATATCTCTCTCTTTGGGGGTGTCAGCAGCCGTCCCGTTTTCTCCCTCCTTCAACCTTCTTATAGGGAAAAATAGGGTTACGAGAAATCCCGATAACTATTGCTAACGTGGAAAATATGACACGTGGCAACATCATGGAAATCACGGTCTAGTGTAACATTCCACGGCTGTGGTTTAGGGCGTGTAACATTCCACGGCCGTGGTTTAGGGCGTGGAACTATTGTTGACATGGAAATATGACATGTGGCAACATCATGGTTCTCTTGGTTTGGCCGTGGAAACTCAAAAGCCTTTGTGAAAGCCTTTGTTTCGTAAAGTTCTCTAATCATGCTCCTTCCTTAGCTTCCCCAATGCATCTTCTTGACATCTAGCATGATCAAATACTCCTATCCCTTCGCATACCCTTCAATTCAAGCCTTTATTCATCTATAAACATAACAAAGTTTGTGTAGATCTCTATATCGACAAAATAGGTGAATGTGCTCATAAATGCTTCAAACTCATATCCATGTACACATCTAAAAGGGAAAAACAATCAAAACAAGTGCCTAAAATATAGTCATATTTCATGCTATCAAAATACCTCATACTTGTCTCTTGCTTGTCCGCAAGCAAGGTTTTTCAAAAGCTTAGAAAATAAGGTAGAATGAAATATGAATGCAAACCAAAACAAAAACAATCTTTTTGGGAATGTGCTTCTAATCAATAGATCATCATCAAATCTTGCTTCATGTCTCCTTGAAAATGTTCATATACATAAATCAAAATATGTAAAGCAAAAGAAACATCATAAATTGCATAAATTCAAGACAAACATCATAACCTTCAAGCAATGTCAAAATCAAACATGTGAAACTTCAATTTAGATCACCAAGTCAAACAACATTCTTATGATCTCAATGACTTTCAAGTAAGGTCAAGAATATAAAAAGGTGGGAAACTTGTAAAGGAATGTGGTGTATGAATCCGGGAAAAAAGGAACAACCCAAACTCTTTTCTTTTCACCATTTGAACTAGCCACCAATTTAGAGTTGTGCTCTTTACTTTTTGCACAAAATTTTTCGACTTTACTTTTGGAAATATGGACAGCGGTTCACAAAAACCGAAGCCTAAGAGATTGACATTTCTCAATTTCGAGATGCCTCAAACCCTTGATGCACATACCATAATCCGCTAGGAATATCTCTCAATCCGACTTTGGCAAGACACAAACACCCGGCTATGTGAATGGTGCCGAGTTACTCATCATCATGATTGACTTCCCCAAACCTATTTTCCTACACTTTGAATTTAAACAATTGCTTTCATGGCGCTCCCACATCAAACATGCCAAAATCAACTCTTCCTAAATCCCGGACAGGTAAAGGAGGCAAATATTTTCATTGAGGGGCTAGATGATCAAAGAAAGAAGCAAGAAAATTGAGGTGCCTCAATCATTTCATAAAGAAGTGTAAGAACTTTTTTTGTGATTTCAACCTTCATTCCTCAATATGATTTATAAAATTTCACATTATGAAACTTGCAAGAAAGGTTAAACAACATACTAAATTTCTTCACAATTCATGATTCAATTCAAGCATACAAATGTCATCAAAAACTTATTCCACAAGTAGATTCATCATAGAAATCATCTCCAATTTTAGAAGCACAATAATTTTCAAAATTTTTATGGGTTTTTCAAAGCTTTTAAATGCAATGCAATATAGAAACATGTGATAATAAAAGAAAGATGCAAGTATTCATGGAATTAAAGCAAAGAAAGTGTATCGAGTTATTACAAACGAGAGTCACAACCCAACTCATACTTAACATACACATTGTCCTCAATGTTTAGAAAAAATAAAGAAAAGAAAAAGAAGCAAAGAAAACTCACTAAGGCGGTGGAGTGGCTCGAAACATTCATCATCAATCATTGTGGAGGAGGTGGCCCTGGGTATGGAAAGAAGTCCGAACTAAAGGGTCGCCCAAACTGCTGGCGATAAACATCACAAAGAATCCTCGAGTTCTCTTGCCTCTCAACATCATCCTGCTGTTGGCGAGCCTCTATGTCGTCCACCCTCCTAGAAAGGTCACCCGCCCACGCCGGCTGCTGTCCATACCAAGAAGGAGGTTGTTGTGCCCATGCTGGCGGCTGCTAGTACCATGCAAGAGGTTGCTGAGTCCAAGGTGGAGGAGCTCCCATCCAATCCGGCTGCTATCCGTACCAATCCGGCGCATTGTCCATCCATGTGGGGTGCTCACTAACACTAGCTCGGCGGGAAGAGGAAGAAGCGGAAGGCCTCGGCTGGTAAGTGGATCTCCTAGGTGGCTCCGGCATATCCGCTGGCTGCTCCGGGAATGATCCAAAGTCCTGCTCATCCCCTCCTGCATCCGGAAAGTCACCTCCTCCCATCTTCTCATGCTCATCGACTGCAGCTGCATCTGGAACCTCATCGGGAACATAAGGAGGAGCTACTAACCTGTTAGTATGCATCGGAACAAAGGTTTCCTTCCAATTATGGCGGCCAAGCATAAGAGAGTACTCCGTGAGCCATGGAATGCCTCTACCACCTCTTTTCTCCCAAGGCATGGCTGCGGTAGGTGGACCACGGTGGCGAGGAAAGATAAGTCCTCTAGTCATGAGGCCATTGAGACCCAAAGGTCTCGCAGCTACCCTCGTAGAAGCAGAATAATCAACGTCCAGCTGGTTAGCAATGTGTATCACCATACCTCCATATCCTATATTCCCGGCTGATTTGTTCTTCACCTTACTAAGGGTTGTGGCAAGCAAGGTTGCACAATCCGGAGAATGACCAGAAACCATGCAATATAGGATGAAGAGCTCATCGGCCTTGATCTTTTGAGGTGTTTCGGTTCTAGGGAAGAGGCATTCTGAGAGGATCCTATGAGCTATCTTGATGGATAAATGGTAGATAAGCTTGGCCTTAGAATCGGCCGGTTGCCAACGGTCCTCTGAAGCTACTATCATGGCTATCTCTCTCCAAAACTCTTTAGCTTTCACTCCTCTAGGAAATGTTCCATTGAACGTCTCATGAAACCCAAACATGGTTCCAAACTGCACAATGGAGAACTCGTAGCTACGCTCCATCAACCTAAAGGATACCGTTCGGTTAACGGCACTATGCTCGAAGGAAGCTCTGAACTCCCTTGTAATCTCCTCGTATGCAACCTCCCTAATGGCAGATAATATGATCAAGCCAACCCTATCTAGTAACCAAGTCAAATCATTAACCACATTCAGCTCTTCAAGCTCTTCTATGACAATGTACCTAGGACCTATCACATCTATCTTAGAAATCTTTTCCATGGATCTAAGGTAATCTTCATGGATCGTGGGAACTCTAGCGATTCGTGGTTCTACAGGAGGAGGTTGGGAAGAAGACCCATCACCCTTTGACTTCTTGTTTCTATTGGATTTCCTCTTTCCAAACATTTTCTCTCAACTCAGAAGAAACCACGTCCTGTTCTTCAGAAAACCATGGCCGTGGAACTGTAAAGACCCGTAGAATCTCTCGATTTCGCTCACAAATTCAGAAAATGCACATCAAACTCAACAATCACATCCCTAAACTATATCTAATTCCAATTTCGTTCAGTTCTCCTAGAAACTTGCAAGAAAAACGAACAAAATCAACCAAGAAGAGATAGAGAGAAAACCTAGGGTTTGGATTTGAAAAAATTCAAAATCCTTTCCGATTGTTGATTGTTTGCTCAGTTAGTTGATGGAATCTTATAGAGGATTCGATTTGCTTCACTTTGGGTTGAAGAATCGTTCGAAACGGTTACCAGATAAAGGATCACGAGTATGGGGTTGTTTTGGCGTTTAGGGCGTGGTTTGGGGCGTGGTTGAGAAGAAGAAGTGAGTTTTTGTGAAGAAGAGGGAAATATATAGTGGCCGTAAAAATTTGGAAAACCACGGCCAGTCGGGGTGTTTCACGGCCGTGGTTTTGTACGGACACCCGTGGAACTCTCTGATCTGTGCCAAAAATCCAAGTTTAGTCATTCGTTTCGGCTTTTCTTCTCTTCTCTTGCTTGTTCCTTATTCCTGACATCCAAAAACACGAACATACCGGGAGGTATCGAGGAAAAACAAACAAAAACATCTAAACTACACTAACCTAAGAAAGAAACAAAAACAAAAAGAAGAATGCAATACCTTGGGTTGCCTCCCAAGAAGCACTTTGTTTTGGGTCCGTAGCTAGACCGTTCCTATGTTCAAATGAGGACAATCGGAGCGATTTCCTCATCTTGGAGCTCCGGTGAGTACTTCTTGAGTCGTTGGCCGTTCACCTTAACACTTCCGCACTTCTTACCCCATACTTCAACTGCACCATGGGGAAAACACATTTAATCACATAAGGTCCTGTCCAACGAGATTTAAGCTTACCTGGAAAGATTCGAAGTCTAGAATTGAAGAGGAGAACTTGATCTCCTTCTTTGAGGTCTTTCAGAATGATATGCTTATCATGCCAACGCTTCACCCTTTCTTCGTAGATCTTGGCGTTCTCATAGGCGTCCAAGCGGAGTTCTTCTAGCTCGTTAAGGTCTAAGAGGTGCTTCTCGCCCGCTTCTTTCATGCTGGAGTTCAACACTTCACAGCCCAATACGCCTTGTGTTCCAGCTCTACCGGAAGATGACAAGACTTCCCATACACAAGGTTGTATGGTGTTGTGCCGATGGGAGTCTTGTATGCTGTCCTATACGCCCATAATGCGTCATCTAGATTTAATGACCAATCCTTCCTTGTTTTTGACACTGTCTTCTCAAGGATACCTTTGATTTCCCTATTTGAAATCTCCACTTGTCCACTTGTTTGCGGATGGTAGGGAGTGACGATATTGTGAGTCACCCCATACTTAGCTAGTAGAGCTTCGAATCGTCGGGCAATGAAGTGTGAACCTCCGTCACTAATGATGGTTCGTGGTGTCCCAAACCTTGGGAAAATAGTTCTATTAAAGAACTTGACAACCACCATAGCATCGTTAGTCAGAGAGGCAATAACTTCAACCCATCTCGAAACATAATCTACAGCGAGAATTATGTATTGGTTTCCGCAAGATGATGGGAGTGGTCCCATGAAATCAACTCCCCAAACGTCAAAGATTTCCACCTCTTGAATGTTCTTGAGAGGCATCTCATTTCTCCTAGAGATATTTCCTGTTCTTTGACAAGCATCGCAATAAGCAACAAAAGCTTGCACATCCTTAAATAAAGTAGGCCAAAAGAATCCGGATTGCAATACCTTAGCGCTAGTTTTATTGGAACTAGCGTGTCCTCCACAAGGAAGTGAATGACAATGACGAATGACACTTTGCATTTCGTCTTCCGGCACACATCTTCTAATGATGCTGTCGGGACCTCTCTTGAAGAGTAGAGGTTCATTCCAACAGTAGTGGCGGACATCCCTAAAGAACTTCTTTCTTTGTGCATAGGATAGTCCGGGAGGTATTTCCTGACAAACCAAGTAATTTACAAAATCAGCAAACCAAGGTTCGTTACCTCTAGAAATCTTATCGATGCATTCTTCCATTATGTGTAAGTGCTCATCCGGGAAGGAGTCGTCGATGGGTAGGTCGTCGTCTTCGGTGTATGGTACACGACTTAGATGATCCGCAATAGAATTTTCGGAGCCTTTCTTGTCGCGAATCTCTAGATCGAATTCTTGGAGAAGAAAAATCCATCTAATCAGCCTCGGCTTTGCATCTTTCTTGGCGAGCAAATACCGTATTGCTGAATGGTCCGTGTATACAATCATCTTCGCTCCTACAAGATAAGAACGACACTTTTCAAAAGCATATACAACGGCTAAAAATTCCTTTTCCATCGTGGCGTAGTTGAGCTGCGCTTCATCTAGCGTCTTGCTAACATAGTAGATGGCATGAGTGCGGACTTCCTTCTTTTGTCCAAGCACCGCTCCAACAGCTACGTCACTCGCATCACACATAATCTCGAATGGAAGATTCCAATCCGGAGGTTGGACTATCGGGGCTGAGATGAGAGCTTCTTGAATATTATAGAAGGCATCTAAACATTCCTGCGAAAAATCAAAAACAACATCCTTCATTAATAGATTAGTTAGTGGTTTCGAAATTTTCGAGAATTCTTTGATGAATCTCCTATAAACCCTGCATGTCCTAGAAAACTTCTTATCCCCTTCACCGAAGATGGAGGAGGAAGCTTCTCTATAGTCTATATCTTAGCCTTGTCAACTTCGATCCCTCTATTAGAGATCAAATGTCAGAACAATGCCTTCCTTAACCATGAATTGACACTTTGCTCAATTTAGAACAAGGTTAGTGTCTTCACATATTTGCAAAACAAGAGAAAGGTTAGCAAGACAATTGTCAAATGAGGAACCATAAACTGAAAAATCGTCCATAAAAACCTCCATGATTTCCTCAATATATTCCGAGAAGATGGCCATCATACACCTTTGAAAGGTGTTTGGAGCGTTACAAAGTCCAAATGGCATCCTCCTATAAGCAAACGTACCCCATGGGCACGTGAATGTGGTCTTCTCTTTATCGTCTGGGTGAATCAGAATCTGAAAGAAACCACTATAACCGTCAAAGTAACAAAAGTAGGAGTGTTGTGCTAAACTTTCAAGCATTTGATCGATGAATGGTAGCGGGAAGTGATCCTTCCTAGTTGCATTGTTCAGCTTGCGGTAGTCAATGCACATCCTCCAACCCGTCACGGTTCTCGTTGGAATGAGTTCGTTGTTCTTGTTGGTCACAACGATCATTCCTCCCTTCTTTGGAACGACTTGAACGGGGCTCACCCACTTGCTATCGGAGATAGGATAGATGATACATGCGTCAAGTAACTTAAGGATTTCCTTCTTCACGACCTCTTTCATGATCGGGTTTAACCGTCTTTGAGGTTGTCGTGAAGGCTTGTAATCCTCCTCCATTAGAATCTTGTGCATACATAAAGATGGTTTAATTCCTACAAGATCCTCTATGGTATAGCCTAAAGCTTTCCTATGTTTCCTCAAAACAACCATAAGTTTCTCATGTTCATCTTCATTTAAATCGGAAGTAACAATAACGGGAAAGGTAGAATTAGTTCCAAGAAATGCATACCGAATATGTGTGGGAAGCGGCTTCAATTCCAAAGCTATTGATGCCTTTGATGTATCTTGAGGTGTGCTCAATATGTCCTTAGAAGCCTCTAGGGGTGTGGGAGTAGTGGAAGAAGACTCAAGGGTGGTTGTAGAAAGGACGGAATTGTTCTCAGCATTTTAAAAAACCACGGTACACCTGTAACTTCCACGGCTGTGGTTTAGGGCGTGGAACTCTATGGTGCTCTCGAAATAACACTTCATGGGTTGAATTGGTGGAACCACGGCTGTGGAATAGCACGACTGGCCATGGTTTCTAACGTTTTCCAAGCCATCGTACAATTTCTCGAACTCTTCATCTTGCACCTCTTTTAGCTCCTCCAAGGCTTCAACCTCAGCATTGCAATCCTCTTCTTCTCCCTTTTCCATGATGCTCATGGTTATTACCTTTTGCAATGGATCTTTAAACAAGATCGAACTTACTTCCTCTCTAGATGCCTCTTCGTCATAGATGTTGAACATATCCTCTCCAAGTGCAGGCTCTTTCACCAAGATTGAGAGAACAAATTCAACCTTCTCTTCTCCTATATCGAAGGCTAGTCTAGCGTTCTTGCAATCCACCATACAACCGGAGGTTGCAAGAAATGGTCTCCCAAGTATGATCGGGACCAGACAATCTGCAGGAATGTCAAGCACAACAAAATATATAGAAATATAGAACTTACCGAGCTTGACTGGGACGTCTTCAATGATACCAACGGGTCGAGTTATGGATCGGTCTGCCATGTACAACGTCATCTTCACCTGTTTAGGTTCACCTAAACCGACCTTCCTACACAAAGCAAGCGGGATGATGCTTACGCTGCTCCTAAGTCAGAAAGAGCATCGTATGTGACTTCGCCAGCTCCTATTGGAATACAAAATGGCCCCGGATCTCTTAGCTTTGGGAGCATCTTTTTCGTCATTGTTTTAATGAGCTCCGAAGATTCCGAACTCATCTTGACTTCTCCAAAATCTTCCAGCTTCCTCTTGTTAGAGAGGATCTCTTTCAAGAACTTCCCGTAAGCGGGCATACCTACTATTGCATCAATAAAAGGTATGTTTTTATGCAGTTTGCTCATTAGATCAACAAACTTACCGAACTGCTTGTCTAGACGCGCTCTTTCTCTAGATTGCGGAAATGGTAAAGGAGGTTTGTAAGTTGGAGGAGGAACATAGACATCTTCCTTCTCCTTCTCCTTCTCCTTATCTTTCTCTTTCTCAATGGGGACTTCTATAAACTTGGATTGTGGGTCGGTGGTTGTTACACCACTCCTAGTAGTAATCACCATTACTCGCCCCTTTGGGTTATCCTCTGTCTTTCCAGGAAGCTTCCCTTGATCTCTAGGAACTTCTCCGGCCTTGCTGAACACTTGATTTTCTAAGGCTTTTTGTGCCTTATCAACCGAAGTGATGTGATTCTCTAGTCCATGGAGCTTTCCCAAGATTGTCTCTAGCATAGCATCATGCTTATCCTTCTCCGGCTTGCCCGAGCCATTCGATGTTTGACCCTGGCTTTTCAAAGGAATAGACGAAGATGGAGGTGTTAGTGAATTTTCATTTTGTGAATAGGAATTACCAGAGTTTTGTTGGTTGGATCTCCAATTGTTTTTGTTGGAGTTCTTGTTGTTGTCCCAGTTATTGTTCCGGTAGTTGTTCCTATTGTCATGGTTATTATCCTCCCTAGGTAGCCAGCTTCTTGCTCCTTCGTCTTTTGAAGGCCAGCTCTTATGACTTCTTTCAATTCCTTGATCTCATTGTTGAGGGAAAATATTTGAGTTTGTGCAGCTTGAGTCAACTTTACTCCTGGCTCTCCTGAATTCTGATTCCCATTATCCATCTTTCGGTGGGAATACTTCTCAATCACTTGGGCTTGCTTCTCAATGAAGTCTCAAGGGTCATCTTCTCTCATGTCCATGAATGTACCACAAGAAAGAGATTGGAGTTTGAATTGCGTCTCCACATCCAATCCCTTGTAGTAGATCTCTAATAATTCCAGCTTTGAAATGCCATGGTATGGGCAATCCAATAGAAGATCCTGAAACCTTTCCCAAGATTGAAACAAACTTTCGTTAGGTTATATAGAAAAAGCATTTATTTTACCTCTCAATTCCGCCGTTTTGGATGGCGGAAAGAACTTAGTGAGAAACTCCGAAGTCAAGTCCTCCCATGTGTTAAGCTTTGCAGCCGGAAGAGCTTGATACCAAGCTAAGGCCTTGTCCTTCAAAGAGAAGAAGAACGGTCTCAACTTGTAGTTGTTGTTGTTAACCCTTTGAGGTTTCAAAGTTTCCATCTCAAAATTTTGCAAGTGTTGATGTGGAGATTCTGCTTCCGTTCCAACAAATTGGCTTTGGTGGATAATAGTGATGACTTGTGGACGTGTCCCGGAGTCATGATCATCTTGCTCTCCAAGATTCACACCTAGACGGCGTGGTTGTTGAATTGGGTCCATCCGTTGCCCAAGGGTTCGTGGCACACCCACGATATCAGCAGCTCTCACCTCTCTAGTTCGAGGACGTGGATCGACAGGAGCATGAGGGTTAAGTGGTGGTATGTCCTCTAGATGCGGCATCTCATCATCGTCGGAAAGTTCAACAATAGATTCCTTAGCTTTCTTCTTCTTCTTCTTAGCATCATTCCTCTCTAGTTTCATGTCTACAATCATCGCTCTAAGCTCATCTATTGGAAACTGGTTGCATTCCTTTTCTTCCTAGCGAGCCTTCTCACTCAATTGGAGTTGAGCTCGAGTTTCATCCAACTCCTCTTGGATGTTTCTCTCATTATTTTCAACCATCTTTTTCTTCTTTAACGTTTTCCTCAAAGTTTTCTCAAGTTCGGGATCAAAAGGAACGATATCTTTGGTAGATCTAGTCCTTCACATATACCTAAAAAATCTGCAAAAATCACTCAAAAAGACAAATCAAATCACAAGAGCAAAGCTCCCAAGCTCGACAACCGAGAGCCGAATTTGGTGTAGACCAAATCCCCGGCAATGGCGCCAAAAACTTGTTCGCCTCAAAGTGTGCATCACAAAGTCTTAAATTTATATCTAGAACTTATGCAAAAGCGAACCCGCAGTGTACGGATCGGCGTAGTAAGGCAAGAAATTCCAGAGTCGAACTCAGGGATTTGGTGTGAATAAAATCAGTTCACAAATCGTCGAGCAAGTAAAATATAGAAGCTTTGTAAGTAATATTGGGAAAACAACAATTCTAAAGATCCAAGTATCCAATTGTGGCAATCGATTCAAGATATTCTATAGATGTAAGCACAGAGTCGGGATTGTAAAGGTATATCTAATGTATGGTGAAGTTCCAAACCTATATGGCTCACCCAAGGACTCTCTCTATAAAGGTTGTTGAGGTTGCAGTATAGAAAAGATCAAAGGACAAGAATTACTCTCAAATACCCATGCCCAAACCCAAGGAATCAAAATTAAGCCTAAACGGTTAAGGTTGTGACACTCGAAACTGAAATAGAGGATGTTGAGTCTCACTACTACCTAGAAAAGGCAAGCCAAGGCTAGGTTAAGGCAAATTTTTAACTTTGGATCAAAGCAAAAGCAAAGGACGTACAACAGAGGAAACCAAGGCTGGATCTTGAGGAACCACGGCCGTGGAACTCAAGAACAGGCCGTGGAAAAGGTTGTCGACGAAGTTTCACGCAACTCTCAGGGTCCAATCTAATTTGGTTCAATCTATCATTATCTAAACCACAACTATCAACCCTTCACCTTAGAATTGCTAAAGGGTTTTAGCTAATAACCATCATCAGTGAATCAATAATCAAGTTTAAAAGAGATAAGGTAAAAATCTCAAAAACTCAATAATAGTTAAATAATCAATCTCAAATCCAAACAACAAGTGTTTGTGTTAAATGAATGCAGAAGAGGGAACAGAATTCCTCACAACAATCTTGAGGAATAATGAAGAACGGGATGTCAATCCGTCTCCAAATGTAAACCCTAAGATATTCTCTAAGTACGCAATCTCCAAATCACGTCCTTCTCGGGATCTTCCCTATACACAATGGAATTTTCCTATGCAATGATCCGAGTATCTCTCTCTTCGGGGGTGTCAGCAGCCGTCCCGTTTTCTCCCTCCTTCAGCCTTCTTATAGGGAAAAATAGGGTTGCGAGAAAGCCCGATAACTATTGCTGACGTGGCAAATATGACACGTGGCAACGTCATGGAAATCACGATCTAGTGTAACATTCCACGGCCGTGGTTTAGGGCGTGGAACTCTCTTTTGCTCTTCGACATCGCTTTCCACGATCTCAATGCATAAACCACGGTCGTGGTTCTCTTGGTTTGACCGTGGAAACTCAAAAGCCTTTGTGAAAGCCTTTGTTTCGTAAAGTTCTCTAATCATGCTCCTTCCTTAACTTCTCCAATGCATCTTCTTGACATCTAGCATGATCAAATACTCCTATCCCTTCGCATACCCTCCAATTCAAGCCTTTATTCACCTATAAACATAACAAAGCTTGTGTAGATCTCTATATCGACAAAATAGGTGAATGTTCTTATAAATGCTTCAAACTCATATCCATGTACACATCTAAAAGGGAAAAACAATCAAAATAAGTGCCTAAAATATAGTCATATTTCATGCTATCATCTTCTATGCAGAACTCTTTTAGCGGTTGTAACGTTTTTCTTTCTCCATGGAAAATGGTGCTTGGTTGAGGTGAATTAGCCGTTGTAAGATCTCCTATCTTTTTTATCTACTTCTTCTTTTTGACGCACGTTGGGAATCTTCATCTTCGTAATCTTCTCTTGCCGTTGAAGATCTTTGCTTGTTGATGATCCTAAATCTTCTCTCTTGGATGTGTCGTTGAAGATTTCCCTTAGATCGAGATCTTCTTGCGTGGAATCCGGTTGGAAGATCTTCTCTTATCCTCTTGCATCTTCGGTTAAGATCTTTGTGAGATCTTATTGTTGTGGCCGAGATCTTCTCTTCAAATCCGTTTGAAGATCTTCTTGTTGGTTGGACGAGATCTTCTCTTAAAATCTGATTAGATCTTCTTGTTATCCTTGTTAGATATCTTTGCTTTGGTTGTTGAGATATTTGAATCTCATATTTGAAAAGCCTCCAGTCCAATCCTCCTTTGTAATGCTTTTCAAGGCCTCCGCATTTGTTTCTTGAAATGCTTTCCACGGCCTTCTTGCTTGTCCTTTGTAATGTGTTTCAAGGCCTGCATTCTTCCTTTGAAATGACTTTCAAGGCGTGCACACATCTAACAAACACAAACCAAAACATGCAATCTAGAAATACAATCGATATTTATTAGTTTATAAAACCGCTCATAAATGTTAAGTCTTCCATCATCCACATAGACAACTCATAATCAATGTGGAGTTATCATTTACCTTTGCAAATAAGAAAATTTGGGTTGTTCTTAAAGGAAATCGACCGATTGTTAGTGATGAACAAACCGATTTTCTCTCTATCGTACCTTTGATGCTTTATCCTTAAACCAAAGTTAAAGATTGATTAAACCCTAGCCTTGTTAAACCTTTTTAACCTATATCCGAGCGTGGGAAGAGACTTACCCGGTGATTTCCTTTTTTGGTTTCCAATGATGATGAGTTCTAGGCAATAGAGGACTTAACACCCTCTATTAAGGTTTGAGTGTGCCAATTTTCTTGCCTTTGTAAGTTAACCTAAGATGGTTAGTTCTATTCCCTTAGGTTGAGTATTTGATGTGAGAGTATAGTTCCTTTCCTTAGATCTTTATCCCATAGAGGACTCAACACCCTTTATTTAGAGCATTTGGGTTGGGATTAGTGGATAGTGAAACCTCACCGTGAGTTATCCCGTCTTAGAAACATATTTCCTTTGCAATCCCAACTCTATCCATCAATCTTTAGAAGTCTTGAATCGAAAACCACAATTGGATACTTTGATCTCTAGAATCTGCGTTTTCCTAATACTTGCATACAAACTCGTTATTTGTCTTTTATTAGCATATTTGTCCAAACTAGATTTCTATACCGCTTGATTTCACCAAGTCCATGAGATCGACCCTGGAATACTTGCTTATATTGCCATTGATCCGTACACTGCGGATTCGCTATTTCTTTTATTCTTGGTATAAATTTAAAGCTTATTAACATTCAACACTAATTAGTTTTTTTAAAAACGGTCCACAAACGCATTTCAAGGCCTTGAAAATGAAAACAAAGAAAATTTGAAGCGCATGTCAAGACCTTGACATCCAGTTTCAAGGCCTTGAAATCAATTTCATGTTTTGAAATCTACTCCTGATTATCTTCAGAAAACTTCATTCTCCACCTTGACTGCGTAGTTCCTTTGCCTTTGTCCTGCACATCATTTTCTAGTCGTCATCTTTTCTCTTCTTTTCGATACTGCTTCATGACTGCATACTCTTCTGTTGTCAGAATAGTTGGTTCTACATGAGTGGGACGAAGAATAGGCTTATTCTGCACACTTCTTTAGCAATTAAGTAGCACATTAGCCGCTTTCTCCTGTGTATGCTGAGCAGCATCCTCATTTAATGGCATAATGTTTCCTGTGGCAGTGAAGGTGAGGGCATTCATGAGAAACATTTGGTTTATGTTGGCATGCACAACCGATAATACCTTATGAGTCGCATCCAACTTATTGATCATGTCCAAGTGGAAATCAGTCATCTCCCTGCTTAGAGTATCCATCTAACCTTGTTTCTGACATTGAAGGAGCCTTAGACGAAGACGTCTCAACCAAAGCCTTTCCCTTTAATTTCATTCCCCAGCCAGCGTTTTCTCGGCCCCTAAGCGTTCAAAGCAATTTTCATCAATTTTCCGAGTCGAAACCGATTGGTCCTCAATAGAGGTGTCGATGGAAAAATGGGAAAAAAATTTAGGAAGGAGATTTTCTTATGGTAATGGAATAGCTCGGGTGGAGTTAATGGTGTGAACCATATGGTTTAGGATAACGTTAGGCAAATCAACATCGAGTCCCATCATTATTTGATAGATCAACTCCAACGTTTGATCCGTCAACAATTCCCTTGAATTCGCTTTGGGAATTGTTCGCCCGGAAGTGTGCGTCACTAGTTTTAAATTTATATCTAGAACTCAAAGCAAAGCGAACCCGCAGTGTACGGATCAGCTGTAGTAAGGTAAGAAGTTCCAGAGTCGAACTCAGGGATTTGGTGAGAATAAAATCGAATTCAGTTATCTAACAAAGTGCAAAAGCTTTTGTGATTAATAAAGGGGAAATGATTCCAAGGATTCAAGTATCCGACTGCAGCTTTCGATTCAAGACACTTCTAAAGATAAAAGGACAGAGTTTATATTGCCAAGGTTATGTGTTTCAAAGGAAGATATCGTACGATGAAGTTCCGAAACCTATTTGTCTAATCCAAAGGTTCTCTCTATAAGGGTTGTTGAGACTGCAATATAGAAAGATCTAAGGACAAGAATTACACTCAAACTAACTACTCAAAACCCCAGGATGTGACTCTCCAAGGTAAAGATAGAAAGCACACTTAAAACCTTAATAAAGGATGTTGAGTCTCTCTATTACCCAAATCTTACAATCTTAATCTATTAAATGTAGAATCAATGATGAAGTCTCTTCATACACTCAAATAGAGGTCATAAAGGTTAAGCAAGGTTGGGATTTAGGTAAGGATTAACTTTGGTTAAAGAATAATTCAATTAAAGATCATCAGGGGAATAAATCGACCTGTTCATAAGTAAATCGTCCGATTTTCTCAAGAACAGGGCGATTTTCCTGTTGTCGCAAAGTTAAAGTCTAAACTCTCAGGGTCCAAATGTTTGAATGAGTTCAGTCTATCATCATCTAAGCCTCAATCATCAACTATTCTCCCCAGAATCACAAAGGTTTTAGCTAACCATTTTTAAAATCAAATCAAAATTAAGATTGAATGAATAAATCAAATAAACCCGAATCTTGAATAAAAACTTAATAATCTACAAATCTGTAAACCAAATTCAAACCTAATCAAAGTATCTCTCAATATACTCATAAATATGTTCACAAACCACAAGAATCGCAAAGGAAACAAAGAATCTCACAACTATGATCAAGATTGACTTCCCGGATATTTCCCTTCAATCCTCTCCCAAGAATCTTCAATCTCTCTCAAACGTGTAAAGATTTCCCGCTGCGAAACACCCGTTTCTGTTCCTAGGGTTCCAATCTATAGTTCCTTGCTAATGGGCCGCTTGACAAAACACTTCTCTAGCCTAAAAGTGATGGGCTTTGAGTCGTCTTTACCCTTGGGCCGAAAACTAGAAAAATCGTGCCAGCCGATTCACAAGGAAAACCGTTCGATTTTCAGGAGTAAAAATCGTCCGATTTATATGTTAAATGGCATGATTTTCTTGAACAGAGAATGCTCGTCTTTTGGCTGGTTTCCGTCCTCCCTTTTGTGACTCTTTTACGCAACTCCTTTGCTCTTTGTGATTCCTTTAAGACTCCTTTAGCTTCCCTAATGGCCTTAGATGCTCCTTGCTCCACTTTTGCTTCCAAATCCACTGAATTTACCTACAATTCAACCAAGACTCGTGTAGACCTCTATTTCCGGAATATAAATGAATAAAGCTTAAAAGGTACACAAGTTCTCTCTAAATGCAAGGTAAATCGAGGTAAACCTCTACAATATGCATGATTATAATGGTATATAATTCATGTCATCAAAATACCCCATACTTGCCCCTTGCTTGTCCCCAAGCAAGACTTAAACTTAGAATACAAGATGTCATGGATTATATATGTATGAAAACTCAAAAACATTTTGTTTGTTAGTGCTTCTTCTTATTGGATCACCCTCAAAGTGGTGTTTCAAGGCATAGGAAGACAAGGCATGTATCAATGATAATATTAATATGAACTAACTCTCTTTTCTTTCTCAAAAACACAAATAAAAGACATGATAAAGATGTAGAGGCAATTAAAATCAAACAAGTCTAAGCCATGAAGCCTTACATACATGCATAAAAGTCTCAAGGTCTTCTAATCAAAGAAAAGGTCTAAGAAACGTGTTAAAGTAGGGAATTCTTTTAGGGAATTGTGGTGCTAATCCGGGAAAGAGGAACAACATAATACCTTCAAGAACTTTACTTCACCACACTTGCTTTGCATGTGAAAGCTTTGCTTTCTTTATACTTTACTTTTTTGAGAGTATGGACAGCGGTGCACAATAACCGAAGCCTAGGAGATCGGCGTTTCTCAATTTCGAGATGCCTCAAACCCTTGATGCACATACCATATCCCGTTAGGACTTGTCGTACAATCGGACTTTGGCAAGACACAAACACCCGGCTATGTGAAAGGTGCCGAGTTACTCATCCTCATGTTCAACGTCCCCAAACTTATAATTTGCTAAACTTTCACTTAACACAATTTTATTGGCCCTCCCACATCAAACATGCCTTTTTCAATCACCTATCCTAATTCCCGGATGGTAAAAAGGAGGTCACATATTTCATTGAGGAGCTAGCATGAACAAGATGTGAATTAGAGAAGAAGTGAATTGCCTTGGTCATTCTTATATGATGCAAAAGAACTTGTGATATAGCTTCAACCATTATTTCATTCTCTTATCAAGACATCAAAATCATATAAACCATTCATGTGTTCAAGTAAGAAAAGTAAGCTCATTCATGCTATAATTAAAATCTCAACATAACCATGTCATCTTTTTGCATTTTCCACATCACAATTCTCATCATAGAGGTCATTTCCATCATAAGAAGCACAAAAATTTTTGAAAACTCATAATTTTTGAAAGAAAGCATGCAATTGCAAATGTCATAGTGGAAAGCAAGTAGTGCAAGAGTTATTACAAGCCAAATCATCAAAAGTAGTACACAGTGCATAGAGTGCTAAAATGAAGTAAAAGAGATTGTAATTACCCCTACCCCATACTTAATCTTCACATTGTCCCCAATGTGAAAAACTAAGCATAAGATGGAGAAAAATACTTACAATGTAAAAGGAGTGGGAACTCAATCCTCGATCGGTGGTGGAGGTGGAGGATATGGATACATCGGCGCGCTGGGGTCATAGAAGTGTCCGAACTGATGGTAGTACATGTCTCTCATCTGGCCATCATAGGAGGAGTGTCTAGCATCCGTCTCTTGCCGGTACTCCTTGAACTGAGTGTTAGGGCGCTGTAGTCGGTGTGGAGGGCCTGATAATCTGAGCGTAGATCATGGTAGTCGGTGCGTAGACCTTGGAAACTAGAGACTAAGTCTCTAAAATGTCAGGGAAGTCCATGTCCTCTACCATGTCCTCTACCGTGGCTAGGAGCGTGTACAAAGGAGTGACGGGGTGGCTGCATCTCATCCTCTGTCTCCTCGGTAGCTCGACTAGTCCGGCTAGGTCCTGTATCATGAGTGTCGGTATCCATAGCATCCGTGGCATGTCCACTATAAGTGTCGCTCTCGAACTCGACATGGTCCCCTGCTGTACTTCATCCTCATGATCCTCCTCATCCTCAGTATCACCTGCATCATCATCATAATAACAAGGAGGAGCTACCTCCTTTAGCATCAGTACAAAAGTTTCCTTCCAATTCCTCTTGTTCCGAATGGTGTATTCGGACTTCCACACTATCTCGGATGGCTTCTTTTGTGGATCCTTTGCCCACGGCATCGGCACATGAAGAGTTCCTCTCCCTCGAGGAATCAAGACCTGTCTCGCTACCAATCTCTGTGATCCTAAGGGCTGGGCACTCTCAGCTAAGGTGCAATCCGAAAAGTCTAATTCCAATCCCTTTGCCACATGAGTGACAAGGCCTCCAGCACATATGTCACCCTTTGCCTTGTTGGCTATCGTTCCTAGATAGTCAGCAAGCATAGAGGTGATGTCGGGAATGGTGCTACATGTCATACATTATAGGATAAAGAGCTCATCAGCCTTGAGCTTTTGTGGAGTCTCCGTCCGTGCAAACAAGCTCTCACTAAGAATCCTATGCACTACCTTGAAGGAAAGGTTGTGCATACTAGTCTCTTTCGAATTTCCGGGTCTCCACTTATCACCACCAAATTCTCCCACTGAGATGGTTTTCCAAAAGGCACTAGCACTCACTCCTCTCGCGAATGTGCCTACAGAAGAGTAGGGAAAACCAAACAAGTCCCCAAAGTCATCAATAGTCACAGCATGGTTTTGGTTCATGAGGCGGAAAGAGACCGTCCTCTCTCTAGGATCATGCTCAAACGTACTAAGGAATTCTAGGGTGATCTCGGTGTAAGCATCTTCCCTAATCATTGCGAATTGACTCAGCCCAACTCTATCTAACATCATGTCCACATCCTCTCGAACAAACAAGGAATCTAAGTCATCTAGCACAATGTATCGAGGAGGGGTGAAGGAATGATCTAAGAGACGTTCATATCTCTTCTTATGTTTTGAGAGGGGAGGGGGGAGTTTTGGTTTGGCTTGAGAGAGTAGTGGTGGTGGGGGAGGCGCTTTGGAAGAAGATCCTTTCTTCTTCCCCGCATTTCGAGTGATTCTTTTCAAAGTCTCCATTCTGCAGAAAAAAATCGGGCTGTTCTTATGAAAAATCGGACGATTTTTCTGGGTTGGCACAATTTTTCTGTCGATTTCAACAATTCTCACAATTCTGTAAAGTTTTGAGCAAACTATCACCACACGCAGTCTCCTATAGTTGTTTCTAAGCAAACCCCTCAATCAATCTCAGCAGACAAACAATCTCTAAGCAAGAATTAAAATCAAGCGAGAAACTTAGGTTTGGAATTGAAAACCTGAATTCCGGGTGGATGAGTCGATTGCCAAGCTTGTTGTTGCTAGATCCTTGTTCCTTGTCGAAAATGCTTCAGTTTAGGGTCAAGAATCGTTCAAAACGATTAAGGAATGCGGAGATGAGAGGGTGGGCAATTTTCGGCTCTTTAGAAGAAAGGGAAATCGGGAATGAAGAAGTGTGGAATGAGAGAATCGAGTGGTGAAGGCTTTTTATAGGCCGGACGTTTTATGAAGAAAATCGGACGATTTTTAGGGTCGATTTATTTTACTTTCTCACCATCAAAGGCAAAATCGGACGATTTTTTGGAAGGGGGTCGATCTGGGGGTCGATTTATCTCCCTGTTGCCAAAAATCGTCTTGCTCTGTTCCTGAATCGAACGATTTATTTTGTGTAACTCGATTTCTTTCCTTGTTTTCTTTGAAGATTGCAATTTGAACTATTTTGTGTCCCCTATCTTCATTGATGTCGCAATTTGGACCTAATTTCCTGCGATTTTTGATACAAACAAACCAAGAGTGCATCGAGAAACAAACAAAAGCAAAAGCAAAAACAAAAGAAGCAAAACAACTAAACTAAGCTAAACTAAGTGATAAGAGAAGAAAAGAGTTATACTACCATGGGTTGCCTCCCAAGAAGCGCTTGATTTATCATCTTTAGCTGGACGGTGTTTGTCGTGGTGTTCAATGGAGGAGAATAGGAGCTATCTCCTCAACCGGAACTTCCGGTGTGTACTTCTTCAACCGTTGGCCATTTACTTTGAAACTTCCGCTTTGTTCACCCCATACTTCAACTGCACCATGGGGGAAAATTAATTTAATTACATAAGGTCCTGTCCAACGGGATTTAAGCTTACGTGGGAATAGTCGAAGCCTTGAATTGAATAGAAGAACTTGATCTCCTTCTTTCAAATCCTTTGGGATGATATGCTTATCATGCCAACGCTTCGTCCTTTCCTTGTAGATCTTTGCGTTCTCATACGCATTCAGCCGGATCTCATCCAGCTCGTTGATGTCTAAGAGCCGCTTCTCTCCGGCCTCTTTCATGTCAAAGTTGAGCCACTTGACAGCCCAATATGCTTTATGATCTAGCTCTACAGGAAGATGACAAGATTTACCATAAACAAGGTTATATGGAGTTGTACCTATTGGTGTCTTAAAGGCAATCCTGTAAGCCCATAGTGCATCGTCGAGCTTCATCGACCAGTCCTTCCGTGTTTTAGAGACAGTTTTCTCTAAAATTCCCTTAATCTCTCTATTGGATATTTCAACTTGTCCGCTGATTTGCGGATGGTATGGTGTAGCTATCTTATGAGTCACCCCATACTTAGCCAATAGAGTCTCAAATTGACGGGTTGTGAAGTGCGTTCCTCCATCACTAATGATGGTTCGGGGAGTCCTGAACCTTGGGAAGATCGTTCTATTGACTAACTTAACTACTACCATTGCATCATTAGTAGGAGAAGCGATTGTTTCTACCCATCTTGAGACATAGTCTACGGCTAGGAGTATGTATTGGTTTCCACAAGAGGATGGGAATGGTCCCATGAAATCTACTCCCCATACATCAAATATCTCCACTTCTTGTATGTTGTTGAGGGGCATCTCATTCCTCCTAGAAATATTACCTGTCCTTTGACAAGCATGATAGCATGAATTATAGTCAATATTTTGGAGTTTGTTTGGACGTTTTATCTTTCATAATATGCATGTTTGTGTGTATGATATGTGATTTTACTACCATTTCATCTACCTTTGCGAGAATCGAGGTCTACACCTAGTTTTGTTGTAATTGCAGGTAAAATGGTACGTTTTGCATCAAAAAGGAGCGAAAGGAGTCATGAGTCATTTAGAGCTACATCCAGGAAGCATAGCCATGGATTAAAGATTTACTTTGGACCAGTTTTGAGATATTTCGCATTCAGTTGTGACTCACCTCGGTTGACCAGAGATTCACCTCGACCGAGGCGATCCAGAGACGCCGACTCGACCGAGGCGAATACCTAGGACGCGGCGAGAATATTTTATTCTTGGGTGAGATCTTTTAAAATTGGAAAGAGATCTTATATTTTTGGGCTTGGCTCCTGGAAGGAAGGAGATATGCAGAATCATATATTTTACCTATTTTTATGGGAAGAGATCTTTCTAAGATATCTTATCTTTGGAGGGTTATTTTCCTATAAAAAGGGTTGGATTTTCACAATTCAAGGAGGCCGCATACAATCCGCTTACACCGAAAGCACGCAGCAGCCGCACTCCAGTTTGGGAGAGATTTGAAGAACCTTTTTGAAGGTTGAAGGAAGATTGAAGTCTATAGCTTTTATAGCTTTTTGGAGGGTTTTGTGAGATTGTCTTTAATTCCCTCATTGATTGTCTTGTCTTTTTGGATTGCTATCCAAGGAACGCTTTGTTGTGATATTTGATTCAGTTATTGAAGTCTTTTCATTAAATTCTTCTTTGTTCAAATATTCACCTTCTTCCCATATATTTGATTAATACTTTCATGATGATGAGTGGCTAATTTCCTTGTGTGATTCTAGGGTGATTGGCTGAAGGTTGTGGGAAAAACAATGACAGAATAATCTTAGATTCCAGTAGGATCCTGAAAGTTCGAGTCTTTAACCTTAACCCTAAGCATCTCGTTCAGTCGATGAACATCTCGGCCGGGGTGGAACTCTTCTGACCGAGGTGACTTATCTGATCCATAACTGAGAGTTAAGTGTTAGAGTTTGCCAAATCCTATTCTTATTACACCTTTCCTGGTTCAAAGCAAGCTTAGGATGAAACTTACCCGGTAATTCCTTAGTTTGTGTACCAACGATCATAAGTGTAGGTAATAAAGGTTCATCCTTTATTGGGGTTTGAGTGTGCTTCCATCCCATCTTTGTGAGTTAGCCTGAGACTTACCCGGTAAAGGTTGATTCTATTCCCTTAGATGGTGTGTTAGTTTGAGGTTATAGTTCTTTATCTTGATTCCTTGAGACTTACCCGGTAATA
The DNA here is from genome assembly GCA_033239125.1 of Fagopyrum homotropicum. NCBI lineage: Eukaryota > Viridiplantae > Streptophyta > Magnoliopsida > Caryophyllales > Polygonaceae > Fagopyrum > Fagopyrum homotropicum. The sequence goes on from BSWB01000008.1 coordinate 75,650,982, forward strand.
GGAGTTACGGTTTAAGAATAGTGTGTAGTGAGACTTACCCGGTGATCTCACTTTAGAAACACCTTCCCCACGCAAAAATCTCAGCTTTGTCCGCTTATCTATAGATCTTGAGTTGGAACCACAACTAGATGCTTTAATCCCTAGAATTGCATGTTTGCTTTATTGACTTCATATTCATCTTTGATTGTGTTAATCGCTCTTGTGGTTAGTATTGACATTAGCACACCGTATTGACTCTGTTTCACCGAGTCCCTGTGATCGACCCCTGGAATTTTCTTGCTTTTACTACGATTGACCCGTACACTGCGGGTTCGCATCCTTGTTTTAAGCTTAAGTCTAGGGTTATAAATTTAAAGCTTGCACACACCGTTTGGAGCGAACAAGTTTTTGGCGCCGTTGCCGGGGACTTGGTCTAGACCGAGCCGGTACGGTTTGCTCTTGGGGCGCTTGCCCCGTTTCATCTAACCACTCTACTTGAGTGACTTTTGCAGGTTCTTTCTTAGGTATATGCGAAGAACCCGCGCTGGGAAGGAAATGGTTCCTTACGATCCCGAACCAGAAAAGACATACAAGCGACGCTTAAGAGAAGCGAAGATGGCCCAACAAGACGATCGTGATCTTGCGGCCCAATTGAAGGAGGCGCTAGAGCTGCTACGCCTCAGCAAGGAAGAACTCAGGCAAGAGAAAGAAGAGAATCGCACCAAGACTGCAGCAATCGAAGTTGAGATAGCAGTCATACGAGAACAGATTCTACCTCGACCGAGGGAAGATCCTCCTGTTGACCCGCGACCGAGGCAGATTCCAGTACTTGACGCCCCGGCCGATGTACTTCCACCTCGGATGCCAGTCCGAGATGTTCTTCTTGCAAGAATCCCACAAACCCTAGGTCAAAGGATGGACCCTAATCAACAGCTGAGGCGTCCAGGAGTGAACCTAGGAGATCCAGCAGATCATGACTACGAACTTCGACCGCAAGTTCTAGCCATGATTCGCCAATGCCAATTCGGAGGGCTAGAGAAAGAGTCGCCGCATCAACATCTTCAAAACTACGAGATCTTGATGGAAACCTTGCGACCCCCCAGAATTGAGAATAACAACTACAAGCTAAGACCTTTTTACTTTTCTTTAAAAGATAGAGCTCTTACTTGGTATCAATCTCTTCCTCCAGGAAAGATTAGCACATGGGAGGAGATGACTACGGAATTCTTGACCAAATTCTTTCCCCCCTCAAAGACCGCTGAAATGAGAGGGAAGATCAATGCTTTCATCATGAAGGACAAGGAGAGCTTGTCCAAATCTTGGGAGCGGTTCAAGGATATCCTCTTGGATTGCCCACATCATGGGATTCCAAAGATCGAGTTGTTGGAGATCTACTTCAAAGGGCTGGACGGAAACACCCAGTTCAATCTCCAACTACTTTCCGCCGGTACCTTCATGGACATGGCGATTGATGAGGCTTGGGACTTCATTGAGAAGCAAGCCTTGCACATGGAGAAATATACCCACCAAGGAGCTGAAGGTGGAGTTAAAAGAGTCAACTTTCAAGAGACTCAATCCAACAACAATCAACTCACGTCTTTGACGAATGACGTGAAGCAATTGAAGGAGCTCTTGATGGCTCAAACTAAGAAGGAAGAGCAAGGGCAAAGGAACAACAACAATAACGGGTACCGTAACAACAACAACGGCCCCCGAAACAACAACTACAACAACAACAATAGAGGATCCAATAGCAACAACTGGAGGGCGAATAACCAAAATCACGGTAACAATCATTCAAACTCCAATTCTAATGATTCATCTAACCCTTTCCTCTCTCCCCCTTCTTCTTCTTCTTCTTCTACTCCATTGAAAAGCCAAGGGCAAGGATCAAGTTCGTCTCAGCCAGAAAAGAAAGACGCAGTTCTGGAGGCAATCTTGATCAAGCTTAGCGCTATGGAGAATTCTATGACTTCATTTTCGAAGGCCCAAAAGTCCTTCGAACAACAACTTGCTAATAAGGCAAATGAAGCGCCAAGAGATCCAGGGAAGCTTCCAGCAAAGACGGAAACTAACCCTAAGGGCCAGTGCATGGCCATAACGACGAGGAGTGGACTTAAAACTGCAGATCCAGTACCTCGCTCGACGCAGACCACCTTGGTCCAGATCCAGTCGAAGAACACCTCGACCGAGATGCCAACCGAGGCGGAGCAACAGAAAGCAGGAGGGACGACAGAAACTTATGTTCCACCTCCTGCATACAAACCACCACTTCCATTCCCTCAGTCCAGAGCCAGAGCACATCTAGACAAGCACTTTGGTAAGTTTCTTGACTTGATGAATAAGCTGCATATTAATATTCCTTTCCTTGATGCTATTTTAGGTATGCCCGCCTATGGGAAGTTCTTAAAAGAAATCTTATCAAGGAAGAGGAAGCTGGAGGATGTTGGTGAAGTTAGGATGACATCTAAATCCTCGGAGCTCATCAAAATCATGAAGGAAAAGATGCCACCTAAGTTGAGAGATCCCGGCTCATTTTGTATTCCCATTCAAGTTGGGGATGTCACTTGTGAAGCCCTTTGTGATCTAGGAGCCAGCGTGAGCATCATCCCGCTGGAGCTATGCAAGAAGATCGGTCTTGGAGAGCCCAAGCCGGTCAAGATTCGACTTTACATGGCGGATCGCTCCATTACCCACCCCGTGGGCATTTTGGAAGACGTTCCGGTCAAGTTAGGTAACTTCTATCTACCCATAGATTTTGTCGTACTTGACATTCCCGCAGATTATCCTGTTCCTATTATTCTCGGGAGGCCATTTCTAGAAACTTCGGGTTGCAACGTGGATTGCAAGAACGCCAAGTTGAAATTCAACGTTGGTGGCGATGAGGTGGAGTTCGCGCTACTTGCAGCCATGAAAGGGGAGCAACTAACTGATGATAACTTCAACATCTACGATGAAGAAGAATCAAGAGAATTGGTGAGCTCTATCCTTATTAACGATCCACTCGAGAGAGTTATTAGCTTCAGTTTAATGGAGGAAGGTATAGATGCTTCTTGTGATGCAGATATACGGAGCTTGAAGGCACTGGAAGAGGATCCGGGAGCTAAAACTGAGAAGCTAATCCAGGAGACGAAGATCTCCAGTCTCGGATCCAGTAGCAGTACCTCGACCGAGGCACTTTTTGGACTGAGCGAGGCGACCGAAGAACATCTCGGTCAACGCTTATGCGCCTCGACCGAGGTCGAAGGCGAGATGATTCAAACTGAGACTTCATCGAGTCCAGTTTCTGATACCACTCCGCTGGAAAGAGGAAGCATGGATTCCCCCCAGAAAGCACCCCCAGTTGTGGAGCTTAAACAACTCCCTAGTCACTTGAGGTATATCTTTCTTGGGCCGGATTCTACTTATCCCGTTATTGCTAGTGCTTCCCTCTCCGATTCTGAATTGTCTAAGTTAATGCATGTCGTGAGAAAGCATAGAAAAGCCATAGGTTACACCACGGACGATCTTATTGGCATTAAACCTTCTTTCTGCATGCATAGAATTCTAATGGAAGATAATCATAAGACTTCACGGGAACCTCAAAGACGGTTAAATCCGATCATGAAAGAGGTTGTGAAGAAGGAAGTTCTTAAGTTGTTGGATGCAGGTATTATTTATCCTATCTCGGACAGCAAGTGGGTTAGCCCGGTGCATGTCGTTCCGAAGAAAGGAGGGATGACCGTTGTGACGAATAAGAACAACGAGTTGATCCCAACGAGGACCGTTACAGGCTGGAAAGTTTGCATCGATTACAGGAAGCTGAACATGGCAACTCGGAAGGATCATTTTCCACTTCCCTTCATCGATCAAATGCTCGAACGATTGGCCCAGCATTCACACTTTTGCTACTTGGACGGCTATAGTGGGTTCTTCCAGATTCCTATCCATCCGGATGATCAGGAGAAGACCACTTTCACTTGTCCTTGGGGGACGTTTGCCTATCGGAGGATGCCATTTGGATTGTGCAATGCACCCGCTACCTTCCAGCGATGCATGATGGCTATCTTCTCCGAGTACATAGAGGAGATCATGGAGGTATTCATGGATGACTTTTCTGTATATGGTTCCTCTTTTGATGATTGCCTATCTAACCTTTCTCTAGTGCTTAAAAGATGTGAAGACACTAACCTTGTTTTAAACTGGGAGAAGTGTCATTTTATGGTTAATGAAGGCATTGTGCTAGGACACCTCGTTTCTAATCGAGGTATTGAGGTCGATCGAGCTAAGATCGAAACTATTGAGAAACTCCCTCCTCCTTATTCTGTTAAAGGTGTGAGGAGTTTTCTCGGGCATGCAGGTTTCTACAGGAGATTCATCAAGGACTTCTCTAAGATTTCTAAACCTCTAACTAACCTCTTGAATAAAGATGTTGTTTTTGAGTTTTCGCAGGAGTGTCTTGATGCTTTTTACAGGATTAAGAAAGCGTTGATCTCCGCTCCTATTATCCAACCTCCTGATTGGACCTTGCCCTTTGAGGTCATGTGTGACGCTAGTGATGTAGCCGTGGGAGCGGTGCTTGGACAGAAGAAAGATGGACGGACCACCGCCATTTATTATGCTAGCAAAACGATAGATGAAGCACAACGCAACTACGCTACCACCGAGAAGGAGTTATTGGCGGTTGTATATGCTTTCGAGAAGTTTCGTTCCTATCTAGTAGGAGCGAAAGTCATTGTCTACACCGACCACGCAGCCATTCGTTACTTGTTGGCTAAGAAAGACGCCAAACCGCGCCTTATTCGATGGATTCTCTTGCTCCAAGAGTTTGACCTAGAGATCCGCGATAAGAAAGGATCCGAGAACTCAGTTGCGGATCACCTCAGCCGGCTACCGGAATCTTCCCGCGAGACGGATAACCCACCCATAGACGATTCATTCCCCGATGAGCACTTACACTTGTTGGAACGGTTGATGGATCTACTTACTTCACCCCACGATGGAGGTGAAGTATGGGGTGAGGGCACCTCCTACCTCATTTGAGACGCAGCATGGTCCAGCTAGCGACCTTAAATCAAGCGCTTCTTGGGAGGCAACCCAAGGTATTGCTTTCTTTTCCCGTTTTCTAGTCTAGCTTAGATAGTTTTTGTTTTTGACTTGCTTTGCTTTGTTTTTTGGCGTTCTGGACAGACAACAGGGAATATCTAAGGAAGGAGCACAACTAGAAGGACATAAGTTCGAGATTTTGAGAAGACAGAAGCATCTCGGTCACTGTCAGAGCATCTCGACCGAGTTGATTCTTGAGCATCCGAGGCGACTAGGGTTTCTGCAGAACCACCTCGGTCCGTACCACCTCGGTCCAGTCGAGACCATCTCGACCGAGGTGACAGCAGATCCAGTAACAGTATAAAAGGGGAAAAATTACTTTTCACTTTTTATTTTCACCCTCCTCGACCGCGGCGACAGATCTACCTCGCCTCCTTCGTTTCTCGCTCGTTTTCGAAGATTTCCGCTTCCAAACTGCAATTAAAGAGTAGAGGATCCTATTGCAACTGCAGATCTGCAAGAAATTCGAGTGAATCGGCCGGAACGAGGTAAAAACGATCGAAACCCTAACTCGTTCGTTTACTTTGATTTGGGCTTTGGTTGCCCTTAATTCTGTTGAGGAAAGGCATAAGTACCCCTTAGGAAGCATTTGTAGTGATTTTAGGGGGAAAAGAACTGAAATTCTGAGAATTGGAATCGCGACTGTCTTCGCCTCGGTCCAGTCGACCTGCACCTCGACCGAGGTGTTCCTGAGTCTTGTCAGTGTTACGCTAAAAAGTGTGTACGCAATAAGCCTTAAATTTATACTCGTTATAATTATCCTACTTCTAGCGCACCCGCAGTGTACGGGACGTATGTAGCAAGATAAGTATTCCAAGGTCGAACACAAAGACTAAGGTGAAATCGAATTAAGTTGTGATTGAATTTAGCAAGATCTAAGTCTAAAGAAAAGGATGCAAATAAAGGAAGAAAATCTCAATTGTTTTGGTTGTTTTTAGGTGATCACTTCAAAGATCAAATGCATGCAAACAATCAATCAAACTAAGTCGGAAAATTGGCACAAATAAACAAATCGAACAAGATGTTGATCAAGAGAAAGGGAAGACGGATTCTAGGGGTTGGAAATTCCGGTTATGGCATAAAAGTCAAGTTATCTATTCATTCTTTGGATTGATTATGATATGTTGGGATTAAGTGTTCCTAAAATGGGATCAATTACCGGGTAAGTCTCATGATCCAACTAATCCACACCTAAGGTCTCATTACCGGTTAAGTCTCTAAGAACCTAAGGGTAGGAATTTAACACAAACCGGATTGTTTAATTAGGGATCTAACCTATCCTCACCGGGTAAGTCTCGGAAAGGGAAGTCCTAATCAACTATCCTAGCACATTTAATCCAATGGCGGCTTATTAGGCTCACCATTACCTAAGGTTTTGCTATTTTAGATTCTAAGGGCAAGGATTACCGGGTAAGTCTCTCCTAACACTTAGTCGCTACACTAGGACACCCTAGGGTAGGTTAAACTCAGCAAAAACTTAGGGTTTCAACAATTTTATGAACCTAAGATAAGATCCTTCGAACCAGGAAGAACCACGGTTTGTTCTACAGAAACCACGACCGTGGTTCTTCAAGAACTACCCGTGATTCCTAACAGTAGCTACGTTCATAAACAAAAATCATCCAAAGGTAAATCTAAGTTCGTCCTATCATAGATCTAGCCATAACCATCCTTTCCTTACCCTAGAATCACATCAATCTAGCCTACAACATTCATATTAGAAATCAAAACAAACAAGCATAGATTCATAACCTCCATTGCAAGAAAATGAGAGAAAGAAGATGAACAAATGAACTTCAAACACAATCTAAATCTGAAGATGAAATTAGAACGACTTACAACCCTTCCAAAGGAAGGTTCAAGAGTTCAAAAACTTCTAGAAATAAATCCGAAAATACAAGAGCTAAGTGTGTCTTCTCCTCTCCTCTTCAATGGCAATGGCTCCTTTCTTCTTCTTCTTGCACTTTCCTTCCTAGAAAAAGTCCTTCTTCTTCTTGGAATATATTTTGTCAAAGAAAAATGGAGAATATGTGAGCTGCTCTCAAACTACCCAAATCCCAGCTGCCTCTAACAACTATCAAGGACCACTTTTATAACCAATTTCTTCATGAGCTGGCCATGAGAGTCGTGGCACAGCTGTCACGAGAATCTGGCAAAATCCACGGTCATTTCCACGGCCGTGGTTCTTCAGAGAACCGTGATTCTGTGCAGAAACTTCGCCTTGGATCATTAGGCTGTGGTTTGGTGCATGGCCTGTGTTGGCAAGGTTCCTTGAGTCCTTCTCAGCCCTTGCCTTGCGTTCTAATGAGTTTGGAAACGTGTCCTCTAAATAAGCGACCCTCAAACGTGTCGTTTTGGCTTGAAACTTCCCGAAATACCTACAAAACGCACACAAGTCCGTGTAGACGTCTATCTCGACAAAATACATGTTTTGAGTGCAAAACGTATTGGACTAGTGCTAGATAATGCATGATTGAGCGAGAATTCTACCTAAATGTGCACCTAAAACTATGCTATAAATCGTGTTATCAAACTACCCCATACTTAAGGTTTGCTCGTCCCCGAGCAAATTCCCAACTATAGACTAAGAGATGACATGATTTATGTATGCAGAAAAATGGCAAAAATCTTTTTGGTTTTGTGCTTCTACTATTGGATCACCTTCATAGTCATGATCAATGGCAATTGAATAAGCAATTATGTATTAAACAATAAAGTCATGGAAAGACAATTGTACTTTACTCAAAAACATGCATGAGTTGGGAGGACGGAGATGTCAAGAAGATCAAGAGTCTATCCAATCTAGATTACCAAGTCTTACAAACATGCAAGTAGGTCATAAGGGCTTGTGACATAAAAGGCTAAGAAACGTTTCAATTGGGGAGGGGAATTTTCTAGGTATGTGATGCTAATCCGGGAATGGAACTAACTTCACTTCCTTCTCCTCGATCAACTTCCCCCAAGTGCATATTTTTCCCTATCTTACTTTCTTTTCTTTTTCTTTAACTCATTTTTGAGACAATGGCATTGGTGTACAATAGCCGAAACCTCGGTGATTAGCCATCCTCGGGCTTTTTCTCTTTTTCGAGGTGCATCCACACCGGGCACACATACCAAAGCTCGTTAGGGCTATTGGCTCAATTGACTTTGGCAAGGCACCAACACCCGATTATGTGAAGTGTACCGAGTTACTTGTCATTTAAACCAACGCCCCCAAACCTATTTTGGCTACACTTCCACAATAATTTCAGCATTCCATTCACGACATTCTTTTCATTACATCTTCACCCCGCACTTGCTTTTTACACATTCAAACACACTAGCATGCTCCTATTCCCGGATGGGTTTTAAAAGGAGGTCAAATTTTATATCAATTGAGGTGCTCAAGCAATCATGATCAAGATGAGAAGTAGAGAAAGATGAAGTGCCTTATTCATTCCTAGATGGTATGCAAGAACTATCATGTAATTTCGATTTTCAATACTCAATCCATTCTAGGCAATCATCATGATCTCAAGTCATTCATGGAATTCAAGAGAAGTAGTTCAAGTCCACATATGCATTTATCAATTCAACACATAAGGCCATTCATAGCCAATCACAAGACAAGTTTCATCATTAGGATCATATCCAAGCCTAGAAAGCACAAAAAATTTTTAAATTTTCTGATTTTTATGGAATTTTCGCTTTAAGTATGTACAATGCAAGACATGTGCAAATATTAAACTATCCTAGATGCTCTTCATGCAAAGGATCATGCAAACCCCACCCCATACTTAGAAACACATTGTCCCCGATGTGGTATTCAAGTAAAGAGAGTGAAAGAAGGTTCTCACAATGTAAAATGGTTTTCTTCGGTATTTGGGAATTCTCAAGAGGATTGATGTTGGATGATCCTTTCAACCATGGTAGGGAGCTCTAAGCATCCTTCAAGCTTTGAAACCCGCGCTAGGCACCGCTAGCCGTCCAAGTTCCGCGTCCGCTCCACCCATGATTAGTGAGGGTTTCATCATCATCATTTCCAAGAAAGGTTTCCAATGCCACTAATGTTCTAGCACACATAAAATAGACAAAACACACAAAGCACACAAAAACAGAAAAATCTAAGCTAAAATGAAGAAAAAAAAGTTACCGATGGGTTGCCTCCCACCAAGCGCTTCTTTAAGGTCATTAGCTTGACCAAACTCGGGAGCGTTTATGCAAGGTGAAGCGGGGCGATCATGTCTATTGGGGCTCCCGGAATGTACTTCTTCAAGCGATGCCCATTCACTTTGAAATCTCCACAATGCTCCCCTCCTATCTCAATAGCTCCATGGGGAAAGATCTTCTTTACCACATATGGCCCGGTCCATCTTGATTTGAGCTTTCCGGGGAAAAGCCTTAGCCTCGAGTTGAAGAGAAGGACAAGATCTCCTTCACTCAACTCTTTTGGAATGATCCTCTTGTCATGCCACCTTTTGGTTCTCTCCTTGTAAATCCGGGCATTCTCATAAGCTTCCAACCGGAGTTCCTCAAGGGCATTGATATCAAGCAATCTCTTCTCTCCCGCCTCCTTGAGGTCAAAATTTAGCCACTTAATGGCCCAATAAGCTCTATGCTCCATTTCCACCGGAAGATGGCAAGACTTGCCATAGACCAAGTTGTAGGGAGTGGTGCCAATAGGTGTCTTGAAGGCGGTTCTATATGCCCATAGTGCGTCATTGAGCTTCATGGCCCAATCCTTCCTTGTTCTAGACACCGTCTTCTCGAGGATGGCCTTGATTTCTCGGTTGGAGATCTCCACTTGGCCACTAGTTTGGGGGTGGTAGGGTGTGGCCACTTTATGAGTCACCCCATACTTGGCCAAAAGTGCTCCAAAATTCCTATTTGTGAAGTGCTTCCCTCCATCACTAATGATCACCCTTGGTGTTCCAAACCTAGGGAAGATCACTCGGTTGAAGAACCGCACCACCACCTTGGCATCATTCGTAGGAGAGGCGATTGCCTCTACCCATCTTGACACATAGTCCACCGCCAATAGGATGAATAGATTGCCACATGAAGAAGGGAATGGTCCCATGAAGTCTACACCCCACACATCAAAAATCTCAACTTCTTGGATGTTGTTCAAGGGCATTTCATTCCTCCTTGAGATGTTCCCCGTTCTTTGGCAAGCATCACATGCCGCTACAAAACCTTGCATATCTCTAAACAAGTTAGGCCAATAAAAACCGGATTGCAATACCTTGGCACACGTTTTGTGTGAGCTAGCATGGCCTCCACATGGTAGGGAGTGACAATGCCGGATCACACTCTCCATTTCATCTTCCGGTATGCATCTTCTAAGCACCCCATCCGGGCCTCTCTTGAATAGAAGTGGCTCGCTCCAATAGTAATGCCTTACATCGTTGAAGAACTTCTTCCTTTGTGAATATGATAATCCGGGAGGCACTTCCTCACACACCAAGTAATTCACAATGTCGGCATACCATGGCTCACTTCCCCTAGCCACTTGGAATAAGCATTCTTCCACCATTTGCAATTGTTCATCCCGGAACGAGTCATCTATCGGGATGTTGTCTTTCCCAAGCTCTAATGGTGGGAGTCTACTAAGGTGATCCGCCACCGAGTTCTCGGATCCCTTCTTATCTCTTATCTCCAAATCAAACTCTTGAAGAAGAAGGATCCACCGAATCAACCTTGGCTTGGCATCCTTCTTTGTAAGTAGATAACGGATCGCCGCATGATCCGTGTAAACTATGACCTTCGCTCCAACAAGGTACGAGCGGAACTTCTCAAATGCATACACTACCGCTAACAACTCCTTCTCGGTAGTAGCATAATTGAGTTGGGCATCATCTAGCGTCTTGCTAGCATAGTAAATAGCATGAGTGCGCCCTTCTTTCCTTTGCCCCAAAACGGCCCCAACGGCCACATCACTTGCATCGCACATAATCTCAAATGGTAGATTCCAATCCGGAGGTTGCATGATAGGTGCGGAGATCAAGGCGTTCTTCAACCTACAAAACGCTTCAAGACAATCTTTGGAAAACACAAAATCAACATCTTTCATTAGTAGGTTAGTGAGAGGCTTAGAAATTTTAGAGAAATCTTGAATAAACCTCCGGTAAAAACCGGCATGCCCTAAGAAACTCCTTACCCCCTTCACCGAGGTAGGTGGTGGCAACTTCTCTATTGTTTCAATCTTAGCCCTATCAACCTCAATGCCACGGTTAGACACCAAGTGTCCTAACACAATCCCTTCACTTACCATGAAGTGGCATTTTTCCCAATTTAAGACAAGATTTGTTTCCTCACATCTTTGCAACACCAATGACAAATTAGCTAAGCAATTATCAAAAGAAGAACCGTAAACAGAGAAATCATCCATGAACAGTTCCATGATATTTTCTATGTATTCCGAAAAGATAGCCATCATACACCTTTGAAAGGTGGCGGGTGCATTACACAACCCAAATGGCATTCTCCTATATGCAAATGTACCCCATGGACATGTAAAAGTTGTTTTCTCTTGGTCATCGGGGTGGATAGGGATTTGGAAGAATCCACTATACCCATCTAGATAGCAAAAGTGAGAGTGTTGAGCTAATCTTTCTAGCATTTGGTCAATGAAGGGGAGGGGAAAGTGATCTTTCCTAGAGGCCATGTTCAATCTCCTATAATCTATACACATTCTCCATCCCGTGACCGTCCTAGTTGGTATTAGTTCATTGTTCTCATTAGTTACTACCGTCATTCCACCCTTCTTAGGTACTACATGAACGGGGCTAACCCACTTACTATCCGAGATAGGGTAGATAATTCCCGCATCTAGCAACTTAATGATTTCCTTTTTGACCACTTCTTTCATTATGGGATTCAATCTCCTTTGATGTTCAATAGAGGGTTTGTGGTTATCTTCCATCATTATCTTATGCATGCACAAAGATGGCTTAATGCCAACCAAATCATCAATAGTATAACCAATGGCCTTCCTATGCAATCTTAGTTCATGCAGCAATTTAGCAAGTTCATCGTCACTCAAGCATGCATTAACAATCACCGGATATGTAGAATTATCACCAAGGAATGCATACTTTAAATGAGAGGGGAGGGGTTTGAGTTCAAGTGAGGGAGGACCTTTATCGGTTGAAGACGATCCAAACAAGGTTGGATGAGATGAATCCAAAGCAAATGAGGATTCCCCTTGGCTCCTAGAAGCTTGATCATCATCAAGAGCTGATTCAGGGAAAACCACGGCTGGAATCACGGGTTGCTCAACTTCCACGACCGTGGTTCCTTCCAGGCTTGCTTCTCGGAGTTGTCCAGAGAGTTTGACGGCCGTGGTTCCTGAATCTCGACCGTGGAACTTGCAGTTGTTCACAATTTCTTCGTGGCTCTCAAATCCAACTCTTGGCTCCTCTTCCAATGCCTCCAAGGCTTTGATCTCTTCATTGCAATTCTCCTCAATGTCTTCCTCCATCATACTCAAGGTAAGAACCTTTTCCAAGGGGTCCTTGATCAAGATCGAGCTCACCATTTCTCTAGATTCTTCTTGCTCGACTATGTTGAAGATATCTTCATCAAGGGTTGGCCCTTTCATCATTGTGGACAGCTTGAACTTGATGTTCTCCTCTCCAATGTTGAAGGAGAGAGTCCCGTTCTTGCAATCCACTAAACATCCGGATGTGGCTAAGAAAGGTCTTCCTAGGATGATGGGAACCGGGTAATCCGCCGGAATGTCCAACACTACAAAGTCAATAGGCACATAGAATCCTCCCAATTGCACCGGAATGTCCTCAAGAATCCCAACTGGATGAGTGATAGAACGGTCCGCCATATAGAGGGTCATCTTGACCGGCTTTGGCTCTCCTAACCCGACCTTGTTACTAAGTGCAAGCGGTATGATGCTTACACTTGCTCCAAGATCACAAAGGGCCTCGTATTTCACATCTCCGACTCCTATTGGGACACAAAAAGAGCCCGGATCCCTTAGCTTGGGAGGCATTGCTTCCTTCATTGTTTGGATTAATTCCGAGGATCTCTTGGTCATCCTAATCTCCCCATACTCCTCCAACTTCCTTTTGTTGGAGAGTATTTCTTTCAAGAATTTTCCGTATGCCGGCATTCCTAAGATGGCATCCATGAACGGAATGTTAATATGTAACTTGGACAGTAGTTCAAGGAACTTACCAAAGTGATTGTCCAAACGAGCTCTTGCTCTTGATTGTGGGAACGGTAGTGGTGGCTTGTATGGAGGCGGTGCTACATAAGTTGGCTCTACATCCTTGCTCTTGTCTCCATCATCTTGCTTTCTTCCCTCTTCTACCACTACTTGACGCCCCCTAGCTTGGTCCTTGGGCAAAGGATCCTTCATACTCAACCCACTCCTTGTTGTGATAGCCAAAACTTGGCCTCTTGGGTTGTCTTCGGTTCTTCCGGGAAGCTTCCCCGGATCTCTATGTGCCTCACCCGCCTTTTGAAAGACTTGTGCTTCCAAGACCTTTTGAGCCTTAGAAATTGAAGTAACGGTGCTCTCAAGTCCACTCAATCTTCCTAGCAATTGTTCAAACATGACTTCGGTTCTATCCTTTGAAGGTTGAGTAAAACCGGGTGGAGGTTCTTGTGAAGCTCTTTATGGTGGAGAAGTGCTTGTGGAGGCGGGAGGGTTCAAGGCTCCATCCGGATTAGAGTAAGAAAACCCGGGATGGTTGTGGTTTGGCCGGTAATTGTTGAATTGCCGGTTGTTGTTGAAATTTCTTGGGCCTTGGTAATTGTTGAAGTTGCCCCTTCCCATATAATTCACATCTTCCTCCTTGGAAGACAAGTTGGCTCGTGGAGGTGCTTGAGGAGTTGCCTGGCTCTTCAAGGTGGTAGTGCACAACTCTCTCAAGGACTTCAACTCATTGTTGATGGCGTCAAGCTTGAAATTGCTCATGGTGACTTCGCTCACCTCATATGCTCCCGCCTTTCTCCCTTCACTCTTCCTATGGGAGTACTTCTCAATCACTAGAGCTTGCTTCTCCACAAACTCCCAAGCATCATCTACATGTTTCTCCATAAATGTCCCACCGGAAAGAGATTGAAGCTTGAATTGGCTATCTTCATCAAGCCCCTTGAAGTAGATCTCCAATAGCTCAATCTTCGGTATACCATGGTGTGGGCAATCTAGGAGAAGGTCTTTGAATCTCTCCCAAGACTTGAACAAACTTTCTCTATCCCTCATCACAAAGGCATTGATCTTTCCCCTTAATTCGGTAGTCTTGGAAGGTGGGAAGAACTTGGTCAAGAACTCGGTTGTCATCTCCTCCCAAGTACCAACTCTCCCTTGTGGAATAGATTGATACCAAGCTAAGGCCTTGTCCTTAAGAGAGAAGGAGAAAGCCCTTAGCTTATGGTTGTTGCTCTCCAATCTCGGCGGTCTAAGAGTCTCCATCAAAATCTCATAGTTCATCAAATGTTGGTGAGGAGACTCTCCTTCCATCCCTCCAAATTGGTTATGCCGGATCATTTGTAGAACTTGAGGGCGGAGCTCGTAATCATGGGCTGCGGGATCTCCTAGATTCACACCCGGTCGGTGTGCTCTTTGTGCCGGATCCATACGTTGCCCCAATGTTTGTGGCTCATCCATAGCAATGGGCACAACCCTAACGTTCACCGCCGGCTGCGGTTGTGGTGGAGGTGGAGGAGGTTGTTGACGGTTAAGCTCCCTTTGCACAAGTGTTTGCCTAATCTCCTCAATCTCCCTCCTAGTTGCCTCTTGCCTCTCATTGGCAAGTCTCCTTTCTTCCTCCAAGAGCTCATCTCTTAGCCTAATTTGCTCTAAGGCTTCATCCAACTCAGCTTGGAGATTCCTACCGGCCATCTCTTTCTCTTTTCGAATGCTCTTGGATCTAGATCTAAGGGTTTTCTCCGGTTCGGGATCGAATGGAGCTAAATCCTTGCCACGAGATCTTCGCATACACCTAAAGAGTAAGAGATGTCCTGAAAAGCAAAGACACACACCAAAGAGAGATCAAAAGCAACAAGAAAGATCTACACTACCAACAATCACGAAATGACTCAATCTAGACCTAGTCCCCGGCAACGGCGCCAAAAACTTGTTACGCTAAAAAGTGTGTACGCAATAAGCCTTAAATTTATACTCGTTATAATTATCCTACTTCTAGCGCACCCGCAGTGTACGGGACGTATGTAGCAAGATAAGTATTCCAAGGTCGAACACAAATACTAAGGTGAAATCGAATTAAGTTGTGATTGAATTTAGCAAGATCTAAGTCTAAAAAAAAGGATGCAAATAAAGGAAGAAAATCTCAATTGTTTTGGTTGTTTTTAGGTGATCACTTCAAAGATCAAATGCATGCAAACAATCAATCAAACTAAGTCGGAAAATTGGCACAAATAAACAAATCGAACAAGATGTTGATCAAGAGAAAGGGAAGACGGATTCTAGGGGTTGGAAATTCCGGTTATGGCATAAAAGTCAAGTTATCTATTCATTCTTTGGATTGATTATGATATGTTGGGATTAAGTGTTCCTAAAATGGGATCAATTACCGGGTAAGTCTCATGATCCAACTAATCCACACCTAAGGTCTCATTACCGGTTAAGTCTCTAAGAACCTAAGGGTAGGAATTTAACACAAACCGGATTGTTTAATTAGGGATCTAACCTATCCTCACCGGGTAAGTCTCGGAAAGGGAAGTCCTAATCAACTATCCTAGCACATTTAATCCAATGGCGGCTTATTAGGCTCACCATTACCTAAGGTTTTGCTATTTTAGATTCTAAGGGCAAGGATTACCGGGTAAGTCTCTCCTAACACTTAGTCGCTACACTAGGACACCCTAGGGTAGGTTAAACTCAGCAAAAACTTAGGGTTTCAACAATTTTATGAACCTAAGATAAGATCCTTCGAACCAGGAAGAACCACGGTTTGTTCTACAGAAACCACGACCGTGGTTCTTCAAGAACTACCCGTGATTCCTAACAGTAGCTACGTTCATAAACAAAAATCATCCAAAGGTAAATCTAAGTTCGTCCTATCATAGATCTAGCCATAACCATCCTTTCCTTACCCTAGAATCACATCAATCTAGCCTACAACATTCATATTAGAAATCAAAACAAACAAGCATAGATTCATAACCTCCATTGCAAGAAAATGAGAGAAAGAAGATGAACAAATGAACTTCAAACACAATCTAAATCTGAAGATGAAATTAGAACGACTTACAACCCTTCCAAAGGAAGGTTCAAGAGTTCAAAAACTTCTAGAAATAAATCCGAAAATACAAGAGCTAAGTGTGTCTTCTCCTCTCCTCTTCAATGGCAATGGCTCCTTTCTTCTTCTTCTTGCACTTTCCTTCCTAGAAAAAGTCCTTCTTCTTCTTGGAATATATTTTGTCAAAGAAAAATGGAGAATATGTGAGCTGCTCTCAAACTACCCAAATCCCAGCTGCCTCTAACAACTATCAAGGACCACTTTTATAACCAATTTCTTCATGAGCTGGCCATGAGAGTCGTGGCACAGCTGTCACGAGAATCTGGCAAAATCCACGGTCATTTCCACGGCCGTGGTTCTTCAAAGAACCGTGATTCTGTGCAGAAACTTCGCCTTGGATCATTAGGCTGTGGTTTGGTGCATGGCCTGTGTTGGCAAGGTTCCTTGAGTCCTTCTCAGCCCTTGCCTTGCGTTCTAATGAGTTTGGAAACGTGTCCTCTAAATGAGCGACCCTCAAACGTGTCGTTTTGGCTTGAAACTTCCCGAAATACCTACAAAACGCACACAAGTCCGTGTAGACGTCTATCTCGACAAAATACATGTTTTGAGTGCAAAACGTATTGGACTAGTGCTAGATAATGCATGATTGAGCGAGAATTCTACCTAAATGTGCACCTAAAACTATGCTATAAATCGTGTTATCAGTCAGCAACCGAGGTGGTCTGACAGAGTTGAGTGAAAATGAGTTCAGATCGTCGCCTGGCCCTTAGAGACAGATCCTCACCCTCCCCTTCTTCCTCTTCTTCCCGTCCTTACCGCCCGGTTATCCACGAGAGATGCCGGGTAGACTATGAGCGGATAGCTAGCCGTCCAGTTATCGCACCATGATTTCTGGACGTGTCGGCTTTTGATTGCCTAGGGTTAGACGCTGACCTTAGGAGGATGATCGCTACTGTCGGGCTGGATCAGTTTACTGAGATCCGAGCCCCAGCTTACTTAGAGCCCACCCTGGAGTTTGTTAGCTCCTTCTCCTACCTCCCCACAGACCATTCTGTGAAGTACCGGTTGATGAACCGGAACTTCATAGTTCCTTTAGAGGTATGGAGAGAGATTTTTGGCTTTTCTGAGCCCACCGCCACCGACTTCCCCTCCCGATCCGTAGCTAGGGAGTTCTGGGGGCAGATAGCCCATATTACTGAGCATGCGGACAGATGGCGTCCTGGAGATTCCAGGGAGAGGGTCATCTTCCATCCAGCCTTCAGACTAGCCCACAGGATCTTTAGCGAGACACTTCTGGCGCGTACTGAGACGCCCCAGAAGATCAGACAGGGCGAGCTGTTCAGCCTCTACTGCATGGTGACAAGAGGTTTCCCTGACTTTGGCATGCTCCTGGCAGAGGATCTGCACAGGATCAAGGCCAAGGCGAAGGGAGACATTTGTTGCGGAGGTCTAGTCACCCACATCGCTACCTACCACGGGATGGACCTCAGTGTTTGCACGATGGCGGCGGCTCCGAAGCCGCTGGGATTACAGGAGATGATCACACGGAGGATTCTGGTTCCCCGTGGTTTGACCACTCCATATGTAGCCATGCCTTGGGAGCGGACTGCACCTCAGGGGATCCGCTGGTCTGCACAGTTCACAGTCTTTGATCCGCATTTCTGGCAGACGGCTTGGGATACACTGATGGAGGATCACAAAGAGGCAGCAGCTGCCCCTGCTGAGGCTGAGGAGGATGACGACGACGATGAGGAGACGATGGACGAGAGAGACGGTGGAGTCCCGATGGATACAGGGACGGATACTGCAGGCACGAGCGCACCACCGATCATCGACTTAGATGATGAGGAGGAGACGGAGCCTGCACCAGCTGAGACTTCTCCAGTCAGACCTGCTAGACGCAGGAGACATGGAGTGAGGGATCGGGCTGCTCACAGACGGATCGATGACCTGACGGATCAGGTTATTAACACGTATGCTGCATTATCGCTGGATATCCGCAAGATGCAGGAGCGGCAGCACCATTAGCATATCATGGCCCAGCTTCAGTTCGAGCATGTCATGGGCTATCCGTACGATCCGACTCAGTATCCGTACGTGCCACCACCACCACCGCCGGATCAGGATTATTGAGGAGCTGCAGGATTTCCTTTATTTTCTTTTATGCAGTTCAGCTTTTTATCCGGTGAGCTCTCTCATTTTCTAGACTTTTATTTGACCCACTGGGACAGTGTGTCCCAAGTATGGGGTGTTTGTATTACCTGACTACGTGATGTATTTTATTTGACTACTTGATGTATTATATTTATCGGATATTTTTGTATTTATGCTTCATTGCCTTTATATGATTATCTGATATTACATGCATACCTACAGGTTATTTGATTGAGAAAAACGTCGAAACCGAAAATAAAAAAAAATAAATAAATAAAAAAAAATGGTTTTAAAAAAAAATTCTTTGACCTCGACCGGGGAGATTCTGGCCAAACGAGGCATTTCACCTCGGTTGAACCAAGAACACCTCGACCGAGGTGTGTTAACTGAGAGTTTTCGAAAAACGATTTTTGTGTTACTTATCTGGATATGATCTCAGTGAAGATCTCGTTTACTGACTGATTTTAAATTCTTTACGTGTTTGAAAGGTTTTATAATATGTTTAAGTTGCTAAATGCTTTGTTTGAAATTATTGGCATGTTTAATACTTTGTTTTTATCCAAATTATGTTGAATTTGAAGGTTGACACCGCAGGTTAAGTTCTCTCACTTTCTTCTTGGAAAGACCAAGGCAATTCATTCTCTTCTTCTTCTTCCTCTTGATCATGCTTAGCCCCTCATATACATTTTGCCTCCCTTTACCTATCCGGGAATTTGGAAGCAAGCAAGTGGAGTTAAAGTTGAGGAGTGGCTGGAAATGAAAATGTTTGAAAGCAATAATAGGTTTGGGGAAGTCAATCATGAAGATGAGTAACTCGGCACCATTCACATAGCCGGGTGTTTGTGTCTTGCCAAATTCGGATTGAGCGATATTCCTAACGGGTCATGGTATGTGCATCAAGGGTTTGATGCATCTCGAGAAATTGATGATTGCAAATTTCCTAGGCTTCGGTTATTGTGCACCTCTGTCCATGCATCCCAAAAAGTAAAGTAAAAAGAAAAAGTGTGAAATAAGCAAAGCTTATTGGTGGAAGATGTTGCAAGTCAAAGTGAAAGTAAAGTTCATCCTTTTCCCGGATTCTAGCACCACATTACCTTACATACATCCCTACCCTACACGTTTCTTGACCTTTCTTTTGGAAAGCCCTTGAGACCTTGACCTTGTTGATTGACTTAGCGGTTTAAATCGGATTATACATGATTAATTTTGGTAATTATGATTTATTATGCATTCTATGATTTTATGCAAAGATGAACAACTTTCCTATATTTATAAAATGTTTTGAGCATGTTGAGTTTTTAATTCCAGGAAGTACTCTCTTAGAGTGATCTATGGTAGTTGCACACCATAAAATGTTTTTGGAAGATTTTTTCATTGATTTTATTGACTTATAATCCATTCTACCTTGTCTTCTGTATGAGGAACTTGCTTGGGGACAAGCAAGCGCTAAGTATGGGGTATTTTGATAGCATGAATTATAGTCAATATTTTGGGGTTTGTTTGGACGTTTTATCTTTCATAATCTGCATGTTTGTGTGTATGATATGTGATTTTACTACCATTTCATCTACCTTTGCGAGAATCGAGGTCTACACCTAGTTTTGTTGTAATTGCAGGTAAAATGGTACGTTTTGCATCAAAAAGGAGCGAAAGGAGTCATGAGTCATTTAGAGCTACATCCAGGAAGCATAGCCATGGATTAAAGATTTACTTTGGACCAGTATTGAGATATTTCGCATTCAGTTGTGACTCACCTCGGTTGACCAGAGATTCACCTCGACCGAGGCGATCTAGAGACGCCGACTCGACCGAGGCGAATACCTAGGACGCGGCGAGAATATTTTATTCTTGGGTGAGATCTTTTAAAATTGGAAAGAGATCTTATATTTTTGGGCTTGGCTCCTGGAAGGAAGGAGATATGCAGAATCATATATTTTACCTATTTTTATGGGAAGAGATCTTTCTAAGATATCTTATCTTTGGAGGGTTATTTTCCTATAAAAAGGGTTGGATTTTCACAATTCAAGGAGGCCGCATACAATCCGCTTACACCGAAAGCACGCAGCAGCCGCACTCCAGTTTGGGAGAGATTTGAAGAACCTTTTTGAAGGTTGAAGGAAGATTGAAGTCTATAGCTTTTATAGCTTTTTGGAGGGTTTTGTGAGATTGTCTTTAATTCCCTCATTGATTGTCTTGTCTTTTTGGATTGCTATCCAAGGAACGCTTTGTTGTGATATTTGATTCAGTTATTGAAGTCTTTTCATTAAATTCTTCTTTGTTCAAATATTCACCTTCTTCCCATATATTTGATTAATACTTTCATGATGATGAGTGGCTAATTTCCTTGTGTGATTCTAGGGTGATTGGCTGAAGGTTGTGGGAAAAACAATGACAGAATAATCTTAGATTCCAGTAGGATCCTGAAAGTTCGAGTCTTTAACCTTAACCCTAAGCATCTCGTTCAGTCGATGAACATCTCGGCCGGGGTGGAACTCTTCTGACCGAGGTGACTTATCTGATCCATAACTGAGAGTTAAGTGTTAGAGTTTGCCAAATCCTATTCTTATTACACCTTTCCTGGTTCAAAGCAAGCTTAGGATGAAACTTACCCGGTAATTCCTTAGTTTGTGTACCAACGATCATAAGTGTAGGTAATAAAGGTTCATCCTTTATTGGGGTTTGAGTGTGCTTCCATCCCATCTTTGTGAGTTAGCCTGAGACTTACCCGGTAAAGGTTGATTCTATTCCCTTAGATGGTGTGTTAGTTTGAGGTTATAGTTCTTTATCTTGATTCCTTGAGACTTACCCGGTAATAGGAGTTACGGTTTAAGAATAGTGTGTAGTGAGACTTACCCGGTGATCTACTCCACTTTAGAAACACCTTCCCCACGCAAAAATCTCAGCTTTGTCCGCTTATCTATAGATCTTGAGTTGGAACCACAACTAGATGCTTTAATCCCTAGAATTGCATGTTTGCTTTATTGACTTCTTATTCATCTTTGATTGTGTTAATCGCTCTTGTGGTTAGTATTGACATTAGCACACCGTATTGACTCTGTTTCACCGAGTCCCTGTGATCGACCCCTGGAATTTTCTTGCTTTTACTACGATTGACCCGTACACTGCGGGTTCGCATCCTTGTTTTAAGCTTAAGTCTAGGGTTATAAATTTAAAGCTTGCACACACCGTTTGGAGCGAACAAAGCATTACAAGCAACAACATAATTTTGCACATCTTTGAATAAGGTAGGCCAAAAGAAACCGGAACGAAGTACCTTAGCGCAAGTTTTGTGGGAACTAGCATGTCCTCCAAAAGGTAGTGAGTGGCAATGGCGGATGACACTCTCCACTTCATCTTCCGGAATACATCTTCTATATATTCCATCGGGACCTCTTTTGAAGAGAAGAGGCTCGTTCCAATAGAAATGTCGGACGTCTTTAAAGAACTTCTTTCTATGAGCATATGAAAGTCCGGGGGGAATCACCTGACAAACAAGGTAGTTTACAATGTCAGCAAACCATGGATCATTACCTTTCGAGATATGTTGAAGACACTCTTCAATCTCGTGTAGTTGTTCGTCAGGGAATGAGTCATCTATAGGGAGCTCATCCGTCTTGTCGGTGAGGTGTGGAAGACGACTAAGGCGGTCAACAACTGAATTTTCTGAGCCCTTTTTGTCACGGATCTCTAGATCGAACTCTTGTAAGAGTAAGATCCATCTTAGAAGCCTTGGCTTCGCATCCTTCTTCGTGAACAAGTAACGGATCGTTGAATGATCCGTATAGACTATCACCTTCGCACCTTCAAGATAGGAACGAAATTTTTCAAAAGCATAAACAACGGCTAGAAGTTCTTTTTCCGTAGTGGCATAATTCGATTGAGCTTTGTCTAGCGTCTTGCTAACATAGTAGATGGCGTGTGTACGACCATCTTTCTTCTGTCCGAGTACAGCTCCTATAGCGACATCGCTTGCGTCGCACATGACCTCGAAAGGAAGAGTCCAATCGGGCGGTTGGATGATTGGTGCTGAAATCAAAGCCTCTTTGATCCTGCAAAAAGCTTCTAGACAATCTTTCAAAAATTCGAAAGTTGCGTCTTTCATTAAAAGATTAGTTAAGGGTTTTGAAATCTTAGAAAAATCCTTTATGAATCTCCTATAGAAGCTTGCATGTCCTAAAAAGCTTCTAATTCCTTTTACAGAGGATGGAGGAAGTAGTTTCTCAATAGTTTCTATCTTAGCTCTATCGACCTCTATTCCTCTATTTGATATTAAGTGACCTAACACAATTCCTTCGTTGACCATGAAATGACACTTCTCCCAGTTTAAAACCAAGTTAGTATCTTCACATCTCTTAAGAACTAGTGAAAGGTTAGAGAGACAGTTATCAAAGGAAGAACCATATACCGAAAAGTCGTCCATGAATACTTCCATGATATTCTCTACATATTCTGAAAATATTGCCATCATATACCTTTGAAAGGTGGTTGGAGCGTTGCATAAGCCGAATGGCATTCTTCTATAAGCAAACGTACCCCAAGGGCACATGAAGGTTGTCTTCTCTTGATCATCCGGGTGAATGGGAATCTGAAAGAAACCGCTATATCCATCTAGATAACAAAAGTAAGAATGTTGGGCTAACATTTCCAACATTTGATCAATAAAAGGAAGGGGAAAGTGATCCTTCCTGCTGGCCACATTCAGCTTACGGTAGTCGATGCACATTCTCCATCCCGTAACTGTTCTTGTGGGAATAAGCTCGTTGTTTTTATTGGCAGCAACGGTAATGCCTCCTTTCTTTGGTACTACCTGCACTGGACTCACCCACTTGCTATCGGAAATAGGGAAGATGATACCTGCATCAAGTAGCTTAAGGATTTCTTTCTTCACGACCTCTTTCATGATCGGATTCAACCGTCTTTGAGGTTGGCGTGAAGGTTTGTAATCCTCTTCCATTAAGATTTTATGCATACATAGAGAAGGTTTAATGCCTATCAAATCATCAATGGTATAGCCTAACGCTCTCCTATGTTGTCTTAGAACATTCATAAGCTTCTCTAGTTCATCATCATTCATATTCGTACTAACTATAACAGGATATGTAGAGTTAGGCCCAGGAATGCATACCTTAAGTGTGTGGGAAGTGGCTTCAATTCCAATAAAGGAGGTGATTTGATCGATGATTCATGACCATTTAATGTCATGGGAGAAGCCTCTGAAGGTGAGGAAGGTGCACTAATTGAGTTGAGATCAGTTGTAGTCAAGTTCGTAGAAACCGGAGAAATCAACGCTAAATCGCCTTCCTTTGAAGAAAATCGTCCGATTTTTGGGTCGATTTTTCTTCTTGTTGTCAAAAATCGACTTGCCTTTTCAGAAATCGTGTGATTTATTTCGTGTAGGTCGATTTTTTTCACTGTTTCCGGGGTTAATTCCAACTCTTCAAATCCTGCTCCTGGCTCTTCCTCTACATCTTCCAATGCTTTTACCTCATCATCACAATCATGCTCTACTCCTTCCTTCATGATACTCATACTAAGAAGTGGATCTTTCATTAGGATCGAACTCACCACCTCTCTAGATTCTTCTTCATCAAAGATGTTAAAAACATCTTCTCTCAAAGATGGCTCTTTGATTAAAGAGGAGAGTACGAACTCCACTTTCTCTTTACCTATATTGAAGGATAGTTGTCCATTCTTGCAATCTACCATGCATCCGGAGGTTGCAAGGAATGGTCTCCCAAGAATGATGGGAACTGGATAATCTGCCGGGATGTCAAGAACGACAAAGTCTATAGGAATGTAAAACTTACCGAGTTTTACATGAATGTCTTCTATTATCCCAACTGTCCTGGTGATGGAACGATCGGCCATGTAAAGAGCCTAGACCAACCGCCTTGCATAAAGCAAGTGGTATGATGCTCACACTTGCCCCAAGGTCGCAAAGTGCATCATAAGTAACCTCTCCTACGGTGTTGGGTATGCAAAATGATCCTGGATCACGTAGCTTAGGTGGCATATTCTCTGTCATAGTCTTGATGAGTTCGGATGACTCCGTGCTCATCTTGACTTCTCCAATATCTTCTAATTTCCTCTTGTTAGAGAGGATTTCCTTTAGGAATTTCCCATAAGCTTGCATACCTAAAATTGCATCCATAAAAGGTATATTAATATGCAGCTTACTCATAAGATCAATAAACTTACCGAAGTGTTTATCTAGCCGCACCCGCGCTCTAGATTGAGGAAAAGGTAGAGGTGGTTTATAGGCGGGAGGAGGAACATAGACATCTTCCTTCTGTTTTTCTTTCCCTTCTTTGGTGGTGGTTTCAACTACTTTAGGTTGAGGATCGGTGGTTGTTACGCCACTTCTAGTAGTGATTGCCATAACCCTTCCCTTTGGGTTATATTCCGTCTTCCCGGGAAGCTTCCCTTGATCTCTTGGAACTTCTCCGGCTTTGCTAAATACTTGGTTTTCTAAAGCTTTGTGAGCTTTATCAACCGAAGTTATATAACTCTGCAATCCTTGTAGCTTTCCTAGGATTGTCTCCAACATGGGATCGGGCTTCTCCTTCTCCATCTTGTTCGATCCATTTGATGATTGCTCCTGGCTTTTCAAAGGAGTAGAAGAAGATGGAGATGTAAAAGCTTTTTCAGCATGTGAATAAGGATTACCAGGATTTTGTTGATTGGATATCCAATTGTTATTGTTGGAGTTCCTATTGTTGTTATTCCATTTGTTGCTCCGGTTGTTATTCTGGTAGTCATCCTTTGATTGTTATCCCTCCCCATATAGTTGGCTTCTTGCTCCTTCGCCTTTTGAAGGCTAGCTTTGATGACTTCCTTCAACTCTTTGATTTCATTATTGAGGGAAAATATTGGGTTTGAGCAACGTGATTCAACTTGGCTCCCGGATCTCCTTGATTCCGGCTATTTGGATCCACCTTTAGGTGGGAATACTTCTCAATCACCTGGGCTTACTTCTCAATGAAGTCCCAAGCATCATCTTCTCTCATGTCCATGAATGTGCCACAAGAGAGAGATTGGAGATTGAATTGTGTTTCCACATCCAACCCCTTATAATAGATCTCCAACAATTCTAGCTTTGAAATGTCGTGGTGTGGGCAATCCAATAAGAGATCCTAAAACCTTTCCCAAGATTGAAACAAACTTTCGTTAGGTTTCATAGAAAATGCATTGATCTTACCTCTCAATTCCACTGTTTTGGATGGCGGGAAAAACTTGGTGAGGATCTCCGAAGATAGATCCTCCCATGTGGCCAGCTTTACAGCTGAAAGAGTTTGGTACCAAGCTAAAGCTTTGTCCTTCAAAGAGAAGAAGAACGGTTTGATCTTGTAATTGCTTGTGGTAGCCTTCTTCGGCTTCAATGTCTCCATGAGAATCTCGAAATTCTGCAAGTGTTGGTGTGGAGATTCAGCACTTGCTCCGCCAAATTGACTTTGGCGAACCATGGTGATAACTTGTGGGCTAAAGCTGAATTCCTGAATGTCCTCAGCTCCGAAATTCACACCTAGACGGCGTGGTTGCTGAATCGGATCCATCCTTTGCCCCAGAGTTCGTGGTTCATCCCCTCCATTAGCAACTCTCACATCCCCAGCTAGAATGCGAGGAACAACCGGTGGTCTTGGGTTCTTACGAACGAGATTAATCACTGGATTGATTTCCTCAAGTTCCGGCATGTCCGGATCGAGTTCTTCATCATCGGATGAATCATCTCTAGTGGACTTAGTTGGTTTCTTGACCTTCTTCTTCCTTGCTTCATTCAACTCCAACTTCATGTCCAACATCATAGCCCTGAGTTCATCAATTTGGAATTGATGACTCGTTTCCGTATCCACACGAGCTTTCTCACTCAACTTAAGTTGACGTTGAGCTTCATCCAACTCAGCTTGGATGTTTCTCTCGTTATTTTCAGCCATTTTCTTTTCCTTCAACTTTCTTCTTAAAATTTTTCTCTAATTCGGGATCGAAAGGAACTAGATCTTTGGTAGATCTAGTCTTTCGCATATACCTAAAGAACCTACAAAGATTACTCAAGTAGACAAATCAAATCACAAGAGCAAGAGCTCTCAAGCTAGACAACCGAAAACCGAATTTGGTCTAGACCAAATCCCCGGCAACGGCGCCAAAAACTTGTTCGCCCGAAAGTGTGCGTCACTAGTTTTAAATTTATATCTAGAACTCAAAGCAAAGCGAACCCGCAGTGTACGGATCAGCTGTAGTAAGGTAAGAAGTTCCAGAGTCGAACTCAGGGATTTGGTGAGAATAAAATCGAATTCAGTTATCTAACAAAGTGCAAAAGCTTTTGTGATTAATAAAGGGAGAAATAATTCCAAGGATTCAAGTATCCGACTGCGGCTTTCGATTCAAGACACTTCTAAAGATAAAAGGACAGAGTTTATATTGCCAAGGTTATGTGTTTCAAAGGAAGATAGCGTACGATGAAGTTCCGAAACCTATTTGTCTAATCCAAAGGTTCTCTCTATAAGGGTTGTTGAGGCTGCAATATAGAAAGATCTAAGGACAAGAATTACACTCAAACTAACTACCCAAAACCCCAGGATGTGACTCTCCAAGGTAAAGATAGAAAGCACACTTAAAACCTTAATAAAGGATGTTGAGTCTCTTTATCACCCAAATCTTACAATCTTAATCTATTAAATGTGGAATCAATGATGAAGTCTCTTCATACACTCAAATAGAGGTTAAAAAGGTTAAGCAAGGTTGGGATTTAGGCAAGGATTAACTTTGGTTAAAGAATAATTCAATTAAAGATCGTCGGGGGAATAAATCGACCTGTTCATAAGTAAATCGTCCGATTTTCTCAAGAACAGGGCGATTTTCCTGTTGTCGCAAAGTTAAAGTCTAAACTCTCAGGGTCCAAATGTTTGAATGAGTTCAGTCTATCATCATCTAAGCCTCAATCATCAACTATTCTCCCCAGAATAACAAAGGTTTTAGCCAACCATTTTGAAAATCAAATCAAAATTAAGATTGAGTGAATAAATCAAATAAACCCGAATCTTGAATAAAATCTTAATAATCTCCAAATCTGTAAACCAAATTCAAACCTAATCAAAGTATATCTCAATATACTCAGAAATATGTTCACAAACCACAAGAATCGCAAAGGAAACAAAGAATCTCACAACTATGATCAAGATTGACTTCCCGGCTATTTCACTTCAATCCTTTCCCAAGAATCTTCAATCTCTCTCAAACGTGTAAAGATTTCCCGCTGCGGAACCCCCATTTTTGTTCCTAGGGTTCCAATCTATAGTTCCTTGCTAATGGGCCACTTGGCAAAACACTTCTCTAGCCTAAAAGTGATGGGCTTTGAGTCGTCTTTACCCTTGGGCTGAAAACTAGAAAAATCGTGTCAGCCGATTCACAAGGAAAACCGTTCGATTTTCAGGAGTAAAAATCGTCCGATTTATATGTTAAATGGCACGATTTTCTTCAACAGAGAATGCTCGTCTTTTGGCTTGTTTCCTTCCTCCCTTTTGTGACTCTTTTACGCAACTTATTTGCTCTTTGTGATTCCTCTAAGACTCCTTTAGCTTCCCTAATGGCCTTAGATGCTCCTTGCTCCACTTTTGCTTCCAAATCCACTGAATTTACCTACTATTCAACCAAAACTCGTGTAGACCTCTATTTCCGTAATATAAATGAATAAAGCTTAAAAGGTACACAATTTCTCTCTAAATGCAAGGTAAATCGAGGTAAACCTCTACAATATGCATGATTATAATGGGATATAATTCATGTCATCAGGAATCACACATCTAATCAGCAAGGTAAAAATTATCTTGGCTTCTAGGGTTAAAGAGGTACGTGTAAGTTGACGGGAAGAGGAGATGGGAATGAGAAATTGTTCCTTTGCCAAGCTAATACTTTCAGTGCGAGAGGGATGGTTGTAGGAGGTTATGGTAGAAAGCCTTAAAACCTGACTGATAATAGTTGGTGTGAGAATAATAGGCGTGCCTTTTACCACTGATTCTAGGGTTAGGGTTCCTCTATCCCTTTTTGCTGTTAGATTCACTTATAACAGTCTTGTTAGCCTTGTGAATGCCACCTCCCCTGGGTTAAGTATCTTCCAAACGGAGCAACCCTCTAGCAGAGCAATGTATGGCAACTACAGTGTCTTCAAAACCTCTAGATCGACGGAATAACACATGCAAAGTGGACGATTATGAAATCCGTCTAGCCAAGTCCCTGTTGCTTTGAAGTTCCGAAACCAATTCGTCGGCAACCCTGTGTGAGCGGAGATCTCAACATTCACCTGAGAAGATGCCTTTGCCGATTCGGTGGAGATGTGAACCAAAGTATCTTTGGGTGGAGCCGGTGAAGAACTACTTGAATTTCTGGCAGTCGATGATGAAGCAACACGGTTTGAGATTCTCTTGGGAGCCATGAATGAGCGTTTGTGAGAAAGTTGTTTGGAAAAACGAAAGAGTAAAGTGCAAAAGTGGGTTGTAAAATTTTGAACAAAGGAGAAAGAGGTGATAAGATGGAAATGAAGGTTTGCTTTTAAAAAGAGGATGTCAAATTAATTTAACGCACATCATAATCTTGATAGAATCAAGACCTTGATAAATGAATTTTGATTTGCATATCTTCCGTCATAAATCACAACCAATTTTTAAAACAAATATTTGAATTTTGAAAACAAAATCTTGGTGAAATTTTTTGAAATCATTTAAAAAATTCTTTTTTAAAATGATTTAATGATCAAACATCTAAAAAGATGAAAATCATAAATCCGATCCGCGTTTATCACTTTTGTCTTTAGAATCCATTTCAAGGCCTTGAAATGAAAAAGTAGATTGCATTATAACGAGAAAAAAACGATTCAATCCCTTTTGTTCAACATACCAAGCTCTAGTCTAATAAAATTGAATCGATATCCACGTAGAGGCTTAGTGAATATATTTGCAAGCTGTAAGTTATTCGGAATAAAATATATCGATACATCACCATTTTCAACATGATCACGTATGAAGTGATGTCTTATGTCGATATGCTTTGTTCTTGAATGCTGCACAAAATTTTTAGTTATCGAAATAACACTAGTATTATCACATTTAATAGGTATACCTTTAAGATAAAAAACTAAGATCACAAAGTTGTTGAGCTATTGTTCGCTCCAAATGGTTTGTGCAAGCTTTAAATTTATAACCCAATATGTATGCTTAAAATAAGGATGCGAACCCGCAGTGTACGGGTCAATCGTAGTAAAAAGCAAGAATTCCGGGGTGTCGATCTCAGGGACTTAGGTGAAACCTAAGCAAGTATAGGTAGTCTATGTAATTACTAACCACAAAAGCAATTAAAGCAATCAAAGATGATAAAAAGTCAATTAAAGAAAATATGTAATTCTAGGGATTAAAGCATCTAGTTGTGGTTCCAACTCAAGATCTAAAGATAAGCGGACAAAGCTGAGGTTTTTGCAAAGGGGAAGGTGTTTCTAAAGTGGAATAGATCACCGGGTAAGTCTCACTACTCACTAATCCCAAACCGTAACTCCTATTACCGGGTAAGTCTCAAGGAATAAGGAAAGGAATTATAATCTCAAACCAACACACCAACTAAGGGAATAGAATCAACCTTTATCAGGTAAGTCTCAGGCTAACTCACATAGATGGGATGAAGGCACACTCAAACCCCAATAAAGGATAAACCTTTATTACCTACACTTATGATCTTTGATAAACAAACAAAGGAATTATCGGGTAAGTCTCATCCTAGGCTTGCATTGAACCATGAAAGGTGTAATAAGAATAGGATTTGGCAAACTCTAACACTTAACTCTCAGCTTTGGATCAAAGGTTCACCTCGGTCAGACAAATTCCACCCCGGCCGAGATGTTCATCGACTGAACGAGATGTTCTAGGGTTAAGGATAAAGACTCGAGCTTTCAGGGTCCTACTGGATTTAAGATTATTCTATCATTGTTTTTCCCACAACCTTCAGCCAATCACCCTAGAATCACACAAAGAAATTAGCCACTCATCATCATAAAAGCAATAATCAAATATATGGGAAGAAAGTGAATAATTGAACACAAAAACCTTAATAAAAAGGCTTCAATAACTGAATCAATTATCAAACAAACAAGCGTTCCTTGGATCACAATCCAACAAGACAAATCAACAAGAAGGGAATCTAAGAAAGTCTTACAAAACCCTTCACAAAAGCTATAAAAGCTATCAACTCTCTTCCTTCAATCTTCCTTCCTTCAACCACTATAATGATAGCGGGATTTCCGGTGATGCGCCGGTAGTCGCGGGCGTGCTGAATTGTCGAAAATCCAGCCCTTTATATAGGAAAACTACCCTCCTAAGATAAAATATCTTGAAAAGATATTTTCCTAATAAAATATAACTATCTCTCATAAATAAACCCCTAAAATATATGATCTTCTTTCCAGAAATACAGCCTAAAAATATAAGATCTCTCCTTCCAAAAATAAAAGATCTCAGCCAAGAATAAAATATATCTCGCCGCGTCCAAGGTGTTTGCCTCGGTCGGGACGCTTCTCTGGATCACCTCGGTCGAGATGTTACTGTAGCTGACCGAGGTGGCTCTAAACTGAATGTGAAATCTCTTAAATCTGGTCCAAAGTAAATCTTTAATCCATTTCCATGCTTCCTGGATTCTTCCTTAAGCTCCTGAATGTACCTCCAATGACTCCTTAGCTCCTTTAGCTCCATTTTGATGCAAAACGTGCCATTTTACCTACGATTACAACGAAACTTGGTGTAGACCTCGATTCCTGCAAAGGTAGATGAAATGACAATATAATCACAAAATATACATCCAAACATGCAGATTTTTGAAGATAAAACGTCTAAACAGGTCCCAAAATATAGACTATAATTCATACTATAAAAATACCCATACTTAGCCCTTGCTTGTCCCCAAGCAAGTTCCAAATCTTAGATACAAGATAGAATGGATTATAAGTCATAAAGATCAATGAAAAAGTAATTCAAAACATTTTTGTGGTGTGCTACAATCATAGATCACTCTAACAGAATGCTTTATGGAATTTTAAATCAAAATATGATTAAAACATTTTATAAATATAAGAAAGTTGTTCATCTTTGCATAAAATCATAGAATGCATAATAAATCATAATTATCGAAATTAATCATGTATAATCCAGTTTAAACCACTAAGTCAATCAACAAACTCGAGGTCTCAAGGACTTCCAAAAGAAGGTCAAGAAACGTGTGAGGGTGGGATGTATATAGGGAATGTGGTGCTAGAATCCGGGAAAAGGATCTTTACTTCACTTCCTTTGAATTTCAACATCTTCCACCAATAAGCTTTGCTTATTTTACTTTTTTTACTTTTTGGGATGCATGGACAGAGGTGCACAATAACCGAAGCCTAGGAAATCAGCAATCATCAATTTCTCGAGATGCCTCAAACCCTTGATGCACATACCATGACCCGTTAGGAATATCGCTCAATCCGACTTTGGCAAGACACAAACACTCGGCTATGTGAATGGTGCCGAGTTACTCATCATCATGATTGACTTCCCCAAACCTATTTGTTTCTTTCTAACTTTCACCCAACATCTCAACTTTTCCTTCACTTGATTTTCATTTGCTTGCTTCCAAATTCCCGGATAGGTAAAGGGAGACAAATATGTATATGAGAGGCTAAGCATGATCAAGAAGAAGAAGAGAAGAGAATGAATTCCCTTAATCATCCCAGGAAGAAAGTGATAGAACTAATCATGTGGTGTCAACCTTCAAATTCAACATAATTTGGATAAAAATAAAGTATTAAACATGCCACATATTTCAAACAAAGCATTTAGCAACTTAAACATATCATAAAACTTTTCAAACATATAAAGATTTCAAAACCAGTCACCAAACAAAATCATCATTGAGGTCATATCCAGATAAGAAGCACAAAAATCGTTTTGAAAACTGTCTCAGTTAAACCACCTCGGTCGAGATGTTCTAAGTCAACCGAGGTACTACACCTCGATTGGTCAGAGTCACATCGGTCGAGGTCATAAAAAAAAATTTTCAAACTAGTTTTTGACGTTTTTCTCAATCAAATAACCTGTATGCATGCATGTAGTCTCAGATAAGCACATAGAGCATAAGAAAATCATAAATATCCAAGAGTCATCCCCATAAAGTCACAAAAATACATACCCATATACCCCATACTTGGGACACATTGTCCCAATGGGTCAAAATAAGTCTAAAGAAACAGAGTACTCACCGGACAATGCTGAGCTGCATAATAAATAAAGAAAAGAAATCTGCAAGCTCTAATCCTCTAGTCCCGATCCGGTGGTGGTA
This sequence comes from Fagopyrum homotropicum, assembly GCA_033239125.1. NCBI lineage: Eukaryota > Viridiplantae > Streptophyta > Magnoliopsida > Caryophyllales > Polygonaceae > Fagopyrum > Fagopyrum homotropicum. The sequence continues at coordinate 75,683,750 of BSWB01000008.1, forward strand.
GTGGTGGCACGTACGGGTACTAAGATGGGTCAAACGGGTACCCCATAATATGTTGAAACTGAATCTCAACCTTCCTGTGCTGGTAGTGCAGTCTCTCCTGCATCTCTCTCATGTCTAGGGATAAGGTGGCGTAGGAATCTATCACCTGGTCCGTCAGATCATCGATCCGGCGGTGAGCGACTGGATCCCACTATCTGCGTACCCTACGCCTGGCTGGACGTGCTGGTGCTGCAGATGGCTCCTCCTCTGTCTCGTCGTCGTCCAGATCGACGACCGGCACACTAGTCCCAGCTGTATCTGTACCTGTGTCCATGGCAGCACCGCCATCCTCATCCTCCTGCTCCTCAGCCTCATCATCCTCATCCTGTCCCTGAGCTGCTGCATCTCTGGCATCCTCCATAAGTGGAATCCATGCGGTCTGCCAGTAATGCGGGTCATAAACAAAGAACTGAGTTGACCACATAATACCCTGAGGTGCAGTCTGCTCCTAGAGCATCGCCACATATGGCGTAGTAAGTCCGCGAGGAACCAATATCCTCCTAGTGATCATCTCTTGCAGCCCGAGCGGCTTGGGAGCCGCCACCATAGTACACACACTCAGATCCAGGTCCATGTAACTCGCAATGTGAGTCACTATCCCTCCGCAGTAGATATCTCCCTTCTCCTTCGCCTTTATCCTGTGGAGATCCTCAGCCAGCATCACTCCAAAATCCGGAACTCCTCCGGTAACCATGCAGTAAAGACTCAACAGCTCACCCTGTCTAATCTTCTAGGGCGTCTCAGTACGCGCCAGAAGAGTCTCGCTAAAAATCCGGTGAGCAAGTCTAAAAGCTAGGTGGAAGATAATCCGCTCCCTGGAATCTTCAGGTCTCCACCTGTCAGCATGCTCAACTACATGAGCTATCTGTCCAAAACTCTCGAGCTATAGCTCGAGAAGGAAAATCAGCAACTGTGGGGGCCGGGAAGCCGAAAATGTCCCTCCAGTGGTCCATAGGAACTAGATAGTTCCGGTTCATCAACCGGTACTTGATGGCACACTTTGTAGGCAAATAAGTGACGGAGCTAACAAACTCCAAGGTCGGCTCAAGATAGGTTGGAGCTCTAATCTCAGTAAATTGCTCCAGCCTCACCATTGATATCATCCGCCTCAGATCATCATCCACGTGGAGGCAGTCAAATGCAGAAATGTCAAGAAACCGTGGTGCTACCACTGGACGTGCCGCTATACGATCATAGTCTACCTGGTGATGCTCATGGATCACCGGTATGGAGCGGCGTGAAGAAGAAGAAGGAGAAGGAGAGGATCTATCTCTCAAAACCAGCTGCCTGTCAGAACTCATCTTTTTCTCCCATTGTCAGACCACCTCGGTCACTCTGAGAACTCTCAAGAACACCTCGGCCGAGGCACAGGCCGACTGGACCGAGGCAAAGTGTTGTTCGATCGAAACTCTCAGAAATTCAGTTCTTTTCCCCCGATATCACTACCAATGGTTCCTATGGGGTACTTAATCCTTTTTCAGCACAATGTAGGGGCAACTAAAGCCCAAATTGATCAAAAACAGTGAAGAAGGGAGAGTTAGGGTTTTTTCTCGAATTACCCTAGATTTGGTCGATTTGGAGCGTCTTTGTTGCAGATTGTTGCTTACAAACCGATCCTCTACCCTTTCCTTGCAGTTCGGAAGCGAGAATCGTCAAAAACGAGCGAGAATCAGCGAACGAGGTGAATTTGGGCGTTTCAGTCGAGAGGGTGAGAGAGGGAAGAGAGAGAAATCTCAGCCCCCTTTTATACCCTTTTATGGAACTGATGTCACCTCGGTCGAGATGGTCTCGACTGGACCGAGGTGGTACGGACCGAGGTGGATCTTCAGTAACCCTAGTCGCCTCGGTTGCTCAGGAATCATCTTGGTCGAGGTGCTGTGACAGCAACCGAGATGTGTCTCAGTCAAACTCCGTCTTCTCGAATTCTCAAACATCTGTCCATCCAGTGTTGCTTTTGGGTTGTATTCCTTCCTTAGATGTCACATGTTGTCTGTCTAGGATGCCAAAAACAAAGCAAAGCAAAGCAAAAGCAAACTATCTAAAGCAAGACTAGAAAAAAGGGAAAAGAAAGTAATACCTTGGGTTGCCTCCCAAGAAGCGCTTGATTTAAGGTCACTAGTTGGACCGTACGGCATCTCTAAATGTGCTGGGAGGTGTCCTCACTCCATACTTCACCTTCATCATGGGGTGAGATAAGGAAATCTATCAAACGCTCCAACAAGTGTAAGTGCTCATCGGGGAATGAATCATCTATGGGTGGTTCGTCCTTCTCCCGTGAAGAGGGAGGTAGCCGGCTGAGGTGATCCGCAACAGAATTTTCGGATCCCTTCTTATCACGGATCTCTAGGTCAAACTCTTGAAGCAAGAGAATCCATCGAATAAGGCGTGGCTTGGCATCCTTCTTAGCAAGCAAGTAACGAATAGCTGCATGGTCAGTATAGACAATAACTTTCGCCCCTACTAAGTAAGAACGAAACTTCTCGAAAGCATATGCAACCGCCAATAGCTCCTTTTCGGTGGTGGCGTAGTTACGTTGGGCTTCATCTAGCGTCTTGCTAGCGTAGTAAATGGCGGTGGTCCGCCCATCCTTCTTTTGTCCAAGCACCGCTCCTACTGCCACATCACTCGCATCGCACATGATCTCAAAGGGCAAGGTCCAATCCGGAGGCTGGATAATGGGAGCGGAGATCAACGCTTCCTTAATCCTGTAAAATGCATCAAGACACTCGTGCGAAAACTCAAAAACAACATCTTTATTCAAGAGGTTAGTTAGTGGTTTAGAAATCTTCGAGAAGTCCTTGATAAATCTCCTATAGAAACCTACATGCCCGAAAAAACTCCTCACACCCTTAACAGAACAAGGGGGGAAGTTTCTCAATAGTCTCGATCTTAGCGCGATCGACCTCAATACCTCGATTAAAAATGAGGTGTCCTAGCACAATGCCTTCATTAACCATAAAAGTGACACTTCTCCCAATTCAAAACAAGATTAGTGTCTTCACATCTTTGTAGTACTAGAGAAAGGTTAGATAGGCAATCATCAAAAGAGGAACCATATACTGAAAAATCATCCATAAATACCTCCATGATCTCCTCTATATACTCGGAAAAGATAGTCATCATGCATCGCTGGAAGGTAGCAGGTGCATTGCATAATCCAAATGGCATCCTCCTATAAGCGAATGTCCCCATGGACAAGTTAAAGTGGTCTTTTCTTGATCATCCGGATGGATTTAAATCTGGAAGAAGCCACTATAGCCATCTAAATAGCAAAAATGTGAGTGTTGGGCCAACCGTTCGAGCATTTGATCGATGAAGGAAGTGGAAAATGATCTTTCCGAGTGACTACGTTCAGCTTCCTATAATCGATGCAAACCCTCCAGCCCGTGACGGTCCTAGTTGGGATTAACTTGTTGTTCTTATTCGTCACAATGGTCATCCCTCCTTTCTTCGGAACTACGTGCATTGGGTTCACCCACTTGCTGTCCGAGATAGGAAATATGATACCTGCATCCAACAACTTAAGAATTTCTTTCTTCACAACCTCTTTCATGATCGGATTTAACCGTCTTTGAGGTTCCCGTGAAGTCTTATGATCTTTGCTTCCTCCTTCCAATGGAGTAGATCGAAAAACTGGACTTTCAGAAGTCTCAGTTGACATCATCTCGCTTTCGACCTCAGTCGAGGTCCAGAGAGGGTGATCGAGATGTTCTTCAGTCAAGAACACCTCGCTTGGTCCAGAAGGTGCCTTGGTCGAGGTACTATAACTGGGACCGAAACTGGAGATTTTCTTCTCCTGGATAAGTTCCTCAATCTTAGCTCCTGGATCTTATTCCAGCGCCTTTAAGCTCTGTATATCTGCATCACAAGAAGCATATATACCTTCCTCCATTAAGCTAAAACTAATAACTTTTTCAAGTGGATCTTTAATAAGGATAGAGCTCACCAATTCTCTTGATTCTTCTTCATCATAGATGTTGAAGATATCATCTCCTAGCTGCTCTCCCTTCATTGCCGCAAGCAATGCAAACTCCACTTCATCTCCGCCAATGTTGAATTTTAACTTGGCATTCTTACAATCCACATTGCCACCTGAAGTTGCTAGAAATGGCCTCCCGAGAATGATAGGAACGGGGTAATCTGCGGGAATGTCAAGTACAACAAAGTCTATAGGTAAATAGAAGTTACCTAACTTAACCGGAACATCTTCCAAAATGCCCACGGGATGGGTAATGGAGCGGTCCGCCATGTATAACCGTATCTTCAACGGCTTGGGCTCTCCAAGTCCGATCCTAACACATAGCTCCAGCGGGATGATGCTCACGCTGGCTCCTAGATCACACAATGCCTCACAAGTGACATCCCCAACTTGAATGGGAATGCAAAATGGGTCGGGATCTCTCAACTTGAGTGGCATCTTCTCCTTCAAGATTTGAATAAGCTCCGAGGATTTAGATGTCATCCTTACTTCACCAAAGTCTTCCAACTTCCTCTTCCTTGATAGAATTTCTTTCAAGAACTTCCCATAGGCGGGCATTGTTCGCCACTTAGCGTGCGTGCAAATAAGCTTTAAATTTATAAAACTAGAATCAAGCAAGCGAACCCGCAGTGTACGGATCGATATAGTTAAGCAAGAATTCCAGAGTATCGAACACAGGGATTTGGGGGTTAAATCCAGTTGTAGATTATCAAGCGAGTAAATGTAAGAGCTTTTCGAATTATTGGGAAAACAACAATCCTAAAGATCCAAGTATCCAGCTGTGGCAATCGATTCAAGATATACTAATGATGTAAGGACAGAGTTGAGATATGCAAAGGTATGCTAATGTAAGGTAATCGTACGGTGAAGTTCCAAAAACCTTATATGACTCACCTACAAGACACTCTCTATAAAGGTTGTTGAGGCTTCAGTATAGAAAGGTTCTAAAGATGAGAATCAATGTCAAATACCCAAACTTGTAATCCAAGGATCAAGACTAACTAAATCGATTAAGGTTGTGACACTCACCATCGAGGTAGAGGTTGTTGAGGCTTCACTACCACCTAGAAAAGGCAAGCCAAGACTAAGTTAAAGCAAATCTTTAACTTTGGATTAAAGTCAAAGCAAGTTCGTAACTTAACACAAAATTACGGCTAGTTCTTGAGTTCCACGGCCGTGGAAGCTCAAGAACAGACCGTGGATTAGGGTTCGTCGGCGATTCTCTCTAACTCTCAGGGTCCAATCTGTTTACGATCGATCTATCATCATCTAAGCCACAACTATCAACCCTTCACCTTATAATTGTTAAGGGTTTTTAGCCAACAACAGTCATATTGATATCAAATTCAAGATTTAAAAGATTTAAAGATGAAAACTTCCGAAAACCTTCAATAAACTTCAAACCAATCTCAAAGTCACAATCAAGAACAAATATCGTCACTCGATTCGGAAGAGAACAAACAAACACAATCTTAGATAAGAAGGAAGAACGGGATGTCAATCCGTATTCTAAATCAAACCTAAGCAAGAAGCGAAATCTCCTTGCGAACAATCTTCCAAATCTTCGATCTTCCGTCAATCCGGAAATCGCCAATAGCAATGCGCCAAAATCTCTCAACAAAATCTCCTCCAAATGCGAAATTAGGGCAAAAACAAGGTGTAAGCGAAGGTGCGTCTAAGCAGAGGTAGAGGTCTAAAGCGAGGTGACGGAATCTCTCTTCGTCCGTCCTTTTATAGTGTAAGATAAAATATCGGCCCGGCCCAATTGCGTAGGAGATCGTGACTTAAAGTATGGCGAAAAAGATCGCCAAGATCACGGTCGTGGAAGGTTCCACGGCCGTAATTTAGAGCGTGGGAATCAACACGGTTTGAACCATCTTCTCCACGGCCGTAGAAGTTGTTGGAATGAACCACGCTTTTTTAGCCATGGTTCCACGGCCGTGGAACTGAACGTGGAAAGTAATACGGCCGTATTTTAGAGCGTGGTTTAGGGTAAGAACGTGATTCTTCCCTAGCCTCGTGCATTCCTCAAGTTGGCACTCTCTTAGCTCCTATGAATGTCCTCAATCCATGGACATTGCTCAACAACTCCATCCTTACTCAATTCCGCTCGGAAATAGCTCTCAATCACCTATAATAAACATAAAGCTTGTGTAGATCTCTATATCGACATTATAGATAAACTAGCTCACAATTGCATCCATGCTCAATCAATGACTATCAATATGTATCAAATACACTTAGAAAACCCCATACTTAACACTTGCTTGTCCCTAAGCAAGGTCTTTCAAAAGCTTTAAAACAAGAGTTAGGATGAAATATGTGTACCTTCTTAAAGCAATACTTCTTTTGGATGAATGTGCCTTCTAAGTAATAGATCATTCTCAAACCTTGCTTCAATCGTTTATAAGACTTTCATACACTTAATCAAAGAGTAAAGAGTAAAGAAAGCTCATGAATCAATCAAACTTCCATACAAACATCATAACCCTTAAACATTATCAAAATCAATCATAAGAAACTTCAATTTAGATCACCAAGTCATATAACATTCTCTTGATCTTAAGGACTTTCAAAGAAAAAGGTCTAGAATGTGGAAAGGGAAGGAAACTTTAAGGAATGTGGTGCATGAATCCGGGAAAATGGATAACTACTCTTTCTTCTTCTCTTGCGGTTTCCGCAACATTTTCAACTTAGAGCTTTGCTCTCTTCCTTTCATTTTTCGACTTTACTTTTGGAGTTATGGATAGAGGTGCACAAAAACCGAAGCCTAGGAGATTGGCGTTTCTCAATTTTTATGAGATGCCTCAAACCCTTAGCGCACATACCATAATCCGCTAGGAATATCGCTCAATCCGACTTTGGCAAGACACAAACACCCGGCTATGTGAATGGTGCCGAGTTACTCATCGTCATGATTGACTTCCCCAAACCTATAATTTCTTTCTATTCCTTTGGATGCAAAGTATTGCTTTCATGGCCCTCCCACATCATGCATGCCTTTTTCAATCAACTCCTCCAAATTCCCGGATAGGTAAAGGAGGTCAATATTTCAATGAGGGGCTAAATGATCAAAGAAAGAAGAAAGAAAGAATCGAATTGCCTTAACCATCTCAACAAGAAGCATAAGAACTTATATAGTGTGATTTCAACTTCAATTACTCATCATGATTTAAGTAACATTCATCACATTATGAAACTTGCAAAAGAGGCATAATCAACTCATTCAATTTCTTTTCAATTCACTATTCGTTTAAGCATGCAATTGTCATCAAACTCAATTCACAAGTAGCGATTATCATAGAAATCATCTCAATTCTTTAGAAGCACAAAATTTTTCAATTTTTATGGGTTTTTCAAACTCTTTTTCATCCAATGCAATAATGAAACATGCAACAATATAATGAACATGCAATGATAGTCTCGATAGAAGCAAACAAAGTGAGTAAGAGTTATTACAACTTTTAGTCACACCCCACCCCATACTTGGAACAAACATTGTCCCTAATGTTCAAAATAAAAGAAAGAAAAGAAAGAAAAGAAAAAGAAACTCACAAAATGGCGGTGGAGCGGCTAAAGCAATTGGTCATCATCATCATCACTGCGGTGGAGGTGGAGGCGGGAATGGAGAGAAGCTAGGATCATAAAACCGCCCAAACTGCTAGCGGTAGACATCTCTCATCATGTGATCGAGGTCATCCAAGCGTCCATCTCTAGCATCGGCTCGAATCTCCAATGCTCCAACTCTCTCCGAAAGGCCGGTGGCCCAATCTGGCATCTGCTCATACCATCCCGGGGCATGACTGTACCACTCTGGAGCATCGGATGGTGTTGGTGTTGGTGCTGGTGCAGATGGTGTCTGTGTAGCCCATGGAGGTGGAGCTCCATACCATGCAAGAGGTGTCTCTGCCCAAGTGGGTCTTGTTAGCATGAAATATTGTGATATTTTAGGCACGTTTTCTAATCGTATTTGATTCATATTGATAGTCTTTGATTGATCTTTATGCATATGTGAGCTAGTATTGTCTATATTGTCGATATGGATGTCTACACTAGTTCTATGTTGATTATAGGTGATTTGGAGCTATTTCCGAACGGATTCGAGCAAAGGAGAATTGAGTTGATATGTCCATAGATCGAGGACACTTTTTGGAGACAATTTGGAGTCTTAGATTGAGGAATGCACGAGTTTAGGGAAGAATCACGTTCTTGCCCTAAATTACGCCCTAAAATACGGCCGTATCACAAACCACGTTCAGAATTACGGCCGTGGATTCAGAGTCAGAATTCGATGTTCATTCCAGGGGATTCTACGGCCGTGGAACTAACCGTAATTGTTTCCACGCCCCAGAATTACGGTCGTGGAATCTTCCACGACCGTGATCTTGGCGAATCTTTTCGCCACACTTCGAAGCCATGATCTTTTGAAGATCGGGCCGGGCCGACACTTTGCCCTGCATTATAAAAAGACGGAAGAAAGGAGATTCCGTCATGCCTGCTTATGCTCGCTTACAATCATCGACGCATAGACGTACATGCCCGCTTAGGGTCAACGCTTAGCAACACACAAACCCTCATCTTAGAGGTATTTGGGAGATCTCATTGGAGATCAAAGTTCGTATTGGAGAGTTGCTCAAAACTCGCGCTTTTAGTGGAGATTGCTGTTGTGATCTTCAGATTTGTGGAAGATCGAAGTTCTTGGAAGATTTTGCAAGAAGATCTCTCTTCTTGTTTAGGTTTGATTTGGAAACGGATTGACATCCCGTTTCTCTTCTTTCCTAAGGTCGTGATTGTTTACTTTGTTTTGAATCTTTTGATAAACACTTGTTCTTGATTGCGATTTTGAGATTCATTTGAAGATTATTGATAGTTCTTGAAAGTTCCTATCTTTTATCCTTAATTCTTGAATTAATATCAATATGACTGTTATTGGCTAAAAACCCTTAACAATTCTAAGGTGAAGGGTTGATAGTTGTGGCATAGGTGATGATAGATCGATCGCAAACAGATAAAAAGACCCTGAGAGTTAGAGAGAATCGCCGACAACCCTAAATTACGGTCTGTTCTTGAGTCCACGGCCGTGGAACCTCAAGAACTAACCGTGATTTCCCTTTAGTTTACGAACCTGCTTTACTTTAATTTAAAGTTAAAGATTGGCTTTAGCTTAGTTTAGACTTGTCTTTTCTAGGTGGTAGTGAAGCCTCAACAACCTCTACCTCGATTGTGAGCCTCAACAACCTCAATCGGTTAAGTTAGTCTTGATCTTTAGATTATAAGTTTGGGTATTTGATACTAGTCCTCGTCTTTAGAATCTTTCTATATTGAGCCTCAACAACCTGTATAGGGAGTGTCTTTTAGGTGAGTTACATAAGGTTTTTGGAACCTCAACCGTACGATTACCTTACATTAGTATACCTTTGCATATCTCTACTCTGTCTTTACATCATTAGTATATCTTGAATCGATTGCCACAGCTGGATACCTGGAACTTTAGGATTGTTGTTTTCCCAATATCTGCAAAACTCCCATATTTACTTGCTTGATAACCTGCAATCGAGTTCGTTCCCCCCAAATCCTTGTGTTCGATACTCTGGAATTCTTGCTTAACTACGTCGATCCGTACACTGCGGGTTCGCTGCTTGATTCTAGTTTTATAAATTTAAAACTTATTTGCACACACCTCTAGGGGCGAACAAGTTTTTGGCGCCGTTGCCGGGGATTTGGTTTCGGCCGAATTCGGTAAACGGTTGTCAAGCTTGGGAGCTTGCTCTCGTTATTTGATTTTTCTTTGAGTGCATGCGCAGGTCTAGGAACGCCGAAGATCTCTTACCTCTTGATCAAGAGCTAGAGAAAACCTTGAGACAAAGGCGCAAGGAAAAGAAGATGGCTGAAGAAAACGAATGCGATCTTCAAACGGAGTTGGCGGAGAAGGAAGCTCAACTCCGATGGAATGAGACTCTCCGCCAGGATGAGATGGATCGTCATCAATCTCAAGTTAACGGTCTACAAGACATGCTCTTCCAAATGAGGATAAAGATGAGCGACCTTGAAGATAAGGTAGGCAAGAAGTCCTCGAGAAGGAGATCAAGGTCTAGAAGAAAAAGTCACTCATCCGCTGATGATAGTGATTCTTCCATGCCACCGTTAGAAGAGATTGATCCCACGATCAATATAAATCCCTTCAATCTACAAGGAGCTACTAATCGCCGCATCCCACCAAGGAATGCGAGAGTCGAACGTGTGGATAATGAGCCAAGAACTCTTGGCCAGCGGATGGATCCAACACAACAACCACGCCGCTTGGGTGTGAATTTTGATGCTGAAGATGTGCAAGGGTTTAGCTTTAACCCTCAAGTTATCACTCTTGTTCGCCAAAGCCAATTTGGCGGTACAAGCGCTGAATCTCCACACCAACACTTGCAAAACTTTGAGTGTATGATGGAGACGATGAGACCGAAGAACGCCACTACCAACAGCTATAAGCTCAAACCTTTCTTTTTCTCCTTGAAAGGGAAAGCGTTATCTTGGTACCAAGCTCTTCCTAATGGGAAACTAGACACGTGGGAAGACCTTTCCGCAGAGTTTCTCACCAAATTCTTTCCGCCCTCCAAAACGGCGGAACTTAGAGGTAAGATTAATGCTTTTTCCATGAGACCTAACGAAAGTTTGTTTCAATCTTGGGAAAGGTTTCAGGATTTACTCTTGGATTGCCCTCATCATGGCATATCCAAGCTTGCCTTGCTGGAAATCTACTACAAGGGGCTGGATGCGGGAACGCAATTCAACCTCCAATCCCTCTCATGTGGAACGTTCATGGACATGAGAGAAGATGACGCTTGGGACTTCATTGAGAAGCAAGCAAGAGTCATAGAGAAGTATTCCCACCGGAAAGTGGAGGGAAATCGTGTGGAGCAAGGAGCGAAGCTCACACATGAAGCTCAAAATCAGATTTTCTCCCTCAACAATGAAATCAAAGAGTTGAAGGAGGCTATCAAGACCAACTTCCCAAAGCAACAAGAGAAGGATGTTGGCTATTTGGGCAACAACAACGGCGGTGATAACACCAACCGCAACAACAATAACCGGAACAATAACCGGAATAACAATTGGAATGGAAACAACAACAACCGGAACAACAACAATTGGAACAACAATCGGGGTTCAAACAACAACAATTGGCGCTCCAATCAACAAAATTCCGGTAACTCCTATCCTTCCAATTCCAATTCACTAACTCCACCCTCCTCTTCCTCTACTCCTTTGAAAAGCCAGGGGCAATCATCTAATGGAGGAAACAATACGGGAAAGGAGAAGCCCGATCCCATGTTGGAAACTATCTTGGGAAAGCTTCAAGGGTTGGAGAACCGCATCATCAAGGTTGATGATCAAATTTCTAAGGTTGACAAAGCTCAAAAGGTTTTGGAAAACCAAATGTTCAACCACGCGGAGGAAGTTCCCAGAAATCAAGGGAAACTTCCAGGAAAGACGGAGGACAACCCTAAGGGAAGGGTAATGGCGATTACAACTAGGAGCGGAGTGACTACCACCGATCCGCAGCCTACGTTCGTTGAAGTCCCCGTAGAGAAGGACAAAGAAAAGGGGAAGGAGAAGGAAGATGTCTATGTTCCTCCTCCAGCTTTCAAACCTCCCCTACCGTTCCCTCAATCTAGAGCGCGAGCGTGCCTAGACAAGCAATCCGGTAAGTTTATAGAACTCATGAGCAAGCTGCATATTAATATACCTTTCATTGATGCTATTGTAGGTATGCCGGCTTATGGCAAGTTCTTGAAGGAGCTCCTCTCTAACAAGAGGAAATTAGAAGATTTCGGTGAAGTCAAGATGAGTTCGGATTCTTCGGATCTCATCAAGACGATGAAGGAGAAAATGCCCCCAAAGTTGAAGGATCCGGGGTCGTTTTGCATTCCCATTGGAGTGGGAGATGTCACATATGACGCTTTATGTGACTTAGGAGCAAGTGTGAGCATCATACCACTTGCATTGTGTAGGAAGATCGGTTTAGGCGATCCTAAACCGGTCAAGATGACGTTATACATGGCGGATCGATCCATCACTCGTCCCGTCGGCATTGTAGAAGACGTCCCGGTCAAGCTAGGCAAGTTCTTTGTCCCCATTGATTTTGTTGTGCTTGACATTCCTGCAGATAGTCCGGTCCCGATCATACTCGGAAGACCGTTTCTTGCAACTTCCGGCTGCATGGTCGATTGCAAGAATGGAAGACTCGCTTTTGACATTGGAGAAGAGAAAGTAGAGTTCGTTCTTTCCACTCTAGTGAAGGAACCAATCTTTGACGAGGATATCTACGATATCCAAGACGAAGAAGGTTTGTCTAGGGAGGAGGTAAGTGCAATTCTCTTTAACGATCCTTTACAAAAGGTTATCACTATGAGTCTAACCAATGAAGGAGAAGAAGAAGAGTGCAAAGAGGAAATTGAAGCCTTGGAAGCACAAGAAGAGATGCATGAAGTGGAGCTTGAGAAACTCCACGATGAGGCTGAGAATATTAGAATCCACGGTCATACCCTGTATTCCACGACCGTGGATTCCACGACCAAAATCGATTTCCATTCCAGAGGATATTACGGCCGTGGAACACAAGAGGAGACCGTAATTTTGACCGTGGAAGAGGGTGATCGGCATACTTCTTCAACTTCTTCTAATTCTTCTCCAACCCATTCAACATCCTTAGAAACTTCTAAGGAAACATCGGAAGCTCCTCAAGGATCATTGGAAGCTCCGAAAGTGATGGAACTCAAACCACTTCCTACTCATCTAAGGTACGCTTTTCTTGGATCTAATTCTACCTTTCCGGTTATCGTTAGTTCCGAATTAAGCATAGATGAACATGAACAGCTCATGATTGTCCTTAGGAAACATAGAAAAGCCATAGGCTATACTATTGAGGACTTAGTAGGAATTAAACCCTCCCTATGCATGCATAAGATACTAATGGAGGAGGATTTTAGAACTTCAAGACAACCTCAAAGGCGGTTGAATCCGACCATGAAGGAGGTTGTCAAGAAGGAAATTCTTAAACTTCTTGATGCAGGTATCATCTATCCTATCTCCGATAGCAAGTGGGTGAGCCCGGTTCAAGTAGTTCCGAAGAAGGGAGGAATGACGGTCATCACCAATAAGAACAACGAGCTCATTCCTACCCGAACCGTAACTGGATGGCGAATGTGTATAGACTACCGCAAGCTCAACAACACAACGCGGAAGGATCACTTTCCATTGCCATTCATCGATCAGATGCTTGAAAGGTTAGCACAACATTTATACTTTTGCTACCTTGACGGTTATAGTGGCTTCTTTCAGATTCCGATACATCCGGATGATCAAGAGAAGACCACATTCACGTGCCCTTGGGGTACGTTCGCCTATAGGAGAATGCCGTTCGGGCTTTGCAACGCCCCAGCCACCTTTCAACGGTGCATGATGGCCATCTTCTCCGAATACGTAGAGGAAATCATGGAAGTCTTCATGGACGACTTCTCCGTTTACGGTTCCTCTTTTAACGATTGTCTTTCTAACCTTTCTCTTGTTTTGCAAAGATGTGAAGACACTAACCTAGTTCTTAATTGGGAGAAGTGTCAGTTTATGGTTAAGGAAGGAATCGTATTAGGTCACTTAGTCTCTAGTAGAGGGATAGAGGTAGACAGGGCTAAGATAGAGACCATAGAGAAACTTCCTCCCCCAATTTCAGTGAAAGGGATAAGAAGTTTCCTAGGACATGCTGGATTCTATAGACGTTTCATTAAGGACTTTTCTAAGATATCAAAACCTCTCACTAATCTATTGATGAAGGATGCGGTTTTTGAGTTTTCGCAGGAATGTTTGGATGCGTTTAACACCATTCGGCAAGCTCTAATTTCAGCACCTATTATCCAACCTCCGGATTGGACTCTCCCCTTCGAGATTATGTGCGACGCTAGTGACGTAGCCATTGGAGCTGTTCTTGGACAACGAAAAGAAGGACGAACCCACGCCATATACTACGCTAGCAAGACGCTAGACGAAGCTCAGCTCAACTACGCCACTACGGAAAAAGAGTTTCTAGCCATTGTCTACGCTATTGACAAGTTTCGCTCTTATCTTGTAGGTGCAAAGGTGATTGTCTACACGGATCATGCTGCGATCCGGTACCTCCTTGCGAAGAAAGATGCGAAGCCAAGGCTGATTAGATGGATTCTTCTCCTACAAGAATTCGATCTTGAGATCCGCGACAAGAAAGGCTCGGAAAATTCTGTTGCGGATCATTTGAGTCGTCTAACACATCTAGAGGACGACCATTTGCCCATTGATGACTCCTTTCCGGACGAACACCTACATATCATAGAGGAGTGCATCAAGGTAGTCTCCAAAGGTAACGAACCATGGTTTGCTGATTTCGTTAACTATTTGGTTTGCCAGGAGATACCACCCGGACTGTCATACGCACAAAGGAAGAAGTTCTTCAAGGACGTCCGGGAATACTATTGGAACGAGCCTCTCCTCTTTAAGAGAGGTCCGGATGGCATCATTCGGCGATGTGTGCCGGAAGATGAGATGCAAAGTGTCATCCGCCATTGTCATTCACTACCTTGTGGAGGACACGCTAGTTCGAACAAAACTAGCGCAAAGGTATTGCAATCTGGATTCTATTGGCCTACTTTATTTAAAGATGTGCAATCCTTTGTTTCTTGTTGCGATGCTTGTCAAAGAACAGGCAATATCTCTAGAAGGAACGAGATGCCCCTCAACAACATCCAAGAGGTGGAGATTTTCGACGTTTGGGGAGTCGATTTCATGGGACCATTCCCATCTTCTTGTGGAAACCAATACATATTATTGGCGGTAGACTACGTTTCTAGATGGGTAGAAGCAATTGCCTCTCCCACAAATGATGCCATGGTGGTGGTTAAGTTCTTCAACAAGACCATCTTTCCGCGATTCGGAACGCCAAGGACGATCATTAGTGATGGAGGTTCTCACTTCATAGCCCGTCGCTTTGAAGCTCTTCTAGCCAAGTATGGGGTTACTCACAAGATCGCCACCCCTTACCATCCACAAACGAGTGGACAAGTTGAGATCTCAAATAGGGAGATCAAGGGAATTCTAGAGAAGACGGTTTCAAGGACTAGGAAGGATTGGTCCTTGAAACTAGATGACGCATTATGGGCGTACCGGACTGCATACAAGAGTCCCATAGGAACCACACCATACAACCTTGTGTATGGGAAATCTTGTCATTTGCCGGTAGAGCTGGAGCACAAAGCGTTTTGGGCTATCAAGTGGCTAAATTTCGGCATGAAGGAAGCGGGAGAGAAGCGTCTCCTAGACATCAACAAGCTGGATGAGCTTCGCTTGAACGCCTATGAAAACGCCAAGATCTACAAGGAAAGAGCAAAGCGTTGGCATGATAAGCATATCATTCCAAAGGACTTCAAAGAAGGAGATCAAGTTCTCCTCTTCAATTCAAGGCTTCGCCTCTTTCCAGGTAAGCTTAAATCCCGTTGGACTGGACCTTTTCTAATTAAACGTATTTTCCCCCATGGTGCAGTTGAAGTATGGGGTGAAGCTAGCGGAAGTTTTAAGGTGAACGGCCAACGACTCAAGAAGTACTCGCCGGAGCTCCAAGCTGAGGAGTTTGCACCTACCGCACTCGAATAGGTACGACAATGGTCTAGCTACGGACCTTAAACAAAGCGCTTCTTGGGAGGCAACCCAAGGTATTGCATTTTCGTTTTTGTTTTCGATTCATAGACTAGTTTAGAATAGACGTTCTTGCTTTACTTTGCCTCGATTTCTTCCGGTATGTTCGTGTTTTTGGTTGTAGGATCGATGGAAAAGGAAAAAGGGAAGATAATGTCGAAGAGGAGTGAAGAAATTTGGACTTTGAAGCTTTACAGAAGGCTCCACGGTCTAAATTACGGTCGTCATAGCTACAGTGGCCGTAATTTTCAAAAGCCTTTGAAAAATCACCAAAACCACGGGTCCGTACACTTCCACGGCCGTGGAATGCCCCGACAGACCGTAATTTTTGGAAATTTTGCCGGCCACTACATAAGCCACATTCTTCACAAACTTAACCACATTTCCCCCATTCCACGACCTAGATACCGAAAACCCGCAGCCTCTCCCAATTCTTCATTCTCTAATCGTTTCCAACGATTCTTCGCCCTAAACTGCAGCAAATCCAACCACGAACAGGATCCAAGCAACAAATCGAGTGGAAATCGATCAACAAACACGCATTTTGGATTTTTCAATCCGAAAAAGAGGTTATCCCTTTCTTCTTGATTTTCGCGGATTTAGTTTGTTTTTGCTGTAGATCTTTAGGAAGAATTGATAAAGACTGGAAGGAATTAGTTTAGGATTGCTTATTGAGGTGATTGTTGGTGAATTTGCTGAGATTCACGAATTTCTGAGACGAATCACGGTCGCTGGGTAAACCACGGCCGTAATTCCCCAAGAACAGACAGTGATTTTTGCTGAAAATGGATTTCGTAAGGAGAGTTTCAGGAAGGATAAAGGAGAAGAAAGGGAACCAAAATAAGAAAAGAAAGGGCAACCCCTCCACCTCTAGGGCACCACCACCCTCATCTCCCTCACTACCATCCTCACCTTCACCTCCATCTTCACCTCCTCACCCTAGCATCCCGACCATACATGAGAACCACCTTGTAGCACTTGACCGGATCAAGGAGAGGACAGTGATAGGTCCTAGGTATTTGTTGTTGGAGGATCTACACCCCCTCAACATAGTTGATGATCTTACATGGCTCTTGGATAGAGCCGGATTGCTTGTCTTCACGAACATTCGTGAAGACGCTTATGAGGAGATTACCCGAGAGGTTGTGACATCCTTTGAGCACAGCCACGTTGATAGGACCGTCTCCTTCCGTCTCATGGAACGAGACTATCAGTTGAGCATTGTTGAGTTTGGGACCATTTTCGGGTTCCATGAGACCTATAATGGTCGATTTCCGAGCGGAGTTTACCCTAAGGATTTTTGGGAGGAAGTAGCAATGATTTACGCCGACGAGGACCGTTGGCAACCCGCCGATACCAAGGCTAGATTGATGTACCATCTAGCCTTGAAGATAGCTCACCGTGTTCTTTCGGAGTGTCTCTTTCCTAGGACGGAGACGCCCCAAAAGATCAAGACGGATGAGCTATTCTTGCTCTATTGTATGCTTTACGGTCGCCGTGCAGATTGTGCCACTCTTTTGGCGGCTACGATGAGTAAACTGAAGAACAAGAAGAAGGGGAACATTGGATATGGTGGGATAGTGACCCACATGGCTAGGACATTTGGTGTGGATTTTTCAGCTTGCACCCGCATACCCGCCGTACCTCTAGGATTACATGCATTCATGGTTAGGGGACTCATCTTCCCCACACATAGAGGTCCGCCTTATGCGGGCATGCCTTGGGAGAGTAGGACGGGTAGGGGTATTGAGTGGCTGCCAGAGTATTCCATTGTGGCGGGACGCCACAATTGGAAGGAGACGTTCGCTGCGATGCATGCGAACAGGCTTGTAGCTCCCCCTTACGTTCCACCACCGGTTGTGGATGAGGAGGAGATGGGAGAGCAGTACGAGAGTGGTGGAGGAGCGGAGCAGGAGTTCGGCACGTTTCCGGATCAGCCGGAGGTGGCCCCGGATGTACCTAGGCGCTCTCCACGCCCAGCTAGAGCTTCAGGCTCGTCATCTCGCCGCGCCAGCGTGAGTGAGAGGCCCACGTGGATGACTACACCTCCCACTTGGTACAGCACACCCCCTCCTTGGTCCACGACGCAGCCAGCAGCACCACCGCCACCACCAGCACCAGCACCAGCCGATGCCCCCGCATGGTATGATCACGCCCCGGGATGGTATGAGAGGATGCCGGATTGGGCTACCGGACTTTCGGAGAGAGTCGGAGCACTAGAGATCCGGGCGGATGCTAGAGACGGACGCCTAGACGACCTTGACCACATGATGAGGGACGTCTACCGCCAGCAGTTTGGGCGGTTCTATGATCCGAGTTTCTCTCCATTCCCACCTCCACCGGCGCCGCAGTGATCGATGCATGACCGTTCGTTTTAGACATTCCCGCCACCACTTGTGAGTTTCTTTTTCTTTTCTTTCTTTTGTTCTTTCTTGTGAACATTAGGGACAATGTTCGTCCTAAGTATGGGGTGGGATGTACTAAAAATTTGTAATAACTCTACTCTCTATGTTGCTTTCATTTGAGACTATCGTTGCATGTTCATTATGTGTTACACGTTTTATTCTTGCATTGCATGAAAAAGAACTTTAAAAAGCCATAAAAATTGAAAAATTTTGAAAATTTTGTGCTTCTAATGAATTGAGATGATTTCCATGATAATCACTACTTGCGAATTGAGTTTAATGACAATTGCATGCTTAAAAGGATTGTAAATCGAAAAGGATTTGAGTGAATAAATTCTACCTCTTTTGCAAGTTTTATAATGTGAAAACGTTACCTAAATCATGTTGAGAAATTGAAGTTGAAATCACATTATAAGTTCCTATACTTCTTGTTGAAATGATTAAGGCAATTCGACACTTTCTTTCCTCTTTCTTTGATCATCTAGCTCCTCATTGAAATATTAGCCTCCTTTACCTATCCGGGAACTTGGAAAAGTGAATGAGAAAAAGGCATGTTTGATGTGGGAGGGCCATGAGAGCAATTATTTGCAATCAATTGAATAGAAAGAAATTATAGGTTTGGGGAAGTCAATCATGACGATGAGTAACTCGGCACCATTCACATAGCCGGGTGTTTGTGTCTTGCCAAAGTCGGATTGAGCGATATTCCTAACGGATTATGGTATGTGCGCTAAGGGTTTGAGGCATCTCTTGCAATTTTGAGAAACGCCAATCTCCTAGGCTTCGGTTTTTGTGCACCTCTGTCCATAACTCCAAAAGTAAAGTCGAAAAATGAAAAGAAGAGAGCGAAGCTCTAAGTTGAAGTGTTGCGGGAACCGCATAAGAAGAAGAAGGTAGTTATCCACTTTCCCGGATTTATGCACCACTTTCCCTTAAAGTTTTCCCTTTCCTTCCATATTCTAGACCTTTTCTTTGAAAGTCCTTAAGATCAAAAGAATGTTATATGACTTGGTGATCTAAATTGAAGTTTCTTGAGGTTGATTTTGTTAATGTTTGAAGGTAATAATGCTTGTTTAGAAGTTGAGTTGATTCATGAATTTTCTTTCCCTTTTACTCTTTGATTAAGTGTGTGAAAGTTTGAAAAACGATTGAAGCAAGGTTTGAGAATGATCTATTCTTTAGAAGTCACATTCACCAAAAGAAGGTACACATATTTCATCCTAACTCTTGTTTTAAAGCTTTTTGAAAGATCTTGCTTAGGGACAAGCAAGTGTTAAGTATGGGTTATTTGTTAGCATGAAATATTGTGATATTTTAGGCACGTTTTCTAATCGTATTTGATTCATATTGATAGTCTTTGATTGATCTTTATGCATATGTGAGCTAGTATTGCCTATATTGTCGATATGGATGTCTACACTAGTTCTATGTTGATTATAGGTGATTTGGAGCTATTTCCGAACGGATTCGAGCAAAGGAGAATTGAGTTGATATGTCCATAGATCGAGGACACTTTTTGGAGGCAATTTGGAGTCTTAGATTGAGGAATGCACGAGTTTAGGGAAGAATCACGTTCTTGCCCTAAATTACGCCCTAAAATACGGCCGTATCACAAACCACGTTCAGAATTAAGGCCGTGGATTCAGAGTCAGAATTCGATGTTCATTCCAGGGGATTCTACGGCCGTGGAACTAACCGTAATTGTTTCCACGCCCCAGAATTACGGTCGTGGAATCTTCCACGACCGTGATCTTGGCGAATCTTTTCGCCACACTTCGAAGCCATGATCTTTTGAAGATCGGGCCGGGCCGACACTTTGCCCTGCATTATAAAAAGACGGAAGAAAGGAGATTCCGTCATGCCTGCTTATGCTCGCTTACAAACATCGACGCATAGACGTACATGCCCGCTTAGGGTCAACGCTTAGCAACACACAAACCCTCATCTTAGAGGTATTTGGGAGATCTCATTGGAGATCAAAGTTCGTATTGGAGAGTTGCTCAAAACTCGCGCTTTTAGTGGAGATTGCTGTTGTGATCTTCAGATTTGTGGAAGATCGAAGTTCTTGGAAGATTTTGCAAGAAGATCTCTCTTCTTGTTTAGGTTTGATTTGGAAACGGATTGACATCCCGTTTCTCTTCTTTCCTAAGGTCGTGATTGTTTACTTTGTTTTGAATCTTTTGATAAACACTTGTTCTTGATTGCGATTTTGAGATTCATTTGAAGATTATTGATAGTTCTTGAAAGTTCCTATCTTTTATCCTTAATTCTTGAATTAATATCAATATGACTGTTATTGGCTAAAAACCCTTAACAATTCTAAGGTGAAGGGTTGATAGTTGTGGCATAGGTGATGATAGATCGATCGCAAACAGATAAAAAGACCCTGAGAGTTAGAGAGAATCGCCGACAACCCTAAATTACGGTCTGTTCTTGAGTCCACGGCCGTGGAACCTCAAGAACTAACCGTGATTTCCCTTTAGTTTACGAACCTGCTTTACTTTAATTTAAAGTTAAAGATTGGCTTTAGCTTAGTTTAGACTTGTCTTTTCTAGGTGGTAGTGAAGCCTCAACAACCTCTACCTCGATTGTGAGCCTCAACAACCTCAATCGGTTAAGTTAGTCTTGATCTTTAGATTATAAGTTTGGGTATTTGATACTAGTCCTCGTCTTTAGAATCTTTCTATATTGAGCCTCAACAACCTGTATAGGGAGTGTCTTTTAGGTGAGTTACATAAGGTTTTTGGAACCTCAACCGTACGATTACCTTACATTAGTATACCTTTGCATATCTCTACTCTGTCTTTACATCATTAGTATATCTTGAATCGATTGCCACAGCTGGATACCTGGAACTTTAGGATTGTTGTTTTCCCAATATCTGCAAAACTCCCATATTTACTTGCTTGATAACCTGCAATCGAGTTCGTTCCCCCCAAATCCCTGTGTTCGATACTCTGGAATTCTTGCTTAACTACGTCGATCCGTACACTGCGGGTTCGCTGCTTGATTCTAGTTTTATAAATTTAAAACTTATTTGCACACACCTCTAGGGGCGAACAGGTCTCTCACTCACGCTGGCGCAGCGAGAAGACGAGCCTGAAGCTCTGGCGGGACGTGGAGAACGTCTAGGCACATCGGGGGCCGCATCCGGCTGATCCGGAAACGTGCCAAACTCCTGCTCGGCTCCTCCTCCACCCTCAAACTGATACCTCATCTCCTCCTCCTCAACAACGGGCGGTGGTGGAACATACGGAGGAGCTGCAATCCTGTTCGCATGCATAGCAGCGAACGTCTCCTTCCAATTATGGCGTCCAGCCATAATGGAGTACTCCTATAGCCACTCTATACCCCTACTTGTCCTGCTCTCCCAAGGCATGGCCGCATAAGGCGGACCTCTATGTGTGGGGAAGATGAGACCTCTAGTCATGAAGGCATGAAGTCCTAAAGGTACGGCTGGTATGCGGGTACATGCAGAAAAATCAACTCCCAAGCTCCTAGCAAGGTGGGTAACTATCCCACCGTATCCAATGTTGCCCTTCCTCTTGTTCTTAAGCTTGCTCATAGTAGCAGCTAAGAGGGTGGCACAGTCAGCTCGGCGCCCATACAGCATAGAATACAGCAGAAATAGCTCATCCGTCTTGATCTTTTGGGGCGTCTCCGTCCTAGGGAAGAGACACTCCGAAAGAACACGGTGAGCAATCTTCAAGGCTAAGTGATACATCAACTTAGCCTTGGTATCAGCAGGTTACCAGCGGTCCTCACTGGCGTAAATCATAGCAACCTCCTCCCAAAAGTCTTTGGCGTAAACGCCACTAGGGTAACGACCGTTAAAGGTCTCGTGGAACCCAAAGAAGGTTCCGAACTCACGGATGGTAAAATCATAGTTTCTTTCCATAAGACGGAAAGAAACGGTCCTATCCACATGGCTGTGCTCGAAAGACGTCACAACCTCCCTCGTAATCTCCTCATAGGCGTCTTCTCGGATAGCCGAGAAGACAACTAGTCCGGCTCTATCCAAGAGCCAAGTAAGGTCATCTATGATGTTAAGAGGAGCTAGATCCTCTAACAATAGGTACCTAGGTCCAATCACAGGCCTCTCATGGATCCTCTCGAGTGCATCAAGGTGATCCGCATGAATGATCGGTACTCTAGGGCTAGGAGGTGAGGGTGATGAAGGTGATGATGGAGGTGAAGGGGAAGAGGGTGGTGGTGCCCTAGAGGATGAAGAAGAAGAGGGATTACCCTTCCTCTTCTTGTTTTGGTCATTCTTCTTCTCCTTGATTCTCCCAGAAACTCTCCTCACAAAGTCCATCACTGTTCAAAATTACGGCCTGTTCTTGATGATTCCACGGCCGTGGAACTGGCAGGGACCGTGGTTCGTCTGGTTCTTTCGCAAATCTCAGCAAACAACACTCAAACTCAGCAATCAGGCAGCCCTAGTCTAATTTCTTCCAATTTCAATCAGTTCTTCCTAAAATTTCTAGCAAAACGAACCAAATTGACAAAGATCAAGAAGAGTGGAAAAAACCTAGGTTTCGGATTTTAAAATCCGAATTGTGCGTTCCGTGGTGATTTTCCGCTCGATTCGTTGCTTGGATCTCGTTGGTGGTTGATTTTGCTTCAATTTGGGAAGAAGAATCGTCGAAAACGATTAAGGAACGAAGATTTGGGAGGAAGGGCGTGGAATCGGCGATTTTGGGTCGTGGAAGTGGTTTTGTGGAGTGTTTTGGTGAAGAACGTGGTTTATATAGTGCCAGGCAAAATTTTGAAAATCACGGTCTGTCGGGGGGTTCCACGGCCGTGGAAATGTACGGAACCGTGGTTTTGGTGATTTTTCAAAGGCTTTTGGAAATTACGGGCACTGTAGCTGTCACGACCGTGGTTTAGGCCGTGGAACTCTCTGTAATGCTCCAAAGTCCAAGTTTCGTCACTTTTCTTCAAAATAACTCTTCCTTTTTCTTTTCCCATCGTTCCTACATCCAAAAACACGAACATACCGGAAGAAATCGAGGCAAAATAGAGCGAAAAACGTCTAAACTAAGCTAAACTATGAATCGAAAATAAAAACAAAAAATGCAATACCTTGGGTTGCCTCCCAAGAAGCGCTTTGTTTAAGGTCCGTAGCTAGACCAATCTCGCACTTATTCGAGTGCGGTAGGCGCGAACTCTTCGGCTTGGAGTTCTGGCGTATACTTCTTGAGTCGT
The DNA here is from genome assembly GCA_033239125.1 of Fagopyrum homotropicum. NCBI lineage: Eukaryota > Viridiplantae > Streptophyta > Magnoliopsida > Caryophyllales > Polygonaceae > Fagopyrum > Fagopyrum homotropicum. The sequence goes on from BSWB01000008.1 coordinate 75,707,093, forward strand.
TGACCGTTTACCTTAAAGCTTCCGCCCGCTTCACCCCATACTTCAACTGCACCATGGGGGAAAATACGCTTAATTAGAAAAGGTCTGGTCCAACGAGATTTAAGCTTACCTGGAAAGAGACGAAGCCTTGTATTGAAGAGGAGAACTTGATCTCCTTCTTTGAAGTCCTTTGGAATGATATGCTTATCATGCCAACGCTTAACTCTCTCCTTATAAATCTTGGCGTTCTCATAGGCATTCAAGCGGAGTTCTTCCAGCTCATTAAGGTCTAGGAGACACTTCTCTCCCGCTTCCTTCATGCTAAAGTTCAACCACTTAATAGCCCAAAATGCCTTATGTTCCAACTCTACCGGTAGGTGACAAGACTTCCCATACACAAGGTTGTATGGTGTGGTTCCTATGGGAGTCTTGTATGCGGTCCGGAACGCCCATAATGTGTCATCAAGTTTCAAAGACCAATCCTTCCTAGTCCTTGAAACTGTCTTCTCTAGGATTCCTTTGATCTCCCTATTTGAGATCTCAACTTGTCCACTTGTTTGTGGATGATAAGGGGTGGCGATCTTGTGAGTAACCCCATACTTAGCTAGAAGAGCTTCAAAGCGCCGGGCAATGAAGTGAGAACCTCCATCACTAATGATAGTCCTTGGCATCCCAAATCGCGGGAAGATGGTCTTGTTAAAGAACTTGACCACCACCATGGCATCATTTGTGGGAGAGGCAATTGCTTCCACCCATCTAGAAACGTAATCTACCGCCAATAGTATGTATTGATTTCCACAAGAGGATGGGAATGGTCCCATAAAGTCTACTCCCCAAACGTCAAAAATCTCTACCTCTTGGATGTTGTTGAGAGGCATCTCATTCCTCCTAGAGATATTACCTGTTCTTTGACAAGCATCGCAGCAAGAAACAAAGGATTGCACATCTCTAAATAAAGTAGGCCAAAAGAATCCGGATTGCAATATCTTTGCGCTAGTCTTGTTCGAACTAGCATGTCCTCCACAAGGTAGTGAATGACAATGGCGGGTGACACTTTGCATCTCATCTTCTGGCACACATCGCCGAATGATGCCATCCGGACCTCTCTTGAAGAGAAGAGGTTCATTCCAAAAATATTCCCGAACATCCTTAAAGAACTTCTTTCTTTGTGCGTAGGATAATCCGGGCGGTATCTCTTGGCAAACCAAATAGTTAACAAAATCAGCAAACCATGGTTCGTTACCTTTGGAGATCACATCGATGCACTCCTCAATAATGTGTAGGTGTTCGTCCGGGAAGGAGTCATCTATAGGTAGTTGGTCGTCCTCTAGATGTGTTAGGCGACTCAAATGATCCGCAACAGAATTTTCTGAACCTTTCTTGTCGCGGATCTCTAGATCGAATTCTTGTAGGAGAAGAATCCATCTAATTAGCCTTGGCTTCGCATCCTTCTTTGCAAGGAGGTACTGGATCGCAGCATGATCCATGTAGACAATCACCTTTGCACCTACAAGATAAGAGCGAAACTTGTCAATAGCATAGACAATGGCTAAAAACTCTTTTTCGGTAGTGGCGTAATTGAGCTGCGCTTCATCTAGCGTCTTGCTAGCATAGTATATGGCATGGGTTCGCCCTTCTTTTCGTTGTCCAAGAACAGCTCCTATAGCTACGTCACTAGCATCGCACATAACCTCAAAAGGTAGAGTCCAATCCGGAGGTTGGATAATAGGTGCTGAAATTAGAGCTTGCCGAATTGTGTTGAACGCATCTAAACATTCCTGCGAAAACTCAAAAACCGCATCCTTCATCAATAGATTAGTGAGAGGTTTTGATATTTTAGAAAACTCTTTAATGAAGCGTCTATAGAATCCGGCATGTCCTAGAAAACTTCTTACCCCTTTCACCGAAGTTGAGGGAGGAAGCTTTTCTATGGTCTCTATCTTAGCCTTATCTACTTCTATCCCTCTATTAGAGATTAAGTGACCTAATACAATTCCTTCTTTAACCATAAATTGACACTTCTCCCAATTAAGAACTAGGTTAGTGTCCTCACATCTTTGTAAAACAAGAGAAAGGTTAGAAAGGCAATCGTTAAAAGAGGAACCGTATACGGAGAAATCATCCATGAAGACCTCCATGATTTCCTCAATGTATTCGGAGAAGATGGCCATCATGCACCTTTGAAAGGTTGCTGGGGCGTTGCAAAGCCCGAACGGCATTCTCCTATAAGCGAACGTACCCCATGGGCACGTGAATGTGGTCTTCTCCTGATCGTCCGGGTGTATCGGAATCTGAAAGAAGCCACTATAACCGTCAAGATAGCAAAAGTGTGAATGTTGTGCTAACCTTTCAAGCATTTGATCGATGAAGGGTGGTGGGAAGTGATCCTTCCTCGTCGCGTTGTTAAGTTTACGGTAGTCAATGCACATCCGCCATCCCGTTACGGTTCGGGTAGGAATGAGTTCGTTGTTCTTGTTGGTGATGACTGTCATTCCTCCCTTCTTCGGAACTACTTGAACCGGACTCACCCACTTACTATCGGAGATAGGATAGATGATACCTGCATCAAGAAGTTTAAGAATTTCCTTCTTGACAACCTCCTTTATGGTCGGATTCAACCGCCTTTGAGGTTGTCTTGAAGTCCTAAAGTCTTCCTCCATTAATATCTTATGCATGCATAGGGAGGGTTTAATTCCTACTAAGTCCTCAATAGTGTAGCCTAAAGCTTTCCTATGTTTCCTAAGGACAATCATGAGCTGATTATGTTCATCTATGCTTAGATCGGAACTAACAATAACCGGAAAGGTAGAATTAGGTCCTAGGAAAGCGTACCTTAGATGAGTAGGAAGTGGTTTTAGTTCCATTGCTTTCGGAGCTTCCAATGATCCTTGAGGAGCATCCGATGTCTCCTTAGAAGTTTCTAAGGGTGTTGAAGGTGTAGGTGAAGAATCGAAGGAAGTTGAAGAAGTGTCTCGTTCACCTTGTTACACGGCCACAATCACGGTTTCCCTATGTCCTCCACGGCCGTGGTTTAGGGCGTGGAAGGTGGTTACGGTTGCTCTGCCTTCTCCACGACCGTGTAACCCCTTGGAGTGAGCCACGCTTTGGGTTGTGAGATCCACGGCCGTGGAATATAGTGTATGGCCGTGGATTCTCACGTTTTCTGCGTCATCGTGGAGTTTTTCAAACTCCACTTCACCCATTTCTTCTTGTGCTTCTAAGGCTTCAATTGCCTCATTGCACTCCTCTTCTTCCCCTACATTCGTTAGACTCATAGTAATGACCTTTGGCAAAGGATCTTTGAAGAGAATAGCACTTACCTCCTCTTTAGACAACCCTTCTTCATCTTGGATATTAAATATATCCTCATCAAAGATTGGCTCCTTCACTAGAGTGGAAAGAACGAACTCTACCTTCTCTTCTCCTATGTCAAAGGCGAGTCTAGCATTCTTGCAATCGACCATGCAGCCGGAAGTTGCAAGAAACGGTCTTCCGAGTATGATCGGGACCGGACTATCTGCAGGAATATCAAGCACGACAAAGTCAATGGGAACAAAGAATTTACCTAGCTTGACTGGGACGTCTTCTACAATACCGACGGGGCGAGTGATGGATCGATCCGCCATGTACAACATCATCTTCACCGGTTTAGGGTCGCCTAAACCGATCTTCCTACATAATGCAAGTGGTATGATGCTCACACTTGCTCCTAAGTCACATAATGCATCGTATGTGACATCTCCCACTCCTATGGGAATGCAAAACGACCCCGGATCCTTTAGCTTTGGGGGCATTTTCTCCTTCATGGTCTTGATGAGGTCCGAAGAATCCGAACTCATCTTCACCTCTCCAAAATCTTCTAGCTTCCTCTTGTTGGAGAGGAGCTCCTTTAAGAACTTTCCATAAGCCGGCATACCTACAATAGCATCAATAAAGGGTATATTAATATGCAGCTTGCTCATGAGTTCTATAAACTTACCAAATTGTTTATCTAGGCGTGCTCTCGCTCTAGATTGAGGGAATGGTAGGGGAGATTTGTAAGCCGGAGGAGGAACGTAGACATCCTCCTTCTCCTTCCCCTTCTCTTTGTCTTTCTCAACGGGGACTTCAACAAACTTAGACTGCGGATCGGTGGTAGTCACTCCGCTCCTAGTTGTGATTGCCATCACTCTTCCCTTAGGGTTGTCCTCCGTCTTTCCTGGAAGTTTCCCTTGATTCCTAGGAACTTTCTCCGCATGGTTGAACATTTGGTTTTCCAAAACCTTTTGGGTTTTATCAACTTTAGAAATTTGATCATCAACCTTAATGATGCGGTTCTCCAAACCTTGAAGCTTTCCCAAAATCGTTTCCAATATGGGATCGGGCTTCTCCTTCCCCGAAGTGTTTCCTCCATTAGATGTTTGCCCCTGGCTTTTCAAAGGAGTAGAGGAAGAGGAAGGTGGAGTTAGTGAATTCGAATTGGAAGGATAAGAGTTACCGGAATTTTGTTGATTGGAGCGCCAATTGTTGTTGTTTGAACCCCTATTGTTGTTCCAATTGTTGTTGTTCCGGTTATTGTTATTGACATTCCAATTATTCCGGTTGTTGTTGTTGTTGCGGTTTGTGTTCTCACCGCCATTGTTGTTGTTGCCCAAATAGCCAACATCTTTCCCTTGTTGCTTTGGGAAGTTGGTCTTGATAGCCTCCTTCAACTCTTTGATCTCATTGTTGAGGGAGAAAATCTGATTTTGAGCTTCATGTGTGAGCTTCGCTCCTTTCTCCACACGATTTCCCTCCACTTTCCGGTGGGAATACTTCTCTATGACTCTTGCTTGCTTCTCAATGAAGTCTCAAGCGTCATCTTCTCTCATGTCCATGAATGTTCCACATGAGAGGGATTGGAGGTTGAATTGTGTCCCCGCATCCAGCCCCTTATAGTATATCTCCAGCAATGCAAGCTTGGATATGCCATGATGAGGGCAATCCAATAACAAGTCCTGAAACCTTTCCCATGATTGAAACAAACTTTCGTTAGACCTCATGGAAAATGCATTGATTTTACCTCTAAGTTCCGCCGTTTTGGATGGCGGAAAGAATTTGGTGAGGAACTCCGCGGAAAGGTCTTCCCACGTGTCTAGTTTCCCACTAGGAAGAGCTTGGTACCAAGACAATGCTTTCCCCTTCAAGGAGAAGAAGAAAGGCTTGAGCTTATAGTTGTTGGTAGTGGCGTTCTTCGGCCTCATTGTCTCCATCATACACTCAAAGTTTTGCAAGTGTTGGTGTGGAGATTCAGCGCTTGTACCGCCAAATTGGTTTTGGCGAACAAGAGTAATGACTTGAGGGTTGAAGCTAAACCCTTGCACATCGTCAGCATCAAAGTTCACGCCCAAACGGCGCGGTTGTTGTGTTGGATCCATCCTTTGGCCAAGAGTTCTTGGCTCATCATCTACACGTTCGATCCTCGTATTCCTAGGTGGAACACGACGATTAGCAGCTCCCCATGGATGGAAAGGATTCAAATTGATCGTGGGATCAATTTCCTCTAGCGGTGGCATGGAAGAATCACTATCATCAGCGGATGAATGACTTCTTCTTCTTCTTGATTTTGATGCCCTTCTTGAGGATTTCTGGCTCCCCTTATTCTTAAGGTTGCTTATTTCTATCCTCATCTGGAACATCATATCTTTTAGATCGTTAACTTCAGATTGATGACGATCCATTTCATCCCGGCGAATATTCTCATTCCATTGGAGTTGAGCTTCTTTCTCCGCTAACTCCGCTTGAAGATCACGTTCGTGTTCTTCAGCCATCTTCTTTTCCTTGCGCTTTTGCCTTAAAGTCCTCTCAAGCTCTTGATCAAGAGGTAAGAGGTCTCCGGTGTTCCTAGACCTGCGCATGCACTCAAAAAGATATCAAATAACAAGGGAGAAGCTCCCAAGCTTGACAACCAAAAACCGAATTCGGCCTAAAACAAATCCCCGACAACGGCGCCAGAAACTTGTTCGCCACTTCGCGTGCGTGCAAATAAGCTTTAAATTTATAAAACTAGAATCAAGCAAGCGAACCCGCAGTGTTCGGATCGATATAGTTAAGCAAGAATTCCAGAGTATCTAACACAGGGATTTGGGGGGTTAAATCCAGTTGTAGATTATCAAGCGAGTAAATGTAAGACCTTTTCGAATAATTGGGAAAACAACAATCCTAAAGATCCAAGTATCCAGCTGTGGCAATCGATTCAAGATATACTAATGATGTAAGGACAGAGTTGAGATATGCAAAGGTATGCTAATGTAAGGTAATCGTACGGTGAAGTTCCAAAAACCTTATATGACTCACCTACAAGACACTCTCTATAAAGGTTGTTGAGGCTTCAGTATAGAAAGGTTCTAAAGATGAGAATCAATGTCAAATACCCAAACTTGTAATCCAAGGATCAAGACTAACTAAATCGATTAAGGTTGTGACACTCACAATCGAGGTAAAGGTTGTTGAGGCTTCACTACCACCTAGAAAAGGCAAGCCAAGACTAAGTTAAAGCAAATCTTTAACTTTGGATTAAAGTAAAAGCAAGTTCGTAACTTAACACAAAATTACGGCTAGTTCTTGAGTTCCACGGCCGTGGAAGCTCAAGAACAGACCGTGGATTAGGGTTCGTCGGCGATTCTCTCTAACTCTTAGGGTCCAATCTGTTTACGATCGATCTATCATCATCTAAGCCACAACTATCAACCCTTCACCTTAGAATTGTTAAGGGTTTTTAGCCAACAACAGTCATATTGATATCAAATTCAAGATTTAAAAGATTTAAAGATGAAAACTTCCGAAAACCTTCAATAAACTTCAAACCAATCTCAAAGTCACAATCAAGAACAAATATCGTCACTCGATTCGGAACAGAACAAACAAACACAATCTTAGATAAGAAGGAAGAACGGGATGTCAATCCGTCTTCTAAATCAAACCTAAGCAAGAAGCGAAATCTCCTTGCGAACAATCTTCCAAATCTTCGATCTTCCGTCAATCCGGAAATCGCCAATAGCAATGCGCCAAAATCTCTCAACAAAATCTCCTCCAAATGCGAAATTAGGGCAAAAACAAGGTGTAAGCGAAGGTGCGTCTAAGCAGAGGTAGAGGTCTAAAGCGAGGTGACGGAATCTCTCTTCGTCCGTCCTTTTATAGTGTAAGATAAAATATCGGCCCGGCCCAATTGCGTAGGAGATCGTGACTTAAAGTATGGCGAAAAAGATCGCCAAGATCACGGTCGTGGAAGGTTCCACGGCCGTAATTTAGAGCGTGGGAATCAACACGGTTTGAACCATCTTCTCCATGGCCGTAGAAGTTGCTGGAATGAACCACGCTTTCTTAGCCATGGTTCCACGGCCGTGGAACTGAACGTGGAAAGTAATACGGCCGTATTTTAGAGCATGGTTTAGGGCAAGAACGTGATTCTTCCCTAGCCTCGTGCATTCCTCAAGTTGGCACTCTCTTAGCTCCTATGAATGTCCTCAATCCATGGAAATTGCTCAACAACTCCATCCTTACTCAATTCCGCTCGGAAATAGCTCTCAATCACCTATAATCAACATGAAGCTTGTGTAGATCTCTATATCGACATTATAGATAAACTAGCTCACAATTCATCCATGCTCAATCAATGACTATCAATATGTATCAAATACACTTAGAAAACGTGCCTAAAATATCACAATATTTGATGCTAACAGGCATCCCTAGAATAGCATCAAGGAAAGGGATGTTAATATGTAGTTTATTCATCAAGTCAAGGAACTTACCAAAATTCTTGTCTAGATGTGCTTTGGCCCTTGACTGGGGGAATGGAAGTGGTGGTTTATATACAGGAGGTGGAACATAAACTTCAGTTTTGTCCGACGCTCTCTGTGGCTCAACCTCGGTTGGCACCTCGGCCGAAGTGTTCTTCGACTGTACCTGGACCGAGGTGGTCTTCGTCTGTACTGGCATCGACCGAGGCACTGGATCTTCAGTCTTCAGTCCACTTCTCGTCGTTATTGTCATGATTTGTCCTTTAGGGTTGCTTTCCGTCCTTGCTGGAAGCTTCCTTGGATCTCTTGGCGCTTCATTCGCCTTGTTAAAGAATTGTTGTTCTAAGGCTTTTTGTGCCTTCGAAAATGAAGTCATGGATGTCTCCATAGAGTTGAGCTTGATCAAGATGGCCTCCAACACCGTATCTTTCTTTTCCGGCTGGGACGAACTCGATCCTTACTCCTGGCTCTTCAATTGAGTAGAAGAAGAAGAGGAAGAGAGGAAAGGATTAGAGGAGTCATTCGAATTGGAGTTAGAGTAAGGGTTACCCGAATTTTGATTATTTGTCCTCCAATTATTGTTGTTGGATCCTCTATTGTTGTTGTAGTTGTTGTTCCGGGAACCGTTGTTGTTGTTCCGGTAACTATTGTTGTTCCTTGAGCCTTGATATCCTTCATCTTCTTTCTTGGTTTGAGCAACCAAAAGATCTTTCAATTGCTTCACATCATTCTTTAAAGAGGTGAGTTGATCATTGTTTGGTAGAGCTTCTTGAAAGTTGACTGTTTTAACTCCACCTTCAGCTCCTTGGTGGGAGTATTTCTCCATGTGCAAAGCTTGCTTTTCTATGAACTCCCAAGCTTCGTCAATCGGCATGTCCATGAACGTGCCTGCGGATAGTAGTTGAAGGTTGAATTGGGTGTTGCTGTCCAGCCCCTTGAAGTATATCTCCAACAACTCTATCTTTGGAATCCCATGATGTGGGCAATCCAAAAGAATGTCTTTAAATCTCTCCCATGACTTGGACAAACTCTCCTTGTCCTTCATGATGAATGTATTAATTTTCCCTCTCATTTCAGCGGTTTTAGAGGGGGGAAAGAATTTAGTTAAGAACTTCGTCGTCATCTCCTCCCAAGTATTGATTTTTCCTGGAGGAAGAGATTGATACCAAGTAAGCGCTCTATCTTTCAAAGAGAAGTAGAAAGGCCTTAGCTTGTAATTGTTGTTTTCCAGCCTTGAAGGTCTCAAGGTCTCCATCAAGATCTCATAGTTTTGTAGATGTTGATGCGGAGATTCCCTCTCTAGCCCTCCAAACTGGCATTGGCGAATCATGGAAAGAACTTGCAGTCGAAGCTCATAATCATGGTCCGCTGGATCACCTAGGTTGACTCCTGGACGCCTCAGTTGTTGATTAGGGTCCATCCTCTGCCCTAGGTTCTGTGGAATACCTGCAAACAGAGCATCTCGGACTGGCATCCGAGGTGGAAGTATCTCAGCCGGGGCAGCTGAAGCTGGGTCCTGCCTCGGTCGAGGAGTTGGAGCTGGTCGAGGTAGATATTGGTCCCGTAAAGTTGTCATATCTTGTTCGATCGCTTCCGTCCTTGCGCGAGTTTCTTCCCTTTCCAGTCGTAATTCTTCTTTACTGAGGCGTAGTTGTTCCAATGCCTCCTTCAATTCGGCTTCAAGATCGCGATTATCTTGATTGGCCATCTTCGCTTCTTTCAAGCGTCTTTTGTACGCCTTTTCTGGTTTGGGATCGTAGGGAACGATTTCCTTCCCAGCGCGGATTCTTCGCATAAACCTTAGAAAAAGAACCTGCGAAAGTCACTCGAGTAGAGTGGTTAGTAGAAATAGGGGCAAGCGCCCCGAAAGATCACCGCAACCGGCTCGGTCTAGACCAAGTCCCCGGCAACGGCGCCAAAAACTTGTTCGCTCCAAATGGTGTGTGCAAGCTTTAAATTTATAACCCAAGATGTATGCTTAAAACAAGGATGCGAACCCGCAGTGTACGGGTCAATCGTAGTAAAAAGCAAGAATTTCGGGGTGTCGATCTCAGGGACTTAGGTGAAACATAAGCAAGTATAGGTAGTCTATGTAATTACTAACCACAAAAGCAATTAAAGCAATCAAAGATGATAAAAAGTCAATTAAAGGAAATATGTAATTCTAGGGATTAAAGCATCTAGTTGTGGTTCTAACTCAAGATCTAAAGATAAGCGGACAAAGCTGAGGTTTTTGCAAAGGGAAGGTGTTTCTAAAGTGGAATAGATCACCGGGTAACTCTCACTACTCACTAATCCCAAACCGTAACTCCTATTACCGGGTAAGTCTCAAGGAATAAGGAAAGGAATTATAATCTCAAACCAACACACCAACTAAGGGAATAGAATCAACCTTTACCGGGTAAGTCTCAAGCTAACTCACATAGATGGGATGAAGGCACACTCAAACCCCAATAAAGGATAAACCTTTATTACCTACACTTATGATCTTTGGTAAACAAACAAAGGAATTACCGGGTAAGTCTCATCCTAGGCTTGCATTGAACCAAGAAAGGTGTAATAAGAATAGGATTTGGCAAAATCTAACACTTAACTCTCAGTTTTGGATCAAAGGTTCACCTCGGTCATACGAATTCCACCCCGGCTGAGATGTTCATCGACTGAACGAGATGTTCTAGGGTTAAGGATAAAGACTCGAGCTTTCAGGGTCCTATTGGATTTAAGATTATTCTATCATTGTTTTTCCCACAACCTTCAGCCAATCACCCTAGAATCACACAAAGAAATTAGCAACTCATCATCATGAAAGCAATAATCAAATATATGGGAAGAAAGTGAATAATTGAACACTAAAACCTTAATAAAAAGGCTTCAATAACTGAATCAATTATCAAACAAACAAGCGTTCCTTGGATCACAATCCAACAAGACAAATCAACAAGAAGGGAATCTAAGAAAGTCTTACAAAACCCTTCACAAAAGCTATAAAAGCTATCAACTTTCTTCCTTCAATCTTCCTTCCTTCAACCACTATAATGATAGCGGTATTTCCGGTGATACGCCGGTAGTTGTGGGCGTGCTGAATTGTGGAAAATTCAGGCCTTTATATAGGAAAACTACCCTCCTAAGATAAAATATCTTGAAAAGATATTTTCCTAATAAAATATATCTATCTCTCATAAATAAACCCCTAAAATATATGATCTTCCTTCCAGAAATCCAGCCTAAAAATATAAGATCTCTCCTTCCAAAAATAAAAGATCTCAGCCAAGAATAAAATATATCTCGCCGCGTCCAAGGTGTTCACCTCGGTCGGGACGCTTCTCTCGATCACCTCGGTAGAGATGGTACTGTAGCTGACCGAGGTGGCTCTAAACTGAATGTGAAATCTCTTAAATCTGGCCCAAAGTAAATCTTTAATCCATTTTCATGCTTCCTGGATTCTTCTTTAAGCTCTTGAATGTAGCTCCAATGACTCCTTAGCTCCTTTAGCTCCATTTTGATGCAAAACGTGCCATTTTACCTACGATTACAATGAAACTTGGTGTAGACCTCGATTCCCGTAAAGGTAGATGATATGACAATATAATCACAAAATATACATCCAAACATGCAGATTTTTGAAGATAAAACGTCTAAACAGGTCCCAAAATATAGACTATAATTTATGCTATCAGCTATCCATAGAATTTGTGAACAACAAGCTCCAACAGCTATGTATTCAGCTTCAGTTGTGGATAGGGCGACAAAATTTTGCTTCTTGTGGTGCCAACTGATTAGGGATGACCCTAAGAATTGACAACATCCAAAAGTGCTCTTTCTATCGACCTTATAGCCTGTAGAGTCTGCATCTGAATAGTCAATAAGGTGAAACGAGTTTTGACGTGGATACCATAACCCTAGATCCTTAGTGCCATTAAGATATCAAAATATCCTTTTCACAACTATCAAGTGTGACTCTTTTGGATCAACTTGAAATCTAGCACACATGCACACACTAAATATAATGTTGGGTCGAGTAGCGATTAGATATACCAAATAACCATTCATTCCTCGATATTCCTTTTGTACAACACTCTTACCATTCTTGTCTTGATCTAATGAAAGAGTAGAACTCATTGGAGTTTTTGATACCTTGTACTGATCCATTTTATATTTCTCGAGCAAATCCTTGGTATACTTGCTTTGGTTTAAAAAGATTCCTTTCTTAGCTTGAGTAACTTAAAGACCAAGAAAGAAATTTAACTCTCCCATCAAGCTCATTTCGAACTCTCTACACACAATATCTTTAAAGAACTCGGTAAGTTCTTGGTTAGATTGAGACATTAGGGTTCTTACCACTCCTTCGACATAGAAGTTTGGATCCTCTTCTTAGTCAACCATTAGGCATAAGTTTGCTTGATTATTTTCATCATCTGACTCATTTGTAGAATCTGAGTCGCTTCATGATGCTACCATAGCCTTCTTCTTTCGATCATTCTTCCTAAAACTATTCCTCATCTTTTGTGGACAGTCCTTTACAAGATATTCTGCTTTATCACATTCAAAAAAAGTCAATACTTTAGTTTTCTTATTAGGATTAGAAAACTTACCTTTGGGTCTTGATAATCGTGGATATTCTTTGTTTGCAAATTATTTCTTCATTTGTAGAACTCTTGCAAGACCTCCTGAAATCAAGGCAAATGAATCTTCCTCCTCATCATCACTCTCTTTATTATCTGATGGAATGTTATTCTTCTTGGATCTTAAGGCAAGGTTCTTTGTGTTTGAAGATGGCTCTCCGTCTTCTTCACCAAGAACCATTTGATGGGTGATTAGTTTTTCAAGTAGGTCATCGAGAGGTAATGCTGTGAGATTCTTAGCTTCTTCAACGATGGTCACTTTTGGTCCCCACTTAGCTTTATGCAAGCTTATTAGGACTTTCCTTACTTTTTTTTTCATTTGTGAAGAACTTTCCAAGTGAGTCGAGATTGTTCACAATCTCATTGAATTTTGTGAACATCTCTTTGACCGTCTCATTTGTAGGTCATCTTGAATAATTCATATTGCTTGAGGAAGATGCTTATCTTTGTCTCCTTGACTTGGTTTGTTCCTTCATAGGTAACTACTAACTAGTCCCATGTTTCCTTTTCACTTTTGCATGATGAGACACGATTGAATTCGTTAGCATCTAGTCTACAATAGAGCAAGTTCATGACCTTGTAGTTCTTTGACATACTATCCAAGTCCGTTTGAGTGAAGTCAGCTTCCTTTTTTTCAACTTGGACTCCTTCAACTGTGGTGGTTGGGATTTTTGGACCAGTTTGAATAATGCTCCATAGTTCCATGTCCTGATCAATAGTAAACATTTGCATTAGTGCTCTCTAATGGGCAAAGTTGTTACCGTAGAAGAGGGGTGGTCGAGATGTGGATCTTCCTTGAGCAAATCCTCCATCACCTACAAAGTTCATAATTAGTCTCACTGATGGTTAAATCAATATATGTGAGTCTAGCTCTGATACCAATTGAAGAACCGAGTAGGAGATTAATAAGAATATAAATACTCTAGAAGGGGGGGTTGAATAGAGTATGCGAACTTTTTGCAATATCGGATATCAAAGCTGTGAAACTAATCTCAAAAAGTCGATCTCTGCGCTTAGTGACAAACTTGTTTCTCAAGGCTTTGAAGTGGCCTTGACTTCGAAACATGCAAAAAGTTGTTAGTCACTATAAAATGCAATATAAAGTGCGGAATTGAAAAGATTGACACACGATATGTTTACGAAGTTCGGCCCTAACAACCTACTCTATGCCTAGGGTTTCCGACCCTAGGATTCTAACTATCTATTATCTACTTGGTGTGAGTCCTGGATACAACCTAGAAGAACTTTCCTCCTTCTCTCAATGTAGCCTCTATGCTACGATCTAGTCAACTCTATTCTAGCAATAATAGCCTAGTTACTTCGCAGAGTAATGTTCTTGAGTATAAAACTAAAATGATATATCAATTGAGCTCTTTTTTTTATCTCACTCTAATCGAATCAACTAAAGTAAGCTTACAGAGGAAGATTAACTTTTGGATCAATGAAGATGACTTGAATGATCGTTGGAAGGCTAAGTTACTTTATCTTCAATCGATATCTTCTTTTATAGTCTTCTATAGAGGAACTTCTTCTAGCCATTTTGTGTTAGCCGTTGCAACGTCTTTCTTCCACAAAATCTTATGTTTGTTGAGCGTGATCTTCGTATATTGTTTGAGAACTATCCGTTGTAAATAAGATCTTGTTGTAACCGAGATCTTCTCTTCAACGTTCTTCACTTGAAAGCTGTTTGAATATCTTCAAGTGAATCTTCATCGTGATCTTCTCCTCAACAAAATTCTTTAGCCTAGATCTTCTCTTCATATCCGTTTGAGATCTTCTCTTGAAGATCTCCTCTTTAAACGATCTTCAGGCGAGATCTTCTCTCCTAGATTTTCACGTTGGTTGGTTTATTATCTATTTTTAAGATCTTCTCCTTTGGTTGTTGTAGGTTTGTTATTGTAGTTAATTGCTTAGCCGAGATCTTTCCCTGTAATAGTATCCAAGACCTACACATTTTGACAAACAAACCAAGACAAGCAATCTAGAAATATAATCAATATTTGTTACTTTATAAAACCGCATTGATATGTTAAGTTCTCCATCATTTAAATAAAATAATTAATATCAAAGGTGGAGTTATCAAGTTGTCATCTTCAAAATCCTTCCAATAAGAGGTTGCTAGCTTATTAGCATTGTGTACATCTAAGGAGACATTACTCATGGCTAAGTCTGGCTTAGTGACATTGCTATCTACTTTGGATGAGCCATACTTGTGTGAAGATGATCAAGGAAGCAAGAAATGTGGGTAATACGAGCTTTAAGCAATCCAGTAAGAAATCTCGACCACGATGACCAAATCTGGCCCGAGATTTCAGTCGAGATTTGCTTCTGTCCAGATCCATAAGATCTAGTCGAGATCTTATTAGTTGTTAAATGTTTTAATCTTTTAACACCTTCAAAAGCAACATTATAAATTTATCTTTTGGTTTTGATCCTATGTTTTAGGATTATTTTTATTTTATCTTTCAGAGGAATCTCTCCTATAAATATCCTTAGAGGATGAGGTTCATAGGTAGATTTCATTGATTATTATTTCCACAATATTGTGAGATACTCGTTGCTTCGTTTATGAAGTTTGTGTTTTATCCATTTCAATTCAATCAAAAAGAGAGTATTTGATTGAATAGATGTGAGTTCTTGCTAGGTTATCCTTGTGTGTGTTAATCTTCTTAAAGATTGGTGCTACTAGTCAAACTAGTCCTTCCTTGTGCGTGCCTTATCTAGAAGACTTGTGTAAGGTTGAAGAAGGAAGGAGTTAAGGTTATTCTTCGTTGAGGGTTTTGATCCAATTGGTTAAGGTTCTTTGCAAGTCTAACACTAAGTCTTTTCTTCTATATTTCCATACTTTCATTCCATATTATCATCTTCTTATTCTTCCATTATCATTTCAACAAACTCTCGTTCTTTGTGTTCAAGTTACACAAATCTCGGCCTTACCATACGAATCTCGCCCGAAATTTCAGTCGAAATTTGCTTCTGTCGTCGCTTTCATGGACTTCAATATAGATCAAGAAATTGCGGCATAACCCCCACATCATATGGACTTAAGTAGTATCCATGGAAGTGGTAAAACATATTTGACAACTATATGATAGAGATTGGTTACAACGAAAGTGCTAATGATTGTTGTGTGTACTACAACAAGTTGAAGCATGATTCTCTCATCTATTTAGTCTTGTATATAGATGATATGCTAATAGCTGCAAATAACAAGTATGACATTCAGAAGTTGAATGGTCTTCTATGTGTTGAGTTTGAGATGAAAGATATAGGAGTAACTTAGGAAATTCTAGGATATTAGGGATAAGGATCATAAGAAGCTTTTCTTATCAGAAAGGTTACATTGAAAATGTGTTGTCAAGGTTTGGAATTGAATGTCATCGGCCAAATCTATTGATACACATAATGTTGTCAATATCCATCTTACCTCTTTATTTTCACCTCAGTCGGATGAG
Organism: Fagopyrum homotropicum; assembly: GCA_033239125.1. Taxonomy (NCBI): domain Eukaryota; kingdom Viridiplantae; phylum Streptophyta; class Magnoliopsida; order Caryophyllales; family Polygonaceae; genus Fagopyrum; species Fagopyrum homotropicum. Next base: position 75,722,909 of record BSWB01000008.1, read on the forward strand.
GATAAGTAGTATATGTCGCGAGTCCCTTATGCAGGTGCATTAGGAAGTTTGAATGTTTGATGTATGCTATGGTTTGCAGAAGACCAGATCTGATACAAGTTGTTGGTGTCATGAGCCTATTCATAGGGTAGCCAGAAAAAGAACACAAGTTGTGAAGAGGATATTTTAGTACCTTAGATATACATTTGACACTGGGCTCGGTTTTTGGAATGATACACAATGTTTGGTCACAAGGTACTTCTGATTATGCAAAAGATGTTGATACTAGAAGATCTATGACCGGTTATGTTTTCACTCTTCGGGTTCTATTGTGAGTTGGAAGGCAAGCTTACAACCCATAGTTACTTTGTCTACCACAAAGGCAGAGTTCATGACGTTGACATAAAAAACTAAAGAGGGAATTTGGTTGAAAAGATTGGTTATTGGTATAGGTATACATCACGATCAGATATTGTATATTGTGACAATTTGAGTGTAATTTGTATGACCAAGGATCAGGTTCATAATGAGAGGACTAAGCATATTGACGTTAGGTATCGTTTCTTGAGAAGTGAGAAGAGAATCAAGGTGAAGAAAGTAGGTATTGTTGATAATTCTACTGATATGTTCACCAAGCCGGTACTTCGCAACAAGTTCCAACATTGTTTGGATTTGCAAAATGTCAGAAGTTGTTGAGTGCCCAATAGGCTCATCAAGATAGAGAAAGGAGTTAATATGGGCAATGACTAATGCATCTGGTATATATGTGAGGATTCAAGTCAAGGTGAAAATTTGTTAATATGCCTTGAATTGAGTTTGTTATCTGTTTGAGCCTTTACTGTTTGACCCAGTCTTATATCTTATACTCGACGCCCAAGTATAACCTATGATTTCATTACTCTGTATATTATAGCATTCTCTTTGTCTCCAATTATCTAGTTATCATTTTCATTAGTATTTTGGAACTCCTCAATAAAATCTCTCTAGAAAGTGGATGTAGCCATTATTGGGTGAACGACTATAAATATGTGTATCGTCTTTCTTGTTTGTTGAATTATGTTCTTTCTCAATAATTCCGCACAACATGAAGTCATATATTTCTTTACAATGAACCACGTGTTCTCCAAAAGTACCCAAAAACCACAATTGGGCATATAACAAATCTCATCAATCGGGAACAAAAGAATAATAAGGCGATACTCAATCGGAAACATACATTGTCCAAGCCCATCAATGGGTATGGCAAGAAGAAAGTCTTGATTATGTGTTGATTGTAGACACTTAAAAATCACTTTTCTACCTAAGAGTAAAATCAAAAGTCGCTTTCATTTCCTAAACGGTTTATCGAAAAGAACACTCGCCAAAGTGTGCTGGGTGGTGTTCCAGAAAGATTGAAACTAGGAATAAAATGTAGATTGTTCAATACTCCATGAAACTAGGAACCCATATCCAGTACTTCGCTTTCCCGCAAGATGTGGTGTTGAAGGGCCCAAGACTAAGCCCTGGAGGTCACAAAAGCAAAAAAAGAAGACTCCATCGTTGAGTATAAACCAAGACTCCAAGCCAAATAGACAAAGAAACAAGTTGCCACCAAAGATCCAAAAAATGGTCCCCTCAAACTGTTATTTTGTAAAATGTAGTCCTTGCCATTATTCTATTATTGATCGAAATATAAAGGGGATACAAGACGATTACAGAATACCGAGAGTCATAAGAGTAATGTACAAAGATAAATGCAAGATGGTTACGGAATACCGAAAGCCATGAGAGTAATTAAAAAAAATAAATGCAATGTAAACAAACTAATAGTATTCTAACACGCCCCCTTAGTCGGAGCAGGAGGAGAACGGATGCATAGACTGGATCTGAAGTCCAAAAACAAAGGCGAGGATAGTCCCTTTGTGAAGATATCGGCATATTGATGACTAGAAGGGACATGTAGCACGCGAAGATGTCCAAGAGCAACCTTCTCCCACACAAAGTGTATATCCATCTCAACATGTTTGGTGCGCTGATGTTGAACCGGGTTGGATGATAGGTAAACGGAACTTATATTGTCGCAATAGACAATCGTTGCCCTCCGGAGGGAGACGTGAAGCTCGATCAATAAGTTACGGAGCCAATAGGTTTCGGCGACTGTATTTGCAACGCCACGGTATTCAGCTTCGGCACTGAAACGAGACATAGTCTGTTGACGTTTGGAGGACCAGGAGATCAGGTTTTCCCCCAAATAAACACAATATCCGGAGGTTGAGCAACGGGTGTCCGGGCAACCCCCCAGTCGGCATCAGAGTATGCAACAAGACCCGGGATGGGGGAAGCGTTTGAGTGTAAGCCAAAGTCGGGAGTGCCTTGAATATAGCGGATAATCCGTTTGAGAGCCTGAAAGTGAGGCTCCCGGGGATCATGCATGAATAAGCAACACTGTTGGATTGCATAAGATATGTCAGGTCACGTGAAGGTGAGGTACTGAAGGGCACCCGCAAGACTACGATATAATCCAGGGTCGGGCACAGGAGCACCGGTGTTGGCGGCCAACTTTGTCCGTGTTTCGACCGGAGTGGTGGACGGTTTGCAGGAGGTCATGTTAGCCCGACTTATGATCTCGCGGGCATACTTGGACTGACTCAGAAATATTCCGTTTGCATTGTGAGTGACCTGAACACCAGAAAATAACTAAGTGGACCAAGGTTAGTCATGGCGAACTCAGAGCTCAATGTTTGCATCATGCGACGCAAAAGATCTGTAGATGAAGCTGTCAGTACAATGTCATCAACATATAATAATAAGTAAGCCATATCAGATCCTAAACGACAGACAAAAAGCGATTGGTCACTCTTGCTACCAATAAAACCGTGTGACTGAATGAATGTGGCAAAGATGGAACCATGAGTGAGGGGCTTGCTTTAGACCATATAGAAATCGGTGAAGCAAACACACGTGATCCGGAAAATGAGCATCCTAAAAACCGGGCGACTGGTGCATGTAAACCATCTCTTGCAGATGTCCTTGGAGGAAAGAATTCTTCATGTCCAACTGATAGATAGGCCAACCTCCAGACAAGACCAAACTCAAGGCGGTGCGAATAGTAGCCGGCTTGACAACTGCACGGAATGCCTCATCGCAGTCAATACCAACCTATTGTGACTTGCCGTTAACCACTAATCGTGCTTTATGCCGCTCAAGGGAGCCGTCAGACATAAACTTATGTTTAAAAAGCCACATGCAGCATATAATGTTAGTAGTAGACGGCCTCGGAACAAGTTCTCAGGTCCCACTTTTAATTAAAGCATTATATTCCACTTGCATGGCGGCTCACTAGTTATGGTTCATGAGGGCAAGGATAGGTGATTTGGGTAACGGTGAGATGGAAGGCTGGGTCGTGAGCATGTTGTATTTCGGGTTAGGTTTGCGGATTCCGGACTGTACACGGGTAGTCATGGTCTGGGTTGGTGTGGGAGGTATGGACTGTGCATGAGGAGTCCGGGTCTGGGCCGGTCTGGAGTTGCGCATGGGCTGAGCGGGAGGTGGGTTTGCCGTGGGGCCGGCTGGCGGGCTTGGTTTTGTAGGAGTAGGTGGTGAGCTGAGTGGTTGAGCATATGACACAACAGTGAGGCTGGCGAGTAGGAGCGGATGGTGTGGCTCGGTGGTCGGTCCAACAAGGGAGGATGAAGCCGTGGACTGTGGTGAGGCGAGCGGGAACGTCGATTCATCAAAGATAACATGACGGGACATGATGATTTTCTTAGTATGAATGTCGAGACAACGATAACCCCGATGTGATGAAGAGTATCCAAGGAAGACGCACAGGGTAGACCTAGGTGCAAGCTTATGGGCGGATGTTGCTGCAATGTTAGGATAGCAAAGACAACCAAAGACACGGAGGAAGGAGTATGACGGTTGACGATGGAACAAGGCAAGAGTCGGGTTCCTAAATGCAAGTGTTTTGGTTGGCATAATGTTGTGAAGGTATGTGGCCATGTGGAGGGCTTCAACCCAATTGGTAAGGGGGAGAGACACATGAGTTAGAAGAGAGCGAGTAATGTCGTTCAAGGTCATAAGGATACGCTCGGCTTTACCATTTTGTGGTGAGGTTGAGGACAAGCAAAACGGATTTATATCCCTTGGCGAGTACAAAAGGAGGTAAAAGAGTGATTATTGAACTCCCCACCGAGATCGCATTGAAATGATTTAATGAGGAAACCGAATTGTGTTCAGACTTACGAGTGAAAGTGAAGGAAATTTGCATAGGTATCCGATTTGTTTTTAAGCGGAAACACCCAAACAAAATGTGTAAAGTCATCCAAAAACACAAGGTAGTAACGAAATCCGGATTTACTAACAATTAGGAATGTCCAAATATCGCTATGTATTATATCAAATGGGGCATAAGTGTGCGATAAGGAATCATAAAGCGGTAACCTTTTGTGTTTGGCAATTTGGCAAGAATGACAACGCATAGAGCGGGGCTCTTTATTAGTAAAAATAAAATCATTTCGACGAAGAAAAGACAATACATGATCACCCGGATGCCCAAGACGGGCGTGCCAAAGGGTCGAGCTCGGAAGACTGGATATGGTGGCGAGAGTTGTGTGTGGATGCGAGGAGGACGTTGGTGGTGTGACCGGGTATAGATGACTTGAGCTATTGCACCTCGCGGTTAGGGTCCCCGTACGTAGATCCTTCACCGAAAAACCAAGGGGGTCAAACACAACACAAACATTGTTATCCTTAACGAATTGACGTACAAAAATTAAATTTTGATAGTGTGGGGTGTATGCAGGACATTGTTGAGGTGAAGATTATCGGGTAATTCGGGTAGATTGGGGTTTCCGGACCCTACAACTGAAATACTCGCACCATTTGCAACTAAGATATTAGGAATAGTGCTAGAATTAAAATAGGGACGTAGGATACCTGCGTTCGAAGTCATGTGCGAGGATGCGCCCGTGTCCATATACCACACATCGTCTGGAGGTTGCAATGACACACCACGAATGCTTGAGCCAAGTTAGTCGGTTGCAAGGTCATGTGAGCTTGACCTTGGGCTAGGCCACGGTTATGAGGGGAATAGGTGCGCTGCCCACGGCCTACAGTGGGATACGGGCACGGAAGGGGTCCCCACGGCCAATAGTAGGGTTGCGGAGCAGACCAGTTCCATATATGGGCCCGCTGGTTTTGTTGAGCCGGCGAGTTGGGTTGTTGCTGTTGTTGGCCACCGCTCGCGTTCCTGCGGCCTGAGTTGCAGCCTCGGTTACGCACATTCCTATTGGATCCTGACGAGTTGGTGTTGGGGCTGCATTAGGGTTCGGCGCTGGTGGTTGGCCTTTGGAGGTAGCCAACGCGTGGGTCGGCTCAGCATGGCAAGCCCGACGCGTTTCCTCCCTAGTGAGCATGCTACGAGCGTTGGAGAAGCTCGAAAGAGGGGTCTGTTGGCTAATGAAAATCCCAACGGTGTCATAACTAGTGGAAAGACCATTGATCATTTGCAAGACTAGTCGCTCATCGTTGACAGCGTGATTGACATCAGAAATGATCGGCGAGAGACTTAAGATGAGAGCAATAAGCCGAGATAGTCGGGAACGCGTCAAGGCGCGTTGATGAATTTGCTCTCTAGGTCAGCGGCACGAGCGCTTTGGTTGTCGTGGAACAAATCCTTGACGCGTAACCACACGTGATGCGCTGTTGATCCGGACTTGATGACGGTAAGAAGTAGATCTTCAGATATGGTGCTATAGATCCAAGATAGCACGATTGCATCTAGAATTTTCCACTTGGCGTCAGTAAGGCGATCCGGACGAGGAGATCCATCGATGTGGTAGAGCACATCGTAACCCGTAGCGGCAATCTAGAACAACTCCGCCCAAGTATGATAGTGCGCCTTGGTGAGATCAAGGGTGAACGGGATCAAGTTCTTGATGTTGTTGACGGCTTGGGCGGGATGGAGGCGCTCGGGCGCCGGTTGTGTGTTGTTCGGAAGTGGCGGCGGCGGAGGATTGTTGATTTCGCCGGTAGAGGACATTGTGGTAGTCGGCGACGACAGAATGACGATTCCCAGTGAGTGTTGGCAGCGGAAGCAAGACAAGATCGACGGTAGTCTAGGGTTTAGAGTGTGAACCCTCCGATTCCATGTTATTTTGTAAAATGCAGTCATTGCCATTATTCTACTATTGATCAAAATATAAAGGGGATACAAGACGGTTACAGAATACCGAGAGTTATAAGAGTATTGTACAAAGATAAATGCAAGATGGTTACGGAATACCGAAAGCCATGAGAGTAATAAACAAAGATAAATGCAATGTAAAGAAACTAATAGTATTCTAACACAACCTAGTGTATCCTCGACGATCCACGAAACCCAAAATCAAAATAAGTTGTTGAACTTCCAATGTTCCGTTAACGAGTTTCCAGGCCAAAAAAATGCATCAACACATCAGCGTTTCCTATATAATATGAAAATAACATAGGGAGATCGATGGGAATATTTCTAATGTATATACTCGTCGAGGATATGAAAGGAACATTGTAAATTTGTAACGTAGTAGTGAATAGTGATGAAGCACATACTCAGCAGTTGGTCCTTGGCCTGACGGATAAACCTTCTGTCTGCGGCATCCAACTATCCAAGTAGTCGATAAGTTCTTGCATCCCACAATATTAAACAATTCCAAAAGGATCCCTCCACATCTACCAATTCTCTCGCTTGCCCTTCACCGCAATTACAATCATTTCGAGCCGGCGATAAAGGGTTATGTAATGTTCAATACTTCAATTCATCTGCTTATATTGTCAATGCTGGACTTGGGTTTCTTTTAATTTGTTTTCCCTCTTTCCTCTAACTGATGTTACAGTAAAATGGAGATCAATGAAGCCATTCACGTCTGTGACGATCGGAGGTTAAAGACCAAGTTCAACAACGCTGTCTATGTTATACAAAGAGCTTTGGCTCTCTACGGGTAATTCGTCTTCTTCTTTGATTTGGGGTTTCTTTTGTCCATCCTTCAATTACTACTGCATCTTGCTGATCTTCATTTACTATTGCATCTTGCTGTTCTTCAATTGCTACTCCATCTTGCTAGACTTGTGCTTAATTTGGGGGTTTTGTGTACTCTATAACCCTAATATGATTGTTAGTTTTTAAGATTCTGAATTCTTTATGCTATCCAAACCTTGATCCCCAATGCTCTGTGCAAGTACACTATTCCACACTTTTTGGGCAAAGCTCAGATGTTGGATCGCATTTTCTAACTCAAAATAAAATATATAAATTAAAAATCTAGAACCATAAGGGCTTGTTCATTTTCCATATCAGATATGAGTATATCAGATATCAGTATCGGTATAGATATCATAGATATGGATATGAAATTGATATCTCATATTTGATACTTGTGTTTGACAAGATGGTGAGGTATATCAAAAGAGGAAGACTGAGGAGGGAGAGGTTTGAAGGAAAAGTGAGAGAAAATGAATGTGATATCTCTCAATTTTTTAAGATATCAAAAACGTTAAAAAAAAGTAAAGTATTGATATCTAGGATATCACTTTGATATCCATATACTTAATTACGAAACATGGATATCGGATATGTGATATCCATACCCATATCTCATATCATGATATGAGAAATGAACGGGCCCTAAGTTATTATCGTCATGAAAAATTGGACCTGATAATACGGCTTGATCACACATCATATTGTAGTATTGCTTGCTTTCTCTGTTGTTTGGTTAAATTGCTACAAACAATTTGTATTTTCTTCCTGGGCAGCACTGAAGAGGTAGCCTTCAGCTTCAATGGAGGGAAGGATTCAACTGTAAGTTCTGATGTGCTAGATATCATATGAGACACATTCTATTGATTTTAACAATATCTGCTCTTACAGGTATTGTTGCACCTACTCAGAGCTGCCAATTTTTTGCATCAAAAGGAAAGAGCACGTTCCAATGGGAACCTTGCAGACAGTGGATGCACATTTCCAATAAGAACCATATACTTTGAAAGCCTCTCTGCTTTTACTGAAATCGATTCTTTCACCCATGAAACAGCGACCACGTAAGCATGAGTTCCCTTCCATATTCAACCTCTTAATTTCCAAAGGCAATGGCAATATGACAGGAACCAAGAAAATGATAAATCTAAAAGTAAGAATCTCACAAGCAGCAAAGGTTTTTTGTGGAATAGTCTCGGTATTCAATTCAATTCTTCAAGTCTAAATTTAATACATTGCTGATGTACCTCCTTTTATAATAGGAAATAAATAACTTACTCTTGAAATCAAGCAACTAACGATAATCAGGGCTTGTGGGCTGCGGTTAGGGGTTGCAGTTGAGGAAAGTGGTGAATTAGGAAAAGTAACTAATACCTATTAATGATTAAAACTAAATCCTAAAACTAGAAATTAGTTAAAAAGAGTGCAGGAATGTATCACAATACTATTGAGTTTGTAAAATCTCGGTTCCAGTAATACCAATACTATTATTCTTAATTTGTTAAACTTTTCTCACCATACAGCTATGGTTTGCAACTGGACATTCTTCGTCAAGATTTCAAATCTGGTCTGGAGGCTTTATTGAAGAATAATCCCATCAGAGCCATTTTTCTCGGTGTTCGAATTGGAGATCCGACTGCTGTATGAAATGCCTATAAAATTTGAATCTGGAAATATTAATTTGTTTTTTGTTTCCTTAATATAGGCATTGCTTTGTTTTCAACTCGTGTTTCCTCACAAGTCCATTACCAAAGCTTCTTTCAATGAAAGTTGCAAAGATCATTTGTATTTGTGTTTCAGGTAGGTCAAGAGCAGTTTTCTCCTAGTTCCCCCGGATGGCCTCCTTTCATGAGAGTGAATCCCATATTGGATTGGTCATACAGGTAACTGAGTAGTTTCCAGTTAGTCCATAATAAAATTTATGGCTTGTACTTTTGTCGTTTGAGATTATGTACTGCAAATAATGATGTAAAAACTGGTAACTAAGGTTCTGTTATGAACAAGTGAGGTTATACGTATATGTTTGTTGGAACTAATAAGTGTGATTGAGAATGATGTTTCTAACTTCCATTGCAGGGATGTTTGGGCCTTCCTTCTGAAATGCAAAGTTCCTTACTGCAGCCTTTATGATCAAGGGTAATCATTTCCAGTTGGTAGCTCAAAATTGCTATATTTTCAACAGTTTTACTGATAGGAGGGAAATGGAAAATGAATGGAGTTCAGCACTTCATCTGTTAACTTATTATGGAAAGACATGCACGGTCTATTGATGATAAATTATGTATTTTCTTATTGATGATGAAATTGTCAATCATTGGGGACATTCACAATCTTTTATCTGAATTTATTTTGCTTTTGAGCAGATATACTTCCATCGGAAGCATATATGATACGGTCCCAAATGAATGGCTATGTATCAGCAATCCTGCTACCAGCAAAAACGAATATAAGCCTGCATATCTACTTTCAGATGGAAGGCTAGAAAGAGCTGGAAGAGTGAAGAAACCTCTTCAACATGGAAATGTTGTGCTTAATAATGGCTTAAGTAGTCTGGGTGCACATCATAAATCAGTCCCAACAGCTTCGGTAATTGGGGTTGCGGATGAAACCCTGTGCGTGCCTTCTTCCTTTTCTATTACCTTAATTCCGTATCCCCGAGCAGATGTTCCATTTCAAAATCTAGCTTATCATATGTTTGCGGAACCAGCATCATTATTGTTTCTAACTTCCAATAAGTTTCCTTATAATATTCTTATTAATTAGCTTCTTGGCTTTTATAATCTGTTTGATAGCTCAGATGTGGAGCTGTTGAAGACTTGTTAGGGCCTTTGGTGTGTAAAAAGCTCCACTCTATAGGCTGGTCCGTGACGCAACTGGATGTTGTTCAAAATGATGTGAGTAATTAGGACAGTCTCCCAATCATTGCCCTTCCCCGCTACCCATTTGGTTAAAGAGAAGAAAAAGAACACAAAGGAAAAGACTAATTTTAAGATAATGGTCAAAGTGAATTTTATTGAGCATCATCTCATCCTATATGCTTATTAAAGTTGATTTTAACAACAATTTCTTATATTCATTCCAGCCAACCATCATTTATCCATCTTTTCGGTCACACAATATCTCCTTCCATCATGCCCTTATTAACTTCAATATGCTCACAGGTTGATTCTGTAGCTGAAGCAGTTGAAAAACGAAGATCTGGCAATGATATGGTAAATGCTTATTACAGTAGAAGCAATTCCATATTAATGCTCAATTCTGTAGCTGAAGCCATTGGACCCATTCTTGGCGTGTGTGCTTTAGGTATTTATTTATGGAGGAGTTGGACCATTACAATCAGATGCAACTTTATCTGGTGTTGCAAAGGCATTTGGTGTTCGTCTGGTAAGTAGTTTATGTCTGATGATGTGCATCACCTTGATTAATGTTTTGAGTGTATTTTATAGAACTTATTTCAGAAATTTGGCCTAACCTACAAAATTTCTAGTTTTGATTTTTGACCAGTGTTTCTTCAATAGTGTATATGTCACCACAATATTATCATCACAAGCTTAAACTTTAAGGAACGAACACAATTTTAGTTAGTCACCACAGGCTTAAGGGGTAAGCTGTCACCACAGGCTTAAGGGGTAAGCTGTCACCACAAACTTAAGTGCAAGGTGTGTGCCTATTAACATGTCACTATACACTTAAGGTTGCACCTTAAGCTTAACGTGTCACCAAGGTGTAACCACACACTTAAGTTGTCACTATAAGTTTAAGGTGTAAGGTCACCACTAACATGTCACCACGCACGCAAAGTGTCACCACAAGCATAGTGTGGAAGATCCTTCAGTCACTCAACGTCCTTTAGACACACAGTAGTACTCTTCAGCTTCACTTCATCAGGGTCAAACACAGAAAAACAAATCAACGACTCTTATCGAGACAACTCACATGCAATGTACAGGGTATGCAAAGTATTGTTTGGTGCAGGATACGGAAAAATCCAAACCTAAACCTAAGCTTTTTTAAGGGTCATCCTTCACTAACTGTGCATTAATTGATGTTGTCTTGTGATTTTATTTTCTGTTAAACCTTTAATAATCCAGCAAATGTTATCCATCAAAAGCTAGAAATGTAGAGTACATTTAACTCTGCAAAACTGCAGATTTTGCTTCATTTGTATCATTTGTAGTATGTTAACTATTTCTTAGAACAATGACTTGAACTAAAAGTTGCAAGTCAGATAACCATTGCAACTATAAATGGGTATTATCATGGCACCACGATCCCATAAGAAAAATTCAGTCATAAAACCTGGAAATTGTACTTCCAAACCCGATCCATGAATAAAGAGAAAGCAATCATTTTAAAATGGTGTACTTGCAAATTGATGAAGATTACATTGCAATTACGAAATTTAACTAGTAGAAGTGATGAACCACCGATGAAAGAGGCAATATAAGAAACTCCAAAATTCTTCAAATTCAGAAATCATTAGGATCAAAAGACAAAATTTCAACAGCAAAACCCTAATTCAAAATCTCAGTATCACAACAACAAAACCAAACAATTGAAGAATCTCAACAGTAGCACAACCCTGGTTCAAAATCTCCACAAATAGTTGGGATGAAGTTAGACCCAAGGTCTTTGAACTCGGACCGGGCTTTACCAAAATTCTTCCCATTTTCCCGGGCCCAATCGAGCCAAGCCTGGATTTCAGGATTCGAAACCACTCAAACTGATGTCTGTGTTTGGTAGTAAAAAAGTATTGGAATGAGCCATTTTAGGAAATGAATGATTTCACTATTTTTAATTGCTTGATTCCTGAATTTTTTTTTAACAAGTTGGATCTATTCCAACTTGACTTCCAACTAATAGTGGTTTAGGATGTTGATTGATTATAGGAAAATTGGAGCATTGACCATTATTTTATGAACTCAGTGCATTTTTCAACTCAAAATTTTAATTTATAATCAAACACTGTGTTTCGAGAATCAGATTAGGTCATTCCTCGTATGTTCCTGTTCATGGTTTCATGCGTATGAAATGAGCTCTTAGTTTTCCAATAGGAAAGTATTGTGAGGGTTTAAAAATTTCAGGTATTTTCAACACTACTTTTTTCACAGGTTAGTTTCTTAAGTTTGGAACTTATATAGCATATCCCATCAACTTTCTCTTGAAAATTGTATATATTGTATAATCATCCTCATTATGTTTTTGTCTAATATTTTAATATTTTAAAAAATTAAACTTAACTTACGACTGATAATTACTAAATTCTGATAAACTCTACAAATTATTTGAACCCTAAATCTGAAACTGTTAGCACACCAAGTTACCGAGGAGGGAGAATTTGTAGAATCCAAACAAGAGCTAGTAGTGAGGGCTAATTATGACAACTTACTTATTAGTATAAATAAGGGTGATGTTCGCCTAGGCAGTGTTATCCAGAAATTGGAGTACGGATCAAGGATTTATGCCTTCGGCTTATTGGAAGCTTATCTCTTTTGAGAGTTTGAGAGCGTATAGTTTCTCCTTGGTATTGCATTATCTATTCCAGGAGGTTTCTCTTCCTTATGTGTTATCATTCGAAAAATATAAATCTATACTTCCACCTACAATGATGTGCAATTTGGTTAGATGTAATTGAACATTACCATACAATGAACAATGCTGTGTTAGTGAGATCTTGACTATAGCTCTATAGATAGTCAACTATTCATCCAATGTTGGGAGAAGACCATTGTTTGACTGAAAAAAATCCATAAATGTAAATTAATAATATCATATAGGGCTTTATCTTATGAAAAATCAAGGTGAAGATATCTTGACAAGATTTCTAGACTAATTGTGTATTGAGACTTGAGAGAGATGTACAAGCAAGGAAAACTAAACAAATTTACAATTATGACTATTTTTTTAGAATGTAAATCTTAATACTACTTCCCTTTTTAGCATATAGAAACAACAATATATTGGGTTAGCATACAAAGTTTTGATAATTCGATGGGTATATGTCCTATTATAAAGTTTTGATGGGTTTATAGCTGAATAGGCAAGTTAGATGGATATATACCCAATGTAGCATTGCCTTTTTAATTGACTGACCATATAGGAAGTATGTGTTACACAACAATATTTTTGACAACATCAAATCTAAAGCTTGGTAGCTCATCTTAGAAATCAAATAACTTGTTCTAAAGCCATGCAAAAATAAGCCTTTTGGTAATTGTGGCTGTGTGTTTTCTCTTTTATATGTTCATCTCTGTAAGGTTTGTGCTGATTTGTAAACTAACACACCTCATTAAACTTAGGCACCTGATGAAGAATTTGAAGAGCACCTCAACCGTATTGTTGGCTATCAATGCACCGGGGCTCGCAATGAGGTTTGTTTGTTTTGCCTTCTTATTTTAGGTTTGTTAAAGAGCACCTTAACCGTATTGTTGACTATACTGTGTTCTCCCGATCTCTCTTGTTGAGTTTAGGGACATATTTGTAAATTGTAGTATACGCTGTATAGATAGGGCCTGTTAAAACTTGCACCCCCCGCAAAACCTCTCTATTAATAAAATATTTTCTCCAAATCAACTTTTACCTCTGTTTTTCCATGCACTTCCTACACCTACATGCTAGAAATTCTGGTTGTGCACCAACTAATTCAATGTGGCTTATTATTAATTATGATGCATGGTTCACATTCACCATACATCTTTGATGTGATGCCAGAACCAAGTATTAATGACTAACATCTGCTTATGTTTTCAGATGGCACAGTTGCCGGAGGGGATTACAGAATTGCTGCATCACGCTAACCTTCCAGTTCCATTGGTATGTTCTCATATATATGTTACACAGACATGTGGAAACATGGATCCTTGTATAAAATTATGGCAACTATGGCACTTCCTCTATTTCGTGTCCGTTTCCGCTTCTTCGTCTTCGTGTCTGTTTCCCCATCCTTCTCCGTGCAACATAGGTGGTTTTCAGTAATTTTTTATTATAGAATGTGTGGCTTATTGCAAATGGGGATTTCTTAACGGTTGTTTTCAGTAATACTCTCTAAAAAGAAATATTGTACTACACATGCCTTTCTTATTGTTTCTTTGCTCTAAACGGCATCAGATACTTTCCTCTTGAATACTACATTATTGTCTTTACTCATCATATCTTTACTGACTTGCTTTCCTATGGCCTCAATTTGTTCATATGCTATATATGCTAAGTAGGCAAGGACTGCTACTGCTATGATTGACTTCTCTTGTTCTCTTTCATAGATCCAATGTCAAAACGTAATCATTCTTGGTGCCTGCAATCCTTCTGAGCTCCAAAATGAATGGAAATGTCTGATGGAACTGGCGAAATCTAGTGAACAACTGATGTTAGCTGAACCATTCATATCAAAGAGTTTGACAACTACTCTTTCGGATGTATGCATTACCTCTACACAATAGGACATTGAATCTTTTTGTTTCCTGCTTCTTGCTTCATTCTCGTCTTCTTCACTATTTATGCAGCTAGAAGTCGCACAACCCTTGTCAGCACTACATATTCAATTCCCAGATCTCTTCGTTGGTACTACCAAACTCTTCTTGCAATGCATTTGTGTTTGGGGCAAGGCATATGTTTGTCTTCAGTTTTAACCCTTACGAACTAGTTCTAACATTGTTGCTTTGATGTACGAAGGGTGCTATCGCAAGTCCAGAAAGGGACCCCTGGTGATCACCCTAGAAGGCAAGGTATGGACCAACTTTCACAAAGCTATATGCTCCAAAAATATTTCTTCAGAGGTTCTTTCCGTGTTCGAATGTTCATTTGAGATTTTATTGCAGGACAAGGCTCAGGTTATATCCGCCATGGAGGCACTGAGCACAAAACTAAAACCCGGAACATTCTCTGAAATCAAGGAAAGCCTCCATGAATGATGCCTTCGAATGAGAGTTGCTCAAATTCTGGAAATTGAAGGAGCTTGTTGTGAGGCCACGATGATGCACCCTTCTAGAAACTTCCTCGTCTTCAGTCTAAGCTGACTACTGATGAATGGAGCCTTTAGATAAATGGGCAGAGGGTGGATTGGTGAAAGCCCCATATCAGTCTATCTTTCTCCCCATGAAAGGTTGATAAGTTGTCATACTTGCTCCCCCATTATTGAATTCTAAGTGAAGTTGTATTGAATCGTTCAGGTGGATAGTATTACCTCGGCAATCAGTTTATCAATTTATTGGCTATACAGTAAAAGCTGGATATATTGGGAAATATTCCACCAATTCTAAACATACTTTTGATAAGACTAGTGAGGCCGCGCGTGCTACGCACGCGCGCCGTTATATGCAATCGAAAAATAAGAAGCGAAGATAAATAAGAAAAATCGGGAGTAAAAATTTCCAAAAAAAAAAGTTTTAGTGTCGTGATAGAGTTACGTAAATATTAAATATAAAAGAGGTTAATCTTACACAAAAAAGTATGCATTAGTTTCATGGCTAAATAAATAATAGTATGGATGTTCGATGAACAATTTTTTAGTAAACTAATTAAATAAGTATTAAACAAACCCGAGGTTGTTATAAAATTAGACTAAATACAAGTGAAATTTGCATAAAGGAAGTAAACAAATCGTGGTTGTCCGTCGGATTTAAGAAAGGGTAATAAACCTTAACATTTCACTGCTCTCTTACTTCTTCAGTTGGTCCTCAAAATCTATCCAGTGAATAGCTGATACATTGCAGAAAACGTAGATATCAAATTAACTGCGGTTCACCTTCTCCCGCCAGTTAACATTGTTACTGACCATTCTTAAGACACCTTTGTCGGGGTCTTTGCCGGCTAATTCTTGTAACTACAAGAAAAAAAACCATATAAAAAAGTGTATTTAAAAAATAAAAAAAAAGCGACTAAATTAACTGAAAAAAATTAAATACCCACCACACGAAGAGCATTCAAGTGTCACAATGTAATAGTTGCATAGGATGTTCTTCAACCGCAAAACTACCAAATAGAGAAAGTATATGAGATGGCAATATTATATATTGAATTGAAAAGAATACTATCGACTTAAAAAATTATACCTTCACTAAACTTCCGTAAATTAAATTTACATTATATTATATTTTCTAATATTTGCCTTTTCTAGTATCTCAAAGGACACTATGTTCTTTATGGAGTTGTTAAATGTTAATTCATCGCTTTCAGCATCGCGTCTGAAAATATTAAGGTTTTCTCTTCTTTTTGCCCTTGATAGTGCAACATAAGTTTGACCATGAGCAAAACATGGTTCACGTAGATATAGACTTACTTGATCGAGCGTTTGTCCCTGTGATTTATTAATTGTCATCGCAAAACATAATTTTATGGGAAATTGTTTTCGCTGAAACAAAAACGGGTATTTTGTGTTAGACGGTCTTAAAGTTATTCTAGGTATAAATGCTTGCTCGCCTTTATAATAGCCTGTCGTTATTTCACAATGAATTAAGTTTCTATGAAATGCTTTACATATTAATCTAGTACCGTTACATAGTCCATTTGGCGGATCAATATTACGTAACAATATTACTGGGCTATTTTCTTTTAGGACAAGCTTATGTGGACTTATTCCTGGAGGACATAAGCTATTAAGAAATTCTATCGGATATAAGTTTGAGCCACTATCTATAACAGAGTCAAAACTTAAATACGTTTTCTCATGTCCGGGAAATTGATCAATTAACAAGCCGTTTATGTAGTCAACATCTTCATTTTTCGGTGTAAGAATTGCTCTTGTAGCAAATATTGAGAAATCTATATTTTGATCATACATTTCGGGAAATATCGTGCTAATTATAGATGCAGTCATGTTATCAGTAATTGACCTACATTGTACTATTGAATACGGAATTCTAACTTCTGCGTGTTCATTGGTTTGAAGTTCACCGTTTCCTAACTGTAGTAGGAAGTTTGCAAAATCACAATCTTCCTGAGCTCTCATGTTTTCTGTTAGACTAAATTTAATCAACGATGGCCACAACTGAGATGTAACTAAACTACAGTTAATTGCTTCTCTTTGGCCTTGATGAGGGACAACAGGCAGGACCTGCCTGAAGTCACCACCAAAAACCACAATTTTACCTCCAAATAATTGTGTTGAATTGCATATATCTTGCAGCAACGTATTTAACGACTCTATATTTTGTTTCTTTGCCATTGATGCTTCGTCCCATATTATTAAAGATGTTTGGCGTAGAAGTTCTGCAAGGTTGCTCTGCTTTGAAACATTACATAACTGGTTGTTATTGTCATCAATCGGTATTTTGAATCTGGAATGTGCAGTTCGACCCGACGGTAAGTTTGAAGCCGCTATGCCTATAACGATTTTGTTTAATTTTCGTACCTTAGCATAAAGAGCACAATATAAAAATATCTTTCCGGTACCACCCGGACCATCTATGAAAAATGATCCCGGTTCATTATTCTTAACTAAAGACGTTATTGCTTTGTAAGCGGATCTTTGCGCAGTGTTTAACAATTTGGACGCATTTACGTATTGTTCAGGTGTTACGGCACTCAATGCATCAGCTATTTCACGATTTACGTTCGTAGAATTATCGTCAACTAAATGAGGCACAACTATTCTATAATATTTTAATGATTTTCCCATTGTCTCTAGGTACATATCAATTTCCGCGGATGTTAATTGACGCACTTTATTTGAATTGTTTGGATAACGCTGACGATAGTCATCTGATAACGGTTCGTAATATTTGTCCCATAGGTTTTGTGGGTTTACGGGTGTGCAAAAGATAAGCAGAGTTGCAAATAATCTCCTTAGTGTTTTTGGCATCTGTGTTGTAACTGCCTCTTCCATACACGAGTCTGTGTATCCACTAACCTCAATAAGACCGTAGGTCAAAGCAGCTTCTTCAAAAGTCAAGTATGTATGGCCGTTTACTGTTCGCAGATCCTCAAATGATTTGGGACCCTTTATATGTGTTAAGAGCAATCTTAAATAGTATCGTTCGCCTTCACAAGGATTTACATATGCTAATCGACCAAGTGACGGTCTTTGTTTTCTTTCATTCCATTTTTTAAGTTTTTGATTCCAAGTATAGTGTTCTGGAAACTCAGCGTACAAGTACTTATTGGTTGACTGTGAGTTTGCATTTGTGTTAAAAAAAGAAATAAGAGCCGTTATTTGACGGCTTTCATCTGAAATTATATTGCTTAGTTGTTCGTTTGCCGAAAATGTTATTGAATGCATCTGCGGTAAATGTATTTGCAAGACGAAAACTGCCGGATTTATATCATATAAATCGAATGCAAATATACGCCACGCAGCTTCTGGAGGAGATACCCACCTGCCATTTTGGTAATCCTTAATTTCATCTTGCACAACAGATTGATCTTGTGTCAGTGCAAAACTTATCTTATCATGTCCTTTGTAAACGTATTTATATATGTACTTTATTGCTCCAACAGTAGAACACACTTCAACATTTATATGACAGTTAAATGTCGCAAGTAAATATGGATTATACGGGATAACCCACCGATTATCAAGTGTTGCACCTCTAACTCGTACTACGTCGCCGTTATTCCTACGTCGATACGTCGGATATGAATCATCAGTACTTGATGTATATTCAGCATATTTTTTAGGGTAACCGTATTTACACATTAACTTATTGTTTTTTTTCTTCATGCAAGGGCAGTTAGGATTTTTTTGACCGCATGGGCCATGCATCATATGTTGCAACACAAGTTTCCTTAACTCGATCAGGATACTCACTCGATGGGATCTCCGCACTTACGTATTTATCATATTCATCTGATGACCGTATTTTGTTTTCATTCGATAATATTAACAAAATGTGGGCATGAGGCAAACCTCTTTTTTGAAATTCTATAACATCAACACGAGCTGCAATGCTACCAAATATTTTTTTCTCCTGTAGTAAAGATTTCAGTTTCATTAATTTAGCTCTAAATATCCGGGAGACTAAATCAGGGCGGTCTTCTGCCTTCTCACCGAGAAGCATTTCCTTTTTTATTTCGGGCCACTGTGGATTACAAGTCATCGTAATAAATAAATCTGGTTTACCATATTTCTGTACAAGTGTCATGGCATTTAGATATCTTCTTTTCATATCTCTAGGGCCACCAATAAACGATGATGGTAGAATTACACGTTTACCAATATCATTAGCCCTTCTATAACCATCATTAACACTGTCAACAACACCTTGGTATAGTTCACTTCGAATGGTGCTTTGATTTTTCCGTAGGAAATCTAATCTTGTGTTTTCTATTTTCACATACATGTCTACTATATACTGTTGATATATCCTACCAGCTTGTAAAATATGATTACCTTCACGTATTTGAAATTTGTAACTGTAGTACTCACGACACGATATTTCTTGCCCTTCGTGTGGTGGAAAAGCAGATGCAGCTGAAAATAAAAACAAAATATAAAATTTAAATATAAGTAACCACATATTGTAACTATTTCTACGGGTTAAAAAAGTATAGTAAAATGATAAATTATTTAAATATAAGAATATACAGTATTACCTATTTCTTCACGTGAGAGGACTACATCAGGTGTATCATTACTCAAGCTTACAATTGGAAACAAAGATTCATTTATCAGCTGTTGATTTGTGCGTTTAATTTTCTTAATACCTTGATGCCAACCACACTCTCCCCTAGTGAATAAGAGAGGATATTGCAAGGGATCATAACAACCAAAGTAGTGCATGATTCTATAAGTTTTATTTTCATTACCCAATACAATTACTTCAGGACTATTAATTTTATCAGCGTTTTCATTATCTACGAGGATAGCAGCAACCTCGTCTGTGGTGGGTGCATTAAAGACCCTTTGATCTAACGCTGGATTTTTTGAGATTAATATTTTTGTATCATAATTTACATTGCGTTGTGAAAGATTCCTAAAAAATGATGCATACGGGTTCTGGGACATCAAATCAATTATCATCGCGATGATGTCAGGGTTTAATTCACTAAATGTTTTAACCCGTTGTTCTTTTTCTTGTAAGCCGTCAAAGAAATACAACTGTAAAAATTTCCGCTTATCATTTTGAGGTGATATACTTGGAAGAAAGTGATACAGTTGACCTTGTAATCGAAATACATGTATACCTCTAATTGTCTCTGCGTTTATGTTATCATACCCGAGGGAACTGAAAGCAAAGAAATTATTATACAATCTTGCATATTGTCTGAAATGATCCCCGAGGCTCGTCTTATCAACGAACAAACGAAGCAATTGCGAAGGAAACGGATTCGCTATAACCGCTACAGTGCCATTTTGACAACAAAAAGTAGGGGGTTCTAAGTCAAATTTTTTAGCACCACATTTACCACACGGTGGGTGGCTACGAAGCTCGGGTGTGACAAGCGGCACATGGTCATTCCCTATAGCTGCGTGAATTCTCGCCGGCGGGATTCTTGAACGTCTCCTTTTCCGGGTAGATGATTCAGGAACATCAATTGCTGAGTTCATTTGTTGTTCATAACCCAATTTTCACCTACAAAAGGAATAGCAAGCATGAAATAAACCATAAATAAATAAGAAGAATTAGCATCCATGGAAGCACAAAATTTGTAACTACAGTTACGTTAATTACACAAACCAAAAAAAACAAGAAAATGAACAGACATAAAATGCACGAAATAGACAGGTCACATGAAACATGATGGCATGTCAGATCTGAATGTCCGTGGAAGCACAAAACTTGTTTTTGATGAACAGACATAAAATGCACCAAATAGACAGGTAACATGATGACATAAAATGCACCAAAGAGGCAGACCAAGGAATGTTTTTTGCGTTTTTTTATATATATTTATAGTTGTTGCCTAATTTATATAACTTTTTCGTAATCATCAACATGATTTATAAGCATCATCCTTATCAGTGAACATAAGTGGTATCATTTGCTTTAATTTTTTACTGTTTGGATGGGGAACATTAGTGTGAAGATCTTATTCGGTGTCAAATTCCTCATGTGTGTTCTCTTCTTCATCTTCAAATCAAGCAAACTCAAAATATTCATTTTTTTTTAGATTTGAGTCGCTGCAAAATTCAAGCTCCATGAGCCGTTAGCGTATGAGCGAAAACTTCAAATAACCAAATCCTTCAAATCCTTGCTCCATGAGTCATTATCGTATGAACGAAAAATTGAAGCTCCATGAGTCGTTATCGTATGAACCAATTCTTTCAAATAACCAAATCCTTCAAATCCTTCAAATAACTAAATTCAAGCTCCATGAGTCTCTGCAAAATTCGCGGGTCGGAGTGACAGTCGGAGCCACCTCCGACTACAAATAACCAAATCCTTCAAATCCTTGAGCTTCTGCCATCTGCTTCTCTAGCAGATCCACTATCTCCATCTGCTTCTCCATCTATTTTGAATTAGAAATCTGGAAGAAAAAGATTAAAGGTCAAATGAGTTGCAGAATGAGAAGAATCGTGAAATAAAGCAAGAATGAGAAGAGTCGAGAAAGAAAACAAGAATGAGAAGAATCAGGAAAGAAATCAAAAAGCAAGAGAGAGTGAAAAGAAGGAAATAACGATTGTAATTGTAAGGGAGATATCCATGATTTCTTTGTTGATTGAGTGCTGAAGGCAGTGAAAGCCTTTTCTTGCCAAACCAGAAACAGAGAACCGATGAGCTGTGTTTTCAAAAGGTAATTTAAAACTGAACTCATCAATTTGCAAACTTTTTAAGCCATAGGTTTACTCACTCTAAAAAAAGTAACATAGTTTCTCTTAAGACATGGGGATTATACACGTTTGCCTTTTTTCGATGTGCTAATAATAATTATCACGGGTATGTCTCAATAATCCGATTGTAACTATCGACATTAGAAGGCATGCAGTTAGTTTGACTGCTGATATATCCATTGCAACACATTAATTCATCAAAAACAACCAAGTTGCAGCACGAAATTATATAAAACATACATTAAAAGGGCACGAACACCCAATAGTATATACATTTCTGGTTAAAGACAATCCGTAGTCGGATCAACCAGTTAAAACATAATGTTTTTGCACATCACACAAGTAGCACCAAAATAAGCCTGAAGCGCCAAGAGGATCCACAAAAAGGGTGGCAAAAGGAGGAAAATAAGTGGCAACAATCAAGGACTGTTAACCGCAAAATCTTCTCCTCGTAGGTGCACCTGACTACCAAGGCAAAAGAAGAACAGTAGCTGTACACACACCCAGACAGAGCAGCCAAAAGTTAATTGATCATCGCACAAGCTTACACGACCACTTCCTTCAAAAACCACTTGATCCTGTCGTGGTTCACAAACAGAGATTTCACGGGGGAAATGAGGAATTCAGCAGTCCCTATGCGGAACCTAATCTGTGCGCGGTCCACAAGTCTACGACGATCCTGCATGCAGCACGGAACCATAATTAGCGTGATGCTCTAGTATAAGATAACAAAGAATTAAGGTAGAAGAAGGCGGAAACAAATAATATAAGCTAGAAGAAGCTGAAAACAAATAATAAAATGGTGCTTGGAAATATCACCGGAAGAGGCATGGTAAAGAAGTCCCGGCTGTTAGTCTGAAAGATCTTCTCCAGGTTCCTTGTGTAGGCATCCAACGTAAGCGTCGCGGTTCCATCCGTACACTTGAACCTCATATACATCCTGTAACAAGAAGCATGAAGCGGCATTTAATCAAGAGCAAATTATTGGAAGGCATAACAAAGCAATGTATCAGGGAAGAGGGAGCTAACTTCGGCTCAGCTTTTTTCATGACACCACAAGTGACACAATGGTATTCTTGGTCAAACTGAATTGAATCATCAGGACAAGCTTTGCCGCATGCGCGACATCCAAATGACAACTTAAGCTTGTCATAAACAATTTCTGCAATATGACCCTTGACACGGATAACCTGTGCCTCCATGATGTCGGATACCTATGCCCGAAAAAAACCACATTAAACTGACCGTAAGAGATAAATCTTATATGGTAAATTTTTGAGTAGCACAAACCCGCAGCGACAAGGATTCAGCAATAGTAGTAATCTCAGTGGGATATGCAGGCAGCTCGTTGGTGATGGCCCGGACGACTCGAGAATCAACAGCTAATTTGTTCGCCAGGTACCACTGCCTCAGAGCCTCAGCGCGCTCACTAACAGGATGAGTCTTCACAACAGTGGACAAAGATCCAGCAAGAGAGAAGCCTAAAAAAACAAAATATAACAAAGAACCTTAGACAGTAAACAAGAATCTTTTTTTTCCTTTACTAAAAAATGTGTAATCTGATGCCACACCTAAAATAGGAAAGGAATAAAAAAAAATACAGTAGCAGGGTATAAAGTAACTGAAGAAATAGTTCATCTTTCAGCCCTGTAGTAAAAAACATTGAAAGGGTGTAAGAAAGGAATAAAAATACATACAGTGGCAGGTTCAACTAAAATACAGCTAAATAAGAAACAGTTGAAGGATATAAATTGATCATATATAAAAATGAAAAGCGGGAGGTTAAAAAGGTGCAGCAAACAACCACTAAAGTTGCTGACTTTGAGCCCTGTGATCTCCACAATAGGGTCTTCGTCCAAGAGAAACTCAAGGTTTTCAAACACAGTCATCAAAGCCCTGTTCCATGCCGAAACAAGGAGCACTTGTTCACAACTGGATCACAAATTAAAAACAAACGGATGAGCTATCAAACATACCGTCAAATATAAATGAAAAGGGAAGAAACACAAAGGGCTCAACCTGTCATCAGTCACGGAAATCTCCCGCACAGGCAAAGAAGTGTCACCTTTGGCGACAATCTTTTCAGGATGGACCCACAGAAGGATCACCATAATATCTAAACCAGTAAACCAGACAACTAAGTAAGAGAAACAAACTATTGCAGTTCATGCAGAGAGGGCTGAAAGTTAGAGAAAGGATATACCAAATCGGTCATCTTTGGTGGCGTCACGTGGAAGATCATGAATTGGCACATGAAACCTACCAACCTGGGTAGCTTGGCTGGAGCTAGAGCTGGAGCTGCCTGCGGCCTGGACAGAGAAGACTTCGGTAGAATTTGTGTGAAGTACAGCTGCTTCTCACCAACATAGGTGGCGAACCTCTCCGGCACGGGCTTCACGACAAGGTGTTTCAGATCATACCACTTTCCCCTCTCCAGTATGTTTTCATATATGCTAATGTCCACACCAAAAAGAGTGCATGTCATACGGTTGTTCTGCATAGAATCAAAAAGACAAAGAGTGAGCATACTATGCTACTATAAACTTTTTTAAAAATAATTAGCATAAATGAGTAAGTCAAGGATAACAAATGAAAGACGCACTAACCATCTCGTCAACTAAAACCATCCGCTGGTAGCTACATTTAGTAGAGCTTTCTTGCCTTGGTTGTTTGTCAACGACCCTTACCCGGACAAATTGGGTACGAGATCGACTCATCAACTTATCAAGCATCACACGAGGAGCAGACATGATGCTATAAAAATGGTTAATGCAGACTCTAAGCGCAAAAAAAAAATTGAAACAAACTAAAGCATCCAGTTCAATCCGCATTGTACACTAACTAAATGGGAAAAAACATGCAGAATGCACAGTCTAAACAGGAAAGGGAAAAAAACATGCAGCATGAAGGAGATCTAAAAATAGGTAAAGGGGCAGGTGATAACCATACATGCAGGAAATTGTGGCAGCAACAATCACCAACTGCAGCCTGAACAGGAGCACGTACAACCAGAAGGCACAATCTAAACAGGAAAGGGAAAAAAATGTCAGGAAGGTAAAAACAAGCAGAAACACAAACAAAAAGGGAAAAATTACATACATTAATGGAAACCAAATATACCCTACGCATTTATTAATGCATGGAAGAATAACGATCTGACAAACAACCGACACAAACTAAAGAATGATAAAAAGGAATAATCGGCCATAGCCAATGAATGAAGCGACACAGAACATCAAACAAATTTACAAAACAACCAAAGAGGTAAAAAAACATAAACAGCATTAGCCACAAGATAGTAGAATTTGGAAATAATCGAATGAGCAGCCGTCAGAATAGACTGTTGGAGGATTTTATTGATACTACAACCAGTAACAAATTGTTAGCTTTCTTAATGAGAATAGACAGTAGAATTTGTTACTGGTTGTTGTTACCATAGCAACGACCATAAACAGGAACATGCAGCACTTACAATAGCTCTAATTAATCAGAATAGACAGTACTTACAATATAAAAAATCCTATTAACTTATGCAACAAGATTAAAATAAAAAGTAATCCAAAATTTACAAGAATTTACAAGATTAAAATAAAAAGTAACAACAACCAGTAAGAAATTCTACCATTTGAGATTAAAATAAAAAGTAATCCAAAACCATGTTATTCATTGGTGTGTTATTCATTTGAGATTAAAAAGAAAATGAAGCCCAGAAAACCCTTTTTTCCCCTGAAGAACGCGCTCAACCACGCGCTACAAAAAGCTTCATGGTCGCCGCCACCACAAGAAAACCCTAGATCTAAAGCCAAACAATTCTTCTCAGGGATCCCTCTCGAAATCCATGGGAATCCCTCTTATCGATGCAAAAACTTAACCCATGGAGTATGCGAATCCGATCTTCACATCCCAATCTGTGAACAAGTGAGAAATGGTAGAGTTTGGCCATGGTGTTTCATCTCTTTCACAAGGAAAAGGAAGAAAAGAAAGAGATTCAAATCGAATACCAGTCGGAGGCAAGTTGAATGGGGGTTTCGAATCGCGTATGTGTGGAGATCCCAATTTTCCGGCGTCGAAAGAAGATGGAAGAATGCTAGCCCCGTAGCTTCCGAAAGACTCAGATGTGACCAAAAGGCCTCCTTTCCGTTCTCCTTGAAGAATATCAAGGCGTTTGAGGATTTTGTCGCCAACCGATGTCATAAGGCGGTCGAGTGCCTGAAAATGGAAAAAGCGCTGAGAGAAGATCCATGGAGTACTCAGCAAGAGATGTCGTCACTGGTAGGCGGGAGAAGCTTCGTGATATGCTGTGTTTTTTTCTTGTATGCTGTTCTCCAATGGACACTCATTGAATGCATCTGCCCTTCTTCTCCGATCAAAATCTATCTTCCCAAAAACCGTAAGACTCTAACTGAAAAAACATCATATGAAAATTTCTATTTTGTGGGTCATCTTAGGCTCAAATCAGGATTTCCATCTAGAAACCATTTATTTTATTGCTTAATTTCTGAGTTGAGCTCTTTTACTGTGGAAGTTCAATACAAGTCCAAGTACTGCTTAATCCCTGAATACTTGAAAAGCCCTGAACTTTCTAATTTTTGGATATATTGTGAGGTTTCTGTGTACCATGTCTCTTTCCTGTCTTTTGAACCAAGAACTCTTGTGTTAAAGAACCTAATTCTTGTATCTATTAACTGTCTGAGTATTAACCTCGAATTATGTTTGGTTAGCAAAACTAGATTTATAGGTGATATTGTGTGCTTCTCCTTTGCTGTTGTTGGGGGAGGGGTAAGACTCGATTTAAACAATGAATATGACTTTGTTGCATCAACCTTGATACACTTTAAGTGGCGGTTCGTGCCCAATGTCCGAACAAATAACTTGTTTAGATTGATGGATCGATCATGTATACATTAATTTAAACATTGGTCAATCATTGCTTTAAGAACACATGTTTCATTCTCTCTAGAGTTTATGGACAAATCACTCAGCAGAACTAGAATAGTATGGGTTCTTAACCTATACATATCGAATCTTAAAAAATATTATTCTCTTTTCTGGGTCTGGAAAGAGTGTGTTTCGATGGTGTTGTGCTTTCAGGTACTCACTGTTACATTGAATGCATATATGGAAAAGAGGAGGCGACCTGGATGCAGGAAGAAAGAAAAATATGTTGATAAAAGAACAATAAATTCATTCACAACAAAGAACAATTGGTGGCTACAAATTGCAAAGAATCAGATTCGTATGAAAAGAAGACAAGGCTACTACAGAAAAAATGTGAACTCGCAAGTCTCACAAAAGAACAACCTTGTCCCATTCGTTGATCTGCTGGTGCATACTTTTAAGAGTAATAATCAGTTGATGCCGTCTACCTCTAGAAACAAGGAGTCAATCAGAGCAATGACAAAGCAGCACCACAAAATTTCTAAGCTTCTTTTGTTAAGATTTTTGTATGTACAGCGGATGTTTATGAATAAGTTTATCTTATGCTATTGCACTTGGTATAATTTGTTTTTTGCTTCCTGCAGAGCCAAGCTTACCAGTATTGATTGCCCCATAGAACTAAAAGCACATGTGAAGACCAAACTTCAACTAATTGGAGCTATCAATCTCATATGGGCAAAACTTGTGCAGATAATGAACAAACTCGACAGTCGGAAGATGTCAAAGGAAAATGATGGATTTGCTGTGATTATAACCAGAAGAAGAGCAACGTGTGAGGATAGAATAAGAAATCTTAAAGCTGCTATGAACAACTGTGAGGATAGAATAATGAATCTCAAAGCTTTTATGTACAACTGGGTGTGTATCACCAATTTTATACCCTTCCAATTTGCGTTTGTGTGCAGAAACAATCACATGGTGTCTTACTTGCAAATTATCAAAAAGAATAAAGGAACTACATTGATTAACATAGACCAAATACATTGGTATCCGGATATCTGTCTCCGCAGATTCACAATTTCTGTTTATCCGGAATGCCCCTTATATTCTGATGGCCTTAATTCGAATTTCATTAATAACAAAGCGTACGCTATGTCTTCATTAATAAGGTCTAACTTGGAAGAAACACTTCCGATCTTATATACTACTAGTAAACAAAAGAGTTGTTGTTATAAGAACTTGTGGATGAATTTCATCTCCTTCTTTATAATGAAGTGGAGTATCGGAATAACGGAGAAAACTGAGATTAGGTTTGGAACAAAGGGATTCAAACACCCGTTGGTAGTTGAAAGGTTTCCATGAAGATCGCGTTTTGGAATTGTAGGGGTATGAAGAAAAAGAACTTTTGGACTAACATCAATATCACATGTAAAAACGAACATATTCAAATGATTATGTTGGCTGAAACAAAAGCTAAGGACGAACCAGATGAAATTGTATGGAAAAGCGCAGGTTTTGATAGAATTTTTTTCATTTCAACAACGGGGTACGCAGGGGGTTTGTGCCTATTATGGAAAGAATATCAACTTAAGGGCGAAAAAATCGAGATTATTAAATCTTCCGACAGATACCTTATGGTTAAACATACAAATACTCACACTAATTTCGAATCCATGATTTTCTTCATTTATGCTCCCCCTAACGAACAAATGAAAAACGAGTTTTGGACACAACTTGCAGGAGAAATGAATACCATCAACATACCAATGATAGTTATTGGGGATTACAACGAGCTACTGGAACCAGCTGACAAGAAAGGGGGGGCGCCTCTCGCTATTAACAAGTTCGTTAGATTACAACAATTATCCCACCAGTACAACTTACAAGATCTTCCCACTAAAGGAAATGTTTTCACGTGGAAAAAGAAGAAAGATGGTGATGATAATACGTATGAAAAACTAGATAGGGTAATGACTTCACTGGATATCATTCAGGAATATCCTGGGATTCACACAAGAAACCATGCCTTTACGAACTCTGATCATTGTATGATCTCCATCTGTGTGGAAAACACGCACTCAGAATCTAAGAATAAACCATTTAGGTTTGAAACAATGTGGATGCAAAGACAAGATTGTGAGAATCTAATTAAACAAGTCTGGAGAACACAGTTTACAGGCACACATATGTTTAATCTTGCAAAGAAGACAAAACTACTCAAACAAAAATTAAAACAATGGAACCGGGATAAATTCGGTAATATTCACAAACAACTCCAAAACGTCGATAATGAACTAGAAGCCCTCCAAAAACAAAGCTTTGTGCTATTTGACCAATCTAAAAATGATAAAATTAATAGACTAACTAAGAAAAGGGAGTGCCTAGTGGATTACCAACATAAGTATTGGATGCAAAGAGCTAAAACGAGAAATCTACAACTAGGTGATAAGAATACGAAATTCCATCATAGGAAAGCTACGGGGAGAAGAAATAAAAAAATCATTACAACGATTACTAAAATAGATGGTCTGGTGCTATCTAAAGAGAATGATATTAACGATGAATTCTTACAAGATTATAAGACCCGTTTTACAGCATCCAGAATAGACTTAAATAAACTTCAAAATCAACTAGAAGTTATTCAATCTGAAATATCTTCAACTGAGAATGCAAATCTATCAGCGCCTTTCTCTACTAAAGAAATCAAGGATGCCCTCTTTGATATCGGTAGTGACAAATCCCCAGGACCTGATGGGATGCCAGCTGGTTTCTATCAGAAATACTGGCACATTGTTGGGCCAGAAGTCGTTAGGGCGGTAAAGAGTTTTATAGAACAGGAAAAATATTGAGACAAATCAATCACACGTTTATTGCCTTACTCCCGAAAACGGATAATCCAACAACAACTTCCCATTACAGGCCTATAAGTCTAGTATCAACTGTGTACAAAATTATTGCAAAAATATTGGCAAAGAGACTGAGCGTAGTCCTCCCTAAATTGATTCATCCACTACAAAGTGCCTTCATAAAAAACAGAGCAATCCACGACAATGTGCTTATCGCACACGAAATTTTTCATGGATTCAAGTCAAAAAAAGGAAAAGACGGGTATATGGCTATAAAGCTAGACATGGAAAAAGCGTATGACAAGGTAGAATGGGCTTTCTTAAAAGCAGTGCTAGAAAAATTCGGTTTTGGTGACAAATTTCGGAATTGGATCCAAGAGTGCATCACTACAGTCTCCTATTCCATTTTAATCAATGATTCTCCCACCAACATTTTTATGCCGCAAAGAGGTCTCCGCCAAGGCGACCCTCTTTCTCCCCTTCTGTTCAATCTTTGTGCTGAGGTTCTAGCCAGAAACATACAAAAACTAGCAAACGACAATTCTAAATCAATCGGATTCCCTATCACAAAAAACGGGACAAGAATACCTTTCTTAGCTTTTGCTGATGATATTATAATCTTTACTAAGACAACTGAACAAGCAAGCAATAAGATTCTGTCGGCTCTTAAGGATTATAGTGATATCTCAGGACAAGTCATCAACTACCATAAATCTGCTTTTCAAACAACCGCAAACATTGATCAAAGTAATAAAAGACGTATCCAAGGTTATTTAGGTATTAATGTCACTACCAATCTTGAACAATACCTAGGATGTCCGATCATCAATGGGCGCGTTAATAAAGAAATTTTCAACTCTGTCATCATTAAAACCAAACAACAACTTACCAGGTGGAAAGCGTCGTCCTTGTCGCAAGAAGGAAGAATAACATTAATAAAAGCTAATCTCAACGCCAAACCAAGTTACTTAATGCAAGCTTTTATGCTACCAACAAGTATTCACCTTGAATTAGACCAACTAAATAGAAATTTCTTTTGGAATAAGGGACCTAATTTCCACCCACTAATCAGTTGGGACAAAATTTGTAAACCAAGGTCCCTCGGAGGAACAGGAATTAGGAAAGCAGAAGATATGAACAAAGCATTACAAATGAAACTTTTGTGGAAAATCATGGCGGAACCGGAAAATATATGGGTTAAAATTGTTGAAGAAAAATACCTTAAAGGATCTTGCCTCTGGAATTATCAGTGTAGCTCAAACACGTCATGGCAATGGAAGAAACTAATAAAACTAAAAGAAGATTTTGACAAAGGACTTAGATGGCGGGTAGGGGATGGAGACACGATCAAATTTTGGAAAGACAAATGGATAAGCGATAAACCGCTCCTCGAGTTGGTGACTAATAAGGATTTGGTAGACCAAATGGAACTAACTTCCTCGTATATCATTAATAGAAAATGGAATCACCACCTCTTAAATGGACTAAACACAATACTACCTTCTAACATTGTCGACAAGATTAAGAAATACAACCTTCCCAATAACATTATTAGGGATAGACTGTATTGGGCGGGGAATGATGAAGGATGGTATTCGACTAAATCTGCCATGGAACTGATTCAAAAACGAAAGGTTGGGGTAACCATGGACAAAACCTGGATATGGAAGATGGACGTGATGCCAAAAATAAAAAATTTTGTATGGAAATTAGCTATGGACGGTCTTCCTACAAAACAAAATCTTGATAGGCAAAGAATCCCTGTCGTTATGAATTGCGAATTCTGTAACCATCATACTGAAAGTTCCAAACACCTGTTCTTTCAGTGTCCTTTTATGGCTACTACGGTTTATGAACAAAAAATTACAACCATTCTACTGAACTATGACCTGGATAGCCAGGGGAATGCAGAGGTCCTTAACGATCTCAAAGAAAAAGTAACAAGTGTTGATTTGAGACTTCTTGTTGTCATATGGTGGAACATGTGGTTGGCTAGGAATCAGATCATTTTCAACAAAAAAACGATCCCGCAAAATATTAGAGCAATAGCGCTAGATCAAGTATCTGCATGGGAACAGGCGAACAAGAAAACAAGCAACAACGGTTCAACAATTAGAAAACAAAGAAGGAAGACGAAAAATATAAAATGGAAACGCCCAGAGAACGGAAACCTAAAACTCAACTTTGATGCTTCACAAAACTCAACGAATCAATTTTCTTTTGGTTACATCATCAGAAACCAATACGCCGTTCCTATTGCTGTAGGAAGCGGTCGTTGCGATGCTGAATCAGTGTTGGAAGCAGAAGCCTTTGCTTTGCGGGAGGGCCTTCAAAAGGCCAAGGAGTTACGAATTGCATTCATCGAGATAGAAGGAGATAACCTGATGCTCATTAATTCGATAAATCAAATATGGAAGCCCCCATGGGAACAAGATATGATCATTACTGATATCTCCAAGACGATCTCCGGATTCTCCTACTTTAGAGCTCTACATGTCTTTAGGGAAATCAACACGGTCGCGGACAAGATTGCCATGCATGGACACGATTTCAAGATGGATGTCAATGCCATTCCGGAGGATGTTCAAGACCTCATCCGTAAGGATGCCTTAGGCCGATCGGTTTCTAGAAACTAATCCGCCTAATTTTTTTACCTATGTATCAAAAAAAAAAAATTCATTTGAGATTAAAATAAAAAGTAAAACACCAATGACATTTTTGTGTATCAGTAAGAAGGTTAATGTGGAGATAAACTATACTGAATTAATTTTTATTTTAAAATAAAAAGTAACACACCAACCATGATCAATTAGTTCATGGTTTTGCTGTTGCTAAGGGTTTGTAACATATAAAAAGTTGTCAATTTTTGTGAAGATAATTTAGTCCACGTCAGAATAGACAGTAGAATTTGGAAATAAAGCCGGAGTAACAACAATGAATAACAGGAACACCATATCAACGACCCCAAACAACAAAGTAACAACAACCAGTAACACAAAAATGCCCGGATCTGAAGCTAAGAAAACTCGAGAAAGAATATCAAAAAGCAAGCACAAAATATACATCGACAAAAGGAGGATTTTTAGAAGACGGATAGAAGAAGCGCTCTCATCAGTAAATCACTGAGCACATGCACGAGCAGAAGTATCCTCACGAACCAAACAACGAAGTAACAACAATGAATAACAAACCGTGCTTAAAAAAATATGGAGAACAGTTTTATATGCCCTCACTCACAGATCACAGAGCACGTCAACAAAACAAAGAGAAACTACAAGCCTGTACAGCCGGAAATTTGTAAACAAAAAAAACGGACGAAGATCGAACACATCTCACATACAGATCATTGAGCAAATGCATGCAACGACATAAATGATGCCTATGATCATCATCGAAACAACAACAGAAAACCGAAAATCTACGAGGAAGAAAAACGAACCAGCGAAAGAGAAAAGAAACTGCAGAAGCGAGGAGAAGAGTGGAGGGAGGCGAATGGTAATAGATGAACGCGAACTGAGGCTATAAAACGACCTCTCGGCCATTAACTGAGTGGAGATCATGAGTGCAATCGAGCGGCAACAGTTAATGCAACGGGACGATTTCCAACACGTGTCTTCATCGAGTTCCAAACCCTTAGCAATAGCGGCAGTTGAAAGGACATAGAGGAACGGCTGCAGGCCATCACATGGCAAGCCCAACACCACTTCCTGCGTTAGTCTTCAAAAAGCCCAAACAAGTAAACTAAAAACAATTTGGGCCTCACATGGAAACGTTCCCCTGCAATATAAATGGGCCTTAATTAAACAAGTAAACTAAACATAATCTGGCCCGATAGAAAGGAAACGTTGGAAGGTAATTACTAACTATGGCCGAGGGTAAAATAGGAAACTGAAGGGCTAAAGGGCAAAAACGGAAATTGACTATTCATTCACCCAACTCCCACATTTAGTATAGTAAGGATTATATTTTCATCTGGTATTATTTATTTATTTGCGTTTGGTAAAAACAAATAAGGGGGAGATTTGTAGCTTGCCGACTCCTCGGCTTCTATATTTGGATTTCCTCTCCGTCAAGCGCAGAGACACCCTCGTCCGCATGGTTTGCTTGTTTAGTCTCAGCTTACCAGGCTATGCATGGTTTGCTTGTTTCTCATATTTGACCGGTTACCGACGAGCCGAGAACATGAGATGCAGAAGAAACGCAAAGTGCAACACCATCCAATACACGGTTCTCTCAGGCTAGATCATCTCTCGGTAGCTTTAAAGTGATATATAATTTGTTTTTCTCGCCGTGTCCTCATTTCCTATACTTTTGAGGACAGTCGCTTCCTCATTTCTCGTCGTGTTCATTTTTCTTGTCCGTATCTGTGCATCACAAATAATTTCCCTTAATTTCATCTCATCGTAAACCAAAGGAACCTATATCCGTTCATTTCTAAACATAAGTTACCCAAAAACGCATTTGGAAAAGCATATCACGTGTCTGACATGGAAGAAACGTGAAACATATTGAATACGTTCGAAAACGGTCAAATTTTCGTTGACAAAAGGAGATGTGAAAGGAAACGTTGACATGTAAAAAAATTTTAAGGTTGCCATCTAGCTTCCTTATATATTCCCGTCTCATGGGTCCCTTTCTCTTCCCTCCTTCCGCGAATCTCACAAACAACCAAGATTCTCGCCCACGCCTGAGAAGAACCCTGCGCCTTTTTGTTGTTGATTGACCCGGTGGCCACCCTCTCACTACCTTCTCAATTTATCTCCCCCCGTCTTCGTCTTTGTCTTTTGCCTCCTTCTCTTAGTTCTATTCCCGTATTCCTAACTCCATTATCCTTTTCGGTTTGTCTCAAATATTTTCCTGATCCCTCTACCTTCTTTTTTTTTTTACTCTCGTCTCCTTCTCTTAGTTCTTTAAAAGTTTAGTCTATACTCTATCCTATAAATGAGTTTCACAACGTGAGTACTATATGAGATTCAAGATTAGTACCATAACTGAAATACTGATTTTTTGTTATTGTTTTGAATTTGTTTTATTACTTTATTATTTTCTTAGTATTTTATTCCTCAAATATATTTGTTTTTTAATATTTGATGGCCGCTGTTATTTAGCGCATACTTTTTTTTACTAATAACGCACATTTGTCCGTGACGGACAAATGTGCGTTATTTAGTAATTTAATAAAGCTTGTCCGTGACGGACAAGCTTTATAATATATTTATTTTATTTTATTTTATTTTTGGATAAATAATATCTTTATTTTATTTTAAATTAAATAAAAAAATTATCTTTGGATAAATAATATCTTTATTTCCATAATTTAACAAGCATAAATCTTATTTACGGATAGATAAATAATATATTTATTTACATAAATTAAAAACCATAAATCTTATCTTTGGATAAATAATATCTTTATTTCCATAATTTAACAAGCATAAATCTTATTTACGGATAGATAAATAATATATTTATTTACATAAATTAAAAACCATAAATCTTATCTTTGGATAAACAATATCTTTATTTCCATAATTTAACAAGCATAAATCTTATTTACGGATAGATAAATAATATATTTATTTACATAAATTAAAAACCATAGATCTTATCTTTGGATAAATAATATCTTTATTTCCATAATTTAACAAGCATAAATCTTATTTACAGATAGATAAATAATATATTTATTTACATAAATCTTATTTTTGGATAAATAATATCTTTGTTTCCATAATTTAACAACCCTAAATCAATATTTTTCATCCTATAAAAACCGTAGTCAATCCCCTCCAACCCTCATTCAGCCATCTACTCATAAAGTCTATTGTTATTAAAAAAAGCAACTTAACAATGTCATACGAGGAAGATTACGATATTGATGATGAAGAAAGATGTTTGAGTTTTGAGAACGAAGACGAAGATAATGTTGAGGTAAGTCTTGTTTATTTTGATCATTAAAGTTGAAATCATTAATCGTGTTTGAACTTAGATATTTAACCATTGATCGAGTCGATTGAATTTGATTGTTAATATTTCTGTCCGTAACGGACAGATGGCGACTTACGGACAGAAATATACTGTCCGTTACGGACAACCGTCGAACAGATTAACCAATTTTTTTTTTTAGGGTTTGGAGGAGATAGATGCGGACATTGATAATCTTAGCATTGATGAAGGATCAACAGATGGCGTAAATGCATCCGCCTCAGAAGCGACGAATAATGATTACTCTAGCCTGTTCACAACCGACATAAACTTCAATAGTCGAGAGGAGGTAATAGGATGGGTTCGAAAAGTGGAACAGGAAAATAAAATGGTTTTTTCTGTTTGTCGGGTACAGAAGTCCGTCCTCGGTAGTTTGGGAAAGACATGGCTGTCGTGCGAGAAATATGGAGCATACAACCCAAAAAAGGTGCAGCCAGCTCAGAGAAAGAATTCATCGACGAAGAAAAGCGGGTGTGAATTCATGATTAGGGTTTTTGAGACTTACCAAGGTTTATGGAAAGTTCACGTGCAGTGTGGTGTCCACAACCACAAGTTTGGAAGAAATTTAAAGGGTCATGCATTAGCGGGAAGGATGAACGAGGATGAGAAGAAGTTAGTAAAGAACATGTGGACCAGTAATTGCACCCCTGCCCAAATTGCGAGTGCTTTGAGCATTGATAAAGATAACAACACCAGGATGAGACAAATCTACAACCAGAGGCAAAAATTACGTAAAGAAGGTTTGGATCAAAGGACAGTCGCTCAACAATTCTTTTTCGAATGTCGTAAAGAGGGCTATTTCTGTGAACATAGGGGAAATAAGAACGGTGAAGTTACCGACATTTTTTTCGCACATCCGGAATCAGTTGCCCTCCTTAAAGCATTCCCTTACGTATTAGTAATGGACTCAACATACAACACCAACATGTAAGCTTTCACAGTTATTTACTTTTCCGTTAGATGTCCTTTTTTTATGTATTTAAAATTAATGCTTTGATATTATTTTTTTTTTACAGATACAAGATGCCATTTTTTGAAATTATTGGGTTTACATCGACATGGCTGAACTTTAACGTTGCCGGTGCTTTTCTATCCACGGAGAAGGAAGAGAATTATGTCTGGGCGATTGAACAACTTGCAAAGCTTTGTAGACGCGTCGAGAGGACACCAACTACAATTGTGACGGATCGAGAGAAGGCTCTTATGAACGCACTTGATCGTATTTTCCCAGAAACACAGTTTCTTTTATGTCGCCGTCACATATTCAAAAACATTGAAGGAAGGGCTAGGAATAATCACATGAATAAAAAACTCGCTCGAATATTTGTCAATAGTTACTCGGGTTTATTTACATCCAAAACGGAAGAGTCTTACGAGAGACGGTTAAATGAACTTGAAAACAAGTGGAAGAGGAGAGGACATCTTCTGCAATATGTGAGGACGCAATGGCTAGATCCTTACAAAAGACGAATTGTTTCCGCGTGGACGGATCAATATCTGAACTTCAAAAGTAACACGACGAATAGGTACGTATTTCAAAGCAATTTAAAATTTAATTACCCGATTTGACGTTAACTCTTTTATTTCTCAACAGGGCAGAAACTGCACACTCTGTTCTGAAACAATTCATGAAAACAAGTTCTGCGAAGTTGGATACAATTTTCAGGTTCTATCACTCTTTGATGAGGATTCAGTTGGATAAGATCCTCGGTTCGTTCAACGAGAGCATGTCAAAAAAGATCACATGGACTTCTTGTGTTAAACAATTTCAGTCGTTGCACCACAACATCTCCCTCAAAGCTTTTTTACTTATTATCGATGAGTACAATAAAGCTCGTGCTAACAAGCCCGATGGTCCGTGCACATGTTCATTTCCGACGACTCATGGTCTGCCGTGTATGCACTTTATTTGGGGTTATATGAAGAAAGAAATGTCTATCCCTCTTACAGATGTGCATGAATTCTGGAAAAAGTTAGATATCGATGACGTGGTTCCGGACTCAGAAAAAGGACGAGACGTGCGTCGAGTTGCAAGAAATTTAATGACGGAATTCTGCGAGAAAGATTTTCCAAACCTGAGCCCTACTCGACAGTTGGATGTTGTAAATAAAGCTATAGAAACTGCTTTTCCGAAGAGGACCAGTTTGCGGGAACCTGCTAGGGTTGTGACTAAAGGAAGACCGAAGGACAGTCCAAACAAAAGATTGTCATCCGATTGGGAGTTAGCAGGTACCCCACCCAAAAAACAAAGAGGTCGACCCCCAAAGAACCCTATTCCAGTATCAAGTCCATCTCCTAATACCGATTTACCACCCAAAACACCTTTAAAGAGAAGTATATCCACGCATAACCCTGATATTTTAGTAGAGTGGCCTGGGGCGATTCGCATTTGGATGAAAAAGTATGTAATCAGTTGGAATAATGTTAGAGGGGATGGAAACTATGGTTTCAGAGCACTACATCATGCAATCTACGACACAGACACAAACGAAGGATGGCGGATGATTAGGCGACTGATGTTAGCAGAGCTCCTTTCTCATCGCGAGTTGTATAAGGGTTTTTTTCATCAACGTAACATCGATCAGACGATTATAGCACTTGGATGGAATGGAGACGGTTTTGCACCACCGGAATATTGGTTTAATGTGACGGACATGGGGTGTTTAGCTGTCACTGCATTGCAGTGTATTGTTGTAGCGTACGGTGGGTGTGACTACACATATGTTCCACTATATCGTCGAGAAGAAGGAATTACTTCGAACTTAGAGTTTCCAGAGATCCATATATCAGTAGTTCCCAACCAGTATCATTACATCAGGGTATGTCCTTTAAGATCTTTTCATTTATCATTTTCGGTTTTGTTCTTCACAACATATATATACTAATGTTTTTTTATTTATTTTGTTTTAGCTAACGCTTGAAGAGGATTGTCCTTTACCAGAGATTCTTAAAACTTGGGCGCACTTTCGTAACGACACGGTTGATGGTATTGAAGTCAGATTAGCTCATCGCCTCACTCGCTGGAAGGAGTTACATTTACAACATGAACGAATAACACGGATAGATTATGGCACAATTGGTTGATCTTGTTTAGTTTAACTTGTTAATTTTAACTTTACGATCAGACATATTTTCTTAAGGTTTAGTCATTTATATTATGTTAAGGTTAAGTTTGCTTATATAGTTATCGTTTATATTTAGTTAAATATAACGCAAAAAGTTAAGTACGAAGTTTAAACATACAACGAAACAAGTTTAAACATACACAAAAATGTAGACATAAGATTCAAAAGTTTAAACACACAATACAAACCCAAAAAAATGCATACACAAGTCTACTCGTCATCGTCATGATGAGTACCGCTACCCTGTCCATGATCGTAAGAATAATCTCGGAGATCAGGAAAATAATCTACATAACTGCGTAAGTCCTGATGCAAGGAAGGAGGGATAGAAGGATCACCAATATACCCCCTAAATCGTGTAGCGTAATCGTAAGGGTCCAACTGGCCGTCAAATGTCGAAGGTGGAGGTGGAGGTGGAGGAGGAGGTGGAGGAGGATGCATCTGCTGAGCACCTGGGCGTATAAACCGGTGCGATCGGTCTGTATACCACGCCATATAATCGTCGGTGGCGGTATATCCAGGGCCGTAACGTGCAGCCATCTCCTCAACCGTGACGTGATGGTGCTCCCATCTATCCCACGCCCAGCTACCTCGAGGATAGCCAACTCTGTAGCTCCTGGGATCCTCGACCCTAATGGCATAATCAGGCTGTATCAGTGGAGGCGGAATAGTCTGAACGTATCCAAAAGCCCTCATGTTCCTGTATGGATCGTAGGGCTCTGATATGTCCATAAAAGTCAACAGCCCGTGGAACAACGAACGCTGTAACTCTCTATCAGTGAAGTCTAACTGGCCGTATGGCTGTCAGTTCACCTGTTTAAAAAACAGACAACATTGTTAGAAAATAAACACGTTAGTTGACAAAAAGATTACAACTATTCAAATGTAGTGGACTTGCCTGATCAACAGTCATCTCGTCAAGCATCCGTCTGTAGTCACGGCTGTCCCTCCTAATAGGCCTGATCTCGAATCTCGCCGCCCAAGGCATCCCCTGCTCCCAGCCCTCGACAACCTCCGGTGCAAAGCATGGAAAATATAGGTAGATCCATGCCTTTAACAAAAAAGAAATAAAAATTAGACAAACAATACAAATTAAGTTACGAGAATAATAATATGAGTATAGATGATATATTTTACCTGCAGTAGCGTCAAACAACCGCACATCTAGCGATAGTCGACCCTAGTGGCCTCGCCCATACGCCTATAGAGGTAGACGAGTGTCGCCGTACCCTAGGATGTAGTAATCACCTGATCAAGATCCTCCACCAATATTAGTAAATCTGGAGAAATCTTGTGCTGCGATTTGTCGGTGAACAGCGTCGATCCCAGCAGGTACAACAACCACCCGGACGCTGTAGTCGTCGGATACAGATGTGAATATCCGTCACACTGATCCAGTAAAAAAGAATGTGACAGCCCTCGACGACGTACATCTTCGGCAGTCATCTGCTCATCAGTAAAATCAAAAAACTCCTGCACTCGGATGGCAGAATCAGCTCTGGCGATCACCTGAGTAACCGCCGTCCCGGATATGGGAATGCCTAGAATGAGCTGGACATCATGAAGAGCAATGGTCATCTCACCCCAAGGCATGTGCAGCTGGTTCACGTCAGGCTGCCATCTCTCGATAAAAGCGTCCAGTAGACGCACATTCAGATGCCTGTACATAAGACCTTGCAGATGGGTCAGTCCACTGGCGTGCGCTAAACCCGACCAAGCCTCCTCATCCAGTGGCCAGGCGTCCAGCTGGATGGCTCTGGTATGATAGTGAAGCGTATCACGATCCTACATAGAAAAAGAAATTTAATATATAACTAAAAATATTATAACATTAAAGATGCATTTATTAAACATATTTATTGCGTACTCACCATGCCATGCCAGACGTGGAGAGCGGTGTGAGCCTGGAAACTCCTGAGTATCTCTGGTATACGAGGTCCCCCTCCACAAGGACCTCGAAGATCGGGCTGAAAGGCCTGCCGAGTAGGAGGTACTGGTCTAGGACGATCGCCCAGAGCACGAGGAAGTACCTCCTCAAGTACCTCCTCCACAGGAGTTGGCGAAGGTGGCCTCCTCCCTCGGCGTCTCCTCTCAGTTGCAGGCTGCTGCTGTGAAGAAGGAGGAGCATACTCCTGCTCCCGCTGGGAAGAAGAAGGAGCATCCTGCTGCTCCTGTCGGGAAGAAGAAGGAGCAAACTGCTGCTCCTGCTGGTAAGGAGCACTCAGATCCTCGATCTGAGAATAATATCCGGCACCAAACGAAGCACCACCTCCAGTATAGGAGCTATGTCTGGCTCCGCTAAAAGCATGGTGAGGAGGGCTCAATGGAGCAATGTCACGCGCAATACCAGATGTACTACGCCGCGTGACTCCCGACTCCTGTGTCGGGAACTGCTCCTCACCTCCAGAGTAAGGAATTGGCTCTCGTGCCTCGTGTCTAGAGTGGACATCCCGCTGTCCCCTCAGAGAACGCATGCCACTGTGGAATACTTTCCTGAAGTATCCCAATCCACTGAACCTCTTGGAGTCCTTGTTTGGGTTCCTTTCCATCTGCAAACAAAAACAACAAATGTTAATAAAAAGGAAAAGAAATTAAAAAAGGGAAAAAACAAATTTAAAAAAAAAAAAGGTAAGTTGTCCGTGGACAAGGAAGTTGTCCGTAGCGGACAACTTACTTTGTCCACGGAGGACAAGCGTCTTCTTCGTTCAGCAGATCGCGAACACCAACAATGGCGTTCGCGATCTGCTCACTCAACCTCTCTAAAACAACTAATAATCTTCAACCCTAACTCATATTAATCGATTTTAGTAACATATAAGCCCCTAAACCTCTCTAAAACAACCCAAATCGAACAAATTAAACTCTAAACCTAAACCTAACTAAAATAAACAAATTTAAACGAAACTAAAACGAGAAAGTTATGTTCTTACCTTATATAGCAGTAGAGAATACGAGAAATGTGGAGAGAGATTGAGAGAGATTGCAGCCAAAGATCGAGCGAGATCGTCGTAGGTGTTCGTCGCGGCGAAGAAAGGAAGAGGAAGAGGAAGAAAGGGAAAGAAAAGAGCGTGGCTGTCCTTAATAGGGCAAAATGGGTTTGTCCGTCACGGACAAACCCATTCTGTCCGTTACGGACAGAACATTCCTTCACACCTTGGTATTTACAACATATATTTGTATCTTTTAGATCAACCAATAATGTGTACAACTTCATTAAATTAATGAGTTTAATTACCTGTAGTAACATTTTCGTTAAATTTTAATTTAGTAAGATCTTAGAATGAACATAACGAGTTGTAAAGAACATAATGAGATAAAAATATCAACTTAACGCTATTGCCAGGATTATAAATTCCTGTCAATCCAAAATTACATAACTTCCTATCAATAAACGTTTCTTTTGTTCAAAATTTATAGATTTCATAACAAACAAATAAAGTTTCAAGAAATAAACGTAACTTCATATCATACATATCTACGATCCAATGAAGGTAATGTTATTGAAAGGATTTAAACTTCCTTTTACAAAAGAAGATC
The DNA here is from genome assembly GCA_033239125.1 of Fagopyrum homotropicum. Taxonomy (NCBI): domain Eukaryota; kingdom Viridiplantae; phylum Streptophyta; class Magnoliopsida; order Caryophyllales; family Polygonaceae; genus Fagopyrum; species Fagopyrum homotropicum. Next base: position 75,764,957 of record BSWB01000008.1, read on the forward strand.
AAATCAAAGATATTTTATTCAAAGGATTAACATTTTATTTCAATAAAGAAACCAAACTTACTTACAAACATAACAATTACAAAGGAATCAAAGTTTCAAGATCAATGTTACATTTTTAAGAAATTCAAACATAAACACGATCAAATCAAAATGACGTTATTGAAAACATTTAAACTTTCTGTTAACAAAAGACAATCAAAAGGATATTAAATTTCTTTCAAACAAACCAAATTTTATAACTTTAATCCAAACACAATTTTCATTTTATACATGTCACTTGTCCGTCACGGACAAGTGACATTTGTCCGTCACGGACAAATGGAATGAAATTACTAAATCATGCCCATTTGTCCGTCACGGACAAATGGGCATGATTTAGTAATTTGGCATGCGCCAAATAGCCTGGACGTATTTGATCTATATATATTTGTTTTATTTATACTTTTAAAACAATATGTATATTATATTTATGTTTCTCGGCATTTTGTTTCCTAAGAAAACTAAGATAAACCTTTTGTGCCTGTATTTATTTCGGGGTAGCATACTTCTTAAGGGAAAGTTTGGTTTTCGATAAAGCGAAACGGTTTAGGTTGAAGTATAGACCAAAGGAATCAAAGCAAAACAATTGCTGAATCAAATACAGGAACGAAGGGTAAATAACAAAATTTTGTGTTGATTGGGGAGCAAGGCTTGTCCTTAAGTTTCTTGTACCTAGCAACATTTTTTTTAGGTGTCCTTCGTAGATCTTTTTGCAATTAATATTACGCTCGAAATTTTTTGACGTTCAGAATCAACAAATGACTCATTTTCAAGCCAAATTTATTAAATACTACCCATTGTTATCTAAGATTTCCAATTGATCAAGATTATATCCAAACAACACATTTTTTAATTATCATTACATCAAACACCTTTAACGCATGTTAGATTAGTTTCCGAAAAATCAAGAATCATAATAATACCCTTAACTTAAGATGTTCGAGCTAAATAACCAATGAATTTAAAGACAATAGAGGGAAAAAAAGCTCACCATATAAGAAGACAACACTTTATCTTGATCATCTAGTTCCTTTTTTATGGTTCATTGGCTTGAATCAATGCTTCAACTTCTTCTCCTCACTCTTTGTTTTAACTCATCGACAATTATTTCAATGAATTTTTATAATCCTCTATTAATTGAAACAAAACATAAAATAGTGCGGAAGAATACTAAAAAAAAGAAAAAGAAAAGAGGAGAAGCGTGTTTGGGATTAATATTTTGAGAAATATAACTGGTATTTATGTGTTTAATTAAAATTTACTGCATAATTTAAACTTATAATTATTAAATATTATTTTTTAAATTTTTGGTATTAATTTTTAATTTTGATTCCCTTTAATTTGTGTGACTTGGTTTGGAGCCTAACTAATCTAGTATCAGGATTAGCCTCGTCGGAGAGCTACCACATCCAAGATAGAAATTTGTTGGTGCTATTCGTACCACATTAAACATGTTATTCATATCACATGTCCGACTACACATTACGGAGCCGTAGTAAAAAGCTAATTCCGTTAGGAAAATAAAGAAAAATAAATACCACTACGCACTAGGATTCGTAGTAGCCCATATCAACATTTCCCCACCAAGTAGCTGTCGGGAAAACTTGCAACGGCTCTTCTTAGATGCGTACCACTTTTCTCGTAGGGATAGACATTTCAAACGTTTACGTCTACGCTTGTTAGAAGCGTGCCCTTTTGCCAAAAATAAATCCCTTTTTTACACCTAAAATTGGCCTTAATACTACGGCTCCGCAATGCGTAGATGGACATGTGATACGTTTAGCATGAAATGTGTAATACGAATAGCAATCTCGATAGAAATGGTTCAAATCGAACAAAATAGAGAAGGCACCGACCCGATTCACACATTCACGTATGGGATGGGATCCGATTATGGAACTCTCGGGTTTTCCAAGTGCCAATGGCGTTTCTTCTACTAAGATTACGAATGAAGCTCCTGAAGAAGCCCCTTGATTGCAATTTGTAACAGTGTGGTGTATTTTGTAAATTACTTCTTTATAGGTGCTGATTTGAAAATACTTGTTTGAGAAGTCCTCAATTGCAATTTGTATCATAACGCAACGTCTCGCTCACGCGCAGGCCCCTTCTTTTTGTAATGCCTGGGGACAAGTCTATAAATTAACCCAACTTCTATGGTTTTTCAATAGAAGCCCAGAAAAGCCCTATTCTCTCTACTTCGTCTTCCTTTGTTTCTGTGCGGGGCGATTCTGTCCCGTGTTCTACGAATCCCTGTTCAGACGGGGTTTATGGCTCTTTCAAATCTCCCTTAAACCCCCGTCCTGTTTGAATTCTCTTCCAAATCCAGTGCCTGAATATTCCTTAATCTCTGATTGTCAATTGCATGCATATATTTGCCGCACTTCACAACTACCGGGTGACTCCGAATTCACCCTCAAATCATCACTAGCTGTCAATTTTTGCGTCAACAGAATACAATTCATCTATAACCCTGCAAAACCTCGTTTCCTATTTGGCTTCTCGTGCTGAATTGCTCTTTTTCTTTCTCACGTGTGGCGAATCTAGGGTTTTCTGGGAGGCGGAGATTTGATTCTAATTTGTCCAATTTATGATGCAGTGAAGCTCATTGCTGTACAGGAGTTGTCTACGCATCAGAATGATGTGGTGAATTTGGGGTAGTTTGGCGCGGGAGTAATGATTGTATTTTTGTTAGGGTTTGAACATGAGCGATGGTGTCGAGGAGAAGAAGAGAGAGGGTGAATCCAATCCAGAGAGAAGCCCCGCTTGTCCGGACGAGTACAGCCGGGCTGTCGCAAAGGTTGCGGTTGCTCAGGTATGCGAAGGTATCGGGTTTGAATCCGTGAAGGCTTCAGCTTTGGATGCGTTATCAGATATCGCAGTTCGTTACATGTGCGACCTAGCTGAATCAGCCAGGTACTATGCTAATTTAGCCAGTAGATCAGAGACTAACGTCTTTGATGTAGTTAAGGGTTTAGAAGACCTTAGTGCAGCTCATGGATTCATGGGTGCTTCTGGTTTTGATTGTTGTTCATCTTCATCTGGGGCTTTAAAGGAGCTTCGTGACTATTTTGTCACTGTTGAGGAAATTCCCTTTGCCCAACCAATTCCACATTTCCCTATCAGTAAGAGCACTAGTAGTAGCGCTCAAATTCAGAGCTCGTCGGATTTAGAGGAGGTGCGGAGCCGTAAACACATTCCAGAGTGGTTACCAGAGTTCCCAGAACCTCACACGTACCTGCATTCGCCAGTGTGGAATGAGAGAAGGGCTGATTCACAGAGAGGCAATACGGAGCACGTGAGACAACGAAGGAAAGCTGAGAGTTCTCTGTTGAGATTGCAGCAGAGGTTGTTGGCTAGTGTTTCGGCTCCCTCAGGCTCGGCCAATGGTGTTGTTGAGGGTTCAGAAGCTATGGAGGAGGGTAATTTGTTCCTGGCCCCACCTTTTCAAGCTGGGGAGAAAGAGGTTAGTCAGGTTTCGGTGCCAACTAAACTAGTGATCACAGAACCTAATAAGAAGAAACATGGGTCTTTTGTGGAAATTTTTGCACCAGCTATTGATGCTGTGAGATGCGAGGAAGTGGATTCGATGGATGTTGATGATAGAGGGCTTGCTTTTGCAAAGAGGCCTGTTATCCGTTTTCGGTTAAAGACTGGTAATAAGATGAGGGGAGAAGATGTGGATGTAAGCCTTAGGGGTAGAGGTGAGGAGAGAGTGCCTGCTCTTGCTATGGATGAAGAAAGGGATGAAAAGAAAAGGAGAGCTGAGCAAATTCTTCGGCAGTCCATGGCTAGTGCTCAAGAAACAGGGCACAGTGTAAACTAGGGAAAGTCTCAATTGGGTTATTGATTATTTTGTATTTGATTATAGAGTGTTTGTTGAAAGGCTAATGGGTAGAGCTCATGGGTTAGTGTTGTTTTGCCTTGTTTGATGTGTCTGTCTGCAGTGTCCTCTGATTCTTCACTCTTGTTTGACAATCAGGCAGAGTTGATCTTTCTTCATAGGTTCTATTTGTGTAGTGACCGTATGCAATCTTAATTCTTTGATTGTGTTTTAATGAAAGCTTACCTATTCATGTACTGTACTTTTTAGATGATGGTGATTTGAAGAGACAGGTTTGAGTAAACTTTGATCCTTTTTCATTGCATGAAATCGAACTGGGTTTGCCACTTGAATATGTAATCTGAAATACAAGCGGCTTGTTGTCATTTTACAAGCAGTTTTAAGTGGGTTTTTGTCATTGTACCGTTGATACCTTGGTGGTAATGGTAAACTATTGAAGTGTATATATAGCCTGTCTAGACCAGGAAGATTCAGTTTTACAGCAAGTTCTGTATTACTTGCTGCTGATGCTGTTGATTTGTCACCATTGCAAACATTTAGGTTTCGTGAGAGTTGGGGTTGTTAAGCAAGGTACAATCCAAATCGTCGAATTGCCTTGAAGATGCAGGCTAAGGTTTGCATGCTGCGATCCGGATCAGCAAAGAAGAAAACAAATGTTACAAAATTTCAACCCAAGTATGAAAAGGATGTATCACGTAAGATATAGAAATACTATTGAACAAGATATATTTTGATAAGATAAGATTAAATCACTAATACACGAAGGCTAATAAACAACTAGCATTATGGCTTCTAAACATATCAATACAAGTAATTTTGATTTCAACCCTGATCACGTTTCTCGTGATTTTAAAGGATGATCTATGCTGATTCTAGAGGAATAACCTAGTTAAGAGACAACATACGTTGTTAAGCAAAGAACCCACAAATTATATATCGGAAAACCCTAATACATGGCGGCAGAGGAATAACCTAGTTAAGAGACAACTCTTCCTCACGAGTGGTCCATGGAAGATCTTTGGGCATTACCTTATGATGCAACAATGGGATGATACTTTCAATCCGATGAGCTCAATTTTAACTTCGACAGGGGTCTGGGTAAGGATACCCGGCCTTCCCTTTGCTATGTATAACATCAACGTTTTGAAAGCCATTGCCTCGGCCATTGGTACGCCTCTGAGAATGGATGCGAATACTTTGGGTATATCAAGGTGGAAATATGCAAGAGTGTGTGTCAACGTGGACCTAACTCGGCCTCCGAAGGGAGACTTTATTTTGAATGGGAAGCGTCTATTGTTTGAGTATGAAAACCTTCACACTGTAACACCCCGAATCCGCGGGACTCGGAGTGTCACATTGGGCTAGGATCTCACAATGGATCCTGACCCTAGCCTGACAACAAGTTCACTGGACCTTACAACATGACACTGACATATATAAAACAAATGCATAAAACTGTATAAACTGTACAACCCAAAAGGTAAAACAACATAGCTTAGTATAAACAACAACGTCCTCACACAGGAGGTAACAAAAGATCATCCTCACGCAGGAGGGAAAAGTAAACAACCCCAAAAGCCCATAACATCCTATGTACGAGAGGTCCTCGACATGCCACTCTGCTAGATCACCCAACAACACGCATATCCTGTGGGGCATCTACAACCTGGTAATAAACCATTAGCTAACCATACATATATAGAGTAATGCATAAGCACAATCACAATCATGTAAAGATAAACACATCAACATGATATCACACATTTACCCATTTATCATCTTTATATAATAGTCCTTTACTCAAATCGTATATATATAGATGATAACGTGATTTATGACGTTATTTTAGGCATTCATATAGATAGTTTTTCCCGTTATTCATGCACGGTTTGGCATTAGTTCATGACGTTTACGCTTAATTCATGCATATTTCTAGAAAAGACGTCTACATGAGCTTTTGTCGGTTTTGTAGGTATTTCGGGGATCTTTTGGACATTAATCGATACATTCGAGGACCAAGCCTCATGGTGGTACATATCCAAGGCCTTGAAGGAACATAATTGGAGCAATGAAGGACACAAGGACCCTTGTTGGTGCAAGCAATGGAGCAACTCATGGCTAGACGATCATAACAAGTTTCTGTTGAAGAAAATCGACCTACACTTAGGAAAATCGGCCGATTTATTTGACTGGGTCGATTTTTGGCCTTTGACAGCTTAAGCCACGTGTCCCACGATCTCTTTGTCTGGCCTTGCTCTTGGTGGAGAATATAAGTGGGCCTGCAAGTTGTTGTTGAACATTCTCTCTCTCTCCCACATCTTCTAGCATCTTCCCAAAAACTCTTCCATTGTAGCCTCTCTTCAAGGCACCCTTGTGGGTGTTCTTGAGAGAGATTAGTGTAGATTTTAATTTCATAGTGAGATTTGAGTGATTTTTGTGAAGAAACTTGTTGAAGGTTGTAAGATCTGACTTGGAGCTACATTTGGTGTGTTGAAAGACTTGTTTTGAACTCAAATCAAGCTAAGTTTCATTGCTTTCATTTCCTTACTTCATCTTCTTGCTATGGATTCCATGTATGCTTGTATGATGATTTTAGATCTTGAAATGCATGTTGTTGGCTAGTTTATTATGATTCTAGAGTGATGGATTGATGGTTATGGCTTGGGTGATGATAGAAATGACTTACATGTTAGTTTAGGATGATTTTTGTGGCCGAAACCTAAACTAGAGGAGAAAAATCGACCTGTTCTTCAGAGTAAATCGGCCGATTTTTACTATGATCCACCCAATTTTTCCTTATGTTGCTCTTTAATTGATGAATCTGTATGTTAGGATGTTAGATTGTTGAAATCCTAGTGTTTATTAAGCATAATATAGCTTAGGGTGACCTAACACTAGCAAACTAAGTGAGGGAAGAGACCTACCCGGTGATTTCCGATCTTAGATACCTAAGATGATGAACTCTAGGTAGTAGTGAGCCTCATAAGCCGCTATTGGATTGAGTGTGCTAGGATTGTTGCTTGAGACTTGCCTTTTCCGAGACTTACCCGGTAAGGAGAGGTTTGCCCCTTAAGTAGAGTCCGGTTTGTGTAGAATTCCCAACTTTAACCCCTTGAGACTTACCCGGTAATAGGAGTTTGGTGCGGGATTAGTGAAGCATGAGACTTACCCGGTAATTGCTTCCATTAGAGAAACACCCTTTCCCAACACCGCAACCTTATCCTTAGAATCGCTAGAAGCTTGAGTCCAATGCTATAACCGGGAATCTTGATCTCTAGAATCCACTTATCTTACCTCTTATCTCCTATCTTGCATTCGTGTGTTTGTTTACTTGTTTGATTTGCATATTTTGTGATCCTTGTTTGATCACCCCAAAACCAACCAAAAATATTGTGTTTTGCACCTTCTTTATTCCTCATCTCATCTTAGTTTAGATTTGCACTATCTTTGATCATTAAATGACTTGATTTCGCCTCAGTCCTTGTGTTCGACCTCGGAATACTTTCCTTCCTACATAACGATCCGTACACTGCGGGTTTCGCTAAGTAGTTTAGGAGATTAGATCGAGTTTATAAATGTAAAGCTTTTTGCGTGTCACAATCTTAGCGTAATAATAGATAAACGAAAGTATGTGACACGATGACCGATACATCCTCGCCTCTGAGCCTGATAGCTAGTTATACGAGTATCGGTTACACAATCTGTGTACCCTATGGGAGTGGATTGCGCCCTTCCTGTAAACCAGTATGGCTTGACAACAGAGAACCTCCTAGACCCATGGCGGGATGAAAGGGAGGTTATCACAACCACGCAACGGGGCAGTCAATAAAACATAGGTCTGTATAAACGATAACTCATGATGTCATAGCAAACATATGAAGCACACACCACTCATGCAAACACCCAATATAAGGATGGTAGCTAAGTAAGTCCTACGGACTTACCTCAACCTCGTACACAACTCAACCACAAACAACCTCCAATCCTGAGAGAGGGGCACTGCCTAATAACAAGGCATAGAAAGATATCAACCTCTATTCATCAAAGGGTCACACTAGACCCAAAGGGATCTGTAGGGATCATACGCAACCTCAAAACCTCAACCAACATCAACCTAAGTCCTTAAAGTCGTACAAGGCATATATCGACCATAACCTCATCAAAACACATCCTCACACATCTAGCATGATCCTATACACTCACACTAGGAAAGGAGGGAACAAAGGCATCCTAAGGTAAGCCTAGAAGCAACACACACCTGCAGAACCAAGTGCAGGACCTTGCTGATGCAGGTGGCCGCAGGGGTGGATCCCAGGTGGCGTAGGGGCGGCTCTGGCCGGCGCCGAGGCGGCCGCAAGGTGGCGCAGGGGCGGTTGAACAACATAAGGCACCACTTCAGCCCTTCCTTCACTTCTTCATTCGATCCCTTCATTCTTTCTTCACTCCAACATCAACATACATACAGAACATACATACATATACATCAACACAAGCCAATCATTGCTGAAGCAAGATTCAAACCTAAGGAATCTAAGCTAGCCTAAGGAAAGATAGGAAAAGAGGTAAGAAGATGAAAGAATGAAGAAAGAAAGGATAAAAGCCATGGAAGCTTACCAAGCTGAAAGTCCAGAAGCTCAACACATCACCACCATACCCTCAAGTTGGCTCACAAGGCTCAACAACAACAATCAGCAGCAAAACAAGCATCAAATCTCTCAAACTCACACAAAACTCAAAGGAAGATCAAAGATGATCCAAGGGAGAAGAGAGGAGAAGAAGATGTATGTAGGAGAGAGAGAGATGAGTTGTGGAGAAGGATACCCTCATCAGAAGGAAGAAGAAGCTTATAAAGGGGTGAAAAGGTAAAGCACGGGTCAAAGGGTCAAAGAAGACGGCTGTAGCCACACAAAGCCGCAGGGGCGGACTTTGTGAGCCGCAGGTTCAACCCAGGCAAACCGCAGGGGCGGCCACTAGGTCACGCAGGGGCGGTCCAGGCAGAATCTAGGTCCTCAGTTCACATACTCAGCAACTCAGCAACTAGACTCTTACATCTCACCCCCCCTAAAAACAAGTTTCGTCCCGAAACTTGCAAAATTCCAAATCCTCTCGGACCCATAAGCCGAGGTATAACTCTCTCTCTATCGGAGGTATCACATCTCCGCTCAGAAGGTCATAACCTATATCAATCTATAACCTCAAACAACAACATGGAGGAATCATCAACTCCAAGAAACAGGGTCATAACGCTACCCAAAGGCATAGAGGAATCACATCTCTCGCCATACCACATCACAAGGCATAGAGGAAGCACATCTCTAGCCAAACCATAAACGTATACAACACATGGAGGAATAACATCTCCACTGTACGATGTCCATCAAGGTAGAATGGAGGAAAGAACCATCTCCAGCCGAATCCTAATCACCCTCAGATAGCATGGAGGAAAGAACCATCTCCAGCTATAAACATACATCATGCTAGCACAACAAGATCTAATAAGATCATAAAACACATCATAGCCAACATGGAGTAAGCACATCAAGGCATGTAAGCATATAAGCACATAATCACATACTCACCAAGATAGCACTAAGATCTACTCATCAACCCTAGGTGCATCTATCTCAACATAAAACTCTGGATAGTTCCTCTAGATACTATCCTCAGTCTCCCATATAGCCTCCTCAGGTCCTCGTCTAGACCACTGTATCCTCAACATAGGAATGCCCTTCGAACGCAGATGTCTCACACCTCCCTCTAGGACTACAATAGGATGCTCAGCAAAGGTGTGGTCCGGCTCAACCACCAAATCATCATAACTCACGATGTGCCTCGGATCTGGTATATACTCCCTCAGTTGAGATACATGGAACACATGGTGAACACCCTCTAATCTCGGATGCAATGTTAATCTGTAGGCTGCCCTTCCAACTCTATCCAATATCTCAAAAGGATCGACATATCGGGGACTCAGCTTTCCTTTTATGCTAAAACGTCTAATGCCTCGCGTCGGAGATACTCTCAACCAGACATGAGCTCCTACCCTGAACTCTAGAGGTCGATGCCTCTTGTCTTCATATGACTTGTGGCGACTCTGTGCAGCCATCATCCTCTCTCTGATCAGCGCTACTCGAGCCATATCATCCTGAATATGCTCTGGCGCTACCCCAATGATACAGCTAGGTTCATCCCAGCATAAAGGTGTACGACATCTACGCCCATACAATGTCTCATAAGGAGTCATCCCAATAGATGCATGCCAGCTGTTGTTGTATGAGAACTCAACAAGTGAGAGGTAATTAGACCATCCCTGTATAACGTCATCTTCACCGGTTTAGGTTCACCTAAACAGATCTTCCTGCATAAGGCAAGCAGGATGATGCTAACGCTTGCTCCCAAGTCACATAATGCATCATAAGTGATTTCTCCCACTCCAATTGGAATACAAAATGACCCCGGATCCTTCAGCTTTGGGGGCATCTTTTCCTTCATCGTTTTGATGAGTTCCGACGATTCTGAACTCATCTTGACTTCTCCGAAGTCTTCCAGCTTCCTCTTGTTAGAGAGAATCTCCTTTAAGAACTTCCTGTAAGCGGGCATACCTACAATTGCATCAATGAAAGGTATGTTAATGTGTAGTTTGCTCATGAGTTCAATGAACTTACTGAACTGCTTGTCTAGGCACGCTCTCGCTCTAGATTGTGGGAATGGTAGGGGAGGTTTGTAAGCTGGAGGAGGAATGTAGATGTCTTCCTTCTCCTTCCCCTTTTCCTTCTCCTTTTCGACGGGAACTTCAACAAACTTAGGCTGCGGGTCGGTAGTTGTTGCTCCGCTCCTAGTTGTGATAGCCATCACCCTTCCATTCGGGTTGCCCTCTGTCTTTCCAGGAAGCTTTACTTGGTCTCTAGGAACTTCCTCGGCCTTGCTGAACATTTGGTTTTCTAAAGCCTTTTGAGCTTTATCAACCTTAGTGATGTGGTTCTCCAGTCCTTGAAGCTTTCCCAAGATCGTTTCTAGCATGAGCTCGGGCTTCTCCTTCCCCGAGTTGCTTCCGCTATTGGATGTTTTCCCCTGGCTTTTCAAAGGAATGGAAGAAGAAGATAGTGGTGTTAGTGAATTTTCTGAATTGGGATAAGAATTACCGGAATTTTGCTGTTGGTTGGAACGCCAATTGTTGTTTGAATTCCGATTGCTGTTCCAATTATTGTTCCGGTTGTTGTTCCGGTTATTGCGGTTGGTGTTCTTATTCCCTTGATATTTGTTGTTGTTTCATAAGTATCTAACATCTTGCTCCTTAGGCTTTGGAAGGCCAGCTCTAATGACTTCCTTCAACTCTTTAATTTCGGTGTTGAGGGAAAAGATTTGAGTTTGTGCAGCTTGTGTTAGCTTCGCTCGTTGCTGTACTCGTTTAGATTCTGCCTTCAAGTGGGAATACTTCTCAATTACTCGGGCTTGCTTCTCAATGAAGTCCCAAGCGTCATCTTCACTCATGTCCATGAATGTGCCACATGAAAGGGATTGGAGCTTGAATTGTGTTTCCACATCCAGCCCCTTGTAATATATCTCCAACAACTCTAACTTGGAAATGTCATGGTGTGGGCAATCCAATAATAGATCCTGAAACCTTTCCCAAGATTGAAACAAACTTTCATTAGATTTCATAGAAAAAGCATTGATTTTTCCTCTCAATTCCGCTGTCTTGGATGGCGGAAAGAATTTGGTTAGGAATTCCGAAGATAGATCCTCCCATGTGTTGAGTCTTCCATTTGGAAAAGCTTGATACCAAGATAAATCCTTCCCTTTCAAAGAGAAAAAAAACGGTTTGATCTTGTAGTTGTTGGTGGTTGCATTCTTCGGTTTCATTGTCTCCATTAGAATCTCAAAATTCTGTAAATGTTGGTGTGGAGATTCAGCACTCGTTCCTCCAAATTGGCTTTGGCGAACTATGGTAATAACTTGCGGGTTAAAGCTAAACCCTTGAATATCTTCAGCTTTGAAGTTCACACCTAGACGGCGCGGTTGCTGAATCAGATCCATCCTTTGTCTAAGAGTTCTTGGCTCCTCATCTACACGAGCGGCTCTCGCACCCCCAGCTGGGATACGAGGATTGGAGGCCGGTCTTGGATCATTCCGGACTGGATTGATCGTTGGATCAATTTCCTCTAGCGGTGGCATATCATCATCCTCCTCCTCATCGGATGATTCCACTCTAATGGACTTATTTGACTTAGCTTTCTTCTTTTTCTTGGAGTCATTCATCTCCAACTTCATGTCATCATCATAGCTTTGAGCTCATCAATTTGGAATTGATGACGCTCCGCTTCTTCCTTACGGGTTTTCTCACTCAACCTAAATTGAGCTTGAGACTCCTCTAACTCCGCTTGGAGATCCCTCTCTCTATTTTCAGCCATCTTTCTTTCCTTAAGTTTCTTCCTCAAAGTCTTCTCAAGTTCCGGATCAACAGGTATGAGGTACTTGTTGGATCTAGACCTGCACATATACCTAAGAGAACCTGCGAATAGCACTCAAAAGAGATATCAAATAACAAGAGCAAAGCTCCCAAGATTGACAACCAAAAACCGAAGTTTGGTCTAGACCAAATCCCCGGCAACGGCACCAAAAACTTGTTCGCCCGAAAACGTGCGTACAAATAATCTTTATATTTTTAAAACTAGAATAAAAACAAGCGAACCCGCAGTGTACGGATCGGCGTAGATTAGCAAGTATTCCAGAGTATCGAACACATGGATTTGGTGAAACAGAATCCAATTTCAATTGTCAAGTAAATAAAGGTGTAAAGCTTTGCAAATATTGGGGAAAACAGCAACCCTAACGGATATCAAATTGTGGCAATCGATTCAAGGTATACTAAAGAGTTAAGGACAGAGTCAAGAATTGCGAAGGTATACTAAAGTAAAGTAATGTACGGTGAAGTTCCGAAACCTTATATGACTTACCCAAAGACACTCTCTATAAAGGTTGTTGAGTCTGCAATATAGAAAGGATCTAAGGACAAGAATTAATCTCAAATACCCAAACTTGTAACCCAAGGATCAAGATAAACTCAAACGGTTAAGGTTGTGACACTCGAAACCGAAATAGAGGATGTTGAGTCTCACTACAACCTAGGAAAGGCAAGCCAAGCCTAGGTTAAAGCTAATCTTTAACTTTGGATTAAAGTAAAAGCAAAGTTCGTAAACTGGGGTAAATCACGGGTAGATCTTAAGAACCACGGCCGTGGAAGCCCTAGAACAGGCCGTGATTTAGGGTGTCAACGAAATTTCTCTAACTCTCAGGGTCCAATCAAATTACGATCGATCTATCATCATCTAAGCCACAACTATCAACCCTTCACCTTAGAATTGCTAAAGGGTTTTAGCCAATAACCATTGTCATGATATCAATATTCAATTTAAGAAGAATGAAAGATGAAAACCCTCGAATACTCAATAAAACTTCAAAACCAATTCTCAAATCCGAAAGACAATAAGCAATGTTAATGGATTCAGAATATATAACACAGAACCTCACAATGATCTAAGGCAAGCACGAAGAACGGGATGTCAATCCGTCTTCAATATCAAAACCTAAGAAAAGAGCTAAACTTCCGCCATGGGCAATCTCCAAATCTCCAATTCGCCGGCGCTTTCGCAACTCTCAGTGGCTTCTAATCAACCCTAAACAAGAGCGGTAAATAGGGGTAAGCGGCTCTCCTTCTTTTTCCCAAGCACAGCTCCAATAGCTACGTCACTTGCATTACACATAACCTCGAATGGAAGATTCCAGTCCGGAGGTTGGATGATCGGGGTTGAGATTAGAGCTTCCCGGATCTTATAAAATGCATCTAAACAATCCTGCGAGAAATCAAAAACTGCATCCTTCATCAGTAGATTAGTAAGCGGTTTTGATATGTTAGAAAAGTCCTTGATAAAACGTCTATAAAATCCAGCATGCCCTAGAAAGCTTCTTATCCCCTTCACCGAAGATGGAGGAGGGAGCTTTTCTATGGTCTCTATCTTAGCCTTATCTACCTCAACCCCTCTATTAGAGATCAAGTGTCCGAGTACAATGCCTTCCCTCACCATGAATTGACACTTCTCCCAATTAAGAACAAGGTTAGTGTCTTCGCACCTTTGTAACACAAGAGAAAGGTTAGAAAGACAATTATCAAAAGAGAAACTATAAACAGAAAAGTCATCCATGAAAACCTCCATGATCTCCTCTATGTACTCCGAGAAGATAGCCATCATGCACCTTTGGAAGGTGGCTGGGGCGTTGCAAAGCCCGAACGGCATTCTCCTATAAGAGAACGTACCCCACGGACACGTGAATGTGGTCTTCTCTTGATCGTCCAGATGGATCAGAATCTGGAAGAAGCCACTATAACCGTCAAGATAGCAAAAATGAGAATGTTGTGCTAACCTCTCAAGCATTTGATCAATGAAGGGTAATGGGAAATGATCCTTCCTAGTTGCATTATTTAGCTTCCGTTAATCAATGCACATCCTCCATCCACTCACGGTTCTTGTAGGAATGAGCTCATTGTTCTTGTTGGTGATAACTGTCATTCCTCCTTTCTTTGGAACAACTTGTACGGGGCTCACTGATAGCATGAATTATAGTCTATATTTAGGGGTTTGTTTAGACGTTTTATCTTTCATAATCTGCATATTTGTATGTATATTATGTGATTATATTACCATTTCATCTACCTTTGCGAGAATCGAGGTCTACACCTAGTTTTGTTGTAATCGTAGGTAAAATGGCACGTTTTGCATCAAAAAGGAGCAAAAGGAGCTATGGAGTCATTGGAGCTACATTCAGGAACATAAGGAACCATCCAGGAAGCATAGCCATGGATTAGAGATTCACTTTGGACCAGATTTGAGAGATTTCACATTCAGTTGTGATTCACCTCGGTTGACCACAGATTCACCTCGACCGAGGTGATCCAGAGAAGTCGACTCGACCGAGGCGAACACCTGGGACGCGGCGAGAATATTTTATTCTTGGCTGAGATCTTTTATCTTTGGAAAGAGATCTTATATTTTTGGGCTTGGCTCCTGGAAGGAAGAAGATATGCTAGATCATATATTTTACCTATTTTTATGGGAAGAGATCTTTCCAAGATATTTTATCTTTGGAGGGTTATTTTCCTATAAAAAGGGTCGGATTTTCCACAAATCCGACATCCGTATACAGTTGGAGATCGTGCTTAGACATCCAAGCACACATCAACCATACTCCAGTTGGGAGATTTGAAGAACCTTTTTGAAGGTTGAAGGAAGATTGAAGATTATAGCTTTTATAGCTTTTGAAGGATTTTTGTAAGATTATCTTAGATTCCCTTCCTTGTTGTCTTGCCTTGTTGGATTTCTATCCAAGGAATGCTTTTGTTGTGATATTTGATTCAGTTATTGAAGTCTTTTCATTAAATTCTTCTTGTTCAAATATTCACCTTCTTCCCATATATTTGATCATTGCTTTCATGATGATGAGTGGCTAATTTCCTTGTGTGATTCTAGGGTGATTGGCTGAAGGTTGTGGGAAAAACGATGATAGAATGATCTTAATCACAGTAGGACCCTGAAAGTTCGAGTCTTTAACCTTAACCCTAAGCATCTCGCTCAGTCGATGAACATCTCGGCCGGGGTGGAATTTGGCTGACCAAGGTGGCTTATCTTATGTGAAACTGAGAGTTAAGTGTTAGAGTTTGCTAAATCCTATTCTTATTACACCTTTCCTGGTTCAATGCAAGCTTAGGATGAGACTTACCCGGTAATTCCTTAGTTTGTTTACCTAAGATTATAAGTGTAGGTAATAAAAGTTTATCCTTTATTGGGGTTTGAGTGTGCTTTCATCCCATCTTTCTGAGTTAGCCTGAGACTTACCCGGTAAAGGTTGATTCTATTCCCTTAGTTGGTGTGTTAGTTTGAGGTTATAGTTCTTTATCTTAATTCCTTGAGACTTACCCGGTAAAAGGAGTTACGGTTTAGGATTAGTGAGTAGTGAGACTTACCCGGTGATCTATTCCACTTTAGTAACACCTTCCCTATGCAAAAATCTCAGCTTTGTCCGCTTATCTTTAGATCTTGAGTTGGAACCACAACTAGATGCTTTAATCCCTAGAATTGCATATTTCCTTTATTGACTTCTATATCATCTTTGATTGTTTTGATTACCTTTTGTGGTTAGTATTTACACATAAGCATACCGTAATTGGACTTTGTTTTACCAAGTCCCTGTGATCGACCCCTGGAATTCCTTGCTTTTTACTACGATTGACCCGTACACTGCGGGTTTGCGTCCTTGTTTTAAGCTTACGTCTAGGGTTATAAATTTAAAGCTAGCACACACCATTTGGAGCGAACACTCACCCACTTACTATCGGAGATAGGATAGATGATACTTGCATCAAGTAGCTTAAGAATCTCCTTCTTGACAACCTCCTTCATGATCGGATTTAACCGTCGTTGAGGTTGTCGCGAAGGCTTAAAATCTTCTTCCATTAGGATCTTGTGCATGCATAATGAAGGTTTAATTCCTACAAGATCCTCTATAGTGTAACCTAAGGCTTTCCTATGTTTTCTTATAACATCCATTAGTTTACCATGTTCATCTTCACTTAAGTCGGAACTAATAATTACCGGAAAAGTAGAATTAGTTCCTAGAAATACGTACCTAAGATGTGTGGGAAGTGGCTTCAATTCCATCACCATTGGAGTCTCTAATGGCTCTTGAGAAGTGTCCAATGCTTCCTTAGAAGTCTCTAAGAGTGTAGGAGTTGTTGAAGAAGACTCAAGAGCATTGGTGGAAAGAACGTAATTGTTTTCAGAATTTCCCAAAATTACGGCACCACTGTTACTTCCACGGCCGTGGTTTAGGGCGTGGAAGTCAAGTACGACACCACTAGTAGTTCCACGGCCGTGGTTTTGGCCGTGTAACTTACTGGAGTCCTCTGAATAGGTGATTACGGTCATCATGGGGGAAACCACGGCCGTGGAATAGCACGACTGGCCGTGATTCCTCACGTTTTCTAACCCATCGTAGAGTTTTCAAACTCTTCTTCATGCACTTCCTTTAGCTCCTCCAAGGCTACAATTTCCTTATTGCAATCCTCTTCTTCTCTTTTCTCCATGATGCTCATGGTGATAACCCTTTGCAATGGTGTAACACCCCGAATCCGCGGGACTCGAGATGTTACGGGAGGAAACCTCACAATGGGTCCCGACCCTTAGCTTGACAACAATTTCACCGGATCTTGCAACAAGGCACAAATAAAGGCCAAATCCGAAATACATTTTTATGCAATGTTATGAAACCCGAAAATAAAAGAAAAGAAAGACTCCAGCCGTCCTTACAACAACATCAAAACAATATACAATAACAACAACACAAGAACTCCAAAACCCAACTCAACCTAAAATGTACGGAACCCCGGCGCCCACTCATCCGGAACACTCGGCCACATCCTATCCTGCACATCAACTACAACAATCGGTATAAAACCGTTAGCTCACATTCTAGGCATTATAAAGATAATGTGGCACAAACACACACATGAGAACACAAGGCACACAATATGAACATTCATTCCATAATATCTTTTTAGGTCGTTCCATATCTAATTCATTTGTTTCAAGTGTGACACAAGAGTCTTATAACTCTTGCCTCTGTCTCCGTGTAACCAACAGGAGTGTGGCGGCGCCCAACCCGTATACCCTGAGGGAGTGATGAAGAAGCCCGCCCGTATACCGTGTATGGCCTGGTCGCAGAGATCCCCCCTGTCTCCCTCGGGAAACTGAGCGGTGATGTCACCACCCGGTAATAATAATAGTAGTAACGATGGGCCAATAAATAATGTCAAGTAAATCCTAATCCATTTTCATGCTTAAAAGCGGTAAACACACACCACCATATATATCCAAATAAGGCATAAAAGCGGCTAAGTAAGTCCGAGGACTTACCTCTTCCCAAAGCTAACCGAAACCGATATCACTCTCCGAAGGAATATAATCAAAGCCTGTTCAAGACAAGGCATGGTAATCAACAACCACTCACACAAACTAGGATTCCTTAAACTATTAGTCCAATATGATCTTATTAGGTCGACACTCTCATAATTTAGGATACACTCACAGCCCTCAAAAACTCGAAAGATCTCATCTATAGCCACATGCTAGGATACTTCCATCCTAACTCCACAATCTCAACAAACACATACTCACAATCTCAACAAAGCTCACATGATAACATACACACCTCAATCCTTAGAACGTTCAAACCATCCTCAAATACGAACCTAAGGTTCCAAGCCACTACTTGGCATTTTCCCTAAGTTATACTAGATCCAACCTAGCATGACTCTACCACCAAACATAACTAAATCGAGGAAGAAGGTACTCACACACGATCCAAGGGTGAAGATGATCTACGGACGTCGAGATTGGATTCGTTGGTTTATAACGGCCGCTTCCGGACCTAAACCAAAGTTAAGGAAATTTAGCTTGTACGCTAAATTTGATAGTAATATATACGATATAATTAATTTGAGGTAAAACTCGTTTTCAAAAGCCAACATAAAAAAACCCACAATACATTTTCCGGGAAATTTATACGAACATAGGAACTTGGTCATAAACCACAATTAAAATCCTTAGGGTCATAATCCAAAATTAATCCAACAAGGGCATAATTGATAATTTGTAAAACCGGGTCAATACGTGTAATTAATTTTCTGTAGAGGGCATAAATGAAACAACCCATAAATATGGGTCAAAACTATAATAACAAAACATTAGGTATATTCTGTAATTATACCAAAATAGAGGGGCTGATTAAAAATAACCCAAAAAGGGTTCTTCTTCCTGCTAGGTCACACGCCAGATGGGGAAAGGAAGGCACGATGGCGGCTGGCTCTTCCAGGAGGCACTGCAGCGGCTCCGACAGCAAGGACGGAAGAGGGGAGACGTACCCCCTGGCGGCGAGGGCGGTGGGGTCCGTTGACTGCAATGCTGGCGGGGAGTTTCAGCCTTCCAGGAAGATCGATAGGGGAGAAAGGGGATCTGATTTCATTTCCGGTGGTGTGGTCTCCGTCCACCCCAATCTACAACCAAAAAGGAAGAGTAGCCCGAGGCTACTTGCTTGCTCGGTCGATTGGCACAGGGAAGGATCACATGAGGTTCGCCGGCTTGGCCTTCGGTGGCTCCGGCAAGGCAAAGGCATAGAAGCTGGGCTCATCCGGCATGGCTTCAATTTCCGGAAGCGATCCAGGCTTAGTCTGGCTTCGAGAGGCGCGGTAGGTGGCACAGGTTGCTCCGGAGAAGGCGGGAGGAAGGCACAACGAGCTGGCTTCCTGGCGGAGCTTGAACAAAGACAGTTTAGTGGTGTGGGATAACAGAGGATACAGAGACAAAAGAAAAGGGTCGATGGAGAGGTGCGCGGGAGATGGAGTAGTTGCACAGGTGAGAGAGGTCGAGTGTTGCTGGGTGTAGGTGAGGCTAGAGAGAACGATGGGTCGGGTTGCAGGTTGTAGACTGCAGGGGGAGCGAGGAGTCGGAGAATGAGAGGTCGGGGAGTGATTGGCGGCTCACCAGCCCGGGAACAGAGAAGAAAGAAAACAGGGAAAAAGAAAAGAAGAAAAGAAACAGAGAGAAAAGGAAAAAAAAAGAAATAATATGATAGATTAGATTAAAATCATTCGGAACGGGATTTTCGGATCGGAGAATTTTTTCCGAACTTTCCTCGTAAAATAAAATACGGAAAATATATGCGGATCTAATATATAAATAAATTCGCAAAAATTATACTTTGATGTACAAAAATCATTCTCGCAATTTATTTTCCGAGATTATATGATAATTTAAACGAGTAATAAGATATATCGGTGTATGTATACATATATACCCATAGAATTTAATTTTTTGACGTAAAATACTTGGAAAAATATATAAGCTATTAAAATATCGATAAAAGCTGGACATGATAAAAAAAAATGAAAACGCTCCCAATAAACGGGGTGTTATATTAGATCCCCCTAAAAACAAGTTTCGTCCCGAAACTTGCTATACGTTGAACTTCTCGGTCCCTAAGGCCGAGGTAAGAACTCTCAAACTAAGATGGCTTAAACCTTCTAATCTATATAAACTAAAATTGCTCCAACCGTCATCGCAATAGAACTATAACCGGTCATAAAACTCATTCCTGAGCGGGGCACAAAGAACATATAACATCACACATATACATAACTAAGGGAATAACTAGGTCCAACCCTTCGATCTATCAACGCTACTAGCTCAACATAAAACTCAACTAAAGATACTAATATTTGTCTCCCAAGTAGCCTCATCGGCTCCTCGTCTCTACTAGATCATCACGATGTACCACATGTCTCGAGTCATGTATGTACTCCCTTAGCTGATACTCATGAAACACCGGGTGAACGACCTCTACTCTCAAAACTCTATTATCAAATCTTTGTCCCCTTCAATACTTCCTCGTCATCCATAGTAGGTTACCATAATTGGCGTTATGCAACCCCTCCCTTCCCTGTTCTTGTAAAGCTCTGTACATCTAAGAAAACTTGTAACTGGTTTCATATCTTTCGGGGTTTGCCATCCCGTGACAACTTGTCAAACATCTTCTCTCTTTTTTTAAGAGTAGACCCAAAATATCTCCTCCGGGCATCAGTAAGCCCATATGGAGTAACTACAACTCGTAGTGACCCTGGTCGGTCCGGAATGCCGTAATTGCAATATCCGAGTCTCGAATTCTCAAACGGTGACAATCAAATCTTAGTTAATCTTAGAAGAAACTACCAGCCCTTGCAACTGATCGAGTAGATCTCCCATTCGTTGTAAGGGATACTTGTCCTTCATTGTCATCTTGCTAAACTTATAGTAAGCGAAGTACAAACGGAGATAGCCGTCTCTTTGTTCGCAGACTGGTGTCCTCTATAATAACTTCAAATCAAGAATTCAAGATATATCCCAACGGGAACTACATATAAAGAGTTCAAGATACACTTTCAACGTGAACTTCAAACCATCTTAATGGTAAATCCATCTCTCGATGCATTGGTATCCGTTCTATCTCGGGTTCCAGCTTTTCTTCTCCCGTCACATATCGTAAGATATCGACACAATCTTGTCTTAACATTTGTCAAGTGGTCCACCCCGATCTGTTGAGGTGACGTCCATCGAACATGTGGTTTAATACTTCTTTAGCTACAATGTTCACCGTCCTCTTTCAAAGATCCTTCATCTCCGGAACTCGGAAGACTTGTTCTAGTAATCTTTTTAAGGTTTCACACTTATGTGAAGTCATGAAGGTCCTAACTGCAGGACTTAATCACGCCTTATAATATATTAGTATTACCTTCTTCGTATTCTACCAAAGCTCGCATCATTCCTTCAAGTAGGTGTAGCACTTACTCCCTTTTCTTATGTAACGTCCAATCGATCGTAGAGGTTCTATCCTCAATCTTTCATGTACTTCTTGTGCATCTCACATCGACTTCAAACTTCAAAACTTCAGTCTTCCCTTACTATTGTTGGTCACCTTATGTATTTCTCGGTATTCTATGTACAACTACAAGGGAAGCCTCATCTTACGGTTGCTCCACTAGCTCCCCTTACCATGATCAAACCTTAAAAGTTATAACCCGTGGCGTTCCTCCATATGTCAATCCCATGACCTAAGAAGGTCGCGTAAGATCGTTACAATCTCCTCCTCGGAGGTCTTGTTATAACTACTTGCTTGAACTCGTTCAACCTTATTTGATTTAAGACAAACGCGTGTCCATTGATGTACCTCCTTACTATTGACATTGATCCACCACGAATACTCCAAGATCTTGTTCCTGATCCTATATGTTCCTATAGTCTTGTTTACTCTTCCCATCTACACACATCTAGAGACAACCTGCACTTGTGCGTTCTCAGTTGTCACCGATTGACTTGTATCTGACCTTCTGCGAAGTTAACGAATTACCCTCCTACCATACTTCCATGCTACCACACTCTTGAAAGGATACCCTCTCGGGGTACTTTTTCTTAACTTCACTAGCTCATTTTACTCTGCTTCAACTCCGTTAGCCCTTTCTACGCTCCTCTCTTCCTTCCGCTTCTGTAAAATAACCATACCTACCCAACTCTCTTGTGTCATATGCCCCACCTTTATAGGCTTAACTACTCTTCATAATGTTTTGCAAATGCACTCCTAAAATATTTTGACATTAATTCGCCTTCACTCGCATCCTTATTGGTTGATAACTTAAGTTCCTCGATCTAGCTCTTTGTTTCCTCTTTCATCTTCTGAAGATCATCATCCTCACATGCTTCCCCCTTCTTGGTGTTGTTTAGGCTTATCACCACAACAGAAACCAGTTGACTCCACTAAAGAAATTCTACCACGCAAACTTCCACTGTGTGTTTCTTCCCGTAATCTCTCAAACTTCTGAATAAGTCACCCGCTTAGAATCTCGCACAGATCGTCACTACACCCTCTTGTACCTCCGTAAGCTTAACTTACGGTTCTCATAAATCTTTCTCAATTGTCCGACCACCCTTTTCATCTTATCTCCCATACTTAGGAGCGCCTATTGAAAATTTGTCTTAGATAGAACGCCACTGTTATCCTCGAGCAGGAATGTAGTCCTCTCTACTTGATTCACACCTTTAGTTCATCGGCACCGTACTTGGAAAGAAAAACTTTAAGTTCGTTGTCTCTAGTTGCCTCATTGATGCTCCTTCATTGTTTCCTTGATACCACTCTCATGTCTTCATGTCGCTTTTATATTGGTAAAGTCTCCATCTTGGTTTCGCTTAAGTTAACACGAGGTTCCCTTTTTATTTGTTTGTCCTTAGGTTACGCCATCTCTAGTCTTCTTCTTCGACGTCCTCTTAAAGGAGTCCGGGAAATCACCGGGGTGCTTGCGAAAACTTGATGCTCAACTTCATAACTTGAGCATACTTATCTTCGTATGTATACTATCCTAAGCCAAAAGGCGTTGTCCATGGGGCGATGATAGCTTTCTATCATTTTAGCTATAAGGTCCTCTATCACTAATATGATATTAACATACCATATGGTTAGGTATAAATATATAAAGATATAAACATCATGCTACTACTATAAACATAATCAGTCCATAAGCAATTTACAGTTCAACATACAAGTATAGTCCAAAACATCCTAAGTCCACATATACATATCTACATATACACATATATATGTATATACATAATATAATAATCAATAACTACGTCGCCGAGATCC
Organism: Fagopyrum homotropicum; assembly: GCA_033239125.1. Classification (NCBI taxonomy): domain Eukaryota; kingdom Viridiplantae; phylum Streptophyta; class Magnoliopsida; order Caryophyllales; family Polygonaceae; genus Fagopyrum; species Fagopyrum homotropicum. Next base: position 75,788,115 of record BSWB01000008.1, read on the forward strand.
GCAGAGGAAGTGGTGGTCCCGTACATTCTACCCCAACTGACTCATGCACATGATTTGAAAACGAAATTCATTTCTTTAAAACTCAGAACCCTTGAGGGTTCTGTTTATTTTTATTCGGCCTTTAGAAGATTGCGAGTGCCATTGTTGTCAACCTAGGGCTCTGATACCACTTTTGTAACACCCCAAATCCGCGGGACTCGAGATGCTACGGGCGGAGACCTCACAATGGGTCCCGACCCTTAGCTTGACAACAATTTCACCGGATCTTGCAACAAGGCACAAATAAAGGCCAAATCCAAAATACATTTTTATGCAATGTTATGAAACCCGAAAATAAAAGAAAAGAAAGACTCCAGCCGTCCTTACAACAACATCAAAACAATATACAATAACAACAACACAAGAACTCCAAAACCCAACTCAACCTAAAATGTACGGAACCCCGGCTGCCCACTCATCCGGATCACTCGGCCACATCCTATCCTGCACATCAACTACAACAATCGGTATAAAACCGTTAGCTCACATTCTAGGCATTATAAAGATAATGTGGCACAAACACACACATGAGAACACAAGGCACACAATATGAACATTCATTCCATAATATCTTTTTAGGTCGTTCCCTATCTAATTCATTTGTTTCAAGTGTGACACAAGAGTCTTATAACTCTTGCCTCTGTCCCCGTGTAACCAACAAGAGTGTGGCGGCGCCCAACCCGTATACCTTGAGGGAGTGATGAAGAAGCCCGCCCGTATACCGTGTATGGCCTGGTCGCAGAGATCCCCCCAGTCTCCCTCGGGAAACTGAGCGGTGATGTCACCGCCCGGTAATAATAATAGTAGTAACGATGGGCCAATAAATAAGGTCAAGTAAATCCTAATCCATTTTCATGCTTAAAAGCGGTAAACACACACCACCATATATATCCAAATAAGGCATAAAAGCGGCTAAGTAAGTCCGAGGACTTACCTCTTCCCAAAGCTAACCGAAACCGATATCACTCTCCGAAGGAATATAATCAAAGCCTGTTCAAGACAAGGCACGGTAATCAACAACCACTCACACAAACTAGGATTCCTTAAACTATTAGTCCAATATGATCTTATTAGGTCGACACTCTCATAATTTAGGATACACTCACAGCCCTCAAAAACTCGAAAGATCTCATCTATAGCCACATGCTAGGATACTTCCATCCTAACTCCACAATCTCAACAAACACATACTCACAATCTCAACAAAGCTCACATGATAACATACACACCTCAATCCTTAGAACGTTCAAACCATCCTCAAATACGAACCTAAGGTTCCAAGCCACTACTCGGCATTTTCCCTAAGTTATACTAGATCCAACCTAGCATGACTCTACCACCAAACATAACTAAATCGAGGAAGAAGGTACTCACACACGATCCAAGGGTGAAGATGATCTACGGACGTCGAGATTGGATTCGTTGGTTTATAACGGCCGCTTCCGGACCTAAACCAAAGTTAAGGAAATTTAGCTTGTACGCTAAATTTGATAGTAATATATACGATATAATTAATTTGAGGTAAAACTCGTTTTCAAAAGCCAACATAAAAAAACCCACAATACATTTTCCGGGAAATTTATACGAACATAGGAACTTGGTCATAAACCACAATTAAAATCCTTAGGGTCATAATCCAAAATTAATCCAACAAGGGCATAATTGATAATTTGTAAAACCGGGTCAATACGTGTAATTAATTTTCTGTAGAGGGCATAAATGAAACAACCCATAAATATGGGTCAAAATTGTAATAACAAAATATTAGGTATATTCTGTAATTATACCAAAATAGAGGGGCTGATTAAAAATAACCCAAAAAGGGTTCTTCTTCCTGCTAGGTCACACGCCAGATGGGGAAAAGGAAGGCAGGATGGCGGCTGGCTCTTCCAGGAGGCACTGCAGCGGCTCCGACAGCAAGGACGGAAGAGGGGAGACGCACCCCCTGGCGGCGAGGGCGGTGGGGTCCGTTGACTGCAATGCTGGCGGGGAGTTTCAGCCTTCCAGGAAGATCGATAGGGGAGAAAGGGGATCTGATTTCATTTCCGGTGGTGTGGTCTCCGTCCACCCCAATCTACAACCAAAAAGGAAGAGTAGCCCGAGGCTACTTGCTTGCTCGGTCGATTGGCACAGGGAAGGATCACATGAGGTTCGCCGGCTTGGCCTTCGGTGGCTCCGGCAAGGCAAAGGCATAGAAGCTGGGCTCATCCGGCATGGCTTCAATTTCCGGAAGCGATCCAGGCTTAGTCTGGCTTCGAGAGGCGCGGTAGGTGGCACAGGTTGCTCCGGAGAAGGCGGGAGGAAGGCACAACGAGCTGGCTTCCTGGCGGAGCTTGAACAAAGACAGTTTAGTGGTGTGGGATAACAGAGGATACAGAGACAAAAGAAAAGGGTCGATGGAGAGGTGCGCGGGAGATGGAGTAGTTGCACAGGTGAGAGAGGTCGAGTGTTGCTGGGTGTAGGTGAGGCTAGAGAGAACGATGGGTCGGGTTGCAGGTTGTAGACTGCAGGGGGAGCGAGGAGTCGGAGAATGAGAGGTCGGGGAGTGATAGGCGGCTCACCAGCCCGGGAACAGAGAAGAAAGAAAACAGGGAAAAAGAAAAGAAGAAAAGAAACAGAGAGAAAAGGAAAAAAAAGAAATAATATGATAGATTAGATTAAAATCATTCGGAACGGGATTTTCGGATCGGAGAATTTTTTCCGAACTTTCCTCGTAAAATAAAATACGGAAAATATATGCGGATCTAATATATAAATAAATTCGCAAAAATTATACTTTGATGTACAAAAATCATTCTCGCAATTTATTTTCCGAGATTATATGATAATTTAAACGAGTAATAAGATATATCGGTGTATGTATACATATATACCCATAGAATTTAATTTTTCGACGTAAAATACTTGGAAAAATATATAAGCTATTAAAATATCGATAAAAGCTGGACATGATAAAAAAAAAATGAAAACGCTCCCAATAAACGGGGTGTTATATTAGATCCCCCTAAAAACAAGTTTCGTCCCGAAACTTGCTATACGTTGAACTTCTCGGTCCCTAAGGCCGAGGTAAGAACTCTCAAACTAAGATGGCTTAAACCTTCTAATCTATATAAACTAAAACTGCTCCAACCGTCATCGCAATAGAACTATAACCGGTCATAAAACTCATTCCTGAGCGGGGCACAAAGAACATATAACATCACACATATACATAACTAAGGGAATAACTAGGTCCAACCCTTCGATCTATCAACGATACTAGCTCAACATAAAACTCAACTAAAGATACTAACATTTGTCTCCCAAGTAGCCTCATCGGCTCCTCGTCTCTACTAGATCATCACGATGTACCACATGTCTCGAGTCATGTATGTACTCCCTTAGCTGATACTCATGAAACACCGGGTGAACGACCTCTACTCTCAAAACTCTATTATCAAATCTTTGTCCCCTTCAATACTTCCTCGTCATCCGTAGTAGGTTACCATAATTGGTGTTATGCAACCCCTCCCTTCCCTGTTCTTGTAAAGCTCTGTACATCTAAGAAAACTTGTAACTGGTTTCATATCTTTCGGGGTTTTCCATCCCGTGACAACTTGTCAAACATCTTCTCTCTTTTTTTAAGAGTAGACCCAAAATATCTCCTCCGGGCATCAGTAAGCCCATATGGAGTAACTACAACTCGTAGTGACCCTGGTCGGTCCGGACTGGATTGATCGTTGGATCAATTTCCTCTAGCGGTGGCATATCATCATCATCCTCCTCATCGGATAATTCCACTCTAATGGACTTAGTTGACTTAGCTTTCTTTTTTTTCTTGGAGTCAATCATCTCCAACTTCATGTCCATCATCATAGCTTTGAGCTCATCAATTTGGAATTGATGACACTCCGCTTCTTCCTTACGGGTTTTCTCACTCAACCTAAATTGAGCTTGAGACTCCCCTAACTCTGCTTGGAGATCCCTCTCTCTATTTTTAGCCATCTTTCTTTCCTTAAGTTTCTTCCTCAAAGTCTTCTCAAGTTCCGGATCAAGAGGTATGAGGTCCTTGTTGGATCTAGACCTGCGCATATACCTAAGAGAACCTGCGAATAGCACTCAAAAGAGATATCAAATAACAAGAGCAAAGCTCCCAAGATCGACAACCGAAAACCGAAGTTTGGTCTAGGCCAAATCCCCGGCAACGGCGCCAAAAACTTGTTTGCCCGAAAACGTGCGTGCAAATAAGCTTTATATTTATAAAACTAGAATAAAAAAAAGCGAACCCGCAGTGTACGGATCGGCGTAGATTAGCAAGTATTCAAGAGTATCGAACACAGGGATTTGGTGAAACAAAATCCAATTTCAATTGTCAAGCAAATAAAGGTGTAAAGCTTTGCAAATATTGGGGAAAACAACAACCCTACCGGATATCAAATTGTGGCAATCGATTCAAGGTATACTAAAGAATTAAGTACAGAGTCAAGAATTGCGAAGGTTAACTAAAGTAAAGTAATGTACGGTGAAGTTCCAAAACCTTATATGACTTACCCAAAGACACTCTCTATAAAGGTTGTTCAGGCTGCAACATAGATAGGATCTAAGGACAAGAATTAATCTCAAATACCCAAACTTGAAACCCAAGGATCAAGATAAACTCAAACGGTTAAGGTTGTGACACTCGAAACCGAAATAGAAGATGTTGAGTCTCACTACTACCTAGGAAAGGCAAGCCAAGGCTAGGTTAAAGCTAATCTTTAACTTTGGATTAAAGTAAAAGCAAAGTTCGTAAACTGTGGTAAATCACGGGTAGATCTTGAGAACCACGGTCGTGGAAGCCCTTGAATAGGCCGTGATTTAGGGTGTCGATGAAATTTCTCTAACTCTCAAGGTCCAATCAAATTACGATCGATCTATCATCATCTAAGCCATAACTATCAACCCTTCACCTTAGAATTGCTAAAGGGTTTTAGCCAATAACCATTGTCATGATATCAATATTCAATTTAAGAAGAATGAAAGATGAAAACCCTCGAATACTCAATAAAACTTCAAAATCAATTATCAAATCCGAAACACAATAAGCAATGCTAATGGATTCAGAATATATAACACAGAACCTCACAATGATCTAAGGCAAGCACGAAGAACGGGATGCCAATCCGTCTTCAATATCAAAACCTAAGAAAAGGGCTAAAATTCCGCCACAGGCAATCTCTAAATCTTCAATTCGCCGGCGCTTTCGCAACTCTCAATGGCTTCCAATCAACCCTAAGCAAGAGCGGTAAACAAGGATAAGCGGTCCTCCTCGAAATTCTCTTTCCAACCTTTTTATAAGACGAGAAAGAGTTACCTTCAAGGCCCAATACGTAAATGACGTGGCAAATAATGACACGTCAAAAGATTGCCTAAATCACGGTCTCACAGCCTTCCACGACCGTGGTTTAGAGCGTGGAAACAGATTACGGTGCCTTATGACTTCCACGACCGTAATTTAGACCGTGTAACATACTAGAGTGCTCCAAACTCTCTTCCACGTTCATAATGCTAAGTCCACAGCCGTGGTTTAGAGCGTGGACTTCAAATCATCTTCTCCACGGCCGTAATTCAGGGCGTGGAAGTGTATAATACATGTTGTCGCCTTTGTTTCGTGTGATTCTTCATCCTAGCTCCTTACTTAGCTTCTTTGATGTATCTCCTAATCCTCAAACGTGATTGATTACTCCCTTTTCTCTCTCAAATGCTCCGATTCCAGCTCATATTCACCTATAATCAACACAAAGCTAGTGTAGACTTCCATATCGACAAGATAGATGAACAAGCTAACATTTGCTTCAAAACCTTATCCATGTACACAATAATAAGGGAAAAACAACCTAAATATGTGCCTAGAATATCACCATATTTCATGCTAACACTGACGAACGCTAAAACTTAGGTTGTTGTATTTTAGCTTAGGTCAAAGTAGAAATCCTAACGTTACACTAACAAGTTCTTGTATAGCGTAAGTAAGGGTCGAACCCTAGAGAGTTAAGTTTCGATTAGATTCAATTACTGAATATGTAACCAAGTAAGGGGGAGGGGGGGGGGGGGTTGGACTAAAATGTTACAAAACATAAGAATAAGAAAGCAAATAAAGAGGTGAATAGATTGTTGAGAGATGAACTACACTAGGTTGATTCTTATCATGCAACGCTACTTTGGTTGGTTCCTTTTATAAGTATTTTAGCAATGCTCTCGTCTTGATCATATATATGTGTTGAGACAACCGGCATCAACACAACTTAACAAGTTAATGTCCCGTAAACCTACAAGAACAAGTCACAAGCTAGCTTTTAAACAAAGACAAAAAGATATAAAGAGAAGAATAAAACCATTAGACTTTTCTTTATATTTGTATTCCTTTTCCTTAAAGTAGTCACAACCAGCTTTTACCTAAAGGTTTTCTACTAGATTAAAGACCCGAACCCAGAATCTATTAATCCTAGTTCTTTGCATGCAATTAAACACTAAGGTGATCAAACTAAGTGATAAGAGACATGCAGTAAGATAAGTGAAGCACAAGGAATACAAAACATATACTGAATAATACTTATATTAAAAAGGACTTACAACAAAGAAGCAATACAGCTTCAAAACAACCCAATGTAGCAAGGAAATTAGAAGCTCATTACACAAAGGAAGCAAGGGAAAAGAGAGAATAATGTGAGAAATGGTGGATGATTCTAGCAATCAGCCATGAACCTATTTATACTACAATTGGCACTAAATGGGAGTAAATGGCCGGCCTAAACAGCCACCTTTATTGCCATAAAGGTCGTGCAAACAGCCGGAGTAAAGTCTCTAATGCTAAACCGTAGGGGCGGGCTTGAGGGCCGCAGGGGCGGTTTAGGCGAAAATGCTTGGAGTTCTTCATGGCCGCAGGGACGGCCTGACAATTCCGCAGGGGCGAATCTTTAATGTTCTTCAAACGTTTGACTCTTCATCTTTCTATCGCTTCTAATGTCGAGCCGCAGGGGGCGGCCCAATGTCACCGCAGGGGCGGTGACACTAGCTCTTCGGCTTCACAGCTCCGCAGGTTGGTCCGCGGGTAGAGGCGATGGGGCGCCAGCTTCGCTTCTTCAAGGTAAATCACCGCAGGGGTGCCCAGGAGTGGCGCAGGGGTGCCCAGGAGTGGCGCAGGGGCGGTGACAGTCTTTGTTCCGGGCGTTGGCAAAGGTGTAGGCTGCGTTCCGGAGTGTAGTGTCACCCGTAGGGGCGGAGACAATGCTCCGCGGGGGCGGTGAGGAACCAAAATCTTGTCTTTGTGATTGGTCTTCAACTCCCAAGTGCTTCTTACTTCTCTTTTAGCTTCTTTTAGACTTCTTCTTCTGGATTAAGAAGTTAGTAACATAAACCAACTCTAATACAATAAAAAGACTCTAAAAAATAACCTAAATGATAGTGATTCCATCACCTATCAAACTCTTCCATACTTAGACCTTTTACTCGTCCTGAGTAACACAAATGACAACAATTCAGACTCAAAGGCCTCAGGATGCATGGGTTAGAGGCATAGATAATGGAGACAAGAGAAAAACCAAGAAAGAAAGAAGGAAAAAGAGAGAGAAAATGATAAGAAAGTGAGAAAACTACCATCCTTATTGCTTTAAGAGTGACCTACCCGGACAACCTCCTTATGACTCCCATTCTTATGCCGCCAAACGTCGGAAGGGAAACCTACACTCGGTGTCGCTCATTTTGCCAAGGTGCCCTTTCGGATTTTCACCTTGCCACTCTTCTTATTTTCTTGATGATCTCACTTAATCCTCACATCCCTCAAGCCCATTTTTGCACTAACCTAATGTTGGTCGGACTACCTTCTTTTTGCCTAAACCGCCCTTTCGGGTTTTCGGTTAATCCAAGGATTTTCAAGCTTTGTTTCAACTTCTTTGGCTTTTTCTCTCTTTTTTTTACTGAATTTCAAATTGAATTACAATTCATGAAAACTCAAAGCAAACACAACTCAAACAATTCAAACAAACTATACATGCAAGATGATATTTCCTCCCCCATACTTGAAGCACACTTTGCCCTCAAAGTGGAAAATGAAAGTAAAGATTATATGTGAAGAAGGGAGAAAGACAATACCCACTAGTGTGATGGTCCGGCTGGACCATCCGGACCCTTCTCCGGGGGATGTGGGAAGTGGCAGAAAAAGTGCTCCTGCCGGCGGTAGATGTCGTTGAGACGGTCCTGCTGGGCGGTCAGCCGGCCTCCAATGGTGGTCTCAAAGTTAGCTTGCCAAGCCAACTGCTGAGCCTCGAGCTGTTGCTGCTGGGCCACCTGCCAAGCGTCTTGGCGGCGGTTGAAGTGGGCGGTCATGGATGAGGCAAAGCTGAACTGCCACGTTTGTTGCTGCTCCATCATGGTCCGCTGATACTTGGTCTTCCAAGCCTGGTGCTGAGTGGTCAAGACAGCCATCTGAGCCTGCAGGCTCCTCAGCTCGGGAACATCATCTCCCGCTGTAGTAGGCATCTCCTCATCATCCGGGATGAGCATGTGGTCATCATAGTGAGCCCGACTAGAGCTCGCAACATGTCTCTCTACAATGGCAACCTGGGGCCGCCTCTGCACAAACGGATCATCCGGGATGTAGAGTTGGGAGAGCTCATCTCCAAATGGTAAAGGCCGAGGGAGGTAGGTGATGTGGCTCCCATCTGCAAAAGAAAGCCAAAATAGGTTCTCCTCATCCCGCTTCAAGAGCTTGCACCGCCGAAGCATACCTTCCGTATAGAATGGGACCGCCATCCCATCCTCAAGGTCCGAAAGGTCCATCACCTGCTCGGGAATCAAGGAGATCACCCCGCCGCCAACAATATCCCGTGGCTCGTTCTTTCTAATCCACTTCAAAGCAGTAAGGAAGTGGAACAACCAATCTGGCACCTTCTCACTCATCGGTAGGCAAACATAGAGCAATAGAAGGTCCTTAAGAGCGACCTTGTTCTCCTCATTGTGTCCACAAAAGACACTCATGAGGATCTTGGAGATGAGTCTCAAGCAAGGGTGAGTGAGTTTGTTAGAATACTCACCCCCGACAAGAAACTCGGAGCCGGTGGCGGCCTGCAAAAAACTCACATAGGTCCGGGGTAGGAATGGGCTCCCACCAATTCTCAGAGGGGTTGAGAGTCACCCCAAAGGCCTCCTGTAGCTGGGAGTAGTCAAGTGTGTACTTCTTTTTGTTGAACTTGAAAGAAAGTCCAATACACATGTTATCCTCCTTCTCCATGTTGAAGGTGGCGATGAACTGTCTACTGAGCTCGGGATATGTGAGAGCACTCTTCTTCAGAAAGTCTCCGAGCCCAGCTTTGGTGAGGAAGGATCTCATGCTCTCCAACATGCCCAGCTTCTCCAATGTCGGGATGTGCAAAAACCGAGTTACATACACAAACCGATCTTGCAAAATCCCGTAGCGGGTCTTCTCAATCTCTGACATCTTGTATTTTCTTTGTAGTTCCATTTCTTGCAAGGAATTGAGAAAAGGAATCAGTAATTTCAAAAACAGAGAAAGAAGATGAACCCTCTATTGCTATTTCCGCAAGGGCGGCTGTGAGATGCGCAGGGGCGGCGAGGCGCAGGGGCGGCAGCTTGCAAATGTAGGGACGGGAGAAGATGCTGAAGGCGATTTTTGACAGCTTCGTTGGTGGTGGAGCTGTGGTGCTTTCTGGTGGCTTCTGATGGGTGGAGATGTCGCCGGAGGTGGTGAAGAGTAGTGGAAGGAGGTTGTTGGTGGTGGGGAGTGTAGTAGGGTAAATGTTTGAGGGATTGAGGGTGGTGATGGTTATGAGAAGGGAGAGGGTGGTGCAGGGGCGTCGGAGGTCGTGGTGGTGGCGTCGGTGAGGTGGCGCAGGGGCGTGAGCAAGGGTGGTGGATAGCGAGAGGTTGAGGGCGCATGGGCATTTGTGAGAGGGAGAGATTTGGGAGAGACAAGTGGTAGGTGAGGAGAGAGAGGGGTTGGTGGGGTAGGTGTAGGGTCTTTTGGGTTTTCTTATTTTTTTTTCTTTTTTAGGAAAACCCGCAGGGGCGGGGGCTTGTCACCGCGGGGGCGGTGATAAGGGAGAGGGGGACGCTGGCCCAGCTTCAGGGGCGGCGCTGGGGATGCATGTCAAGATTGGAAGCCGCAGGGGCGTAGGGATGTCACCGCGGGGGCAGTGACAGAGTTGTTGTAGACGCAGGCCCAGCGCCGGGGGCGGCGTTGGGCAAGGGTGTCACCGCTGGGGCGGTGACAATGAGCCGTAGGGGTGGTTTTCTTGACAGAAGCTCCTCTTCTTATTCTCTTGGGTTGCCTCCCGAGCAGCGCCTTTGTTTTACGTCGTTGTCTACACGTAAGGACCCTACTTTTGTGCTTGGGCTTCCTCCAACACCATTTCATCAATGGGATCATTCTTCACTCCTTCAAGGTAGGGCTTGAGCCTTTGTCCGTTCACCTTGAAAATCTTTGTTGTTTGTGGATCATAGAGATCCACAACGCCGTATGGGTACACTTTATCTATCACGTACGGACCTGTCCACCTTGAACGCATCTTGCATGCAAAAAGCTTCAAACGAGATTGGTAGAGAAGAACTTTGCTACCTGCTTTGAAGTCTTTCCGGAGGATATTCCGGTCATGCCACGCTTTGGTCTTTTCTTTGTATACGGTGGCATGGTCATATGCATCGAGCCTCAATTCCTCTAGCTCTTCCAATTGGAGCTTCCGGAACTCTCCTACCTCCTCTATATTCATGTTGCACTTCTTCACCGCCAACCATGCCTTGTGCTCAAGCTCCACCGGAAGGTGGCAAGCTTTTCCGAACACAAGCCGGAATGGAGACATCCCTATAGGAGTCTTGTATGCTGTCCGGTAAGCCCATAGAGCGTCGTTTAGCCTCAAACTCCAATCTTTCCTTCCGCGAGAAACCGTTTTTTCAAGAATGGTTTTGATTTCCCGGTTGGATACCTCTGCTTGACCATTTGTTTGCAGATGGTAGGTTGTTGACACTCGTTGGTGGACGTGGTACTTCTTAAGGAGAGCGGTGATTGTCTTGTTGCAAAAATGGGTGCCCCTATCACTTATCAACGTTTTTGGGATTCCAAATCTTGCAAAAATATTATCCTTAAGAAAAGCTGCAACCACTTTAGAATCATCAGTTTTGGTGGCCTTTGCTTCCACCCACTTGGAAACATAGCCCACCGCAAGTAATATATAAGTGTTCCCAAAAGAAGTAGGAAAAGGACCCATGAAATCTATCCCCCAAACATAAAAAATTTAGCAAAAAATAAGAGAAGATTGAGGTATTTCATTTCTTTTAGAGATGTTACCTACTCTTTGGCACCTATCACACACTTCGCAAAACGCAAAAGCGTCTCTAAAGATGTGTGGCCAAAAGAATCCTTCATCTAAAACCTTTCTAGCAGTTTTGTTGGCCCCAAAATGCCCCCACATGCTTCAAAATGACAAAATGTAAGGACAAATTGTACCTCATTGTCCCCGGCAACGGAGCCAAATTTGACGAACGCTAAAACTTAGATCGTTGTATTTTAGCTTAGGTCAAAGTAGAAATCCTAACGTTACACTAACAAGTTCTTGTATAGCGTAAGTAAGGGTCGAACCCAAGAGAGTCAAGTTAAGTTTCGATTAGATTCAATTACTGATTATGTAACCAAGTAAAGGGGGGGGGAGTTTGGACTGAAATGTTACGAGATAAAAGAATAAGAAAGCAAATAAAGAGGTGAATAGATTGATGAGAGATGAACTACATTAGGTTGAATCTTAGCATGCAACGCTACTTTGGTTGGTTCCTTTTATAAGTATTTTAGCAATGTTCTCGTCTTGATCATATGTATGTGTTGAGCCAACCGGCATCAACACAACTTAACAAGTTAATGTCCCGTAAACCTACCAGAACAAGTCACAAGTTAGCTTTTCAACAAAGACAAAGAGATATAAAGAGAAGAATAAAACCATTAGACTTTTCTTTATATTTGTATTCCTTTTCCTTAAAGTAGTCACAACCAGCTTTTACCTAAAGGTTTTTAACAAGACCTTTATCTATGGTCGTTTTTATCTTATCAAAATATAATCCCGACTTAGCACTAAAACGAGTATAGTGATTAAGTAAGGGTCGAACCCAAGAGAGATAGAGAGTAATTAAAACACAAATGTGATTAACCTATCAACTATATGTAACCGGGGGGGTCGTGATTGTTAAAGTGACAAATAGGCAAAGCAAACAAGAAGTTGATTTCAATGATTTTAAGAAAACGTTGCACTTGACAATTATCCGCTTCAACATAAGATATGGTTGATCATTGTTTTCATGAAGTTTATTCCAAAGTTTGTTCTCATCTCGATCGTATTTAAATACCGGTTCAACCAACCCTGATATTACTTATTGTTAATCCTAACTCATAAACCTACAGAATTAGATTTTAACAATAGCATTCAAATAAAGATAAAGAGACACATGAGATTTAGAAACAACCCGTTACTAAAATCATGTGGTTATGTTCCACTCACGAATTACACTTGCAACCCGCTTATGTAAACGTGTTTGCTACTAGAAAGATGACCCGAACATGGAACCACAATTCCTAGCACATTGGATAATACCCAAGTACCTAGATAATCAAGCTAGATAGAGGGTGAGATACAATTAAGAAGTTAAGCACAAGAACATAACACAAATCATTATGGAATAACAACTTCAATTATAAAACTTACAACCAGATCTATGTCGAGAACTTCCAATGTTAAGCACAAAAAGGTGCTTAGCCCTCCATAGAGAACAAAACAAAACAAAGAAAATAAAAGTGTTTTTGATGTGGTGAGGTGAAAATGAGATAACCTAACACTAATCAAGAATCTCTATTTATACTAATTAGGACACTAAATTGCATTAAATAGGCAGCCCCAACCGTCACTTTAAATGCCATAGGGTGAGAGTCTAAACAACCAAACTTATTACGACTGTTGTATAACCGTGGGCGCGGATCTAAGAGCCGCGGGGGCGGCATGGGAGGACTGCGGGGGAGGGTCATTAATGCTTTGGAACGGCTGACTGTTGATCTTCTTGACCTTTTTGGTGTCAAACCGCGGGGGCGGCTCAGTGTCACCGCGGGGGCGGGACAGTGTTGCCGCGGGGGCGGTGACAGGGTTCCTCTGGAGTCAGTGTCGCCGCGGGGGCAGGCTAGTGTCGGCGCGGGTGCCGTGACAAGGTCCCTCTGGAATTAGTGTCGCCACGGGGGCGGGACAGTGTCGCCGCGGGTGCCGTGACAAGGTTCCTCTGAAATCAGTGTCGTCGCGGGGGCGGGACAGTGTCGCCGAGGGTGCCGTGACAGGGTCCCTCTGGAATCGGTGTCGCTGCGGGGCGGGACAGTGTGGCCGCGGGTGCCGTGACAGGGTTCCTCTGGAATCAGTGTCGCCGCGGGGCGGGACAGTGTCGCCCCGGGTGCCGTGACAGGGTTCCTCTGGACTTCTCTTTGCTTCCGTTCTTCTTCCAACTGTTGCTAAATCTTTGGATTTCTTCATTGCTTAGTTCTTCAGTTGGATTTACACAGTTGGCAACAAAATACAACCATTTGACTCTAAAAACATACTTAAAACCTTAATAAGATAGTGATTTCATCACCTATCAAATTCCCCCATGCTTAGACTCTTACTCGTCCTGAGTAAACTAAAAATCTACCTAATGAAAACAAAAAGCCTTAGGAAGCATGATGAATATAGAAAGGCAATGAAACGAAGCATGCAAGAGCAAAAATCAAAAATCTATCAAAGTGATGTAAAAAGAGAAAAACTACCATCCTTATTGCTCCAAGAATGGCCTACCCGTTCCTCCTTATATCTCCTCTTCTTATGTCGCCAACGTCAAAAAAGCGAACCTATCACTCGAATTTCGCTCATTTTGCCAAGGAGCCCTTTTGGGTTTTCACCTTGTCACCCTTCTTTTTTCTAAGATACTCTCACCACTTATCACATCCCTCAAGTCCATTTTTGCACCAACCTAATGCTGGTCGGACTACCTTCTTTTTGCCTAAACCGCCCTTTCGGGTTTTCGGTTTATCCAAGGATTTTTCATGCCTTTTTTTCAATTTTTTTGGCTTTTTCTCTCTCTCTCTTTTTTCTATTAATCATATTTTTTTTGACTGAATATAAAACATTACAATTCAATAATCAAACATAATAATGATAGATCCCTCCCCCATGCTTGAAGATCACTTTGCCCTCAAAGTGTGAAAATGAAGGAAAAACTAAAAAGGGAGAAGGATGAAGAACAAGCTTATTGATGAGATGGTGGACAATCGGGGTACTCTTGTCGGTACGGGAAGTATGAGAAGAAGAGCTCCTGCCACTCGTGGAGATCAGGTGGTGGCGTGGTGGATAAGTGGATGTGAGTGTGGAAGATAGGTTTTGAGTGGAAAAGAATGGTGAATGTAAGTGGTGAGGGAAAGAGGGGATGGTGGTCGGAGATTTGAGTGGAGGTGAATTTTTTCTTTTTCTTTTCTTTCTATTTCTTTCTTTTTTTTTTACATACTTGTCGTCATGGCCACCGCGGTCGCGGTTATTCTATGTCGCAGGTGCGGCCACTGTTGGGTTAGCCGTGGTCGTGGATGTTCCTAGCCGCAGGGGCGGATAGACGAAAGAAAGACTTTTATTCCTCCTTCCTCGGGTTGCCTCCCGAGCAGCGCCTTTGTTTTACGTCGTTGGCTCGACGTAAGTCCTTGATCAAGCTTGTATGACTCCTCCGGGATCAATTTGTTGATGTTGAGGCTTATCCCGTTGATGCCATCCATGATCCAACCACTTGTTTTCTCACTCTCTTCTAGTGCAAAAGAGAGATTAGTAGCATGAGTTTGAACCATACAAATGGTTCAAACCAATAATTGACAATAAAAATAACAAAGTACTTTAAAGTCCATATAAATAAATATAATCCAACAACTAAGCTACCGAGATCCGCGGAAGGAGTGATGGTCCCGTACATTCTATCCCAAACCGACTATGCTCGTGATTTGAAGACGAAATTCATTTTAAAAACTCAAAACCCTTGCGGGTTCTGTTTGTTTGTCTATTTGGCCTTTTAAAAGATTGTGAGTGCCATTGTTTTCAACCTAGGACTCTGATACCATATAGTTACACCCCGTATCCGCGGGACTCAGGATGCTATGGGTTAGGACCTCACAATGGGTCCCGGCCCTTAGCCTAACAACAATTTCACCGGATCTTTGCAATAACAAAAAAAATAAAAGGAAAAACCAAATAGTTTTAATGTAATGTGACACAAACCGAAATACAATATAAAGTGGAAACTCTAGTCGAGTTCTCAAAACAACATACATCCAAAAAGACTAAAGTACATACGTCGACAATACATGATAAAAACCCCAATCCCCGTCCTATAATGTAACGTGAACCCCGGTTGTCCACTCCTCCAAGTCATTCGGCGGTGTCCCTAAGCTGCAAGACATCTACAAGGCGGTATAAAACCATAATCTAACATTCATTGCATACAAAGAGGGTAACGGCACAAACACATAATAATAACGTAAAACACATAGAATAATATCACACAAGCCGATTATTATCTTTTCTTTATGTCATTCCATTACTAATTCAACTTATGATTTGTGACACGAGCATCAAATGATCTCTCGCCTCTATCCCTGTATACCAACAAGGACTAGTTACACCGTCTACCTGACTGGTCTGGTCGCAGAGAACCTTCTAGCTCCCGTAAGAACAAAGCAGTGATGTCACTGCCCGATTATAATATACTTGGGCCAATATAACGGTATACATATATAGTCTTCCTAGTCTGGTTTTAATGTTATAACAGAATGTAAACACACACCACCATCACACAACAACTAATACGTGGAAGCTAGCAAAGTAAGTCCGTTGACTTACCGATCTCAAAAGCTTAACCCAAAATAAACCGCACTCCGCTCAACCCAAAGCTAGCTAAGTAAGGGGGCCTACTAGAGGGATTCCATGATTGCGGAAAGCACCAGGGACGAGGGTGGAAAGGCGCGACCGTGGAGGGTGAATGAGTATGGGCGGCAAGGTGCGACTGCGGATGGGCTATAGTGCAGGGGCGGGCGAACAACAGGTGGCGATTCTCGAAATTCCTTCGTGTTCTTTGATTGTTCTCACTTAGTTCCAACTTTAAAGGCTTGATTCCACCAACCTTCTACTTCTCATCTCAACCTTCTATGTAAGTCACACACATTAGCAAGATCAAGAAGAGTGAGGCTTGACCTAGCCCTTCGAAAGGAGGAAGTAAAGGAAGGAGGGAGAAAGAAGAACCACTTATTGCACTCCCTTACTCTCTAGATTTGTGCACAACAACAAGGACGAGCTCTTCACTTGCAGACTGGCACAAGAGCAACAGAAGAAGGAAGAGAGGGAATTTTGAGAAGAGAAAGAAGGGGAAGAGGGGGACAAAGTTGCACATCACTAGGAGCAACGAGGGGTCGAGGCAAAAGGAGAGGTCGGCGTAGGAACGAGGGGTTGGGGCAAAAGGTCGGAAGCAAAAGTTGTTTGCTTCGACCTCTCGCTTGCCGCACCCGTGGCGAGCCTTAGCCGCGACCGCGGCGACACAGGGAAGGCGCATCTGCGGCTTTCAAACCGTATGGGCGTGGCTAACTACAAAGACCACTCAAGATTCCAAGGTGTTAACACCAAAACACCTCTCAACCCCACTCTCGACTACCCCCGAAGGAACCCAAAGGTTGGATCCCGGAACCAAAAAGTCAGGATGTTACATCAATGTAAGACCCGATGTCTTAGGGACGTTGTCCCCATGGCAACCATGATGGCGCGGAAACTTCCCACGAGGTCACCCATTCAGAAATAGCTCCCGCACGAGCACGCTTAACTCTAGAGTTATTTTTCCTCACTCTACCACTGGAAAAGAAGAATTCTTGTTGACATGGGTAGCAACCCATCCTTATAACTTAACCAAAAATCCCCATTCATATGATGTGGGATGACAATTTTACGGGGTGTTATAATCTCCCCCTCTTAAACTCTTGACGTCCACGCCAAGCCGAAGGACCGTCCACCGAGCTGAGTGATCACCTTATAGGGCAAGCACACTCATAACTCAAGGTTAGCTCTGATACCATCTATAATACCAGGGGTCTTAAGGACGCTGTCCACAAACCAACCATCATGACGCGGAAACTTTCCAGGAGGTCACTCATCCTGAAATTGCTCCCGCAGGATCACACTTTACTCTAGAGTTATTTGTCCTCACTCTACCATTTGAAAAGAAGAATTCTTGTTGACATGGGTAGCAACCCATCCTTATGACTTAACCATAAATCTCCGTTCATATGATGCAGGGTGATAATTTTGCGGGGTGTTACATCATCAACCCTTTCCTTTTTTGTCACGTAGCCTCGTCTTTGCCGCCTGTTTGCATGCTGCAGACTTAAGCAGGACCAACGGATGAGCGGACCTCCTTCAGCATCCTCATTGGGAACAAACAACATTATGAGCAATCGAAACAGTACTCCCCTATGAACCCCGGCGATGGTAGTGTTCTTTCTCCTCCCTTGTGCTCATCTGACGACAACTACATCCTCCCTCCTCAACTTACCCTAGTTGATGGTGAAAATCTCTTAGCCAGATCGCAGTCGATAGTGACTGAAGTCGTTCCGTCATCGATCGACATCGCCGAGGTAAGCCTCCGTACCTTTCGTCGGGGGACACAAATTGGCGCTACTATTGCAATCGAGTATACTAACCGGTCTGTCATTTGTCCAGTACCGTAGTCGATCGGACATCTCTCGGCAGCTATAAGGACACCGAACTAAGCTTACACATCTTCCCTAAGTTTAGATCTTTAGCGGGTGATCGAGAGGGCTGTGAGTTTTGAGGTGAATCCCTTTTACATTGAAAGTTTGGCCCATAGGTAATAGATGTGGTAGTTAGATGTTTATGATGTTAGAGTGGCATAGAGGCCTCGAATGTTCGAGTGTGGATCTGCATATCATCAAGGGCGTAAAGGTTTCTAGTATAGATCTTAGGATGCTGAAAAAGGAGCTTATTTCAGTTTAGTTGTCCATGACAGTTGAACTTGGGACCATTGGGCATATTTAATAATAGGAGATTGTTGGTAGTGAGAATCGAAGTCATGACTTCCTGCACTCCTTTTTATTTTTATTTTCAAATTTTATTTGTGAACCGCTGTCTTTGAGGAAGTTTTTCAATACCTTACAGTGATCATCCACCGTTGAATTTTTGTTATGTTATAGGTGGATACATTTAGTTTGATGTATTAAAATTTGGGAAAGGTCCAACGGTCGGATTTAGAGTTAAAAGTATCCGAAGTAGGGTTGTAGTGCAGTTTGTAAGAATGGTGTGATTTTGGCTAAGTATGGAGAATTTTGTACCTTAGTGTCAACTTTAGATTTTTGTCTAGTATTAGTTATTGGTCCTTTACGGGATTTCTTTATCCTAGTGAGTAAAGTACATATCATAGGACATTGGGATATTTTATTTGGAATATTTGGATTTTTGTATGAGTATCTTAAGAGGGATCAAAGTAGGATCTTATAGAGTTTTTCATGAAAGTTAGAAGTTGAAAAGATCTTTCAACTTAGCTAGATCTTTCTTGTGAGTGTTAGATTATGGTTTTGGGTTTTATAGGAAATAATAGAAATATTCTAGGAATATTTCTAGGGTTTTGAGACTCGGGACGAAATAGTCTTTTTACCCTTATGAGGGTAATTTGGTAATTGCCGTTGAGACAACCTTAGAATCTTAGAAGTTGGAAATTTCTAAGAGGTTGGAATATGTTCTGATCAACTTTACTTTTATATCAGAAGGTTGAGTGCTTAATTGCGGATTGAGTTTTTGAGATATCGAGAACTGTAATCGATTAATGTAAGCCCTTTGGGCTTACTTAGCTAGCTTCTAGATGTTGGTATGAGTGATGATACTAGTAATTGATTATGTGTTTATCAGTACTTTATTACTTTATGTATAATCGACCCTTAATTTTCCCAAGAGTAACGGGCGGTGTCATTATGTTCAGTTGCCCGAGGGCAATTGGGAGGATCTTCGGGACTAGGCCTTACATGTTGAAGAACCGGTAGGTGATATAAATAAGATAAATAATACTCTAGAAGGGGGGTTGAATAGAGTATGGGAACTTTTCGCAAACCAAATCTCAAGGCCTTGAAACTACTTTCAAGGGCCTTGATGTCAATTTGTGCTTCTAGTAAAACTTTGATTTCAAGGGCTTCGAAACTCTATTTCAAGGGCCTTGACTGCTTGCTCCTGCAAAACAAAGTTAGTCACAGTAAAGTATATATGGTGCGGAATTGAAAAGATTGACACGAGGATATGTTTACGAAGTTTGACTCTAAATAGCCGACTCTCCGTCCCAGGGTATATCCGTAGGATCTAACTATCTATTATCAGCTTCAAAGAGTCATAGATACAAACTAGAAGAAATCCCCTTCTTCTGTCACTGTAGCCAATGCTACGATCTAGCTCCAACTCTTAACCTAGCTATAATAGCCTAGTTACTTCGCAGAGTAACACACTCTAGTATAACACTATTTAGATCTTCCAATGGAGCTCTAGTGTTTTCTCTCTCTAAGGGGATAAGGCTTTTGCGTGAAATGAGAGAAAGAAAAACAACGAAGAAGATGATTAGGTTGTTTGAGGATGCAAAGATGTTTTCCTGTGTAAGCTTGTGTATCTTCCTTCTTCGACCATCATCTTCATTTATATCTTCTATGAAAAGGTTTTCTAGCCGTTGTAGAGATGACCGTTTGAAGATCAATCTTCTTTTCCATGAAGATCGTAAGGTAGACGTTGAAAGTCTTCAGCCCCTACAAACACGTTGAGTCTTTTACTCCTTGATCTTCTCGTCTTCTGTTGGATAAGAGAGAGAAGATATTTTTGCCGTTTTGTTGTTTAGAAAATCTTCTAGAAAAGATTCTCTATTCTTCGGTTGAGATTTTCCTTCGATTGACAAAATCTTTGGTTGATGAGATCTTCTTGTTACAGAATCTTCAAAGAAGATCTTCAATTTATTTTGAATCCTTTGTTCCGTGCACCTTTGAATTCAAGGCCCTTGATTTCGTCCTTTTGAACTTGTTATCTTCCTTTGTTCTTGAATCCAACTTCAAGGCCCTTGATACTTAGATATAAAACCTGCACTGAATTCAAATCAACCAAATATCTAGAAATATAATCAAGTACATTGTTAGTATATTCAACTGCTATATTTGTGTGAAGTCTTCCATCATTAACACTTGTAAACCATTTTAATCAAGGTCGAGTTTTTAATCTCCCCCTTGATGGAAGACAACACACATTTTCGTACCTGCATTTGTTAGTTTAGAAATGCATATAAAAATCTCAAAACTAAAAATGCAGAATGCAGTATATTAAAATATCGGATCATATTTCTCCCCTTTGTCTTTCAACAAGGGAGGAAAAGCAGTCAAACCAGGAAGTCTTAAAATACGATTACAGACCCAAAAACAAATGTATTTTCAACCCATAGAGAAAAACTAGTCAGCTTTAAAACTCCTCATAAAACATCCTCTTTCCTTTGGATGAAGTTTTCTTATAACGCCAATCATCCATTTCAGTTGCCAAACGTCTTCTCTTTTCTTCAGCTATTCTCTGCTTAACTACTTCATACTCAACTTTGGGGAAGAACATTGGCTCTTCATGAGTTGGGTACATAATTGATTTATTCCGGACACGCCTTTTACAATTCATCAGCATATTCTCAACCTACTCTTGAGTATGTTGAGCTACATCTTCAGGTATGGGAAAAATACTTCCCATTGTAGTTAGTGTAAAAGCATTCATCAAATACATCTCATTGACTTTAGCATTGATGGTAGCCAGCAACTCGAAATTTGTATTCATTCTCCTCTTGGCGTCAAACTGAAAATCAGACAATTCACGATTGAGACGAGCTATTTCTTTTTCACAACCCTCTAACCTGATTTCTGGAGTAGGAGAAGGTTTAACTTCTACATTTGGATTTTGAGTAACTCCTTTTCCGTTTAAAGTCCATGTTCCTGCAAGAGTTTTCTCAATTCCCAGACGTTCTAAGCAATTCTCATCAATTTTGCTGTTAATAGACTATCTTTCCTCAGAGGATGTATCAATTCTGTAATAATCAAAGACCTTAGGTAGCAAATTTCCATAGGGCAAGGGAATAGATCTCTTAGAGTTGACTGAATGCAGCATATGGTTGAGAATCAAATTAGGCACATCTATAGCCACATCAGTCATAAGCAAATTAATTAATTTCAGAGATTGATCAGTCAACAACTCTCTTGAGTTTGCACGAGGAACTACACATCGAACCAGTATGGTGAACACTATTTTAGCCTCTAAAGTCAGAGAAGTATGAGTGAGTTGACGTGAGTTTGAGTTTGGAACCAGAAAATTCTACTTAGCAATACGAAAACTCTCTGATCTTGAAGGATAGTTGAATACGACATATATGGGAATTCCTAAAATTTTACTTAGAATATAAGAAGTGAGTGAAATTGGAGTACCTTTGACCGAAGATTGAAGAGTTATACACCCTTTGTCCCTTTTTGTGGTGAGATTAACATAGAATAGTCTCGTGAGCTGTGGAAAAGCACAATCTACAGGGTTTAAAACCTTCCAGATAATCGAACTCTTCAGCTTGCCTATGCAGGGTATCTTGAGGGTATCGAGAAATTCAGTATCCACCAAATCACACATATAGAGCGTTCGATTGTGAAAACCATCAAGCCAAGATCCAAAAGCTTGAAAATTAATGAACCATGATGAGGAAAGACCACTAATCTAAAATGTATCCAGATCTTCAGAAGGTTTTTCTTCTTTAGCGATTGAAGAATTCTGAAAAACTTTCTTTTTGGAAGATGGAGGAGCAGATCTCTTGCTTCTGGGTGTCATGAGGAAAGTTTGAGAGAGAAATCAAAGAATTTTGAAATAGAGTTTCTTGTGAAAGGATAAAAAGATGAGAAGGTAGGTCCTTTTTATCAGGGATATGACAAAATCTTTGAGCAAATCAGACTTTTAAAACCAAAATCAAAATTGTTTCAAATAAAAGATTTAAAAATATTTTAAGAATTAAAATATCTAAAAGATATTAACTCTTAAAGGATCCATAAAGTCAATTTACCCTTTAACTATGTTTCAAGGCCCCTTGAATTTTATTTCAAGGCCCTTGAAAACATAATTTGGGATGCATGCGTAGGAACAATTAAAAGTCGTTTACTCCCCCTACGTTAATACTTCCTTGTTCAACATACCAAGCTCCAATCTAATAAAATTAAATTGTTCCTCAGGAAGGGGCTTGGTAAAGATATCTGCAAGCTGTAAGTTAGTTGAGATAAAAGAAATCGAAACATCACCTTTCTCAACATGATCACGTATAAAGTGATGCCTTACATCAATATGCTTAGTCCTTGAATGCTGCACAGGAGTTTTGATTATAGAAATAGCACTAGTATTATCACATTTTATAGGAATACCTCTCAAGTCAAAGCCAAGGTTACAAAGTTGTTGAGCAATCCAAAGAATTTGAGCACAACAAGCTCCTACAACTATGTATTCAGCTTCAGCTGTGGATAGGGCAACAGAATTTTGAGTGCCAACTGATTAGGGATGACCCTAAGAATTGACAACATCCAAAAGTACTTTTTCTATCGACCTAATAACCTGCAAAGTTTGCATCTGAATAGCCAACAAGATGAAACAAGCTTTGACATGGGTACCATAACCCTAGATCCTTAGTGCCATTGAGATACCGAAAAATTCTTTTCACAACTATCAAGTGTGACTCTTTAGGATCAGCTTGAAATCTCGATACTCCTTTTGTACTACACTTTGCCGTTTTTGTCATGATCTAGCAAAAGTGTTGAACGCATAGGAGTCTTTGCAACCTTAGATTGATCCATTTTGTACTTTTTAAGCAAGTCTTTAGTATACTTGCTTTGATTGAGGAAAATTCCTTTGTTTGCTTGTGTAACTTGAAGTCCAAGAAAGAAATTTAACTCTCCCATTAAGCTCATCTCAAATTCGCACATAATATCTGAAAATTCCTTGCAAAGGGAATCATTAGTAGCACCGAATAATATACATCAACATAGATTTGTACTACTAAAATGTCGTTGCCTCTAGTTTTGATAAACAATGTTTTATCAATCAAACCTCTTTAAAATTGTTTTCAATAAGATATTTAGACAATCTTTCATACCAAGCTCGAGGAGCTTGCTTAAGACAGTAAAGAGCTTTGTCTAATTTAAAAACATGATCCGGGAATTCATAATTTTCAAAACTAGGAGGTTGAGCAACGTAGACTTCTTCTTCTAAGAAGCCGTTTAGAAAAGCACATTTTACATCCATTTGAAAAAGTTTTATGCTCATGAAAGATGCAAATGCAAGTAGCATGCGTATGGCTTCTAAGCGGGCAACAGGAGCAAAAGTCTCCTCATAATCAATTCCTTCTTCTTGGTTATAGCCTTGTGCTACAAGTCGTGCTTTGTTTCGTATGACTTTACCACTTTCATCCAATTTGTTTCGAAAGACCCATTTCATTCCAATAATTGATTGATGCTTTGGTCTTGAAGTAAGAGTCCATACCTTGCTCCTCTCAAATTTATTTAATTCATTTTGCATGGAAATGATCTAGTCTGGTTCTTGAAGAGCTTGAATGTAGTTCTTTGGCTCGACAAGTGATACAAAAGCGGAGAAGGCACAAAGATTGTTCACTTTAGATCTAGTTTGAACTCCAACATTTGGATCTGAGATCACATTCTCTTGTGGATGATACGAGGAGTGTTGAAATTTTCTTCTTTTGACAGATGAAGTAGATCCAGAAGGTTGAGCTGTATATGTTTGACTAGATTCAGGTACCGTTTGTGTATTACTTGCTGTTCCAATCTCAAGGCCTTGAAGTTGGGTTTCAAGCCCTTGAAGTGGAGTTTTGTTGTCACAGTTTCCAGTTTCAAGGTCTTGAAGGTGTGTTTCAAGGTCTTGAGGGTTTTCTTTAGTATCTTGAATCTTTTCCTGCATATTCTTGTCTTGACCTTTAGGATCTTTCTCTTCATCCGAAATGTGATCTTCTCTTTGATTCAGATTTAAATTTACAAAACTCTCACTCAAAGTACCATCATTGCTTTCATCAAAAATAATATGAATGCTTTCCTCAACAACTTTGGTACGTTTGTTATATACTCGATAGGCTTTGCTATTTGAAGCATATCCTATGAATATAGCTTCATCACTACTTGCATCAAATTTCCCAAGATTGTCCTTCCCATTGTTGTGAACAAAACAAGTACATCCAAATGGTTTGAACTATGAAATATTTGGCTTTCTTCCTTTAAAGAGTTCATAAGGAGTCTTTTTCAAAATAGGGCGAATTAAACATCTATTTAAAATATAATTTGCAATGTTTACCGCTTCAGTCCAAAAACTTTTTGGCAAATTATTTTCTAAAAGCATTGTCCTAGACATATCCTCAAGAGTGCGGTTCTTACGTTCCACAACTCCATTTTGTTGAGGAGTTCTAGGAGCTGAAAAATTATGAGAAATACCATATTTTGCACAAAACAAATCAAACTTTAGTTGATCAAATTTTCTACCATGATCACTTCTTATAGAAACGATTGGTAGGTTTTTCAAACTTTGGAACTCATTACACAATTTTGAAAACTCAAATAAAGCTTCAGATTTTTCTCGTAGAAAAGATATCCATGTAAAACGAGAGAAATCATCCACTATAACAAGGATGTATTATTTTCCTCCGGGAGATTTGACACACATAGGTCCACAAAGATCCATATGTAAAAGTACAATAGGTCGAGAAGAACTTACAGTTTTCTTAGGTTTGACTGAACCTCTTGTTTGTTTACCTTGTGTACACGCCTTACATAGGTCATTAACCTTGAAGTTTAGGTTTGGCAAACCACGTACCAAATCTTTTGTAAGTGGCTTATGCATGTTATGCATGCTTACGTGGCCAAGTCTTCTATGCCAAAGCCTTGGATCATCAGTCAAGGCCTTTAGACATTTTAGCTTAGTTCCTGCAACTTGGTTAGTACTCAAAGAATAAACATTATTACATCTAGGAGCAGTAAGCAACACTTCTCCCGTCTTTATGTCTTGAACTTCACATTTTTCAGAATCAAACATGACTGTATTGCCTTTATCGGAAAGTTGAGAAATACTTAGCAGATTATATTTCAAGTCATCAACTAAATAAACATCATCAATAAAGTTGGATGAATTATAGCAAATTTTACCAATGCCAATTATGTCACACTTTCCTTTATCACCAAGAGTAATAGTTCCAGATGATTGCTTCTTTAAATCTGAGAATAAAGAACTCTTTCCACTCATGTGTCTTGAGCAACCACTATCTAATATCCATTTGTGCTCCTTTACCTTGGTGATATCCTGCAAAACAGCAAACATCAACCTTTCCGGATAGACCAAATGGCATATTTTGGTTCATACTCAGGTTTGATCATATTTGGTGGTCTAGTACCTTTAGGAACCCAGATTTGTTTGACTTGTTTCCTTAAAGATAAAGGATAGGTGTTTCTGATGATATAAGGATCATTTTTTCTATAAGAAAATGTAGATTTAACATGACCCTTTTTACAACAATAGAAGCAGGTAGACATATGAATGCTTCCTTTGGCCATAACAAAAGTGGTGGTAGGTTTTCTAGGAAAGCTCATATTATACCCTATACCATTTTTGTTAAGGGAAGATTGTTGTTCACCCATCATTCTTTCCAGATTAGCTTTTGAACGAGTAAACTTAACGAGTGATGCCTTCTGGTCTTGATACGTTAAAGTCAGATCAACTTTCTCTCTCTCTCTAAATCGATATAGTTTCGATATAGAGAAGAGAGGTTGTCCTTGAGAATCAGGTTTTCTGATTCAAAGGCCTTGATATTGTCATCAAGATCTTCCTTTTCCGTGTTAAAATTTTCAATCTCCAAAGACATTTTACTCAATTGTTTATCTTGTTTATGAAGTTTTTCTTTTAAAGAATTTATACTCAATTGATTCAAAGGCCTTGACATTTTACTCGATTGTTTATCTTGTTCGTACTTACCATATTGTCGATGTACAGATTTGAGTCATCCTCATGATCGGCCATAAGACACAAGTTTGCTTGTTTTTTTCATCTTCTGATTCATTTGTTGATTCTGAATCACTTCATGAAGCAACCATAGCTTTCTTCTTTCGATCATTCTTCTTGAAGTTGGTCCTCTTCTTTTATGGACAATCTTTCACCAAATGATTTGTTTCACCACATTCAAAACAAGTCAGTACTTTCGTTTTCTTATTAGAGTTAGAAAACTTACCTCGGGGTTTTGATGCTCGTGGAAATTCTCGGTTTGCAGATTGTTTCTTTAACTTGAGAATTCTTGTGAGACCTTTGGAGATCATGGCGAGAACATCTTCTTCATTATCATCATCACTATCTTCTTCATTAGATGGTAACTCATCTCTTCTGGATTTTAATGCCAAATTCTTGGAGTTGGATGGGAGTTCTCCATCTTCTTCACCAAGAACCATTTCATGTGTGACGAGTTTTCTAAGTAGATCATCAAGAGGAAGAGTAGTGAGATTTTGAGCCTCTTCAATAGCAGTCATCTTTGGTCCCCACTTGGCTTTAGGTAAGCTTCGTAGAACCTTTCTCACTTTTTCTTCATTTGTGAAGGTCTTTCCAAGTGAGTCCAGATTGTTCACGATCTCAGTGAATCTAGTGAACATTTCTTTGACTGGTTCATTTGGATTCATCTTGAACAGCTCGTATTGTCTGAGAAAGATGCTAATCATTGTTTCCCTGACTTGACTTGTTCCTTCGTAAGTGACAACAAGCTTGTCCCATATTTCTTTAGCACTTTTGCATGATGAGATGCAGATGAATTCATTAGCATCTAATCCACAGTAAAGTAGATTTATTGCCTTGTGATTCTTTAACACACTGCCCAAGTCAGCATGTGTGAAGTCTGATTCCTTCTTTGGGACTTGGACGCCTTCAACCATTGTCATTGGAACTTTAGGTCCATTTTGAATAATGCTCCAAAGCTCCATATCCTGGTCAATAATGAACATACGCATGAGTGCTCTCCAATGAGCAAAGTTGTAGCCACAGAAGAGTGGTGGTCGGGATGAGGATCTTCCTTGAGCAAATCCACCATCATCTACAAGATTCATGATTAGTCTCACTGATGGTTAAATCAATAAACGTGAGTCTAGCTCTGATACCAATTGAAGAACCGGTAGGTGATATAAATAAGATAAATAATAATCTAGAAGGGGGGTTGAATAGAGTATGGGAACTTTTCGCAAACCAAATCTCAAGGCCTTGAAACTACTTTCAAGGGCCTTGATGTCAATCTGTGCTTCTAGTTAAACTTTGATTTCAAGGGCTTTGAAACTCTATTCAAGGGCCTTGACTTCTTGCTCCTGCAAAACAAAGTTAGTCACAGTAAAGTATATATGGTGCAGAATTGAAAAGATTGACACGAGGATATGTTTATGAAGTTCGGCTCTAAATAGCCTACTCTCCGTCCCAGGGTATATCCGTAGGATCTAACTATCTATTATCAGCTTCAAAGAGTCCTAGATACGAACTAGAAGAAATCCCCTTCTTCTCTCACTGTAGCCAATGCTACGATCTAGCTCCAACTCTTAACCTAGCTATAATAGCCTAGTTACTTCGCAGAGTAACACACTCTAGTATAACACTATTTAGATCTTCCAATGGAGCTCTAATGTTTTCTCTCTCTAAGGGGATAAGGCTTTTGCGTGAAATGAGAGAAAGAAAAACAACGAATGAAGATGATTAGGTTGCTTGAGGATGCAAAGATGTTTTCCTGTGTAAGCTTGTGTATCTTCCTTCTTCGACCATCATCTTCATTTATATCTTCTATGGAAAGGTCTTCTAGCCGTTGTAGAGATGACCGTTTGAAGATCAATCTTCTTTTCCATGAAGATCGTAAGGTAGACGTTGAAAGTCTTCAGCCCCTACGAACACGTTGAGTCTTTCACTTCTTGATCTTCTCGTCTTCTGTTGGATAAGAGAGAGAAGATATTTTTTCCGTTTTGTTGTTTAGAAAATATTCTAGAAAAGATTCTCTATTCTTCGGTTGAGATCTTCCTTCGGTTGACAAAATTTTTGGTTGATGAGATCTTCTTGTTACAGAATCTTCAGAGAAGATCTTCAATTTATTTTGAATCCTTTGTTCCGTGCACCTTTGAATTTAAGGCCCTTGATTTCTTCCTTTTGAACTTGTTATCTTCCTTTGTTCTTGAATCAAACTTCAAGGCCCTTGATACTTAGATATAAAACCTGCACTGAGTTCAAACCAACCAAATATTTAGAATTATAATCAAGTACATTGTTAGTATATCCAACTGCTATATATGTGTGAAGTCTTCCATCATCAACACCTGTAAACCATTTTAATCAAGGTGGAGTTTTCACATTTTTTTTGGGGAAGATACCAAACCACTTCATTTGGTATACGGGGAGGTATGCCGAACCTCGCCAGCTGGATAAGAAACGGACGCGAGAGTCTTAGATTTCTCATGCCACAACCTTAAATTGTTTTGAAGTGAATCACCTAATAATAAGATAATAACCGTTTTTGTGTGCAAGCATGTTGAGTGTTAAACTCTTATTCTCTTTGTGATTGTGCTATTGTTATTCTACTAATATTTGGGTAGTTAGCTAAAGGTTTATCCGTGTTGTTAGATTATTTGTAGGTATAGACATTAGTAGAGAGATCCGGAGCGGATGGTCATCCAGGTCACGTACTTATTAGATGGGGACGGGGGAGTCCTCTTTTTTCATACACGACATTATTTTATGTGTGTATTGCAAGGCTGTTATATCTAGTACATTCATTCAAATATAATTTAATTTTTTTCAAAATATTTATTTACATTTGTGCCTTGTTGTAAGATCCGAAGTAAAGTTGTTGTTAAGCCAAGCTCGGAACCCATTGTGAGGTCCTAACCAGTAGCTCCCCAAGTTTTGAGGATTTGAGGTGTTACGTCTAGTACGGATCAGGATTTGTGGTAGCTGGACTTAGCTTGTTACAGGTAAGTCCTTGAGACTTACTTAATTGCTTTCAGATATTGGATGAGTAGATGAGGGGTGCTTAGTATATGTGTTATAGTATGTTATTGGTTATTATAATCGACTTGTAATTGGCCCATGAGTAGCGGGTGGTGACAATCTGCTCAGCTCTCTTGAGGGAGTATGGGAATTTCTCCATGACTAGGCCAGACATCGTATATGGGAAGGGTACTAATCCACTCCATATAGTATACGAGGTGTGTTGATCCACTCTAGGTAGATAAATGGACAGAGGCGAGACTCGTAGACTTCTCGTGCCACAAGTGTAATTGGATAATGAGTGTATGACGTTAAGAAATTCCGTGACTCCCTCAGCTCTCTTGAGGTAGTCTGGGAATTTCTCCGGGACTAGGCCAGACATGGTATATGGGGAGGGTACTGATCCACTCCATATAGTATACGGAGAGGTGCGTTGATCCACTCTAGTTGGATAAAGGGACGGAGGCGAGAGTCGTAGACTTCTCGTGCCACAAGTGTAATTGGATAATGAGTGTATGACGTTAAGAAAGATGATAAAACAGATTATGTGATAGCATGCTCGGTGTTTAAGTAACTACTTTATGTGTGTTTGTGATTATGTATTCTTCTTATATATGAATGGTTAGCTAACGGTTTGTCCGTGTTGTTAGATGTCTTGCAAATAGGGTATATGTCGAGTGATTTGGATGGTGTGGTCAACTAAGGTTCCCGTACGGTGTGGGACGGGTGGTGATTTATTTATTTTCCTTGATAATGACGTTACTAGTGTAGTATGAATATTATTGTTATACTAGGTTGAGAGTATGGTGTTGTTTTGGCATTGCATCTATTTATTTCAGTTTTGGTATTTTAACGTTTGTGCATTCTTGTAAGGTCCGGTAATGGTGTTGTTGAGCTAGGGTCAGGATCCACTGTGAGGTCCTAACCCGTAGCACCCCGAGTCTGAGATTTGGGGTGTTACAATCTTGTTACTTGCTTGCTTATTATCTCCATACGCAAAACATTGATCCTTTTGATCACCCGTTTTAGTTTGCTTCTTACACACTGGAACCTTTCTATTGAATCTTGAGACTTGTCAAGATATACATATGTCGATCTCGACCTCGTTCCTTTATCATGTACTAACTTTGACAAGATCGTATACTTGCGGCAATATGAGAGTCTTTGAGTAGCCTAATCTACACATCACATCAGTTGTGCATGGAAATTGTTCGATGAAATGCTTCAATGAAAAACAAGTTAATTTTTTTTATTCTAAAAGTTCGTTTTTTGTGATATATGCTCATATTTTTATTAATATAAAAACATATTATCCCCTTTGCATATGATTATATCAATAACACTCGATATGTTTGTATATCTTGTAATCTTTTTCAAATCACTCACCACAAGAATCGATCTCTCCGGAATACTTAATATGATCGCAAAGGAAACCGTTATCACCAATACTCTGAACATAAATTGTCTCCATCTTCACTTTAATATCTTTGCATTTCACTTCTTTCTCATATTTTTACTTCTTTTGTAATAGAATTTAGAGCCTCTTTGGTTTTAACTCCGGAAACGGAATGGAAAGGAATCTACTTCATATGTATACCCTTATTCATGAAATATTTTGGAATCATTCCTTATAGTTTGAACCAATTGGAGTATAATTTGATTTTTTTTCATAACCTATGGGGAAACAAACTGGGGAAAACAATTGCATTTTGCATTAAACCACAAGGAATGATTCTAAAAAAAATTATGAACAAGGTACACATGTGGACTATATTTATTTCCATTCCGTATCCGTCTACGGAGTTACAACCAAACGGGGGCTTAAGTTATTTACTTTATGATTGTTCCCATTAATCGTGAGATTTAGAGTTGCGCATGAGAATTTTTCAATTAAATTTCCAACGAACTACAAGTTCATTTTCTTATTCTAAAAGTTCTCTTTTTGGTAATAGATGTTCATGTTTTCATTTTTTTTAAAACGGAAAGCGGTTAAGAAAGATTATAG
Organism: Fagopyrum homotropicum; assembly: GCA_033239125.1. Taxonomy (NCBI): domain Eukaryota; kingdom Viridiplantae; phylum Streptophyta; class Magnoliopsida; order Caryophyllales; family Polygonaceae; genus Fagopyrum; species Fagopyrum homotropicum. The sequence goes on from BSWB01000008.1 coordinate 75,819,288, forward strand.
TCAATCCTAAAGCATCCTTGCATATGAGAACACGAAGTTCGGGATCGTCTGAAAAGGGTGTATCGGGGTTCGAAATTCACAAATGGGTCAATCGGTCAGCAACACAGTTGATTTCTCTGAACACATGCTTGACCTGAACTTCTTCAAAGAAACGAAGATCTATTCCTGAGTCGGATATAGATATGGGTAGCAAACCTAAACCGCCGGTTTAGGTTTGCGAACCGCCGGTCATTGTATATTTAACACTAGGTCTCACATTTTTTACGTTTTGGTATTCAAATTCACACAAATGAATTGCATGTTCATAAAAAAATAAACTACAATTTAACAAAAGTTGAACTTCGTGCCTAAAAAATGAACTACAATAAACTTTCCCTTGAATCATAGTAGCAGCTAACAGTGTGCCTAAAATGTGTCATCCAAAATTTATTTTAATCATGATCGTTAATGTGTTTTAATTAGGTAAATGTACTCCACTTCTCTTTTACCATTCAACTCTAGGTTTTCACTTACCGACTCTCTCTCTCACCTCTCTCCTCTAGTTGGTTTCAATACACACCGTAAAGGAGAGCGTCAAATCCCTACCTCCATCTTCTCCTTTCTTTTTCTCCTTCTGCCGTTCCACGTTCCAGATGTCACATTCCAGATCTAAAAAATCACAGCAGATCTACGTCCATTTTCTCCTATCGCGCCTTTCTCGAGCCTTTTGTAAATGGAGTGGGATTGTGGGATTGTGGGAACTTGTATTGGACGATCTACCACCGCTCAGTAGGATACGCTATCGTTGTCCTTGGTATCGTCAATGTCTTTGAAGGCTTCAACATCTTGCAACCCATAAGCCTAGCCACCGGAGTTAGAGATCTAGATCTGGATCTGGATGTAGATCTAGATTTGTGTCCTAGTATCCTCTGCGCAAGAGCATCGAGCATACCAGAATTTTATCTCCTTTGTGCCTATTCCGAGTATTTTTTTGATGTTAAGTTCTTTGTTATGCTCTTTTGGACAAGTGTTTGATGTAAGGCCTTAGAGACCTCCGGATCAGTTTCACTGATAAGTGGTAATAATAGGGCGTTTTTGGAAAAAAATTATCACTAAGTTTTTACCATTTTGCCAATGGTAGTTAGTCTTAGTGAAGCTACTGTTGACTCTGTCCCATTTGATAGATCTCATTAGTAGTGTTTACTAGTTCTTAAAAAACATTCGGGCTTGGACTTGGCACTCTTTAGTGACCCAGTCAGAACTTTGGATAACACATATTTCTCATTACTACTCATGCCATTTTATATCCTGTTTTTCTTTCAGTTGCAAACTAGTAGTAGTGAACCATTTTATGAATTATGGTCATCGAATTCTCTAACCTAAGGTTTTTTATGTGTAGATCTTCAGTGACTAGAAACCATATACCTAGTCAAGACATTTTCAGGGTGTGGAAAGTAGATTTACAGTACCAAGGGGTAGTTTACACTTTTGTTGAAGTGCTCGCGTTTTAAACTCAATGTATGAGTATAACTTGATGAAGTTTACATTTCCAGATGTGTACTCAATGTATGAGTATAACTTGATTGTCTTATGATTTTGTTGTTTAAGTGTAGGCAATTTTCCGGTATGTAATTTTCGATATTTAATTATAAAAAATAAAAAAAAGGACAAAAAGAAAACAAAAACAACTTTTGTATGAGTTTCTGATATGAATTTCTAGTTAGATGCACATACTAGAAAATTATAAATAATAAAATAGACCAAAAAAAGCAAAAAAAAAATTTTAGTATGAACTTCTAGTATTAACTTTTGGTATGAAAAAATTCTAGTATGGAAAAATTTTGGTATGGAAAAATTTTGGTATAAACATATGTTATGAAAAATTTTTGTTATGAAAAATAAAAAAGAAAATATTAAAGAAAATAAAAAGGCAAAAAAATAATATAAAATAATATAAAACAACAATTTCACAAATTAAAATTTCAAACTTACACTTATATAACAAATAACAAATATCAATTATTTTATTTTTTTAAAATAGAAGGGTTAATAATTTTTACCTACTATTAAATGAAAGTGGTAAAAAATTATGTTGGATATTTACTAAACACAAAACTAAAAAATGCCTATTAGACTAAATTCTTTCTGAAATTTTTTTTTCAGGGACGCTTCCACGTTTAACACCTCCGGCCACATTTTTTTTTTGCCATTTTCATTGTTCGCTTCAAACGGTGTGTGCAAGCTTTAAATTTATAACCCTAGACGTAAGCTTAAAACAAGGATGCGAACCCGTAGTGTACGGGTCAATCGTAGTAAAAAGCAAGGAATTCCAGGGGTCGATCACAGGGACTTAGTGAAACAAAGTCCAATTAGGGTATGCTTTAGCAATTACTAACCACAAAGCAATTAAAACAATCAAAGATGATAAAAGTCAATAAAGGAAATATGCAATTCTAGGGATTAAAGTATCTAGTTGTGGTTCCAACTCAAGATCTAAAGATAAGCGGACAAAGCTGAGGTTTTTGCATAGGGAAGGTGTTACTAAAGTGGAATAGATCACCGGGTAAGTCTCACTACTCACTAATCCTAAACCATAACTCTTATTACCGGGTAAGTTACCTAACTTGACCGGAACGTCCTCCAGAATTCCCACGGGATGGGTGATGGAGCGATCCGCCATGTATAGTCGAATCTTGACCGGCTTGGGCTCTCCAAGTCCGATCTTCACACATAGCTCCAGCGGAATGATGCTCACGCTGGCTCCTAGATCACATAGGGCTTCACAAGTGACATCCCCAACTTGAATGGGAATGCAAAATGAGCCGGGATCTCTCAATTTAGGTGGCATCTTCTCCTTCATGATTTGAATAAGCTCCGAGGATTTAGATGTCATCCTAACTTCACCAAAATCTTCCAGTTTCCTCTTCCTTGATAGGATCTCCTTCAAGAACTTCTCATAGGCGGACATCCCTAGAATAGCATCAAAGAAAGGAATGTTAATGTGCAGTTTATTCATCAAGTCAAGGAACTTACCAAAGTGCTTATCTAGATGTGCTCTGCCCCTTGACTGGGGGAATGGAAGTGGTGGTTTGTATGCAGGAGGTGGAACATAAACTTCAGTTTTCCCCTCCACTTTCTGTGGCTCCACCTCGGTTGGCATCTCGGCCGAAGTGTTCTTCGACTGCACCTGGACCAAGGTGGTCTTCGTCGGTATTGGCACCGACCGAGGCATTGGATCTGCAGTTTTCAGTCCACTCCTCGTAGTTATGGCTATGATCTGGCCCTTAGGGTTGCTTTCCATCCTTGCTAGAAGCTTCCCTGGATCTCTTGGCGCTTCATTCGCCCTACTTGCAAGTTGTTGTTCAAAGACTTTTTGGGCCTTCGAAAATGAAGTCATAGAAGTCTCCATAGCACTAAGCTTGATCAAGATAGCCTCCAGCACTGCGTCTTTCTTTTCCGGCTGAGTCAAACTTGATCCTTGCCCCTGGCTCTTTAATGGAGTAGAAGAAGAAGAAGGGGAAGAGAGGAAAGGATTAAAGGAATCGTTAAAATTGGAGTTAGAATGATTGTTACCAGAATTTTGGTTGTTCACCCTCCAATTGTTGCTATTGGATCCTCTATTGTTGTTGTAATTGTTGTTCCGGGAACCGTTGTTGTTGTTACGGTATCCATTGTTGTTGTTTCTCTGTCCTTGATCTTCCTTCTTGGTTTGAGCAACCAAGAGTTCCTTTAATTGCTTCACGTCGTTCTTCAAGGACGTGAGTTGATTGTTGTTGGGCTGAGTTTCTTGGAAGTTAACTCTTTTAACTTCACCTTCAGCTCCTTGATGGGTGTACTTCTCCATATGCAAAGCTTTCTTCTCGATGAAGTCCCAAGCTTCGTCAATCGCCATGTCCATAAAGGTACCAGTGGAGAGTAGTTGGAGGTTGAACTGGGTGCTTCCGTCCAGCCCCTTGAAGTATATCTCCAATAACTCTATCTTTGGAATCCCATAATGTGGGCAATCCAAAAGAATGTCCTTGAACCTCTCCCATGACTTGGACAAGCTCTCCTTGTCCTTCATAATGAAAGCATTGATCTTCCCTCTCATTTCAGCGGTCTTTGAGGGGGGAAAGAATTTGGTCAAGAATTCCGTAGTCATCTCCTCCCATGTGCTGATTTTTCCTGGAGGAAGAGATTGATACCAAGTAAGAGCTCTATCTTTTAAAGAAAAGTAAAAAGGTCTTAGCTTGTAGTTGTTATTTTCAATCCTTGAGGGTCTCAAGGTATCCATCAAGATCTCATAGTTTTGAAGATGTTGATGCGGTGATTCCTTCTCTAGCCCTCCGAACTGGCATTGGCGAATCATGGATAGAACTTGCGGTCGAAGTTCGTAGTCATGGTCCGCTGGATCTCCTAGGTTAACTCCTGGACGCCTCAGTTGGTGATTGAAGTCCATCCTTTGACCTAGGGTTTGTGAGATTCCTGCAAGAAGAACACCTCGGACTGGCATCCGAGGTGGAAGTATCTCGGCCGGGACGTCAGGTACTGGAACCTGCCTCGGTCGAGGGTCAGCAACTGGATCCTGCATCGGTCGAGGATCTGGAACTGGATCTTCGCTCGGTCGAAGTAGATATTGGTCTCGTAAGGCTGTCATATCTGCTTCGATCGCCTCAGTCCTGGTGCGAGTTTCTTCTTTCTCTTGCCTTAGCTCTTCCTTGCTGAGGCGTAGCTGCTCTAGCGCCTCTTTCAACTCGGCCTCAAGATCGCGATTGTCTTGGTTGGCCATCTTCGCTTCTCGTAAGCGACGTTTGTATGTCGTTTCTGGTTCGGTGTAATAGATAGGATTTTCGAATTCTAATTAATGTTAATTAACTTAATCGTTGATAGTAATTGACATATAACTCGCGAAGATTTCGCAAGTGATGAGTATGAGTCCCACCGTTATGTTCCTCGCGTAATTTTGGACGTTTGGGGAAATTTTTACTTTTTCCCCCGGGTAATTATTTTTACCCTCCGGTGTTATTTGGAGCATTTGGGAGCTCCAATTAATAAAAATGCAGTTGAGAGAAATGATCAGGACATCGGATATGTCCTAGATATGAAATAACATGGAGAGGCAAAACGGCCAAAAGAGTCGCTATTTCGTTTCTTAACGGCTAAGAAAGACGGCTTAGGAATACACGTTTTCCGAGGCAGTTGTGGAATAATTATCCCTACAATATTCCAGATTTAATGTTCCAATCTCGAGAAGTTTGGAGAAAGAGGTTCGACCCGCCTTTGGATCGGTTAAAGGATAATTATCGACTTTACTAAAGGATAATTATCGTCTTCACTATAAATAGCGGAAAATCCTTTATTAATTCATTTCCTTTCACGTTTCCTCGTAAAAGCTCTGATTTCTCTCAACCTTCAAACTCAGATCTACTCTCCGTTTCTAATCCGATTTCAATTCCGTTTGAGTTTCTGGATTCCTCTCTTCATTCTCTTCATAACGGTACCGAGTTTCTGCATTTCCGAGTATATGGAGGTCTGGTCGAGCATATATGTCACCAGGGCGGTTCCGTCGCTCAGATTCCGGTGATTTTGATGTTGTCCATGCGTAGCCTGTGTCGCTGTGATTCCGAATCTTCTTTCAGATCGTCAATCGGGTTAGTAACGAATAAGTTATGAATTTATTCGTTTTCCGTACTGCGATTTGACATAAATTGACTTTAGGCTTGTCAAAATGGATAATTAGAAATTCCATTATGGTCGTTATATTATTCTGGTGATTATGGATAGTTTGTTTGATGAAATCTGATGACAGGTGGGTTTAGAAATTGCCTGCGGGCAAAACGTTATTTTGGCGAAATCTAATTAATTAATTAAAGGTTAATTAATTAGATTAGGATTAAAATTGAGATTGAGGAATGTTGATTAGATATTACCTTGAGATTTGAGGAATTGTGAGTTATGTTGAGATATTGAGGTTTAGTTGGTTGTGAGGCTCATAGATTGAGTATGATCCTTATGGATCCCTTTGGGTCTAGGTGTGACCCCTTTGATGAATAGAGGTTGATATATCTCTTTATGCCTTGTTTATAGGCCGTGTTGTCCCTCCAGTGTAGAGGTGATCGTGGTTGAGGTTGTACGAGGTTGAGGTAAGTCCGTAGGACTTACTTAGCTACCATCCCTATATTGGGTGTTTGCATGAGTGGTGTATGCTTTATATGTTTTCTATGATAGCATGAGTTGTCGTTTTTATCGACCTATGTTCTATTGACTGCCCCACTACGTGGTTGTGATAACCTTTCCCTTTCATCCCGCCGTGGAGTTTGGGAGGTTCTCTGATGTCGGGCCAGACTGGTTTACAAGAAGGGCGCAATCCACTCCCATAGGGTACACGGATTGTGTGACCGATACTCGTATAGCTGGACATTGTACTCAGAGGCGGGGATGTATCGGTCCGCGTGTCACATACTTTCATCTATCTATATATATATATATACGGTTTTTGAGTGAATGGTTATTATACAAAGATAATAAATGGGTAAATGTGTGATAGTATGCTGATGTGTTTATCTTTCATGATTGTGCTTGTGCTTATGCATTACCTCATATATGTATGGTTAGCTAACGGTTTCATACCGTGTTGTAGATGTTTACAGGTTAGGCGCTACTGGGTGATCTGGCAGGGTGACAGGCCGAGGACTCTCGTACATTAGGTGGTTGGTTGGGGTTGTTGTGTTTTCCCTCTGCGTGAGGATGATCTTTTGTACCTCCTGTGTGAGGATGTCGTTTTATATACTCGGCTATGTTGTTGTTTACTTTGGGTCGTACAATTTATATTGTTTTATGTATTTGTTTTATATCTGTCAGTGCCATGTTGTAAGGTCCAATGAACTTGTTGTCAGGCTAGGGTCAGGATCCATTGTGAGATCCTAGCCCAATGTGACATTCCGAGTCCCGCGGATTCGGGGTGTTACAGAGTTGGTATCAGAGCCCATGTTGACAACAATGACACTTGCTACCTGCAATGAGGTTTGATAGGTAAAATAAACAGAGCCCACATGGGATCTGACGTTTTCAAAGGTTTTGGTTTTAATTGTGGTTTTGGGATAGAATGTACGAGAAGTCGTCACCTCTGCCATGGATATATATATATATATATATATATATATATATATATATATATCTGTGTGTACTATGGATTATGTGGATGTATTATATATATATATATCGATACCTATGGCATATATATAGCCTTATAAGATTAGGTGCGTATATCCTACAGATGACTCATACTAGAGTAGTATCTGTAGTGGGATGAGGTAGGGGTACACCCCTTCTTCCTCCAGTGGTGATAAGTTAGGGACCAATTTCCGCTGTTGTTTCGCCTATGGCAAAGAACGAGTTTGAAGAGGCTGATCGTGTCTCCATGAGTAGATCCAAGTTTCAAGAATATATGTAACAAGTATATGAAGCGGTGATAGCGGGTAGATCCACACCAGATTTACCAACAATTGTAAGATCAACTGAAGCTTCTGGATCCGGAAAGAAGCAATGGACTGAATCAGTTACTAGAGAAGCAAAGATGATGAATGGGGAACCAAGTCCAATATCATGACAATCTAGTGATCCTTTGGCCATGAAGATGACTAGCAAGGAACTACAGTGTTTTAATTGCGTGGAAGTTGGGACACTTGGCGAGCTGTGTGCCCAAAGGCGCCCATCATATGCTTTACGTGTGGTAAAGCAGGGCATAGAGCGAAGTTTTGTCGACAGGGCAAGGCATTGCCTTTACAGGTTCCCTTCAAGAGTGAGATCATTCCAGGTGGACGACGAAGGTCGAGTTACCCTTCAGTTGCACAGGTTGCAAGGATGGGATGATTATGTTTCAGTTGTGGCTATCCAGATCATTAGCGTTCTGTGTGCCCTTTGGCACTGATAGTTTGTTTCACTTGTGGTGAGCTAGGTCATCTGACCCTTTCTGTCAGCACGGTGGTGTTTCTTCCTAGCAAGACCTTCCTCTTTCCAGTGCAGAAAGAGTGGAAGTGGCGGCTATAGTAATGACCTCAGTGATACCTGAGGAGCATGGATTTGACATTGAGTGATGATATATAGAGGAGCTACGAGTGTTAGCTGTTATAGGTACCATTCTCGTTAATGGTTTACCTGGTGGAGTTTCGCTTGTTGTGAGTGCTATGCACGTCATGTCTTTCGATGCATGCGTTAATGGTTGAATTTTGGTATATAGTAGAAGGTGGATTTTCCTTTACAGGATTACCTTTTTGGGTCTGAGATACCCGTGAGATGCGTGTTTGTTCCCTTATTTCAGGGACCCGTGTATGGTTGCAGACTTCTTTGTCAAGTCGTAGGTGCATGAGGAAGTCATTATGTGTATGGTTGGGATGAATAGATATCATGTGGTGTTGGCTTTTAATAGTAAGACTATTATAGTCTTTACTGAGTTGAGTTAAATAGAGGTCTTTTGAGGTTAAGACCTTTGAAGAGACGGGTTTGTCATCAGGATTGTACGAGGAGCGAGCTGATAACACAGGGATGTGACGCATTCTAGTGTTATACCATGAAGGAGCGAGATAGTCCAACATTGGAAGGTATTCCAACTGTTTATGAGTTTATAGATGTGTTATTGAACCGTCTAGTTGCCACCTCAGCGGAGTGTGGACATTGTTATCGAGTTGAAGTATGATACAAGATTGAATGGGAAAACCACACTATATGGTGCTTGTTGAGATATTGTACTGATAACTTGAAAGTTGACTAAAAAGGGTTTACCCTAGTGGGTTCCATGTTCCGTATTGACGACCTGATGAGTTAGCTTCAAGAAGCAATTGTGCTTTCAGGATTTCTTTATGCTCAAGATATCCCTAGTCATGGATGAGAGAGCAGCATGTGTATGAGATAGCATCCCATACCCGTTATGGACACTACGAGTTTGTAGTGATGTCATTTGGGTGACGAATGTTTTAGTAGTTTTGATGGAGTTGATGAACATTATCTTCATCGATTTCCTTGATTAGTTGGTGGTGGACTTCATTGATGACATGTCAGTATACTCTCATAGCAGAGAATAGTAGACCGATCGTCTGAGGACCGTTCTGCAGATTTTGAGAGATAGAGGGTTGTATTCTACGCTCTCTAAGTGTAAGTTGAGATGCTAGTGGTAGCCTTTTTAGGCCATGTTGTCTCCGCCAGTGGGATCATGGTTGACCTGACGAGAATTAAGTATGTTGTAACATGGGAGATACTGATGAACATTAAGGAATACGTAGTTTTCTCGGCTCAGGCGATTGCTACCAATGCTTTGAGGAAGGATTTTATATGATTACGTATTCATTTGCGAGTCTTTTGAGAAGACCGTACCGGTGTGATCTTCATGTCAGATTTCTATAGATCATAGGAATCTGAAGTATATTTTATGCAACAAGGGTTGAATATTTGACTTGAAGATTCCATATCATTCAGAGAAGTTGAACGTTGTCGTCGATAACTTGAATGGAAAGACGCTCCAAGAGAAGATGATTGTGAGACTGATAGTTCAGCTTCAACTTCAGAGAGATCTAGCTTGGCTAGAGTTGAACAATCAATTCCTTGATGAGGATACTCAGTTATACCTCAGAGGTTCTACCTGGTCTGTTGGATGAAGTCTAACAGAAGCAGGAGACTTGCCCGACCTTGACAAGTTTTAGAGAAAGGACTACTCGTACTGAGGCACCATAGTTCTCCATGGGAGTAGATGGACTGATGAAGAGTCATGACCGCTTTTGTGTACCTGCTGATGCAGATGGAGACAAAGAATATTACGGTATACCCATTGTACGCCTTATTCAGTACATTCAGGTACGAGTAAGATGTACCACGAGATGAGACGATTATGTTCTATGAAGCCGATATAACTAGATTTGTGATACAGTGTGTGACCTGTCAGCAGGTCCAGATAGAGTATTTCCGATCTAGAGATAAGCCCCACCCACTACCAGTGCAGTAGTAGAATTTGAGAGGACATCTCTATGGACTTTGTTATGGGATTGTGACCCAGTAGAAGATTGATGTTATCTGGATTGTTGGTAACAGATTAATGAAACCAACACGTTTCATTTCTATCAGAAGGACGTGGCTAGTGAATGAATTGGCTGAGGAGTACACTAGACAGATAGTGAGACTCCATGGTATACCGAGAACGATCATTTCTGATTGAGATGGATGTTTTTACTTTGAGATTTTGGATAGTCTATTCAGACTGCTTTGGGGATGAGTTTGTACCTCATAATTACAATTCACCTCATGATTACAATTCACCCCGTGACAGATGGTCATTTAGAGAGGATCATCTAGATCTTAAAGATCTATTATAAGTTGTAAGTTGAATGGGAAACGTGGATGGTTATATTACCTTCCATTAATGAGTTTATTATATAACAATGAAGGACGTGCATCTTTTTGGGATGACCCTATGAGTCAATATATAGACATAGATGTCGTATATCCTTATGCTAGAAGTGATCTAGCAGTAGAAGTGGAATAACAACTGACTAGACTCAGAATTTTATAGTTCAAGTAACGTTGATTGAACGAAGAATGTTGGATGTACAGAGTCGCCACATATTATATGTAGACAAGAGGCATTAACCTCTAAAGTTCAAGCGAAAGTTCATGCCCGACTGTAAGTATCTCAGCTGCGAGACGTTAGACGTGTTAATATGGAAAGGGAACTGAGTTTCCAATATTATGGTTTATTTGAGATCGACCAGTACGGAGAAGGCAACATGATGTTTAGCTTTGCCTCTGAGATTATAGGATATCCACCCAGTGTTTCTTATGTCTCAACTGAGGAAGTATATACCAGACTCGAGACACCTTGTGAGTTACGATGATTTGGTGGTTGAGTTCAACCACACTTTTGTTGAGCATTTGATTACATTCTTGGAATGAGATATGAAACGCTTGCATTCAAAAGACATTCCCATATTGAGGATATTGTGGTCGAGATGAAGACTTGAAGAGGCTATGTGAGAGACTGAGGATAGTGTCCCGAGGAACTATCCAGAGTATATGTTGGGACAGACCCATTTGTGGGAGCACGAGTAGATCTTAGTGTTATCTTGATGAATGTTGTGCTTATGTGCTTATATGCCTTGATGTGTTACTCCATGCTAGCTATGTTATGCTTTATGATTTTGTTAGAACTTCTTGTGCTAGTATGATGTATGTTATAGCTGGAGATGATTACTTCCTCCACGCTACCCGAGTATGATTATATTTATAGTTGGAGATGGTTCTTTCCTTCATGTTATTTGAGTGTGATTAGGATTCAGCTGGAGATGGTTCTTTCCTCCATGCTACATTGATGGACATAGTTTTAGTGGAGATGTGATTCCTCCATACGATATATATGATTATGGTTTGCTAGAGACGTATTTCCTCTATGCCTGTGATATGTTTGGGCTAGAGATGTGCTTCCTCTATGCCTTATGATGTGGTATAGCGAGAGATGTGATTCCTCTACGCCTTTGGGTAGCGTTATGGCCCTATTTCCTGGAGATGATGATTCCTCCATGTTTATGCTTGAGGTTATAGATTGTTATAGGTTATGATCTTTTGAACGGAGATGTGATACCTCCGATAGAAAGAGTGAGAGTTATACCTCGACGTATGGGTCCGAGAGGATTTGGGAATTGTTCAAGTTTCGGGACGAAACTTTTTTTAAGGGGTGTGTGATGTAATAGATAGGATTTTCGAATTCTAATTAATGTTGATTAACTTAATCGTTGATAGTAATTGACATATAACTCGCGAAGATTTCGCAAGTGATGAGTATGAGTCCCACCGTTATGTTCCTCGCGTAATTTTGGACGTTTGGGGAAATTTTTACTTTTTCCCCCGGGTAATTATTTTTACCCTCCGGTGTTATTTGGAGCATTTGGGAGCTCCAATTAATAAAAATGCAGTTGAGAGAAATGATCAGGACATCGGATATGTCCTAGATATGAAATAACATGGAGAGGCAAAACGGCCAAAAGAGTCGCTATTTCGTTTCTTAACGGCTAAGAAAGACGGCTTAGGAATACACGTTTTCCGAGGCAGTTGTGGAATAATTATCCCTACAATATTCCAGATTTAATGTTCCAATCTCGAGAAGTTTGGAGAAAGAGGTTCGACCCGCCTTTGGATCGGTTAAAGGATAATTATCGACTTTACTAAAGGATAATTATCGTCTTCACTATAAATAGCGGAAAATCCTTTATTAATTCATTTCCTTTCACGTTTCCTCGTAAAAGCTCTGATATCTCTCAACCTTCAAACTCAGATCTACTCTCCGTTTCTAATCCGATTTCAATTCCGTTTGAGTTTCTGGATTCCTCTCTTCATTCTCTTCATAACGGTACCGAGTTTCTGCATTTCCGAGTATATGGAGGTCTGGTCGAGCATATATGTCACCAGGGCGGTTCCGTCGCTCAGATTCCGGTTATTTTGATGTTGTCCATGCGTAGCCTGTGTCGTTGTGATTCCGAATCTTCTTTCAGATCGTCAATCGGGTTAGTAACGAATAAGTTATGAATTTATTCGTTTTCCGTACTGCGATTTGACATAAATTGACTTTAGGCTTGTCAAAATGGATAATTAGAAATTTCATTATGTTCGTTATATTATTCTGGTGATTATGGATAGTTTGTTTGATGAAATCTGATGACAGGTGGGTTTAGAAATTGCCTGCGGGCAAAACGTTATTCTGGCGAAATCTAATTAATTAATTAAAGGTTAATTAATTAGATTAGGATTAAAATTGAGATTGAGTAATGTTGATTAGATATTACCTTGAGATTTGAGGAATTGTGAGTTATGTTGAGATATTGAGGTTTAGTTGGTTGTGAGGCTCATAGATTGAGTATGATCCTTATGGATCCCTTTGGGTCTAGGTGTGACCCCTTTGATGAATAGAGGTTGATATATCTCTTTATGCCTTGTTTATAGGCCGTGTTGTCCCTCCAGTGTAGAGGTGATCGTGGTTGAGGTTGTACGAGGTTGAGGTAAGTCCGTAGGACTTACTTAGCTACCATCCCTATATTGGGTGTTTGCATGAGTGGTGTATGCTTTATATGTTTTCTATGATAGCATGAGTTGTCGTTTTTATCGACCTATGTTCTATTGACTGCCCCACTGCGTGGCTGTGATAACCTTTCCCTTTCATCCCGCCGTGGAGTCTGGGAGGTTCTCTAATGTCGGGCCAGACTGGTTTACAGGAAGGGCGCAATCCACTCCCATAGGGTACACGGATTGTGTGACCGATACTCGTACAGCTGGACATTGTACTCAGAGGCGGGGATGTATCGGTCCTCGTGTCACATACTTTCATCTATCTATATATATATATATACGGTTTTTGAGTGAATGGTTATTATACAAAGATAATAAATGGGTAAATGTGTGATAGTATGCTGATGTGTTTATCTTTCATGATTGTGCTTGTGCTTATGCATTACCTCATATATGTATGGTTAGCTAACGGTTTCATATTGTGTTGTAGATGTTTACAGGTTAGGTGCTACTGGGTGATCTGGCAGGGTGACAGGCCGAGGACTCTCGTACATTAGGTGGTTGGTTGGGGTTGTTGTGTTTCCCCTCTGCGTGAGGATGATCTTTTGTACCTCCTGTGTGAGGATGTCGTTTTATATACTCGGCTATGTTGTTGTTTACTTTGGGTCGTACAATTTATACTGTTTTATGTATTTGTTTTATATCTGTCAGTGCCAAGTTGTAAGGTCCAGTGAACTTGTTGTCAGGCTAGGGTCAAGATCCATTGTGAGATCCTAGCCCAATGTGACATTCCGAGTCTCGCGGATTCGGGGTGTTACATTCGGGATCGTAAGGAACGATTTCCTTCCCAGTTCGGGTTCTTCGCATAAACCTAAGAAAGAACCTGCAAAAGTCACTCAAGTAGAGTGGTTAGTAGACACGGGGGCAAGTGCCCCAAGAGCAAATCGTAACCGGCTCGGTCTAGACCAAGTCCCCGGCAACGGCGCCAAAAACTTGTTCGCTCCAAACGGTGTGTGCAAGCTTTAAATTTATAACCCTAGACGTAAGCTTAAAACAAGGATGCGAACCCGCAGTGTACGGGTCAATCGTAGTAAAAAGCAAGGAATTCCAGGGGTCGATCACAGGGACTTAGTGAAACAAAGTCCAATTATGGTATGCTTTAGCAATTACTAACCACAAAGCAATTAAAACAATCAAAGATGATAAAAGTCAATAAAGGAAATATGCAATTCTAGGGATTAAAGCATCTAGTTGTGGTTCCAACTCAAGATCTAAAGATAAGCGGACAAAGCTGAGGTTTTTGCATTGGGAAGGTGTTACTAAAGTGGAATAGATAACCGGGTAAGTCTCACTACTCACTAATCCTAAACCATAACTCCTATTACCGGGCAAGTCTCAAGGAATTAAATACTCACCGGATAATAAGCTGAATTGCATAAAAATAAGAAAGAAAATCCTGCAGCTCTCAGTAGTCACGATCCGGTGGTGGTGGTGGTGGCACATATGGATACTGAGACGGGTCAAATGGATAGCCCATGATGTGTTCAAACTGAATCTGGGCCATCATGTGCTGATAATGTTGTCGCTCTTGCATCTCGCGGATATCTAGTGATAAGGCGGAATATGAATCAATCATCTGATCCGTCAGATCATCGATCCGACGGTGAGCCTCTGAATCTCTGTGTCGGCGTGCTCTACGCCTAGCAGGTCTCACTGGAGATGTGGCTGGTGCAGGCTCAGTATCATCATCATCAAGATCAATAACCGGCGCACTCGTCCCAGCAGTATCTGTCCCTATATCCATCGGGACTCCATCATCCTTGTCATCAGCAGTCTCTTCATCATCTACCTCCTCCTCCTCAGCTGGGGCAGCTGCTGCCTCTCTATAATCCTCCATCAGTGGGGCCTAGGCGGTCTGCTAGTAATGAGGGTCATAAACTGTAAACTGTGCTGACCACCTGATCCCCTGCGGTGCAGTCAACTCCCATGGCATAGCCACGTATGGTGTAGTCAGTCCTCGGGGAACCAGAATCCGCCGAGTGATCATCTCCTGCAGCCCAAGCGGCTTGGCAGCCGCCACCATAGTGCAAGCGCTGAGATCCATGTCCTGGTAGCTGGCGATGTGGGTCACAAGTCCTCCGCAGCAGATGTCCCCCTTCGCCTTGGCCTTGATCCTGTGCAGATCCTCTGCCAGCATCAAGCCAAAGTCGGGGATCCCTCCAGTCACCATGCAATATAGGCTAAACAGCTCCCCTTGTCGAACCTTTTGGGGCATCTCAGTACGTGCCAAAAGCGTCTCGCTGAAAATGCGGTGGGCTAACCTAAAAGTTAAGTGAAAGATAACCTTCTCCCTGGAGTCTCCAGGGCGCCACCTATCTGCGTGCTCAACCACGTGAGCAATCTGTCCCCAAAACTCCCTAGCTACAGATCGGGAAGGGAAATCAACAGTTGTCGGGGCAGGAAAACCAAATATATCCCTCCAATACTCTAGTGGCACTAAGAAGTTCCGGTTCATCAACCGGTACTTCACAAAACGCTCTGTGGGGAGGTAGGTAAAGGAGCTAACAAACTCTAGGGTGGGCTCCAAATAGGTAGGGGCTCGGATCTCAGTAAACTGATCTAGCCCTACTGTCGATATCATCCGTCTAAGGTCTCCATCTACATGGAGACAGTCAAAGGCTGACACGTCCAGGAAGCGAGGTGCAATCACTGGACGGCCGGCTATATGGTCATAATCGACCCGGTGTCGCTCGTGGATCACCGGGCGATAGGGTCGGGAAGAAGAGGAAGAAGGGGAAGGGGAGGATCTATCCCTAATGGCAAGATGTCTCTCAGAACTCATTTTCAAATTTTCACTATCAGGTCACCTCGGTCGGTTTGACAACACTCAAGAACACCTCGGCCGAGGCACAACACGTCTGGACCGAGGCGAAAAACTGCGTACTAATTTCCTCAAAATTTCCAGTTCTTTTCCCCCAAAATCACTACAACTGGTTCCTATGGGGTACTTAATCCGTTTCTCAGCAAATGCAGGGCAATCCAAGCCCAAATCGAAGCAAAATCAACGAGGTTAGGGTTTCGGTTCCATTTACCTCGTTCGGCCGTTTCGGTTCGATTTCTTCACAGATCGACGTTGCACTGGGATCCTCTACGCTTTAATTGCAGTTTGGAAGCGAGAATCTTCGAAAATGAGCGAGAATCGAAGAGGCAAGGTGAAGGGGGCTGCCGCGGTCGAGGGGGTTGGTAAAGAGAGGAAAGAGAAATTTTTTCCCTTTTTATACCCTTTCTGGAACTGCTGTCACCTCGGTCGAGGTGGTCTCGACTGGACCGAGGTGGTACGGACCGAGGTGGTTCTTCAGAAACCCTAGTCACCTCGGTTGCTCAAGAATCATCTCGGTCGAGGTGCTCTGACAACAACCGAGATGTGCCTCAGTCAAACTTCGTCTTCTCGAATTCTCGAACTTCTGTCCTTCCAGTTACGCTCCTGGTTTGTTCTCCTTCCTTAGATGTCACCTGTTATCTGTCTAGGACGCCACAAACAAAACAAAGCAAAGCAAAAACAAAACTATCTAAGCTAGGAAGGGAAAAGAAAGCAATACCTTGGGTTGCCTCTCAAGAAGCGCTTGGTTTAAGGTCGCTAGCTGGACCATGATGCGTCTCAAACGAGGTATATTGGTGCAACCTCCTCAACCGGAGTTTCCGGTTTGTATTTCTTGAGTCTATGACCGTTGACCTTGAAGCTTCCGCTCGTTTCGCCCCATATCTCAACTGCACCATGAGGAAAAACATGTTTCACAACATAAGGTCCGGTCTATCTAGATTTTAACTTACCTGGAAAGAGGCGGAGGCGGGAGTTGAAGAGTAGAACTAAGTCTCCTTCGTTAAGCTCCTTTGGGATGATACGCTTGTCATGCCATTTCTTCGTCCTCTCCTTATAGATTTTGGCATTCTCATAAGCGTTCAAACGCAGCTCCTCCAGCTCGTTGATATCCAATAGCAGCTTCTCGCCGGCCTCCTTAATGTCGAAGTTTAACCATTTGATCGCCCAATATGCTTTGTGTTCTAATTCAATGGGCAAATGGCAAGACTTCCCATATACCAAGTTATAAGGGGTGGTACCTATGGGAGTCTTAAATGAGGTCCTGTAGGCCCAAAGAGCATCGTCCAATTTCATGGACCAATCCTTCCTCGTCCTAGAGACGGTCTTCTCCAAAATTGCCTTGATTTCTCTATTCGAGATCTCGACCTGTCCACTAGTTTGAGGGTGATAAGGGGTTGATACCTTGTGGGTTACCCCATACTTCGATAGAAGTGCTTTGAACTTCCGGTTGATAAAATGCGTTCCTCCATCGCTGATGATGATGCGTGGAGTTCCAAAACGTGGAAAGATAGTTGTGTTTAAGAATTTCACAACCACCTTGGCGTCATTAGTGGGAGAAGCAATGACTTCAACCCATCTAGAGACGTAATCAACTGCAAGAAGAATATAGAGGTTTCCTCCGGAGGATGGGAAAGGTCCCATGAAGTCTATCCCCCATACATCAAAGATTTCCACCTCTTGAATGTTATTAAGTGGCATTTCGTTCCTCCTTGATAAATTTCCTGTTCTTTGGCATGCATCACAAGAGACAACAAACGATTGCACATCCTTAAATAATGTAGGCCAAAAGAAACCGGAACGTAATACCTTAGCGCATGTTTTATCGGTGCTAGCATGTCCTCCACAGGGAAGTGAATGACAATGCCGTATGACGCTATTAACTTCATCTTCCGGAATACATCTTCGAAGCATCCCATCCGGTCCGCGTTTGAATAGCAGCGGCTCGTCCCAGTAGTAATGGCGTACTTCCTTGAAAAATCTCTTCTTTTTGAGAGTACGTCAATCCGGGCGGTATCTCCTGGCAAACAAGATAATTCACAATATCAGCATACCAAGGTCCTTTATTATCAGAAAGTTGGTGGATAGAATGTTCCACCAACTGAGGATGAATGTCACAGAAGGGAGTAAGCAATTTGTTATTTTCAGCAATCTCAGTTGACATCATCTCGCCATCGACCTCGGTCGAGGCGCAGAGGCGTTGACCGAGATGTTCTTCGGTCGCCTCGCTCAGTCCAGAAAGTGCCTCGGTCGAGGTACTGCAACTGGAACCGAAACTGGAGATCTTCGTCTCCTGGATTAGCTTCTCAGTTTTAGCTCCTGGATCTTCTCCCAGTGCTTTTAAGCTCCGTATATCTGCATCACAAGAAGCATCTATACCTTCCTCCATTAAACTAAAACTAATAACTCTTTCGAGTGGATCGTTAATAAGGATAGAGCTCACCAATTCTCTTGATTCTTCTTCATCGTAGATGTTGAAGATATCATCGCTTAGCTGCTCCCCTTTCATGGCTGCAACTAATGCGAACTCCACCTCATCGCCACCAATGTTGAATTTCAACTTGTCGTTCTTGCAATCCACGTTGCAACCCGAAGTTGCTAGAAATGGCCTCCCGAGAAAAATAGGAACAGGATAATCTGCGGGAATGTCAAGTACAACAAAGTCTATTGGTAAATAGAAGTTACCTAACTTGACCGGAACGTCCTCCAGAATTCCCACGGGATGGGTGATGGAGCGATCCGCCATGTATAGTCGAATCTTGACCGGCTTAGGCTCTCCAAGTCCGATCTTCACACATAGCTCCAGCGGAATGATGCTCACGCTGGCTCCTAGATCACATAGGGCTTCACAAGTGACATCCCCAACTTGAATGGGAATGCAAAATGAGCCGGGATCTCTCAATTTAGGTGGCATCTTCTCCTTCATGATTTGAATTAGCTCCGAGGATTTAGATGTCATCCTAACTTCACCAAAATCTTCCAGTTTCCTCTTCTTTGATAGGATCTCCTTCAAGAACTTCCCATAGGCGGGCATCCCTAGAATAGCATCAAGGAAAGGAATGTTAATGTGCAGTTTATTCATCAAGTCAAGGAACTTACCAAAGTGCTTGTCTAGATGTGCTCTGGCCCTTGACTGGGGGAATGGAAGTGGTGGTTTGTATGCAGGAGGTGGAACATAAACTTCAGTTTTCCCCTCCGCTTTCTGTGGCTCCACCTCGGTTGGCATCTCGGCCAAAGTGTTCTTCAACTGCACATGGACCGAGGTGGTCTTCGTCGATATTGGCACCGACCGAGGCATTGGATCTGCAGTTTTCAGTCCACTCCTCGTAGTTATGGCCATGATTTGGCACTTAGGGTTGCTTTCCGTCCTTGCTGGAAGCTTCCCTGGATCTCTTGGCGCTTCATTCGCCCTACTTACAAGTTGTTGTTTAAAAGCTTTTTGGGCCTTCGAAAATGAAGTCATAGAAGTCTCCATAGCACTAAGCTTGATCAAGATAGCCTCCAGCACTGCGTCTTTCTTTTCCGGCTGAGTCGAACTTGATCCTTGCCCCTGGATCTTTAATGGAGTAGAAGAAGAAGAAGGGGAAGAGAGGAAAGGATTAGAGGAATCGTTAAAATTGGAGTTAGAATGATTGTTACCAGAATTTTGGTTGTTCGCTCTCCAATTGTTGCTATTGGATCCTCTATTGTTGTTGTAATTGTTGTTCCGGAAACCGTTGTTGTTGTTACGGTATCCATTGTTGTTGTTCCTTTGTCCTTGATCTTCCTTCTTGGTTTGAGCAACCAAGAGTTCCTTCAATTGCTTCACGTCGTTCTTCAAGGACGTGAGTTGATTGTTGTTGGGCTGAGTTTCTTGGAAGTTAACTCTTTTAACTCCACCTTCAGCTCCTTGATGGGTGTACTTCTCCATATGCAAAGCTTGCTTCTCGATGAAGTCCCAAGCTTCGTCAATCGCCATGTCCATAAAGGTACCAGCGGAGAGTAGTTGGAGGTTGAACTAGGTGCTTCCGTCCAGCCCCTTGAAGTATATCTCCAATAACTCTATCTTTGGATCCCATGATGTGGGCAATCCAAAAGAATGTCCTTGAACCTCTCCCATGACTTGGACAAGCTCTCCTTGTCCTTCATAATGAAAGCATTGATCTTCCCTCTCATTTCAGCGGTCTTTGAGGGGGGGGAAAGAATTTGGTCAAGAATTCCGTAGTCATCTCCTCCCATGTGCTGATTTTTCCTGGAGGAAGAGATTGATACCAAGTAAGAGCTCTATCTTTTAAAGAAAAGTAAAAAGGTCTTAGCTTGTAGTTGTTATTTTTAATCCTTGAGGGTCTCAAGGTCTCCATCAAGATCTCATAGTTTTGAAGATGTTGATGCGGTGATTCCTTCTCTAGCCCTCCGAACTGGCATTGGCGAATCATGGATAGAACTTGCGGTCGAAGTTCGTAGTCATGGTCCGCTGGATCTCCTAGGTTAACTCCTGGACGCCTCAGTTGTTGATTGAGGTCCATCCTTTGACCTAGGGTTTGTGGGATTCCTGCAAGAAGAACGCCTCGGACTGGCATCCGAGGTGGAAGTATCTCGGCCGGGGCGTCAGGTACTGGAACCTGCCTCGGTCAAGGGTCAGCAACTGGATCCTGCATCGGTCGAGGATCTGGAACTGGATCTTCCCTCGGTCGAAGTAGATATTGGTCTCGTAAGGCTGCCATATCTGCTTCGATCGCCTCAGTCCTGGTGCGAGTTTCTTCTTTCTCTTGCCTTAGCTCTTCCTTGCTGAGGCATAGCTGCTCTAGCGCCTCTTTCAACTCGGCCTCAAGATCGCGATTGTCTTGGTTGGCCATCTTCGCTTCTCGTAAGCGACGTTTGTATGTCTTTTCTGGTTCGGGATCGTAAGGAACGATTTCCTTCCCAGTTCGGGTTCTTCGCATAAACCTAAGAAAGGACCTGCAAAAGTCACTCAAGTAGAGTGGTTAGTAGACACGGGGGCAAGTGCTCCAAGAGCAAACCGTAACCGGCTCGGTCTAGACCAAGTCCCCGGCAACGGCGCCAAAAACTTGTTCGCTCCAAACGGTGTGTGCAAGCTTTAAATTTATAACCCTAGACGTAAGCTTAAAACAAGGATGCGAACCCGCAGTGTACGGGTCATTCGTAGTAAAAAGCAAAGAATTCCAGGGGTCGATCACAGGGACTTAGTGAAACAAAGTCCAATTACGGTATGCTTTAGCAATTACTAACCACAAAGCAATTAAAACAATCAAAAATGATAAAAGTCAATAAAGGAAATATGCAATTCTAGGGATTAAAGCATCTAGTTGTGGTTCCAACTCAAGATCTAAAGATAAGCGGACAAAGCTGAGGTTTTTGCATAGGGAAGGTGTTACTAAAGTGGAATAGATCACCGGGTAAGTCTCACTACTCACTAATCCTAAACCATAACTCCTATTACCGGGTAAGTCTCAAGGAATTAAGATAAAGAACTATAATCTCAAACTAACACACCAACTAAGGGAATAGAATCAACCTCTACCGGGTAAGTCTCAGGCTAACTCACAAAGATGGGATGAAAGCACACTCAAACCCCAATAAAGGATAAACCTTTATTACCTATACTTATGATCTTAGGTAAACAAACTAAGGAATTACCGGGTAAGTCTCATCCTAAGCTTGCATTGAACCAGGAAAGGTGTAATAAGAATAGGATTTGGCAAACTCTAACACTTAACTCTCAGTTTCGGATCAGATAAGTCACCTCGGTCAGAAGAATTCCACCCCGGCCGAGATGTTCATCGACTGAGCGAGATGCTTAGGGTTAAGGTTAAAGACTCGAACTTTCAGGGGACCTACTGTGATTAAGATCATTCTATCATTGTTTTTCCCACAACCTTCAGCCAATCACCCTAGAATCACACAAAGAGATTAGCCACTCATCATCATGAAAGTATTAATCAAGTATATGGGAAGAAAGTGAATATTTGAACAAGAAGAATTTAATGAAAAGACTTCAATAACTGAATCAAATATCACAACAAAGCGTTCCTTGGATAGAAATCCAACAAGACAAGACAACAAGGAAGGAAATCTAAGATAACCTTACAAAAACCCTTCAAAAGCTTTAAAAGCTACAATCTTCCTTCTTCAACCTTCAAAAAGGTTCTTCAAATCTCCCAACTAGAGTATGGCTGCTGCGTGTTATAAACCCTGATCGGTGGTATAGCATGCCCTGGATTTGTGGGAAATCCGACCCTTTTTTTAGGAAAATTACTCTCCAAAGATAAGATATCTTAGAAAGATCTCTTCCCATAAAAATAGGTAAAACATATGATCTAGCATATCTTCTTCCTTCCAGGAGCCAAGCCCAAAAATATAAGATCTCTTTCCAAAGATAAAAGATCTCAGCCAAGAATAAAATATTCTCGCCGCATCCCAGGTGTTCGCCTCGGTCGAGTCGACTTCTTTGGATCACCTCGGTCGAGGTGACTCTGTAGTCAACCGAGGTGAGTCACAACTGAATGTGAAATCTCTCAAATCTGGTCCAAAGTGAATCTTTAATCCATGGCTATGCTTCTTGGATGTTTTCTTATGTTCCTGAATGTAGCTCCAATGACTCCATAGCTCATTTTGCTCCTTTTTGATGCAAAACGTGCCATTTTACCTACGATTACAACAAAACTAGGTGTAGACCTCGATTCCCGTAAAGGTAGATGAAATGGTAATATAATCACATATTATACATATAAACATGCAGATTATTGAAGATAAAACGTCCAAACAAACCCTAAAATATAGACTATAATTCATGCTATCATTCATTTTAGGAGTTTAGGTGACAGGCGTTTAACTTTTTTTTTTTTTGGAAAATCGATTAAACTAATTGTAAAATATAATAATTCCATACCCAGCTCTATTATATTGATTAAAATGTTTCACTAATTAATTTGATACAATAATTGTAACTGCTATATCTTTTTTGTAATAAAAATAAAAGAAATTTTACTAACATAAGTTAAAATCATCAATTTAGTTTATAAAGATTTGTTTTAGTATAATTATAATATCTATTTAAATTTTACATACCATTTTGATGAAAAGTATGAATAATTTAAAATTTATTTATTTAAGAAAGAATTGGGTGACACACTCTTTTTATGAGCTTTTGTGTTGTAGACCCCTTTAATTTTTATCACTATAATTGACTTACCACTATTAACACTATCAAGGATATATTTACCTAATGAATTTATTCTATGGGTGCTCTTAAGTCTTTATAGAGTAATAGTGGTAAAAGGCCTAGTTAACAATTTTATCTATTTTTAATCTTCTTATAAAAATATGGATTTAAAACGGAACCTTCATTATTCGTTGTCCGGTTGGTGTGTTTCGTAGGGGGTTAGCGAAGGTTATTTTAGATTATATTTTTTAGGATAATCATATGGCGGTGTTTGGTTGAAGATAGAGATTATAAGGGATATTATAGAAGAGATTAAAAGAGATTAAAAACAGTTAAAAAAAATTGGGTTGGTGCCCCTGTGGTTTGGGGTTTTTGGATTTTGCCCAACACTTTTTCACAGTTCGGTTGGTACCCTAAAACTTTCTTTGTTTCGGATTTTGTCCATTTTTGTCAAAAACCTAAACAGAAGTTTTAAAACCGTTAGTTTATAATACATTAAAAAACAAACTAAAAATCGAGGGAAGAAAGATCGAAGAAAAATGTATTTGTCTGAACTGCTATCGTTTCGTTTCCCTTACTCGAATTCTTATCCTTGATTCACAACAATAGATGATAACCATGATATATCTTATCCTTGATTCACAACATCCGTTTAGGTTTTTGACGGAAATGGGCAAAATCTGAAAAATAGGAAAGTTTGAGGGTATCAACCGAACTGTGAAAAAGTGTTGGACAAGATCTGAAAAACTCCAAACCACAAGGGCACCAACAGGTTTAAAAAATAACCTCATATCACCAAGGTTAAAGGAGATTAATCTCCTTTCACCCGTTACCTATTTCACTCATGTCCTTACTAGAAAATACGAAATACGACACACAAGAGAAACAGAAAAGTTCAACAAACTTCTCCCCAACAAGTTTTCTTACTTTACCCTATTGGGCTTTACAACCCAAACTTCTCCTCACCAAAGGTTGCCTCCCCTCGGATTAGAATTGCTCCTGATGTTGATATGTGATTTCTCTAGTTTTGGAGTGTTACCCTAATTTAAATAACGATTTGCTTTCGTAGCTACTATCAAGGTTTTGATTCGTTGGTGTTTTTGCTTATTAGTTTAATCTAACTTTGGTTTGTTGCTTGTTTGTGTTTATTTTTTCAAGTCAGTATATTTGAAGGAAGACCGAAAAATGGAAGGTTATGTTGAGGATAGATTTATAAATTTGTATTAATTAAAGGCATTATAAAAATCTTCTACCAATTTATCTAATATAGATTAATTTAAAACAAATAATCTCTAATAACACCCTCATAACATTTTAATCTCTAATAAACCTCATCTACGTTAACGTCCTACCAAACTCACCTTGTGTAAAATTGTAGATGAAGTATAAGGCTAATGATGGAAACAAGTTAAACGATAGCATAGTAGAGTGTAAGAAAACAGTTATAAGAGTGGTAAATAATGGGTGGAATTTTCCTAGTATGTAGGGACGAGATTGCACGAGGGCTCACTCAGAGTGGGGGCACTTTGCAATCCCCAATTTTTGAACACAAATCCATCAATCAAATTCATTATAATGACTGCTATTATTGCATGTGGGATGGGTGTAATATACTTGTTTTTCCACTGCCCATCACATTCATCAGACCATTTTAGGCTAAGTGTTGCCAATGAGGGAAACACACGAGGCCCTTGTAAGACCAATGGCCCTTTTTCCATAATTAAATTTGAATCCAAGATTTGCTGTTCCTTGAAATGAAAGAAGAAGAAGAAGATGAACTCAATAGATAGATAGATATAGCCTGATTTACAGCATTACACGACAGGAAAGCATAAGTAAAATACAAGAATGAAATGAATCAGCTTTTGTCATGCCAGCAGAGAAGAATGGCAATGCATCGCCGGACGATGTAGAGCTTTGCCCTTTGCTTCTTCACAGCTCGGCTGCATTTATTACCAAAAGATTTGCTGCTGTTATTACTGTTTTGCCCTTCTGGCTGATTCTCTGGCTGCTCGCCGCCGGCCATCCTTAACCCTCGTCGGAGAAGAGGGAGGGCTTCTTTTTTTTTTTTTTTTTTATTCTTCTGTCGGAGAAATGGAGAATGGCGTTGGTAAGAGACTGTGGTGTGTATTTATATATATATATGAGAGTCTCTCTTCTTAGGCTGAATGGACATGTATTACAGTGCAGGTGAATTCACTATATATATATATATATACATCTATATATAGAGAGAGAGAAGAAGAAAAAAAAAAGGTTTAATATATTCTGAATTGTGAAGTGGTCAAAAGAAATGAGCAGTGATGTGCAGCAGTGTGTTATTTATAATACAAGTACAGGAATAGCATTTAATTATACTATCTTCTGCTTAAATTGGTGAGCTTTCATTGAATATAGCTCTTTCTACTACACCAACAAAAAGATGCCCATAATGTTTAACTTCCCTTTCTAAGCTTTCCCTTTTCTTTTTCCAAATTCCCAAACCTCTGCATTGGCTCTTCACATTTTTAACAACCGCAGTGTCTCTTAAATACACATTTTTCATTTTATACATATTCTTCATCCAGGTTTGGAAGATGTGTAACGTCATACTTATGTCTGCAAGGAGAAGGATCAGCGATAGATGAGAGAAGTAGACACTTTATTTTCTAAATTATAAATAAATATAAATAGAGGGTATTGATTAGTGAGAAGATAGAAAGTGTTTTCTTCTTCAAGTCATGTAATTATAAATACCTATATGGATTAGTAAGAAAAATTAGAAAAGCTTTAATTTTAACATAGTATCAGCCTAACGGTCCTAACCTAATGATCATCTCTCTCTTTTCTCCAATTCTAAATTCTATTTTCTTTACGGCGGTTTCAATGGTTAATCTAAATGCTCCACTACTAGCCGAGAACAATATCTCCGGTGTTGTTCATCCCTTGTTGTAGCATCTGGCACCACATACTCCATCACGCTTCCAAACTTCAATGTTCGTCTTGATCCCCACAATTATTCCCTTTGGCGTTGGAAATTGAAGAATTGTTAGGTCAATATAAAGGATATAAATACTCCAGAAGGGAGATTGAATTGAGTATGAGAACTTTTCGCAAAATCCTATCTCAAGGCTTTGAAACAGATTTCAAAGGCCTTGATGTCGATCTGAGCTTTTTGTGACAAACTTTGATTTCAAGGGCCTTGACTTTGTTAAACCTGCAAAACAAAGTTAGTCACAATAAAGCAAGATATGGTGCGGAATTGAAAAGATCGACACCTGGATATGTTTACGAAGTTCGACTCTAAATAGCCTACTCTCCGTCCCAGGGTATAGCCGTAGGACCTAATTATCTATTATCAGCTTCAAAGAGTCCTAGATACAACCTAGAACAAATCCCCTTCATCTTTCACTGTAGTCAATGCTACGATCTAGCTCCAACTCTTAACCTAGCTATAATAGCCTAGTTACTTCGCAGAGTAACAAACACTCGAGTATAACACTCTTTAGATATGCCAATGGAGCTCTCGAGTTTATCTCTCTCTAAGGGATAAAGCGTTTGTATAAAGAGAGAAAGAAAAACCTCTTTTTATCGAATGAAGATGCTTTGGATCGCTTGAAGACTTTGGATATTTTCGTGTAAGCTTGTGTATCTTCTTCTTCAATTGACATCTTCATTTATAGTCTTCGATGGAGAAGTCTTCTAGCCGTTGGGAAGATGACCGTTGTAGATGTTTCTTCTTCTCCATGGAAAACGCTTCTTGGTTGAGATGAGATAGCCGTTGGAGATCTTCTTTATCTTCTTCATCTTCTTAAAGCAAGTTGATTCTTCTTCTCCGTAATCTTCTCACGCTGTTGAAGATCTTTGTCTGTTGGGCATTGAGATCTTCAGATTTTGTTGAGATTTGTTGGATGAAGATCTTCAAAATCTGTTGAGAAGAAATCCCACGCTTTTGTTGAGGATATGTGCAAGATCCTATTTGAAACCGAATCCTCTAGGTCGAGATCTTCTTGTTGAGCGTATCTTCTTGGAAGATCTTCTTTTGATCCCTGGTTGATTTGGTTGGTAGAGATTTGAATTCCTTCCAGCCGTTTTGTTCTTTGAAACTTGTTTCAACGCTTTGGCTCTTGATCCTTTGAAATGGCTTTCAAGGCCTATGTGTTGAACTTCTTTAAACTCTACACTTGTCCCTTGTATCTGATTTCAAGGCCTCTATCGATCCCTTGAAATGATTTTCAAGGTGTGCATACATTTTAGACAAACACCAAAACAAACCAAGCAAGCTAGACATAAAATCGATATTTTTGTTAGTATAAAATCCGCTTTATTTTTGTTAAGTCTTCCAACATTACATATTCAAATATATACTCAAGGTGGAGTTTTCAGAAGCGTATGACCTTGAAGCATTCATCACTGTCACCAATACACATCTAAATGTTGCAGACGGCAACAATATGCCCACTATCAATCTTCACTTCGCTCCTAGGGTTTCCAAGAATAAACTCGTTCTCTTGTGGATTCGTCAAACTCTATCGAGTCCCTTGTTGGATCATGTACTCGTGCATCCACGCAACCAAGGATCGATTGATGAATCTTAAACCACAACCTCATTCATTTTCGAAAGGTATGTTGGAACTAAATTAAATAAAGACTATGAATAAAACATGTTTTAACACATGGGTGCGCCGGGAACATTTTCGGTGGGCTCCGGCCATTGTCAACACCGAAAAGTGGGAGCTTTGACTTCGTCTCTGCGAGATCTTGTTCGTGGTATATTCATACGTTAAATTTGAGTTCCGTTTGAATGAGAAATATAGTCTTGAATTTGGTTGAATGATAGGCAATAACTTGGGAAAATAGTCAAAAATGGGAGCTTCCCACATGGACTATATGGAGGGAGAAACAATGGGATATATAGAGCAATAATGCACTAAAGGTTGTGGCCTTTGGGTCACTACCCATTTTCAATGGGAACGGCGTAGGCAAATCGCCGCGTCGTGCCCGTGCTGCGCTGCGACGAGACGGGTGGACCTAATTATAATGTGGGTTGACCACCTATGTTATTTTTGCGCCGACAAAACTCAAAGTCCAATTGATGAGGAAAGTCTTGGGCCTGACCCATCTGTGCAACGGATCAGCAGGCCCATCTTCCATTGGGCCGGATCGGATATCCGAAAGCCCAATATGTTGGGTCAACAGATCCGAGATTTAGGAAAGTTGTTCAACCCACCTTTAACTCCTAAAAACGTGTCTTTGTGTGGATCAGAATTGCTCTCCATTTTGGGCTAGTCAATGGCCTCCGATTTTCTTGGGCACATATCTGTAACGACCTCCATCAGCTCTCCTATGAATAGAGCTCTCCTACTTTCATTTCAATCACACCAACATTCATTCTTCTCCTCCTCTCTTCAGCTTCCGAGCTCACTCCTCTCGAGAGTGCAACGCACTTAAGGTGGTATGAATTCCAACTCTTAACTTTGTTATGCATGCAGTTTAACTAACGTATTGCAGGGTTCCTACAGTCTTTATTATAAAAGCAAAATGTTATATTTTGTTAAGTTGTTGTGCACTAACCATTTATTGAGTTTTACACATAAAGCGCCAGAATAGTCAAACCGGAATTAAATTCCAAATTCGATTTTCAAAATTTTATTCTAAAACAAGAAAACGTTTTGTTTTTACACCTGCATTCAATTTAACAATCGAAAACAAGTTTGTTCTTGTATGTACTTTAATCAAAAATTGTTTTCAGTTTTGAGTTTCGATTTCCGAACAAAAAATTTAAATATATACTGATTGTGGTTGTTTCCGTGTAACAGAAATGGATGATAACACCAAACAAACTACCGAGGGTCAGAACACTTCCAACGATGGAAGTATCCTCAAGATCCTAACTGATGTTGCGAATGGAGGAAGCGGTGAACAGACGTCCCCCAAATCCAATTTGGGAGTAGTCTACTACCGGCTAACTTGCCACACCCAACGACCGGGACTAATCCACTTCAAAGTGGTGCACAGTCCGGTCAAAAACTCGTTCTTCAGCCAGTTCCAATGCTTGACTCTTTGAGCACAAGATTGCTGCTAGAAAAGTTTGATGGAACTAACCTCAAAACCTTGCAACATAAGATGTTATTCTTCTTGACGATGATCAAACTGGACAGATATGTGACCGAGGATATATCCGCCAATGCGGGGGTACCCCTCCAAGCTACTCTGAACGATGATTACATCTGCAAAGGGTGGATTCTGAGCCGCTTGTCATACCCATTGTACCAAGTGTACATACTAGTTGGTACTTCTAGGGAACTCTGGGTCACTCTAGACAAGAAGTACAAATCTATGGATGCATGCCACACGAAGTTCATTGTTTAACAATTCATGGACTTCAAAATGGTAGATCACAAGCCTGTCATGGAGCAAGTTGAGAAGCTACAACTTCTAGTCCATCACATCATTGCTGAAGGCATGAAGATCTGTGAGCCATTTCAGGTCGTAGCATTCATCGGGAAACTACCCCGTTTTGGAAGGACTTCAAAAGTTACCTCCTTCACAAGACAAAGGGCATAACTATGGATGACTTCATGGTCAAGTTGAGGATTGAATCAAGCAACCGCCAAAACATTGAAGGGGCGAAGTCAAAGACAACTCATCTCACCAAACCAAAGGACAAGAAACGGAAGTTTCAACCCAAGGTCCCCAACAAGCAACCGGCAAAGAAGAAGTTCGCCAGCAAGTGTCACAACTGTGGCAAATGGGTCACAAGTTTGACGAATGTCATAGCAAGGGCGACCCACGTAAAGGCAAGGGCAAACCTCAAGCGCAAGTAGTTGAAGGCAATCTAACAATGGTTGAAATGGTTGTTGTGACGTCTGAAGTGAACATGGTCGGGAGCAACCCGATGGAGTAGTGGTATGACACTGGCGCTACCCGCCACATTTGTTCTAACAAGGGAATGTTTACCACCTATTAGAAGAATAAATAGGGTGAGGAACTGTTTATGAGGAATTCTTCCACATCAAAGGTCGAAGGCCATGGCAAGATCGTGTTGAGGATGATGTCTTAAAAAGAGCTGACTTTCAACAACGTTGTAAGAGCCTTAGTCTTTGGAGCCTAGGAGCCTAGTTGAGCTATAGTGTGCCTTGCCTTGACCCTACTAGCCGCACCTTCGCACCACTTGGGCCGCCCCAGCGGCTAGGCACCCCTACGCCCTGGGCTAGCCGCCCCTACAGTTCTGTATGAGTGTAGCCGCTTTCGTTGACTCTTGACTTGTGCTTTACGGATGACTTCTCTTATAAGCCTTGCCTTTGCTTCAGATGAGAGGTTTCTTCACCTCATTCCAGTCTCTTCATCCTCTCTACGTTCTTCATCTTCTCCTCTCTTCTTCCTTGATCTTCTTTGCTTCTCTTGATCTTGTGTGAGTGAGTTCTTGATAGTTTGAGTGTGGTTTTGGTTGTTCATCTTGAGGATGTTATTGAAGGTTGTTGGTGTTGTGTTGAGGTGATAGACGTGTTGATGCTCCATAGCTGCAGCTTAGGGCTTGTTGTGGTAAGCTCTTCTCCTTCATCTCTCTTCTTTCCTTCTTTCTTGCTTCTTTCTTCCTTTCTAGCTTAGGATCACAAGCTAGGCTTGTGTTGGATCCTTTCCTGGATGGTTGATGATCATATATGTGTATATATTTGTATATGTTGATGTGGTATATTGAAGAAGTGAAGAGAGTCGAGAAAAGGATCGAAGAGAAATCGGGGCCAACATTTTGCACAGACAGCCGCCCTTGCGCCTGGTGTGAGCCGCCCCTGCGCTTGCCTGTGAGCCGCCCCTACGCCTTTGGTGAGCCTTCCCTGTGCCTCACTGGATCAGCCTTGTGCTCTTGCTTCTGTTGGTGCATACCTTGTTGGTATGTCTTCCTTCCTTCCTTTCCTTTGGCCTTGGCTTAGTTGGTAGCTAGGCTAGTGCGGTTAGGATGTGTTGTATGTTGGGGTTGTGCCTTAGGCACTTATGTTGATGTTGAGGTTATGCCATAGGCATATGTGAGCTTGTTATGATCTTGAGGTTTAGATTGAGGTTGTAGGTTGGTTCTGATTATGGAGACGAGTCTCCTAACCCTTACAGTTTGTGATGTTGTGTGCCTTGCTCTTGCAGGCGTTGATTCTTTCCCAAGGGGAAGCTGTGATGTGGTCTTGGATACGAGTGTGACAGGTAAGTCCATAGGACTTACTTAGCGTTCAATTATGGATTTGTGTGATTGTGATGGTTGTGTGTGTTCATATGATTGTGCATATATAACCATAACCGGACTAGGATGACCATTTATTACATTTAAATGGTCCAAGTGTATTATAACGGGCGGTAACCACTTGCCAAAAGCTCGCCGAGAGTGGAAGGAGGTGCTCGGAAGCCAGTAGCTCAGGGGGGAGGTAGATCCCCATGCAACACCTGGGTTAAAGGGGGAAGAGACGGTGTTTTTTAGGCTCCTCGTGTTACAAAAGAAGTTGAATTAGTAATGAAATAACATAATAAAAGATAATAAATAAATGTGTGTGACATTGCATGTATGAGATGTTGATGTGTGTTTGTGCTATTACCTTCATGCTTATCTATTGCTGTAGCTAACGGTGTATACCATGTTATAGATGATCTGCAGGTTAGGAAGACTGCAGAGTGAGTCAAACCAGCCGAGGACTTTTGTACATTAGGATGCGTGGGTTGGGATCTTTTATATCAGATGTTTATGGTTGATGTTTTGTGCTCGGCTTTGTGTTTGTAAACTCTTTTGATGTATTATATACAACTTTTATGTATTTGGTTTTAATCTACTTGTGTCTTGTTGTAAGATCCAGTGAACTTGTTGTCAGGCTAGGGTCAGGATCCATTGTGAGATCCTAGCCCAATGTAGCATTCCAAGTCTTGTGGATTTGGGGTGTTACAGAGTTGGTATCAGAGCCTTAGGTTGACAACAACGGCACTTGCTATCTGCAATAAAGGTAGAGTGGATAAATAAATAGAACCCACATGGGATCTGACTTTTCAAAAGGTTTTTGGTTTTAAAGTGAGTACAGATGTTTTGGGTTAATATGTACATAAGCCGTCACCCATCTGAGGATCTCGACAGTATATATATATGTATATAGATATCTCTTATGTGATGATGTGTATGCATGTAATAATGAGTATATTATATATATATATATATATCGATACATATGGCATATATATAGCCTTATAAGTTTAGGTGTGTATATTCTACAGATGGCTCAGACTAGAGTAGTATCTATAGTGGGATGAGATAGGGGTACACCCCCTCTTCTTCCAATAGCGCCAAGTCAGGGACCAATTTCCGCTGCTGGGTTGCCTATGGCAGAGAACGAGTTTGAAGAGGATGATCGGGTCTCCATGAGTAGATTCGAGTTTCAAGAGTATATGCAGCAAGTATATGAGGCGGTGATAGCGGGTAGACCTACACCCAATTTAACAACATCTGTGAGATCAACTGAAGCTTCTACATCAAAGAAGAAACAACGGGTTGAGTTTGTGAAAGACGAGGTTGGATTTTCGGGTTACAAACTGAG
The DNA here is from genome assembly GCA_033239125.1 of Fagopyrum homotropicum. Taxonomy (NCBI): domain Eukaryota; kingdom Viridiplantae; phylum Streptophyta; class Magnoliopsida; order Caryophyllales; family Polygonaceae; genus Fagopyrum; species Fagopyrum homotropicum. The sequence continues at coordinate 75,851,872 of BSWB01000008.1, forward strand.
CCCAACTTATGGACGTTTGAGTGCTTCTCGTTTCATACGGACTTTTGGTGAGACGAGGACTTGTTACAACTGCGGGAAGTCTGGACATGTACGACCACAGTGTCCAAGATCGCCAGTGACTTGCTTTACCTGTGGTAGACAGGGTCATAGAGTTGTCTTCTGTAAGCAAACTGGAGTGCCATCACGACAAGGTTTTACTTCTACTAGTGTGATGGGAGGTGGTCAGAAGACACCTCAACAGTAGACGCGAGGACAACAGAGAGTCCCAGATCATCATTCTACTCAAAGATCCGTTCCCAGACTGATTAGGGGTAAGGGTCGTGGTAGGAGTGCCATAGACACTAGAAGAGCTCAGGGTAGAGCCTTTACGCTGGGCCGTACAGAGGATCCACCCATACTAGTGGCAGGGTTGGGATGTATATGTCTCAACTGTGGTTATCCAAATCATTTGCGCTCCGAGTGCCCCATGACACCGATAGCTTGCTTCACCTGTGGTGAATTAGGTCATCTGACCCCTTTTTGTCAACGAGGTAGTGTTTCTTCTCATCAAGACCTTCCTCTTTCCGATGCAGAAAGAGTGGAAGTGGAAGCCATGGCGATGACCTCAGTGATACCTGAGGAGCATAGGTCTGAGGTTGAGTGATGATATGCAGTAGAGCTTCAGGCGTTAGCTGTTACAGGTACCATTCTTGTTAATGGTTTACCTAGTGGAGTTTCGTTTATTGTGAGTGCTATGCACCTCTTGCCTTTTGATGCATGCGTCAATAGTTAATCGTGGATACAGTAGAAGACAGATATTCCTTTACAGTTTTCCTTTTTGGGGTCTGAGGTACCCGCGAGATATGTGGTTGTCCCCTTTGTACAGGGACTTGTGTATGGCTTGTAGACTTCTTTTTCATGCCTTAAGTGCATGAAAAGGTCTCTATATATGTGGTGGACGAACATATATCATGTTGGTTTGGATAGCAGTAGGAAGACTATTATAGTCTACTGAGATCGACTAGGTAGAGGTTTTTCGAAGTTGTGAGTTTTGAAGAGAGAAGTTTGCCGACAGTACTGTATGAGCAACAAGGTTAATAAGGAGGTGATGATTTCTAATGTTATGTTGTGAAGGAAAGAGATAGTTTTACGCTGAAGAGTGCTCCAGTGGTTTATGATCTTATAGACGTGTTACTGGACCGTCTAATCTACCACCTCAGTGGAGTGAGGACATTGATATTGCGTTGAAATATGGTACGAGACTGATTGGGAGAAGGTCTATGAGATATATGGCTTGTTGAGTTGTTAGAAATTGAAGAAGCAATTTGAAGAGCGGAGTGAGACGGGTTTCGTTCATCCTAACTTATTCATGGCTATGTATTGACGAATTGTTGGGACAACTTGTAGGAGCATATGTGTTTTAGGATTCCTTTGCGCTCAATATATCCCTAGTCATGGATGGGAGAGCAGCATGTGTATGAGATAGCATTCCATACTCGTTTTGGACACTACGAGTGTGTAGTGATGTCATTTGGGTTGACTAGTGTCTTACAAGTTTTTATGGAGTTGATGAACAGTATCTTTATCGACTTCCTTGATCAGTTGGTGGTGGACTTCACTGATGATATGTCGATATACTCTCGTAGTAGAGAATAGTAGATCGATCGTCTGAGGACCGTTCTATAGATTTCAAGAGATAGAGGGTTGTATGCTATGCTCTTTAAGTGCAAGTTGAGATGCTAGGGGTAGCCTATTTAGGTCATGTTGTCTCCGCCAGTGGGATCATGGTTAACCTGGTAAGAATTAAGTAGGTTGTAATATGGAAGATACTGATGAACATGAAGGAATACGTAGCTTTCTCGACTCAGCCGATTGCTACTAATACTTTGAGGAAGGATTCTATATGATTGCATATTCATTTGCGAGTCTTTTGAGAAAACCACCATAACTACGTGGTTACAGTAGTGTGTCTAAGTTTTGAAGCATTGAGGAGGCATTCGACCTCTGTTTCTATTCTGTTATAATCAGAAGATTATGAGAATCCCGTGATTTACGGTGACACATCCCAGTTAAGTTTGAGACATGTGTTACTACAGAAGAGTAGAGTTACTGATATGTGTATTTACAACTGAGAACGTATGATGAGAACTACCCGACTCATGATTTAGAGTTAGTAGTGGTAGTTCAAGCCTCTAAGTTTTGAAGACCGTACTAGTGTGATCTTCATGTTAGATTTCTATAGATCGTAGAAATCTGAAATATATTTTATGCAACAAGGATTGAATAATCACCAGTGTTAGAGATTAAGTTAATCAAGACTGTAATTTGAAGATTTCATATCATTCAGAGAAGTGAACGATGTTGTTGACAACTTGAATGGAAAGACGCTCCAAGAGAAGATCATTGCGAGAGTGATAGTTCAGCCTCAACTTTGGGAAGATCTAGCTTGGCTAGAGTGGGAGTTGCAGTCTCTCTATAAGGACGCCATTTATATGCTTGAGAGGTTCTACCTGGTATGTTGGATGAGATCCAATAGAAGCAGGAGACCTGCCTGACTTTGATGAAGATTAAGAGAGGATGTCTCGTAAGGAGGCACCATAGTTCTCCATTGGAATAGAAGGAGTGATGAACCGTCATGATCGCTTCTGTGTACCTACTGATGCGGAGTAGAGACAGAGAATCTTACAGTACACTTACGGTACACATTCCTTAGTACGTCCATGTATGAATCAGATGTGCCATGGGGTGACATAATTATATGGATGTAGAAGATTGAAATCGATATGACCAGATTTGTGATACAGTGTGTGACCTGTTAGCAGGTCCAGATAGAGCATTTCTGATCTAGAGATAAGCCCCATCCACTACCAGTGCAGTAGTAGAATTAGGAGCACATCTCTATGGACTTGGTTATGGGATTGGGACTCAATAGAAGACTGATGTTATCTGGATTGTTGGGAGTAGAATAAGGAAACTGGCACGTCTTATTCCTATCAAAAGGACGTGGCCAGTGAATGAATTGACTGAGGAGTACACTAGACGGATTGTGAGACTCCATGGTATACCGAGAACGATCATCTCTAATCGAGATGGATGTTCTTACTTTGAGATTTTGGACCGCAGGTACAGACTGCTTTGAGGACTGAGTCTATACATCAAGACAACACTTCACCCCTGACAGACGGTCAGTTAGAGAGGATCATGTAGATCTTAAGGATATATTATGAGTTGTAAGTTGAATTAGAAATGTGGATGGTTATATTACCTCCCATTACTGAGTTATCATCTAACAGTGATTGACGTTTATCATCTGAGACGCCTTTATGAGGCACTATATGGACGTAGATGCCATACATCTATATGCTAGAAGTGATCTAGCAGTAGTAGTGGGATAACACCTGACCAAATTCAGGATTTTGTAGTTCAAGTCCGGCTGAAAGTATCTCAGCTGTGAAACCTTAGACGTGTTAAGGTGAAAAGAGAACTGAGTTCCAATATGTCGGTTACTTGAGATCTTGATCAGTATTATGAAGGCAGCATGATTTTTAGCATTGCCTTAGAAATTAGAGGATATCCACCCAGTGTTTCATGTGTCTCGACTGAGGGAGTACATACTAGTTCTGAGGCACATCGTGAGTTATGATGATCTAGTGGTTGAGCCGGACCACACTTTTGCAGAACACTCGTTTGCAGTCCTAGAGAGAGAGGTGTGAGACGCCTGCGTTCGAAGAACTTTACTATGCTGAGGATACAATGGTCTAGACAAGGACCTGATGAGACTACCTGAGAGACAGAGGATAGTATCCAAAGGAACTATCCAGAGTTCTATGCCGGGATAGATGCACTAGTAGAATTCACGAGTAGATCTTAGTGCCTTCTTGGTGAGTGCATGTTATGTGCTTATGTGCATATGATCTGTTAGATCTGGTTTGCTAGTACGAGATAGGTATAGCTGGAAATGGTTCTTTCCTCCATGCTTTGGTATGTGTGTTAGGATTAGCTGGAGATGGTTATTTCCTCCATGCTACTTTTGATGGACATAGTGTGAGTGGAGATGGTTTTCCTCCACATAGTAGTGATATGTGTACGTTGTGGCTGGAGACGGCTTTTCTCAATGCCAGTGTGATGTGGTTAGTGGTTGGCTAGAGATGATCTTCCTCTAGGCCTTGTGTAGAGTTGTTATGCTGGAGTTGTGATTCCTCCATGCTGTGTTGAGGATATAGAACGTTATAGGTTGTGACCTAATGTTCTTGAGAAGAGAGTGATACCTCGGCTTATGGATCCGAGAGGCTTTGGGATTTTGCAAGTTTCGGGACGAAACTTGTTTTTAGGGGGGTGAGATGTAAGAGCCTTAGTCTTTGGAGCCTAGGAGCCTAGTTGAGCTATAGTGTGCCTTGTCTTGACCTTGCTAGCCGCACCTGCGCACCACCTGGGCCGCCCCAGCGGCTAGGCGCCCCTACGCCCTGGGCTAGCCGCCCCTGCGGCTCTGTATGAGTGCAGCCGCTTTCGTTGACTCTGGACTTGTGCTTTGCGGCTGGCTGCTCTTATAAGCCTTGCCTTTGCTTCAGATGACAGGTTTGTTCACCTCATTCCAGTCTCTTTATCCTCTCTACGTTCTTCATCTTCTCCTCTCTTCTTCCTTGATCTTCTTTGCTTCTCTTGATTTTGTGTGAGTGAGTTCTTGAGAGTTTGAGTGTGGTTTTGGTTGTTGTTGATCTTGAGGATGTTGCTGAAGGTTGTTGGTGTTGTGTTGAGGTGATAAACGTGTTGATGCTCCATAGCTGTTGTTAGCATGAAATATTGTGATATTTTAGGCACGTTTTCTAAACGTATTTGATTCATATTGATAGTCTTTGATTGAACTTTGTGCATATGTGAGCTAGTATTACCTATATTGTCGATATAGATGTCTACACTAGTTCTATGTTGATTATAGGTGATTTGGAGCTATTTCCGAACGGAATCGAGCAAAGGAGAGTTGAGTTGATATGTCCATAGATTGAGGACATTCTTTGGAAGCAATTTGGAGTCTTAGCTTGAGGAATGCACGAGTTTAGGGAAGAATCACGTTCTTGCCCTAAACCACGCCCTAAAATACGGCCGTATCACATTCCACGTTCAATTCCACGACCGTGGATTTGGAGTCAGAAATTCATGTTCATTCCAGGGGATTACACGGCCGTGGAACATATGTTGCAAACCGTATTTGTTTCCATGCTCTAAATTACGGTCGTGGAACAGTTCCACGACCGTGATCTTGGCGAATCTTTTCGCCACACTTTGAAGCCACGATCTTTTAAAGATTGGGCCGGGCCGACATTTTGCCCTACACTATAAAAAGACGGACGAAGCAAGATTCCGTCACCTTCGCTTACGCCCCACTTACCCTCATTCATCACCGCTTAGACACGAAGAGACTTCGTTTAGCTTGCTTGGAAGCAATTGACATCTCTTTGGGAGATCGAAGTTCGTGTTTTGGAATTCCTCTAATCTCGCACTTTTGGTGGAGATTGCTATGAGATCTCCGGATTTGCGGAAGATCGAAGTTCTTGGAAGATTTTGCAAGAAGATCTCTCTTCTTGATTAGGTTTGATTTGGAAAATGGATTGACATCCCGTTTTCTTTTCTTTCCTAGGATTACGATTGCTTGTTCTATTGTGAATCTTTTGACATTGCCTGTTCTCTTTGTGACTTTGAGATTGAATTGAAGATTATTGAAAGTTCTTGAAAGTTTTCATCTTTTTATCTTTTAATTCTTGAATTGATATCAACATGACTGTTATTGGCTAAAAACCCTTAACAATTCTAAAGTGAAGGGTTGATAGTTGTGGCTTAGATGATGATAGATCGATCGCAAACAGATTAGACCCTGAGAGTTAGAGAATTATCGCCGACAACCCTAAATTACGGTCTGTTCTTGAGTCCACGGCCGTGGAACCTCAAGAACTAACCGTGATTTCCCTTAAGTCTACGAACCTGCTTTTACTTTAATCTAAAGTTAAAGATTTGCTTTAGTTTAGTTTAGACTTGTCTTTTCTAGGTGGTAGTGAAGCCTCAACAACCTCTACCTCGATTGTGAGTGTCACAACCTCAATCGGTTAAGTTAGTCTTGATCCTTGGGTTATAAGTTTGGGTATTTGACACTAATTCTCGCCTCTAGAATCCTTCTATATTGAGCCTCAACAACCTGTATAGAGAGTGCCTTGTAGGTGAGTTATATAAGGTTTTTGGAACTTCACCGTACGATTACCTTACATTAGTATACCTTTGCATATCTCAACTCTGTCTTTACATCATTAAGTATATCTTGAATCCATTGCCACAGCTGGACACTTGGATCTTTAGGATTGTTGTTTTCCCAATAATTTGCAAAACTCCCATATTTACTTGTTTGATAACCTGCAATCGAGTTCGTTCCCCCCAAATCCCTGTGTTCGATACTCTGGAATTCTTGCTTAACTATATCGATCCGTACACTGCGGGTTCGCTGCTTGATTCTAGTTTTATAAATTTAAAACTTATTTGCACACACCTCTAGGGGCGAACAAGTTTTTGGCGCCGTTGCCGGGGATTTGGTTTAGGCCGAATCCGGTATCCGGTTGTCAAGCTTGGGAGCTTGCTCTCGTTATTTGATATCTCTTTGAGTGCATGCGCAGGTCTAGGAACACCGCAGATCTCTTAACTCTTGATCAAGAGCTAGAGAAAACCTTGAGGCAAAAGCGCAAGGAAAAGAAGATGGCCGAAGAACACGAACGTGATCTTCAAACGGAGTTGGCGGAGAAGGAAGCTCAACTCCGATGGAATGAGACTCTCCGCCAGGATGAGATGGATCGTCATCAATCTCAAGTTAACGGTCTACAAGACATGATCTTCCAAATGAGGATAAAGATGAGCGACCTTGAGAATAAGGTAAGCAAGAAGTCCTCAAGAAGGAGATCAAGGTCTAGAAGAAAAAACCACTCATCCGCTGATGATAGTGACTCTTCCATGCCACCGTTAGAAGAGATTGATCCCACGATCAATATGAATCCTTTCAATCCACAAGGAGCTGCTAATCGCCGCATTCCACCTAGGAATGCGAGAGTTGAACGTGTGGATAATGAGCCAAGAACTCTTGGCCAGCGGATGGATCCAACACAACAACCACGCCGCTTGGGTGTGAATTTTGATGCTGAAGATATGCAAGGGTTTAGCTTTAACCCTCAAGTTATCACTCTTGTTCGCCAAAGCCAATTTGGCGGTACAAGCGCTGAATCTCCACACCAACACTTGTAAAACTTTGAGTGTATGATGGAGACGATGAGACCGAAGAACGCTACTACCAACAGCTATAAGCTCAAACCTTTCTTTTTCTCTTTGAAAGGGAAGGCGTTGTCATGGTATCAAGCTCTTCCCAATGGGAAACTAGACACGTGGGAAGACCTTTCCGCGGAGTTTCTCACCAAATTCTTTCCGCCCTCCAAAACGGCGGAACTTAGAGGTAAGATTAATGCTTTTTCCATGAGACCTAACGAAAGTTTGTTTCAATCTTGGGAAAGGTTTCAGGATTTACTCTTAGATTGCCCTCATCATGGCATATCCAAGCTTGCCTTGCTGGAAATCTACTACAAAGGGCTGGATGCGGGAACGCAATTCAACCTCCAATCCCTCTCATGCGGAACGTTCATGGACATGAGAGAAGATGACGCTTGGGACTTCATTGAGAAGCAAGCAAGAGTCATAGAGAAGTACTCCCACCGGAAAGCGGAGGGAAATCGTGTGGAGCAAGGAGCGAAGCTCACACATGAAGCTCAAAATCAGATTTTCTCCCTCAACAATGAGATCAAAGAGTTGAAAGAGACTATCAAGACCAACTTCCCAACGCAACAAGAGAAGGATGTTGGCTATTTGGGCAACAACAATGGCGGTGATAACACCAACCGCAACAACAATAACCGGAACAATAACCGGAATAACAATTGGAATGGAAACAACAACAACCGGAACAACAACAATTGGAACAACAATCGGGGTTCAAACAACAACAATTGGCACTCCAATCAACAAAATTCCGGTAACTCTTATCCTTCCAATTCTAATTCGCTAACTCCACCTTCCTCTTCCTCTACTCCTTTGAAAAGCCAGGGGCAATCATCTAATGGAGGAAACAATACGGGAAAGGAGAAGTCCGATCCCATGTTGGAAACAATCTTGGGAAAGCTTCAAGGGTTGGAGAACCGCCTCATCAAGGTTGACGATCAAGTCTCTAAGGTTGATAAAGCTCAAAAAGTTTTGGAAAACCAATTGTTCAACCACGCGGAGGAAGTTCCTAGAAATCAAGGGAAACTTCCAGGAAAGACGGAGGCCAACCCTAAGGGAAGGGTAATGGCGATTACAACTAGGAGCGGAGTGACTACCACCGATCCGCAGCCTACGTTCGTTGAAGTCCCCGTAGAGAAGGACAAAGGAAAGGGGAAGGAGAAGGAAGATGTCTATGTTCCTCCTCCAGCTTACAAACCTCCCCTACCGTTCCCTCAATCTAGAGCGCGAGCACGCCTAGACAAACAATTCACTAAGTTCATAGAACTCATGAGCAAGCTGCATATTAATATACCCTTCATTGATGCTATTGTAGGTATGCCGGCTTATGGCAAGTTCTTGAAGGAGCTTCTCTCTAACAAGAGGAAGCTAGAAGATTTCGGTGAGGTCAAGATGAGTTCGGATTCTTCGGATCTCATCAAGACTATGAAGGAGAAAATGCCCCCAAAGTTGAAGGATCCGGGGTCATTTTGCATTCCCATTGGAGTGGGAGATGTCACATACGACGCTTTATGTGACTTGGGAGCAAGTGTGAGCATCATACCACTTGCATTATGTAGGAAGATCGGTTTAGGCGATCCTAAACCGGTCAAGATGACGTTATACATGGCGGATCGATCCATCACTCGCCCCGTCGGTATTGTAGAAGACGTCCCGGTCAAGCTAGGTAAATTCTTTGTCCCCATTGATTTTGTCGTGCTTGACATTCCTGCAGATAGTCCGGTCCCGATTATACTCGGAAGACCGTTTTTTGCAACTTCCGGCTGCATGGTCGATTGCAAGAAAGGGAGACTCGCTTTTGATATTGGAGAAGAGAAAGTAGAGTTCGTTCTTTCCACTCTAGTAAAGGAGCCAATCTTTGATGAGGTTATTTACGATATCCAAGATGAAGAAGGTTTGTCTAGGGAGGAGGTAAGTGCGATTCTCTTTAACGATCCTTTACAAAAAGTTATCACTATGAGTCTAACCAATGTAGGGGAAGAAGAAGAGTGCAAAGAGGAAATTGAAGCCTTAGAAGCACAAGAAGAGATGCATGAAGTGGAGTTTTGAGAAACTCCACGATGAGGCTGAGAATGTAAGAATCCACGGTCATACCATGTATTCCACGACCGTGGATTTCACAACCAAAATCGACCTCCATTCCAGGGGATTACACGGCCGTGGAACACATGGAGAGGCCGTAATTCTGACCGTGGAAGAGGGTGATCGGCTTACTTCTTCAACTTCTTTTGATTCTTCTCCAAACCACTCAACAACCTTAGAAACTTCTAAGGAAACATCGGATGCCCCTCAAGAACCATTGGAAGCTCCAAAAGTGATGGAACTCAAACCACTTCCTACTCATCTAAGGTACGCTTTTCTTGGATCCAATTCTACCTTTCCGGTCATTGTTAGCTCCGAACTAAGCATAGATGAACATGAACAGCTCATGACAGTCCTTAGGAAACATAGAAAAGCCATAGGCTACACTATCGAGGACTTAGTAGGAATTAAACCCTCCCTATGTATGCATAAGATACTAATGGAGGAGGATTTTAGAACTTCAAGACAACCTCAAAGGCGGTTGAATCCGACCATGAAGGAGGTTGTCAAGAAGGAAATTCTTAAACTTCTTGATGCAGGTATCATCTATCCTATCTCCGATATCAAGTGGGTGAGTCCAGTTCAAGTAGTTCCGAAGAAGGGAGGAATGACGGTCATCACCAACAAGAACAACGAACTCATTCCTACCCGAACCGTGACTGGATGGCGAATGTGCATAGACTACCGCAAGCTCAACAACGCAACGCGGAAGGATCACTTTCCCTTACCATTCATCGATCAAATGCTTGAAAGGTTAGCACAACATTCACATTTTTGCTACCTTGACGGTTATAGTGGTTTCTTTCAGATTTCGATACATCCGGACGATCAGGAGAAGACCACATTCACATGCCCTTGGGGTACGTTCGCTTATAGGAGAATGCCGTTCGGGCTTTGCAACGCCCCAGCCACCTTTCAACGGTGCATGATGGCCATCTTCTCCGAGTACGTAGAGGAAATCATGGAAGTCTTCATGGACGACTTCTCCGTATACGGTTCCTCTTTTAACGATTGCCTTTCTAACCTTTCTCTTGTTTTACAACGTTGTGAAGACACTAACCTAGTTCTTAATTGGGAGAAGTGTCAATTCATGGTTAAGGAAGGAATCGTATTAGGTCACTTAGTCTCTAGTAGAGGGATAGAGGTAGACAAGGCTAAGATAGAGACCATAGAGAAACTTCCTCCCCCAATTTCGGTGAAAGGGATAAGAAGTTTCCTAGGACATGCTGGATTTTATAGACGCTTCATTAAGGACTTTTCTAAGATATCAAAACCTCTCACTAATCTATTGATGAAGGATGCGGTTTTTGAGTTTTCGCAGGAATGTTTAGATGCGTTTAACACCATTCGGCAAGCTCTAATCTCAGCACCTATTATCCAACCCCCGGATTGGACTCTCCCCTTCGAGATTATGTGCGATGCTAGTGACGTAGCCATTGGAGCTGTTCTTGGACAACGAAAGGAAGGGCGAACCCATGCCATATACTACGCTAGCAAGACGCTAGACGAAGCTCAGCTCAACTACGCCACTACAGAGAAAGAGTTTCTAGCCATTGTCTACGCTATTGACAAGTTTCGCTCTTATCTTGTAGGTGCAAGGGTGATTGTCTACACGGATCATGCTGCGATCCGGTACCTCCTTGCAAAGAAAGACGCGAAGCCAAGGCTAATTAGATGGATTCTTCTCCTACAAGAATTCGATCTTGAGATCCGCGACAAGAAAGGCTCAGAAAATTCTGTTGCGGATCATTTGAGTCGCCTCACACATCTAGAGGACGACCATCTACCCATTGATGACTCCTTTCCGGATGAACACCTACACATCATAGAGGAGTGCATCAACGAGATCTCCAAAGGTAACGAACCATGGTTTGCTGATTTTGTTAACTATTTGGTTTGCCAGGAGATACCGCCCGGACTATCCTACGCACAAAGGAAGAAGTTCTTTAAGGACGTCCGGGAATACTACTGGAACGAGCCTCTCCTCTTTAAGAGAGGTCCGGATGGCATCATCCGGCGATGTGTGCCGGAAGATGAGATGAAAAGTATCATCCGCCATTGTCATTCACTACCTTGTGGAGGACACGCTAGTTCGAACAAGACTAGCGCAAAGGTATTGCAATCTGGATTCTATTGGCATACTTTATTTAGAGATGTGCAATCCTTTGTTTCTTGCTGTGATGCTTGTCAAAGAACAGGCAATATTTCTAGAAGGAACGAGATGCCCCTCAACAACATCCAAGAGGTGGAGATTTTCGACGTTTGGGGAGTTGATTTCATGGGACCATTCCCATCATCTTGTGGAAACCAATACATACTATTGGCGGTAGACTACGTTTCTAGATGGGTGGAAGCAATTGCCTCTCCCACAAATGATGCCATGGTGGTGGTTAAGTTCTTCAACAAGACCATCTTTCCGCGATTTGGAACACCAAGGACAATCATTAGTGATGGAGGTTCTCACTTCATAGCCCGTCGCTTTGAAGCTCTTCTAGCTAAGTATGGGGTTACTCACAAGATCGCCACCCTTACCATCCACAAACGAGTGGATAAGTTGAGATCTCAAATAGGGAAATCAAGGGAATTCTAGAGAAGACGGTTTCAAGGACTAGGAAGGATTGGTCCTTGAAACTAGATGATGCATTATGGGCGTACCGGACTGCGTACAAGACTCCCATAGGAACCACACCATACAACCTTGTGTATGGGAAGTCTTGTCATTTGCCGGTAGAGCTGGAGCACAAAGCGTTTTGGGCTATCAAGTGGCTGAATTTCGGCATGAAGGAAGCGGGAGAGAAGCGTCTCCTAGACATCAACAAGCTGGATGAACTTCGCTTGAACGCCTATGAAAACGCTAAGATCTACAAGGAAAGAGCAAAGCGTTGGCATGATAAGCATATCATTCCAAAGGACTTCAAAGAAGGGGATCAAGTTCTCCTCTTCAATTCAAGACTTCGCCTCTTTCCAGGTAAGCTTAAATCCCGTTGGACCGGACCTTTTCTAATCAAACGTATTTTCTCCCATGGTGCAGTTGAAGTATGGGGTGAAGCTAGCGGAAGTTTTAAGGTGAACGGTCAACGACTCAAGAAGTACACACCGGAACTCCAAGCTGAGGAGTTTGCGCCTACCGCACTCGAATAAGTGCGAGAATGGTCTAACTACGGACCTTAAACAAAGCGCTTCTTGGGAGGCAACCCAAGGTATTGCATTCTCGTTTTTGTTTTCGATTCATAGTTTAGCTTAGAATAGACGTTTTCGCTTTATTTTGCCTCGATTTCTTCCGGTATGTTCGTGTTTTTGGTTGTAGGATCGATGGAAAAGGAGAAAGGGAGAATAATGTCGAAGAAGAGCAACGAAATTTGGACTTTGAAGCTTTACAGAAGGTTCCACGGTCTAAATTACGGTCGTCATAGCTACAGTGGCCGTAATTCTCAAAAGCCTTTGAAAAATCACCAAAACCACGGGTCCGTACACTTCCACGGCCGTGGAACACCCCGACAGACCGTGATTTTCAAAATTTTGCCTGCGACTATATAAGCCACATTCTTCACAAAATTTCCCAAAAACTTACCCCTTTCCACGCCCTAAACGCCGAAATCTCACGACCTTCTCCAATTCCTCGTTTTGTAATCGTTTTCAACAATTCTTCATCCTAAACTACAGCAAATCCAACCACGAACAAGATCCAAGCGACAAACCGAGCGGAAATCCATCAACAAACGTGCATTTCGGGTTTTTCAATCCGAAAAAAGAGGTTTATTCTTTCTTCTTGAATTTCGCGGATTTGGTTCGTTTTTGCTATAGATTTTTAGGAAGAACTGACAAAGACTGGAAGGAATTAGATTAGGACTGCTTGTTGTGGTGATTGTTGGTGAATTTGCTGAGATTCGCAAGATTCTGAGATGAATCACGGTCTCTGGGTAAACCACGGCCGTGGAACCTGAAGAACAGACCGTAATTTTGGTGAAAAATGGACTTTGTAAGGAGAATGTCGGGAAGGATAAAAGAGAAGAAGGGAGAGAAAAACAAGAAAAGAAAGGGCAACCCCTCCACCTCTAGGGCACCACCACCCTCATCTCCCTCACTACCATCCTCACCTTCACCTCCATCTTCACCTCCTCACCCTAGCATCCCAACCATACATGAAAACCACCTTGTTGCACTTGACCGGATCAAGGAGAGGACAGTGATAGGTCCTAGGTATTTGTTGTTGGAGGATCTACATCCTCTCAACATTGTTGATGATCTTACATGGCTCTTGGATAGAGCCGGATTGCTTGTCTTCACGAACATTCGTGAAGACGCCTATGAGGAGATCACCCGGGAGGTTGTGACGTCCTTCGAGCACAGCCACGTAGATAGGACCGTCTCCTTACGTCTCATGGAACAAGACTATCATTTGAGTATTGTTGAGTTTGGGACCATTTTCGGGTTCCATGAGACCTATAACGGTCGATTTCCGAGTGGAGTTTACCCCAAGGACTTTTGGGAGGAAGTAGCTATGATCTACGCCGACGAGGACCGTTGGCAACCCGCCGATACCAAGGCTAGATTGATGTACCATCTAGCCTTGAAGATAGCACACCGCGTTCTTTCGGAGTGTCTCTTTCCTAGGACGGAGACGCCCCAAAAGATCAAGACGGATGAGCTATTCTTGCTCTATAGCATGCTATACGGTCGCCGTGCAGATTGTGCCACTCTTTTGGCGGCTACGATGAGTAAACTCAAGAACAAGAAGAAGGGGAACATTGGATATGGTGGGATAGTTACCCACATTGCTAGGACGTTTGGTGTAGATTTTTCTGCTTGCACCCGTATACCGGCGGTTCCCTTAGGGCTACATGCTTTTATGGTTAGGGGACTCATCTTCCCCACACATGGAGGTCCGCCTTATGCGGGCATGCCTTGGGAGACTAGGACGGGTAGGGGGATTGAGTGGCTGCCGGAGTATTCCATTGTGGCGGGACGCCATAATTGGAAGGAGACGTTCGCTGCGATGCATGCGAACAGGCTAGTAGCTCCCCCTTACGTTCCACCACCGGTTGTGGAGGAGGAGGACATGGGAGATCAGTACGAGAGTGGTGGAGGAGCGGAGCAGGAATTTGGCACGTTTCCGGATCAGTCGGAGGCGGCCCCGGATGTACCTAGACGCTCTCCACGTCCAGCTAGAGCTTCAGGCTCGTCATCTCGCCGCGCTAGCGTGAGTGAGAGGCCCACGTGGATGACTACACCTCCCACTTGGTATGACACACCCCCTCCTTAGTCCACGGCGCAGCCAGCAGCACCACCACCACCAGCACCAGCACCATCCGATGCTCCATCATGGTACAGTCACGCCCCGGGATGGTACGAGCAGATGCCGGATTGGGCTACCGGACTTTCGGAGAGAGTTGGAGCACTAGAGATCCGGGCGGATGCTAGAGACGGACGCTTAGACGACCTTGACCACATGATGAGGGACGTCTACCGCCAGCAGTTTGGGCGGTTTTATGATCCGAGTTTCTCTCCATTCCCACCTCCGCCGGCGCCGCAGTGATTGATGCATGATCGTTGTTTTAGACATTCCCGCCACCACTTGTGAGTTTCTTTTTTCTTTTCTTTCTTTTGTTCTTTCTTTTGAACATTAGGGACAATGTTCGTCCTAAGTATGGGGTGGGATGTACTAAAAGTTTGTAATAACTCTACTCTCTATGTTTGCTTTCATTCAAGACTATCGTTGCATCTTCATTATGTGTTACACGTTTCCTTATTGCATTGCATGAAAAGTGACTTGAAAAACCCATAAAAATTTGAAAAATTTTGAAAATTTTGTGCTTCTAATGAATTGAGATGATTTCCATGATAATCACTACTTGTGAATTGAGTTTGATGACAATTGCATGCTTAAAAGGATTGTGAATTGAAAAGAATTTGAATGAATGAATTTTACCTCTTTTGCAAGTTTTATAATGTGAAAATGTTACCTAAATCATGCTAGAAAATTGAAGTTGAAATCACGTTATAAGTTCCTATACTTCTTATTGAAATGATTAAGGCAATTCAATACTTTCTTTCTTCTTTCTTTGATCATCTAGCTCCTCATTGAAATATTAGCCTCCTTTACCTATCCGGGAATTTGGAGAAGTGAATGAGAAAAAGGCATATTTGATGTGGGAGGGCCATGAGAGCAATTATTTGCAATCAATTGAATAGAAAGAAATTATAGGTTTGGGGAAGTCAATCATGACGATGAGTAACTCGGCACCATTCACATAGCCGGGTGTTTGTGTCTTGCCAAAGTCAGATTGAGCGATATTCCTAGCGGATTATGGTATGTGCGCTAAGGGTTTGAGGCATCTCTTGAAAAATTTGAGAAACGCCGATCTCCTAGGCTTCGGTTTTTGTGCACCTCTATCCATAACTCCAAAAGTAAAGTCGAAAAATGAAAAGAAGAGAGCGAAGCTCTAAGTTGAAGTGTTGTGGAAACCACATAAGAAGAAGAAGGTAGTTGTCCACTTTCCCGGATTTATGCACCACTTTCCCTTAAAGTTTTCCCCTCCCTTCTATATTCTAGACCTTTTCTTTGAAAGTCCTTAAGATCATAAGAATGTTATGTGACTTGGTGATCTAAATTGAAGTTTCTTGTAATTGATTTTGATAATATTTGAAGGTTATAATGCTTGTTTAGAAGTTAAGATGGTTCATGAATTTTCTTTGCCTTTTACTCTTTGATTAAGTGTGTGAAAGTTTGATAAACGATTGAAGCAAGGTTTGAGAATGATCTATTCTTTAGAAGTCACATTCATCCAAAAGAAGGTACACATATTTCATCCTAACTCTCGTTTAAAGCTTTTTGAAAGACCTTGCTTAGGGACAAGCAAGTGTTAAGTATGAGGTTATTTGTTAGCATGAAATATTGTGATATTTTAGGCACGTTTTCTAAACGTATTTGATTCATATTGATAGTCTTTGATTGAACTTTGTGCATATGTGAGCTAGTATTACCTATATTGTCGATATAGATGTCTACACTAGTTCTATGTTGATTATAGGTGATTTGGAGCTATTTCCGAACGGAATCGAGCAAAGGAGAGTTGAGTTGATATGTCTATAGATTGAGGACATTCTTTGGAAGCAATTTGGAGTCTTAGCTTGAGGAATGCACGAGTTTAGGGAAGAATCACGTTCTTGCCCTAAACCACGCCCTAAAATACGGCCGTATCACATTCCACGTTCAATTCCACGACCGTGGATTTGGAGTCAGAAATTCATGTTCATTCCAGGGGATTACACGGCCGTGGAACATATGTTGCAAACCGTATTTGTTTCCACGCTCTAAATTACGGTCGTGGAACAGTTCCACGACCGTGATCTTGGCGAATCTTTTCGCCACACTTTGAAGCCACGATCTTTTAAAGATTGGGCCGGGCCGACATTTTGCCCTACACTATAAAAAGACGGACGAAGCAAGATTCCGTCACCTTCGCTTACGCCCCGCTTACCCTCATTCATCACCGCTTAGACACGAAGAGACTTCGTTTAGCTTGCTTGGAAGCAATTGACATCTCTTTGGGAGATCGAAGTTCGTGTTTTGGAATTCCTCTAATCTCGCACTTTTGGTGGAGATTGCTATGAGATCTCCGGATTTGCGGAAGATCGAAGTTCTTGGAAGATTTTGCAAGAAGATCTCTCTTCTTGATTAGGTTTGATTTGGAAAATGGATTGACATCCCGTTTTCTTTTCTTTCCTAGGATTACGATTGCTTGTTCTATTGTGAATCTTTTGACATTGCCTGTTCTCTTTGTGACTTTGAGATTGAATTGAAGATTATTGAAAGTTCTTGAAAGTTTTCATCTTTTTATCTTTTAATTCTTGAATTGATATCAACATGACTGTTATTGGCTAAAAACCCTTAACAATTCTAAAGTGAAGGGTTGATAGTTGTGGCTTAGATGATGATAGATCGATCGCAAACAGATTAGACCCTGAGAGTTAGAGAATTATCGCCGACAACCCTAAATTACGGTCTGTTCTTGAGTCCACGGCCGTGGAACCTCAAGAACTAACCGTGATTTCCCTTAAGTCTACGAACCTGCTTTTACTTTAATCTAAAGTTAAAGATTTGCTTTAGCTTAGTTTAGACTTGTCTTTTCTAGGTGGTAGTGAAGCCTCAACAACCTCTACCTCGATTGTGAGTGTCACAACCTCAATCGGTTAAGTTAGTCTTGATCCTTGGGTTATAAGTTTGGGTATTTGACACTAATTCTCGCCTCTAGAATCCTTCTATATTGAGCCTCAACAACCTGTATAGAGAGTGCCTTGTAGGTGAGTTATATAAGGTTTTTGGAACTTCACCGTACGATTACCTTACATTAGTATACCTTTGCATATCTCAACTCTGTCTTTACATCATTAAGTATATCTTGAATCGATTGCCATAGCTGGACACTTGGATCTTTAGGATTGTTGTTTTCCCAATAATTTGCAAAACTCCCATATTTACTTGTTTGATAACCTGCAATCGAGTTCGTTCCCCCCAAATCCCTGTGTTCGATACTCTGGAATTCTTGCTTAACTATATCGATCCGTACACTGCGGGTTCGCTGCTTGATTCTAGTTTTATAAATTTAAAACTTATTTGCACACACCTCTAGGGGCGAATAGCTGTAGCTTAGGGCTTGTTGTGGTAAGCTCTTCTCCTTCATCTCTCTTCTTTCCTTCTTTCTTGCTTCTTTCTTCCTTTCTAGCTTAGGATCACAAGCTAGGCTTGTGTTGGATCCTTTCCTAGATGGTTGATGATCATATATGTGTATATATGTGTATATGTTGCTGTGGTATGTTGAAGAAGTGAAGAGAGTCGAGAAAGGGATCGATGAGAAATCGGGGCCAACATTCTGCACAAACAGTCGCCCTTGCGCCTGGTGTGAGCCGCGCCTGCGCCAGCCTGTGAGCCGCCCCTGCGCCTTTGGTGAGCCGCCCCTGCGCCTCACTAGATCAGCCTTGTGCTCTTGCTTCTTTTGGTGCATACCTTGTTGGTATGTCTTCCTTCCTTCCTTTCCTTTGGCCTTGGCTTAGTTGGTAGCTAGGCTAGTGTGGTTAGGACGTGTTGTATGTTGGGGTTGTGCTTTTAGGCACTTGTGTTGATGTTGTGGTTATGCCATAGGCATATGTGAGCTTGTTATGATCTTGAGGTTTAGATTGAGGTTGTAGGTTGGTTCTAGTTATGGAGACGAGTCTCCTAACCCTTACAGTTTGTGATGTTGTGTGCCTTGCTCTTGCAGGCAATGATTCTTCCCCAAGGGGAAGCTGTGATGTGGTATTGGATACGAGTGTGACAGGTAAGTCCATAAGACTTACTTAGCATTCAGTTATGGATTTGTGTGATTGTGATGGTTGTGTGTGTTCATATGATTGTGCATTTATAACCTAAACCGGACTAGGATGACCATTTATTACATTTAAATGGCCCAAGTGTATTATAACGGTCGGTAACCACTTGCCAGAAGCTCGCCGAGAGTGGAAGGAGGTGCTCGGAAGCTAGTAGCTTAGGGGGGAGGTAGATCCCCATGCAACATTTGGGTTAAAGAGGGAAGAGATGGGGTTCTTTAGGCTCCTCATATTACAAAAGCAATTGAATTAGTAATGGAATAACATAATAAAAGATAATAAATGAATGTGTGTGACATTGCTTGTATGAGATGTTGATGTGTGTTTGTGCTATTACCTTCATGCTTATCTATTGTTGTAGCTAACAGTGTATACCGTGTTGTAGATGATCTGCAGGTTAGGAAGACTGCAGAGTGAGCCAGTTGGTGTGACCAGCCGAGGACTTCTATACATTAGGATGCGTGGGTTAGGATTTTTGTATCGGATGTTTATGTTTGATGTTTTGTACTCGGCATTGTGTTGTAAACACTTTTGATGTATCATACATCTTTTATGTATTTGGTTTTACTCTACTTGTGCCTTTTTGTAAGATCCAGTGAACTTGTTGTCAGACTAGGGTCAGGATCCATTGTGAGATCCTAGCATTCCAAGTCTTGTGGATTTGGGGTGTTACAAACGTCTTGCATATACTAGATATCCGGAAGAACTTGATTTCTGGATCTTTGCTGAGCAAGAACGGATTCGACGTGAAAGTAGAATCCGACAAGCTAACTCTTACTAAACGTGGGATTTATGTAGGCAAGGGGTATCAAAAGGATGGATTGTTCAAAATGTGTGTATTGACTATCATCCCAAAAATTGTAACCGATGATGTTTTAATAAATAAAACTCTCATTGGTTATGTTGTTGAGTCTCTCAATATGTGGCATGAACGATTAGTACATGTAAATTATAAGTCTATCCAAAGACTGATGAACTTAAACCTAATTCCCTAACTCAAATTAAACAAAGATAAATGTGAAGTATGCGTACATGCAAAACTCACAAAAACATCATCTCCACACGTGGAGAGAACAACCAAACCTCTAGGATTAATTCACACGGATTTGTGTGATTTGATGTTTATACAAACTAGAGGAGGTAAAAAGTATTTCATCACATTTATTGACGAGTGTACAAGATATTGTTATATCTACTTGCTAAGAAGCAAGGACGAGGCCTTGAAAAATTCAAGGAATACAAGTTGGAAATTGAAAACCAACTTATAAGACAATATAAAGTCATAAGAAGTGATAGAGAAGGCGAGTATGACGAACCTTTCAATGTCTTCTTCAGAGAGCACGGAATAGTTTATCAAACAACTGCTCCCTATTCACCTGAATCCAACGGAGTTGCGGAACAAAAAATCGAACTTTGAAAGAGATGATGAACATATTGTTGCAGGATTCTTGGTTACCCCAAAATATGTGGGGGGAATCTTTGCTTACCACCAACTATATCCTAAACAAAATATCGCATGAGGTAATTGGAAAAATGCCATATGAACTTTGGAAAGGTAAAGTACCATCGTATAAATACCTCAAAGTGTGGGGGTGCATAGCAAAAGTGGTTGTACCACCTCCTAAAAAGGTCATCATCGGAATGAAAACCGTTGATTGTATTTTCACAGGATATGCACACAATAGTAGTGCTTATTGATTTCTAGTACATAAATCAGATATACCAGATATACATGTTCATACAATAATGGAATCAAGGAATGCCTATTTCTTTGAAAATGTGTTTCCGTGTAAGGATAAAGAAAATCCGAAATGAACTCGTGAATAAAGGGAGGAAGGCACTTTTGGGAATAAAATATTATAGGAAGAACCTCAAAGAAGTAAAAGAACTCGAACAGAAAAATCGTTTGGTGATGACTTCATAACATCATTTATCATGGAGAAAGAACCGAGAAGCTATACAGAAGTCATGTCTACACCTGACGCACCTTCATGGAAGGAAGCGGTCAAAAGTGAAATTGACTCCATTATGCAAAATCATACATGAAAGTTAGTTGACTTACCACAAGGGTGTAAATCAGTTGGGTGCAAATGGATTTTCAAAACCAAATTGAAAACAGATGACTCAATAGAGAAGTACAAGGCTAGGCCTGTTATGCAAGGTTTCCAACAAAAAGAAGGGTTGGATTTCGTTGACACCTATTCTCCGATTACGAGAATAACTTCTATAGAAATACTAATAGCAATAGCGGCATTAAGAAACCTAGAGATCCATCAAATGGATGTGAAAACTGTCTTTCTAAACGGAGATTTAAAAGAGGAGATTTACATAAAACAACCTGAAGGGTATGTTGTGTCTGGACAAGAACACAAAGTGTGTAGACTTGTAAAGTCCCTTTACGGACTCAAGCAAGATCCTAAGCAATGGCATGAAAAATTTGACAATGTATTGATGTCAAATGGCTTCACCGTTAATGAATGCGACAAATGCATCTATATCATGACTACTCTTATAGGGACATGTCTTGTTATGTTTGTATGTCAATGATATGCTTATCATTGAAAGCAACAAATACATGATCATTCGAACTAAGAACTTACTTAGGGGTCAGTTTGACATGAAAGATATGGGATTAGTGGATGTTCTTCTAGGGATTAACATTACTAGACACTCTGAAGGAATTATCCTATCTCAAGCTCATTATGCTGAAAAGATAATTGAAAGGTTTAAGAACTACTGAAGTGGAACCGCAGAGAGTCTTACGGATCCTCAACTCCACCTCACCACAAATGTGGGGGACTCGGTATCACAACTGGAGTATGCACGTGTAATTTAGAGTCTTATGTGCTTAACCAATTGTACTTGCCCCGACTTGTTGCATTTAGTCAATGTACTAAGTCTCTATACAAGTAACCCAGGACATAAACACTGGAAAGGAATAACTAGAGTATTAAACTATCTACGTTATACTCAAAGTTATGGGTTGCACTATGGCAACCATCCAACTATTCTAGAAGGATACGGTGACGTAAACTGGATATCCGACTCTAGAAACTCAAAATCCACAAGTGGATAACTGTTTACACTTGGTGGTGCAACATTGTTCGCTCCCAGACGTGTGTGTGTGTGTGGTGAGCGATATAGCTTTAAATTTATAACCTAAAATATAAGCCTGAAACAATATGTGAACCCGCAGTGTACGGATCAATTGTAATAGCGGAAAATACTCCAGGGTCGAACACAATGGCTATGGTGAAACAAAGATCGGTTATTCAGGTTGTCAATCAAAAACAAGCAACAAAGAAAAGATATCAAAGATGATGTAATAACCAGGTAAAGAAAATGCGGATTCTAGAGATTAAAGCATCCAGTTATGGTTCCGAATCAAGATCTCAAAGGATAACATGGACAAAGTTGAGGTTTGCAAAGGGAAGGTGTTTCTAAGGTGGGAATAGATCACCGGGTAAGTGTCACTACTCACTATTCCAAACCAAAGATCCTCTCACCGGATAAGTCTCAAGGTACTAAGGAAAGGAACTATAATCTCAAACCAACACACCACCCAAGGGGATAGAATCAACCTTTACCGGGTAAGTCTCAGGCTAACTCTCAAAGATGGGATGAAGGCACACTCAAGCCCAAATAAAAGGATAAACCTTTATTACCTAACACTCATGATATTGGGTATATAAATAAAGGAATCACCGGGTAAGTCTCATCCTAGGCTTGCGTTGAACCACGAAAGGTATAACAAGGATATGATTTGGCAAACTGAAACCTCAACTCAAATAAGGATCAGGAAAAGTCTCGCCTAGATCAGTTAGTATCCCATCACGGTCGAGATGTTCTACGACTGACCAAGGTATTCGTCGGTTAAGGTAAAGGCTCGAGCTTTCAGGGTCCACTTGGGTAAAGGCTCATTCTTTCATCGTCTTTCCCACAACTTTCAACCAATCACCCTAGAATCGCATAGAGAACTTAGCCAACAATCATCATGATAACGATAATCAAATATATAAGAAAGGAATCAATATTTAAACAAGAAAACCTTAATACAATTATCTCAATAACTCAATCAAACAATCAAACAATCAATCAAACTGTGTTCCTCAATCACAACCAGAAAGACAACAAATCAAAACAAACTAAGAAAATCTTACAACTTCCTTCAAAGCTAACTTCCTTTCTTCCTTTGATCTTCAACCTTCCAAACTTCCTTCAACTTCCAACTCTAATACTTGCTTTCTAATATGGAGATATGCAACTCCGAGATGTCTAATATCCATAAAATACACCTCTTTATATAGGAGAATCACCTTCCTAAAATAAAATATCTTCAAAGGCAATTTCCTTCCTAGGATATCTTCCAATCTTCCAAATAAATTAGCCAAAAAGACATACTTACATCCAGAAAATCCATCCTAAAATATAGGAAAATCACTTGCCAAAAATAGAAGATCTCAACCAATAATAAAGATCTCGTGGCCGGTGGATTATTCGCCTCGGTCCAACCCATCCTAAAGATCACCTCGGTCGAGGTGATATTGTGGCCATCCGAGGTGAATCTCAACTAGGTATAAATCTCTCTAATCTGATCCAAAATCAATCTTCCATCCCATTTCCATGCTTCTTGAGCTTTTCTTGTAGCTCCAATGACTCCTTAGCTTCCTTAGCTCCATATCGTTCCAAAACGTGCTATTTTCTCTACAATCACAACGAAACTAGGTGTAGACCTCGATTCTTGCAAAGGTAAACAAGACAACATAATGATCAAAGAATATACATCCATACATGCATATTTATGAAGATAAAACGTCCAAACCAATCCCAAAATATAGACTATAATACATGCTATTAAAATACCTCATACTTGTCCCTTGCTTGTCCCCAAGAAAGATTCAAATCTTAGATACAAGATAGAATGGATTATAAGTCATCAAAAAGATCAATGAAAAACATTTCAAAACCTTTTGGTGGTCTGCTCCATTCATAGATCACCCTAAGAGAATGCTTCATGGCAAATAAAATCAAGACATGATCAAACATTTTATAAATATAACAAAGTTGTTCTTCTTTGCATAAAATCGTAGAATGCATAATAAATCATATTTATCGAAATCAATCATGTATAATCCAATTTTTAAACCACCAAGTCAATCAACATACTCAAGGTCTCAAGGGCTTTCAAAAGAGGTCAAGAAACGTGTCAAGGTGGGATGTATATTGGGTAATGTGGTGCTAGAATCCGGGAATAGGATCTTTTCTTCACTTTCTTTGAATCACAACATCTTCCACCAATAAGCTTTGCTTATTTTCACTTTTTACTTTACTTTTTGGGAACATGGACAGAGGTGCACAATAACCGAAGTCTAGGAAATCAACAATCATCAATTTCTCGAGATGCCTCAAACCCTTGATGCACATACCATGACCCGTTAGAACTATCGATCAATCCGACTTTGGCAAGACACAAACACTGAGCTATGTGAATGGTGTTGAGTTACTCATCATCAAGATCAACGTCCCCAAACCTAATTTGTTTCTTTCTAACACTTTCAGCCAAGATCTCAACTTCACTTCACACGCTTTTTGTCAACTGCATCCAAATTCCCGGATAGGTAAAGGGAGACAAATATGTATATGAGGGGCTAAAGCATGATCAAGAAGAAGAAGAAGAAGAAGAGAATGAAGTGCTTTAGTCATCCCAGGAAGAATGTGAGAGAACTCATAATGTGGTGTCAACCTTCAAATCCAACATAATATTGATAAAAACACAATATTAAACATGCTAGAATTTCAATCAAAGCATTTAGTAACTTAAAAATATCATAAAACCTTTTGAGTATATAAGGATTTCAAAACCAATCTACAAACAAAAATCTTATCGAGGTCATATCCAGAATAGAAGCAGAAAACGTTTCGAAAATCTTTCAGTTAAAAAACCCATCTCGGTCAAGGTACTCTGACGGTGTCCGAGGTGTTCAACCGAGATGTGCCTCGGTTTTAACGACCTCGTTTGGTTAAGAACGTATCGGTCGAGCTAAAAAAAATTCAAATTGGTTTTGACGTTTTTCTCAAACAGAAACTTGTATGTATGCATATAATGATAGATAAGCACATAAAGCATAAATAAACGATAATATCCAACAAGAGTCATACAACCATAGCAAGTAGGTCAAATAATACAAATACCCCATACTTGGGACACATTGTCCCAATGGGTCAAATATAAGTCATGAGAACAGAGTACTCACCGGACATAGCAGAATTGCATAATAAATAGAAAATAAATCCATGAACACTCAATCCTCATCAGTCGTTGGTGGTTGTCAGACAATGGCATCTCGGCAGGTAAAGAACATCTCGGTCGAGGTGCTCTATCAGCACCCGAGATGTGTCTCGGTCAAACTCCTTTCTCTCAATTTTTCGAACATCAATCCTTCCATGTAGCTCATAAGTTGTAATTTCTTCTTAGGGATCACCTGATTCCTGTCTAGGAGGACGCACAAAAACAAAGCAAATTATCTAAACTAAACTAGAAAAAGGGAAAAGAAAGCAATACCTTGGGTTGCCTCCTAAGACGCGCTTGGTTTAAGGTTGCTAGTTGGACCTATCTCCATGGAATTACTCAATGTACCTCGAATATCTTGGAGTGCTCATCACATCCATAATAAAACTCTTCCAAAAAGGTTCCGGTTCTTCATTTCACCGGCAAATGGTAAGATCTCCCACGTACAAGTTTGTACGGTTTGATTCTCACCGGAATCCCTCTAGCTTTCCTGCACTTTAATAGGACATAATCTAGCCTTGCGTCCCATCCTTTCTTGGATCTAGAAATCATCTTCTCATAAATCCTCTTTGCTTCCCCATCTCCAGCTTGGGGATGACGTATCGTCTTTGTCATGTGAATGACCCCATACTTGAACAAAAGACACTTCATCGCCTTAACGGTGAAGTGCTTGCTAGCTCCATTCCTCGTAGTCCAAATAGCATCTTCTTTCAGCAAATATAAGGGACGTTTCATCTTGACTTTAACACCCCGAATCCGCGGGACTCGGAGTGCCATATTAGGCTAGGATCTCACAATGGATCCTGACCCTAGCCTGACAACAAGTTCACTGGATCTTACAACAAGGCACAGTCTTCCTAATTGCAGATCATTTACAACACGGTATACACCGTTAGCTACAGTAATGACTAAGCATGAAGGTAATAGCACAAACACACATCAACATCTCATACATGTAATGCCACACACATTCATTTATTATCTTTCAATTACGTTATTCCATTCCTAATTCAACTTATTTTGTAACACGAGGAGCCTTAAGAACCTCGTCCCTTCAAACGTAACACTGGGGTTTTGCATGGGGGTTATCATCACTCTTCCCCCCTGTGAGATCATCTTCAGGGAACCTCCTCTTACCAGCAGGCGGAGGCAAGTGGTCATGACCCGTTATAATACACTTGGGCCATTACAATCACACAAACTCACAACTGAACCCTAAGTAAGTCCTATGGACTTACCTGTAATACTCGTAACTAGTATCACATCAAAGCTTCCCCTTAGGGAAGTAATCAACGCCTGCAATAGCAAGGCACAGATCATGACATACTGTAAGGGTTAGGAGACTCGTCTCCATAACCATACCCAACCTACAACCTCAATCTAAACCTCGAGATTATAACATGCTCACAGATGCCTAAGGCATATCCTCAACATAAACACAAGTGCCTAAGGCACATCTCTATCATGCAACTCATCCTAACCAAGCTAGCCTAGCCAACATCTAAGCCAAGGCCAAAGGAAAGGAAAAAAGGAATCGTACCAACAAGGTATGCCCTGAATGCATTAGTGGAAACATAGGACGTAGGGGCTGAACCAGTGAGGCGCAGGGGCGGCTCACAGCATGCACAAGGGCGGTTCACAGCAGGCGTAGGGGCGCATAGGTTCAGGTGCAAGGGCGGCTATCTGTGCAGAAAGTTGGCCCCGACTTCTCTTCGATCCCTTTCTCGACTCTCTTCACATCTTCATCACACAACAGCATACCACATACATATATACACATGTATGAACATCAAAACATCAGGAAAAGATCCACACAAGATCATCTTATGATCCTAAGCTAAAGAAGAAAGAAAGAAGCAAGGAAGAAGAAGGAATAAAGATGGATATGGAAATCTTACCACAGTAGAACCCTAAGCAGCTAAGAAGAGCAACCACAACACCTCACACCCTTAGCACATCAGCAACACCACTCGGTAACAAGCTCAAGATCATCCAAGCTCACAACCACAATCAAACTCTCAAAACTCTCTCACAAGATCAAAGGAAGATCAAAGAAGAGGAGAGGTAGAAGAAGAGCGTACAGAGGGGAATGGAGCTGAAGAGGATGAAGAAACCCTCTCACATAAGCAATGGGAGGCTTATAAAGGAAGCCAGCCGCAAAGCACAGGTTAAAGGGTCAACAAAGGCGGTTGCAACCACACAGAGCAGCAGGGGCGGACTCTGTGAGGCGCAGGGGCGCCCAGCCGCAAGTTCGGCCACCTGGGTCCGCAGGGGCGGCTCCCAAGGCCAGCACAAAGCTAAGCAAGGATCCAAGGCTCCTAAGACTAAGGCTCTTACATCACACTCCCCTAAAAACAAGTTTTGTCCCAAAACTTGCAAGATCCCAAATCCTCTCGGACCCATAAGCTGAGGTATAACTCTCTCTCTCAAAGGTATTATCATAACCTATGACATTTTGTATCCTCAAACACTGCATGGAGGAATCATCACTCCAGCACACCATCATCAACTCTAAACAAGGCCTAGAGGAAGATCATCTCTAGCCAAATACTAACCACATCACACTGGCATGGAGGAAAGCCATCTCCAGCCAAAACGTACACATAACACTACTACGTGGAGGAAAACAGTCTCCACTCACACTATGTCCATCACTGATAGCATGGAGGAAAGAACCATCTCCAGCTAATCCTAACACATATACAATAGCATGGAGGAAAGAACCATCTCCAGCTATACCTATCTTGCGCTAGCAACCGAGATCTAACAGATCATATGCACAAACAGCTAGCACGAAAAACACATCATATCGCATAAGCACATATCATAACATGCACTCACCAAGGTGGCACTAAGATTTACTCGTGGATCCTACTGGTGCATCTATCTCGGCGTAGAACTCTAGATAGTTCCTCTGGATACTATCCTCAATCTCCCATGTAGCCTCATCCGGTCCGCGTCTAGACCAATGTATCCTCAGCATAGGAATGTCCTTTGAACACAGGCGTCTCACACCTTGCTCTAGGACTGCTATAGGGTGCTCTACAAAAGTGTGGTCCAGCTCAACCAACAGATCATCATAGCTCACAATGTGCCTCGGATCTGGTATGTACTCCCTCAGCTGAGGCACATGAAACACAAGGTGTGCACCCTCTAACCTCGGAGGCAATGCTATTCTCTAGGCTGCCCTCCCGACTCTATCCAGTATCTCGAAAGGACCGACATATCGGGGACTCAGCTTCCTCTTTATGCCGAAACGTCTCATGCCACGCGCCGGAGAAACTCTCAACTAGATATTAGCTCCTACCCTGAACTCTAGAGGTCGACGCCTCCTGTCTGTATATGACTTCTGGCGACTCTGTGCAGCCAGCATCCTCTCTCTAATCAGCGCTACTCGAGCCATATCATCCTGAATCTGCTCTAGTGTTATCCCACTGATACTGCTAGGCTCATCCCAACATAAAGGTGTACGGCACCTATGTCCATACATTGCCTCATAAGGAGCCATCCCAATAGATGCATGCCAACAATTATTGTATGAGAACTCAACGAGTGGGAGGTAATCAGACCATCTATGTCCTCAATCTATCACACAGGCTTGCAGCATGTCCTCTAAGGTCTGGATGGTCCTCTTTGACTGACCATCTTTCTGTGGGTGGAACGCAGTCGTGAAGTCTAAACTCGTCCCCAAAGTAGTCTGAATCTGTTGCCAGAATCTCAAAGTAAACCGTCCATCTTGATCAGAGACAATCGTCCTCAGTACCACATGGAGTCTCACTATCTGTCTAGTGTACTCCTCAGCCAATCTGCTCACCGGCCACGTCTCTCTAATGGGAATGAAACGTGTCGTCTTCGTCAGTCTATCCACAATCACCAAGATAGCAAGATAGCATCAAAGCTCCTACTGACCCTCAATCCGGTCACAAAATCCATGGAGACGTCCTCCCACTTCCACTGCGGTAATGGCAGTGGATGGAGCTCACCTCTAGGCCTGAAATGCTCTCTCTTAACCTACTGACAGGTCGCACACTAGGCCACAAATTTGGCTACGTCGGGCTTCATCCCTCCCCACCAATAAGAGCGTCTCACATCATGGTACATCTTACTCATACCTGGATGTACTGAGTAAGGTGTATAGTGAGCCTCCTGTAAGATCCGTTGTCTCAGCTCTGCATCAGCGGGTACACAGATACGGTCATGACGTATCATAACTCCATCCGCTTCTATGGAGAATTGTGGTGCCTCTCCACGAGACATCCTCTCTCTGATCCTCGTCAAGGTTGGTCAGGTCCCTGCTTCTGTTGGATCTCATCCAACATACCAAGTAGAACCTCTAAAGCAAACAATTGGGCATCCTCATCAGGAAACTGGATGTCCATCTCTAGCTAGACTAGATCCCTTTGAAGCTGAGGTTGTACTGTCAATCTGGCAATCGCCTTCTCTCGAGGCGTCTTCCTTCTCAAGGCGTCAGCTACAACATTTGCCTTTCCAGGATGATACAAAATCTGAAGGTCAAAGTCCTTGATCAACTCAAGCCATCGAGGCTGGCGGTTATTCAATTCCCGCTGCGTGAAAATGTACTTCAGACTCTTATGGTCTATGAAGATATGACAGGTAGCGCCATACAGGTAATGTTGCCAGATCTTTAGAGCATGAACTACCGCTGCCAACTCCAGATCATGAGCCGAGTAGTTCTCCTCATACGTCTTCAGCTATCGAGACGCATAAGCAATCACTCTGCCTCTCTGCATCAATACACATCTCAAGCCTAGCTTGGATGCATCACAATAAACCACGAAGTCATTAGAACCCTCGGTTGTGCCAAGACAGGAGCAGAAGTCAAACGTCTCTTCAACTCCTCAAAACTCTGGGCACACTAGTCGGTCCATATAAATCTGGTGGTCTTCCTCCGAAGACTCGTCAGTGGACGGGCAATCACTGAAAATCCCTCCACAAAGCGTCTATAATAACCGGCTAGACCAAGAAAGCTATGCACTTCCTTGACGTTCGTCGGTGTCGACCATGCAGCAACAAACTCAATCTTCGCCGGATCAACCATGATCCCATCGGCGGAGACGATATGTCCAAGGAAAGCAACCTCAGACACCCAGAGCTCGCACTTAGAGAGCTTGGCATACAACTCTCTATCCCTCAAAATCTGCAGAACTGTCCTCAGATGCCCGGCATGCTCCTCTTTGCTGTAAGAGTATACCAGGATGTCGTCAATAAAGACTACCGCAAACTGATCCAGGAAGTCGATGAAGATATTGTTCATCAACTCCATGAAAACTACTGGGGCATTCGTCAGTCCAAATGGCATCACTACAAACTCGTAGTGTCCATAACGGCTACAAAATGCAGTCTTGTGCACGTCCTGCTCCCTCACCCTCAGTTGGTGATATCCTGAATGCAAGTCGATCCGGGAGAAAACTGTCGCTCCCTGAAGCTGATCAAGCAGATCATCAATACGAGGCAATGCATACTTGTTCTTGATGGTCACCTTGTTCGGCTCTTTGTAGTCGATACATAATCTCAATGATCCGTCCTTCTACCGCACGAAGAGGATAGGTGCACCCCATGGTGATACGCTAGGGCGGATGAAGCCCTTTTCAGCCAACTCCTCGAGTTGCTTCTTCAGCTCTAACATCTCGACAGGCGCCATACGATATGGGGCCTTCGAGATCGGTCTCGTACCAGGCTCTAACTCGATGCCAAATTCCACACTCCTCTGAGGTGGCAAACTAGATGGCTCTACAAACACGTCTGTAAACTCGCAGACCACTAGTATGTCCTCCAAAGCTGGGCTATCTCCTTCCTTCATGGCATAACACCAGAAGGCATCACATCCCTGTGCTATCAGTCTCGCTGCTCGTATAGCAATGATAACAGATCATGTCTTCCCAAGGTCCCAACCCCGGAAGACATCTATCGGACCTACGTCGGTAGAGACTGTAATAGTTCTCATACCCACATCGAACACCGCACGGTGTCTACGCATCCAATCCATACCTAATATGACTTCTTCATGCATCAAGGGCATGACTAAGAAGTCAACAAGCAACACCCGCGTCCCTAAACGAAGGGGATAACTACGCATCTCACGGGTACCTCGGACCCGACTACCATCAGGTAACCCTATGGTAAAGAGGTCCCCTCTATGGTAGATAAACTCAAATGCTCAACACATGCAACAGAAATAAAGGAATGTGTAGCACCCGTATCAAATAAAACTCTAACAAGTAAACCATGTAACAGAATGGTACATGTAGCAACTGGTGATGGCGGCTCCTCAGCACTCCTCAGCTCAAAAACTCAACCTCGAGCTCCTCGGGCATCACTAATACCAGCATCTCTACCTCTACCTCTACTCGGTCCTGGAGTTATTCCCTGAGTAGCAGGTGTGTCTGGAACTCTCTACGGTCCATGTACCTGATGCTGAGGCGGTCTCTGCCCACCTCCTACTGCACCTGTACAGGAAGAACCCTGCTGTGATGACACCTTGCCCTGACGGCAAAACATAGCTATGTGTCATGGCTTCCCACATGAGAAGTAAGTCAGTGGTGCTCTCGGGCACTCAGCTCTCAAATGTCCATAGGCCTTGCAGTTTTAACACTGCCGGCCTCTCTCAATCGTCTTTGCAGACACTAGACCACTCGAGCGGCCCTGAGACTGTCCTCGCCCGTATCTAGATGCTCCTACACCAGTATGTCCTGTGTGTTGTCTCTTCTTAGACCGACCCGTCTGAGAAGTCCTCCTCTGGCTAACTCTCTCTCGCTCATAGGTAGAGGCCCGATCCTAGTAGTTTGCTAATGACTCACAGTGGAATCCCGCCATATACGAATTGTGCTCTCCCTCAGACGACGGGAGAACAGATACACATGCTGGTCCTCAGATGGTGTAGTTGGACCCAGCAACGCTAACTCAGTCTGGAAGCGGTGGATAGCATCTGTAATAGGTACATCCTCAAAACCCGTTTCCACGAAGTCCTGTAGCTTCTCCCTCCTCAGTGAGGCTGGGCAGAACTGCTCCCTCAACAAGTCCTCATCTTGTCATAACTCATAACTCGTGCTCGAACAGTCCTCCACAACTGGTGTGCCAGGTTACAAAATAAAGACTAAACTAGTTCTATCCGTCTGTCCTCAGGACACCTGATAGACTCTAAAGGTGAGTCTACATGTCCTATCCATGCCTCAATCTCTAACCCAATCTATCCTGAGAAGGGTGGTACTCCCTGCTGATGAAACGCCTTCAACAAAGTATCTGGTCGAGGCCCTCTGGTCTCCTCTCCGGCTCTAGAAGTCCCAATAGCATGTGTCAGCATAACTGGTACCTGAGTGGCTCCATGGGATCTCTTAGATGATCCCTCATGCCCTGGTAGATCTGGGGCTCGTCTTCCTGCTCTGATGGCCTCCTCAAAATGTCTGAGGTACTCTCTAAACTTTGGTCGTCTCATGGAGACACGATCTGAGTCATCAGACTAGGCTCGATGTGCCTATTGTCTCTTGGATCCACCACTCCTCGTCTCAGGGAAGACACTCTCAGCAACCTCCTCAGGAGCCTCCTCCACCACTGGTGGATCAGCAGCGGGAGCTGGTCTCTGTCCTATCCCTCTTGGAGGAAGAGGTGGTCTACCTCTACCTCGGCCTACAACAGTTGTAGCTCTAGTCCGAGCCATCTACGAGGTATGCACTCCTAACTTTTAAGATATATATATATATATATATATATATATATATATATATATATATATATATATATATATATATATATATATACAGGACTTCTGTACATACTATCCCAAAACACCTATACTCGCCACATTAGGCTAGGATCTCACAATAGATCCTGACCCTAGCCTGACAACAAGTTCACTGGATCTTAGAACAAGGCACAGGTAGATTAAAACCAAATACATAAAGATGTATAAGATACATCAAAAAGGTGTTACAATAACAAAGCCAAGTACAAAACAGAATCCATAAACATCAGATACAAAAGATATCCCACATCCCACGCAACCCTAATGTACAGAAGTCCTCGGCTGGTCACCCCATCTGGCTCACTCTATAGTCTTCCTAACTGCAGATCATTTACAACACGGTATACACCGTTAGCTACAATAATGAATAAGCATGAAGGTAATAGCACAAACACACATCAACATCTCATACATGTAATGCCACACACATTCATTTATTATCTTTCAATTACGTTATTTCATTACTAATTCAACTTATTTTGTAACACGAGGAGCCTAAAGAATCTCGTCTCTTCCAACGTAACAGAGGGGTTTTGCATGGGGGTGATCATCACTCGTTCCCCCCGTGAAATCATCTTCAAGGGACCTCTTCCTAACAGCAGGCGGAGCCGCAAGTGGTCACGACCCGTTATAATACACTTGGGTCATTTAATGTAATAAAAGGTCATCCAAGTCCGGTTTAGGTTATAAATGCACAATCATATGAACACACACAACTATTACAATCACACAAAAATGCTAAGTAAGTCCTATGGACTAACTAGTAATACTCGTAACCAGTATCACGTCACAGCTTCCCCTTGGGGAAGTAATCAACGCCTGGAATAGCAAGGCACACATAATCACATATTGTAAAGGTTAGGAGACTCGTCTCCATAACCATACCCAACCTACAACCTCAATCTAAACCTCGAGATCATAACATGCTCACAGATGCCTAAGGCATATCCTCAACATAAACACAAGTGCCTAAGGCACATCTCTATCATACAACTCATCCTAACCAAGCTAGCCTAGCCAACATCTAAGTCAAGGACAAAGGAAAGGAAAGAAGGAATCATACCAACAAGGTATGCCCTAAACGCACCAGCGGAAACAATGGACGCAAGGGCTGAACTAGTGAGGCGCAGGGGCGGATCACAACAGGCGTAGGTGCGGTTCACAACAAGCGTAGGGGCGGCTAGGTTCAGGCACAGGGGCGGCTATCTGTGCAAAAAGTTGGCCCCGACTTCTCTTCGATCCCTTTCTCGGCTCTCTTCACGTCTTCATCACACAACAACATACCACATACATATATACACATGTATGAACATCAAAACATCAGGAAAGGATCCACACAAGCTCAGCTTGTGATCCTAAGCTAAAGAAGAAAGAAAGAAGCAAGGAAGAAGAAGGAATAAAGATGGAGATGGAAAACTTACCACAGCAGAACCCTAAGTAGCTAAGAAGAGCAACCACAACACCTCACACCCTTAGCACATCAGCAACACCACTCGGCAACAAGCTCAAGATCATCCAAGCTCACAACCACAATCAAACTCTCAAAACTCTCTCACAAGATCAAAGGAAGATCAAAGAAGAGGAGAGGAAGAAGAAGAGCGTACAGAGGGGAATGGAGCTGAAGAGGATGAAGAAACCCTCTCACAGAAGAAATGGGAGGCTTATAAAGGAAGCCAGCTGCAAAGCACATGTCAAAGGGTCAACGAAGGCGGCTGCAATCACACAAGGCCGCAGGGGCGGACTTTGTGAGGAGCAAGGGCGCCCAGCCGCAGGTGCGGCCACCTGGGTCCACAGGGGCTGCTGCCAGGGTCAGCACAAAGCTCAGCAAGGCTCCAAGGATCCTAAGACTAAGGCTCTTACATTGACCTTAGGAGGTTCCTTTGGAAAAGACCTCCAACTATTCGGTGCATTCTTGGAAAAATTAGAAATTTTTATAGGAATTTCAAAGGGAGTAAGAGAAAGTACCTTGTAAAGCATTTCAAAACATGGGACGAGATTTGAGTTTGGATGAAAATCCACACATAAAACTTCTCCTAGCTCAGCTAATCTTTCTTCAACCTCGACCCAAGTTTCAGCAGTTTGATCGAGATCTTCCGCTTCTTTCTCTTCTTCAATGAGGACTTCAAGAGGAGCTTCAGATTCAAGCGGAGGAATGCTCGAAACTTGTAGTTCTTCCTTATACACCTCTTTCGGCTTAGCATAGGATACGAAGCTTTCTTCGAGCTTCTCTATCTTCTTCATCAATTTCTCCAACTTTGATTCGAGTGAATCTTCAAGAGGTTGCTCATAAACCTTTTTAGGGACATTCAACTCATCCCATATCGCAAGCTCCTCTTCAATAGCCTCTTCTCTTTCCCTTTCATCATTAAATTTGATGAACGCAAATAAGCGCAATAAATATTGATAATGGTCTACTCTAGCAAGTTGTCTTGCTCTCCAAACTGGATCAAATGTAGGTTCATAGCTCCTTGCACCATTTGGAAATCCTGAGAACACAAAAACTCATACCAAAAAGATCAAAAGCAAAAGCAAAAGCTTACAAGTTAAACAACCAAAAACCGAACTTGGTCTTGACCAAGTCCCCGGAAACGGCGCCAAAAACTTGTTCGCTCTCAGACGTGTGTGTGTGGTGAACGATATAGCTTTAAATTTGTAACCTAAAATATAAGCCTGAAACAATATGCGAACCCGTAGTGTACAGATCAATTGTAATAACGGCAAATACTCCAGGGTCGAACACAAGGACTATGGTGAAACAAAGATCGGTTATTCAGGTTGTCAATCTAAAACAAGCAACAAAGCAAAGATATCAAGATGATGTAATAACCAGGTACAGAAAATGCAGATTCTAGAGATTAAAGCATCCAGTTGTGGTTCTGACTCAAGATCTCAAAGGATAACGTGGACAAAGCTGAGGTTTGCAAAGGGAAGGTGTTTCTAAGGTGGGAATAGATCACCGGGTAAGTCTCACTACTCACTATTCTAAACCAAAGATCCTCTCACCGGGTAAGTCTCAAGGTACTAAAGAAAGGAACTATAATCTCAAACCAACACACCACCCAAGGGGATAGATTCAACCTTTACCGGGTAAGTCTCAGGCAAACTCTCAAAGATGGGATTAAGGCACATTCAAACCCCAATAAAGGATAAACCTTTAGTACCTAACACTCATGATCTTGGGTATACAAACAAAGGAATCACCGGGTAAGTCTCATCCTAGGCTTGCGTTGAACCAGGAAAGGTATAACAAGGATAGGATTTGGCAAACTAAAACCTCAACTCAGATAAGGATCAGGAAAGGTCTCGCCTCGCTCAGTTAGTATCTCATCTCGGTCGAGATGTTCTACGACTGACCGAGGTGTTCGTCGATTAAGGTAAAGGCTCGAGCTTTCAGGGTCCACTGGGGTAAAGGATCATTCTTTCATCTTCTTTCTCACCACCTTCAACCAATCACCTTAGAATCGCATAAAGAACTTAGCCAACAATCATCATGATAACGATAATCAAATATATAAGAAAGGAATCAATATTCAAACAAGAAAACCTTAACACAATGGTCTCAATAACTCGATCAAACAAACAATCAAACTGTGTTCCTCAATCACAACCAGAAAGACAACAAATCAAAACAAACTAAGAAAATCTTACAACTTCCTTCAACCTTCCTTCAAAGATAACTTCCTTTCTTCCTTTGATGTTCAACCTTCCAAACTTCCTTCAACTTACAACTCTAATACTTGCTTTCTGATCTGGAGATATGCAACTCCGAGATGTCTAATATCTAGAAAATACACCTTTTTATATAGGAGAATCACCTTCCTAAAATAAAATATCTTCAAAGGCATTTTCCTTCCTTAGAATATCTTCCAATCTTCCAAATAAATCAGCCAAAAAGACATTCTTCCATCCAGAAAATCCATCCTAAAATATAGGAAAATCACTTGCCAAAAACAAAAGATCTCAACCAATAATAAAGATCTCGTGGCCGGTGGAATATTCGCCTCGGTCCAGCCCATCCTAAAGATCACCTCGGTCGAGGTGATATTAGGGCCACCCGAGGTGAATCTCAGCTACGTGTGAATCTCTCTAATCTGGTCCAAAATCAATCTTCCATCCCATTTCCATGCTTCCTGAGCTTTTCTTGTATCTCCTCAATGCTCCATAATGTAGCTTCGATGACTCCTTAGCTTCCTTAGCTCCATATCGTTCCAAAACGTGCTATTTTCCCTACAATCACAACGAAACTGGGTGTCGATGCAAAGGTAAACAAGACAACATAATGATCAAAGAATATACATCCATACATGCAGATTTATGAAGATAAAAAAACGTCCAAACCAATCCCAAAATATAGACTATAATACATGCTATCTAGCAGTGTCTTGGGAATCTTCCAAACAGACGTTTATTGGTCATATCCACAATGGAGTCTGAGTTCATTGCCTTATACAAAGCAACAGAAGAAGCTAAGTGGCTTCAGAACTTTCTGGAAGATATTCCAATGTGGGAAAGGCCAGTGTCGGCATTATGTGTACATTGTGATAGTCAATCGGCTATAGCTCGGGCACTGCACGTTTTATACAATGGAAAGTTACGTCATATTAGACGACGACATAAGTCCATTATAAAATTGATCTTAACAGGTATAGTCTCAATAGACTATATCAAATCAGTTACAACCTAGCGGATCCATTTACTAACGGTTTGGAAAGAGATCAAGTTTTAATATCATCAAGAGGAATGGGTTTAAAGCCTATTACGAAATAGGATGCTTGAAGCACAACCCCACCTACGTGACTGGAGATCCCATGATGTAGGTTCAAGGGGAAAACCTAACCAAGATGAATCGAGTGGAGCATTATCTCTACCTAGTTTCTAAGGATGACAAACAGTGCAAATTGTATGAGTTAAGGTCAAGCTTGGTGACCGACGGTATTTCTATGGTCGTCTATACCCAATCAAAAGTAAATTCCGACTTAGCACTAAGAACAAGTATAATGATTAAGTAAGGGTCGAACCCAAGAGATTTAAGGTGTTTTAGATGTGATTATTGATTATAGTGACAAGTAACACAAAGGGGGGGGGGGGGGTTGGTTGAATTGAGCACAAAAATTTATGAAAACGATTAATGCGACAAGTAAGACAATAATGGATGAATCTACACTAGGTTGATTCTAAGCATGCATTTGCTACTTTGGTCAGTTCCCTTTTATCAAGTTTGTAAGTAATCTCCCGTCTCGATCATATATATGTGTTGAGACAACCGGCATCAACACAACTTAACAGGTTAGAGTTCCGTAAACCTACAAGAACAAATAACAAGTTAGCTTTCAAACAAAGACTAAGGGATATAAAGAGAAGATTAAAACCGTTAAACTTATCTTTATATTTGTTTTCCTTTTCTTTAAGTAATCACAACCCGTTATTACTTAAAGTTGCTACTAGATTAAAGACCCGAACCCGGAACCTATTAATCCTAGTTGTTTACATGCACTTTAGAACCTAAGGTGATCAATCTCAAGCAATAGTAAACATGCAATTAGACAATGGAGATCAAGGAGACACAAAGTATTAATGAATGAAAACTTATATTATAAAGAACTTACAACCAAAGTAACAATGCAGCTTCAAACCAACCCAATGTAGCAAGGGAGTTAGCAACTCATTACAAAGGTAGCAAGACAATCTAAGTGGATAATTTGTTGGCTAACAAGATGATAAGATGGATGATTCTAGCAATCAACCAAGGACTATTTATACTACAAAAGGCACTAAATAGGAGTAAATGGCCGGCCCAAAACAGCCACCTTTAATGCCATAAAGGTGGTGTAAACAGCCGGAGTAAAGCTTCTGACGTTAAGCCGCAGGGGCGCCCTTCAGCTCCGCAGGGGCGGTGAAGGCAAAAACGCTTGATCTTCTTCAAGGCCGCAAGGGCGGCTAGGCAATTCCGCTGGGGCGGATCTTCAATGCTCTTTAAACTTCTGACCCTTCGACTTCCTGACGTTTCTGATGCCAAGCCGCCGGGGAGTCCCTATGTCGACGCAGGGGCGGTGACACAGCCTCTTCACCTTCCAGCTCCCAGGTTGAGGCGCAGGCAGGGGCGCAGTGAGAGACGTAGGGGAGTTGGTCTTCATTTCTTCAGGGCAGGTCACCGCAGGGGCGCCAAGGAGTGGCGCAGGGGCGGTGACACTCTTCATGGTTAGCGCTGGTGAAGGCGCAGGGAGCGCTCCGGTGTAAGGCGTCACCCGCAGAGGCGGTGGCAGGGCTCCGCAGGGGCGGTGAGGCAACAGAAGCTTTGCTTCGTGAACGATCTTCACTCCTAAGTGCTTATAACTCCTTCCTTAGCTTCTTTTAGTCTTCTTCTTCTGGACTAAGGAGTTAGTAGCATAAACCGACACAAATGCAATCAAAAGACTCTAAAAACTATCCTAAATGATAGTGATTCCATCACCTATCAAACTCCCCCATACTTAGACCTTTTACTCGTCCCGAGTAAAACAAATGACAGCAACTAGACTCAAAGGCCTCAGGAAGAATGGGTAAGCAAGAAAAGACAATCAAAACAAGAGAAAAACTAAGAAAGAAAGAATGAAAAGAGAGGGAAAAATGAGAAAAAGAGATAAACTACCATCCTTATTGCTCCAAGAGTGGCCTACCCGGACAACCTCCTTATGACTCCCCTTCTTATGTCGCCAAACGCCGGAAGGGAAACCTACACTCGGTGTCGCTCATTTTGCCAAGGCGCCCTTTCGTGTTTTCACCTTGCCACTCTTCTTCTTTTCTCACCTGAACTCACTTCCCTCAAGTCCAATTTTGCACCAACTTAAGGTTGGTCGGACTACCTTCTTTTTGCCTAAACCGCCCTTTCGAGTTTTCGGTTTATCCAAGGTTTTTCATGCCTTTTTTTCATTTTCTTTGGCTTTTTCTTTTTTTTTTTGTGAATTTCAATCTGAATTCAAAAGATGCAAAACAAATTCAAAACAACTCAATGAACTGTACAAGAAATGATATATCCCTCCCCCATACTTGAAGTACACTTTGTCCTCAAAGTGGAAATGAGTCAAAGATAAATGTGGGAGAAGGGAAAAAAAATGTACCCCTCAGTGGGTGGTCCGGATGGACCACCTGGACCCTCCTCCGGTGGGAAGGAAAATGGCGGAAGAAGTGCTCCTGCCGGCGGTGAAGGGTGTCGATACGGCCATCCTAAGCCTCCATCATCTCTCTAAATGAAGTCTCATAGCTAGCTTGCCAAGCCAGTTGCTGAGTCTCCAACTGCTGCTGATGAGCCACCTGCCAAGCATCTTGACGGCGGTCAAAGTGAGTGGTCATGGAGGAGGCGAAACTGGACTGCCACGCCTGCTGCTGCTCAAGCATGGACCGCTGGTACTCGGTCTGCCATGTCTGGTGCTGTGTAATCAAGGCCGCCATCTGAGCCTGCAGACTCTCCATGGCCTGACTATCGTGTGCTGCCGTCGGCATCTCCTCATCAGTGGTGGGGGCTCGGCTGGAACTTGCTGTGTATCTCCCAACAATATCTGCCTGAGGTCGTCTCGGAGGAACGGGGTCAGCTGATACATACAGATCAGAGAGCTCGTTTGCCAATGGAAGTCGTCGAGGGAGGTATGTGATGTGACACCCATCTGCTAAAGAGAGCCAAAAACGATGCTCCCCGTCTCTCTTGAGGAGCCTGCACCTCCTCAACATACCCTCCGTATAAAGTGGGGCTTCTAATCCGTCCTCTAAAGTAGAGAGATCCATCACCTGTGCAACCAACAAGGAGATGATCCCTCCTCCCACAATATCACGTGGCTCATTCTTCCTAATCCGCTTCAAAGTGGTAAGGAAGAGGTATGGCCAATCCGGTACCCAGTCGTTGGTGGAGAGGCGGGCGTATAGCAGCGTAAGGTCCTTAAGAGCAACCTTATTCTCCTCCTTGTGTCCACAGATACACTCATGAATACCTTCGAGATGAGCCTCAAATAGGGATGAGTGAATTTATTGGAGTACTCACCCCCTTATTGAAATTCAGACCTGGTGGCGGCCTGTTAGAACTCCATCAAATCAGGTGTCGGAATAGGTTCCCACCAGTCGTCGGAAGCGGCTATGGTCACCCCTAATGCCTCCTACAGCTGGGTGTAGTCTAATGTGTACTTCCTTTTGTTGAACTTGAATGTAACTCCAACACACCCATGGTCCACCGTTTCCATTTTGAAGGTGGCAATAAACTGGCGGCTGAGCTCGGG
The DNA here is from genome assembly GCA_033239125.1 of Fagopyrum homotropicum. Classification (NCBI taxonomy): domain Eukaryota; kingdom Viridiplantae; phylum Streptophyta; class Magnoliopsida; order Caryophyllales; family Polygonaceae; genus Fagopyrum; species Fagopyrum homotropicum. The sequence continues at coordinate 75,892,889 of BSWB01000008.1, forward strand.
GTATGTTGGAGTGGTTGTTGTCAAAAAATCCACGAGCCCGGCGTTGTTGAGAAGCACGTGCATGCTTTCCAACAAACCCAATAGCTCCAAGGTAGGAACGTCCAGAAATCGGGTTGCATGCACATCCCGACTTTGTGCAATCCTATACCGCGTTGTCTCGGCTTCCGAAAACTTATACTTCTTCTGATTCTCCATCTCTTTCAATTGAGACTGTAACACCCCAAATTCTGAGAACTCGGGGAGCTACTGGTTAGGACCTCACAATGGGTCCCGACCTTAGTTTGACAACAATTTTACTTGGATCTTACAACAAGGCACAAATGTATTTAAATCAATTTCAAAACATATTATTTTTAATGTATGAATGTACACATATGACAGCCTTACAAAACATATATATAGATACATAACATGCATGTCGTATGAGAGACCCCCTGTCCCCATCTAATGAATACGTGGACCCGGCTGACCATCCGTTCCGGATCTCTCTGCAACTGTCTATCTCTACAAATCTACAACACGGATAAAACCGTTAGCTAACATTCTATGCATAAGTATAAAGGTAAAAGCACAAACACACAACATATACAATCAACATGCAACACTCAATCCTTTTTATTATCTTTTAATTAGGTGATATGTCATTACTAATGATACCTATTTTGTGACACGAGGGATTCCCAAACCTCGCCCCTGTCCCTGTTTACCAACGCGGAATGGTACTAATACATCTGACCGTCTACCTGACTGGGTTGATCGTAGGGAACCTCCTAGACTCTCGCAAGAGCTAAGCAGATGATGTCACGACCCGTTATCATACACTTGGGTCAATTATGTAAATAATAAAGTCGGCCTAATCCGGTTTCATTATTTATTATAACTAACAAACACCACTCATACACATTACACTCATACAAGAAGCCAGCTAAGTAAGTCCGTGGACTTACCTGAATCAGATCTCGACTTTCTAATTCGCAAATCGATTTGTACAGTAGGAATTCAGTGGCTTGTCAAAGGAGGCAAGTGTGTCAGCACACTTTCTAGGTGATTAGAAGTCTAAGACTTCTAAGATAGTAGGTCTAATTAGAACGGAATTTATTACAGTATTAATTTATGGTAAAATGACTATTTTACCCTTGGTCTCGAAACTTCCAAAAATTCCCTAATTCATGCCTAAACTCTTATTTGAGACTAAAGAGTCATATTTTAACTCCTAAATATGAGTTTGGTTACAAACTGGCAATTTACCCATTTCCCTATTTTCGGAAAGATCGTTAAGGTCCAACTTCGGCTACAAATATAAAATTCGAATAATCTTATAAAAATTCTGAAATAATTCCCTAGATTATCTATGATATCTCATCTACTCCTAGGAGCAAGAATTTCTTAAAACTGTTCAACCATCACCTCTACAAAAATTTCCAAAGTTGGTTACAACACTTAACAAACAGCACATTGTCTTAACTTTGAAAAAAATTATAACTCCTAAACCGTTCGCTGAATTTATCCCAAATTTTGATATGTTCTACTATAAAATCTTATCTATACTATATCCAAAATTCAGCAGCAAATGAGATCAAAAGCCTATTCAAAACCATCCCACAAAACTGCATCACATGCTGTTTTTATCAACACTCAGCACGCTTATAAAAACTGCATGAGACGTCAACTTTGGAACACAATATCTCTCAAACCGTAGATCGGATTCCTCTCAAATTTTAGTATGTTATACTATACAATATAGACTAAAACATATCCGAAAACCAGAAGTAAAGGTGGAGTCTAACCTACCCAAAACTGGGGCCGAATTTGATTCTTCTTCACTTCCGAAAACTCAACAAACTCCTATATCTTCACTGTTTCTTCTATGGATGTTCTGAGCATGATTAGGAGACATGAAGAGCATTCATTAGACACAAAAGGTGTGGAAAGAAGAGCAAGGAAGCAAGGGTATCCACCTTATTCGATTCCAAGACTCGAAGGGAGATAGGATGTTGCACAAGGTTGTTGTCGAGCCAGCTGTTGCACAGAAGCGGAGAGGCCGCTTGCAAGAGATCTATTGGTGTGAAGAGGCGAGATCTGTCCCTATGATGTTGGTGGCGGTTGCACGACATTGAAGGGGCTGCTTGGGAGTGTACTGCTTCACGTGCAATAGGGACGGAGTGCCTCCGGCTTCGCTTGCCTCCTGTCACAAAGGGGAGTATAAGGCCGGGGCTGCTGTGGTGCAAAGGAGACAAATCTTGGATGGCTTGCTGCTTGCGAGATCCACGTGCAAAAGATCGATGTTGAAGACCGTTGTTGCTGCCTACTGCTGCGTTGAGGACCTATGTAAAGCGTTAGAGAGGCTGTAATAGAGGGTTGATCACCACGCAATATTCACGCCTGTTGCAAATGGGTGGAGCTTCTTCTCATCTGTCTGCTAAGACCACGTCGGGTGTAGAAGGTTGGGCGTCCGGCTACTCGCTGCTGCTTCCTTCGTCTGCTGCAAATGTGGTAGGTGCGTAAGAGAGATCTGATGGTGATGGAACGTATCAGATGAGGGAGTAATGGAAGGCGTAAAATGTGGGAAGTTACGGTTTCTTTGTAACATCTATCAGAGGAGCGTGTGATCTGCAGGAAGGATCGATGTGCTCTAGGGCTGGCAAGGAGATAGGGCCGGCTTCTCCTCTTCACTTTTGCTGGGTTGAATATGCTGTTGGGCCGACACAATCACCATACACACGGGCTGCAGCAGGGCAGTCTGGCTTAAAAATTAAGGGAGGAAGTGGGTTGGAGCTGTGAAAATTAAGGTGGGCTGAGTTGTCAAAACTCGTCAAAAACTCGTCATGGCTTTGTCAGGCCCATGCATGACTTAGTCAAAGAGTTGTCGGGCTTCGTCATGACCTCGTCTCAACTCTGTCATGGTCTCGTCACAGCTTTGTCACATTCCCATCACAGCTTTGTCACATTCTCGTCTATAGTCGTCGTTAAGGATTAATTATAAGAATTAGGATTTGATATGTATCTATCATTTTATGTGAATTAAATTCTGCATAAAATGATAAATAATTATAAGAATTAGGGTTTGATATAATTTTATCATTTTATGTGAATTAAATTCTACATAAAATGATAAAATTTGTGAAGAAAGAAATACTAGATAGAATGGGAACAGTCAACGGCTCAAAGTCCGAATTAATTCGGAATTAAACGGAATAAAAATTCTGGATATTGCATCAGTACCCCCTTAAAATAAGTTTCGTCCCGAAACTTAGAACAAGGTACTTAATTAAACGACTTCCATAAACAAACTGGTATGTCCTAGTCTCACTAAATTTTTATTCATTTCCTAAACTTCTCTAACCCTATCAAAGCGTAACGAAAAAAAAACTGGTCGTTACATCAGATCCCCCTCGAAATAAGTTTCGTCCCAAAACTTAGGGTAAGACAATCCTGATCGGCCTTTAAGACACCAAATGGATGTTTTTGATCACTACACAAAAGTCTCGTCGTTTCCACATCCAAGTATCCCGCACATCAAGGTTATCAAAAGCACACATCACTGACTAAGCATTCAATCATGAAATAAACAAGTAGTCAAACAATATCACACATCCAAGGTCAAGCCCTAACTCGTCACTCTCGAGGTTACAACTATCACTACATAGGTCTTTGAAAGGTTACGTCTCTTACTATCCCCAGTATCTTAGGTAGCCTTATCGGCCTTTCATAAAACCACTGAATCTTAAATCTTTTCAAGTACTTAGATCAGAAACGCCTGCTACCACGTTCTAGAGTGCTTACCGGATATCTCACCGGTATCATCCGGCTCAACTGTCTGATCCTCTCTATTCAACTTTCTTCCTTTCGTTATGACCACTTGCTTCCGGCCTTCTAAAAAGGTTCTGACTACACACTCAGGCCAAAGGTCTTGGACATCTACCAATACTCTACCAAGTGCCCAATGCTCTTCGTATCACGACCCACTTGGTCTTATCTTTTAATATTACTCAGTCATCATAATTCTCAGGTAAGAAATCGTCTCATTTACCCTTTTCTGGTCAAACACTTGAGACAACTAAAAATCAAATCTAGTGGTCATCCTCTTTGTTCACTTGGCATTATTATATTATTTATAGATATCTAATATATCGTTAGCTCTAACCTAGGATTTCAACGCATTTCCCAATATCTTAAGTGACATAGAATATGTCCGGAATGACGGTATTAGACACAAAGTGATCTTATATCACCGTTATTTGATCATAAATACTCGATAAACGCTAACACACCATCAACATTGAACTCTTGTATCCTCTACTTTTATCGGACTAATAATATCCCTCTAACTCAAAACGCAACTAGGCTCTGTTCCGACAAAACATTACCCATAAAATCTACTCCGAGATTATGCTTTCTTTAAGCCAAGTATGCTCCTGTCGCTTCTCTTTCTTATGTATCTTCGACTCAGGATGGTAGTTACTCACTTTGAGCTTTCTAGTGCAAGCCATGCTCAATACTTTTATTACATCATTAATTCTTTCTTCAATCCATCAAGAAAACTCACTCTAGAATACTCCGTTACGTATTGGATTCCGAACTAGTTATCTGACAACAGGTGACAAGCCGCCATTATTCACTTGATCCATAATAGGGTATTAATCTCCTTCTATAACCTCTTACATGTACATACTTTTCCGTCTAACTTCATGGTGATACAGCTCCCGTACAATATTTTCAGTCACTCTGCGTAACCTATCTCACGTTCCTTCCAAGAGAAATGCATTTCACCAACTACCATCATCTTAAACTTCAGCTTTGTGGGTTAGGACTCACCACGCTTCCGCTGCGCTACTCAGATAATTTTGTTGTCACTCATAAATCATAAGGACATTTTCTGTGAGTCCCAAGTGATTAACCTCAAACTCTTTCTTCCAATTATACTATAAGTCTTAACCAGATGAAGTACCAAGTACCTTCTTTAATTGCCTTAATGAAACAAAATAACGATTGGAGAACAACTTCTTCCGTTTACTTTCTTAATTCTTTACCACGGATCTAAATTACCAAACTCGACCGGAGCTTGATCTTAACCAACCAAGAAGTAACCTCTAACACTATTCTCTATACCTTTAGTTGTCTTAGAAGATTGTTATTGCATACTTGAGGAAATCTTCCCAGCATAGGTAAAACTACCCTATAAATCCGCAGTCGTAATTATCTTTTCTTAACGGTACATAACTCTTCAATACCAACAACACTTGCACATCCTCAACTGACGTCGGTCAGTCTATAGTTGACTCATCTCAGTATCCCGAACTTACTCTTCTCATACCCCGTCTGGCATTAAAATTCTTTGGTAAGCATCACCTACTCAATTAATTTAATTTTTTTTTTATACTTCTTTAGTTTTTTCTATCTTTAACCCTTCCACTTCCTTTGGCTAACTCCATTCCTCTAGTCTGATTGGGTCATCCATCTGACATAAATAGTCGTTTCAAGTTTTTCTCGATAGCTTACAAGCTCCTTCAAAATTCTTTTGGCTATAATGATCATCCACTTGTAGTTCCTTTTCCATGGACCGTCTGTGTTGATGGCTTAGGTCCCGTGATAATTGGGGTTACCCTGGACTCTCTAGTCAAGCAAGGACGTTCCCCCATACACATTTCTTCACTGGTGTTGGTGGTAATATCGCCTTCATGAAACTCCGTTGACCCTGCTACAGGCTTCCATTGTTTGGATATTGGTGTCACGATTCCTTTCAAACTTCTTATATATGTGAGGAGGTCAAACCCTCCCCACACTTGTCGGGTCTGCCTTTTCGCTTTTACACTCAATTGTAGGTCTTCATTCCTTGCACCTTAGATTCTCACACCTGGATTGACACTCTGTCTCTTCTGGTTTCTCACGCCCATAATGGACTATGGGGCATCCGCCTCGATTTTAATGTCCTTGATTCCACAAATCTTGGTTGTACTCAATTCTACTTGTCCTGTTCCAATATTGTTATCCCTACTCTGCACTCTTGTAGTCTCTTGCATGGTTCTTCTACTTCCGTCTCTCGGCCTCGTATGCCCGAGTTCTTTGTACGACCTTCTATTCCTTCTAACTAAACTACCTCAGGAATTTCTTCCTCATCTGATTGTGCATGTGGTAAAAATTATCTTCACAACTTTACTTCCTTGCTCACTTGTTCTTTGGATAATTTGTAAGGATCACCAAGCAGCCTACCCGAGTACAATACTCAATTCAAGGTCCGATTCCATTGCCTCGTTTTGGAGACTCTTCAAGTCCGCTACTGATTTATCAGGAGGCGATAATCGCTTCGTGATATCACGACTAAAGGATATAAAATATTCTTTAGGATATTAACAAGGTAAGAATACACATGTATATAACATATAATAGTAAACCTCATAAAAAGTCTATATACTCACTCCTATCAATCCAAGTTGCAGAGATCCACGGAGAGCGATGGTGGTCCGACGTACTACTAACCCAACAACCCGACTATGCGTGTGTGTAAAAACAGAAATCAGTTTTGAAAATTTTAGACCCATTTCGGGTTCTAATTATTTTATACATTTGGTCTTTCACAAGATTTCAAGTGCCATTGTTGCCAACCTTGCTCTGATACCACATTGTAATACCCTAAATTCTGAGAACTCGGGGAGCTACTGGTTAGGACCTCACAATGGGTCCTGACCTTAGTTTGACAACAATTTTACTTGGATCTTACAACAAGGCACAAATATATTTAATTCAATTTCAAAACATATTATTTTTAATGTATGAATGTACACATGTGACAGCCTTACAAAACATATATATAGATACATAACATGCATGTCGTATGAGAGACCCCCTGTCCCCATCTAATGAATACGTGGACCCGGCTGACCATCCGTTCCGGATCTCTCTGCAACTGTCTATCTCTACAATACTACAACACGGATAAAAACCTTTAGCTAACATTCTATGCATAAGTATAAAGGTAAAAGCACAAACACATAACATATACAATCAACATGCATCACTCAATCCTTTTTATTATTTTTTAATTAGGTGATATGTCATTACTAATGATACTTATTTTGTGACACGAGGGATTCCCAAACCTCGCCCTTGTCCCCGTTTACCAACGCAGAATGGTACTAATGCATCTGACCGTCTACCTGACTGGGCTTATCGCAAGGAACCTCCTAGACTCTCGCAAGAGCTAGGCAGATGATGTCACGATCCGTTATCATACACTTGGGTCAATTATGTAAATAATAAAGTCAGCCTAATCCGGTTTCATTATTTATTATAACTAACAAACACCACTCATACACATTACACTCATACAAGAAGCCAGCTAAGTAAGTCCGTGGACTTACCTGAATCAGATCTCGACTTTCTAATTCGCAAATCGATTTGTACAGTAGGAATTCAGTGGCCTATCAAAGGAGACAAGTGTGTCAGCACACTTTCTAGGTGATTAGAATTCTAAGATAGTAGGTCTTAATAGAACGGAATTGATTACAGTATTAATTTATGGTAAAATGACTATTTTACCCTTGGTCTCGAAACTTCCAAAAATTCCCTAATTCATGCCTAAACTCTTATTTGAGACTAAAGAGTCATATTTTAACTCCTAAATATGAGTTTGGTTACAAACTGGCAATTTACCCATTTCCCTATTTTCGGAAAGATCGTTAAGGTCCAACTTCGGCTACAAATATAAAATTCGAATAATCTTATAAAATTTCCGAAATAATTCCCTAGATTATTTATGATATCTCCTCTACTCCTAGGAGCAAGAATTTCTTAAAACTGTTCAACCATCACCTCTACAAAAATTTCCAAAGTTGGTTACAACACTTAACAAACAGCACATTGTCTTAACTTTGAAAAAAATCATAACTCCAAAACCGTTCGCTAGATTTATTTCAAATTTTGATATGTTCTACTATAAAATCGTATCTATACTATATCCAAAATTCAGCAGCAAAGGAGATCAAAAGCCTATTCAAAACCATCCCACAAAACTGCATCACATGCTGTTTTTATCAACACTCAGCACGCTTATAAAAACTGCATGAGACGTCAAATTTGGAACACAATATCTCTCAAACCGTAGCTCGGATTCCACTCAAATTTTAGTATTTTATACTATACAATATAGACTAAAACATATCCGAAAATCAGCAGTAAAGGTGGAGTCTAACCTACCCAAAACTGGGGCCGAATTTGATTGTTCTTCAATTCCGAAAACTCAGCAAACTCCTATATCTTCACTGTTTCTTCTATGGATGTTCTGAGCATGATTAGGAGACATGAAGAGCATTCATTAGACACAAAAGGTGTGAAAAGAAGTGCAAGGAAGCAAGGGTATCCACCTTATTCGATTCCAAGACTCGAAGGGAGATAGGATGTTGCACAAGGTTGTTGTCGAGCCAGCTGTTGCACAGAAGCGGAGAGGCCTCTTGCAAGAGATCTATTGGTGTGAAGAGGCGAGATCTGTCCCTATGATGTTGGTGGCGGTTGCACGACAGGGAAGGGGCTGCTTGGGAGTGTACTGCTTCACGTGCAACAGGGACGGAGTGCCTCCGGCTTCGCTTGCCTCCTGTCACAAAGGGGAGTATAAGGTCGGGGCTGCTGTGGTGCAAAGGAGACAGATCTTGAATGGCTTGCTGCTTGCGAGATCCACGTGCAAAAGATCGATGTTGAATACCGTTGTTGCTGCCTACTGCTGCGTTGAGGACCTATGTCCAGCGTTAGAGAGGCTGTAATAGAGGGTTGATCACCATGCAATATTCACGCCTGTTGCAAATGGGTGGAGCTTCTTCTCATCTGTCTGCTAAGACCACGTCGGGTGCAGAAGGCTGGGCGTCCGGCTACTCGTTGTTGCTTCCTTCGTCTGCTGCAAATGTGGTAGGTGCATAAGAGAGATCTGATGGTGATGGAACGTATCAGATGAGGGAGTAATGGAAGGCTTAAAATGTGGGAAGTTACGGTTTCTTTGTAACGTCTATCAGAGGAGCGTGTGATCTACAAGAAGGATCGATGTGCTCTAGGGCTGGCAAGGAGATAGGGCCGGCTTCTCCTCTTCACTTTTGTTGGGCTGGATATGCTGTTGGGCCGGCACAATCACCATACAGACGGGCTGCAGCAGGGCAAGGTCTGGCTGAAATATTAAGGGAGGAAGTGGGCTGGAGCTGTGAAAATTAAGGTGGGTTGAGTTGTCAAAACTCGTCAAAAACTCGTCATGGCTTTGTCAGGCCCATGCATGACTTAGTCACAGAGTTGTCGGGCTTCGTCATGACCTCGTCTCAGCTCTGTCATGGTCTCGTCACAGCTTTGTTACATTCCCGTCACAGCTTTGTCACATTCTCGTATAAAGTCGCCGTTAAGGATTAATTATAAGAATTAGGGTTTGATATGTATCTATCATTTTATATGAATTAAATTTTACATAAAATGATAAATAATTATAAGAATTAGGGTTTGATATAATTCTATCATTTTATGTGAATTAAATTCAACATAAAATGATAAAATTTGTGAAGAAAGAAATACTAGATAAAATGGGAACCGTCAACGGCTCGAAGTCCGAATTGATTCGGAATTAAACGGAATAAAAATTCTGGAAATTACATCAGTACCCCCTTAAAATAAGTTTCGTCCCGAAACTTAGAACAAAGTACGTAATTAAACGCCTTCCATATATAAACTGGTATGTCCTAGTCTCACTAAATTTTTATTCGTTTCATAAACTTCTCTAACCCTATCAAAGCGTAACGAAAAAAACTAGTCGTTACAAGACAATCAAAGGAATTAGAAATTTCAGAAAATTGAGTAAGAAACGAACCCTCTATTGTGTTTTCCGCAGGGGTGGCTGCAACAGGCGCAGGGGCGGCTCGACGCAGGGGCGGGAGCTTGCAGGCGCAGGGGCGGGCGAAGAGCAGAGGGCGATTTGGGCATTCGACGAAGGTGGCGGCGATGGGGCTTTTCCGGCATCTTCCTTGTTGTCGCAGACGTCGCCGGAGGTGGGACAGTGGAGTTGGGAGAGTGAAAGGGTTGAGGGTGTGTGTATGGTGGAGATGGTTGGTGTTGCAAAGGGGCGGCAACACTAGGTTGCCGGAGGCGGCGCAACAGCGTCTTGGACAGGGCGGTGCGAGATCTTCCGGAGGGCGCGAGGGCGTGGGAGGCGAGTCGGCTAGGTTTTTGAAGGATGAATGGAGAGGGAGTAAAGAGGGCGGTAGATGTAGGTTTATTTTTGGGAAGAATATTTTTTTGCTTTCCTTAACAGAACCGCAGGGGCGGTGATAAGGAAGAGGGGGTACGTAGCCTCAGCGCCGGGGGCGGAGCTGAGGATGTGTGTCAAGGGTGGCCGCCGCAGGGGCGTAGGGGTGTCACCATGGGGGCGGTGGCCTACGTGAGCATACGCAGGCCCAGCGTCGGGGGCGGCGCTGGCCAAGGGTGTCACCGCAGGGGCGGTTTTCTTTACAGAAACTCCTCTTCTTATTTCTTCGGGTTGCCTCCCGAGCAGCGCCTTTATTTTACGTTATTGGCTCAACGTAGGTATTCTTCCTCTATGATTGAGCCTCTTCCAACATCATGACCTTTGGGTTTATAACCGTTTGAGAAGGTAATCCGCCGGAGGCCCTAGTTTCAATTCTTGTAATGGCTTCCGTCATTTGACCAACCTGTTTCTCAAGGTTCTTGATGCTAGATTCTTTTGTTTGGACATGAGTAGCAAAGTGTTTAGTCAAAACCTGCAACATATCTTCAGTTGAGTGATACTTACCTTGGCGGGGTTGTTGTTGTTGGTTTTGTTGATCCCTCCAACGAAAATTATGTTGGTCACGCTAATTTGGCATGAAATTTTGTGCATAGGGATCGTTCCTAGGTCTTTGTTGTTGTGGTTGTCCATAACCCATTGCGTTTACCTCAGCATCGTCATCATGGACTTGTGAACACATGTCCGTTGGATGATACGGGTCAGCACAAACTCCACAAGCTTTGAGTTGCTGCGGTGTTCCCATAAGTGTTAGCCTCTTCACCATTTCCTTCAATTCCGCGAGCTCGGTGGAAATCTCACTCTTCCCGGAACTCACAGCAAGAACTCCTTTCTTATCCGGGGTCCTTCCAAAGTTCCGGGTACCTTCCGCTAGTTCCTGTATCTTTTCCAAAGCAAGGTCAGGAGTAGAGTTAAGAATATTACCTCCGCAAGCCGCATCGACGATCCTCCTTTCATTGTCTAGCAAGTCATTGTACAAGTACAAGACTAGATCTTGAGTTGAATGTCCGTGAAAAGGACAGCTGGATCGGAGGCGTGCAAACCTTTCGAAGTACTCGTAGAGAGTTTCGTTTGCCTCTTGCTCGATGTTGCTTATAGCTTTCTTCAAGCTATTGGCCTTCTTAGTTGGACAGTATTCCTCCAAGAACGCCTTGTGAAGGTTCTCCCAAGTGTCGATACTCCCGGATGGAAGGTGGTAATACCAATCATCCGCCGAATCTTTGAGTGTGAAGCCGAATGGCCTCATCTTGATTTGTTCTTCGGTAATGTTGGCCGGCTTCATGCTTATACACATGGTATGAAACTTCCAAAGGTGCTTGATGGGGTCTTCACCACTTAGCCAATGGAAGGATGGAAGCAAGTGAATGAGGCCCGGCTTGAGCTCAAAGTTGACTCCTTCCCCTAGTGCCGGTATAGTGACCGCAAGAGGGTTTTGAGCCAAGGTGGGCTGTGTAAGTTGACGAAGAGTACGGTCAGCCATCTCTTGTTGAAGTTGTTGTTGTCTTCGTTGCCAAATGTGCGTCCTCTTAATTTCTGGATCAAAAGAAGCAAAGCCGGAGTTAATAGCACGGGTTTGAACCATAAAAATGGTTCAAACCAATAATCAATAATAACAATAAAACACTAAAACTCCCCGGCAACGGCGCCAAAATTTGACCGACGGTATTTCTATGGTCGTCTATAACCAATCAAAAGTAAATCCCGACTTAGCACTAAGAACAAGTATAGTGATTAAGTAAGGGTCGAACCCAAGAGAGTTAAGGTGTTTTAGATGCGATTATTGATTATAGTGACAAGTAACACAAAGAGGGGGGTTGAATTGATGCACAAAAACTTATGAAAACGATTAATGCGACAAGTAAGACAATAATGGATGAATCTACACTAGGTTGATTCTAAGCATGCATTTGCTACTTTGGTGAGTTCCCTTTTATCAAGTTTTCAAGTAATCTCCCGTCTCGATCATATATATGTGTTTGAGCCAACCGGCATCAACACAACTTAACAGGTTAGAGTTCCGTAAACCTACAAGAACAAATAACAAGTTAGCTTTCAAACAAAGACTAAGGGATATAAAGAGAAGATTAAAACCGTTAAACTTATCTTTATATTTGTGTTCCTTTTCTTTAAGTAATCACAACCCGTTATTACTTAAAGTTGTAACTAGATTAAAGACCCGAACCCGGAACCTATTAATCCTAGTTATTTACATGCACTTTAGAACCTAAGGTGATCAATCTCAAGCAATAGTAAACATGCAATTAGACAATGGAGATCAAGGAGACACAAAGTATTACTAAATGAAAACTTATATTATAAAGAACTTACAACCAAAGTAAAAATCCAGCTTCAAACCAACCCAATGTAGCAAGGGAGTTAGCAACTCATTACAAAGGTAGCAAGACAATCTAAGTGGATAATTTGTTGGCTAACAAGATGATAAGATGGATGATTCTAGCAATCAACCAAGGACTAATTATACTACAAAAGGCACTAAATAGGAGTAAATGGCCGGCCCAAAACATCCACCTTTAATGCCATAAAGGTGGTGTAAACAGCCGGAGTAAAGCTTCTGACGTTTAGCCGCAGGGGCGCCCTTCAGCTCCGCAGGGGCGGTGAAGGCAAAAACGCTTGATCTTCTTCAAGGCCATAGGGGCGGCTAGGCAATTCCGCTAGGGCAAATCTTCAATGCTCTTTAAACGTCTGACCCTTCGACTTCGTGACATTTCTTATGCCAAGCCGCCGGGGCGTCCCTATGTCGACGCAGGGGCGGTGACACAGCCTCTTCGCCTTCCAACTCCCAGGTTGAGCCGCAGGCAGGGGCGCAGTGAGAGACGCAGGGGAGCTGGTCTTCATTTCTTTAGGGCAGGTCACCGTAGGGGCGCCAAGGAGTGGCGCAGGGGCGGTGACACTCTTCATGGTTGGCGCTAGTGAAGGCGCAAGGAGCGTTCCGGTGTCAGGTGTCACCCGCAAGGGTGGTGGCAGGGCTCCGCTGGGGTGGTGAGGAAACAGAAGCTTTGCTTCGTGAACGATCTTTACTCCTAAGTGCTTATAACTCCTTCCTTAGCTTCTTTTAGTCTTCTTCTTCTGGACTAAAGAGTTAGTAGCATAAACCGACACAAATGCAATCAAAAGACTCTAAAAGCTATCCTAAATGATAGTGATTCCATCACCTATCACTTGGCTTTTAATAATTCCATCGCCTTGAAACAAAGCGGGAATATGAAAGATACTCTTTATGGTCAATCACCTTGTGAGTGTGACATGGGGCCATGTCTAGGAGAATAAGGTGAGGTTCTATTCTCCAAATTCACTCATGAATAAGCCATGGATGTTCAAGGCCAAAATGAACACAACCAAAGAACCAAACATTCTGCGAGAAATAGAAACTGTGTGATAGTTGTTGTCTCGGTTTACAGAAAATCTTGGGAGGTTCAAGACATCATGGTCACTACCTGGTCGAGTAAATGAGACAGTTATTCACTATGGACGGTTCAAGCCTGAAACATGGCACCAGGTAGCGACCATGATGTCTTGAACCACCTGGGTGTGCCGTTGTTGGAACTAAATTAAATAAAGACTATGAATAAAACATCTTTTAACACATATGTGCGCCGGGCACTTTTCCGGACACATTTCCGGTGGGCTTCGGCCATTGTCAACACCGGAAAGTGGGAGATTTGGCTTCATCTCCGCGAGCTCTTACTCGTGGTATATTCATACGTTAATTTTTTAGTTCCGTTCAAATGAGAATTGGAGGCCCGAAGTTGGTTGCATGATAGACAATAACTTGGGGAAAATAGTCAAAAATGGGAGCTTCTCACATGGACTATATGGAGGGAGAAACAATGGGATATATAGGGCAATAATGCACTAAAGGTCGTGGTCTTTGGTGTAAGAGCCTTAGTCTTCGAGAGATCCCACACTTGCGCCTCAGTTGAGACGCAAATGCCATCCACCTTTAGAGCTACAGTGGGCCGCCCCTGCGCCCTTGGTTGGCCGCCCCTGCGGCCAGGCCATCCGCCCCTACGGCCAGGCCATCCGCCCCTGCGGTTTGTGGTAGGTTGCAGCCGTCTTCTTTGACTCGAGCCCTTTCTTTTTTACCCTCCTTCCTTTATATCTTCTCCTTCTCCTTCAAATGAGGATTTACCCTATTCTCTCTCATGTTTCATCTCTCTCACGATCTTCTTCTCCTCTCTTCTTCCCTTGGATCTCTTCTTCTTTGTTGGAGTTTGAGTGAGTTTGTGTGCTTGTGAGATTGGCTTTGTTGCTGATTGTGATGGTTTGTTTTTGTGCTTGTGATGGAGTCAGCCTTGAGGTGTTGATGGAGTTCTGCTCCTGTTTAGGTTCAGCTTGGTGAGATCTCTCTCCTTCTTCCCTTTCTTTATTCTTTTCTTCCTTTCTATGCTCTTTCCTTTCTCCTTAGCTTAGGATCCAAAAGATTGATCTTGTGGCAGCCTTGGTTGGCTTCCTTTGAATCATATATGTATCTTTATGTATGTGTATAGATATGTATGCCTACTAGATGAAGAAGGAGTGAAGAAGATCGAGTGAGGAAGCAAAGCACAGCAGGTGGTGCACTTTCTACACACCAGCCGCCCCTGCCCCACTTCTAGACCGCCCAGCGCTAGCAGTGAGCCGCCCCTACGCCATCTCCTAGCCGCCCCTGCGGCTACCTGCACCAGCTTGGTGCTGCACTTGGTTCTGCAGGTGTGTCTTGCTTCTAGGTTTGCCTATGGATGACATTGCCTCTTTCTTTCCTCTTGTGAGAGAGTAGTAACATGCTAGGGCTAGAAGAGAGTGTTTGGATGATATATGATAATGATATGCCTTGTACGGCTTTAAGGACTTAGGTTGATGTTAGTTGAGATTTGAGGTTGAGTACGATCCCTATGGATCTCTTTGGATCTAGGTGTGACACCTTTGATGAATAGAGGTTGAGTATCTTTCTATGCCTTGTTATTAGGCAGTGCCCCTCTCTCAGGATTGGAGGTTGATCGTGTTTGGGTTGTGTACGAGGTTGAGGTAAGTACGTAGGACTTACTTAGCTGCCATTCTTATATTTGGTGTTTGCATGAGTGGTGTGTGTTTTATATGTTTTCTATGATAGCATGAGATGTCATTTATATCGACCTATGTTTTATTGATTGCCCCATATGCATGGTTGTGATTATCTTTCCCTTTCATCCCGCCGTGGAGTCTGGGAGGTTCTTTGATGTCAGGCCAGACCGGTTTACAGGAAGTTTGCAATCCACTCCCATAGGGTACACGGGTTGTGTGACCGATACTAGTACGGCTGGCTAGCAGGCTCAGAGGTGAGGATGTATCGGTCCTCTTGTCACATATTTTCATTTATATATATATATACACACACACACGATTTGAGTGCAGGAATAACAAATAAAGATGATAAATGGGTAAATGTGTGATAGCATGCTGATGTGTTTATCTTTTCCATGATTGTGCTTGTGCTTATGCATTACCTCTTATATGTATGGTTAGCTAACGGTTTCATACCGTGTTATAGATATTTACAGGATAGGCGCTGTTGAGTGATCTGGTAGGGTGATAGGCCGAGGACTCTCGTGCAGTAGGTGGTTGTTTGGGTTGTTTATGTTTCCCCTCCTGCGTGAGGATGATCTTTGGTACCTCCTATGTGAGGATGTTGTTTTATATACTAGGCTATCATGTTGTTTACCTTTGGTTGTACAGTTTATACAGTTTTTATGTATTTGTTTTATATCTGTCAGTGTCATGTTGTAAGGTCCAGTGAACTTGTTGTCAGGCTAGGGTCAGGATCCATTGTGAGATCCTAGCCCAATGTGACACTCCGAGTCCCGCGGATTCGGGGTGTTACAAAGTTGGTATCAGAGCCTCAGGTTGACAACAGTGGCACTTGCTACCTGCAATAAGGTTTGATAGGTAAAATAAACAGAACCCAAAAACGGTCTGACGTTTTAAAACATTTTTGGTTTTAAGTGTGGTTTTGGGATAGAATGTACGAGAAGTCGTCACTTTGCCATGGATCTCTGCAACGTAGATATGTAAATATATGTGTATTATGGATTATGTGGATGTATATATATATATATATATATATATATATATATATATATCGATACATATGGCATATATATAGCCTTATAAGCTTAGGTGCGTATATCCTACAGATGGCTCAGACTAGAGCAGTATCTGTAGTGGGACGAGGTAGGGGTACATCCCTCTTCCTTCAGTAACGCCAAGTCAGGGACCAGTTTCCGCTTTTGCTTCGCCTATGGCAGAGAACAAGTTTGACGAGGCCGACCATGTCTCCATGAGTAGATTCGAGTTTCAAGAATTTATGCGCCAAGTATATGAGGTTGTAATAGCGGGTAGACCTACACCGGACTTACCGACATCTGCGGGACCAACTGAATCTTCTAGATCAAAGAAGAAACAACGGGTTGAATCAGTGAAAGATGAAGTAGGGTCTTCAGGTGGTGAACCGAGCCCGACTTGTGGACGTTTGAGTAGTTCTCGTTTCACACGGACTTCTGGTGAGACGAGGACCTATTACAATTGTGGGAAGTCTGGACATATACGACCGCATTGTCCAAGATCGCCAGTGACTTGCTTTACCTGTGGTAGACCAGGTCATAGAGCTGCCTTCTGTAGGCAAGTTGGAGCTGCATCACGACAGGGTTTTTCTTCTACCAATATGACGAGAGGTGGTCAGAAGACACCTCAACAGCAGACGCGGGACAACAGAGAGTCCCAGATCGTCCTTCTACTCAAGGATCCGTTCCCGGGCCGAGTAGAGGTAGAAGTCGTGGTGGGAGTACCACGGACACCAGAAGAGCTCACGGTAGAGCCTTTGAGTTGAGAAGTGCAAAGGAGTCACCTGTACTAGTTGCAGAGATGAGACAGTTATGTTTCAATTATGGCTATCCAGATCATATGTGCTTTGAGTGCCCCTTGGCACCAATAGCTTGCTTCACATGTAGCGAACTAGGCCATCTGGCCCCTTTCTGTCAGCAAGGTAGTGTTTCTTCTCAGCAAGACCTTCCTCTTTCCGGTGCAGAAAGAGTAGAAGTGGAGGCTATGGCGATGACCTCAGTGATGCCTGAGGAGCATAGATCCGAGGTTGAGTGATGATATGCAGTGGAGCTTCTAGCGTTAGCTGTTACAGGTACCATTCTTATTAATGGTTTACCTAGTGGAGTTTTGTTGGTTGTGAGTGTTATACACTTCTTGTCTTTCGATGCATGCGTTAATAGTTGACTACGGGCACAGTAGAAGATAGACTTTCTTTTACGGGATTATCAATTAGGGGTCTGAAGTACCCGCAAGTTATGTGATTGTCCCAGTTATTCTGGGACTTGTGTGTGGCTTGTAGACTTCTTTGTCATGCCTCAAGTGCATGAAAAGGTCATTATGTGTACGGTTTGGACAGATAGATATCATGTTGTGTTAGATATCAGTTGGAAGATTGTTATAGTCTCAACTAAGATAGAGTGGATAGAGGTCTCCTAAGGTTATGACCTTTGCAGAGGCGAGTTTTGTCATTAGTGTTGTACGAGCAGCGAAGTTGATAGCACAAGAAGGTGATACTTTCTAATGTTATGCCATGAAGGAGAAAGATAGTTCCACATTGGAGGATATTCTAGTTGTTTATGAACTTATAGACGTGTTACTGAACCGTCTAGTTTGCCACCCCGCGGAGTGTGAACATTAATATCGAGTTGAAGTAGGATACGAGACTGATTGGAAAGGCCCATATCGTATGGTGCCTGTTGAAATGTTGTAATTGACGACTTGTTGGGTTAACTTCAGGAAGCAAGTGTGTTTCTCAAGAATTCTGTGGGCTCAGTGTTCGCTCCAAATGGTGTGTGCAAGCTTTAAATTTATAACCCTAGACTTAAGCTTAAAACAAGGATGCGAACCCGCAGTGTACGGGTCAATCGTAGTAAAAGCAAGAAAATTCCAGGGGTCGATCACAGGGACTCGGTGAAACAAAGTCAATACGGTGTGCTTATGTCAATACTAACCACAAGAGCGATTAACACAATCAAAGATGAATAAGAAGTCAATAAAGCAAACATGCAATTCTAGGGATTAAAGCATCTAGTTGTGGTTCCAACTCAAGATCTATAGATAAGCGGACAAAGCTGAGATTTTTGCGTGGGGAAGGTGTTTTTAAAGTGGAGAAGATCACCGGGTAAGTCTCACTACACATTAATCCTAAACCGTAACTCCTATTACCGGGTAAGTCTCAAGGAATCAAGATAAAGAACTATAACCTCAAACTAACACACCATCTAAGGGAATAGAATCAACCTTTACCGGGTAAGTCTCAGGCTAACTCACGAAGATGGGATGGAAGCACACTCAAACCCCAATAAAGGATAAACCTTTATTACCTACACTTATGATCGTTGGTACACAAACTAAGGAATTACCGGGTAAGTCTCATCCTAAGCTTGCTTTGAACCAGGAAAGGTGTAATAAGAATAGGATTTGGCAAACTCTAACACTTAACTCTCAGTTATGGATCAGATAAGTCACCTCGGTCAGCCAGTTTCCACCCCGGCCGAGGTGTTCATCGACTGAACGAGATGCTTAGGGTTAAGGTTAAAGACTCGAACTTTCAGGATCCTACTGGAATCTAAGATTATTCTATCATCGTTTTTCCCACAACCTTCAGCCAATCACCCTAGAATGACACAAGGAAATTAGCCACTCATCATCATAATGAAAGTATTAAAATATATGGGAAGAAGGTGAATATTTGAACAAAGAAGAATTTAATGAAAAGACTTCAATAACTGAATCAAATATCACAACAAAGCGTTCCTTGGATAACAATCCAAAAAGACAAGACAACAATTGAGGGAATTGAAGACAATCTTACAAAACCCTTCAATAAAGCTATAAAAGCTATGGACTTCAATCTTCCTTCAACCTTCAAAAAGGTTCTTCAAAACTCCCAACTGGAGTATGGCTGCTGCGTAATGAGTGTTCCGCGTATAACAGGGTGTTGCGGCGATCCGAAGATGGTTGAATTGTGGAAAATCCAACCCTTTATATAGGAAAATTACCCTTCCAAAGATAAGATATCTTAAAAAGATAATTTCCTAATAAAATCTATCCATATCTCCTTAAAATAAATATCTTCCTAAGATAATTTTATAGGAAATATCTTAAAAGATAACTTCCTAATAAAAATATATCCTATCTCCTAAAATAAATATTTTCTTAAGATAATTTTATAGGAAATATCTTAAAAGATAATTTCCTAATAAAATATATCTTATCTCCAAAATAGATCTCCTAAAATAAATTATCTTCCTTCCAGAAATCCAGCCCAAAAATATGAGATCTTCCTTCCAAAAATAAAAGATCTCAGCCAAGAATAAAATATTCTCGCCGCGTCCCAGGTGTTCGCCTCGGTCGAGTCGACTTCTCTGGATCACCTCGGTCGAGGTGGTACTGTAGCCAACCGAGGTGAATCACAACTGAATGTGAAATCTCTCAAATCTGGCCCAAAGTAAATCCTTAATCCATGGCTATGCTTCCTGGATGTAGCTCCAAATGACTCTTGACTTCTTTTGCTCCTTTTTGATGCAAAACGTACCATATTACCTGCAATTACAACGAAACTAGGTGTAGACCTCGATTCTCGCAAAGGTAGATGAAATGGCAGTAAAATCACATAATGTATATACAAACATGCAGATTATTGAAGATAAAACGTTCAAACAAACCCCAAAATATAGACTATAATTCATGCTATCAAAATACCCCATACTTAGCCCTTGCTTGTCCCCAAGCAAGTTCCGCATATAGAAGACAAGATAGAATGGATTATAAGTCAAGAAAAATCAATGAAAAAGCCTTTCAAAAACATTTTATGGTGTGCAACTACCATAGATCACTCTAAGAGAGTACTTCCTGGAATTTAAAAACTCAATATGCTCAAAACATTTTATAAATATAGGAAAGTTGTTCATCTTTGCACAAAATTATAGAATGTATAATAAATCACAATTATCAAAATTAATCATGTATAATCCAGTTTAAACCGCTAAGTCAATCAACAAGCTCAAGGTCTCAAGGGCTTCCCAAAAGAAAAGGTCAAGAAACGTGTAGGGTAGGGATGTATGTAAGGTAATGTGGTGCTGGAATCTGGGAAAAGGATGAACTTCACTTTTACTTTGACAATACCTTCCACCAATAAGCTTTGCTTATTTCGCACTTTCCTTTTACTTTACTTTTTGGGATGCATGGACAGAGGTGCACAATAACCGAAGCCTAGGAAATCCGCAATCATCAATTTCTCGAGATGCATCAAACCCTTGATGCACATACCATGACCCGATAGGAATATCGCTCAATCTGACTTTGGCAAGACACAAACACCCGGCTCTGTGAATGGTGCCGAGTTACTCATCTTCATGATTGACTTCCCCAAACCTATTATTACTTTCTAGCACTTTCACTTCCAGCCCACTTCTCAACTTTAACTTGCTTTCACCACTTTGCTTGCTTCCAAATTCCCGGATAGGTAAAGGGAGGCAAAATGTATATGAGGGGCTAAGCATGATCAAGGAGAAGAAGAAGAAGAGAATGAATTGCCTTGGTCTTTCCAAGAAGAAAGTGAGAGAACTTAACCTGCGGTGTCAACCTTCAAATTCAACATAATTTGGATAAAAACAAAGTATTAAACATGCCAATAATTTTAAACAAAGCATTTAGCAACTTAAACATATCATAAAACCTTTCAAACACATAAAGAATTTAAAATCAGTCAGTAAACAAGATCTTCACTGAGATCATATCCAGATAAGTAACACAAAATCGTTTTCGAAAACTCTCAGTTAACACACCTCGGTCGAGGTGTTCTTGGTTCAACCGAGGTGAAATGCCTCGTTTGGCCAAGAACCTCCCCGGTCGAGGTCAAAAAAAATTTTTTTTTTTTTTTTAAAACCAGTTTTATTTCAGTTCCGACATTTTCCTCAATCAAATAACCTGTATGCATGTATGTAATCTCAGATAAACATATAGAAGCGAAAGTGAAGCATAATAAGATCATAAATATCCATCAAAGTAGCATACAATCATCCATAGTCAAATAACATATCCGCATACCCCATACTTGGGACACACTGTCCCAGTGGGTCAAAATAAGTCTAAGGACAGGATACTCACCGAACATAGCTAAACTGCATGAAGGAGTAAGAAATAGCTCCCAGAAATGACCATCTCGGTTGGCGAAGCACATCTCGGTCGAGGTGTTCTGACAGTACCCGAGATGTATCTCAGTAAAGCTCGTTTCCTCAAGTTCTCGAAATTTTGTTCTTCCAGTGTAGCTCCTGAACTGTGATCCTTCCTTTTGGAATACCTGGTTGTTGTCTAGAGGAAAACAAAAACAAAGCAACTATCTAAACTAAACTAGAAAAGGGAGAAGAAAGCAATACCTTGGGTTGCCTCCCAAGAAGCGCTTGGTTTAAGGTCGCTAGCTGGACCATACGGCATGGGATTACTCAATGCACTTCGAATATCGTGGAGTGTTCATCACATCCGTAAAAATCTTCCAAGAAGGTTCCGGTTCCTAACTTCACCGGCAAATGGTAAGATCTCCCACGTACAAGCTTGTACGGTTTGATTCTCACCGGAATTCGTCTAGACTTCCTACACTTCAATGGGACATTCCTCGTGTCCCATCCTTTCCTTGATCGAGAAAACAGTTTCTCGAGAATTATAGCAGCTTCCCCATCTATAGCTTGGGGATGGTACAGGGTCCTGAGCATGCGAGGGACCCCATACTTGAACAAGAGACTCTTCATCGCCTTAGCGGTGTAGTGCTTGCCAACTCCACTCCTCATGATCCGAGGAGCTTCTTCTTCCAACAATTTCAAGGAAGACTTCATCTTGATCTTTGGAGGTTCTTTCGGAAGAGACCTCCAACTCTCCGGTGCTTTCCTGAAAAATTCAGAAATTTTAATAGGGATTTCGAATGGAGTAAGAGAACTTACCTTGTAAAGTTCTCCAAAGCTCGGATCAGGTTTCATGTTAGGTTGATAACCAACACATGAAATCTCTCTCAACTCAGTTGGTCTTTCTTCCACCTTGGTCACAATCTCAGTAATTTGACCAAGGTTCTCTTCATCTTCTGCTTTCAGTTTTGCAGATTCTTCCATCTCGGCCGAGATCTCTTCCACTTCGACCGAGGTCTCAACAGTCAGATCGAGACCTTCCATATCCTCCTCTTCCTCAGAAGCTTCAGGAGAAACATCCGGTTCGACCAAAGGAATGCTTGGAACATGCAACACTTCCTTATGCTCCTCTTTCGGCTTAGCATAGGATAGGGTGCTTTCCTTGAGCTCCTCCACCTTCTTCATCAACTTCTCCAATCTTGATTCGAGAGAGTCTTCAAAAGGTTGCTCATAAATGTTTTTAGGGACATTCTTCTCATCCCATATCGCAAGTTCACGCTGAATGACCTCTTCTCTTTGCCATTCATTGCTGAACCAATAGAAGGAGTACTTCTCCTCCAAGTATTCATAATGGTCCGCCCTAGCACTTTGCCTTGCTATCCAGGCTGGATCAAATGTAGTCATCGGAAATCCTGAAAACTACAAAACTCATAGAAAGAGTAGTTAGTAGCAACAGGGGCAAGTGCCCCGAAAGCAAACCGCAACCGGCTCGGTCTAGACCAAGTCCCCGGCAACGGCGCCAAAAACTTGTTCGCTCCAAACGGTGTGTGCAAGCTTTAAATTTATAACCCTAGACTTAAGCTTAAAACAAGGATGCGAACCCGCAGTGTACGGGTCAATCGTAGTAAAAGCAAGAAAATTCCAGGGGTCGATCACAGGGACTCGGTGAAACAAAGTCAATACGGTGTGCTTATGTCAATACTAACCACAAGAGCGATTAACACAATCAAAGATGAATAAGAAGTCAATAAAGCAAACATGCAATTCTAGGGATTAAAGCATCTAGTTGTGGTTCCAACTCAAGATCTATAGATAAGCGGACAAAGCTGAGATTTTTGCGTGGGGAAGGTGTTTTTAAAGTGGAGAAGATCACCGGGTAAGTCTCACTACACATTAATCCTAAACCGTAACTCCTATTACCGGGTAAGTCTCAAGGAATCAAGATAAAGAACTATAACCTCAAACTAACACACCATCTAAGGGAATAGAATCAACCTTTACCGGGTAAGTCTCAGGCTAACTCACGAAGATGGGATGGAAGCACACTCAAACCCCAATAAAGGATAAACCTTTATTACCTACACTTATGATCGTTGGTACACAAACTAAGGAATTACCGGGTAAGTCTCATCCTAAGCTTGCTTTGAACCAAAAAAGGTGTAATAAGAATAGGATTTGGCAAACTCTAACACTTAACTCTCAGTTATGGATCAGATAAGTCACCTCGGTCAGCCAGTTTCCACCCCGGCCGAGGTGTTCATCGACTGAACGAGATGCTTAGGGTTAAGGTTAAAGACTCGAACTTTCAGGATCCTACTGGAATCTAAGATTATTCTATCATCGTTTTTCCCACAACCTTCAGCCAATCACCCTAGAATGACACAAGGAAATTAGCCACTCATCATCATAATGAAAGTATTAAAATATATGGGAAGAAGGTGAATATTTGAACAAAGAAGAATTTAATGAAAAGACTTCAATAACTGAATCAAATATCACAACAAAGCGTTCCTTGGATAACAATCCAAAAAGACAAGACAACAATTGAGGGAATTGAAGACAATCTTACAAAACCCTTCAATAAAGCTATAAAAGCTATGGACTTCAATCTTCCTTCAACCTTCAAAAAGGTTCTTCAAAACTCCCAACTGGAGTATGGCTGCTGCGTAATGAGTGTTCCGCGTATAACAGGGTGTTGCGGCGATCCGAAGATGGTTGAATTGTGGAAAATCCAACCCTTTATATAGGAAAATTACCCTTCCAAAGATAAGATATCTTAAAAAGATAATTTCCTAATAAAATCTATCCATATCTCCTTAAAATAAATATCTTCCTAAGATAATTTTATAGGAAATATCTTAAAAGATAACTTCCTAATAAAAATATATCCTATCTTCTAAAATAAATATTTTCTTAAGATAATTTTATAGGAAATATCTTAAAAGATAATTTCCTAATAAAATATATCTTATCTCCAAAATAGATCTCCTAAAATAAATTATCTTCCTTCCAGAAATTCAGCCCAAAAATATGAGATCTTCCTTCCAAAAATAAAAGATCTCAGCCAAGAATAAAATATTCTCGCCGCGTCCCAGGTGTTCGCCTCGGTCGAGTCGACTTCTCTGGATCACCTCGGTCGAGGTGGTACTGTAGCCAACCGAGGTGAATCACAACTGAATGTGAAATCTCTCAAATCTGGCCCAAAGTAAATCCTTAATCCATGGCTATGCTTCCTGGATGTAGCTCCAAATGACTCTTGACTTCTTTTGCTCCTTTTTGATGCAAAACGTACCATATTACCTGCAATTACAACGAAACTAGGTGTAGACCTCGATTCTCGCAAAGGTAGATGAAATGGCAGTAAAATCACATAATGTATATACAAACATGCAGATTATTGAAGATAAAACGTTCAAACAAACCCCAAAATATAGACTATAATTCATGCTATCAAAATACCCCATACTTAGCCCTTGCTTGTCCCCAAGCAAGTTCCGCATATAGAAGACAAGATAGAATGGATTATAAGTCAAGAAAAATCAATGAAAAAGCCTTTCAAAAACATTTTATGGTGTGCAACTACCATAGATCACTCTAAGAGAGTACTTCCTGGAATTTAAAAACTCAATATGCTCAAAACATTTTATAAATATAGGAAAGTTGTTCATCTTTGCACAAAATTATAGAATGTATAATAAATCACAATTATCAAAATTAATCATGTATAATCCAGTTTAAACCGCTAAGTCAATCAACAAGCTCAAGGTCTCAAGGGCTTCCCAAAAGAAAAGGTCAAGAAACGTGTAGGGTAGGGATGTATGTAAGGTAATGTGGTGCTGGAATCTGGGAAAAGGATGAACTTCACTTTTACTTTGACTTGCAATACCTTCCACCAATAAGCTTTGCTTATTTCGCACTTTCCTTTTACTTTACTTTTTGGGATGCATGGACAGAGGTGCACAATAACCGAAGCCTAGGAAATCCGCAATCATCAATTTCTCGAGATGCATCAAACCCTTGATGCACATACCATGACCCGATAGGAATATCGCTCAATCTGACTTTGGCAAGACACAAACACCC
Source organism: Fagopyrum homotropicum (assembly GCA_033239125.1). Taxonomy (NCBI): domain Eukaryota; kingdom Viridiplantae; phylum Streptophyta; class Magnoliopsida; order Caryophyllales; family Polygonaceae; genus Fagopyrum; species Fagopyrum homotropicum. The sequence goes on from BSWB01000008.1 coordinate 75,918,431, forward strand.
GGCTATGTGAATGGTGCCGAGTTACTCATCTTCATGATTGACTTCCCCAAACCTATTATTACTTTCTAGCACTTTCACTTCCAGCCCACTTCTCAACTTTAACTTGCTTTCACCACTTTGCTTGCTTCCAAATTCCCGGATAGGTAAAGGGAGGCAAAATGTATATGAGGGGCTAAGCATGATCAAGGAGAAGAAGAAGAAGAGAATGAATTGCCTTGGTCTTTCCAAGAAGAAAGTGAGAGAACTTAACCTGCGGTGTCAACCTTCAAATTCAACATAATTTGGATAAAAACAAAGTATTAAACATGCCAATAATTTTAAACAAAGCATTTAGCAACTTAAACATATCATAAAACCTTTCAAACACATAAAGAATTTAAAACCAGTCAGTAAACAAGATCTTCACTGAGATCATATCCAGATAAGTAACACAAAATCGTTTTCGAAAACTCTCAGTTAACACACCTCGGTCGAGGTGTTCTTGGTTCAACCGAGGTGAAATGCCTCGTTTGGCCAAGAACCTCCCCGGTCGAGGTCAAAAAAAAATTTTTTTTTTTTTTTTTTAAAACCAGTTTTATTTCAGTTCCGACATTTTTCTCAATCAAATAACCTGTATGCATGTATGTAATCTCAGATAAACATATAGAAGCGAAAGTGAAGCATAATAAGATCATAAATATCCATCAAAGTAGCATACAATCATCCATAGTCAAATAACATATCCGCATACCCCATACTTGGGACACACTGTCCCAGTGGGTCAAAATAAGTCTAAGGACAGGATACTCACCGAACATAGCTAAACTGCATGAAGGAATAAGAAATAGCTCCCAGAAATGACCATCTCGGTTGGCGAAGCACATCTCGGTCGAGGTGTTCTGACAGTACCCGAGATGTATCTCAGTAAAGCTCGTTTCCTCAAGTTCTCGAAATTTTGTTCTTCCAGTGTAGCTCCTGAACTGTGATCCTTCCTTTTGGAATACCTGGTTGTTGTCTAGAGGAAAACAAAAACAAAGCAACTATCTAAACTAAACTAGAAAAGGGAGAAGAAAGCAATACCTTGGGTTGCCTCCCAAGAAGCGCTTGGTTTAAGGTCGCTAGCTGGACCATACGGCATGGGATTACTCAATGCACTTCGAATATCGTGGAGTGTTCATCACATCCGTAAAAATCTTCCAAGAAGGTTCCGGTTCCTAACTTCACCGGCAAATGGTAAGATCTCCCACGTACAAGCTTGTACGGTTTGATTCTCACCGGAATTCGTCTAGACTTCCTACACTTCAATGGGACATTCCTCGTGTCCCATCCTTTCCTTGATCGAGAAAACAGTTTCTCGAGAATTATAGCAGCTTCCCCATCTATAGCTTGGGGATGGTACAGGATCCTGAGCATGCGAGGGACCCCATACTTGAACAAGAGACTCTTCATCGCCTTAGCGGTGTAGTGCTTGCCAACTCCACTCCTCATGATCCGAGGAGCTTCTTCTTCCAACAATTTCAAGGAAGACTTCATCTTGATCTTTGGAGGTTCTTTCGGAAGAGACCTCCAACTCTCCGGTGCTTTCCTGAAAAATTCAGAAATTTTAATAGGGATTTCGAATGGAGTAAGAGAACTTACCTTGTAAAGTTCTCCAAAGCTCGGATCAGGTTTCATGTTAGGTTGATAACCAACACATGAAATCTCTCTCAACTCAATTGATCTTTCTTCCACCTTGGTCACAATCTCAGTAATTTGACCAAGGTTCTCTTCATCTTCTGCTTTCAGTTTTGCAGATTCTTCCATCTCGGCCGAGATCTCTTCCACTTCGACCGAGGTCTCAACAGTCAGATCGAGACCTTCCATATCCTCCTCTTCCTCAGAAGCTTCAGGAGAAACATCCGGTTCGACCAAAGGAATGCTTGGAACATGCAACACTTCCTTATGCTCCTCTTTCGGCTTAGCATAGGATAGGGTGCTTTCCTTGAGCTCCTCCACCTTCTTCATCAACTTCTCCAATCTTGATTCGAGAGAGTCTTCAAAAGGTTGCTCATAAATGTTTTTAGGGACATTCTTCTCATCCCATATCGCAAGTTCACGCTGAATGACCTCTTCTCTTTCCCATTCATTGCTGAACCAATAAAAAGAGTACTTCTCCTCCAAGTATTCATAATGGTCCGCCCTAGCACTTTGCCTTGCTATCCAGGCTGGATCAAATGTAGTCATCGGAAATCCTGAAAACTACAAAACTCATAGAAAGAGTAGTTAGTAGCAACAGGGGCAAGTGCCCCGAAAGCAAACCGCAACCGGCTCGGTCTAGACCAAGTCCCCGGCAACGGCGCCAAAAACTTGTTCGCTCCAAACGGTGTGTGCAAGCTTTAAATTTATAACCCTAGACTTAAGCTTAAAACAAGGATGCGAACCCGCAGTGTACGGGTCAATCGTAGTAAAAGCAAGAAAATTCCAGGGGTCGATCACAGGGACTCGGTGAAACAAAGTCAATACGGTGTGCTTATGTCAATACTAACCACAAGAGCGATTAACACAATCAAAGATGAATAAGAAGTCAATAAAGCAAACATGCAATTCTAGGGATTAAAGCATCTAGTTGTGGTTCCAACTCAAGATCTATAGATAAGCGGACAAAGCTGAGATTTTTGCGTGGGGAAGGTGTTTTTAAAGTGGAGAAGATCACCGGGTAAGTCTCACTACACATTAATCCTAAACCGTAACTCCTATTACCGGGTAAGTCTCAAGGAATCAAGATAAAGAACTATAACCTCAAACTAACACACCATCTAAGGGAATAGAATCAACCTTTACCGGGTAAGTCTCAGGCTAACTCACGAAGATGGGATGGAAGCACACTCAAACCCCAATAAAGGATAAACCTTTATTACCTACACTTATGATCGTTGGTACACAAACTAAGGAATTACCGGGTAAGTCTCATCCTAAGCTTGCTTTGAACCAAAAAAGGTGTAATAAGAATAGGATTTGGCAAACTCTAACACTTAACTCTCAGTTATGGATCAGATAAGTCACCTCGGTCAGCCAGTTTCCACCCCGGCCGAGGTGTTCATCGACTGAACGAGATGCTTAGGGTTAAGGTTAAAGACTCGAACTTTCAGGATCCTACTGGAATCTAAGATTATTCTATCATCGTTTTTCCCACAACCTTCAGCCAATCACCCTAGAATGACACAAGGAAATTAGCCACTCATCATCATAATGAAAGTATTAAAATATATGGGAAGAAGGTGAATATTTGAACAAAGAAGAATTTAATGAAAAGACTTCAATAACTGAATCAAATATCACAACAAAGCGTTCCTTGGATAACAATCCAAAAAGACAAGACAACAATTGAGGGAATTGAAGACAATCTTACAAAACCCTTCAATAAAGCTATAAAAGCTATGGACTTCAATCTTCCTTCAACCTTCAAAAAGGTTCTTCAAAACTCCCAACTGGAGTATGGCTGCTGCGTAATGAGTGTTCCGCGTATAACAGGGTGTTGCGGCGATCCGAAGATGGTTGAATTGTGGAAAATCCAACCCTTTATATAGGAAAATTACCCTTCCAAAGATAAGATATCTTAAAAAGATAATTTCCTAATAAAATCTATCCATATCTCCTTAAAATAAATATCTTCCTAAGATAATTTTATAGGAAATATCTTAAAAGATAACTTCCTAATAAAAATATATCCTATCTTCTAAAATAAATATTTTCTTAAGATAATTTTATAGGAAATATCTTAAAAGATAATTTCCTAATAAAATATATCTTATCTCCAAAATAGATCTCCTAAAATAAATTATCTTCCTTCCAGAAATCCAGCCCAAAAATATGAGATCTTCCTTCCAAAAATAAAAGATCTCAGCCAAGAATAAAATATTCTCGCCGCGTCCCAAGTGTTCGCCTCGGTCGAGTCGACTTCTCTGGATCACCTCGGTCGAGGTGGTACTGTAGCCAACCGAGGTGAATCACAACTGAATGTGAAATCTCTCAAATCTGGCCCAAAGTAAATCCTTAATCCATGGCTATGCTTCCTGGATGTAGCTCCAAATGACTCTTGACTTCTTTTGCTCCTTTTTGATGCAAAACGTACCATATTACCTGCAATTACAACGAAACTAGGTGTAGACCTCGATTCTCGCAAAGGTAGATGAAATGGCAGTAAAATCACATAATGTATATACAAACATGCAGATTATTGAAGATAAAACGTTCAAACAAACCCCAAAATATAGACTATAATTCATGCTATCACTCAGGATATCACTAGTTGAGGATGAGAGAGCAGGATGTGCATAGGATATCACTTCAAACCCATTATGGGCACTACGAGTTGTAGTGATGCCATTTAGGTTGATGAATGCTTTAACAGTCTATATGGAATTGATGAACAATATCTTCATTGACTTCCTTGATCAGTGGTGGTGGTCTTCATTGATGACATTTTGGTATGCTCTCTTGGCAGAGAGGAGCAGACTTATCATCTGAGATCATATCTGCAGATTTCGAGAGATAGAGGGTTGTATGCTGCACTCTCTAAATGCAAGTTGAGATGCCTAAGGTAGCCTTTTTAGGCCATGTTGTCTCCGCTAGGGGGATCATGGTTGATCTAGCAAGGATTGAGTATATTGCAACATGGATGATATTGCTGAACATTAAGGGAATAAGTAGTTTCTCGGCACATCCGATTAATACCAATGCTTTGAGGAAGGATTTTATATGATTCTGTATCCATTTACGAGTCTTCCGAGGAAGACCACCAGAATTGTGTGGTCAAAGCAGTATGCCAGAGCTTTGAAGAGTGGAAGAGGCCCTTGACCTCTGCTTCTATTCTGTTATAGGCAGAAGGTTTTGGGGATCCCGTGATTTACGGTGGTGCACCCAAGCTAAGGTTTAGACGTGTATTAATACAGAGAAGTAGAATTATTAATATGTGTGTCTATAGCTGAAGACGTACGAGGTGAACTACCAGACTCATGATCTAGAGTTAGTAGTGGTATTTCAAGCCTTCAAGATATAAAGACAATACCTATAAGATAATTCATGTCAGACTTCCACAGACCATTGAAGCCTGAAGTACGTTTTATGCAGCAGAAGTTGAGATACCGTCAGCGTCAATGACTTGAGTTGATTAAGGATCTATTACCTGGAGATTCCATATCATTTAGAGAAATTGAATGTTGTCGCCGACAACTTGAACAGGAAAACGCCTCAAGAGAAGACTATTGCGAGACTGATTATTCAGCCTCAGCTTCAAAAGAATCTAGCTTGGCTAGAGCTGGACATCTAGTTACCTGATGAGGATACCCAGTTATACGCTTTAGAGGTTCTACCTGGTCTGTTGGATGAGATCCAGCAGAAGCAGGGGACCTGCCCGACCTTGATAAGGTTTAGAGAGAGGTTGTCTCATAGTGAGGCACCACAGTTCCCCAATCGAGTAGATGGGATGATGAGACACCGTGACAACATCTGTGTACTTGTTGATACAGAGTTGAGACAGAGAATCTTACAGTACACTCACTATATACCTTACTCAGTACATCTAGGTACGAGTAAGACGTATCATGAGGTGAGACGATTATATTGATAAAGAAGATTGAAACCGATGTGATCAGATTTGTGACACAATGCGTGACTAGTCAGCAGATCAAGATAGAGCATTACCGACTTGGAAATGAGCTCCATCCACTACCAGTGCCGTAGTGGAAATGGGAGGACGTCTCTATAGACCTTGTGACGGGATTGAGGCCCAGTAGGAATTTTGATGTTATTTGGATTGTTGGTGACAGACTAACGGAGCCGGCACATTTCATTCCTATTTGAGAGACGTGGCCAGTGAGTGAATTGGCGGAGGAGTATACTAGACAGATAATGAGACTCCATGGTATATTGAGGACAATCGTCTCTGATCAAGATGGGTGATTTACCTCGAGATTTGGCAGCAGATACCGACTGCTTTGGGGACAAGTTTACACTTCACGACTGTGATTCACCCCTAGACTGATGGTCAGTCAGAGAGGACCATCTAGATCCTTGAGAACATACTATAAGTTTGTGTGTTGGATTGGAAACATGGATGGTTAGATTACCTTCCATTAATGAGTTTATTATATCACAATGATTGACGTGCATCTATTGGGATGGCCCCTATGAGGCATTATATAGACATAAATGCCGTGTACCTTTATGCTAGAATTGACCTAGCAGTATTAGTGGAATAACCCCTTATCAGATTTGGGTTTTTATAGCTCAAGTAACGCTGATTAGAGGAAAAATGTTGGTTGTACAGAGTCGCCAGATATCATATGCAGACAAGAGGTGTCGACCTCTAAAGTTCAGAGTGAGAGCTCATGCCTGACTGAGAGTATCTCTGATGGGAGACATCAGACGTGTTGACATAGAAGGGAAACTGAGTTCCCAATATGGCGGTTTACTAGAGATCTTGAACAAAATTGTGAAGGCAGCATAATGATTAGCTTTGCCTACGAGGTTAGAGGGTGTTCACCCTGTGTTCCATGTGTCTCAACTGAGAGAGTATACACCAGATCTGAGACGTCTTGTGAGTTTTGATGATCTGGTGGTTGAGCCGAACCGTTGTTGAGCATTCGATTACATTCCTAGAATGAAATATGAGACGCTTGCATTCGAAAGACATTTCCACATTGAGGACATAGTGGTCGAGATGAGGACCTGAAGAGGCCACGTGAGAGGTTGAAAATGGTATCTTGAGGAACTATCCAGAGTTTATGTCGGGACAGATTCATCTGTGGGAGCACGAGTAGATCTTAGTGCTATCTTGATGAATAATGTGCTTATATGCCTTGATGTGCTCTTTCCATGCTAGCTATGATGTGATTTATGATCTTAGTAGACCTTGATGTGCCAACATGATGTATGTCATAGCTGGAGATGACTATTTCCTCCACGCTATCTGAGTATGATTTATATTTATGGCTGGAGATGGTTCTTTCCTCCATGCTATCTGAGCCGAACCGTTGTGAAGGCATAGTTTCAGTGTGATTAGGATATAGCTGGAGATGGTTCTTTCCTCCATTGTGATGTGATATGGCGAGAGATGTGATTCCTCTACGCCCTTGGGTAGCGTTATGGCCCTGTTTTCTGGAGATGATGTTTCCTCCATTTCTACGTTTGAGGTTATAGGTTGTTATAGGTTATGATCGTTTGAACGGAGATGTTGTACCTCTGATAGAGAGAGTGAGAGTTACACCTCGGCTTATGGGTCCGAGAGACTTTGAGATTTTGCAAGTTTCCGGACGAAACTTGTTTTTAGGGGGGTGAGATGTAATAGCCTGAGTCTTCGAGAGATCCCGCACATGCGACTCAGCTGAGACGCAGCTGCCATCCACCTTTGGAGTTGTAGTGGGCCGCCCCTGCGGCCCTGGCTGGCCGCCCCTGTGGCCAGGCCATCCGCCCATGCAGTTTGTGGTAGGCTACAGCCGTCTTCTTTGACTCGAGCCCTTTCTTTTTAACCCTCCTTCCTTTATATCTTCTCCTTCTCCTTCAGATGAGGGTTTACCCCATTCTCTCTCCTATTTCATTTCTCTCACGATCTTCTTCTCCTCTCTTCTTCCCTTGGATCTCTTCTTGATCTTTGTTGGAGTTTGATTGAGTTTGTGTGCTTCTGAGCTTGGCTTTGTTGCTAATTGTGATGGTTGTTGTTGTTGTGCTTGTGATGGAGTCATCCTTGAGGTGTTGATGGAGTTCTTATCCTGTTTAGGTTCATCTTGGTGAGATCTCTCTCCTTCTTCCCTTTCTTTCTTCTTTTCTTCCTTACTATGCTCTTTCCATTCTCCTTAGCTTAGGATCCAAAAGATTGATCTTGTGGCAACCTTGGTTGGCTTCCTTTGAATCATATATGTATGTTTATGTATGTGTATGGATATGTATGCCTGCTGGATGAAGAAAGACTGAAGAAGATCGAGTGAGGAAGCAAAGGACAGTCGGTGGTGCACTTTCTGTACACCAGCCGCCCCTGTCCCACTTCTTGACCGTCCCAGCGCCAGCAGTGAGCCGCCCCTCCTCCATCTCCTAGCCGCCCCTACGGCTACCTGCACCAGCTTGGTGCTGCACTTGGTTCTGCAGGTGTGTCTTGCTTCTAGGCTTGCCTATGGATGACATTGCCTCTTTCTTTCCTCTTGTGAGAGAGTAGTAACATGCTAAGGCTAGAGGAGAGTGTTTGGATGATATATGATCATGATATGCCTTGTACGGCTTTAAGGACTTAGGTTGATGTTAGTTGAGATTTGAGGTTGAGTACGATCCCTATGGATCTCTTTGGGTCTAGGTGTGACCCCTTTGATGAATAGAGGTTGATATCTTTCTATGCCTTGTTATTAGGCAGTGCCCCTCTCTCGGGATTGGAGGTTGATCGTGTTTGGGTTGTGTACGAGGTTGAGGTAAGTACGTAGGACTTACTTAGCTGTCATCCTTATATTTGGTGTTTGCATGAGTGGTGTGTGTTTTATATGTTTGCTATGATAGCATGAGATGTCATTTATATCGACCTATATTTTATTGATTGCCCCGTATGCGTGGATGTGATTATCTTTCCCTTTCATCCCGCCGTGGAGTCTGGGAGGTTCTCTGATGTCAAGCCAGACCGGTTTACAAGAATGGCGCAATTCACTCCCATAGGGTACACGGGTTGTGTGACCGATACTAGTACGGCTGGCTAGCATGCTCAGAGGCGAGGATGTATCGTTCTTCGTGTCACATATTTTCATTTATATATATATATATATACACGATTTGAGTGAAGGACTAATAAATAAAGATGATAAATGGGTAAATGTGTGATAGCATGCTGATGTGTTTATCTTTTCCATGATTGTGCTTGTGCTGATGCATTACCTCTTATATGTATGGTTAGCTAACGGTTTCATAGTGTGTTGTAGATGTTTACAGGATAGGTGTTGTTGGGTGATTTGACAAGGTGACAGGCCGAGGACTCTCGTACATTAGGTGGTTGTTTGGGTTGTTTATGTTTCCCCTTCTGCGTGAGGATGATCATTGGTACCTCATATGTGAGGATGTTGTTTTATATACTCGGATATGATGTTGTTTACCTTTGGTTGTACAGTTTATACAGTTTTTATGTATTTGTTTTATATCTGTCAGTGTCATGTTGTAAGGTCCAGTGAACTTGTTGTCAGGCTAGGGGAGGATCCACTGTGAGATCCTTGCCCAATGTGACACTCCGAGTCCCGCGGATTCGGAGTGTTATATTTGGGTCACTGCCCATTTTCAATGGGGAACAGCGTAGGCAAACCACCACACGCGTGCGCGCGCCGAGCTGAGCTAATCTCGAGCTCGTGGTCGTGCCGTGTCGTGCCGAGCCGCACCGCATCGTGCTCATGCTCATGTCTGTATCCGTGTTGCGTTGCAACGAGACGAGACGGGTGGACCTAATTATAATGTGGGTTGGCCACCTATAACTAGGTCCATCAACAAATCCGATATTTAGGGAAGTTGTTCAGCCCCCCTTTGACTCTGAACTACGTGGCTTTTTTGTGATCAGAATTGCTCTTCGTTTTAGGCCAGTCAATGGGCTCCGATTTTCTTGGCCCATGTCCGTAACCACCTCTATCTGCTCTCCTACTCTAATTTCAATCACACCAACATTCATTCTTCTCCTCCTCTCTTCAGCTTCTGAGCTTTCTTCTCTCAAGAGTGCAACGCACTACACTAGTTTGTAGGCTTTCGGTAAATTACGAAGGCTGGATTCGAACAACAGTTGTATTGTGGGATTCTTAAACACCGATAACTGTCGTAATACGGGGTGTTTTTAGAATTAAGGAAAGAGATTCCGATCTCGACTCTGCTCAACATATGCACTTAAGGTGGTATGAATTCCAACTCTTAACGTTGTTATGCATGCAGTTTAACTAACGTATTACAGGGTTCCTACAAAGTAATCTCTCCATCCTTGAATATGACAAGAAAAAAATGTGTTATTTCTAATTCTTCAGCCGAGTGTAATCACATTTTTGCGGGTGAGGATTTTGTGCGTGCATCCTCCATGAATTATATACCTCATACAACCCTTTTTGCACATCTTTCCGTATACATCTCGACATGTCGTCAAATGAGCTTCTTGGTCTTCTCTTGCAAGAAGAAGATAACATTAATTAGATTGTTTTCTTGGATCTTGATGGCCCTCTCTCGAAAAATGAGGCGTCTCGTGGGACTAGCTGCTCCATCCATGGAAAACAACAACAACGTGAATTTGTTCAGTAGGCTATTGTTTCCGGTCGTGACCACTTGCGTGCTTCTTGCAAGATTTGTAGGTGAACCAATCATGAATTTTTTAACTACTTTCAATGAATCAATGTGACAAACTTTCCGCCTAGATTTCGTCGCCTAACACTAACACTTTTTTTCTTGGCTCTTTTGTCCCTCTCCACATCACTGTGATCCTCCCTGCAATCCCCAACCTTAGTGCAATTCCTATTATTTTTCGGTTACATCATCACCTATTATTGATCCGGCTTGGTATATTGATCCAGGTGTCACCAATCATGTGACCAATGACTTTGGATATATGTTTGTAGTCTCATATTATATGGTAATGATAGTTTTGTAGGTTTGCAACGGTATGCCCTTCATTGAGAACATGGGTAAATTTGTTTTGCCTACAAGGCATTGTGTCCATAATGTCTTGTTTGTGCTTCAAATAACAAACATATGTTGAGTACTTCACAACTCACCTGTGATTATATTGCATTTATGTTATGTAATGAAACTTGATGATTCATGAAGGATTTGCAAGGACAGACATTGCGAAAAAGAACTGTTGAGAATGGAGTTGACCGTTTACCATCACTACCGACAAGCAACCCCTTCTCACCACGTCGCCATGCTCTTCTTGGTAAGAAAACTAGCCTCCGAGTCTAGCATCATCACTTAGGTCACCCTCATGAGCCATTTATAAAACGCCTAGTTTCTCGTTTTAATTTACTAATTCTTCCAATAACTTATCATCAGTGTGTGAGTCTTGTCAACTTGGTTAAAAGTCGTCAGCATCATCTGCTTGGTTCTCATTAGCCTAGTTCTATTCAGTTTGACATAATATACTTTGATGTTTGGGCTCCTTACTTGTTGCTTCTCTTACATCAAATTTTTATTTTTTAATCTTTGTTGATGATTGCACAAATTTCGTATGGATCTATTTCTTATCACAAAAATTACATGTTCTTTCCACCTACATTCACTCATCATTCTCTATCAAGTGTGGTGTCCTCATACTCCATCTCAAAATGGCGATGTTGAATGACATTATCGCACCATTTTTGGGAAAGGCTTATATCTTCGTTCTCATGGTTTCCTTTTTACAAGCTGATACGCCTTGGATGGCGATGTCATCCGTACCTCCGGCTTGATATGCCCTTGGCTACCACTATCAAATTGAAGACTTTTTCATTATATTTATTTGATTATATTTTATATTCTTAATGAATAAAGGATATATTCATATGAATATCTTCCTTAAAGAAGACATTGAATTCTTGGGATAATTCTTAATTATTGAAGATATTATTGTGAATATCTTCCTTTAAGAAGGCATTGAATGTTGAAAGAATTTGGCCTACTAGGCTCTTTTTGGTTTTTGATAAAGAAACTATACCCCATATTTTTTTACCACTTTCATTCAATGGTAGGTAAAACTAATTAACCCTTCTATTTAAAAAAAATGTTTGTTATTTGTTATTTGTTAAGTGTAAGTTTTAATTTTTAAAAACTGGATTTGTTTTTTATTTTCTTTTATAAATTTTTTTCTCTTTTTTATTTTCTTTATTTTTTTTTTAGAATGAAGAATTTTTCACACACCGGAATTTTCACATACCGGAATTTTCAATACCGGAATTTTCAATACTGGAATTTCACATACCGAAATTTCACATACCGGAATTTCACATACCGGAATTTCACATGCCGGAATTTTCACATATAGGAATTTTCACATACCGGAATTTTCTCATACCGGAATTTCCAATACCGGAATTTCACGTACCGAAATTTCACGTACTGGAATTTCAAATACCGGAATTTCACATACCGGAATTTCACATACCGGAATTTCACATACCGGAGTTTCACATACCGGAAGTTCACATACCGGAAGTTATCATACCGAAAGTTATCACATCATACCGGAAGTTATCCTATCATACTGGACGTTATCATATCATATCGGAAGTTATCATACCGGAATTTATTTTTTTATTTTCTTTTATTTTTTTATTTTCTTTTATTTTTTTTTCTTTTTTATTTTCTTTATTTATTTTTTTTTTTGGAATGCATACCGGAGTTTCACATACCGGAAGTTCACATACCGGAAGTTCACATACCGTAATTTCACATACCGGAAGTTCACATACCGGAGCTTCACATACCGGAAGTTCACATACCGCAAGTTATCATACCGGAAGTTATCATACCAAAAGTTATCATATCATACCGGAAGTTATCATATCATACCGGAAGTTATCATACCGGAAGTTATCATATCGGAAGTTATCATACCGGAAGTTATCATACCGGAAGTTATACCAAACAAACTGATTTTATGTCATAGTTTAGAATTAAGAATTACATACCGGAGAATTCCATACCGGAGAATTACATACCGGAAGTTATAAAAATGGTATGAGCAAAAACGCAACATTCAGGTATCAACCTTGAAGCAACAAAAATGTCTCTAAAAATAGTATAACCTTCTTCATTGCCCAAAGACGATCAAGGTCACTGTCAGCATCACCCTGAGCGAGCAAAGGTTGTAAATTTACCAGTGTAAACATCATTGGCATCCGGTATGAACTTCCGGTATAAAAAAATTTCGGTATGAACTTCCGATATGAAAATTTTTGTTATGAACATCCGGTATGAACGGTATGAACTTCCTGTATAAAAAATTTCGGTATGAACTTCCGGTATGAAAAACTTTGTTATGAACTTTCGGTATGAACTTCCGGTATGAACGGTATGAACTTCCAGTATGAACTTCCGGTATAAAAATTTTCGGTATGAACTTCCGGTGTGAAAAACTTCGTTATGAACTTCCGGTATGAACTTCCAGTATGAACGGTATGAACTTCCGATATGAACTTCCGGTATAAAAAATTTCAGTATGAACTTCCGGTATGAAAAACTTTGTTATGAACTTCCGGTATGAACTTTCGGTATGAACTTCCGGTATGAACTTCCGGTATGAACTTTCGGTATGAACTTCCGGTATGAACTTCCGGTATAAGAAATTTTGGTATGAACTTCCGGTATGAAAAATTTCGGTATGAACTTCCGGTATGAAAAATTTCGTTACGAACTTCCGGTATGAACTTCCGATATAAAAATTTTTGGTATGAACTTCTAGTATGAAAAACTTCGTTATGAAATTTCGGTATGAACTTTCGGTATGAACTTCCGGTATGAACTTCCGGTATGAACTTTCAGTATGAACTTCCGGTATAAAAAATTTTGGTATGAACTTCCGGCATGAAAATTTTCGTTATGAACTTCCGGTATGAAAAATTTTGGTATGAACTTCCGGTATGAAAAACTTCGTTATGAACTTCCGGTATGAAAAACTTCGTTATGAACTTCCGGTATAAAAATTTTGGTATGAACTTTCGGTATGAACTTCCGGTATAAAAAATTTAGGTGTGAACTTCCAGTATAAAAAAATTTCGGTATGAACTTCCGGTATGAAAATTTTCGTTATAAACTTCCGGTATGAACTTCCGGTATGTAAAATGTCCGGTATGTAAATGTTCGGAATATAAAATGTCTGGTATGTAAATGTCCGGTATGTAAATTGTTTGGTATGTAAATGTACGGTATGTTAATGTCCGGTATGTAAATGTCCAGTATGAAAATAGAAAATAAAAAGGAAAATAAAATAAAATAAAAAAACAAATTCAGTAATTAAAATCAAAATTTACATAACAAACATCAAATATTCTTTTTTTTTAATAAAAGGGTTAATTAGTTTTACCTTACCATTAAATGAAAGTGGTAAAAAAATCATGGAGTATATTTACTAAATAGAAAACTAGAAAAGGCCTAGTTAGTATACAATAAAATTAAAAAGCCTACTTACCTAATTAACCCTTGAATGTTTGGGAAATTCCATCAAATTCCTTCTTTAATGTCTAGAATATTTGTCTTTTATTATGTATTTAAGTATTAGGATTTGCCCCATCCTCTCCTATATAAAGAATACTTTGGCTCATGTGCAAATCATGTCTTATTTTTATCCAAGTATACTAAGAAGTATTTCCTCCTACTTGGTTTGGGCATCACCTCCTCTTCCACCATCTTAAAGTTCCCTCTTGGATCTAGTCTTTGATTCAAGACTTTCATACTCGGGGATCCTTTTTATGGATCAACCCTATCTACTCCACTTTGTGGATGATTCAAACCAACTAGATCGGATCGATTGTACGGTTCTGCATCCATCTCAAAGCATCCGCAAACTCATATTTTATACTTTGATCGACCCGCAAGGAGTAGTTGAACCTCAAGCTCGATCAAGATTCTCACTTTGTCCTTGATCTGTACCCACGGAATACATCACTGGTATAGAATATATCCTTTATTTGTTAAGAATATAAAATAAATATAATGAAAAAGTCTTTCATTTGATAGTGGTAGCCAAGGACATATCAAGTCGGGGGTACGGATGGCATCGCCATCCAGGGACGTATCATTCTCCTCCTCTTGGCTGTGAAACGTCTCCGTTTCACCGTGGTTAGATAGTGCACGTCGTAGAATCAGGAGGCTTGGACTTGTAGTCCATCATGGTGCAAAGGATTGAATGCTTGTACCTGTCGATGATTTTGTTAACGGCATGGACAACAACACACTTCCACCAATACTCATTTGGGCCATGTCGAGGTAGATCATCCCCGTGAAAATTAACACTTGATTCACTTGCATTGTCAGATTGCACACTCTTGAGCTTTTGTCTTGTCTCTCGTTCCACCCGAGAAACAAATTCCTTAAATGCATCAAGAACTTGGTCTTTCGTCTTTAGGAGATGAACCCATACCTTCCTTGAGTGGTCGTCTATGAAGGTGACAAAATATGACGCACCACCAAGGGATTTTTTGGACATGGAGCAAACATCGGTGTGCACAAGATCTAGAATATTGTTTCTTCTTCTTGGTTGAGAATATGTTTGGAAGGACACTCTATGTTGTTTACCAACTAAACAATCAACGCAAGGGTCAAGAGAGTTACCTTGTACCTTTGAGAGGAGATGTCTTTGTGTCAGTATGTGAAGACCCTACTCACTCATGTGCCCGAGACTTTGGTGCAACAGTTTCATGTCTACTCCTGTGACATTGACTTCTCCTTTGCAGAGCTTTGCTTCGCGTACAATGAACCTTCTTTCTTTCCTTGAGCCATTGTCATGCTTCCTTAAATGAGTTTCCACTTGCCTCCACCAAAGTGATTTACTAGGCCAAGATCGTCAAGTTTTCCAACTGATATGAGGTTGAGGCGTATATCTAAGACATGCCTCACATCCTTAAGGGTAAGCTTGCATCCCGTATTTGATATCAAGATGATGTCTCCTATACTAAATACTTTGCTCCTATTTTGAATCCTCATCTAGACATTACCAAAATCACCGCTTTAGTAGGTTGAGAAGAAACTCTCATGAGGCACCGGAATCGGCAATCCAAGAGCTATCGTCTGAGGCGATATTCATGAAGTTGTCTTCTCCGAAGATATATAGATCATCGTCTTCATCTACCATAGCGGTTGTAACCTTGTCTTCTTCTGGCCTCTTTGTTGGGTTAATTTGGTTTGGCTTGACGTTGCCGGCCTATTGATCTTTTTTTTTAAAATCGACATTCTGATTTCTTTTGGCCTATTATTCCACAATAATAACAAGATGGACTAGAGCGTGACTTAGACCGACCTCGAGACTAGTCATGGCTTCGGTTCATACTGTGCCCACGTGTATCATTTCTGCTCCGGTTGTCAATAATGTTCGCCTCAGATTGGGAGACGTTCCTCGTTCCCTCCTTCTAAGTTCTTCACCAAGGAGGCTATCACTAACGGCGTCCATGGTGAGCTTCCCTTCTGGAGCTGAGTTACTAAGAGTAACTATGAGAGTGTCCCAACTCTCTGGAAGGGAACTAAGGAGTAGAAGGGCTTGCAGCTCATCTTCGAGTTTCATTCCAGCTTTACTTAGATGACTTACGAGCCCCTTGAAATTATTCAAGTGTCGATCATGTTTTGACCATCCTTGTACTCCATCTTCACCAACCGTTGAACTAGAACGGCTTTGTTAAGAGGTGTATTCTTTTAAATCAAGGACTCAAGCTTTGTCCATAATTCAAAAGCATTTTTTGTATGTGAATACAT
The DNA here is from genome assembly GCA_033239125.1 of Fagopyrum homotropicum. Classification (NCBI taxonomy): domain Eukaryota; kingdom Viridiplantae; phylum Streptophyta; class Magnoliopsida; order Caryophyllales; family Polygonaceae; genus Fagopyrum; species Fagopyrum homotropicum. Next base: position 75,934,820 of record BSWB01000008.1, read on the forward strand.
GTTCAAATAGAGATTTAATTATCGATGTACTTACGGATCATGACGACTACTTTCCAGTTTATAAGCTCTCACTTCTTCTCGCTCTTCCCTTCGGGCTTATCCTTGCTAGTGATGGGCTCGTACAAATCCTTACAGTAAAGGTGGTCCTCCATCATCGGCTTCCAGTAAGAATAAGTATCCATTGTGAGTTTGAACATCTCGCCATCGTGAATGACGGTAGCCTCCATCTTGACAACACGAGATAAAGAAAAACGATCGGACTAACCTTGCTCTGATATCAGTTGTTGGGATAACCTTCCACTTTTGTGTTGGTAGAAGGGGAATATGGGACTAATTAAGTCAATGACTTAATTGATACAAACTCACTTGTATTTATGTGGAGAAGGAATTCTACGAGATTTTGTGGGCACCCTCAAAACTTATGCTTTGCTTTGTTTGGACTCTCAATTTTTGTGGATGATGGAATTGTACAACTTTTCCAAACTTTTTTTTTTTGGTAGAAACTTTTCCACATATTTAAAGTGGGAGGAGATTCACGATAATCTAGGAAGATATTTGAGAAGATAATTCCATAATTACACAAATTTCTAGAACATGTTATAAAGGAGTATTCTTGATTTTAGCATAAGCTTCTCTAGATCATTATGTTCATATCTCTTCTTCTCTAGATCTTTCTCCATAACTCACTCCTCATTTTTGGGTCTTAACTCATTGAACTTACATTCAATTTGTTAGATAACCCATTTATTAAATGGGCTTGATTAAGGAGGGACCAACACTCATACTCTTGTGGCCACTTTCTCCCTCAAGGTAAATAATATATGTTGAATATCTTGGTAGTAGGTTTTCTCGGCTCACAACCATTCACCTTTCATGTTATCCCAATCAAGCCTTAACTCTTTAACATTGTTCTTGCTTATTCTCATCCATAATGATATTGAAGGCTCATTGGAAGCATCATCTATCTCCCTATTACCAAACCTGACTTGAGATATGTAGTTTAGGACATGGTATACTTCTCTCTAACTCAAGCTCTCTTCCCATCAACGCATATTGTATCTTCCCATCAACGCATATTGTAACTCTAAGTTATGCTACCTGTCATATCACGTAACGATCTATCACCATGTTTTTCATCAAGCTTGGACAATCACCCATTTCCTTACAATACTAAAAGCATGAATCCCTCTTATGAATAGTTATTTTCCCAATTTGCCCCTTAATTTGATAAGTCATTGATTTGCTAACGTGTCTTCCTTTCACCACCTGCTACTCGCTGACACCGCCTCTTTCTCCATTTTTCTTCTACGCTTCCCTTCTCTCTTCCTTTGAATCGCCTTGCCAAGGACTTCAGATCAGGAGAGTAACAAATCGATCATGGTGGAGACGAGACAAACGTCCTCTTCCTCTAAGCATCATCTTAGCTTTCCTCTTCCCAATGGAGAATAAAATCCCTATGTTGTCATCTTCAATTGATCTCATCTTCAGTTGCCTCTCATTTGCTTAAATGTACAGGTTCGTCGGTTGCCTCTCACAACTCCCGCTTGAAGTGATTTTATGGTACTCTTCTTCCCCTACTTCTTTCTTCATCTCTCAAATTTCACCATTGAATTACAAACCCTAATTTCTTCCGCCTTGGCTAATTTTCGTTTTTTTCCCTTCTTCTGATTGACCAGATTCTACGCCTGCGACTGCCTACCGAAAATCCAAGCGGTTCAAGGCCGGAACCGTTTCTCTGAGTGAGATTCGTCGCTTTCAGAAGTCTTGAGAACTTCTTATACCTGCTGCCCCATTCATTCGAACTGTAAATTCCCTATTTCTTCTTCAATTTCTCAACTTATTATACTTTTGGTGAACAAATCAACCGAATACATGCTATAGGTGAGATGATCATTTCTATGTTCACTCACGTAATATACAACCTATCCATCAATTTAGGTAATTTTCCAATGATCTCTAGATGTCATATTGCCCTAGCAGATAGTTCAAATATTATCCCATTAGAAGGAATCATGTTCGTGCTCTTGACTTGCACGCTAGCTGCTCGATGAAATGCTTCAAAGAGAGGATATAAACAAAAATGTCAAAATTGAAAATCATATACAACCATATAAACAACAGCACATTAAAGCTAATCTTGGCTATAATCTTCATGAATCTGACAACATTGATGTTCATATCATCTAATATTAGCCTGTCCTATTTTGCTCTTTATTCCAGGAAATAGAAAGAAGAAGTGTCTCTCGGACTATTGGATTGTGTCCCACTGCATGGCACCAACAAGGGGCAAAGACCAATATCAGACGAATCTTCTTCTGATCATCAAAGCTAAGGTGTGGGGATATAAAATAGTATATTGTATTTCGGCGAGGATGATGGAGTCCACATCGTCATCAAACAGAGGTTCGCAACCTGAAAGATCCGACTTCGCAGTGGATGTGGTGGAGATTCATCGAAGGAACTGATTGTTTGATTGCCCTGTGTAATCCAAGAGTAATGGGTGGCAATTTGATCTCTTCTATGTGAGTGTAGCAAGTTGAAATTCAAACAGCAAAACTCACTTAGCTTTCCTGTTTGATCTCTTTTATCCTGTAGGTTTTGTATGCTGGTTCAGTATTTCATTATTGCTTTTTTAAATCCTTTTTCCTACTTCATATTCAGCAGAAATTTCATTATTATGTTTTATTTTTTTTTCTACTAAATTTTCTTCCTGTTTGTTATATCTTTGAGTTAGGTTTTGGAGCTTGTCGTTAAGGACTCATTGGTGAAGTCTGCTGATATGGTATATGTGGTAATGTAACTTCTCTTGTATATTAATCTGGGTTTTTAAATTAGCCTGTATGATTTGCAAAATAAATTCCTTTGTTTTATTGGTCTTCCGGTTGCACTAATGATGCCAAACTAGCCTCTGATATATTACACTATATATTTTCTTCAACAAGCCTCGATTGAAGATGTGTTACTCCGTATTTCATTCACTCACTCTCTTAGACTCCTAATTATTTATTCACTTTTCCTAATTCGTACTCCGATTTGTTGCAAATTTGAGTTATTTGTGGTGAAATTGATGGCAAAATGGTGACACCTTCCTTCATTGTCTACTGACTTCTTCTGCTGCAATCTCCGGCCAAGGTACATATTTATACCCTTCTTCTCTCTTGTATCACTACTATTTATCCTAATTTGTGTTTGCTTTTAAGTTTGCATTGTCTCAGTACTTCTTTAGTTTGTTCTTTCGGTTTCAATTTCTTATCGATTACTCTCTATGTTTTTGGATTTCGATCTAAGGCATATAAGCCTTTTTCCATCATTGTCTATGTTCCACCACAATTTCTTATCGATTACTCTCTTTGAAGATAGCTGATGTCATTCTTGGTCTGGATGATGTGCGTGCTGTGTAGCCATATATCCCAACAAATGACATAAGCCCTACTCCTATTTACCTCACAGAAGTTTATATGAGCAGGTATTAGTTTCAAAGCACCACTTTTGTTTTTTGATAAGAAACTATGATTACCGAGAAGGAAGTACCTTAGAGAAGTGGATTCTTTGAGCTATTTTCTGGCGCCAATAGATAGCTCAAGGGTAAGTGTAACTGATTGTGGTGTTTCTTCTTCGTTCATGCTCTTTATTGGATTTTATTCACGGTATTTAACAAAGCTAAGTGAATGTGTTCATCCATTTGTTTCAGTAGAAGGCTTCTACTACTTTTGGCAGCTTCAACATGTTTATATTATACTAATGACTAATTTCACAAATTAAAAGGATAGCTGTTTCTTTCAATCCTATCTGTTGTGGGGTCATCCAGAACTCAGCTGAAGCATGTTTGTGCTCGACATGAATGATACATTGCCATAAAGAATTTTGTTGTCTTGTTCAACTTTGCCTCTGAATCTCTAGCAGAATTTCTTCTTCAAACAGTGATGGGTTGCATTTTGGCCAATTTAGTCTATTGTATTTTCTAGAAATAAAATGAAATGGCAATTGACTGCCCTTTTTCTAATTTAGATTAGAATTTTTACTTATGTGACTTTAATTTTCAAATGGGGTTTTAGTTTTACAGGTTCTGCTTTTCTACTTTGTTTGGGTGGGGTTTTAGGTTTGTTGCTTATTTTATATGATTAAGAATATTTAGTTTTTTTTAAATGATTCTAATTATGGTGGTATGCTTGTAAAATTGGTACTTATTCTACTCTCATGCTTTCCTTTCCCTTCCCTTCTAATCTTCTTACTGATGTCATCATTCAACTTAAATTTGGTAAATAGACAATTTAGATATCTATAACTAACTATACCATGTCGATTGGCAGCATCTTCGTGGCTGAGAATAACATATATTATAGAATCGGAGATAAAAAAAATATTTAGAATCATTTAACTTGACCTTAGTGAAAAATGTTAAGAATTTATGCACTTGATTTCTTTTACAATACTTTTGCTCAACCGTACTATTAGCTTATGTTCACCGCATATATTAGCTTATGTTCACTGCATATATGCACCAAAAAATAAGCCCGACGTGCGCGCAAGAAAATAAGCCCGACGCGCGCGCAAGGCGCGCGCGGCTTCAACTAGTCCTAAAAAAACAAAACAAAATAGACGATGATTACTTGGTCGTCTACTGAAGTTGAATACCGTGCAATAAAAACAACCACTTCCGAGCTTGTATGGCCCTAAGCTTTATAATTGTTACTCGCTATTTTCCATTCAACCTAGGCAACCATACATATATTGCAACAAACCTAGCTTCCACAAGCATACAAAGAACATTAAAAACAATTGTCGTATCATTTAAAATCGATTGTCGTATCATTTGTGACCATGTCCAATTTGGAATCATGGCGAATCGGAGTGTCCATGTCCTTTCAAGAATAGTTGACCAACCTCTTCAAAAAGGCTCTTGGCGATAGCACTTCTCTAAATCTCACATACCAAATATCTGCCATAAGTAATTGTCAACTTGCCATATGCTGCGTACTTGGAAATGCAAAATGGAAAGAATGTTAATAGTATACACATTCAATTACATAAACAAAAAGTCTTCCACATCAATGGGGATCTCTTTGGGTTTTTGTATGCGTGAAAATACAAAATGATTCAATTACGTACATAAGCCTCTTCGGTGTTTATGTGGCAATAGTCTCTATTTAACTCTTTCATACTATTTGAGCCCGTTCCTCCGGTGGACCGTCAAGCAGATTGTTTCGCAAACCCGTTCATATAACAACATTCCGTGTGAGTTTGCACAGGCATTTTCCAGGTTCCATTTCATTCTGCTCTTCTTTCATTTTTCTAGTTCCTTACTGCTTCAAACAAACTATTTTGGACGCAGAAACAAAACATTTGTGCTGCTGGAAAAAACAGACCAGAGAATCTACTTACACCAGTAGATCTACATATGCACGAAGACCATGCGAGCCTAGGGACTGCTTGAGCTTATACAATGCACGGCTTTCTAGCTGTCTCACCCTTTCCTTGGATAACCCAAACACACCACCGATTTCAGATAAGGAATACTGCTTGCCATACCCAATCCCGTGTCTTAGCCTGATAATTCGTCTTTCTTTAGGGGTCAGGGTGCCTAGGAGGCAACGTACATGTTGCCTCATCATTTGCTTTTCAACACTGGTATCTGGTGTCTCAATTCCGGAGTCTGCTGTGATTTCCTACAAGTAGAAGACGGAAAGTCTTGAGGTCAATGTTACAAATTTAAGCCAAATGGCCAGAATATGGGCAGGGGCCTCTCAGTTTCCTCTCTATCTATCGGTTAGTTTGTTTGTTTTTTCCTCTTTCCTAGTAAACGAAGGTGAAGATTTGTTGAATAGGGGTAGCTACTCAATATTTCATACGATGCCAAGTTCTATTATATGTTTGCTGAAAACCACTGATCATGTGAATGTTGGAAGTCTTAAATTTTCAAGTATCTGTATACAGCACTTTAGCAGCTCAGCAAATATGGAAATCATTGAAAAAGAATGTGTCACCTGAAAGGTGGTGTCTTGGGCCATCCATGCAGGCTGGTCCAATGATATTGGTGTTCTTGTCAAATAAAGCAAGTTTTGTAACTTGTCAACTGTAATCCCAACACGCCGAGCAAGTTCTTCCTTTGAAGGATATTGTCGTTCTTGTTGAAGGTAGGACTTCTTTGCCTCTGACACCTTACTTTGGAGGGTATACACGTTTTCCTGAACAAGTTTCCATAATCATTAAGCTTTAAATAAGGCATATATCCAATTTTGTTTAGTATAATGATGATGAGATGAATCGTAATGATCACCATAACATTTATTTCCCCATATGGAAAAAGAAAGACTAAAAAGCCAAAAAGAATGAAACTCTCGACTTTGATGGAATCTGCATTTTAGTCGGTTCACAATTCGCAAATTTTCTGTCTCACTTTTTTAAGTGGAGAGCATGCAATTTGATCTAATGAGTATGTTGAGAGATGCAGACCCAAAACATAAACAGATTTGTAATATTTACCGGAAGACGGATTATTCTGGAATGTTGAAATATGGCCTTCCTGATAGATTGTCGGACCCACCAATATGCATAACTTGGAAACCGACAGCCACTTTGAGGCTTAAACTTATGTACACTCTTCATTAGACCCATACTTCCTTCCTACAACAGATGTCAAAGGAAAAGGTTCACACTCAATACAAGCAGAGATGTTATACTGCTACTTCACCATATATCCAAAGTATGAACTGTTGCTCATACAGGTACACTATGGAGATAGGAATATAATTCCAGTACAAGTGGGTCTCAGTATACCTGCAATAAATCTCCAAAGTTAAGACCGCGGCCAAGATACTGCTTAGCTATGTGAACCACCATACGGAGGTTAGCATTGATTAACTTCTCTCGACAGCTGCTGCCTAAATGGAGCTGTGACTGCAAGACCCTACAGCTCAAGCCAGCAGCATGAGCCCATTCAACCAATGTAGGTTCGCGATCAAACTGAATCTGAATTCTTTTCTTCAGTTCCACCAATTTTTGGAACTCCTGATAAATTATTCAATCGTAACCATTCACAAGTAATCAGCATTGCATTTTGGTACTCTTAACTCATTAGCAACATTTCCATAAGTTTAGATGTAAGATATTACCTGTATTTGACTTATCAACTGAACCTCTTCTTCCAACGTCAATAATTTTTTAGTTTCAGGACCCCATAAAAACAAGCGGAGGGGGTCATTCTGATCATAACCTTCCTTCAGCTTTTTCTCAATATCTTTCCTTTTCGAACTATTACTCTCAGGAAACACTTTTGGCATAGATACCTTCCTTTTTCTAGTCCGCCTCTCCTGGAGCCGAGTTGATCGAACAATTTTTTCCTCTACTGAAGAGGCATTTATAAGCCTGAATTTATTTCACGGGTTTCAGGATTTTATGGTGCGTAAATCAATAGCTAAAAGAGAAATAAAGCGCATAAAACAAGAGACATGGTCTAGCATAGTAGCTCTCTACCTAGTGGAGACTGAAACATCAAAATCAGCATCATCTAGTTCAGAATCCTCTACCAACAATGCTGCTTCTTTAGAAGCTGCTAGAGCTTCCTGAGCAAGGTAAACTGCATCGAATTGGTTTTGATTTAAGAGATCCTGTGTCTCATCTACGACAGAGCCTATTGCCAAGGATGGTGATCTGCATTGAGAAACAAAACACATGCTCAGAAAGACGGAATACAGTGAGATAATAAGGGAATGCGACAGCAGAAATTGAATAATGATGCAAATGCCGAAGAAAAAAGACCATACGCCAATGATAAAAGAGGCCAGCTGAGTAGCTGTTGTTCAAAGTTCCTTAGAAATTCATCAGAAATCTCTAGATTCTCTTCAAGATCAGAAGAGCCAGACTTCCTCTGCTTCCTGTCCAAGATCAACTGCAATAGAACAAAAGAAGGCTAAAAATGATCAAATATCGTGCGTATGTTACAGAATTAAGTCCTTCGAAATTACTTCATTATTAATTTAAGTATCCACGGACAAACATAAGGTAATTCAGTAATCTGGCAATAAATACAGCAATAATCAACCTGAGAAGTTCTCTCTTCCTTGGACATATGTAAAGACGATCTGCATTCATCACGCTGTTCCTGTAAAAGAACCGAGGTAGGGAAATGCCTAGACATGGAAGCAGCAGGTGTTGAAATAATGGTTCCTGATGCTTGTTCATGAAACATACATACTGCATTTGACATAACAATCGAATCAATCAAACACAAAATGAAGACAAAATTGCAGAAACCGGAACCACGATTCAAATAAGCATAACCGCCCACGCCACAACATCATTTGATTCAACGAATAGACAACCGAACTACGAGCAGACATCAAAGTAATGATAACCTCAAGAAAACACAAAATCACGTTCAAAAAGTACAATGGAAATTGAAACTGACCTGAAGACGAAGAAGAGTTTCTGATGCCAGTCCGTGGAGGAAACGGCATAGGAGGAGAAATCAGATTCCTAGCGGCGTCCATTGCAACCGCAAGAGAGAGGGGGAGAAAGGGAGACTAATCGAGGAGAGATTTCAGTGGACAAGAATTTTTGGAAGATAAGCATATGAGAGAATTTGGAGACGAAGGCATCGAAGCGCGCAAACCAGGGAGTGAGGAGTGAGGAGTGAGAAGTATAAACAAGTAGCAAGCTCTGTTGCTCGTTCCTCAGCCTCATACCAGCACTTTGTAACGGATGAGGTTTGTCCTCCTCTCTAATATCTAAATATCCTCCCTCTTGAGACTCACATTAGGCCCATCACCTTTTGGGCTTCCACTCAGGCGCAACGTTATATTGAGTTAGCAGGCGTTGGCCCAGTAAAGAGACAACTTGAATGAAATCAGCGACGACGAATGTTGTCGTCTATGGCCTATGGGTGTAACTGTAAGTTTGTAAATGGAATTTTCGTACGTAAAGTCTCAGACGAGTCAGACCCAAAAAAAAATATATAATTTGTCACATCCTCATTTTAAGTTTTAAAAAGTATCCCAATTTATATTGGAGAAAATTTTCACGATTCTAGTGTGACATTATATTACGGTACGCCGGTACGGTATTACGGAGTAATGTCGTCCATTAGATCAAAAACAATCAACGAACAGGTTTCGTAACACATGTTTTAACTGATAAGGGTAAAATCATAAAAACGTTTGTCTGAAAATGGTCTACTCACTCAACAACACAAATACCATCTAGATCATGAAACACATCTGCATCTTCTTTATCCCCTTCATATGATTTGATGCATTTTTGTTAGCTTGCCAGCGTTGGTTTGAGAGGATTAACCCCTTAACATAGTTTTTTTTTATTATTTATCCTTGCTTTCCTTCCTTTGCTTTGGATACTTATGCTTGATCATTCTCATAGTTTCTTTGATCCATGATCGATCACCCTTGTTACTTATTTTCTAGACTACTTTGCTTGAATGTTTAATGAACAATGCTAAATTTCTTGTGGAATTCAACCTTGATGTGATGAATGATGTACAACCCTGGCAATGGTTGTATACTTGCGGTTCCCTACGTTGCATTCTTCATATAGGTTGTGTTTGGCATGGAACTTAAAATAGTGTATAAGAGCGTTTATGAGTGTTTTAATATATAACAAGTGGTTGGCATGTAATAAAACACTAGTTGTTAATGTTTATGGAAGTGTTTTTGAAGTTCTTATCTGAGTAAGGGTTTCACTTGAAACACTAGTGTTTCAAGGGTGGAAATGATCTTGTTGCCCTTCACTTATATTGTTATTTACACCTATCTACCAACTATTTAAAAAAACTCTCTCACCTTATTACCTTCTTCATCGACCGAAGCTACTCTTCTTCATCGACATCAGCTCTTCTTCTTGACGTTAATGCTTACTCTTCCTCCCTAGTTGTCCTGGTTTCCGACGAAACCTTCTGACTTGGAGGCCATCGCCACCGCCCTCAACAAATCTCTCTTCATGGCGCTAGTTCCGATTACAACTCTAACGAGTCCATATCCGGATCCATCATCCATCCATGATTCATATCTCGATTTTCAATTTCATATTCCTCGCCAAGGTTAGGGATTTTCTAACTTGATATTTTTGTCCTTGGGATTGATTTATTAGGGTTTTTGTTAGTATCAATCGAGAGGGTGACTCGCAATGTGGGATTGTATTTAAGCTTGACAAATGTTGCTTGTAATCGAGAGGACAACTCGCAATCTGGGATTGTATTTGAGCTTGACAAATGTTGCTTGCAATCGAGAGTATGACTCGTAATTTGAAATTCGGTGTTCCACTTTCGTCTATGTGTTTATTCAGTATGTCAATTGGTTATCTAAGCTTTACAAATGCTGCTTGTGCTATCTTTGCTTGTCGACATTGACGATGTTGATTTGCTCATATTTAGGTTAGAGTTGTCTTGTGTGGAATAATATTTGTTGCCTTCTGTAGTTTACTTGTCTTGCTTATATACTTTCACTTTTTATGGAAGTAATTATACTAGATCAACATTGTTGGTTGAGAACCAATGAATATGAATTAAATCCATGTTGTTGGTGCGATGCATAGACCCAAGTTGAACAACCTCTACACATGGTTTCTTAACATAAAAACTAGTGTAAGATCCAACTAAACACTCGTTAGTGTTTAAAAACACTAAACACTAGTGTTTTCGAAAACTCTTCTAAAAACACTAGGGAACATTAACACTAGTATTTTGTGTTGCATGTTAAACACATCCATAACATCATGCTAGCACACCATCAAAAGGAAAAAAATATTCGGTGAAAAACATATTTATTTCAAATTAAAATTTTGATGGCTCCAGGCTAAATAATGGGACGGGGTCTTTGGATCTGTTATCCGTAACAATAAAGCTTCGGCGGTGTCATGTAAAATGGTTAAAGTAGATTGTGTTTTAGCGTTAGAAGTTGAAGTTATTGCCCTTCTGGAAGGAATTGATGTTGTTCTAGATATTTGGATACAAAACTTTGATTATTGAAGGAGACAACTTGACTATTGTCAACTTGATCAATTAATTGTGGATCACCCCTTGAGAAATTGACATATCTTAATTCTTAAGGTGATGAACTTTATTGCTGTTGCTTGTCGTGATAATTTGAGCACTCCTCTATGGCAATACGAAGGCTTGTGGAACCTCATTTGTAAGAATACACTAGAATGTTCCGTCATTTGACTATACTTGTCCTCATTTCTTTCCTCTACAAAAGAAAACACTTAAAATTTATTAATTATTTAAATACTTGACGTCATCAAAATTGCTTCCATCGAGCTAGAAGGTAGAAAATTTTTGAAAGAATTTGGTCAAATAACCCCTTTTCTATTTGATTTTGGTAAGTGTTCCACATTATTTTTACCACTTTCATTAATGGTAAGTAAAAGTAATTAACCCTTTTTTTTAAAAATAAAAAAAGATACATACATGAATGTGGCCAAATTATTTCAATTTGTTACGTAAAATGAAGTCTGACTTTTGTTTTTATTTTGTTTTGTTTGGTTTTACTTATTTTTATTTTATTTTATTTTATTTTATTTTTTCAATATGATTTTCATACCAGAATTTTTATACTAGAATTTTTATACCATAATTTCATACCAAAAAATTCTGGTATGAAATTCATGCCAGAAAACTCATACTTGAATTTTCTAGTATGAATTTCATACTAAAATTTTGGATCAAACACACGCACAAAACAAAAAGGAAAAATTGTGACTTCTCAACATCAAAAGATATTCAAAATCTAATCGAAAATTCTTAAAATCTCAAAACTAGAACCACATTGAACCCGATTGAATACCAAAGAAGAGCAGCCAAACACGTAGTGCTCACAACCTTCTTCCCCTTCTACCACCCTTTCTACGGGTGTTGTTAGTTAGAATAGGAGTCACATCCTCAATACGACCAATTTTCATGCCTGAACGAGCAAGAGCTCTGAGCTTTGACTGACCAGGTTTTGGGGTCTTGGTTTTGTTGCCACCAGTAGTCTGCGTCGTTGTGATTCCGAATCTTCTTTCAGATCGTCAATCGGGTTAGTAACGAATAAGTTATGAATTTATTCGTTTTCCGTACTGCGATTTGACCTAAATTGACTTTAGGCTTGTCAAATGGATAATTAGAAATTCCTTTATGGTTGTTATATTATTCTGGTGATTATGGGTAGTTTGTTTGATGAAATCTGATGACAGGTGGGTTTAGAAATTATTTGCGGGCAAAACGTTATTCTGGCGAAATTTAATTAATTAATTAAAGGTTAATTAATTAAATTAGGATTAGAATTGAGATTGGGGAATGTCGATTATATACTACCTTGAGATTTGAGGAATTGTGAGTTATGTTGAGATATTGAGGTTTAGTTGGTTGTGAGGCTTATAGATTGAGTATGATCCTTATGGATCCCTTGGGTCTAGGTGTGACCTTTTTGATTGATAGGAGTATTGATATCTCTTTATGCCTTGTTATTAGGCAGTGTCCCTTTCAGGAATGGAGGTTGATCGTGGTTGTGATTGTACGAGGTTGAGGTAAGTCCGTAGGACTTACTTAGCTGTCATACTTATATTGGGTGTTTGGATGAGTGTTGTGTGCTTTATATGGTTGCTATGATAGCATGAGACGTCGTATATACCGACCTATGTTTTATTGATTGCCCCGTATGCGTGGCTATGATAATCTTTCCCTTTCATCCCGCCGTGGAGTCTGGGAGGTTCTCTGATGTCAGGTCAGACCTGGTATACGGGGAGGGCACAACACCACTCTCATAGGGTACACGGGTTGTGTGACCGATTCCACTCCAGATGGCTAGCAGGCTTAGAGGCGAGGATGTATCGGTCCTCGTGTCACATATTTTCATCTATGGATATATATACATACGATTTGAGTGAATGACCATTATATAAAGATGATAAAATGGGTAAATGTGTGATAGCATGTTGATGTGTTTATCTTTCATGATTGTGTTTGTGCTTATGCATTTCCTCATATATGTATGGTTAGCTAACGGTTTCATACCGTGTTGTAGATGTTTACAGGTTAGGCGCTGTTGAGTGATTTGGCAGGGTGACAGGCCGAGGACTCTCGTACATTAGGTGGTTGGTTTGGGTTTGTTGTGTTTCCCTCCTGCGTGAGGATGGTCTTTTGTACCTCTTGTGTGAGGATGTCGTTTTATATACTCGGCTATGTTGTTGTTTACTTTGGGTCATACAGTTTATACTGTTTTATGTATTTGTTTTATATTTGTCAGTGCCATGTTGTAAGGTCCAATGAACTTGTTGTCAGGCTAGGGTTAGGATCCATTGTGAGATCCTAACCCAATGTGGCATCCCGAGTCCCGTGAATTCGGGGTGTTACATATATATATACTCTTGTAACAAAAAATTGAGATATGGTAATAGGGACAAATCTGTCATGATTGGTTAAATGATGCTATTTGCCTAATAAATTATAGGTGTATATTAAAATGTACATAAAATTCTTGTTCAAGTGCATTTTATCCAAATTTTTTTTATATTTTCTACACTAGGACAACTTAATTTTTAAACTTTATTCTTATTATATTTGTCCATTATGAATAAATGCAGAATATTATGTTATGGGCGCTTCATTTGATTTCTAAGTGATTGCGCAGCAGGTAGTGCTGTAATATGAGACAAGCTACTCGGGCTCGGCTCGGGCTCGCCTCGTCAAAAGCTCGGCTTGAGCTCGTTCATTTTGTAAACGAGTCAAGGTTGAGCACATTTTAAAGCTCGTATAATATTTAGGCTCGGCTCGGCTCGGCTCGTTTATAAACAAGCCGAGCTTGAGCATGTCAAAGCTCGGCTCGTTCGGGTAAAGCTCGGCTCGTTCGGCTAAAATAACACTTAGGAGCATTATTTTAGCCGAGCTGCTCAGGCTCGGCTTGGACTCGGCTCGTCAAAAGCTCGGCTCGATCTCGTTCACTTTTTAAACGAGCCAAGCTTGAGCACGTTTTAAAGCTCGTATAAATTTCAGGCTCGGCTCGATCTCGTTCACTTTTTAAACGAGTCAAGCTTGAGCATGCCGATGCTCGGGTCGTTCGGCTCATATTACACCCGCAGCGGCAGGGCAACAAAACTTGATTGCTTAACAGAAAGTAGTATTTTTTAAGAAATTTAATATAAATGCTGAATACATTAATAATTCCGACACTTTTTATTATCGTATACGAAGATCCAAAGTTATTCTACAGCAAACGTCGAGGTAGGGACCACTCATCGGCCCAGCTTGAGTGGGCCCAAGCCCAATCCTGCGGGGATTTTCATTTACAAAACGCCCCAGCTGTACAGGTGGGGTCATCAGAATCCAGGGGACCTTCCTCTCAAACCCTACCAATCGCTTTCTCCCAAAGACCACCTAACAATAACATGAGTTCATCGGAGATTCTTCACGGATTCACCACCACCACCGAACCCCTCCATCACCACTTTCTCCCAACGGCCCTTGAGGCGCCCCAATTTCAACTTTCCGAGTCAACCCAACTCACCCAGTACGACCATCCTCCTGCGGCTCGCCGGAGAAACACCAAGGATCGGCACACGAAGGTCAACGGACGTGGCCGGAGGGTCCGAATTCCATCCCTCGTCGCCGCCAGGATCTTCCAGCTAACTCGCGAGCTCGGCCACCGCACGGACGGCGAGACCATCGAGTGGCTCCTTCGTCAAGCCGAGCCCTCGATTGTAGCCGCGACCGGGACCGGCATTGCAGCGACGACGAGCAAGCCGCAGTGTAACTCCTCTGGCGTGACCCTGGCTATGAATTCGATGTCACAGGAAGCTAGTTGCAGACTAGACCTTTGTCCGCCGTGGGTGGAGTATGCAGGGAATGGGCAGCGGCAGATGGCGTTCACGGCATTGCTGTTGCATCCGTCGTTGAACGAATCTGAGCAGAGGCAGCTGGAGGAAGAAGCGCTTGCTCACGCCAAGAAATAGAGGAATGCTGCAGAAATGGGAAAAGGGTAAAGTGATTTAGGGTTTTCTTTTTGGCTCTGGTTGACATTAAGGGGATTATGCGGGTTTTTAGAACAAAGATGATCATGTTTGCCTTCTTCTAATTATCTCCATCTATGACGAACATTGTACATATTCCTTCTTGTTTGTGGCATAAACATCATATATGGGAATTTTTTAAAATACGCGAAATAAAATACGGCTGAGCGGACAGAACCGAATGGAATCCAAAACTGAACTGCTTTCATTGAAAATCAACCCAAAATCGACCCTACAAAAATGGGATGCGAAAACCGAATGTATAAAAGTCCGTGATTTTTTTAAAACGGAAAGTCGGTATCTTCTAATGGTAGTACTCAAGAACGTCATAACACATAAGTTGTATTACTTCTTTTTATACCAACTTTCAATGCAAAGTTCTTCGGTTTTAATGATAAAGTTACAGTTGTTTTTACTATCGTCAAAGCTAATAACTTTACCGTTATAATTTTTTATAACAAAATCAATAGATATTATACGTGAATCGAGTTTTGATCCATCAAATTTAAGTTTGTGGAACCCAAGTTTTAATTTATCCCATTTGCTAGTATTTTTCTTCCTTGTGCTGGATATTTATTCTTTAGTGTATGTTAAAATTGTAGTCGTCATCATCGGTAAGGTGATTTTTCCAGTTTTGAAACTGGTTTTTAATGAAATTTAGGATGTTGTGATCCGATCCCATATTATCATTGTTAAAAATAATTTTATTCATGAAGAACCAAATACTCCACAATATGGTTGCCATACGTGTAAAGTTATTAAGTCCGATCTTGTTTTTTTATTGCCAACAGGAGGTTGTGTGGTTTTTTATTTTCCGTATTTAGTTTTGTCAATTTTTGTGATCACATTTTGCTGTAGGGGCACTCAATAAGAATGTGTACGAGGTCTTCGAGTTGGTGATTGCCAAAATCACAGTTTTTAGGAACCACGATTCTTCTTTCGTTGAGTTTTGCTTTAGTTGGGATACCGTTTTTAGAAATTTTCCATAAAAAGTTTTGATTTTTGGTTGAGTGTCTAATCTTCATATCCAATCGCAAGAATATTTAGGAAGCCGTCCAGACTCCTTAAGTCCTTATCGATCATTTCCGAGGCTAATTTTGTGGAGAACTAGTCATTCGTACTACTTCTCCAGTTTAATTTGTCTTGTATTTCATTTGCTTGGATTATTGATTCCATGATTATTTTCCTAATTGTTGGGCTGATAATGTTTTGAAATTCTTTCAATTTTGGTGCTATCTCATTCGTTTGATTTGATGAAGTGACTTACTTTAATGTGAGTATTGATTAGATTAGTGTTATGAACCAATTTGATTAAGGGAGTCGTTGTGACCTAATTATCTTGCCAAAAATTAATGGTTTCCCATTGCCTACCTGCCAAATAGTTCCGTTTTAAAAACCGGATTTGAGTTTTATAAGGTTTTTCAATTACCATGACGTTGGTCCTTTAAGATGATACCTGGAATGTTAATATTTTTCATTAACAATTTTCACCCATATATTATCTAGTTCAGCAAGAGTTTTCCAGAGTAGCTTCATTTGAAGGTTTTTTTTTGGTAAGGGATTTTCTTAACCCGAGTCCACCGTTTCTTTTTAGTTTACAAATTGAATCCTAGCTGATCAAAGGCCTATTGTTGTCATCTTTGTTCTAGGAGAATTTGTATACGTTTCGTTTGTCCAAATTGTGCGTTGGAGGCCTAAATCCTTGCATAACAAAAGAAGGTTTGATCGCCACGTTATGCTTTATAAGTGTATTTTTGTCTTCTTGTGAAAGGGAGTTGACAACCATTTATGGAGTTGTTGCTTAGTTTTATTATTTATATTGTTGAAGATCACTTTATTAACTCTACCGTTAATAATAGGACAACCAAGATAGTAATTAAGGGAGGTCGAATGCTCCATGTTGAGGATATTTTTGATTTCTGTGATGCAACTTATGGAATATTTTTAGTAGTTTGGAAAACGGATTTGAGGTAATTGATCTTTTGATCAGAGATGGAACAATAAGTTTCAAGGATTTATACCGTTCTTATGCAGGAGTTCGAGTTTGTTTTGGCAAAGATGATCATGTCGTGTGCAAAGGATAATACAAGAATTGGCGTTGTGTTTCTACAAACAGAAAATCCAATATGGTTGTTGTAATTATTGTAGTCATTTTGGATTATTTGTATAAGGATTTTTGCTCCCAAAAATAAAAAGGTAGGGTGATAAAGATTCTACTTGTTTGAGTCCTTTTCCGGGGAAGAATTGTTCAGTTGGTCCATTGTTAATTACTAGAACCGAGAAAGAAATAATGGAGATGCATTCCTCAATCCATCCCACAATTTTGTATTAAATCCAAATTTTTGGAGAATGCGAATAATAAATTCCCAGCTAATTTGGTCGTAAGCCTTTTCCATATCAAGTTTAGTGACAGTCCTTCCAAACCATTTTTGCTTCGGAATGAGTGAAAAATTTCGTGAGCAATAAGTATATTATCATGAATTGACCTTTTGGTAACAAAAGCTCCTTAGAGAAGGTGGATAAGTTTAGCATGATGGGTTCCATTCTATTCGTAATGATTTTTGCAATGATTTTATATATTGTTAAACAAAGGTTGATTGGTCTAAAGTGATTAATAGTCGTGGGGTTGTCTACTTTTGGGATTAATGTTATGAAAATGTGATTTATTTGCTTGAGTAGTTTTCCGCTTTTGAAAAAGCTCTTAACTGCTTTAGACACGTTCGTTCTAACAATGTGCCAATATTTTTGATAAAACCCGGTGGGCATACCATCAGGTCCAGGGAATTTATGACACCTAATATCAAAGATTGCAATTTTAATTTCCTCTCTTGTTGGTGGTTTTGTTAGACATTCATTATCATCATTACTGACTTTGCTCTTGTTCTTTATGAGTTGTAGCTTTTCTTCCAATAGGTTTATATTTAGTGAGAAGTTGGTGAATTTGTACTCAAATTATTTTTTAATTTCCTTTTTGATTTTCTTTTCAGATGAGATAATAGTCCCGTTCGAATCTGTATATTTCTTTAAATGTTTCTGAAAACTCCACCTTGATTAAAATGTTTTACAGGTGTTGATGATGGAAGACTTAACACAAATGTAGTAGTTGGATATACTAACAATGTATTGATTATATTCTCTAGATATTTGGTTGGTTTGAATTCAGTGTAGGTTTTATCAAAGTGTCAAGGGCCTTGATATGGATTTTAAGGGCCTTGAAGTATAACTCAAGGACAAAGGAAGATAGTGTTTACAAAGGGACGAATTCAAGGGCCTTGGAATTATAGATGCACGAAACAAGGATTCAAATGAGCTGTAGATTTTCCAGGAAGATTTTTCAAAAGAAAGATCTCATCAACCGAAGAAAGATCTCAACCGACGATTAGAGAATCTTTTTAGAAGATTTTCTAAAAACAAAGAGCGGCAAAATAACTTCTCTCTCGATTCAATAGAAGACGAGAAGATCAAGGAGTTAAGGACTCGACGCGTTCTCAGGAGCTGAAGAATTGCAACGTCTACCTTATCTCGAAACAAGAAACGATCTTCATGGAGAAGAAGATTCATCTTCAAACGGTCATCTCTACAACCGCTAGAAGACGTCTCCATAGACGAGTATAAATGAAGATGATGGTCGAAGAAGAAAGATACACAAGCTTACACAGGAAAACATCTTTACGTCTTCAAGCAACCTAAACATCTTCATTCATTGTTTTTCTTTCTCTCTTTTACACAAAAACCATATCCCCTTAGAGAGAGAAAACACAAGAGCTCAATAGGAAGATCTAAATAGTGTTATACTAGAATGTGTGTTACTCTGCGAAGTAACTAGGCTATTATAGCTAGGTTGAGAGTTGGAGCTAGATCGTAGCATTGGCTACAGTGAGAGAAGAAGAGGATTCCTTCTAGTATGTATCTAGGACTCTTTGAAGCTGATAATAGATAGTTAGATCCTAAGGATATACCCTGTGACGGAGAGTAGACTATTTTAGAGCCGAACTTCGTAAACATATCCTCGTGTCGATCTTTTCAATTCCGCACCATATATACTTTATTGTGACTAACTTTGTTTTGCAGGAGCAAGAAGTCAAGGCCCTTGAAAGTAGTTTCAAAGCCCTTGAAATCAAAGTTTCACAAAGATCAGAGATCGACATCAAGACCCTTGAAACGAGTTTCAAGGCCTTGAGATTTGGTTTGCGAAAAGTTCCTATACTCTATTCAACCCCCCTTCTAGAGTATCTTTTACCTTATTTATTTCACCTACCGGTTCTTCAATTGGTATCAGCGCTAGACTCACATTTATTGATTTAACCATCAGTGAGACTAATCATGAATCTTGTAGGTGATGGTGGATTTGCTCAAGGAAGATCCTAATCTCGACCACCACTCTTCTGTGGCAACAAATTTGCTTATTGGAGAGCACTCATGCGCATGTTCATTATTGACCAGGACATGGAGCTTTGGAGCATCATTCAAAATGGACCTAAAGTTCCAATGACAACGGTTGAAGGTGTCCAAGTCCCAAAGAAGGCAGCTGACTTCACACAAGCTGACCTGGACAGTGTGTCAAAGAATTACAAAGCAATGAACCTACTATACTGTGGATTAGATGCAAATGAATTCAACCGCATCTCATCATGCAAGAGTGCTAAAGAAATATGGGACAAGCTTGTTGTCACTTATGAAGGAACAAGTCAAGTCAGGGAAACAAAGATTAGCATCTTCCTCAAACAATACGAGCTATTCAAGATGAATCCAAATGAATTAGTCAAAGATATGTTCACCAGATTCATTGAGATCGTGAACAACCTGGACTCATTAGGAAAGATCTTCACAAACGAAGAGTGGGGAAGCTTCTAAGGAGCCTACCTAAAGCCAAGTGAGGACCAAAGATGACTGCTATTGAAGAAGCTTAGAATCTCACAACTCTTCCTCTTGATGACCTCCTTGGAAAACTCATCACACATGAAATGGTTTTTGGTGAAGAAGATGGAGAGCTCCCATCCAACTCCAAGAATTTGGCATTAAAATCAAGAAGAGATGAATTACCATCTGACGAAGAGGAGAGTGATGATGATGATGATGAAGATACAATCGCCATGATCTCTAAGGATCTCGCAAGAATTCTCAAGATTAAGAAACAATTTGCTAATAAAGGATATCCACGAGCATCAAAACCCCGAGGTAAGTTTTCTAACTCTAATAAGAAAACAAGAGTACTAACTTGTTTTGAATGTGGAGATCATCTTGTGAAGGATTGTCCACAAAATAAGAGGACCAACTTCAAGAAAAATGATCGAAATAAGAAAGCTATAGTTGCTTCATGGAGTGATTTAGGATCAACAAATGAATCAGAAGACGAAAAAGAACAAGCAAACTTGTGTCTCATGGCCGATCATGAAGAAGATTCAAACTTGTATGTCGACAATGTGGTAAGTACTATTATGTCTCAACCTAAAATCGACCTGAAACAATTTCTTAAAGATATTATCATATGTGATAAGGAACATAGAATAAGGATAAATTCTTTACAAGAAAAGCTACTTGAACAAAAAAAACAACTAAGTGAAATGTCTCTTGAGATTGAAAATCTTAACACAGAAAAGGTAGACCTTGATGACAATATTAAGGCCTTGGAATCAGAGAACGTGATTCTCAAGAACAACCTCTCTTCTCTCCATTGAAACTATATCGATCTAGAGAAAGAGAAAGTTGATCTAACTTTGACGTGTCAAGACCAGAAGGTGATAGCATGAATTATTGTCTATATTTTGGGGCCTGTTTAGACGTTTTATCTTCAATAATCTGCATGTTTGTATGTATATTATGTGATTATATTGTCATTTCATCTACCTTTGCGGGAATCGAGGTCTACACCTAGTTTTGTTGTAATCGTAGGTAAAATGGCACGTTTTGCATAAAAAAGGAGCAAAAGGAGCTATGGAGTCATTGGAGCTACATTCAGGAGCTTAAGGAAGAATCCAGGAATCATGCAATTGGATTAAAGATTCACTTTGGACCAAATTTGAGAGATTTCACATTCAGTTGTGATTCACCTCGGTTGACTGCTGTTAGCATGAAATATTGTGATATTCTAGGCACGTTTTCTAAGTGTATTTGATTCATATTGATAGTCTTTGATTGAACATTGTTGCATTTGTGAGCTAGTTTGCCTATATTGTCGATATGGATGTCTACACTAGCTTTATGTTGATTATAGGTGATTGAGAGCCATTTCCGAACGGAATTTAGCAAGGATGAGTTGATTGAGTATGTCCATGGATTGGGGGCATTCTTAGGAGCAAAATGGATGTCAACTTCAGGAATGCACGAGGCTAGGGAAGAATCACGTTCTTGCCCTAAACCACGCTCTAAAATACGGCCGTACTACAAACCACGTTCAGTTCCACGGCCGTGGAACCCTGCAGGAGAAGCATGGTTCATTCCAGAAGCTTTTACAGTCGTGGAATCCATGGTTCAAACCGTGTTGATTTCCACGCTCTAAATTACGGTCGTGGAACCTTCCACGACCGTGATCTTGGCGATCTTTTTCGCCACATTTTGAAGCCACGATCTTTTGAAGATTGGGCCGGGCCGATATTTTATCTTGCCCTATAAAAAGACGGACGAAGAGAGATTCCGTCACCTCGCTTTAGACCTCGGCTTAGACGTATTTCCGACCTTCGCTTTACACTTTTTGCCTACGCCGCGACTTGGAGATTTTTGGCGATTCTTGCAAAAGACGTATTCCACGTTACACTTGGAGTTGCCCTAATCTCGCACTTTCAGTGGAGATTGCTGTTGAGAATTCCGGATTGACGGAAGATCGAAGATTCGGAAGACTATTGCAAGAAGAATTCTCTTCTTGTTTAGGTTTGATTTAGAAGACGGATTGACATCCCGTTCTTCCTTCTTTCCTAAGATTGCGTTTGTTTGTTATATTCTGAATCTATTGACGATATTCGTTCTTGATTGTGACTTTGAGATTGGTTTGAAGTTTATTGGAAGTTTTCGGAAGTTTTCATCTTTCAATCTTTTAATCCTTGAATTTGATATCATAATGATGATTGTTGGCTAAAAACCCTTAAAAATTCTAAGGTGAAGGGTTGATAGTTGTGGCTTAGATGATGATAGATCGATCGTAAACAGATTAGACCCTGAGAGTTAGAGAGAATCGTCGACGAACCCTAAATCACGGTTTGTTCTTGAGTTCCACGACCGTGGAATCTCAAGATCCACCCGTAATTTCCCTTAAGTTTACGAACCTGCTTTTACTTTAATCCAAAGTTAAAGATTTGCTTTAACTTAGTTTAGGCTTGCCCTTTTCTAGGTGGTAGTGAAGCCTCAACAACCTCTACCTCGATTGTGAGTGTCACAACCTTAATCGGTTAAGTAGTCTTGATCCTTGGATTACAAGTTTGGGTATTTGATATTAATTCTTACCTTAAGAACCTTTCTATATTGAAGCCTCAACAACCTGTATAGAGAGTGTCTTGTAGGTGAGTCATATAAGGTTTTTGGAACTTCACCGTACGATTACCTTACATTAGCATACCTTTGCATATCTCAACTCTGTCTTTATATCATTAAGTATATCTTGAATCGATTCCCACAGCTGGATACCTGGATCTTTAGGATTGTTGTTTTCCCAATAATTTGCAAAGCTCTTATATTCACTTGCTTGATAACCTACGATCGGATTTATTCTCCCCAAATCCCTGTGTTCGATACTCTAGAATACTTGCTAATCTACGCCGATCCGTACACTGCGGGTTCGCTTGCTTGATTCTAGTTTTATAAATTTAAAACTTATTTGCACGCACGTTTAGGGGCGAACAAGTTTTTGGCGCCGTTGCTGGGGATTTGGTTTAGACCGAATTCGGTAGCCGGTTGTCAAGCTTGGGAGCTTGCTCTCGTTATTTGATATTTCTTTGAGTGCATGCGCAGGTCTAGGAACACCGAATATCTCTTACCTCTTGATCCAGAGCTTGAGAGAACTTTAAGGTAAAAGCGCAAGGAAAAGAAGATGGCTGAAGAACACGAACGTGATCTTCAGGCGGAGTTGGCGGAGAAAGAAGCTCAACTCCAATGGAATGAGAACATCCGCCGGGATGAAATGGATCGTCATCAATCTCAAGTTAACGATCTAAAGGATATGATGTTCCAAATGAGGATAGAACTAAGCAACCTTAAGAATAAGGGAAGCAAGAAATCCTCAAGAAGAGCATCAAGATCTAGAAGAAGAAATCACTCATCCGCTGATGATAGTGATTCTTCCATGCCACCGCTAGAGGAGATTGATCCCACGATCAATGTGAATCCTTTCCATCCACGGGGAGCTGCTAATCGCCGCATTCCACCTAGGAATGCGAGGATCGAACGTGTAGATGATGAGCCAAGAACTCTTGGCCAAAGGATGGATCCAACACAACAACCACGCCGCTTGGGCGTGAATTTTGATGCTGAAGATGTACAAGGGTTTAGCTTCAACCCTCAAGTTATTACTCTTGTTCGCCAAAACCAATTTGGCGGGACAAGCGCTGAGTCTCCACACCAACACTTGCAAAACTTTGAGTGTATGATGGAGACAATGAGACCGAAGAATGCTACTACCAACAACTATAAGCTCAAGCCTTTCTTCTTCTCCTTGAAGGGGAAAGCGTTGTCTTGGTACCAAGCTCTTCCTAGGGGGAAACTAGACACGTGGGAAGACCTTTCCGCGGAGTTCCTCACCAAATTCTTTCCGCCATCCAAAACGGCGGAACTTAGAGGTAAGATTAATGCATTTTCCATGAGGTCTAACAAAAGTTTGTTTCAATCTTGGGAAAGGTTTCAGGACTTGTTATTGGATTGCCCTCATCATGGCATATCCAAACTTGCCTTGCTGGAGATTTACTATAAGGGGCTGGATGCGGGGACGCAATTCAACCTCCAATCTCTCTCATGTGGAACATTCATGGACATGAGAGAAGATGACGCTTGGGACTTCATTGAGAAGCAAGCAAGGGTCATAGAGAAGTATTCCCACCGGAAAGTGGAGGGAAATCGTGTGGAGCAAGGAGCAAAGCTCACACATGAAGCTCAAAATCAGATTTTCTCCCTCAACAATGAGATCAAAGAGTTGAAGGAGGCTATCAAGACCAACTTTCCAAAGCAACAAGGAAAGGATGTTGGCTATTTGGGCAACAACAATGGCGGTGATAACACAAACCGCAACAACAACAACAATAACCGGAACAATTGGAATGGCAACAACAACAATAACAACAACCGGAACAACAATTGGAACAACAATAGGGGTTCAAGTAACAACAATTGGCGCTCCAATCAACAAAATTCCGGTAACTCTTATCCTTCCAATTCTAATTCACTAACTCCACCTTCCTCTTCCTCTACTCCTTTGAAAAGCCAGGGGCAATCATCAAATGGAGGAAACACTTCGGGAAAGGAGAAACCCGATCCCATGTTGGAAACGATTTTGGGAAAGCTACAAGGGTTGGAGAACCGCATCATTAAGATTGATGATCAAATTTCTAAGGTTGATAAAGCTCAAAAGGTTTTAGAAAACCAAATGTTCAGCCATGCGGAGGAAGTTCCTAGGAATCAAGGGAAACTTCCAGGAAAGACGGAGGACAACCCTAAGGGAAGGGTGATGGCAATCACAACTAGGAGCGGAGTGACTACCACCGATCCGCAGCCTAAGTTTGTTGAAGTCCCCGTAGAGAAAGACAAAGAGAAGGGGAAGGAGAAGGAAGATGTCTACGTTCCTCCTCCAGCTTACAAACCTCCCCTACCATTCCCTTAATCTAGAGCGAGAGCGCGCCTAGATAAACAATTCGGTAAGTTTATAGAACTCATGAGCAAGCTGCATATTAATATACCCTTTATTGATGCTATTGTAGGTATGCCGGCTTATGACAAGTTCTTAAAGGAGCTCCTCTCTAACAAGAGGAAGCTAGAAGACTTCGGAGAGGTTAAGATGAGTTCGGATTCTTCGGATCTCATCAAAACCATGAAGGAGAAAATGCCCCCAAAGTTGAAGGATCCGGGGTCGTTTTGCATTCCCATAGGAGTGGGAGATGTCACATATGATGCTTTATGTGACTTGGGAGCAAGTGTGAGCATCATACCACTTGCGTTGTGTAGGAAGATCGGTTTAGGCGACCCTAAACCGATGAAGATGACGTTGTACATGGCGGATCGATCCATCACTCGCCCCGTCGGTATTGTAGAAGACGTCCCGGTCAAGCTAGGTAAATTCTTTGTTCCCATTGATTTTGTCGTGCTTGATATTCCTGCAGATAGTCCGGTCCCGATCATACTCGGAAGACCGTTTCTTGCAACTTACGGCTGCATAGTCGATTGCAAGAATGGTAGACTCGCTTTTGATATAGGAGAAGAGAAAGTAGAGTTCGTTCTTTCCACTCTAGTGAAGGAGCCAATCTTTGATGAGGATATATTCGATATCCAAGACGAAGAAGGTTTATCTAGGGAAGAGGTAAGTGCGATTCTCTTTAACGATCCTTTACAAAAAGTTATCACCATGAGTCTAACAAATGTAGGGGAAGAAGAAGAGTGCAATGAGGCAATTGAGGCCTTAGAAGTACAAAAAGAGATGCATGAAGTGGAGTTTGAAAAACTCCACGATGAAGCTGAAAACGTGAGAATCCACGGCTACACACTGTATTCCACGGCCGTGGATTTCACAACCAAAACCGTGTCCTACTCCAGAGATTTATACGGTCGTGGAGAAGACATGACAACCGTATTTCCTTTCCACGCCTTAAACCACGGCCGTGGAGGACATGAGGAACCCGTAATTTTGGGCGTGGAAAGGAGTGATCGAGACACTTCTTCAACTTCTTCTAATTCTTCTCCCACACACTCCACACCCTTAGAAACTTCTAAGGAGACATCGGATGCTACTCAAGGATCATTGGAAGCTCCGAAAGCGATGGAACTAAAACCACTTCCTACTCATCTAAGGTACGCTTTCTTAGGACCTAATTCTACCTTTCCAGTTATTGTTAGTTCCGATCTAAGCATAGATGAACATAATCAGCTCATGATTGTCCTTAGGAAACATAGGAAAGCTTTAGGCTATACTATCAAGGACTTAGTAGGAATTAAACCCTCCCTATGCATGCATAAGATACTAATGGAGGAAGATTTTAGAACTTCAAGACAACCTCAAAGGCGGTTGAATCCGACCATGAAAGAGGTTGTCAAGAAGGAAATTCTTAAGCTTCTTGATGCAGGTATCATCTACCCTATCTCCGATAGTAAGTGGATGAGTCCAGTTCAAGTAGTTCCGAAGAAGGGAGGAATGACAGTCATCACCAACAAAAACAACGAACTCATTCCTACCCGAACCGTGACAGGATGGCGGATGTGCATAGACTACCGCAAGCTCAACAACGCAACGAGGAAGGATCACTTCCCATTGCCATTCATCGATCAAATGCTTGAAAGGTTAGCGCAACATTTACATTTTTGCTATCTTGACGGTTATAGTGGTTTCTTTCAGATCCCGATACACCCGGATGATCAAGAGAAGACCACATTCACGTGCCCGTGGGGTACGTTTGCTTATAGGAGAATGCCGTTCGGGCTTTGCAACGCCCCAGCCACCTTTCAACGGTGCATGATGGCCATCTTCTCCGAATACATAGAGGAAATCATGGAAGTCTTCATGGACGACTTCTCCGTATACGGTTCCTCTTTTAACGATTGCCTTTCTAACCTTTCTCTTGTTTTGCAAAGGTGTGAAGACACTAACCTAGTTCTTAATTGGGAGAAGTGTCAATTTATGGTTAAGGAAGGAATCGTATTAGGTCACTTAGTCTCTAGTAGAGGGATAGAAGTAGATAAAGCTAAGATAGAGACCATAGAGAAACTTCCTCCCCCAACTTCGGTGAAAGGGATAAGGAGTTTTCTAGGATATGCTGGATTCTATAGACGCTTCATTAAAGACTTTTCTAAGATATCGAAACCGCTCACTAATCTATTGATGAAGGATGTAGTTTTTGAGTTTTCGCAGGAATGTTTGGATGCGTTTAACACAATTCGGCAAGCTCTAATTTCAGCACCTATTATCCAACCTCCGGATTGGACTCTTTCCTTTGAGGTTATGTGCGATGCTAGTGACGCAGCTATAGGAGCTGTCCTTGGACAACGAAAGGAAGGGCGAACCCATGCCATATACTATGCTAGCAAGACGCTAGATGAAGCGCAGCTCAACTACGCCACTACCGAAAAAGAGTTTTTAGCCATTGTCTATGCTATTGACAAGTTTCGCTCTTATCTTGTAGGTGCAAAGGTGATTGTCTACACGGATCATGCTGCGATCCGGTACCTCCTTGCGAAGAAAGATGCGAAGCCAAGGCTAATTAGATGGATTCTTCTCCTACAAGAATTCGATCTTGAGATCCGCGACAAGAAAGGTTCAGAAAATACTGTTGCGGATCATTTGAGTCGCCTAACACATCTAGAGGACGACCATTCACCCATCGACGACTCCTTCCCGGACGAACACCTACACCTTATTGAGGAGTGCATCGATGTGATCTCCAAAGGTAAGGAACCATGGTTTGCTGACTTTGTTAACTATTTGGTTTGTCAAGAGATACCACCCGTACTATCCTACGCACAAAGGAAGAAGTTCTTTAAGGATGTCCGGGAATACTTTTGGAACGAGCCTCTCCTCTTCAAGAGAGGTCCGGATGGCATCATTCGGCGATGTGTGCCGGAAGATGAGATGCAAAGTGTCATCCGCCATTGTCATTCACTACCTTGTGGAGGACACGCTAGTTCGAACAAGACTAGCGCAAAGGTATTGCAATCTGGATTCTTTTGGCCTACTTTGTTTAGAGATGTGCAATCCTTTGTTTCTTGCTGCGATGCTTGTCAAAGAACATGCAATATCTCTAGGAGGAATGAGATGCCCCTCAACAACATCCAAGAGGTGGAGATTTTCGACGTTTGGGGAGTTGATTTTATGGGACCGTTCCCATCCTCTTGTGGAAACCAATACATTCTATTGGCGGTAGATTACGTTTCTAGATGGGTGGAAGCAATTGCCTCTCCCACCAATGACGCCATGGTGGTGGTTAAGTTCTTTAACAAGACCATCTTCCCGCGATTTGGGACGCCAAGGACGATCATTAGTGATGGAGGTTCTCACTTCATCGCCCGGCGCTTTGAAGCTCTTCTAGCTAAGTATGGGGTTACTCACAAGATCGCTACCCCTTACCATCCACAAACAAGTGGACAAATTGAGATCTCAAATAGGGAGATCAAAGGAATCTTAGAGAAGACGGTTTCAAGGACTAGGAAGGATTGGTCTTTGAAGCTTGACGATGCATTGTGGACGTACCGGACTGCATACAAGACTCCCATAGGAACCACACTATACAACCTTGTGTATGAGAAGTCTTGTCACTTACCGGTAGAGTTGGAGCACAAGGCGTTTTGGGCTATCAAGTGGTTGAATTTCAGCATGAAGGAAGCGGGAGAGAAGCGTCTCCTAGACCTTAATGAGCTGGACGAACTCCGCTTGAACGCTTATGAAAACGCTAAGATCTATAAGGAGAGAGCAAAGCGTTGGCATGATAAGCATATCATTCCAAAGGACTTCAAAGAAGGAGATCAAGTTCTCCTCTTCAATTCAAGGCTTCGTCTCTTTCCAGGTAAGCTTAAATCTCGTTGGACCGGACCTTTTCTAATTAAGCGTATTTTCCCCCATGGTGCAGTTGAAGTATGGGGTGAAACGGGCGGAAGCTTTAAGGTGAACGGCCAACGACTCAAGAAGTATACGCCGGAACTCCAAACTGAAGAGTTCGCGCCTACCGCACTCGAATAAGTGCGAGATTGGTCTAGCTACGGACCTTAAACAAAGCGCTTCTTGGGAGGCAACCCAAGGTATTGCATTTTTGTTTTCGTTTTTAATTCATAGTTTAGCTTAGAATAGACGTTTTTGCTTTGTTTTTGCCTTCGATTCCTTCCGGTATGTTCGTGTTTTTGGATGTAGGAACGATGGAAAAGGAAAAGGGAAGGATAATATTGAAGAAAAGTGACGAAATTTGGACTTTGGAGCTTTACAGAGAGTTCCACGGCCTAAACCACGGTCGTGACAGCTACAGTGCCCGTAATTTCCAAAAGCCTTTGAAAAATCACAAAAACCACGGTTCCGTACAATTCCACGGCCGTGGAACACCCCGACAGACCGTGATTTTCAAAATTTTGCATGTGACTATATAAACCACGTTCTTCACAAAAATCACCCACAAAATCCACCTTCCACGACCTAAACGCCGAAATCCACGACCCTCTCTCAAATCCTCGTTTCTTAATCGTTTTTAACGATTCTTCTCCCAAACTGAAGCAAATTCGACCACCAACAAGATCCAAGCGACGAATCGAGCGGAAATTCACCAAGGAACGCGCAATTCGGATTTTTAAATCCGAAAATAGGTTTTTCCACTCTTCTTGATCTTTGTCGATTTGGTTCGTTTTTGTTAGAGATTTTAGGAAGAACTGATTGAAATTGGAAGGAATTAGACTAGGGCTGCCTGATTGACTGAGTTTGAGAGTTGTTTGCTAAGATTTGAGAATTTCTGAGAGGAATCACGGTTCCTGGGAGAACCACGGCCATGGAATTGCTAGAACAGCCCGTAATTTTTGACAGAATGGACTTTGTGAGGAGAGTTTCGGGGAGGATTAAGGAGAAGAAGAATAACCAAAACAAGAAGAGGAAGGGTAATCCCTCTTCTTCCTCATCCTCTAGAGCACCACCACCCTCTTCCCCTTCACCTCCATCTTCACCTTCATCACCCTCACCTCCTAGCCCTAGAATACCGACTATACATGAAGATCACCTCGATGCACTCGAGAGGATCCATGAGAGGGCTGTGATTGGTCCTAGGTACCTATTGTTGGAGGATCTAGCTCCTCTCAACATTATAGATGACCTTACTTGGCTCTTGGATAGAGCCGGACTAGTTGTCTTCTCGGCTATCCGAGAAGACGCTTATGAGGAGATTACATGGAAGGTTGTGACGTCTTTTGAGCACAGCCATGTAGACAGGACCGTCTCTTTCCGTCTTATGGAAAGAGACTATCATTTTACCATCCGTGAGTTTGGGACCTTCTTTGGGTTCCAGGAGACCTTTAACGGTCGCTTTCCTAGTGGCGTTTACGCCAAAGACTTTTGGGAGGAGGTAGCGATGATTTACGCCAGCGAGGACCGCTGGCAACCTGCTGATACCAAGGCTAGGTTGATGTACCACCTAGCCTTGAAGATTGCTCACCGCGTTCTTTCGGAGTGTCTCTTTCCTAGGACGGAGACGCCCCAAAAGATCAAGACGGATGAGCTCTTTTTGCTATACTCCATGCTGTATGGGCGCCGAGCTGACTGTGGCACCCTCTTGGCTGCTACTATGAGCAAGCTCAAGAACAAGAAGAAGGGCAACATTGGATATGGTGGGATAGTTACCCACCTTGCTAGGAGTTTGGGAGTTGATTTTTCTGCGTGTACACGTATACCGGCCGTTCCCTTAGGACTCCATGCCTTCATGACTAGGGGCCTCATCTTCCTCACACATAGAGGTCCGCCTTATGCGGCCATGCCTTGGGAGAGCAGGACGGGTAGGGGTATAGAGTGGCTACCGGAGTACCCCATTATGGCGGGACGCCATAATTGGAAGGAGACGTTCGCTGCTATGCATGCGAACAGGATTGCAGCTCCCCCATATGTCCCACCACCAGTTGTTGAGGAGGAGGAGATGGGAGATCAGTTTGAGGGTGGAGGAGGAGCCGAGCAGGAGTTTGGCACGTTTCCGGATCAACCGGATGCGGCCCCCGATATGCCTAGACGTTCTCCACGTCTAGCTAGAGCTTCAGGCTCGTCTTCTCGCCGCGCTAGCGTGAGTGAGAGACCTACATGGATTACCACACCTCCTGCATGGTATGGTGTTCCCCCTCCTTGGTCCACAGAGCAGTCAGCAGCACCAGCACCAGCACCAACACCATCCGACGCTCCAACATGGTACAGTCAGGCTCCGGGATGGTATGAGCAGATGCCGGATTGGGCTACTGGTCTTTCGGAGAGAGTAGGAGCATTTGAGATCCGAGCCGATGCTAGAGATGGACGCTTGGACGACCTCGATCACATGATGAGGGATGTCTACCGCCAACAGTTTGGGCGGTTTTATGATCCTAGCTTCTCTCCATTCCCGCCTCCACCAGCGCCGCAGTGATTGATTGCATGACCGTTCGCTTTAGTCATTCCACCGCCACTTTGTGAGTTTCTTTTTCTTTTTTTTCTTTTCTTTCTTTCTTTTGAACATTAGGGACAATGTTTGTCCTAAGTATGGGGTGGGATGTACTAAAAGTTTGTAATAACTCTTACTCACTATGTTTGCTTCTATTCGAGACTATCATTGCATGTTCATTATATTGTTGCACGTTTCATTATTGCATTGCATGAAAAAGAACCTGAAAAACCCATAAAAATTGAAAAATTTTGAAAATTTTGTGCTTCTAATGAATTGAGATGATTTCTATGATAATCACTACTTGTGAATTGAGTTTGATGACAATTGCATGGTTAAAAGAATAGTGAATTGAAAAGGAATTGAATGAGTTGATTATACCTCTTTTGCAAGTTTCATAATGTGATGAATGTTACTTAAATCATGTTGAGAAATTGAAGTTGAAATCACACTATAAGTTCTTATACTTCTTGTTGAAATGATTAAGGCAATTCGATTTTTCTTTCTTCTTTCTTTGATCATTTAGCTCCTCATTTAAATATTGACCTCCTTTACCTATCCGTGAATTTGGAGAAGTGAATGAAAAAGGCATGTTTGATGTGGGAGGGCCATGAGAGCAATTATTTGCAATCAAAAGAATAGAAAGAAATTCTAAGTTTGGGGAAGTCAATCATGATGATGAGTAACTCGGCACCATTCATATAGCCGGGTGTTACTGTCTTGCCAAAGTCAGATTGAGCGATATTCCTAGCGGATTATGGTATGTGCGCTAAGGGTTTGAGGCATCTCATAAAAATTGAGAAACGCCAATCTCCTAGGCTTCGGTTTTTGTGCACCTCTGTCCATAACTCCAAAAGTAAAGTCGAAAAATGAAAAGAAGAGAGCGAAGCTCTAAGTTGAAGGTGTTGCGGAAACCGCAAAAGAAGAAGAAGAGTAGTTGTCCACTTTCCCGGATTCATGCACCACATTCCTTAAAGTTTCCTTCCCTTTCCACATTCTAGACCTTTTTTTTTCTTTGAAAGTCCTTAAGATCAAAAGAATGTTATATGACTTGGTGATCTAAATTGAAGTTCCTTATGATTGATTTTGATAATCTTTAAAGGTTATGATGCTTGTATGGAAGTTTGATTGATTCATGAGCTTTCTTTACTTTTTACTCTTTGATTAAGTGTATGAAAGTCTTATAAACGATTGAAGCAAGATTTGAGAATGATCTATTCTTTAGAAGGCACATTCATCCAAAAGAAGTATTGCTTTGAGAAGGTACACATATTTCATCCTAACTCTTGTTTTAAAAGCTTTTGAAAGACCTTGTTTAGGGACAAGCAAGTTGCAAGTATGGGGTTATTTGTTAGCATGAAATATTGTGATATTCTAGGCACGTTTTCTAAGTGTATTTGATTCATATTGATAGTCTTTGATTGAACATTGTTGCATTTGTGAGCTAGTTTGCCTATATTGTCGATATGGATGTCTACACTAGCTTTATGTTGATTATAGGTGATTGAGAGCCATTTCCGAACGGAATTTAGTAAGGATGAGTTGATTGAGTATGTCCATGGATTGAGGGCATTCTTAGGAGCAAAATGGATGTCAACTTCAGGAATGCACGAGGCTAGGGAAGAATCACGTTCTTGCCCTAAACCACGCTCTAAAATACGGCCGTACTACAAACCACGTTCAGTTCCACGGCCGTGGAACCCTGCAGGAGAAGCGTGGTTCATTCCAGAAGCTTTTGCGGTCGTGGAATCCATGGTTCAAACCGTGTTGATTTCCACGCTCTAAATTACGGTCGTGTAACCTTCCACGACCGTGATCTTGGCGATCTTTTTCGCCACATTTGAAGCCACGATCTTTTGAAGATTGGGCCGGGCCGATATTTTATCTTGCCCTATAAAAAGACGGACGAAGAGAGATTCCGTCACCTCGCTTTAGACCTCGGCTTAGACGTATTTCCGACCTTCGCTTTACACTTTTCGCCTACGCCGCGACTTGGAGATTTTTGGAGATTCTTGCAAAAGACGTATTCCACGTTACACTTGGAGTTGCCCTAATCTCGCACTTTCAGTGGAGATTGCTGTTGAGAATTCCGGATTGACGGAAGATCGAAGATTCGGAAGACTATTGCAAGAAAAATTCTCTTCTTGTTTAGGTTTGATTTAGAAGACGGATTGACATCCCGTTCTTCCTTATTTCCTAAGATTGCGTTTGTTTGTTTTATTCTGAATCTATTGACGATATTCGTTCTTGATTGTGACTTTGAGATTGGTTTGAAGTTTATTGGAAGTTTTCGGAAGTTTTCATCTTTCAATCTTTTAATCCTTGAATTTGATATCATAATGATGATTGTTGGCTAAAAACCCTTAACAATTCTAAGGTGAAGGGTTGATAGTTGTGGCTTAGATGATGATAGATCGATCGTAAACATATTAGACCCTGAGAGTTAGAGAGAATCGTCGACGAACCCTAAATCACGGTTTGTTCTTGAGTTCCACGACCGTGGAATCTCAAGATCCACCCGTAATTTCCCTTAAGTTTACGAACCTGCTTTTACTTTAATCCAAAGTTAAAGATTTGCTTTAACTTAGTTTAGGCTTGCCCTTTTCTAGGTGGTAGTGAAGCCTCAACAACCTCTACCTCGATTGTGAGTGTCACAACCTTAATCGGTTAAGTAGTCTTGATCCTTGGATTACAAGTTTGGGTATTTGATATTAATTCTTACCTTAAGAACCTTTCTATATTGAAGCCTCAACAACCTGTATAGAGAGTGTCTTGTAGGTGAGTCATATAAGGTTTTTGGAACTTCACCGTACGATTACCTTACATTAGCATACCTTTGCATATCTCAACTTTGTCTTTATATCATTAAGTATATCTTGAATCGATTGCCACAGCTGGATACCTGGATCTTTAGGATTGTTTTATTCCCAATAATTTGCAAAGCTCTTATATTCACTTGCTTGATAACCTACGATCGGATTTATTCTCCCCAAATCCCTGTGTTTGATACTCTGGAATACTTGCTAATCTACGCCGATCCGTACACTGCGGGTTCGCTTGCTTGATTCTAGTTTTATAAATTTAAAACTTATTTGCACGCACGTTTAGGGGCGAACAACTACAGAGTCACCTCGACCGAGGTGATCCAGAGGAGCCGACTCGACCGAGGCGAACACCTTGGACGCGGCAAGAATATTTTATTCTTGGCTGAGATCTTTTATCTTTGGAAAGAGGATCTTATATTTTTGGGCTGGATTCCTGGAAGGAAGAAGATAAGTTAGACCATATATTTTACCTATTTTTATGGGAAGAGATCTTTCTAAGATATCTTATCTTTGGAGAGTAATTTTCCTATAAAAAGGGTTGGATTTTCCACAAATCCATATGATGCTATACCACCGATTGAGTTTAGACATCCGCTGCCGCCATACTCCAAGTTGGGAGATTTGAAGAACCTTTTTGAAGGTTGAAGGAAGAAAGTCTATAGCTTTTATAGCTTTTTGAAGGGTTTTTGTAAGATCATCTTAGATTCCCTTCTTTGTTGATTGTCTTGTTGGATTTTAATCCAAGGAACGCTTGTTGGTTTGATAATTGATTCAGTTATTGAAGCCTTTCTCTTAAGGTTTTCTTGTTCAATTATTCTCTTTCTTCCCATATATTTGATTAATACTTTCATGATGATGAGTGGTTAATTTCTTTGTGTGATTCTAGGGTGATTGGCTGAAGGTTGTGGGAAAAACAATGATAGAATAATCTTAATCACAGTAGGACCTTGAAAGCTCGAGTCTTTATTCTTAACCCTAAGGCATCTCGCTCAATCGATGAACATCTCGGCCGGGGTGGAATTCTTCTGATCGAGGTGACTTATCTGATCCGAAACTGAGAGTTAAGTGTTAGAGTTTGCCAAATCCTATTCTTATTACACCTTTCCTGGTTCGATGCAAGCCTAGGATGAGATTTACCCGGTAATTCCTTTGTTTGTTTACCTAAGATCATAAGTATAGGTAATAAAGGTTTATCATTTATTGGGGTTTGAGTGTGCTTTCATCCCATCTTTGTGAGTTAGCTTGAAACTTACCCGGTAAAGGTTGATTCTATTCCCTTAGGTGGTGTGTTAGTTTGAGGTTATAGTTCTTTATCTTGATTCCTTGAGACTTACCCGGTAATAGGATTTACGGTTTGGGATTAGTGAGTAGTGAGACTTACCCGGTGATCTATTCCACTTTAGTAACACCTTCCCTATGCAAAAATCTCAGCTTTATCCGCTTAGCTTTAGATCTTGAGTTGGAACCACAACTAGATGCTTTAGTCCCTAGAATTGCATATTTCCATTATTGACTTTTTATCATCTTTGATTGTTTTAATTGCTTTTGTGGTTAGTAATTACAAAGCTTACCTATTCCGACTTTGTTTCACTAAGTCCCTGTGATCGATCCCTGAAATTCCTTGCTTTTTACTACGATTGACCCGCACATTGCGGGTTCGAATCCTTGTTTGCTGTTTTGCAGGATATCACCAAGGTAAAGGAGGACAAATGGATATTAGATAGTGGTTGCTCAAGACACATGAGTGGAAAAAGCTCTTTATTCTCAGATTTAAAAAAGCAATCATATGGAACTATTACTCTTGGTGATAAAGAAAAGTTTGACATAATTGGCATTGGTAAAATTTGCTATAATTCATCCAACTTTGTTGATGATGTTTATTTGGTTGATGGTTTGAAATATAATATGCTAAGTATATCTCAAATTTGTGATAAAGGTAACAAAGTCATGTTTGATTCAGATAAGTGTGAGGTTCAAGAGAAAAAGACGGTTGAAGTGTTGCTTACTGCTCCTAGATGTTATAATTTTTATTCTATGAGTACTAACCAAGTTTCAGGAACGAAGCTAAAATGTTTAAAGGCCTTGACTGATGATCCAAGGCTTTGGCATAGAAGACTTGGTCACGTAAGCATGCACACCATGCAAGAGCTACTTACAAAAGATTTGGTACGTGGTTTTCAAAATTGTGTAAGGGGTTACAAACTTTGAAAAACCTACCAATCGTTTATATACGAAGTGATCATGGTAGAGAGTTTGATCAACTAAAGTTTGACTTGTTTTGTGCAAAATATTGCATTTCACATAATTTTTAGCCCCTAGAACTCCTCAACAAAATGGAGTTGGAGAACAAAAGAACCGCACTCTTGAGGATATGTCTAGGACAATGCTTTTAGAATTTGCCGAAAAGTTTTTGGGTTGAAGCAGTATACACTGTAAATTATATTTTGAATAGATGTTTAATTCGCCCTATTGTGAAAAAGAGTCCTTATGAACTCTTTAAAGGAAGAAAACCAAATATTTCATATTTCAAACCCTTTGGATGTACTTGTTTTATTCATAACAATGACAAAGATAATCTTGGGAAATTTGATGCACGTAGTGATGAAGCTATATTCATTCGATATGCTTCAAATAGCAAAGCTTATCGTGTCTATAACAAACGTACCAAAATTGTTGAGAAAAGCATTCATATTATTTTTTATGAAAGCAATGATGGTACTTTGAGTGAAAGTTTGCAGATCTAAATCTAAATCAAAGAGAAGATCATAATTCGGATGAAGAGGAACCTAAAGATCGAGACAAGAATATGCAGAAAAAGATTCAAGATACCGAAGAAATCCTCAAGACCTTGAAACACACATTCAAGACCTTGAAACAAGAAACTGTGATAACAGAACTCCGCTTCAAGGGCTTGAAATCGAACTTCAAGGCCTTGAGATTGGATCAACAGGAAACATATCAATGGTACCTGAATCTAGTCAAACATATGAAGCTCAACCTTCTGGATCTGCTCCATTTGTTAAAAGAAGAAAAGTTCAACACTCTTCATATCATCCACAAGAGAATGTGATCTCAGATCCAAATGCTGGAGTTCAAACTAGATCTAAAATGAACAATCTATGTGCCTTCTCCGCTTTTGTTTCGCTTGTCGAGCCAAAGAACTACGCACAAGCTCTTCAAGAACCTGATTAGATCATTGCCATGCAAAATGAATTAAATGAATTTGAGAGGAACAAGGTATGGACTCTTACTTCAAGACCAAAACATCAATCAATTATTGGCATGAAATGGGTCTTTCGAAACAAATCGGATGAAAGTAGCAAAGTCATTCGAAATAAAGCACGACTTGTAACACAAGGCTATAACCAAGAAGAAGGTATTGATTATGAGGAGAGTTTTGCTCCAGTCGCCAGGTTAGAAGCCATACGTATTCTACTTGCATTTGTATCTTTCATGAGCATAAAACTTTTTCAAATGGATGTAAAATGTGCTTTTTTAAACGGCTTCTTAGAAGAAGAAGTCTACGTTGCTCAACCTCCTGGTTTTGAAAATGATGAATTTCCAGATCATGTTTTTAAACTAGATAAAGCTCTTTACGGTCTTAAGCAAGCTCCTCGACCTTGGTATGAAAGATTATCTAAATATCTTCTTGAAAACAATTTCAAAAGAGGTTTGATTGATAAAACATTGTTTATCAAAATTAGAGGCAACGACATTCTAGTAGTGCAAATCTATATTGATGATATACTATTCGGTGCTACTAATGATTCCCTCTGCAAGAAATTTTCAGATATTATGTGCAGGGAATTTGAAATGAGCTTAATGAGAGAGCTAAATTTCTTTCTTGGATTTCAAGTTACACAAGCAAAGAAAGAAAATTTTCTCAATCAAAGCAATTATACTAGAGACTTGCTTAATAAGTACAAAATGGATCAATCTAAGGTTGCAAAGAGTCCTATGAGTTCAACACTTTCGCTAGACCATGAAAACAATGGCAAAAGTGTAGTACAAAAGGAGTATCGAGGTAAGATCGGTTCATTGTTGTACCTAACTGCTAGCCGTCCTGACATTATGTTTAGCGTGTGCATGTGTGCAAGATTTCAAGCTGATCCTAAAGAGTCACATTTGATAGTTGTGAAAAGAATTTTTCGGTATCTCAATGGCACTAAGGATCTAGGGTTGTGGTACCCTCGTCAAAACTCGTTCATCTAGTTGGATATTCAGATGCAGACTTTTCAGGTTATAAGGTCGATAGAAAAAGTACTTCTAGATGTTGCCAATTCTTAGGGTCATCCCTAATTATTTGGCACTCCAAGAAGCAAAACTTTGTTGCCCTATCCACAGCTGAAGCTGAATATATAGCTGCAGGAGCCTTTTGTGCACAAATTTTTTGGATTGCTCAACAACTTCGTGATCTTGGCTTTGACTTGAAAGGTATTCCTATAAAATGTGATAATACTAGTGCTATTTCTATAACCAAAAATCCTGTGCAGCATTCAAGGACTAAGCATATTGATGTAAGACATCACTTCAGACGCTATCATGTTGAGAAAGGTGATGTTTCGATTTCTTTTATCTCAACTAACTTGTAGCTTGCAGATATCTTTATCAAGCCTCTTCCTGAGGAACAATTTAATTTTATTAGATTGGAGCTTGATATGTTGAACAAGGAAGCATTAACGCAGGGGGAGTAAATGAGTTTATTTGTTCCTACGCATGCATCCCAATTGATGTTTTCAAGGACCTTGAAATAAAATTCAAGGGACCTTGAAACATATTTCAAACGGTATATAAATAAAATGGATCAATCACAAATTCATATTCTTTAGATATTGAATTATTTAATCTTTATTCTTTAAAAGGGATTTCAAAAGGTTTTGTTATCAGATTCAAAGGATTTTGAAAAGTGGTTACCAAAATTTATGGAAATAATTTTTTTCGTTAATGGTTTTCTCAAGATCTTAAAAATCTTTTGATCTTACGTTGATAAGACTTCTTCCCTTAAAAATCTCTTCTCTTCCCTCTTTATTTCTTCCGCTTCCTTTTCCCTTTGAAAGAACAGTGCTTTACTCTTCTGATTTTCCAAACCCTCTTCATCTTCTTCTCAAAATTTTTCATGGCATCCAAAAGACCTTCAATGAACGAAACAACATCATTTGTCCCCAAACAACAAAGGATAGTTCAAGTATCATCTGATTTTGACTCGAATTCTGGATCTGGGTCAAGTTCAAGTTCGTCAGATTTCTCAAGCGATGCAGATATTTTCGCTAAGACTGGGTTCTCATCGAGTTGGTTTGCTAATCCAACAGCAGCAAAGAAATGGCTTACAGAGTATGATGATCGTTATCAATGTATGTGTGAGCCGGTTCATTACGAACTATTCACCTGCTTCTTCATGCCGGGATTAGAAGTGTTTCAAGCAAGCTCAATCTGGATCATGTTAAACCCAGGAGAATCATCATACCCACGACTGACCAGATTGTTTTACACGAACTTAACGGCAAGACAAGAGAGAGGTGAATGGATTCTAGATTCTGTCATCAAAGGTAAGAAAATCACTCTCACTTTTGAGATTATAGCTGATATCTTTAGATTCCCTCAGTATGACGCTTCAGTATCTTCTAACCCTACTAGAACTATAAGATTAGCCAAAGAACAGTTTCTTCTTCCCAATGCTTTATCACCACCACTATCACTTGTTTAACCCTGGAAGCCAGAATCATTTATGCTATTTTAGACAGATGTGTAATACCCAAGTTTGCTAACAAGGATATTATCAACAATGCTTTGTTGATTCTAGTATACAATGTGATGAATGGGTTGAAAGTGAATCTGCTTGAAATTATCTTGTCTCACATGGTGAATGTCATCAATTCTCCAAGCACTAGTCACATGCCTTATGGGAATCTGCTTCCCATAATATTCACGCATTTTTCAGTTGATTTTTCTGAAGAGGATTTGCACATTTACAATGGAGGATTGAATGAAGCTTTCTTTGAGACAATAGGAATTCAGAAGACTCAAGTGGGATTTAGTACTATATGGGTGTTGAAGGAGCAGCCTGAATGGAATTTTTCTATACATTAGCGGTTGGAATTTGTAGAAGAGTCATTGAACTCACTGAGATCTGATTTTGTGGATTTTAGAGTTTCAGTGACTGATAAGATGGACGAAACTCAAGACTTACTAGGTATTTTGAATCAGAAAATTAACCAGTTGTTTCATGTGAGTGCTTTGTCTCTTACATCTGCTAGCAGTATTAAGCCTATCTCGGAAGATGATGGACAAGCGACTACAAAGGATGCTGAGAAGGTTATGGATCAATGTCATAAGATTGTTAAGGATAAACCCATTCGTCAACCATTGCCAGAAATATGCCAAAAGACCCAGATATTCTTACGATTGAAGAGTTTGGGGTAGTCAAGAAATATGACAAGAATTCTGCACAAAGAGGAACGGACTTATCTCTCAAAGAGCGTGATCTTACTGATGCTAAGGATCGGTGGAGAGATATGTGCTTACGAGACTATTATGGGAAAGGAAGCTCCTCCAAGTGGTACAAGGAAACCTGAAGTTCTCTGCCTGTCATGATTGTTTTGAAAAACTTTTTATGGTTTGGGAAAACACTCTTTCTTTTGGGTTTGTAATCGTGTTTTAAGACTCCCTTGCTTTGACTGTTTTTTTCTCCCTTGTTGAAAGACAAAGGGGAAGAAATATGATCCGACATTTCGATATACTGCATTCTGCATTTTTAGTTTTGATTTTCATATGCATTGCTAAACTAACAAATGCAGGTACGATAAAACATTTGTGTTGTCTTCCATCAAGGGGGAGATTGAAAACTCCACCTTGATTAAAATTTTTTACAGGTGTTGATGATGGAAGACTTAACACAAATGTAGTAGTTGGATATACTAACAATATATTGATTATATTCTCTAGATATTTGGTTGGTTTGAATTCAGTGCAGGTTTTATCAAAGTGTCAAGGGCCTTGATATAGATTTCAAGGGCCTTGAAGTATAACTCAAGGGCAAAGGAAGATAGTGTTTACAAAAGGACGAATTCAAGGGCCTTGGAGTTATAGATACACGAAACAAGGATTCAAATGAGCTGAAGATTTTCCAGGAAGATTTTTCAACAGAAAGATCTCATCAACCGAAGAAAGATCTCAACCGAAGATTAGAGAATCTTTTTAGAAGATTTTCTAAAAGCAAAGAGCAGCAAAATAACTTCTCTCTCGATTCAACAGAAGACGAGAAGATCAAGGAGCTAAGGACTCGACGCATTCTCAGGAGCTGAAGAATTACAATGTCTACCTTATCTTGAAACAAGAAACGATCTTCATGGAAAAGAAGATTCATCTTCAAACGGTCATCTCTATAACGGCTAGAAGACGTCTCCATAGAAGAGTATAAATAAAGATGATGGTCGAAGAAGACAGATACACAAGCTTAC
This sequence comes from Fagopyrum homotropicum, assembly GCA_033239125.1. NCBI lineage: Eukaryota > Viridiplantae > Streptophyta > Magnoliopsida > Caryophyllales > Polygonaceae > Fagopyrum > Fagopyrum homotropicum. Next base: position 75,976,358 of record BSWB01000008.1, read on the forward strand.
ACAGGAATTCATCTTTACGTCTTTAAGCAACCTAAACATCTTCACTCATTGTTTTTCTTTCTCTCTTTTACGCAAAAGACATATCCCCTTAGAGAGAGAAAATACGAGAGCTCAATAGGAAGATCTAAATAGTGTTATACTAGAGTGTGTGTTACTCTGCGAAGTAACTAGGCTATTATAGATAGGTTGAGAGTTGGAGTTAGATCGTAGCATTGGCTACAGTGAGAGAAGAAGGAGATTTATTCTAGTTTGTATCTAGGACTCTTTGAAGCTGATAATAGATAGTTAGATCCTAAGGATATACCCTAGGACGGAGAGTAGGCTATTTAGAGCCGAACTTCGTTAACATATCCTCATGTCGATCTTTTCAATTCCGCACCATATATACTTTACTGTGACTAACTTAGTTTTGCAGGAGCAAGAAGTCAAGGCCCTTGAAAGTAGTTTCAAAGCCCTTGAAATCAAAGTTTCACAAAGATCACATATCGACATCAAGACCCTTGAAAGGAGTTTCAAGGCCTTGAGATTTGGTTTGTGAAATGTTCTCATACTCTATTCAACCCCCCTTCTAGAGTATCTTTTTTCTTATTTATTTCACCTACCGGTTCTTCAGTTTCCTATTTCTTATTCTAGTAGCAATCCGATAAAAATATTTGGAGTTTATGTCGATGCTTTCAGGTTTTTATTTTTTGTTCTTTGTCTCTAGTAGCTTTGGTGAAAGTTGATGAGACGATTTTGTTTTAGAAGTAAATTCCTTTGGAGATTTTTTGTTCTTTGATTTAAGTTGGGCAATGGCAGGCCTTGAATATCTAGTATTTGGAATCAACCTCTTTGAGTTATTTGAAGTTGTTTCTAAAGTTGGTTTTATCCATTCTTTTACTTTAGTTTTAAGAAGTTGTGTTTTTCTTATGAAGTGGAAAATTTCATTCCCCTGCAGTTAGCCCGCCAAGTTTGTTTAACGATATTTTCAAATATTTTTCGTTTCATCCACATCATTTCAAATTTGAATGGTTGTGGAGTGTACGGGATTGGGTCTGTTAATTCCAATGAGATTTGATAGTGGTTTGAGATTGTGAAAGCGTGCTTTTTGTTTTTAGAAGCTGATATCATTGGAGAATCTGGTTATGAACGAGAGCTCGTCCTATTTTTGAAGAATATTATTCGGCCTGTCACGTTGTTTCCTCCATGTAAACTGGTTACCCGTTGTTTGGACGCCGTCTAGGCTACAAGCATTTTTTAAGTTTTAAGTCTATTGAATATGTTGGAATTGATTGTGGTTCCTCCTTGTTTTTCCGATTAATTTTGGATGTCATTTAGATCGTCCATGATAATGCATGGATTATGGGATGTGTTAATTAGGTTAGTAATTGAGTCCCATAATGCATATTTTGCTCCTTCTTGAGGCGGGGCGTAAGTGAAGATAATGTTTAATTTGTGATTTTTGTTGTTGTAGACCAATTCAAAACAAATGAATCGGTCACTTTTGGAGACAAGACTAATAGATTGATTTTTCTGATGATATGCGTTCCAAAGTAAACAAAAGCCTCCTGCCCTCCTCGAAGCAGGACAATAAATGATGTTGTCAAATCCACCAACTTCCAACGCTGATCACTAGGCGGGTTTTCAGATTTTGTCTCTACTAGAGCCATAATGGTAATGCTGTGAATTTTACAAACGACTTTGAGATTTGTCCAAAGGTTGTTCCAACCCATCCCTCTTATATTCCTGACTCTTAATACCATAGCAAACTAGTAAGTTTTGATTTGATTAGGGGGTATCAAAAGTTAGAAGTCCTGATCCCCGTAGGGTGATTCATGTAGTACACCAAATAGACATCGCTTTTGGATGGGATAAAATCCAAAGGGTTTTTTTGTTATTCCTTTAAATTAGGTTTATGGTTTCTTTTAGTCAAGTAGGAATTATTCCATGAACAAGATCTGTAAATGGGGTGAAGCCCACGCCAATTCATAAACTTGGTATACAAATATATTAAAAAAGTAGGGACATCAAGAGTCCACAGGTGTAAGCCAAAGTCACCAAAAAGAGACAAAATGGCTTTGAACCCGTAGAGTAAGAAACCAAATGCCGTTAAGTATTCGATACACACCAATATAGGAGGAATAGCAGTGTTACACTACAATAGATTAATTACGTCCACCATTGTTGTTGATCAACAACAATCTTGTGCGGGTCCTCACAAATGGTTATCCTCGGGTCTGCGGTGTTTTTCATGAATAAGGAACCATGACTCAATCCGCTATAGAGAGGTTTGTTAAGTCTCACGACCTTCCAATTCAGCACAGTAAACTACAACGGATAGGGGTAACACAAAAGGGACCAAAAGACGTGAGTCTTCCCAGCAAACCAGAATTACAACATGTATAACCATGAAGTGTGCATTTGTAAGAATAGACAAAAGGGTTTATCCACAGTTGGTAAGTGCATTTTTGGGCCAAAAAACAAGCAAGTTGATTTCCAACACCAATCGGATTTTAATTCAAAGTAGTTTTGAACAAGTGCCATCATAATTAGTACAATGGATTGGTAAAATGGGATAGATTGCTTGTTAAAGTGAAGATAGTCAAATTTGTGAAATCTATATAATGTTTTAATCCATTTACTAGTCCTAAAATCGTGATGATCGTTATTATGAGATAAAAGTCACCCATTCATCAAAGCACGAAGAACAAACAACAACACAAATAGGGTTAACAAGCCATAAAGGCACAAACGTAACTGTTAATATATAGCTAGTCCTTCTAAGGGAACCTAATATAGTATAAGCCAAAGCAAAGTACACAAAAACAATAGGAGGATTCAACCCTTAAACTCATTACAATCATTATTGTAAGGATTGATGAAATGGAAGTTATTAAAAAGTGGGGTCGATAAACAAAACATTCCCAAAAAAAAAACCAACGGCCGAGAACCATGGAAAGTCGGCGGTACATAGAGACCACTTTTTGTCACTCACGGCTGGAGCAACATCCCTCAAGAATAGCAAGTCCCAGATGGAGGCAACATAGTGATGAGTACCTTCCTCCCCGTTGAAAAATGCCTAAAACGAAATGCTATAACATTATCACAAATATCTTTCGATTGAATTTATTGATTTAGTACAAATACATATTTTGTACAAAAGAATCATGGTGTCCAAACGGATTGAACCACTCAACTTGTCTAAAAGTACATGAAGGCAAAGTACATGTGTGATTACATTTCTTACAAACAATTGAAACTTTTAAAGGCTATTGTCTCCTAATCCTCTAATGAACGCGTAGGCGGGTCGACCACATACTCCCTTAAAGAAGCCTTCACACTTCATGTTCATAGTCAACTCTCTTTTAGTCTTGAACGTGCATATGCAATTTTGTAAAGGAGTCTTTAAGAAATATTCATTTCAAGCTATAGAAATAATGTAGGAGCTAAACATCACCTTGGGTGAATTATTTTATGCTCACATCCCCCAAGGAAAATGCGGTTACAAAGAGATGTTGTTTCACCTGGGTTGGGCTCCTAGCTCGTGGGTACCGCTTTCTCGGAATGGGCTTGCCACATTGATATTCGGCTAAGACAATGAGCCTTAGGCGAATTGGGTGTCCCATGACAAGAGGTTTCTTTTAGGTCGTTACCCCATCTTCTTGGCCAACTTTTGTACCAAGTCCAACTCTTGTCCAAGTGATAGGCTAGATTATGTGAGTTCTCACAAAATCGCCCGACACTATGCCATGAGTGATCAACTCTCTAACCGAGCTATGTCTCACTTCAAGATGTATGTTAGGTTATATGCCTTAGCAAAAATATAACATCACTATCACAATGTATAGATATAGGGGAAACCGGCTTAGGTCATAATGAAATTTCTATTACCAAGTTCCGAAGTCATTCCGCCTCCTTGCCAACTACGGCAAGTGCGACAAACCTAGACTCCATAGTCGAGATTGTGATGCACGTTTGCTTTTTTGAAGCCCACTTCCTAGTAAGAAAACTCATCCAGATGGGAATGGATGATACTCTAGATTAGTGACCCATTACGCACCCGAGTAACCTTCTACAACGGAAGGGTTCTTGGTGTAACGGAGGCCAATTTTCATGGATCCTTTTAGGTACCTTAGGATATGCCTTAGAGCCTTCAAATATTTGGAGCTCAGACAACTTTGACTATGGCAAATGTTATGTCTGGAGTCATTCTTATCATGACATACATGCAATATCCTATAACTTAGAACGGCGGTTCGCATTTCATATAGATGTCAACTTCAACATAATCAACCACGTCAATGTTAAAAAAAACTGAACACAGCCAAACATATTATCCATTTGTAAATATTTTTATTTATGTAAATTATAAAAATTACTAACATTTATTTTGTATGATTACACTAGTGTATTATCATTGAATAGTTCATCTAAAAGGGGGCCCTCCCCGCATTATTCAGCGACACAGAACATTGATGATACGAAGAAAAAGCGGTCAAATATAACACGAAAAATCAGACATCCCATTTCACATCCAGAATCAAGAACAATGGTTTGCTACACAAGTGAATTTTTGTCGGGGCAAACGGATAACAAAGTGAAACCCGGCTAAGAGGATATAAGCTCACATAATCAGAGACCTCATGTGCTAAGTTATTTGTCGCTTGACCACGGCCAAGCATGCAACCTTAAAAAGGAGAATACATTAAGATAAAAAGCCAACCAAGGATTTGTATGACCGCAGCTAAGATTCATAAAAGCCTCATGGACGTCAGGTTTAGTTGTAGTCAGGCTTCTCCGGATATGTGCAGCCTGACCTTTGGATAATGACATTTGCAGCATAGTTACCGGCCCTCACGCATTCGGCAATTGGCTTCCCCTGAACCAATTGAGACAAGAATCCTCCAACAAATGCATCACCTACCAAGAGAAAGAACAACTGATTTAGCAAACAAAGCAACCCAATGCATAAACATAACTTATGATTAAGAGGCATACCAGCTCCATTTGTGTCAACCAATTTCTCTTTGGGCAACAATGCAACTGGGAATGTCTGAACCTTTCCATCCTCAGCAACAACTACAGGGTCTGCACCTTGAGTGATCACAGTGATCCTCTTGCGTGCATTGGATGCTTTTGGCCATTGAGAAATCTTGATGGCTATCTCCTCAACATTCTCACTCTGGTCAGGTGAAGTAACCGAATTAGGATATACATTTCAAAGAAACGGAAAGCTTCAATTCAACAACAAAGGTGAATTGTTGAGTTAGTGTTAGTTTACCTCCCAGCCATGAACTTTGGAGAAGGTTCTGGCTTCTGTTTCATTTCCAAATACATAATCCACGTACCTGAAGCCCAATGTAGGATGAAAACATATCAAAGACTATTCCACCCTATTTTTCATTGAATAAATAACTAATAGTTAGGAGGCTCACGGCAGCGCCTTCTCCTGAGGCTCTCTGAAGAACTCACAAATGAAGGGAGCAGAAAGATTCATCGTGAAGTACTGCAAAACAAAATCATAATTCATGAGATGGGAACACGACAAGAATCGAGTTGCAATTGCATATTTAAATTTTTAATAGCAAGTATTATCCATATTGTACCTTGTTGTTTGCTGCTGCATGCTCAGCAACAAGCATGATAGATTCAGGCGATACAGTGAGGAAAAAACCAGCTATATAATAATATTTGGCCTTCTCAACTGCACAAGTTAGCTATTAGGTTAATTGTGCGAGGCAAATGCATGTTGTACAAGTATGGAGTTGAGAACTAATAAAGTACCTAGTGCCCAGTTTTCAGGCTGCTTCAAATGCTCGACCTTGTAGCAATTAGCAGCGGACAAGTTAGCAACAAGTGACCTGCAAATTTTAGATTCACATCAATCACAATACATTAGCATCTTCAATACATGGAAGATACAACTATATAAACATAAGACATTGATTTTGTTTAGTGATTCCCATTTATTAAACAAATGAGAGAATCAGATATGATTGCATCCTAAATGCAAGATTAAAAATTGAAAAAAAAAAGGGAACAAACCTTTCATCACCTACAACACACACTGCACAGGTGCCAGTTGGTGCAGACTCATCTTCATAATAGTGAACCTAGTCATTACAGAAATGATAGTTTAGAAAATACACAATAAGCACAACCCTCTTTTGTATTCATATTTTCCTTCCCTTAGCGAGAGACAACGGAGAAGAAAAGGTTTGCACATATAAGAGTATAAGAAAGCCTAAAGCATCAAAGCAAAAAGAAAATGCTAAGATTACATTAACACCAGCAAGTTTAGCATTATGCTTCATCTCCTCTCCAAATTTGTCTTTTCCAATAGAGCCCATGTAACTTGTTGCACCAGGCTTTTGCAACATCCACTACAAAGGATAGGAATATCATAATTTAGTTAGCTTCATGATGAATAGTTTCCTTGTGCCATTCCAACTAAAAATTACCTGAGCAACTCTGATTGAGTTTTGGGTGGCACCTGCAAAAGCCGGAATATATGTTATCAGTATTCATACTCAATTAATTCTCAATAACTCTTTTCTATTTTCTGGAGACAGTTTTCAATTTTTAGTGCAGTACCTCCAGCAATATAGTCCACCTTGTACTTGCTAGCCATCTCTTCGTACCTGAAATGGTATTCATGTGAAAACCAGCAAATATTATGTAGTTCTAGAAACTATACTGACTCTCTAAGGGTGTAAAAACAACTGCACGAATTTACACAAGGATTTCATCATTCTGATTCATTTTATTTATCAAGTAGATACAACAAATTTATAAGACAAAATATGTAGGTATTCCATAAAGTTGAGATGGTTAAGGACTATTACAGCAATTTTTCCAGAATAAAGTTAATGAAAGTAACAAAAAAAGTAACAGAAGCTACAGTACGTAAGCTGCTTTTCCGTATCAAAGATAGGCAAAGGTATCGGAAAAAAGGCCAGAAACTAGTATTTTATTTGAGTCAGGAGGAGGGCGAAGTCCTGCTATTAACTAAGCTTAACCATGAACATAGAGTCCGGCACTCCAGCAACGGATAAACAAAATCAGATATTCCACCATAAGCGTAACAAACAGCTTCCCTGATTGTAAGGAATTTAAAACTAGTATTGGGAATTCGTAATCTTACTAAGGTTAAAGCAACCCAATATAGGTGACTGGTGGAGGTGGCATGATCAAACAAAATCATAAAGACGCCTAGAAGGTAAAGATGCATCATTTAAGTGTTTCCCATCACCGGATCTATCAGTTGTCATTTAAACATGAAAGAATCAAATTACTTACATCGGAAGATGCTTTTCTTCTGCAAGAATGGCATTGTTCGACTTGATGTCATATCTGTTGAACAAAAATATAAGAGAAAGGTATCAGATATGAACCATATGGTAGATATGTTAGCCTTTTTTTACTTGACTACATCTTAGCTCTTGCACATGTAAACATAATGTATACTTAATTTGACATTGGATTTATGATTTCTCTCAGATCCCAATCAAACTCAATATATAGCCTATTTCTATCTAGATATGAAGTACATAATCAAATTTCAGATTCTTAAAATTGGTAGAATCGCATAATCAAGCAAAATTCTCCAGATATAGATCCATAAACACCTATTAGCTGAATAGTGCATACACAGCTTGCCAAGTAGATCCTAACCAGTGATCTCCGACGAACAGTAACCGAAGAGCGAAGAGTTGAAACGAAACACTAAACCTATTGTAGTTTCACACTCAGATCGGGAAAAAACGAGAGAAGAAATCTAAAAAGTAAAAGCGAGAGGACAGAGAAAGCATACTTGGCCAAGAATTGTTCCTCGACAACGGCAGAGATGTCCAAGAGGGGGTTCCCCATTCCCAACAGAATTCCCTCGCCCTCCATATTCGATAGCTTCTGTAAGTGAGATGGGAGAGAAGGAAAGTGAAGGAAATAGGTTTTGTGAGACACGGATCTGGGAGGGGGGCACTCCGTCTTATATAGGAGGTGAGGGTTCAATTTTCAAGTGAGAGTCGCTCTCATTTGCTCAATTGCTCACCAACCCCCGCTAGTAATTAATTATATTTATAAAGTAAATTAATCAGGGATGGAATGCAATTGAAACTATATATTTTAAATCTGTCGTTTAATTTCATATAAACACTTTATTGTCCATGTTTTTCATGTTATTTGTGTTACATATTAGTTAAATATATAATACTTAAAAATTATATTATTATATATCTTTAATATTTATTAAGGTCTTTATTGGGACCCTAATTAAATTGATGATGACCTCCCAAATTTATTGGTTTCCCTCTCTTTGAATAAATGTACGATGAATTTTCGGGCCAGTCAAAAGAAGAGAAAAGAAGAAGTTTCGGGGATACGAATCTCGGGAGTTGTTCAAGCATGTATGGTGCGGAAGAGTATAAAAGTAGTCAAACATTTACTGACTTTCTCGGGAAGCAGTCTCAAACTTTCTCGGAAAATATGTCACGTATATATTATGCGGGAGGGTTAAATTTAAAAATTTTCCAAGATTCTCATCCCGTGACTCTACATGAGTATAGTATATCCGTGACTACTCCCGTCTATTTAATGTGTGAAGTTGATGACTTAATATTTTGCCCCTCTCTCTCATCTTTGTACTCTCCGCTCTATACTCCCATTTCTACGAATCTCTCTCATTTCTATAGTTTATGAGTTAGTTACGATATGCTTTGAACAGAGACACAAAGAGAAGCGGCGAGAGGAGATGTGCAGAAGTGATCAAGTGCGGCTTATATACATACAACAACAAAATAAGAAGTACGATGATCCGGACAAAGGAACAAGGTAGTGTTATGTGTGGGTGACCCGGTTGCAGCTTCTTGCCGAAATAGGGGAAGTGCACCAAGTACAAAACTATGAAAAAATCGAAGTTCTCTTAACGGAAGTCGTAACCACTAATAACGACGGGTGGAATGTCGGGATCCTTGTCCATCCAATGATTTCTCTTCTGCCTATCATCTCTTGCATGCTTGATATCATCTCGAACACGCTCAAACCTTGCATTTTTTCTCCCAGTGTCCTTTGGTCTTCCTTTGAAAACTTGGATGTTAGGGTAATTCAAATTCACAATCTCTAAATTTTTCATCACTCTCAAAAAGAAACTTAAAAGATGAAAATAAAACTAATTAATAACTCAAAATAAATTATTTAATAACTCAAAATAAATAAGTTAATAATTGAAAATGTTAAAATAGATCACCTTTCAAAGGTCACTGACAACAACTTGGTTCTCATTTATTTCAATGGGTTCGTCTAAACCACTTGACCGAACCCCGAACTGATGTGATCCCCGAGAGCCCCAACATGAAGCCAAAAATGCTCACTCCGTGCGTGGTCAACTTAAGTCATATTCCGCTCGATCCGGCTAAGTTGTCAACTTTACGCACTCTCTGTAAAATTCCTATATCTGTAGCTGCATTTGGAGTTAGAAGACCCACAAGTACTACTTTCGAAGGTATTTTCAAGATCTACAACTTTTTAGTTTATTATACGTCGAGATTTCAAAAGGAAGAGGGTGAAAATGACCCGACAACGCAATAACGTTTATACTTGTGTGGACTTTTGACCAAGATCATGCATGGAGGCATGAAAGGTGGATATGGAGCACACATGCACGGCCAATCGAGCCCATATTCCATCCATCAAGACAAGTCCGACTCTTTCCTTTCTGCGCCATAAAAGAAGCCCAAGTTGCATTGAATCAAGTCTCGTTCAACTCTTCGTATTTCCCGCTTTAATTAGTTGCCATGAATCAACTCGCGCTCAACTCTTCGTATTTCCCTCTTTGTTATTTATTGCCTTTTCTTTTATTTAATTGTATCTGGTTGATTTTTCAACCCTATATAAGGGACCTCCAACCATGTAATTTGACAAGTTGAAGTTGAATGAAATAGAGAGTTTCTCTAAAAATATTTTGTTGGTTTTTCTCAAAATCATCCCGAAATCTAGGTGAGAAGCTTAGTTTTCACAAGCTTTGGTGAGATGCTGAAGGAGTTGTCCTAGTGAGAGGCGAAGACAACAAAGGTTCGCCAAACCCGGAGAGCGAAACCGAGGGTGAGGCGTTCGATTTGAGGGATTCCCGAAGTGAGATTCGGAGGGAGTTTTCTTATCTTATCCGGATTTCGATCCTTCAAATTCATCCATCTTCATTTCGTTCATACCGTTTGAGTCAAGTGGAATCGTACCGGCGGTCCTTCGTGTTCGAGGCGATCTTGATCACATAAAGTGGTATCAGAGCCTACGGTACATGTTCAACACATCTCTTGTTGGTATTGTTCATCTTCTTTCTTTCAAAAAAAAGTGACGTAGCAGCATATTAAGGAAAAAAAAGTGGAGAGCTGCTTTATTGTTTGAAAAAAAAGTTAAAAAAAAGTACGAGTTTGTTTGTTCGGTTTGCGGATTTTGCGAGTTTGCATACTCGGTTGATTTTGTAATTGAACTTGTTGTAAGTTGTTAATTGTTCGGGAATGTCAAGTGATAACACGATTTATAGCATAGTTTTAGGTGCACATTTAGGTAGAATTCTCGCTCAATCATGCATTATCTAGCACTAGTCCAATACGTTTTGCACTCAAAACATGTATTTTGTCGAGATAGACGTCTACACGGACTTGTGTGCGTTTTGTAGGTATTTCGGGAAGTTTCGAGCCAAAACGACACGTTTGAGGGTCGCTCATTTAGAGGACACGTTTCCAAACTCATTAGAACGCAAGGCAAGGGCTGAGAAAGACTCAAGGAACCTTGCCAACACAGGCCATGCACCAAACCACAGCCTAATGATCCAAGGCGAAGTTTCTGCACAAAATCACGGTTCTCTGAAGAACCACGGCCGTGGAAATGACCGTGGATTTTGCCAGATTCTCGTGACAGCTGTGCCACGACTCTCATGGCCAGCTCATGAAGAATTGGTTATAAAAGTGGTCCTTGATAGTTGTTAGAGGCAGCTGGGATTTGGGTAGTTTGAGAGCAGCTCACATATTCTCCATTTTTCTTTGAAAAAAATAGATTCCAAGAAGAAGAAGGACTTTTTCTAGGAAGGAAAGTGCAAGAAGAAGAAGAAAGGAGCCATTGCCATTGAAGAGGAGAGGAGAAGACACACTTAGCTCTTGTATTTTCGGATTTATTTCTAGAAGTTTTTGAACTCTTGAACCTTCCTTTGGAAGGGTTGTAAGTCGTTCTAATTTCATCTTCAGATTTAGATTGTGTTTGAAGTTCATTTGTTCATCTTCTTTCTCTCATTTTCTTGCAATGGAGGTCATGAATCTATGCTTGTTTGTTTTGATTTCTAATATGAATGTTGTAGGCTAGATTGATGTGATTCTAGGGTAAGGAAAGGATGGTTATGGCTAGATCTATGATAGGACGAACTTAGATTTACCTTTGGATGATTTTTGTTTATGAACGTAGCTACTGTTAGAAATCACGGGTAGTTCTTAAAGAACCACGGTCGTGGTTTCTGTAGAACAAACCGTGGTTCTTCCTGGTTCGAAGGATCTTATCTTAGGTTCATAAAATTGTTGAAACCCTAAGTTTTTGCTGAGTTTAACCTACCCTAGGGTGTCCTAGTGTAGCGACTAAGTGTTAGGAGAGACTTACCCGGTAATCCTTGCCCTTAGAATCTAAAATAGCAAAACCTTAGGTAATGGTGAGCCTAATAAGCCGCCATTGGATTAAATGTGCTAGGATAGTTGATTAGGACTTCCCTTTCCGAGACTTACCCGGTGAGGATAGGTTAGATCCCTAATTAAACAATCCGGTTTGTGTTAAATTCCTCCCCTTAGGTTCTTAGAGACTTAACCGGTAATGAGACCTTAGGTGTGGATTAGTTGGATCATGAGACTTACCCGGTAATTGATCCCATTTTAGGAACACTTAATCCCAACATATCATAATCAATCCAAAGAATGAATAGATAACTTGAGTTTTATGCCATAACCGGAATTTCCAACCCCTAGAATCCGTCTTCCTTTTCTCTTGATCAATATCTCGTTTGACTCGTTTATTTGTGCTGATTTTTGGTTTGGTTTGATTTATTGCTTTGCATGAGTTATGACCCTTGCTTGATGACCATAAAAACCAACAAAAACATTGAGTTTTCCATTTTCTTTGTTCCTCGTCTTGTCTTAGCCTAGATTTACACTATTTTGATCATTGCTTGACTCGATTTCACCTTAGTCTTTGAGTTCGATCTCGGAATACTTACCTTTCTACATATCGATCCGTACACTGCGGGTTTCGCTAGGTAGTTTAGGATTTAGTTCGAGTTTATAAATGTAAAGCTTTTTGTGCTACCTTTCTAGCGTGACAAGTTTTTGGCGCCGTTGCCGGGGACTAGGTCTAGATTGAGTCATTTCGTGATTGTTTATAGTGTAGATCTTTCTTGTTGCTTTTGATCTCTCTTTGGTGTGTGTCTTTGCTTTTCAGGACACCGCTTACTCTTTAGGTGTATGCGAAGATCTCGTGGCAAGGATTTAGCTCCATTCGATCCCGAACCGGAGAAAACCCTTAGATCTAGATCCAAGAGCATTCGAAAAGAGAAAGAGATGGCCGGTAGGAATCTCCAAGCTGAGTTGGATGAAGCCTTAGAGCAAATTAGGCTAAGAGATGAACTCTTGGAGGAAGAAAGGAGACTTGCCAATGAGAGGCAAGAGGCAACTAGGAGGGAGATTGAGGAGATTAGGCAAGCACTTGTGCAAAGGGAGCTTAACCGTCAACAACCTCCTCCACCTCCACCACAACCGCAGCCGGCGGTGAACGTTAGGGTTGTGCCCATTGCTATGGATGAGCCACAAACATTGGGGCAACGTATGGATCCGGCACAAAGAGCACACCGACCGGGTGTGAATCTAGGAGATCCCGCAGCCCATGATTACGAGCTCCGCCCTCAAGTTCTACAAATGATCCGGCATAACCAATTTGGAGGGATGGAAGGAGAGTCTCCTCACCAACATTTGATGAACTATGAGATTTTGATGGAGACTCTTAGACCGCCGAGATTGGAGAGCAACAACCATAAGCTAAGGGCTTTCTCCTTCTCTCTTAAGGACAAGGCCTTAGCTTGGTATCAATCTATTCCACAAGGGAGAGTTGGTACTTGGGAGGAGATGACAACCGAGTTCTTGACAAAGTTCTTCCCACCTTCCAAGACTACCGAATTAAGGGGAAAGATCAATGCCTTTGTGATGAGGGATAGAGAAAGTTTGTTCAAGTCTTGGGAGAGATTCAAAGACCTTCTCCTAGATTGCCCACACCATGGTATACCGAAGATTGAGCTATTGGAGATCTACTTCAAGGGGCTTGATGAAGATAGCCAATTCAAGCTTCAATCTCTTTCCGGTGGGACATTTATGGAGAAACATGTAGATGATGCTTGGGAGTTTGTGGAGAAGCAAGCTCTAGTGATTGAGAAGTACTCCCATAGGAAGAGTGAAGGAAGAAAGGCGGGAGCATATGAGGTGAGCGAAGTCACCATGAGCAATTTCAAGCTTGACGCCATCAACAATGAGTTGAAGTCCTTGAGAGAGTTGTGCACTACCACCTTGAAAAGCCAAGCAACTCCTCAAGCACCTCCACGAGCCAACTTGTCTTCCAAGGAGGAAGATGTGAATTATATGGGAAGGGGCAACTTCAACAATTACCAAGGCCCAAGAAATTTCAACAACAACCGGCAATTCAACAATTACCGGCCAAACCACAACCATCCCGGGTTTTCTTACTCTAATCCGGATGGAGCCTTGAACCCTCCCGCCTCCACAAGCACAACTCCACCACAAAGAGCTTCACAAGAACCTCCACCCGGTTTTACTCAACCTTCAAAGGATAGAACCGAAGTCATGTTTGAACAATTGCTAGGAAGATTGAGTGGACTTGAGAGCACCGTTACTTCAATTTCTAAGGCTCAAAAAGTCTTGGAAGCAGAAGTCTTTCAAAAGGCGGGTGAGGCACATAGAGATCCGGGGAAGCTTCCCGGAAGAACCGAAGACAACCCAAGAGGCCAAGTTTTGGCTATCACAACAAGGAGTGGGTTGAGTATGAAGGATCCTTTGCCCAAGGACCAAGCTAAGGGGAGTCAAGTAGTGGTAGAAGAGGGAAGAAAGCAAGATGATGGAGGCAAGAGCAAGGATGTAGAGCCAACTTATGTAGCACCGCCTCCATACAAGCCACCACTACCGTTCCCACAATCAAGAGCAAGAGCTCGTTTGGACAATCACTTTGGTAAGTTCCTTGAACTAATGTCCAAGTTACATATTAACATTCCGTTCATGGATGCCATCTTAGGAATGCCGGCATACGGAAAATTTTTGAAAGAAATACTCTCCAACAAAAGGAAGTTGGAGGAGTATGGGGAGATTAGGATGACCAAGAGATCCTCGGAGTTAATCCAAACAATGAAGGAAGCAATGCCTCCCAAGCTAAGGGATCCGGGCTCTTTTTGCGTCCCAATAGGAGTGGGAGATGTGAAATACGAGGCCCTTTGTGATCTTGGAGCAAGTGTAAGCATCATACCGCTTGCACTTAGCAACAAGGTCGGGTTAGGAGAGCCAAAGCCGGTCAAGATGACCCTCTATATGGCGGACCGTTCTATCACTCATCCAGTTGGGATTCTTGAGGACATTCCGGTGCAATTGGGAGGGTTCTATGTGCCTATTGACTTTGTAGTGTTGGACATTCCGGCGGATTACCCGGTTCCCATCATCCTAGGAAGACCTTTCTTAGCTACCTCCGGATGTTTAGTGGATTGCAAGAACGGGACTCTCTCCTTCAACATTGGAGAGGAGAACATCAAGTTCAAGCTGTCCACAATGATGAAAGGGCCAACCCTTGATGAAGATATCTTCAACATAGTCGAGCAAGAAGAATCTAGAGAAATGGTGAGCTCGATTTTGATCAAGGACCCCTTGGAAAAGGTTCTTACCTTGAGTATGATGGAGGAGGACATTGAGGAGGAATGCAATGAAGAGATCAAGGCCTTGGAGGCTTTGGAAGAAGAGCCAAGAGTTGGATTTGGGAGCCATGAAGAAATTGTGAACAGCTGCAAATTCCACGGTCGAGATTTGGGTTCCACGGCCGTCAAACTCTCTGGACAACTCCGAGAAGCAAGCTTGGCAAGAACCACGGTCGTGGAAGTTGAGCCAACCGTGATTCCAACCGTGGTTTCCCCTGAATCAGCTCTTGATGATGATCAAGCTTCTAGGAGCCAAGGAGAGTCTTCATTTGCTTTGGATTCATCTCATCCAACCTTGTTTGGGTCGTCTTCAACTGATAAAGGTCCTCCCTCACTTGAACTCAAACCCCTCCCCTCTCATTTAAAGTATGCATTCCTTGGTGATAATTCTACATATCCGGTGATTGTTAATGCATGCTTGAGTGATGATGAACTTGCTAAATTGCTGCATGAACTAAGATTGCATAGGAAAGCCATTGGTTATACTATTGATGATTTGGTTGGCATTAAGCCGTCTTTGTGCATGCATAAGATAATGATGGAAGATAACCACAAACCCTCTATTGAACATCAAAGGAGATTGAATCCTATAATGAAAGAGGTGGTCAAGAAGGAAATCATTAAGTTGCTAGATGCGGGAATTATCTACCCTATCTCGGATAGTAAGTGGGTTAGCCCCGTTCATGTAGTACCTAAGAAAGGTGGAATGACGGTAGTAACTAATGAGAACAATGAACTAATACCAACTAGGACGGTCACGGGATGGAGAATGTGTATAGATTATAGGAAATTGAACATGGCCTCTAGGAAAGATCACTTTTCCCTCCCCTTCATTGACCAAATGCTAGAAAGATTAGCTCAACACTCTCACTTTTGCTATCTAGATGGGTATAGTGGATTCTTCCAAATCCCTATCCACCCCGATGACCAAGAGAAAACAACTTTTACATGTCCATGGGGTACATTTGCATATAGGAGAATGCCATTTGGGTTGTGTAACGCACCCGCCACCTTTCAAAGGTGTATGATGGCTATCTTTTCGGAATACATAGAAAATATCATGGAAGTGTTCATGGATGATTTCTCTGTTTACGGTTCTTCTTTTGATAATTGCTTAGCTAATTTGTCATTGGTGTTGCAAAGATGTGAGGAAACAAATCTTGTCTTAAATTGGGAAAAATGCCACTTCATGGTTAGTGAAGGGATTGTGTTAGGACACTTGGTGTCTAACCGTGGCATTGAGGTTGATAGGGCTAAGATTGAAACAATAGAGAAGTTGCCACCACCTACCTCGGTGAAGGGGGTAAGGAGTTTCTTAGGGCATGCCGGTTTTTACCGGAGGTTTATTCAAGATTTCTCTAAAATTTCTAAGCCTCTCACTAACCTACTAATGAAAGATGTTGCTTTTGTGTTTTCCAAAGATTGTCTTGAAGCGTTTTGTAGGTTGAAGAACGCCTTGATCTCCGCACCTATCATGCAACCTCCGGATTGGAGTCTACCATTTGAGATTATGTGCGATGCAAGTGATGTGGCCGTTGGGGCCGTTTTGGGGCAAAGGAAAGAAGGGCGCACTCATGCTATTTACTATGCTAGCAAGACGCTAGATGATGCCCAACTCAATTATGCTACTACCGAGAAGGAGTTGTTAGCGGTAGTGTATGCATTTGAGAAGTTCCGCTCGTACCTTGTTGGAGCAAAGGTCATAGTTTACACGGATCACGCGGCGATCCGTTATCTACTTACAAAAAAGGATGCCAAGCCAAGGTTGATTCGGTGGATCCTTCTTCTTCAAGAGTTTGATTTGGAGATAAGAGATAAGAAGGGATCCGAGAACTCGGTGGCGGATCACCTTAGTAGACTCCCACCATTGGAGCTTGGGAAAGACAACATTCCGATAGATGACTCGTTCCGGGATGAACAATTGCAAATGGTGGAAGAATGCTTGTTCCAAGTGGCTAGAGGAAGTGAGCCATGGTATGCCGACATTGTGAATTACTTGGTGTGTGAGGAAGTGCCTCCCGGATTATCATATTCACAAAGGAAGAAGTTCTTCAACGATGTAAGGCATTACTATTGGAGCGAGCCACTTCTATTCAAGAGAGGCCCGGATGGGGTGCTTAGAAGATGCATACCGGAAGATGAAATGGAGAGTGTGATCCGGCATTGTCACTCCCTACCATGTGGAGGCCATGCTAGCTCACACAAAACTTGTGCCAAGGTATTGCAATCCGGTTTTTATTGGCCTAACTTGTTTAGAGATGTGCAAGGTTTTGTAGCGGCATGTGATGCTTGCCAAAGAACGGGGAACATCTCAAGGAGGAATGAAATGCCCTTGAACAACATCCAAGAAGTTGAGATTTTTGATGTGTGGGGTGTAGACTTCATGGGACCATTCCCTTCTTCATGTGGCAATCTATTCATCCTATTGGCGGTGGACTATGTGTCAAGATGGGTAGAGGCAATCGCCTCTCCTACGAATGATGCCAAGGTGGTGGTGCGGTTCTTCAACCGAGTGATCTTCCCTAGGTTTGGAACACCAAGGGTGATCATTAGTGATGGAGGGAAGCACTTCACAAATAGGAACTTTGGAGCACTTTTGGCCAAGTATGGGGTGACTCATAAAGTGGCCACACCCTACCACCCCCAAACTAGTGGCCAAGTGGAGATCTCCAACCGAGAAATTAAGGCCATCCTCGAGAAGACGGTGTCTAGAACAAGGAAGGATTGGGCCATGAAGCTCAATGACGCACTATGGGCATATAGAACCGCCTTCAAGACACCTATTGGCACCACTCCCTACAAATTGGTCTATGGCAAGTCTTGCCATCTTCCGGTGGAAATGGAGCATAGAGCTTATTGGGCCATTAAGTGGCTAAATTTTGACCTCAAGGAGGCGGGAGAGAAGAGATTGCTTGATATCAATGCCCTTGAGGAACTCCGGTTGGAAGCTTATGAGAATGCCCGGATTTACAAGGAGAGAACCAAAAGGTGGCATGACAAGAGGATCATTCCAAAAGAGTTAAGTGAAGGAGATCTTGTCCTTCTCTTCAACTCGAGGCTAAGGCTCTTTCCCGGAAAGCTCAAATCAAGATGGACCGGGCCATATGTGGTAAAGAAGATCTTTCCCCATGGAGCTATTGAGATAGGAGGGGAGCATTGTGGAGATTTCAAGGTGAATGGGCATCGTTTGAAGAAGTACATTCCGGGAGCCCCAATAGACATGATCGCCCCGCTTCACCTTGCATAAACGCTCCTGAGTTTGGTCAAGCTAATGACCTTAAAGAAGCGCTTGGTGGGAGGCAACCCATCGGTAACATTTTTTCTTCATTTTAGCTTAGATTTTTCTGTTTTTGTGTGCTTTGTGTGTTTTGTCTATTCTATGTGTGCTAGAACATTAGTGGCATTGGAAGCCTTTCTTGGAAATGATGATGATGAAACCCTCACTAATCATGGGTGGAGCGGACGCGGAACTTGGACGGCTAGCGGTGCCTAGCGCGGGTTTCAAAGCTTGAAGGATGCTTAGAGCTCCCTACCATGGTTGAAAGGATCATCCAACATCAATCCTCTTAGGAATTCCCAAATACCGAAGAAAACCATTTTACATTGTGAGAACCTTCTTTCACTCTCTTTACTTGAATACCACATTGGGGACAATGTGTTTCTAAGTATGGGGTGGGGTTTGCATGATCCTTTGCATGATGAGCATCTAGGATAGGTTAATATTTGCACATATCTTGCATTGTACATACTTAAATCGAAAATTCCATAAAAATCAGAAAATTTAAAATTTTTTTTGTGCTTTCTAGGCTTGGATATGATCCTAATGATGAAACTTGTCTTGTGATTGGCTATGAATGGCCTTATGTGTTGAATTGATAAATGCATATGTGGACTTGAACTACTTCTCTTGAAATCCATGAATGACTTGAGATCATGATGATTGCCTAGAATGGATTGAGTATTGAAAATCGAAATTACATGATAGTTCTTGCATACCATCTAGGAATGAATAAGGCACTTCATCTTTCTCTACTTCTCATCTTGATCATGATTGCTTGAGCACCTCAACTGATATAAAATTTGACCTCCTTTTAAAACCCATCCGGGAATAGGAGCATGCTAGTGTGTTTGAATGTGTAAAAAGCAAGTGCAGGGTGAAGATGTAATGAAAAGAATGGCGTGAATGGAATGCTGAAATTATTGTGGAAGTGTAGCCAAAATAGGTTTGGGGGCGTTGGTTTAAATGACAAGTAACTCGGTACACTTCACATAATCGGGTGTTGGTGCCTTGCCAAAGTCAAATGAGCCAATAGCCCTAACGAGCTTTGGTATGTGTGCCCGGTGTGGATGCACCTCGAAAAAGAGAAAAAGCCCGAGGATGGCTAATCACCGAGGTTTCGGCTATTGTACACCAATGCCATTGTCTCAAAAATGAGCTAAAGAAAAAGAAAAGAAAGCAAGATAGGGAAAAATATGCACTTGGGGGAAGTTGATCGAGGACAAGGAAGTGAAGTTAGTTCCATTCCCGGATTAGCATCACATACCTAGAAAATTCCCCTCCCCAATTGAAACGTTTCTTAGCCTTTTATGTCACAAGCCCTTATGACCTACTTGCATGTTTGTAAGACTTAGTAATCTAGATTGGATAGACTCTTGATCTTCTTGACATCTCCGTCCTCCCAACTCATGCATGTTTTTGAGTTAAGTACAATTGTCTTTCCATGACTTTATTGTTTGATACATAATTGCTTATTCAATTGCCATTGATCATGACTATGAAGGTGATCCAATAGTAGAAGCACAAAACCAAAAAGATTTTGCCATTTTTCTGCATATATAAATCATGTCATCTCTTAGTCTATAGTTGGGAATTTGCTCGGGGACGAGCAAACCTTAAGTATGGGGTATTTTGATAACACGATTTATAGCATAGTTTTAGGTGCACATTTAGGTAGAATTCTCGCTCAATCATGCATTATCTAGCACTAGTCCAATACGTTTTGCACTCAAAACATGTATTTTGTCGAGATAGACGTCTACACGGACTTGTGTGCGTTTTGTAGGTATTTCGGGAAGTTTCGAGCCAAAACGACACGTTTGAGGGTCGCTCATTTAGAGGACACGTTTCCAAACTCATTAGAACGCAAGGCAAGGGTTGAGAAAGACTCAAGGAACCTTGCCAACACAGGCCATGCACCAAACCACAGCCTAATGATCCAAGGCGAAGTTTCTGCACAAAATCACGGTTCTCTGAAGAACCACGGCCGTGGAAATGACCGTGGATTTTGCCAGATTCTCGTGACAGCTGTGCCACGACTCTCATGGCCAGCTCATGAAGAATTGGTTATAAAAGTGGTCCTTGATAGTTGTTAGAGGCAGCTGGGATTTGGGTAGTTTGAAAGCAGCTCACATATTCTCCATTTTTCTTTGAAAAAAATAGATTCCAAGAAGAAGAAGGACTTTTTCTAGGAAGGAAAGTGCAAGAAGAAGAAGAAAGGAGCCATTGCCATTGAAGAGGAGAGGAGAAGACACACTTAGCTCTTGTATTTTCGGATTTATTTCTAGAAGTTTTTGAACTCTTGAACCTTCCTTTGGAAGGGTTGTAAGTCGTTCTAATTTCATCTTCAGATTTAGATTGTGTTTGAAGTTCATTTGTTCATCTTCTTTCTCTCATTTTCTTGCAATGGAGGTCATGAATCTATGCTTGTTTGTTTTGATTTCTAATATGAATGTTGTAGGCTAGATTGATGTGATTCTAGGGTAAGGAAAGGATGGTTATGGCTAGATCTATGATAGGACGAACTTAGATTTACCTTTGGATGATTTTTGTTTATGAACGTAGCTACTGTTAGAAATCACGGGTAGTTCTTAAAGAACCACGGTCGTGGTTTCTGTAGAACAAACCGTGGTTCTTCCTGGTTCGAAGGATCTTATCTTAGGTTCATAAAATTGTTGAAACCCTAAGTTTTTGCTGAGTTTAACCTACCCTAGGGTGTCCTAGTGTAGCGACTAAGTGTTAGGAGAGACTTACCCGGTAATCCTTGCCCTTAGAATCTAAAATAGCAAAACCTTAGGTAATGGTGAGCCTAATAAGCCGCCATTGGATTAAATGTGCTAGGATAGTTGATTAGGACTTCCCTTTCCGAGACTTACCCGGTGAGGATAGGTTAGATCCCTAATTAAACAATCCGGTTTGTGTTAAATTCCTCCCCTTAGGTTCTTAGAGACTTAACCGGTAATGAGACCTTAGGTGTGGATTAGTTGGATCATGAGACTTACCCGGTAATTGATCCCATTTTAGGAACACTTAATCCCAACATATCATAATCAATCCAAAGAATGAATAGATAACTTGAGTTTTATGCCATAACCGGAATTTCCAACCCCTAGAATCCGTCTTCCTTTTCTCTTGATCAATATCTCGTTTGACTCGTTTATTTGTGCTGATTTTTGGTTTGGTTTGATTTATTGCTTTGCATGAGTTATGACCCTTGCTTGATGACCATAAAAACCAACAAAAACATTGAGTTTTCCATTTTCTTTGTTCCTCGTCTTGTCTTAGCCTAGATTTACACTATTTTTGATCATTGCTTGACTCGATTTCACCTTAGTCTTTGAGTTCGATCTCGGAATACTTACCTTTCTACATATCGATCCGTACACTGCGGGTTTCGCTAGGTAGTTTAGGATTTAGTTCGAGTTTATAAATGTAAAGCTTTTTGTGCTACCTTTCTAGCGTGACATCAAGACGCGGTCGAAAAAGAACAATAAGCGGAGAATACGTTCGATGGGCTATTCGAGAGTCTGACGATGGTTATCTTCATTTGCGTGAAATGGAAGACGATCTTTATGAGGCCGTCTATGAAGAACTATAAAGACGACGAAAGAGAAGAGAAGTCAGTCGCTGTGAAGAGGAAGCTCGTAAACAAGAGGAAGAAGACTGACGTTTTTGTCGAGAAAAGGAGGCTCGAAAAAAAGAAGAGGAAGATCGGCGCCGTAGAGTGGTCGAAAAATGGATGAAGGAGGCGACTTACTTTCCAACGAGCCGAGTTGAGAAAGCAACAAGCAAAACAAAGTACATATCACCGCCTATACCACCACCGAAGGCTGCTCCACTAGCCCAGTCTCCTCGTCCACCGGATCTTGTGCCTCCACCACCACTTACTTCTCCACCGAACATCAAAGACAATGGAAACGGTGGTAATCGAATCGACCAACGTTTGGATAGGATTTGTAACACCCCAAATCCACGGGACTTGGAGTGTCACATTGGGCTAGGATCTCACAATGGATCCTAACCCTAGCCTGACAACAAGTTCACTGGATCTTACAACAAGGCACAAGTAGATTAAAACCAAATACATAAAAGCTGTATATGACACATCAAAAGAGTTTACAAACTCAGAGCCGAGTACAAAACATTAAACCACAACATCTGATACAAAAGATCCCATATCTCGCGCATCCTAATGTACAGAAGTCCTCGGCTGGCCACACCATCTGTCTCACCCTGCAGTCTTCCTAACGTGCAGATCATCTACAACACGGTATGAAACCGTTAGCTACAGCAATGAAAAGCATGAAGGTAATAGCACAACCGCAAATCAACATCTCATACATGCAATGCCACACACATTCATTTATTATCTTTCATTACGTTATTCCATTACTAATTCAACTTTTTTTGTAACATGAGGAACCTAAAGAACCTCGTCCCTTTCCCTATTAACACAGGGGTTTGCATTGGGGTGATCGTCACTCGTCCCTGTTCGCTCCAAATGGTGTGTGCAAGCTTTAAATTTATAACCCTAGATGTATGCCTAAAACAAGGATGCGAACCCGCAGTGTACGGGTCAATCGTAGTACAAGCAAGAATTCTGGGGTGTCGATCTCAGGGACTTAGGTGAAACAAAGCAAGTATAGGTTGTCAATATTGCAACTAACCACAAAAGCGATTAAAACAATCAAAGATGATAATATAGTCAATTAAAGGAAATATGCAATTCTAGGGATTAAAGCATCTAGTTGTGGTTCCAACTCAAGATCTCAAGAAAAGTGGACAAAGCTGAGATTTTGCAAAGGGAAGGTGTTTCTAAGGTGGAATAGATCACCGGGTAAGTCTCACTACTCACAATCCCAAGCCAAAGAACCTATTACTGGGTCAGTCTCAAGGTACTAAGGAAAGGATTATAATCTCAAACCAACACACCAACTAAGGGAATAGAATCAACCTTTACGGGGTAAGTCTCAGGCTAACTCACAAAGATGGGATGAAGGCACACTCAAACCCCAATAAAGGATGAACCTTTATTACCTACACTTATGATCTTTGGTAAACAAACAAAGGAATCACCGGGTAAGTCTCATCATAGACTTGCATTGAACCAGGAAAGGTGTAATAAGAATAGGATTTGACAAACTCTAACACTTAACTCTCAGTTTCGGATCAGATAAGTCACCTCGGTCAGACGAATTCCACCCCGGCCGAGATGTTCATCGACTGAGCGAGATGTTCTAGGGTTAAGGATAAAGACTCGAGCTTTCAGGATCCTATTGGAATTTAAGATTATTCTATCATTGTTTTTCCCACAACCTTCAGTCAATCACCCTAAAATCACACAAAGAAATTAGCCACTCATCATCATGAAAGCAATAATCAAATATATGGGAAGAGAATGAATATTTGAACACAAAAACTTTAAGAACAAGGCTTCAATAACTGAATCAAATATCAAACAAATCAGCGTTCCTTGGATTACAAATCCAACAAGACAAATCAACAAGAAGGGAATCTAAGAAAGTCTTACAAAACCCTTCACAAAAGCTATAAAAGCTATCAACTTCCTTCCTTCAATTTTCCTTCAACCTTCCAAAGTCCTTTAATTGCTGGATGCTATCAGCCCTCTAGGCTTGTATAAGTGATAGTATGAATTATAGTCTATATTTTGGGACTTGTTTAGACGTTTTATCTTCAATAATTTGCATGTTTGGATGTATATTTTGTGATTATATTGTCGTTTCATCTACCTTTGCGGGAATCGAGGTCTACACCAAGTTTCGTTGTAATCGTAGGTAAAATGGCACGTTTTGGACTAAAATGGAGCTAAAGGAGCTAAGGAGTCATTGGAGCTACATTCTGGAGCTTAAGGAAGAATCCAGGAAGCATGGAAATGGATTAGAGATTCACTTTGGACCAGATTTAAGAGATTTCACATTCAGCTAAGATTCACCTCGGTCAGCTACAATGTCACCTCGACCGAGGTGATCTTGAGGAGCGTCCCGACCGAGGCGAACAACCTGGCGCGGCGAGATATATTTTATTTGGCTGAGATATTTTATTTTTGGAAAGAGAGATCTTATATTTTTGGGCTGGATTTCTGGAAGGAAGATCATATATTTAGGAGACCTATTTTAGAGATAAGATATATTTTATTAGGAAATTATCTTTTTAAGATATTATTATCTTAGGAAGATATTTATTTTTGGAGATATGGATATATTTTATAGGAAATTATCTTTTAAGATATTTCCTATAAAATTATCTTAGGAAGATATTTATTTTAGGAGATAAGATATATTTTATAGGAAATTATCTGTTTAAGATATTTTATCTTTGGAAGATAATTCTCCTATATAAAGGGTTGGATTTTCTACAATTCACCCATCTTCGGATCACCGCATGCTTAGAGGGCTGATAGCATCCAGCAATTAAGGGATTTTCTCCAGAGGTTTGAAGGAAAGAAGATTGAAGATCAATCTTGGAAGGATTGATAGCTTATTATAGCTTTTGTGAAGGGTTTTGTAAGACTTTCTTAGACTCCCTTCTTGTTGATTGTCTTATTGGATTTTGATCCAAGGAACGCTTGTTTGATTGATAATTGATTCAGTTATTGAAGCCTTGTTCTTAAGGTTTTTGTGTTCAATTATTCACATTCTTCCCTCATATTTGATTATTGCTTTTATGATGATGATTGACTAATTTCTTTGTGTGATTCTAGGGTGATTGGTTGAAGGTTGTGGGAAAAACAATGATAGAATAATCTTAAATTCCAGTAGAACCCTGAAAGCTCGAGTCTTTATCCTTAACCCTAGAACATCTCGCTCAGTCGATGAACATCTCGGCCGGGGTGGAATTCGTTTGACCGAGGTGACTTATCTGATCCGAAACTGAGAGTTAAGTGTTAGAGTTTGCCAAATCCTATTCTTATTACACCTTTCCTGGTTCAATGCAAGCCTAGGATGAGACTTACCCGGTAATTCCTTTGTTTGTTTACCAAAGATCATAAGTGTAGGTAATAAAGGTTTATCCTTTATTGGGGTTTGAGTGTGCTTTCATCCCATCTTTGTGAGTTAGCCTGAGAATTACCCGGTAAAGGTTGATTCTATTCCCTTAGTTGGAGTGTTAGTTTGAGGTTATAGTTCTTTTCCTTAATTCCTTGAGACTTACCCGGTAATAGGAGTTACGGTTTAGGATTAGTGAGTAGTGAGACTTACCCGGTGATCTATTCCACTTTAGTAACACCTTCCCTTTGCAAAATTTCAGCTTTGTCCGCTTATCTTTAGATCTTGAATTGGAACCACAACTAGATACTTTAATCCCTAGAATTGCATATTTCCTTAATTGACTTTTTATCATCTTTGATTGCTTTAATCGCTTTGGTGGTTAGTAATTACATAGACAACCTACACTTGCTTTGTTTCACTAAGTCCTTGAGATCGACACCCCGGAATTTCTTGCTTTTTACTACGATTGACCCGTACACTGCGGGTTCGCATCCTTGTTTTAAGCTTAAGTCTTGAGTTATAAATTTAAAGCTTGCACACACCGTTTGGAGCGAACAATAAGCATTCTCCAATTTGTGGAAAATCCAACCCTTTATATAGGAAAATTACCCTCCAAAGATAAAATATCTTGAAAAGATATTTCCTAATAAAATATATCTATCTCTCATAAATAAATCCCTAAAATATATGATCTTCCTTCCAGAAATCTAGCCCAAAAATATAAGATCTCTCCTTCCAAAAATAAAAGATCTCAGCCAAGAATAAAATATATCTCGCCGCGTCCAAGGTGTTCGCCTCGGTCAGGACGCTCCTCAAAATCACCTCGGTTGAGATGGTACTGTAGCTGACCGAGGTGAGTCTCATCTGAAGGTGAAATCTCTCAAATCTGGTGCAAAGTGAATCTTCAATCCGTTTCCATGCTTCCTGA
The DNA here is from genome assembly GCA_033239125.1 of Fagopyrum homotropicum. NCBI lineage: Eukaryota > Viridiplantae > Streptophyta > Magnoliopsida > Caryophyllales > Polygonaceae > Fagopyrum > Fagopyrum homotropicum. Next base: position 76,002,538 of record BSWB01000008.1, read on the forward strand.
ATTCTTTCTTAAGCTCCTGAATGTAGCTCCTATGACTCCTTAGCTCCTTTAGCTCCATTTCGGTTCAAAACGTGCCATTTTACCTACATTTACAACGAAACTATGTGTAGACCTCGATTCCCGCAAAGGTAGATGAAACGACAAATAATTATATAATATACATCCAAACATACAGATTATTGAAGATAAAACGTCTAAACAGGTCCCAAAATATAGACTATAATTCATGCTATCAAAATACCCCATACTTGTCCCTTGCTTGTCCCCAAACAAGTTCCAAATCTAAAATACAAGATAGAATGGATTATAAGTCGTAAAGATCAATGAAAAGTTTTTCAGAATATTTTTGGTGGTGTGCTCCGCTCATAGATCACTCTAAGATAATGCTTCATGGAATTTAAAATCAAAACATGATCAAAACATTTTATAAATATAAAAAAGTTGTTCATCTTTGCATAAAATCATAGAATGCATAATAAATCATAATTATCGAAATTAATCATGTATAATCCAGTTTAAACCACCAAGTCAATCAACAAGTTCGAGGTCTCAAGGTCTTTTCAAAAGAAGGTCAAGAAACGTGTGAGGGTGGGATGTATATATGGAATGTGGTGCTAGAATCCGGGAAAAGGGATCTTACTTCACTTCCTTTGAACTTCAATAAGCTTTGCTTATTTTTACTTTTTGGGATGCATGGACAGAGGTGCACAATAACCGAAGCCTAGGAGATCAGCAATCATCAATTTCTCGAGATGCCTCAAACCCTTGATGCACATACCATGACCCGTTAGGAATATCGCTCAACCCGACTTTGGCAAGACATAAACACCCGGCTATGTGAATGGTGCCGAGTTACTCATCATCATGATTGACTTCCCCAAACCTATATGTTTCTTTCTAACTTTCAACCATCATCTCAATTTTTCTTTAACTTGCTTTTCACTTTCTTGCTTCTAAATTTCCGGATAGGTAAAGGGAGGCAAATATGTATATGAAGGGCTAAAGCGTGATCAAGAAGAAGAGAAGAGAATGAATTGCCTTGGTCTTTTTAGGAAGAAAGTGAGAGAACTCATCATGTGGTGTCAACCTTCAAATTCAACATAATTTGGACAAAAACAAAGTATTAAACATGCCAAAATTTCAAACAAAGCACTTAACAACTCAAACATATCATAAAACCTTTCAAACATATAAAGATTTCAAAGCCAGTCAGCAAACAAAATCGTCACTGAGGTCATATCCAGATAAGAAGTACAAAAAATCGTTTCGAAAACTTTCTCAGTTAAACCGCCTCGGTCGAGATGTTCTAAGTCAACCGAGGTACTGTACCTCAATTGGTTAGAGTCACTTCGGTCGAGGTCATAAATTTTTTTTTTTCAAACCAGTTTTTGACGTTTTTCTCAATCAAATAACCTGTATGCATGCATGTAGTCTCAGATAAACACATAGAGCATAAGGAAAATCATAAATATCCGAATCAAGTCATACAAACATCCACATAAGTCAAATAATACACATCCGCATACCCCATACTTGGGACACATTGTCCCAATGAGTCAAAATAAGTCTAAAGAAACAGAGTACTCACCGAACAATGCTGAGCTGCATAATAAATAAATAAAGAAATTCTGCAATCTCTAATCCCAATCCGGTGGTGGTGGTGGTGGTGGTACGTACGGGTACTGAGATGGGTCAAAAGGATAGCCCATCATGTGCTGAAACTAGATCTCCATCATCCGCCGCTAGTAGTGCTGGCTCTCCCGCATCTCTCTCATCTCTAGGGATAAGGCGGCGTAGGAATCTATCATCTGGTCCGTCAGATCATCAATCCGGCGGTGAGCGACTGGATCCCTCTGCCTACATACCCTACGCCTGGCAGGACGTGCTGGTGCTGTAGCTGGCTCCTCCTCTGTCTCCTCGTCGTCTAGATCGACGACTGGTATGCTGGTACCGGCTGTACCTATACCTGTGTCCATGGCAACACCGCCACCGCCATCCTCATCCTCCTGCTCATCAGCCTCATCATCCTCATCCTGCTCCTGGGCTACTGCTGCGTCTCTCGCGTCCTCCATAAGAGGGATCCAAGCGGTGTACCAGTAGTGCGGGTCATAGACGGAGAACTGAGATGACCATCTAATACCCTGCGGTGTAGTCTACTCCCAGGGCATCGCCACATACGGCGTAGTAAGTCTGCGAGGAACCAAAATCCTCCTAGTGATCATCTCCTGCAACCCGAGCGGCTTGGCAGCCGCCACCATAGTACATGCACTCAGATCAAGGTCCATGTAACTCGCGATGTGAGTCACTAGACCTCCGCAGCAGATATCTCCCTTTGCCTTCGCCTTGATCCTGTTAAGATCCTCCGCCAGCATCACTCCAAAATCCGGAACTCCTCCGGTCACCATACAGTATAGACTCAGCAACTCCCCCTGTCTAATCTTCTAGGGCGTCTCAGTACGCGCCAGAAGAGTCTCGCTGAAGATCTGGTGAGCAAGTCTAAAGGCCAGGTGGAAGATAATACGCTCCCTGGAATCTCCAGGTCTCCACCTGTCAGCGTGCTCAACTACATGAGCTATCTGTCCCTAGAACTCTCGAGCCACGGCTCGAGAAGGAAAATCAGAAACTGTGGGGGCCGGGAAGCCGAAGATATCCCTCCAATGGTCCATCGGAAGTATGTAGTTCCGGTTCATCAACCGGTACTTGATGGCACGCTCAGTAGGCAAGCAAGTAACGGAGATAACAAACTCCAAGGTGGGCTCGAGGTAGGCTGGAGCTCTAATCTCAGTAAACTACTCCAACCCCACCATAGCTATCATCCGCCTCAGATCATCATCCACGTAGAGGCAGTCAAATGCAAAAATGTCCAGAAACCATAGTGCAACCACTGGACGTGCCGCAATGCGGTCATAATCTACCTGATGACGCTCATGGATCACCGGTATGGAGCGGCATGAAGAAGAAGAAGGAGAAGGAAATGATCTATCTCTCAGAACAAGCTGCTTGTCAGAACTCATCTTTCTCTCTCTCTATCAGACCACCTCGGTTGCCCTGACAACTCTCAAGAACACCTCGGCCGAGGCACAGGTCGACTGGACCGAGGCAATGTGCTGTTCGATCGAAACTCTCAGAAATCCAGTTCTTTTCCCCCGATATCACTACCAATGGTTCCTATGGGGTACTTAATTATTTTTCAGCACAATGTAGGGGCAACCAAAGCCCAAATCGATCGAAAACAGTGAAGAAGGGAGAGTTAGGGTTTTTTCCGAATTACCCCAGATTTGGTTGATTTGGAGCGTTTTTGTTGCAGATTGTTGCTTGCAAACCGATCCCCTACCCTTTCCTTGTAGTTTGGAAGCGAGAATCGTCGAGAACGGGCGAAAATTAGAGAACGAGGTGAGTTGGGTCGCCGCGGTCGAGATGGTGAGAGAGGGAAGAGAGAGAAATCTCAACCCCCTTTTATACCCTTTTTTGGAACTGCTGTCACCTCGGTCGAGATGGTCTCGACTGGACCGAGGTGATACGGACCGAGGTGGATCTTCAGTAACCCTAGTCGCCTCGGTTGCTCAAGAATCATCTCGGTCGAGGTGCTGTGACAGCAACCGAGATGTGTCTCAGTCAAACTCTGTCTTCTCAAATTCTTGAACTTCTGTCTTTCCAGTGTTGCTCCTGGGTTGTATTCCTTCCTTAGATGTCACCTGTTGTCTGTCCAGGACGCCAAAAACAAAGCAAAGCGAAGCAAAAGCAAACTATCTAAAGCTAGACTAGAAAAAGGGAAAAGAAAGCAATACCTTGGGTTGCCTCCCAAGAAGCGCTTGATTTAAGGTCGCTAGCTGGACCGTACGGTGTCCCTAAACAAGGTAGAGCGGTGCAACTTCCTCAATCGGGATTTCCGGTTTGTATTTCTTAAGTCTATGACCATTGACCTTGAAGCTTCAACTCGTTTCTCCCAAAATCTCAACTGCACCATAAGGGAAAACATGTTTCACAAGATAAGGTCCGGTCCATCTAGATTTCAACTTACCTGGAAAGAGGCGGAGGCGGGAGTTGAAGAGTAGAACTAAGTCTCCTTCTTTAAGCTCCTTAGGAATGATACGCTTGTCATGCCATTTCTTCGTCCTTTATTTATAGATCTTGGCATTCTCATAAGCGTTCAAACGCAGCTCCTCCAGCTCGTTGATGTCTAATAGCCGCTTTTCACAAGCGTTTTTGATGTCGAAGTTCAACCATTTGATCGCCCAATATGCTTTATGTTCCAGCTCAACGGGTAAGCGACAAGACTTCCTATATACCAAATTATAAGGGGTGGTACCAATGGGAGTCTTGAATGCGGTCCTGTAAGCCCAAAGAGCGTCGTCCAACTTCATGGACCAATCCTTCCTCGTCCTAGAGACAGTCTTCTCCAAGATTGCTTTAATTTCTCTATTTGAGATCTCGATCTGTCCACTATTTTGAGGGTGATAAGGGGTTGCTACCTTGTGGGTTACCCCATACTTCGATAGAAGTGCTTTGAACTTCCGGTTGATGAAATGTGTCGCTCCATCGCTGATGATGATGTGTGGAGTCCCAAAACGTGGAAATATAGTCCTGTTAAAGAATTTCACTACCACCATGGCGTCATTAGTGGGAGAGGCAATAACTTCAACCCATCTAGAGACGTAGTCGACAGCTAGAAGGGTGTAGAGGTTTCCTTCGGATGATGGGAAAGGTCCCATAAAATCTACTCCCCATACATCAAAGATTTCAACCTCTTGTATGTTGTTGAGTGGCATCTCATTCCTCCTAGATAAGTTCCCTGTTCTTTGGCATGCATCACAAGAGACAACAAATGATTGCACATCCTTAAATAATGTAGGCCAAAAGAAACCAGAACGTAATACCTTTGCGCACATTTTGTGAGCGCTAGCATGCCCTCCACAAGGAAGCGAGTGACAATGCCGTATGACACTAGTAACTTCATCTTCCGGAATGCATATTCGAAGCATCCCATCCGGACCTCTCTTAAATAGTAGAGGTTCATCCCAATAGTAATGGCGTATGTCTTTAAAGAATTTCTTCCTTTGAGCGTACGTCAATCCGGGCGGTATTTCCTGGTAAACAAGATAATTAACTATGTCAGCTTTCCAAGGCCCTTTATTATCAGAAGTGTGGTGGAGAAAGTGTTCCACCAACTGAGGATGTATGTCAGAAAAGGGAGTAAGAAGTTTGTTATTCTCAGTTGACATCATCTCGCTTTCAACCTCGGTCGAGGTCCAAAGAGGGTAACCGAGATGTTCTTCAGTCAAGAACACCTCGCTTGGTCCATAAAGTGCCTCGGTCGAGGTACTGCAAATGGGACCGAAACTGGAGATCTTCTCCTGGATTAATTTTTCAATTTTAGCTCATGGATCTTCTTCCAGCGCCTTTAAGTTCCGTATATCTGCATCACAAGAAGCATCTATAGCTTCCTCCATTAAGCTAAAACTAATAACTCTCTCAAGTGGATCTTTAATAAGGATAGAGCTCACCAATTCTCTCGATTCTTCTTCATCATAGATGTTAAAGATATCATCTCCTAGCTGCTCTCCCTTCATTGCCGCTGCTCTTCCTTCATTGGCGTTCTTACAATCCACATTGCAACCCGAAATTGCTAGAAATGGTCTCCCGAGAATGATAGGAACGGGGTAATCTGCGGGAATATCAAGCACAACAAAGTCTATAGGTAAATAGAAGTTACCTAACTTAACCGGAACGTCTTCCAAAATGCCCACGGGATGGGTAATGGAGCGGTCCGCCATGTATAACCGTATCTTCACCGGTTTGGGCTCTCCAAGTCCGATCCTAACACATAGCTCCAGCGGGATGATGCTCACGCTGGCTCCTAGATCACACAATGCCTCACAAGTGACATCCCCAACTTGAATGAGAATGCAAAATGAGCCGGGATCTCTCAATTTGGGCCGCATCTTCTCCTTCATGATTTGAATAAGTTCCGAGGATTTAGATGTCATCCTTACTTCACCAAAATCTTCCAACTTCCTCTTCCTTGATAGAATCTCTTTTAAGAACTTCCCATATACGGACATCCCTAGAATAGCATCAAGGAAAGGGATATTAATATGTAGTTTATTCATCAAGTCAAGGAACTTACCAAAATGCTTGTCTAGATGTGCTCTGGCCCTTGACTGGGGGAATGGAAGTGGTGGTTTATATGCAAGATGTGGAACATAAACTTTAGTTTTGTCCGACGCTCTATGAGGTTCGACCTCTGTTGGCATCTCGGCAGAAGTGTTCTTCGACTGTACCTGGACCGAGGTGTTCTTCGTCTGTACTAGCATCGACCGAGGCACTGGATCTGCAGTCTTCAGTCCACTCCTCGTCGTTATTGCCATGATTTGTCCCTTGGGCTTGCTTTCCGTCCTTGCTGGAAGCTTCCCTGGATCTCTTGGCGCTTCATTCGCCTTGTTAAAGAATTGTTGTTCTAAGGCTTTTTGTGCCGTCGAAAATGAAGTCATGGATGTCTCCATAGAGTTGAGCTTGATCAAGATGGCCTCCAGCACCGCATCTTTCTTTTCCGGCTGGGACAAACTTGATCCACGCTCCTGGCTCTTCAATGGAGTAGAAGGAGAAGAATAAGAGAGGAAAGGATTAGAGGAGTCATTCGAATTGGAGTTAGAGTAAGGGTTACTCGAATTTTGATTGTTTGTCCTCCAATTGTTGTTGTTGGATCCTCTATTGTTGTTGTAGTTGTTGTTCCGAGAACCGTTGTTGTTGTTCCGGTAACTATTGTTGTTCCTTGAGCCTTGATATCCTTCATCTTCTTTCTTGGTTTGAGCAACCAAAAGTTCCTTCAATTGTTTCACATCATTCTTCAAAGAGGTGAGTTGATCATTGTTTGGTGGAGCTTCTTGAAAGTTAACTCTTTTAACTCCACCTCCAGCTCCTTGGTGGGAGTATTTCTCCATGTGCAAAGCTTGTTTCTCTATGAACTCCCAAGCTTCGTCAATCGGCATGTCCATGAACGTGCCGGCGGATAGTAGTTGGAGGTTGAACTGGGTGTTTCTGTCCAGTCCCTTGAAGTATATCTCCAACAACTCTATCTTCGGAATCCCATGATATGGGCAATCCAAAAGGATGTGTTTAAATCTCTCCCATAACTTGGACAAACTCTCCTTGTCCTTCATGATGAATGCATTGATCTTCCCTCTCATTTCAGCGGTCTTTGAGGGGGGAAAGAATTTAGTTAAGAACTCCGCCGTCATCTCCTCCCAAGTGTTGATTTTTCATGGAGGGAGAGATTGATACCAAGTAAGCGCCATATCTTTTAGAGAGAAGTAGAAAGGCCTTAGCTTGTAATTGTTGTTTTCCAGCCTTGAAGGTCTCAAGGTCTCCATCAAGATCTCATAGTTTTGTAGATGTTGATGCGGAGACTCCTTCTCTATCCCTCCAAACTGGCATTGGCGAATCATGGAAAGAACTTGCGGTCGAAGCTCATAATCATGGTCCGCTGGATCACCTAGGTTAACTCCTGGACGCCTCAGTTGCTGGTTGGGGTCCATCCTCTACCCTAGGGTATGTGGAATACCTGTAAAAAGAGCATCTCGGACTGGCATCCGAGGTGGAAGTATCTCGGCCGGGGCAGCTGGAGCTGGGTCCTGCCTCGGTCGAGGAGCTGGAGCTGGTTGAGGTAGATATTGGTCCCGTAAAGTCGCCATATCTGCTTCGATCCTTTCCGTTCTTCCACGAGTTTCCTCCTTTTCCAGTCGCAATTCTTCTTTGCTGAGGCGTAGTTGTTCCAATGCCTCTTTCAATTCGGCCTCAAGATCGCGATTCTCTTGATTGGCCATCTTAGCTTCTTTCAAGCGTCTTTTGTATGTCTTTTCTGGTTCGGGATCATAAGGAACGATTTCTTTCCTAGCGCGGGTTCTTCGCATAAACCTACAAGAAAGAACCTGCAAAAGTCACTCAAGTAGAGTGGTTAGTAGAAACAGGGGCAAGCGCCCCGAAAGACAACCGCAACCGGCTCGGTCTAGACCAAGTCCCCGGCAACGGCGCCAAAAACTTGTTCGCTCCAAATGGTGTGTGCAAGCTTTAAATTTATAACCCTAGATGTATGCCTAAAACAAGGATGCGAACCCACAATGTACGGGTCAATCGTAGTAAAAGCAAGAATTCCGGGGTGTCGATCTCAGGGACTTAGGTGAAACAAAGCAAGTATAGGTTGTCAATATTGCAACTAACCACAAAAGCGATTAAAACAATCAAAGATGATAATATAGTCAATTAAAGGAAATATGCAGTTCTAGGGATTAAAGCATCTAGTTGTGGTTCCAACTCAAGATCTCAAGATAAGTGGACAAAGCTGAGATTTTGCAAAGGGAAGGTGTTTGCTAAGGTGGAATAGATCACCGGGTAAGTCTCACTACTCACAATCCCAAGCCAAAGAACCTATTACCGGGTAAGTCTCAAGGTACTAAGGAAAGGAATTATAATCTCAAACCAACACACCAACTAAGGGAATAGAATCAAACTTTACCGGACAAGTCTCAGGCTAACTCACAAAGATGGGGGATGAAGGCACACTCAAACCCCAATAAAGGATGAACCTTTATTACCTACACTTATGATCTTTGGTAAACAAACAAAGGAATCACCGGGTAAGTCTCATCCTAGGCTTGCATTGAACCAGGAAAGGTGTAATAAGAATAGGATTTGGCAAACTCTAACACTTAACTCTCAGTTTCGGATCAGATAAGTCACCTCGGTCAGACGAATTCCACCCCGGCCGAGATGTTCATCGACTGAGCGAGATGTTCTAGGGTTAAGGATAAAGGCTCGAGCTTTCAGGGTCCTACTGGAATTTAAGATTATTCTATCATTGTTTTTCCCACAACCTTCAGCCAATCACCCTAGAATCACACAAAGAAATTAGCCACTCATCATCATGAAAGCAGTAATCAAATATATGGGAAGAGAATGAATATTTGACACAAAAACCTTAAGAACAAGCCTTCAATAACCGAATCAAATATCAAACAAATCAACGTTCCTTGGATTACAAATCCAACAAGACAAATCAACAAGAAGGGAATCTAAGAATGTCTTACAAATCCCTTCACAAAAGTTATAAAGCTATCAACTTCGTTCCTTTAATTTTCCTTCAACCTTCCAAAAGTCCTTCAATTGCTGGATGCTATCAGCCCTCTAGGCTTGTATAAGCATTCTCCAATTTGTGGAAAATCTAACCCTTTATATAGGAAAATTACTCTTCAAAGATAAAATATCATGAAAAGATATTGTCCTAATAAAGTATATCTATCTCTCATAAATAAATCCCTAAAATATAAGATCTCTCCTTCCAAAAATAAAAGATCTCAGCCAAGTATAAAATATATCTCGCCGCGTCCAAGGTGTTCGCCTCGATCGGGACGCTCCTCAAAATCACCTCGGTCGAGATGGTACTGTAGCTGACCAAGGTGAGTCTCAGCTGAAGGTGAAATCTCTCAAATCTGGTCCAAAGTGAATCTTCAATCCATTTTCCATGCTTCCTGGATTCTTCCTTAAGCTCCTGAATGTAGCTCCTATGACTCCTTAGCTCCTTTAGCTCCATTTCGGTTCAAAACGTGCCGTTTTACCTACATTAACAACGAAACTATGTGTAGACCTCGATTCCCGCAAAGGTAGATGAAACGATAATATAATCTTATAATATACATCCAAACATACAAATTATTGAAGATAAAACGTCTAAACAGGTCCCAAAATATAGACTATAATTCATGCTATCAGTTCCCCCTGTTTTACTGGCTTCCAGGCACCTCCTCCTAACCAGCAGGCGGAGACCGGTGGTTACCGCCCGTTATAATACACTTGGGCCAAATAAATGTAATAAATGGTCATCCTAGTCCGGTTTAGGTTATAAATGCACAATTATATGAACACACACAACCATGACAATCATACAATCCACAACTGCACGCTAAGTAAGTCCTATGGACTTACCTAATATACTTGTAACTTGTACCACGTCACAACTTCCCCTTGGGGAAGTAATCAACGCCTACAATAGCAAGGCACACACAATCACATACTGCAAAGGTTAGGAGACTCGTCTCACTAACCACGACCAACCTATATCTCAAATCTAAACCTCAGATCCTCAACACATTCACAAATGCCTAAGGCATATCCTCAACCTAACATCTCATCATACTCGTACACATACTAACCTTAAAGCCATAACCGATATCCATAACATCATCATGATCCTCAACTCATTCTGACACCTAGCATGCATCTAATAAGTATTCCTCAATCTCAAATTTAATCCTAATTTAATTAATTAACCTTTAATTAATTAATTAAATTTCACCAGAATAACGTTTTGCCCACATGCCATTTCTAAACCCACCTGTCATCAGATTTCATCAAATAAACAACCCATAAACACCAAAATAATATAATGATCATAATGAAATTTCTAATTATCCATTTTGAAAAGTCTAAGGTCAATTTAGGCCCAATCGCAGTACGAAAAACAAATAAATTCATAACTTATTTGTTACTAACCCGATTAACGATCTGAAAGAAGATTCGGAATCACAACGATGTAGGCTACGCATGTACAACATCAAATTCACCGGAATCTGAGCGACGTAACTATCTTGGTGACATATATGCTCGACGAGGTCTTCATTTGCTCGGAAATGCAGAAACTTGGTACCGATATGAAGAGAATGAAGAGAGGAATCCAAAAACTCAAACGGAATTAAAATCGGATTAGAAACGGAGAGTAGATCTGAGTTTGAAGTTTGAGAGAAATCAGAGCTTTTACGAGGAAACGTGAAAGGAAGTGAATTAATAAACGATTTTCCGCTATTCATAGTGAAGTCGATAATTATCCTTTAGCGAAGTCGATAATTAGTCTTTAACCGATCCAATGGCGGGTTGAACCCCCTTCTCCAAACTTCTCCAAATTGGAACAATAAATCTCGAATATTGTAGGGATAATTATTCCACAATTGCCTCGGAAAACTTGTATTCCTAAGCCGTCTTTCTTAGCCGTTAAGAAACGAAATAGCGACTCTTTTGGCCGTTTTGCCTTTCCATGTTATTTCATATCTAGGACATGTCCGATGTCCTGATCATTTCTCTCAACTGCATTTTTATTAATTGGAGCTCCCAAATGCTCCAAATAATACCAGAGGGAGAAAATAATTACCCGGGGAAAAAGTAAAAATTTCACCATAAGCCCAAAATTACGTCAGGAACATAACGGTGGGAGTTATACTCAACACTTATACAATCTTTGCGAGTTATATGTCAATTACTATCATTGATTAAGTTAATCAACATTAATTAGAATTCGGAAATCCTAGCTATCACATCACACACCCCTTCAGAAAAAGTTTCGTCCTGAAACTTGAACAATTCTCAAATCCTCTCGTACCCATACGCCGAGGTATAGACACTCTCTCTATCGGAGGTATCACATCTCCGTTCAAACGTATCAACCTATAACACTCTATAACCTCAAAACGCAGCATGGAGGAATCACCAACTCTAGCAACAAGATCATAACGCTATCCAAAGGCATAGAGGAAAATCATCTCTAGCCAACTACTAACCACGTCACAAGGCATGGAGGAAAGCTGTCTCTAGCCAATCGTACTCGTAACACAACTATGTGGAGGAAAACCATCTCCACTCATACTATGTTCATCAATAATAGCATGGAGGAAAGAACCATCTCCAGCTAATCCTAAACATATTACAATAGCATGGAGGAAATAACCATCTGCAGCTAGTCCTATATCGTGCTAGCAAACAAGATCTAACAAATCAGATGCACCTATCAAAGCTAGCACGAAAACACATCATATCACATAAACACATAGCATACAAGCACTCACTAAAAAGGCACTAAGATCTACTCGTGGATCCTACGGGTGCCTCTAACTCCGCATAGAACTCTGGATAGTTCCTCTGGATACTATCCTCTGTTTCCTAGGTATCCTCATCCGATCCTCGTCTCGACCACTGTATCCTCATCATAGGAATATCCTTCGAATGCAGGCGTCTCACACCTCTCTTTCTAGAACTACAAAAGGTTGTTCTGCAAAAGTGTGGTCCGGCACAACCCCTAGATCATCATAACTCACAATGTGCCTCAGGTCTGGTATGTACTCCCTCATCTGAGACACATGAAACATAGGGTGAACACCCTCTAACTTCGGTGGCAAAACCAATATGTGCACTGCTTTCCCAGCTCTATCCAGTATCTCAAAAGGACTGACATATCAGAGACTCAGCTTCCCCTTTATGCCATAAGGTCTGACGCCTCTCGTCAGAGTTACTCTCAACCAGACATGAGCTCCTACCCTGAACTATAGAGGTCGACGCCTCCTATCTGCATACAACTTCTAGAGACTCTATGCAGCCAACATCCCCTCTCTGATCAGCGTTACTCGAGCCATATCATCCTGAATCTGTTCTGGCGCTATCCCACTAGTACTACTAGGCTCCTCCCAACATAAAGGTGTATGACACCTATGTCTACACAACGCATCATAGGGGCCATCCCTATAGATGCATACCAATGGTGGTGGTATAAGAACTCAACGAGTGGGAGATAAACAGATTGTCCCTGCTCCCAGTCCATCCCACAAGCTCACAACATGTCCTCTACGGTCTGGAGGGTTCTCTCTGACTGACCGTCTGTCTGAGGTAAAACTCAATCATGATATGTGGACGCGTGCCCCAAGTAGTTTGAATCTGCTATCAAAACCTCAAAGTAAACCGTCTACTACAATAATAGTCGATCGTCCTCGGTACACTTATGGAGTCCCACCATCTGTCTAGTGTACTCCTTTGTTACTTCATTCACTGGCCACGTCTCTCTGTAGAGATGGAACGTGTCGCCTTCGTAAATCTGTTACTAATAATCTGGATAACACCAAATCTCTTACTGGGTCTCAATCCCATCATAAGTCCACAAAAAAGTCCTCTCACTTCCACTACAACACTAGTAGTGGATGAGCTCATCTTCAGGTCAGTAACACTTTAACCTGATTTACTACTTCGTGGTACCTCTTATTCGTACATGGATGTACTAAAGAAGGTGTACTATGAGTGTATTGTAATCTTCTTCACTTGACTCCGCATAAGCGGTTATACAGATGTAGTTGCGGCGCCTAGCGTTGGGTCCGGTTCAAACCAAACCGCCGAACCGGCGGTTTGTGAACCGGCGTAAACCGCCGGTTTGACCAAACCGACGGTTTAGGTTCGCTGGTTTGGTCGAACCGGAGGTTTACGTTTTAGGTTTAGGTTGGGCTCTCGGCCAAACGTAAACCGACGGTTGAAACCGGCGGTTAAACTGACGGTTCAACCTTTTTTATTTTATTTTACTAAACCGTCGGTTAGACCGACGGTTTCTACCAACGGTTTTAAACCGTCGGTTAAACGACGGTTAGTCAAAAACACATTGAATTTTAATTTTTTTTTTTTTTTAAAATTGTGTCTCAAACTGCCAAACCGGTTTGGCAAACCGCCGGTTTAGGTTAAACCTAAACCGACGGTTTGAGTTGGGCCGGTTTAGGTTTAGGATTGGCCAAGGCCAACCCTAAACCGTCGGTTCCCAAACCTGAACCGCTGACGCCTCATACTCCTTCTGTTCCATTAAAGAACTATGGTGCCTCGCCATGAGGCATCCTTCCATCAAGTTCCCTCAGGGTCAGGCAAGTCCCCTGTTTTTGTTGGACCTCATCCAACAAACCAGGTAAAATCCCTAAACATGAAACTAACGTCCTTATGAGCAGTTGTAGGTCCAACTCTAACCAAGCTAGATCATTTTGAAACCGAGACTGTACAGCAATTCCAACAATCGTCTTCTCTCGAGGCATCTTCTTATTCAAGGCATCACTGACCACATTCTCCTTGCCAGAATGGTACAAATCTCAAGGCCAGCGTCCTTGATCAATACAAACCATCGACGCTGGCAGTTATTCAACCTTTATTGCATAAAAATATGCTTCAACCTCCTATGATCTGTGAAACTCTGACACGAAATGTCACACAAGTATTGTCTTCAAATCTTGGAACTTGAACTATTACCACTAACTCGAAATCATGAGTCGGGCAGTTCTCCTCATACGTTCTCAGCACCGTAGTCACGTGATTCCCATAATCTTCTGATTATCACCGAATAGAAGCGAGGTCAAATGCTTCCTCTACTCTTCAGAGCTTCGACATACTACTTTAACCACACAATTATGGTGGTCTTCCTCAAAAGACTCGTAAATGGATGCACAATCACATAGAATCCTTCCTCAAAGCGTTGGTAGCAATCGGCTGGGCCGAGAACTACGCATTCCCTTAATGTTCATCAGTATCATCCATAAGATTTCATACTTACTCCTCGTCACATCAATCATGATCCTACTGGCGGAACAACATGACCTTGAAGGTTACTTCTGGCATCTCAATTCACATTTAGGGAGCATAGCACACTGGCTTCTTGATAACAAGATTTATGACTTAGGATTAGGTAATCATTTAGATATATTTCTCACTCATTCAAGCACGTTTTGGCATTGGTTCATGACGTCTTCGCTCAATTCATGCACATTTCTAGAAAAGACGTCTACACTACCTTTTATCGGTTTTGTAGGTAATTCGGGGATCTATTGGACGTTAATCGATACATTTGAGGGCCAAGCCTCATGATGGTACACATCCAAAGCCTTGGAGGAGCATAATTGGATCAACAAAGGACACAAAGACCACCATTGGTGCAAGCAATGGAGCAACTCATGGCTAGACGATCATAGCATGCTTCTGTTGAAGAAAATCGACCTACACCCAGGAAAATCGGCCGATTTTTTCCTCTGGGTCGATTTTTGGGCCTTTGACAGCTTAAGCCACGTGTCCCACGATCTCTTGTCCGTCCTTGCTCTTGGTGGAGAATATAAGTGGTCCTGTAGGTGGTTGCTGAGCATCTCTCCTCTCCCACACTCTCATTGACAGCTCATTTGATTTTGGAGAAAGATTGGAGGAGAAGAAAAGCTCTCAAAGATTGAAGGAAGAAGAAGAACACCATTCTAAGAGTTTAGAGTGATTTTGAGTGATTTTGTAGTCTTGGATTGAAGAACTAATTGCAAGGATTGTTAAGAACGTTTTGAATCTTCATTCTAGAGTTTGTAAGTCTTGCTACAACTAGTCTTTGGCTGAGGTTTATTGATTTTGCTTACTCATCTTTCATTACTCATCTATGAACACCATGTATGCTTGTTTGATGATTTCGGATCTTGATATGCATATTATTGGCTAGTTTCTTGTGATTTTAGAGTGATGGATTGATGGTTATGGCTAGGGTGATGATAGGATGGGCTTATATGTCAGTTTAGGATGATTTATATGCACGAAACTCACAACAGAAGGAAAAATCGACCTGTTCATCAGATAAATCGGCCGATTTATCTGTAGAACAGCCCGATTTATTCTTCTCTTGCTCTTTGAATGATAAATCTGCATGCTAGGGTGATTGGTTGTTTAAATCCTAGTGTTTATTAAGCCTAATTTAGCTTAGGATCACCTAATGCTATCAACCTAAGTGAAGGAAGAGATCTACCCGATGATTCCCTATCTTAGATACCTTAGAAGATGAATTCTAGGTAGTAGTGAGCCTAATAAGCCGCTATTGGATTGAGTGTGGTAGGATTATTGCTTGAGATTTCCCTATTCCGAGACTTACCCGGTAAGGAGAGGGTTACCCTTAAGTAGCATCTAGTTTGTGCGAAATTCCTTACTCTAACCCCTTGAGACCTACCCGGTAATAGGAGTTTGATGCGGGATTAGTGAAGTGAGAGACTTACCCGGTAATCGCTTCCATTAGTGAACATTCTTTCCCAACACCACAGCTTGTCCTTAAAATCCTTAGAACCTTGAGTCCAATGCCATAACCGGAAATCTTGACCTCTAGAATCTACTTTTCTCTCTTGACCATACACTTGTGCTTTGTGTTACTTACTCGTTTGCTAGCTTAATTTGTTAGTTGTTTTATTACTTTGCTTGACTTGTGATCTTTGTTTGATCACCACAAAAACCAACAAAAACATTGCGTTTTCCATTTTCTTTGTTCCTCATCTTATCTTAGTCTAGATTCACACTATCTTTGATCATTGCTTGACTTGATCTCACCTTAGTCTTTGTGTTCGACCTCGGAATACTTACCTATTCTACAAACGTCCCGTACACTGCGGGTTCGCTAGGAGTTAGGATAAATATAACGAGTATAAATTTAAGACTTATTGCGTGCACATCACACGATTCTAGCGTAACAAGTTTTTGGCGCCGTTGCCGGGGACTAGGTCTAGATTGAGTCATTTCGTGATTGTTTATAGTGTAGATCTTTCTTGTTGCTTTTGATCTCTCTTTGGTGTGTGTCTTTGCTTTTCAGGACATCATCTCTCTCTTTAGGTGTATGCGAAGATCTCGTGGCAAGGATTTAGCTCCATTCGATCCCGAACCGGAGAAAACCCTTCGATCTAGATCCAAGAACATCCGAAAAGAGAAAGAGATGGCCGGAAGAAACCTCCAAGCTGAGTTGGATGAAGCCTTAGAGCAAATAAGGCTAAGAGACGAGCTTTTGGAGGAAGAAAGGAGACTTGCCAATGAGAGGCAAGAGGAAACTAGGAGGGAGATTGAGGAGATTAGGCAAGCCCTTGTTCAAGGAGAGCTTAATCGCCGACAACCTCCACCTCCTCCACCACCGGTGGAACAACCGCAGCCGGCGGCTAATGTTAGGGTTGTGCCCATTGCTATTGAAGAGCCACAAACCTTAGGGAGACGTATGGATCCGGCACAAAGAGCACACCGTCCGGGTGTGAACTTAGGAGATCCCGCAGCCCACAACTATGAGCTCCGCCCTCAAGTTCTACAAATGATCCGGCATAATCAATTTGGAGGGATGGAAGGAGAGTCTCCTCATCAACATTTGATGAACTACGAGATTTTGATGGAGACTCTTAGACCGCCAAGATTGGAGAGCAACAACCATAAGCTTAGGGCTTTCTCCTTCTCTCTTAAGGACAAAGCCTTGGCTTGGTATCAATCGATTCCACAAGGGCGAGTTGGTACTTGGGAGGAGATGACAACCGAGTTTTTGACTAAGTTCTTCCCACCTTCCAAGACTACCGAATTAAGAGGGAAGATCAATGCCTTCGTGATGAAGAATAGAGAGAGTTTGTTCAAGTCTTGGGAGAGATTCAAAGACCTTCTCCTAGATTGTCCACACCATGGCATACCGAAAATTTAGCTATTGGAGATCTACTTCAAGGGACTTGATGAAGATAGCCAATTCAAGCTTCAATCCCTTTCCGGTGGGACTTTCATGGAGAAGCATGTGGATGATGCTTGGGAGTTTGTGGAGAAGCAAGCTCTAGTGATCGAGAAGTACTCCCATAGGAAGAGTGAAGGGAGAAAGGCGGGAGCATATGAGGTGAGTGAGGTCACCATGAGCAACTTCAAGCTCGACGCCATCAACAACGAGCTAAAGTCCTTGAGGGAGTTGTGTGCTACAACTTTGAAGAGTCAAGCAACCCCTCAAGTGCTTCCACAAGCTAACTTATCTTCCAAGGAGGAGGATGTAAACTATATGGGAAGGGGCAATTACAACAATTATCAAGGCCCAAGGAACTTCAACAACAACCGGCAATTCAACAATTACCGGCCCAACCATAACCATCCCGGGTTTTCTTACTCTAACCCGGATGGAGCCTTGAACCCTCCCGCTTCTACAAGCACAACTCCACCACCAAGAGCTTCACAAGAACCTCCACCCGGATTCACTCAACCTCCAAAGGATAGAACCGAAATGATGTTTGAGCAATTGCTTGGAAGGTTGAGCGGTCTTGAGAGCACGGTGACTTCTATCTCAAAGGCTCAAAATGTGTTGGAAGCACAAGTATTCCAAAAGGCGGGTGAAGCACATAGAGATCCGGGAAAGCTTCCCGGAAGAACCGAAGAAAACCCAAGAGGCCAAGTGTTGGCTATTACAACAAGAAGTGGGTTAAGCATGAAGGATCCTTTGCCCAAGGAGAATGCTAAAGGGAAGCAAGTGGTGAATGAAGAAGAAACTTTGCAAGGAGATGGAGGCAAGAGCAAGGATGTAGAGCCAACCTATGTGGCACCGCCTCCATACAAGCCACCACTACCGTTCCCTCAATCACGAGCAAGAGCTCGCTTGGACAATCACTTTGGTAAGTTCCTTGAACTAATGTCTAAATTGCATATTAACATTCCGTTCATGGATGCTATTTTAGGGATGCCGGCATATGGCAAATTCTTGAAGGAAATACTCTCCAACAAAAGGAAGTTGGAGGAGTATGGTGAGATAAGGATGACTAAGAGATCCTTGGAGTTGATTCAAACAATGAAGGAGGAGATGCCTCCCAAGCTAAGGGATCCGGGATCCTTTTGTGTGCCAATCGGAGTAGGAGAAGTGAAGTATGATGCCCTATGTGATCTTGGGGCAAGTGTAAGCATCATCCCGCTTGCACTTTGCAACAAGGTTGGGCTAGGAGAGCCAAAGCCGGTCAAGATGACCCTTTACATGGCGGACCGCTCAATCACTCATCCGGTTGGGATCTTGGAAGACATCCCGGTAAAATTAGGGAAGTTCTATGTGCCCATAGACTTCGTTGTTTTGGACATCCCGGCAGACTATCCGGTTCCTATCATCTTGGGGAGACCTTTCCTAGCTACTTCCGGATGTCTAGTGGATTGCAAGAATGGGACTCTCTCCTTCAACATTGGAGAAGAGAACATCAAGTTCAAGCTGTCCACAATGATGAAAGGGCCAACCCTTGATGAGGATATATTCAACATAGTTGAAGAAGAGGAGTCTAGAGAGGTTGTGAGCTCAATCTTGCTCGAGGATCCACTTGAGAGAGTTCTTAGCTCAAGCTTGATGGAGGAAGGAGTTGAGGAGAGTAGCAATGAAGTGATCAAGGCCTTGAATGCATTGGACGAGCTACCAAGTGTTGGGTTTGAAGTGCTAGAAGAAGAGGAAAACTGCCAGAAAAATCGGACTGGGGGCCAAAAATCGGCCGATTTTTGTACTTGTGCTGAAATTTCAGCCAGTTTTGCCAAAACAGAAACTCAGATCGACCCCCCTTCAGATAAATCGACCGATTTTTCTTCCTGGGTCGATTTTCCTGAGTCTTTTCAGCATCAACAACTTGAGTATGAGCAATCATCAAGAGACTTCAAGGAGGCTTCCATGGCTTTGCAATCATCTCAACCTACATTGTATGGATCGTCTCCAACCGAAAAAGGTCCTCCTCAACTTGATCTTAAACCTTTTCCTTCTCATTTAAAGTATGCTTTCCTTGGTTCAAATTCTACTTATCCGGTGATTGTGAATGCATCTTTGAGTGATGATGAGCTTAATAGGTTATTGAATGAATTGAAACTGCATAGAAAGGCAATAGGATACACCATTGATGATCTTGTTGGCATCAAGCCCTCTTTGTGCATGCATAGGATAATGATGGAAGATAATCATAAACCCTCTATTGAACATCAAAGAAGATTGAATCCCATAATGAAAGAGGTAGTCAAAAAGGAAATCATTAAGTTGCTAGATGCGGGAATTATCTACCCTATCTCGGATAGTAAGTGGGTTAGTCCCGTTCATGTAGTACCTAAGAAGGGTGGGATGACCGTAGTAACCAATGAGAACAATGAACTAATCCCGACTAGGACGGTTACGGGATGGAGGATGTGTATTGATTATAGAAAGCTTAACATGGCCTCTAGGAAAGATCACTTCCCTCTTCCTTTCATTGACCAAATGCTAGAAAGGTTAGCTCAACATTCTCATTTTTGCTACCTAGATGGCTATAGTGGATTCTTCCAAATCCCTATCCACCCCGATGACCAAGAGAAAACAACCTTTACATGTCCATGGGGTACTTTTGCATATAGGAGAATGCCATTTGGGTTGTGTAATGCACCCGCCACCTTCCAAAGGTGTATGATGGCTATCTTTTCGGAATACATTGAAGATATCATGGAAGTGTTCATGGATGATTTCTCTGTTTATGGTTCTTCCTTTGATAATTGCTTGACTAACTTGTCATTAGTACTTCAAAGATGTGAGGAGACAAATCTTGTCTTAAATTGGGAAAAATGCCACTTCATGGTAAGTGAAGGTATTGTGTTAGGACACTTGGTGTCTAACCGTGGCATTGAGGTTGATAGAGCCAAGATTGAAACGATAGAGAAGTTGCCACCACCTACCTCGGTGAAAGGGGTAAGGAGTTTTTTAGGGCATGCCGGTTTTTACCGGAGGTTCATTCAAGATTTCTCTAAAATTTCTAAGCCTCTCACTAACCTACTAATGAAGGATGTTGAATTTGTCTTCTCCAAAGATTGCCTTGAAGCTTTTTGTAGGTTGAAGAACGCTTTGATCTCCGCACCTATAATGCAACCTCCGGATTGGAGTTTACCGTTTGAGATCATGTGTGATGCAAGCGATGTAGCCGTTGGGGCTGTTTTGGGGCAAAGGAAAGATGGGAAAACTCATGCTATTTATTATGCTAGCAAGACGCTAGATGATGCCCAACTCAATTATGCTACCACCGAAAAGGAGTTGCTAGCGGTTGTGTATGCATTTGAGAAGTTCCGCTCATATCTTGTTGGGGCGAAGGTCATAGTTTATACGGATCATGCTGCGATCCGTTATCTACTTACCAAGAAGGATGCCAAGCCTAGGTTGATTCGGTGGATCCTTCTTCTTCAAGAGTTTGACTTGGAAATCCGGGACAAGAAGGGATCCGAGAACTCCGTGGCGGATCACCTTAGTAGACTCCCACCAATAGAGCTTGAGAGAGATGACATCCCGATTGATGACTCATTCCGGGATGAGCAATTGCAAATGGTGGAGGAATGCTTGTTCCAAGTGTCTAGGGGAAGTGAGCCATGGTACGCCGACATTGTGAACTATCTTGTGTGTGAGGAAGTGCCTCCCGGTTTGACATATGCCCAAAGGAAGAAGTTCTTCAAAGATGTGAGGCACTACTATTGGAGTGAACCACTTTTGTTCAAAAGAGGGCCGGATGGGATGTTTAGAAGATGCATACCGGAGGATAAGGTGGAGAGTGTGATCCGCCATTGTCATTCCTTGCCATGTGGAGGGCATGCTAGTGCACACAAGACATGTGCGAAAGTGCTACAATCGGGCTTCTTTTGGCCAAGTTTGTTCAAGGACGTGCAAGGCTTTGTGGTAGCTTGTGATGCTTGCCAAAGGACGGGCAATATCTCAAGGAGAAATGAGATGCCCTTGAACAACATACAAGAGGTGGAAATATTTGATGTGTGGGGTGTGGACTTCATGGGGCCATTCCCTTCTTCATGTGGCAACCTCTACATCCTATTGGCGGTTGACTATGTTTCGAGATGGGTGGAGGCAATCGCCTCTCCTACAAATGACGCCAAGGTCGTGGTGCGGTTCTTCAACCGAGTGATCTTTCCTAGGTTTGGAACACCTAGGGTGATCATAAGCGATGGAGGGAAGCACTTCACCAATAGGAATTTTGGAGCACTTTTGGCCAAGTATGGGGTGACTCATAAGGTGGCAACACCTTACCATCCCCAAACTAGTGGCCAAGTGGAGATCTCCAACCGGGAGATCAAGGCCATTCTTGAGAAGACGGTATCAAGGACGAGAAAAGATTGGGCTATGAAGCTCGATGATGCCTTGTGGGCATATATGACCGCCTTCAAAACACCAATTGGCACCACTCCTTACAAGTTGGTCTATGGAAAGTCTTGCCACCTTCCGGTAGAGATGGAGCATCGAGCATATTGGGCTATAAGGTGGCTAAATTTTGATCTAAAGGAGGCCGGAGAAAAGCGGTTGCTAGACATAAACGCCCTTGAGGAGATCCGGTTGGATGCATATGAGAATGCTCGGATCTACAAGGAGAGAACCAAGCGATGGCATGATAAGAGGATCATCCCAAAGGAGTTGAGTGAAGGCGACCTTTTCCTTCTCTTCAACTCGAGGCTGCGGCTCTTCCCCGGAAAGCTCAAATCAAGATGGACCGGGCCATATGTGGTGAAGAAAGTTTTTCTCATGGAGCGGTGGAGATAGGAGGAGATCATTGTGGTAACTTCAAGGTGAATGGGCATCGATTGAAGAAGTACATCCCGGAAGCCCCGGTGGAAGTGATTGCCCCACTTCACCTTGATTGAAACGCTCCTGAATTTGGTCAAGCTAATGACCTTAAAGAAGCGCTTGATGGGAGGCAACCCATTGGTACATATTTTTCCCTTTCTTTTTCTTGCTTTTGCTTGATCTTACTCTTGGTGTGCTTTGTTTTTCCTTTGTGTTTTTGGGTGCTAGATCTTGTTGATTGTCATGAGTTATGAGATGTTGGAGGTCATGTGAAGGCCTCATGGAATGGTTGAAGAAGCAAGATCCGAGCACATGGACAAGGAAGAAAGCACCCAGGAAATCGGACTGTTCATGCACAAAATCGGCCGATTTTCCTGGGTTGCTTGGCCGATTTTTCCTCTGTAAAGAAAAGTGATGATCTCCAATCGAGCATGGGTGGAGCGGACGTGAAACTTGGACGGCTTGCGGTGCCAAGCGCGGGTTCCGACACCATAATGAACATCAAGAGCTCTCTACCATCCTTGATCGATCATCCACCATCATCATCCAATGAGAACCGAAATACCAAAGCATCACCAATTTTACATTGTGAGGACTCTCTTTCACTTCTTTATTTAGTCTACACATTAGGGACAATGTGTTTCTAAGTATGGGGTGGGGTTTTCATGATCACTTGCATGATTAGCATCTAGGATAGTTTAATTTTGTCACATGTTTCATTATGTCTTGCATTGTACATACATATTTCGAAAAATCAAAAAAATTCAGAAAATTTTAAAAATTTTAGTGCTTCTAGGCTTGGATATGACCCTAATGATGAACCTTGTCTTGTGGATTGGCTATGGATGGCCTTATGTGTTAAATTGATGAATGTATATGTGGACTTGAAGTACTTCTCTTGAAACCATGAATGATTTGTGATCATGAATGTTTGCCTTGATTGAATTGAGTATTGAAAGTCGAAATTGCATGCTAGTTCTTGCACATCATTTAGGAATGAATAAGGCAATTCATCTTTCTCTACTTCTCATCTTGATCATGTTGCTTGAGCACCTCAATTGAGATAAATTTGACCTCTTTTGACCCATCCGGGAATAGGAGCATGCTAGTGTGTTGATGTGTGTGAAAAGCAAGTGTGGGGTGAAGTTGTTGATGAAAGAATGATGTGAATGAAATGCTGAAATTGTTGTGAAAGTGTAGACAAAAATATAGGTTTGGGGACGTTGGTTTAAATGACAAGTAACTCGGTACACTTCACATAATCGGGTGTTGGTGCCTTGCCAAAGTCAAATAAACCGATAGTTCTAACGAGCTTTGGTATGTGTGCCCGGTGTGGATGCATCTCGAAAAATAGAAAAAGCCCGAGAATGGCCAATCACCAAGGTTTCGGCTTTTGTACACCAATGTCATTGTCTCAAAAATAAAAGAAAGAAAAGAAAATGAAGAAAAATATACACTTGAGGGAAGTTGATAAGAAAATTTGAAGTTGTGGTTGTTTAGTTCCTTTCCCGGATTAGCATCACATAGCCTAGAAAATTCCCACCTAATCACAACGTTTCTTGGCCTTCTATTTTACAAGTCCTTTTTACCTACTTGCATGTGTGTAAGACTAAGTGATTTAGATTGGACATGCTCATGATCATCTTGACTTCTTCATCTTTACATTTCATCGCATGCTATCAAGTTAAGTGTAATTGTCTTTCCATGCTTTCATTTATTTGATGCATAATTGCTTGTCCATTGCCATGAAACATGACTATGAAGGTGATCCAAAATTAGAAGCACAACTCCAAAAGATTTTGCCATTTTTCTGCATGCATAAATCATGTCATCTCTTAGTCTATAGTTGGGAATTTGCTCGGGGACGAGCAAACCTTAAGTATGGGGTATTTTTGATAACAAGATTTATGACTTAGGATTAGGTAATCATTTAGATATATTTCTCACTCATTCATGCACGTTTTGACATTGGTTCATGACGTCTTCGCTCAATTCATGCACATTTCTAGAAAAGACGTCTACACTACCTTTTATCGGTTTTGTAGGTAATTCGGGGATCTATTGGACGTTAATCGATACATTTGAGGGCCAAGCCTCATGATGGTTACATCCAAAGCCTTGGAGGAGCATAATTGGATCAACAAAGGACACAAAGACCACCATTGGTGCAAGCAATGGAGCAACTCATGGCTAGACGATCATAGAATGCTTCTGTTGAAGAAAATCGACCTACACCCAGGAAAATCGGCCGATTTTTTCCTCTGGGTCGATTTTTGGGCCTTTGACAGCTTAAGCCACGTGTCCCACGATCTCTTGTCCGTCCTTGCTCTTGGTGGAGAATATAAGTGGTCCTGCAGGTGGTTGCTGAGCATCTCTCCTCTCCCACACTCTCATTGACAGCTCATTTGATTTTGGAGAAAGATTGGAGGAGAAGAAAAGCTCTCAAAGATTGAAGGAAGAAGAAGAACACCATTCTAAGAGTTTAGAGTGATTTTGAGTGATTTTGTAGTCTTGGATTGAAGAACTAATTGCAAGGATTGTTAAGAACGTTTTGAATCTTCATTCTAGAGTTTGTAAGTCTTGCTACAACTAGTCTTTGGCTGAGGTTTATTGATTTTGCTTACTCATCTTTCATTACTCATCTATGAACACCATGTATGCTTGTTTGATGATTTCGGATCTTGATATGCATATTATTGGCTAGTTTCTTGTGATTTTAGAGTGATGGATTGATGGTTATGGCTAGGGTGATGATAGGATGGGCTTATATGTCAGTTTAAGATGATTTATATGCACGAAACTCACAACAGAAGGAAAAATCGACCTGTTCATCAGATAAATCGGCCGATTTATCTGTAGAACAGCCCGATTTATTCTTCTCTTGCTCTTTGAATGATAAATCTGCATGCTAGGGTGATTGGTTGTTTAAATCCTAGTGTTTATTAAGCCTAATTTAGCTTAGGATCACCTAATGCTATCAACCTAAGTGAAGGAAGAGATCTACCCGATGATTCCCTATCTTAGATACCTTAGAAGATGAATTCTAGGTAGTAGTGAGCCTAATAAGCCGCTATTGGATTGAGTGTGGTAGGATTATTGCTTGAGATTTCCCTATTCCAAGACTTACCCGGTAAGGAGAGGGTTACCCTTAAGTAGCATCTAGTTTGTGCGAAATTCCTTACTCTAACCCCTTGAGACCTACCCGGTAATAGGAGTTTGATGCGGGATTAGTGAAGTGAGAGACTTACCCGGTAATCGCTTCCATTAGTGAACATTCTTTCCCAACACCACAGCTTGTCCTTAAAATCCTTAGAACCTTGAGTCCAATGCCATAACCGGAAATCTTGACCTCTAGAATCTACTTTTCTCCCTTGACCATACACTTGTGCTTTGTGTTACTTACTCGTTTGCTAGCTTAATTTGTTAGTTGTTTTATTACTTTGCTTGACTTGTGATCTTTGTTTGATCACCACAAAAACCAACAAAAACATTGCGTTTTCCATTTTCTTTGTTCCTCATCTTATCTTAGTCTAGATTCACACTATCTTTGATCATTGCTTGACTCGATCTCACCTTAGTCTTTGTGTTCGACCTCCGAATACTTACCTATTCTACAAACGTCCCGTACACTGCGGGTTCGCTAGGAGTTAGGATAAATATAACGAGTATAAATTTAAGACTTATTGCGTGCACATCACACGATTCTAGCGTAACACTTCTATCCCTCGGATTCTGCAAAACCGTCCTCAAAGGTTCCTCTCCGTTGTGAGAGTACACCAAACGTCATCAATAAGGTCTACCACCAACTGATCAAGGAAGTAGATGAAGACACTGTTCATCAACTCCTATAACGACTACTAGGACGTTTTTCAACTCAGATGACAACACTACAACTCGTAATGTCCATAACGGGTATGGAATGTTGTCCTATGCCCACGCTGCTCTCTCATCCTTAGCTGATGATATCCTAAGAATACGGAAATATTAAAAACACAATTGCTTCTCTTAGTTGATCCAACAAGTCGTCTATACGTAGCAATGAACATGCTAGGGTGAACGGAGCCCGTCTCAAACCACTCTTCAAATTGCTTCTTCAATTTCTAACAACTCAACAAGCCATATACCTCATAGGCCTTCTCCCAACCAGTCTCGTACCATACTTCAACGCAATATCAAAGTCCTCATTCCGCTGAGGCGATAGATTAGACGGTTCAATAACACGTCTATAAGATCATATACCACTAGAATACTCTTCAGCGTGGAACTATCTCTTTCCTTCATGGCACAACATTAAAAAAAACATCACCCTCTGGTGTTATCAACCTCGCTGCTCATACGGCACTAAAGACAACTCACCTCCTCAAAGGTCATAACCTCGGAAAACCTCTACTTAGTCGATTTCAGTAGAGACTATAATAGTCCTCCTACTGTTATCTAAACCAACATGATATCTATTCGTCCACCACACACATAAAGACCTTCTCATGCACCTAAGGCATGACAAAGAAGTCTTTAAGCCATACACAAGTCCCTGAACAAAGGGAACAACCACATATCTCGCGGGTACCTAAGACCCATAACTCGTAATTCTATAAAGGAAGATCTATCTTCTACTGTATCCACAGTTAACTATTAACACATGCATCGAAAGACAAGAGGTGCATAGCACTCACAACAAACAAAACTCCACTAGGTAAACCATTAACAAGAATGATACCTGTAACAGCTAACCCCCGAAGCTCTACTGCATATCATTACTCAATCTCAGACCTATACTCCTCAGGTATCACTGAGGTCATCGCCATAGCCTCCACTTCTACTCTTTCTGCATCGGAAAGAGGAAGGTCTTGATGAGAAGAAACACTAACTTGCTGACAAAAAGGGGCCAGATGGCCTAGTTCACCACAAGTGAAGCAAGCTATCAGTGCCATGGGGCACTCAGAGCACACATGATCTGGATAACCACAGTTGAGACATATACGTCTCATCCCTGCCATTAGTACGGGTGGCTCCTTTGCAATGCCCAACTCAAAAATCTCTACCTTGAGCTCTTCTAGTATCCGTGGTACTCCTACCACGACCCTTACCTCTACTCAGCCCGGGAACGGATTCCTGAGTAGGCGAATGATCTGAGACTCTCTGCTGCCCCCGCGTCTGCTGCTGAGGTGTCTTCTGACCACCTCCCGTCACACTAGTAGAAATAAAAACCCTGTCATGATGCCACTCCAGTTTGCTTACGAAAACAGCTCTATGACCCTGTCTACCACAGGTAAAGCAAGTCACTGGCGATCTTGGACACTGTGGTCGTACATGTCCAGGCTTCCCACAATTGTAAAAAGTCCTCGTTTCACCAGAAGTCCGTGTGAACGAGAAGTACTCAAACGTCCACAAGTCGGTTTGCAACCCGGATATCCAACCTCATCTTTCACTGATTCAACTCGTTGTTTCTTCTCTAATCCAGAAGCTTCAGTCTATCTCACAGATGTTGGTAAATCCGGTGTAGATCTACCCGCTATCACCACCTCATATACTTGCTGCATATACTCTTGAAACTCGAATCTACTCGTGGAGACACGATCAGCCTCTTCAAACTCGTTCTCTGCCATAGGCAACACAGTAGCGGATACTGGTCCCTGACTTGACGCTACTAGAGGAAGAGGGGGTGTACCCCTATTTCGTCCCACTTTAGATACTGCTCTAGTCTGAGCCATCTGTAGAATATACGCTCCTAACTTATAAGGCTATATATATGCCATATGTATCGATATATATATATATATATATATATATATATATATATATATATATATATATATATATATATATATTACTCATTATTACATGCATACACATCAACACATAAAAGATATCTATCTATATATATGTATATATATATATCTCTACATTGTCGAGATCCTCAGATGGGTGACGACTTATGTACATACTATCCCAAAACATCTGTACTCGCTTTAAAACCAAAATCCTTTATAAAGTCAGACCCCATGTGGGTTCTGTTTATTTATCAACTCTACCTTAATTGCAGATAGCAAGTGCCATTGTTGTCAACCTAAGGCTCTGATACCAACTCTGTAACACCCCAAATCCACGGGACTTGAAGTGTCACATTGGGCTAGGATCTCACAATGGATCCTGATCCTAGCCTGACAACAAGTTCACTGGATCTTACAACAAGGCACAAGTAGATTAAAACCAAATACATAAAAGTTGTATATGATACATCAAAAGAGTTTACAAACTCAGAGCCGAGTACAAAACATCAAACCACAACATTTGACACAAAAGATCCCATACCCCGCGCATCCTAAAGTACAGAAGTCCTCGGCTGGCCACACCATCTGTCTCACCCTTC
This sequence comes from Fagopyrum homotropicum, assembly GCA_033239125.1. Taxonomy (NCBI): domain Eukaryota; kingdom Viridiplantae; phylum Streptophyta; class Magnoliopsida; order Caryophyllales; family Polygonaceae; genus Fagopyrum; species Fagopyrum homotropicum. Next base: position 76,031,064 of record BSWB01000008.1, read on the forward strand.
ATAAATGCCTAAGGCATATCCTCAACCTAACATCTCATCATACTCGTACACATACTAACCTTAAAGCCATAACCGATATACATAACATCATCATGATCCTCAACTCATTCTGACACCTAGCATGCATCTAATCAGTATTCCTCAATCTCAAATTTAATCCTAATTTAATTAATTAACCTTTAATTAATTAATTAAATTTCACTAGAATAACGTTTTGCCCACATCCCATTTCTAAACCATCCTGTCATCAGATTTCATCAAACAAACAACCCATAAACACCAGAATAATATAATGATCATAATGAAATTTCTAATTATCCATTTTGAAAAGTCTAAGGTCAATTTAGGCCCAATCGCAGTGCGAAAAACAAATAAATTCATAACTTATTTGTTACTAACCCGATTAATGATCTGAAAGAAGATTCGGAATCACAACGATGTAGGCTACGCATGTACAACATCAAATTCACCGGAATCTGAGCGACGTAACTGTCTTGGTGACATATATGCTCGACTAGGTCTTCATTTGCTCGGAAATGCAGAAACTTGGTACCGATATGAAGAGAATGAAGAGAGGAATCCAAAAACTCAAACGGAATAAAAATCGGATTAGAAACGGAGAGTAGATCTGAGTTTGAAGTTTGAGAGAAATTAGAGCTTTTACGAGGAAACGTGAAAGGAAGTGAATTAATAAACGATTTTCCGCTATTCATAGTGAAGTCGATAATTATCCTTTAGCGAAGTCGATAATTATCCTTTAACCGATCCAATGGCGGGTTGAACCCCCTTCTCCAAACTTCTCGAAATTGGAACAATAAATCTCGAATATTGTAGGGATAATTATTCCACAATTGCCTCGGAAAACGTGTATTCCTAAGCCGTCTTTCTTAGCCGTTAAGAAACGAAATAGCGACTCTTTTGGCCGTTTTGCCTTTCCATGTTATTTCATATCTAGGACATGTCTGATGTCCTGATCATTTCTCTCAACTGCATTTTTATTAATTGGAGCTCCCAAATGCTCCAAATAATACCAGAGGGAGAAAATAATTACCCGGGGGAAAAAGTAAAAATTTCACCATAAGCCCAAAATTACGCCAGGAACATAACGGTGGGACTTATACTCAACACTTATGCAATCTTTGCGAGTTATATGTCAATTACTATCATTAATTAAGTTAATCAACATTAATTAGAATTCGGAAATCCTAGCTATCACATCACACACCCCTTAAGAAAAAGTTTCGTCCTGAAACTTGAACAATTCTCAAATCCTCTCGTACCCATACGCCGAGGTATAGACACTCTCTCTATCGGAGGTATCACATCTCCGTTCAAACGTATCAACCTATAACACTCTATAACCTCAAAATGCAGCATGGAGGAATCACCAACTCTAGCAACAAGATCATAACGCTATCCAAAGGCATAGAGGAAAAATCATCTCTAGCCAACTACTAACCACGTCACAAGGCATGGAGGAATGTTGTCTCTAGCCAATCGTACTCGTAACACAACTATGTGGAGGAAAACCATCTCCACTCATACTATGTTCATCAATAATAGCATGGAGGAAAGAACCATCTCCAGCTAATCCTAAACATATTACAATAGCATGGAGGAAATAACCATCTGCAGCTAGTCCTATATCGTGCTAGCAAACAAGATCTAACAAATCAGATGCACCTATCAAAGCTAGCACGAAAACACATCATATCACATAAACACATAGCATACAAGCACTCACTAAAAAGGCACTAAGATCTACTCGTGGATCCTACGGGTGCTTCTAACTCCGCATAGAACTTTGGATAGTTCCTCTGGATACTATCCTCTGTTTCCTAGGTATCCTCATCCGGTCCTCGTCTCGACCACTGTATCCTCATCATAGGAATATCCTTCGAATGCAGGCGTCTCACACCTCTCTTTCTAGAACTTCAAAAGGTTGTTCTGCAAAAGTGTGGTCCGGCACAACCCCTAGATCATCATAACTCACAATGTGCCTCAGGTCTGGTATGTACTCCCTCATCTGAGACACATGAAACATAGGGTGAACACCCTCTAACTTCGGTGGCAAAACCAATCTGTGCACTGCTTTCCCAGCTCTATCCAGTATCTCAAAAGGACTGACATATCAGAGACTCAGCTTCCCCTTTATGCCATAAGGTCTGACGCCTCGCGTCAGAGTTACTCTCAACCAGACATGAGCTCCTACCCTGAACTATAGAGGTCGACGCCTCCTATCTGCATACAACTTCTAGCGACTCTATGCAGCCAACATCCTCTCTCTGATCAGCGTTACTCGAGCCATATCATCCTGAATCTGTTCTGGCGCTATCCCACTAGTACTACTAGGCTCCTCCCAACATAAAGGTGTATGACACCTATGTCTACACAACGTATCATAGGGACCATCCCTATAGATGCATACCAATGGTGGTGGTATAAGAACTCAACGAGTGGGAGATAAACAGATTGTCCCTGCTCCCAATCCATCCCACAAGCTCACAACATGTCCTCTACGGTCTGGAGGGTTCTCTCTGACTGACCATCTGTCTGAGGTAAAACTCAATCATGATATGTGGACGCGTTCCCCAAGCAGTTTGAATCTGCTATCAAAACCTCAAAGTAAACCGTCTACTACAATCATAGTCGATCGTCCTCGGTACACTTATGGAGTCCCACCATCTGTCTAGTGTACTCCTTTGTTACTTCATTCACTGGCCACGTCTCTGTGTAGAGATGGAACGTGTCGCCTTCGTAAATCTGTTACTAATAATCTGGATAACACCAAATCTCTTACTAGGTCTCAATCCCATCACAAGTCCACAAAAAAGTCCTCTCACTTCCACTACAGCACTAGTAGTGGATGAGCTCATCTTCAGGTCAGTAACACTTTAACCTGATTTACTACTTCGTGGTACCTCTTATTCGTACATGGATGTACTAAAGAAGGTGTACTATGAGTGTATTGTAATCTTCTTCACTTGACTCCGCATAAGCGGTTATACAGATGTAGTTGCGGCGCCTAGCGTTGGGTCCGGTTCAAACCAAACCGCCGAACCGGCGGTTTGTGAACCGGCGTAAACCGCCGGTTTGACCAAACCGACGGTTTAGGTTCGCTGGTTTGGTCGAACCGGAGGTTTACGGTTTAGGTTTAGGTTTAGGTTGGGCTCTCGGCCAAACCTAAACCGACGGTTGAAACCGGCGGTTAAACCGGCGGTTAAACCGGCGGTTAAACCGGCGGTTAAGCCGACGGTTCAACCTTTTTTATTTTATTTTACTAAACCGTCGGTTAGACCGACGGTTTCTACCAACGGTTTTTAAACCGTCGGTTAAACGACGGTTTAGTAAAAAGACATTGAATTTTAATTTTATTTTTTTTTAAAAAATTGTGTCTCAAACTGCCAAACCGGTTTGGCAAACCGCCGGTTTAGGTTAAACCTAAATCGACGGTTTGAGTTGGGCCGGTTTAGGTTTAGGTTTGGCCAAGGCCAACCCTAAACCGTCGGTTCCCAAACCTAAACCGCTGACGCCTCATACTCCTTCTGTTCCATTAAAGAACTGTGGTGCCTCGCCATGAGGCATCCTTCCATCAAGTTCCCTCAGGGTCAGGCAAGTCCCCTGTTTTTGTTGGACCTCATCCAACAAACCAGGTAAAATCCCAAAACATGAAACTAACGTCCTTATGAGCAGTTGTAGGTCCAACTCTAACCAAGCTAGATCATTTTGAAACCGAGACTGTACAGCAATTCCAACAATCGTCTTCTCTCGAGGCATCTTCTTATTCAAGGCATCACTGACCACATTCTCCTTGCCAGAATGATACAAATCTCAAGGCCAGCGTCCTTGATCAACACAAACCATCGACGTTGGTAGTTATTCAACCTTTATTGCATAAAAATATGCTTCAACCTCCTATGATCTGTGAAACTCTGACACGAAATGTCACACAGGTATTGTCTTCAAATCTTGGAACTTGAACTATTACCACTAACTCGAAATCATGAGTCGGGCAGTTCTCCTCATACGTTCTCAGCACCGTAGTCACGTGATTCCCATAATCTTCTGATTATCACCGAATAGAAGCAGAGGTCAAATGCTTCCTTACTCTTCAGAGCTTCGACATACTACTTCAACCACACAATTATGGTGGTCTTCCTCAGAAGACTCGTAAATGGATGCACAATCACATAGAATCCTTCCTCAAAGCGTTGGTAGCAATCGGTTGGGCCGAGAACTACGCATTCCCTTAATGTTCATCAGTATCATCCATAAGATTTCATACTTACTCCTCGTCACATCAATCATGATCCTACTGGCGGAACAACATGACCTTGAAGGTTACTTCTGGCATCTCAATTCACATTTAGGGAGCATAGCACACTGGCTTCTATCCCTCGGATTCTGCAAAACCGTCCTCAAAGGTTCCTCTCCGTTGTGAGAGTACACCAAACGTCATCAATAAGGTCTACCACCAACTGATCAAGGAAGTAGATGAAGACACTGTTCATCAACTCCTATAACGACTACTAGGACGTTCCTCAACTCAGACGACAGCACTATAACTCGTAATGTCCATAACGGGTATGGAATGTTGTCCTATGCCCACGCTGCTCTCTCATCCTTAGCTGATGATATCCTAAGAATACGGAAATATTAAAAACACAATTGCTTCTCTTAGTTGATCCAACAAGTCGTCTATACGTAGCAATGAACATGCTAGGGTGAACGGAGCCCGTCTCAAACCACTCTTCAAAGTGCTTCTTCAATTTCTAACAACTCAACAAGCCATATACCTCATAGGCCTTCTCCCAACCAGTCTCGTACCATACTTCAACGCAATATCAAAGTCCTCATTCCGCTGAGGCGATAGATTAGACGGTTCAATAACACGTCTATAAGATCATATACCACTAGAATACTCTTCAGCGTGGAACTATCTCTTTCCTTCATAGCACAACATTAAAAAAACATCACCCTATGGTGTTATCAACCTCGCTGCTTATACGACACTAAAGACAACTCACCTCCTCAAAGGTCATAACCTCGGAAAACCTCTACTTAGTCGATATCAGTAGAGACTATAATAGTCCTCCTATTGTTATCTAAACCAACATGATATCTATTCGTCCACCACACACATAAAGACCTTCTCATGCACCTAAGGCATGACAAAGAAGTCTTCAAGCCATACACAAGTCCCTGAACAAAGGGAACAACCACATATCTCGCAGGTACCAAAGACCCGTAACTCGTAATCCTATAAAGGAAGATCTATCTTCTTCTGTATCCACAGTTAACTATTAACACATGCATCGAAAGACAAGAGGTGCATAGCACTCACAACAAACAAAACTCCACTAGGTAAACCAATAACAAGAATGGTACCTGTAACAGCTAACCCCCGAAGCTCTACTGCATATCATTACTCAATCTCAGACCTATACTCCTCAGGTATCACTGAGGTCATCGCCATAGCCTCCACTTCCACTCTTTCTGCATCGGAAAGAGGAAGGTCTTGATGAGAAGAAACACTAACTTGCTAACAAAAAGGGGCCATATAGCCTAGTTCACCACAAGTGAAGCAAGCTATCAGTGCCATGGGGCACTCAGAGCGCACATGATCTGGATAACCACAGTTGAGACATATACGTGTCATCCCTGCCATTAGTACGGGTGGCTCCTCTACAATGCCCAACTCAAAAAGCTCTACCTTGAGCTCTTGTAGTATCCGTGGTACTCCTACCACGACCCTTACCTCTACTCAGCCCGGGAACGGATTCCTGAGTAGGCGAATGATCTGAGACTCTCTGCTGCCCCGCGTCTGCTGCTGAGGTGTCTTCTGACCACCTCCCGTCACACTAGTAGAAATAAAAACCCTGTCATGATGCCACTCCAGTTTGCTTACGAAAACAGCTCTATGACCCTGTCTACCATAGGTAAAGCAAGTCACTGGCGATCTTGGACACTGTGGTCGTACATGTCCAGGCTTCCCACAATTGTAAAAAGTCCTCGTTTCACCAGAAGTCCGTGTGAACGAGAAGTACTCAAATGTCCACTAGTCGGGCTCGGTTTGCAACCCGGATATCCAACCTCATCTTTCACTGATTCAACCCGTTGTTTCTTCTCTAATCTAGAAGCTTCAGTCTATCTCACAGATGTTGGTAAATCCGGTGTAGATCTACCCGCTATCATCACCTCATATACTTGCTGCATATACTCTTGAAACTCGAATCTACTCGTGGAGACACGATCAACCTCTCCAAACTCGTTCTCTGCCATAGGCAACACAGCAGCGGATACTGGTCCCTGACTTGACGCTACTAGAGGAAGAGGGGGTGTACCCCTATTTCGTCCCACTACAGATACTGCTCTAGTCTGAGCCATCTGTAGAATATACGCTCCTAACTTATAAGGCTATATATATGCCATATGTATCGATATATATATATATATATATATATATATATATATATATATATATATATATATATATATATATATATATATATATATATATATATATATATATATATATATATATATATATATATATATATATATATATATATATATATATATATATATATATATATCTACATTGTCGAGATCCTCAGATGGGTGACGACTTATGTACATACTATCCTAAAACATCTGTACTCGCTTTAAAACCAAAATCCTTTATAAAGTCAGACCCCATGTGGGTTCTGTTTATTTATCAACTCTACCTTTATTGCAGATAGCAAGTGCCATTGTTGTCAACCTAAGACTCTGATACCAACTCTGTAACACCCCAAATCCACGGGACTTGAAGTGTCACATTGAGCTAGGATCTCACAATGGATCCTGATCCTAGCCTGACAACAAGGTCACTGGATCTTACAACAAGGCACAAGTAGATTAAAACCAAATACATAAAAGTTGTATATGATACATCAAAAGAGTTTACAAACTCAGAGCCGAGTACAAAACATCAAACCACAACATTTGACACAAAAGATCCCATACCCCGCACATCCTAATGTACAGAAGTCCTCGGCTGGCCACACCATCTGTCTCACCCTTCATAAATGCCTAAGGCATATCCTCAACCTAACATCTCATCATACTCGTACACATACTAACCTTAAAGCCATAACCGATATCCATAACATCATCATGATCCTCAACTCATTCTGACACCTAGCATGCATCTAATCAGTATTCCTCAATCTCAAATTTAATCCTAATTTAATTAATTAACCTTTAATTAATTAATTAAATTTCACCAGAATAACGTTTTGCCCACATGCCATTTCTAAACCCACCTGTCATCAGATTTCATCAAACAAACAACCCATAAACACCAGAATAATATAATGATCATAATGAAATTTCTAATTATCCATTTTGAAAAGTCTAAGGTCAATTTAGGCCCAATCGTAGTACGAAAAATAAATAAATTCATAACTTATTTGTTACTAACCCGATTAACGATCTGAAAGAAGATTCGGAATCACAACGATGTAGGCTACGCATGTACAACATCAAATTCACCAGAATATGAGCGACGTAACTGTCTTGGTGACATATATGCTCGACCAAGTCTTCATTTGCTCGGAAATGCAGAAACTTGGTACCGATATGAAGAGAATGAAGAGAGGAATCCAAAAACTCAAACGGAATTAAAATCGGATTAGAAACGGAGACTTATGTATATACTATCCCAAAACATCTGTACTCGCTTTAAAACCAAAATCCTTTATAAAGTCAGACCCCATGTGGATTCTGTTTATTTATCAACTCTACCTTTATTGCAGATAGCAAGTGCCATTGTTGTCAACCTAAGGCTCTGATACCAACTCTGTAACACCCCAAATCCACGGGACTTGAAGTGTCACATTGGGCTAGGATCTCACAATGGATCCTGATCCTTACCTGACAACAAGTTCACTAGATCTTACAACAAGGCACAAGTAGATTAAAACCAAATACATAAAAGCTGTATATGATACATCAAAAGAGTTTACAAACTCAGAGCCGAGTACAAAACATCGAACCACAACATTTGATACAAAAGATCCCATACCCCGCGCATCCTAATGTACAGAAGTCCTCGACTGGCCACACCATCTGTCTCACCCTACAGTCTTCCTAACCTGCAGATCATCTACAACACGGTTTGAAACCGTTAGCTACAGCATTGAAAAGCATGAAGGTAATAGCACAACCACACATCAACATCTCATACATGCAATGCCACACACATTCATTTATAATCTTTCATTACGTTATTCCATTACTAATTCAACTTCTTTTGTAACACGAGGAACCTAAAGAACCTCATCCCTTTCCCTGTTAACACAGGGGTTTGCATTGGGGGTGATCGTCACTCGTTCCCCCATGTTTTACTGGCTTCCTGGCACCTCCTCCTAACCAACAAGCGGAGACCGGTGGTTACCGCCCGTTATAATACACTTGGGCCAAATAAATGTAATAAATGGTCATCCTAGTCCGGTTTAGGTTATAAATGCACAATCATATGAACACACACAACCATGACAATCATACAATCCACAACTGCACGCTAAGTAAGTCCAATGGACTTACCTGATATACTCGTAACCTGTACCATGTCACAACTTCCCCTTGGGGAAGTAATCAACGCCTGCAATAGCAAGGCACACACAATCACATACTGCAAAGGTTAGGAGACTCGTCTCACTAACCACAACCAACCTATATCTCAAATCTAAACCTCAGATCCTCAACACATTCATAAATGTCTAAGGCATATCCTCAACATAACATCTCATCATACTCGTACACATACTAAACCTTGAAGTCACAACCGATATCCATAACATCATCATGATCCTCAACTCATTCTGACACCTAGCATGCATCTAATCAGTAATCCTCAATCTCAAATTTAATCCTAATTTAATTAATTAACCTTTAATTAATTAATTAAATTTCACCAGAATAATGTTTTGCCCGCAGGCCATTTCTAAACCCACCTGTCATCAGATTTCATCAAACAAACCACCCATAAACACCAGAATAATATAATGATCATCATGAAATTTCTAATTATCCATTTTGAAAAGCCTTAGGCCAAATTGCAGTACGGAAGACGAATAAATTCATAACTTATTCGTTACTAACCCGATTAACGATCTGAAAGAAGATTCGGAATCCCCACGATGCAAGCTACGCATGTACAACATCAAATTCACCGGAAACTGAGCGAAGGAACTGTCTTGGTTACATATATGCTCGACCAGGTCTTCATCTGCTCAGAAATACAAAAACTTGGTACCGATATGAAGAGAGTGAAGAGTGGAATCCAGAAACTCAAACGAAATTGAAATCGGATTAGAAACGGAGAGTAGATATGAGTTTGAAGTTTGAGAGAAATCAGAGCTTTTACGAGGAAACGTGAAAGGAAATGAATTAATAAACGATTTTCCGCTATTTATAGTGAAGTCGATAATTATCCTTTAGCGAAGTCGATAATTATCCTTTAACCGATCCAATGGCGGGTTGAACACCCTTCTCCAAACTTCTCGAAATTGGAACAATAAATCTCGAATATTGTAGGGATAATTATTCCAAAATTGCCTCGGAAAACGTGTATTCCTAAGCCGTATTTCTTAGCCGTTAAGAAACGAAATAACGACTCTTTTGGCCGCTTTGCCTTTCCATGTTATTTCATATCTAGGACATGTCCGATGTCTTGATCATTTCTCTCAACTGCATTTTTATTAATTGGAGCTTCCAAATGCTCCAAATAATACCGGAGGGTAAAAATAATTACCCGGAGAAAAAGTGAAAATTTCACCATAAGCCCAAAATTACGCCAGGAACATAACGGTGGGACTTATACTCAACACTTACGCAATCTTCGCGAGTTATATGTCAATTACTATCACTTATTAAGTTAATCAACATTAATTAGAATTCGAAAATCCTAACTATTACAGGATTGAAGCCCAACTAGATGAGATAAGGAGAAAGTTTCCTCCCCTTCCCTTGAACCGGGAACATAGTCAAGCATCTCGACATGATAGTGGCGAAGTCGAGAGTAGTAGCTACCATGGTAATAAATCCGACAATCACTCTCCCAAGGATGACATGATAGATTCGAGGACGAATCCTTTTCAAGGGAAAGGGGATGATGTGATCCCCGAGAGCCCCAACATGAAGCCAAAAATGCTCACTTCGTGCGTGGTCAAGTGAAGTCATATTTCGCTCGATCCGGCTAAGCTGTCAACTTTACGCACTCTCTGTAAAATTCCTATATCTGGAGGTACATTTGGAGTTAGAAGACCTACAACTACTACTTTCGAAGGTATTTTCAAGATCTACAACTTTTTAGTTTATGATATGTCTAGATTTCAAAAGGAAGAGGGTGAAAATGACCCGACAACACAACAACGTTTATACTTGTGTGGACTTTTGACCAAGATCATGCATGGAGGCATGCAAGGTGGATATGGAGCACACATGCACGAGCAATCCAGCCCATATTCCATCCATCAAGACAAGTCCGACTCTTTCCCTTTCCCGCCATAAAAGAAGCCCAAGTTGCATTGAATCAAGTCTCGTTCAACTCTTCGTATTTCCCGCTTTAATTAGTTGCCATGAATCAAGTCGCACTCAACTCTTCGTATTTCCCGCTTTGTTATTTATTGCCTTTTCTTTTATTTAATTGTATTTGGTTAATTTTTCAACCCTATATAAGGGACCTCCAACCATGTAATTTGACAAGTTGAAGTTGAATGAAATAGAGAGTTTCTCTAAAAACGTTTTGTTGGTTTTTGTCAAAATCATCCCGAAATCTAGGTGAGAAGCTTAGTTTTCACAAGCTTTGGTGAGATGCTGAAGGAGTTGTCCTAGTGAGAGGCGAAGACAACAAAGGTTCGCCAAACCCGGAGAGCAAAACCGAGGGTGAGGCGTTCGATTTGAGGGATTCCCGAAGTGAGATTCGGAGGGAGTTTTCTTATCTTATCCGGATTTCGATCCTTCAAATTCATCCATCTTTATTTCGTTCATACCGTTTGAGTCAACTGGAATCGTACCGGCGGTCCTTCGTGTTCGAGGCAATCTCGATTACATCAAGTGGTATCAGAGCCTATGGTACGTGTTCAACATATCTCTTGTCGGTATTGTTCATCTTTTTTCTTTCAAAAAAAAAAGTGACGTAGCAGCATATTAAGGGAAAAAAAAGTGGAGAGGTGCTTTATTATTTGAAAAAAAAGTAAAAAAAAAGTACGAGTTTGTTTGTTCGGTTTGCGGATTTTTGCGAGTTTGCATACTGGGTTGATTTTGTAATCGAACTTGTTGTAAGTTGTGAATTGTTCAGGAATGTCAAGATGCGATCGAAAAACAACAATAAATGGAGAATACGTTCGATGGGCTATTCGAGAGTATGACGATGGTTATCTTCATTTGAGTGAAATGGAAGACGATCTTTATGAGGCCGTTTATGAAGAGCTACGAAGACGAAGAAATAGAAGAGAAGCGAGTCGCCGTGAAGAGGAAGAAGACCGACGTTGTTGTCGAGAAAAGGAGGCTCGAAAAAAAGAAGAGGAAGATCAGCGTCGTAGAGTGGTCGAAAAATGAATGAAGGAGGCGGCTTACTTTCCAACGAGCCGAGTTGAGAAAGAAACAAGAAAAATAAAGTACATATCACCGCCTATACCACCACCGAAGGCTGCTCCACTAGCCCATTCTCCTCGTCCACCGGATCTTGTGCCTCCACCACCACCTACTTCTCCACCGAACATCAAAGACAATGAAAACGGTGGTAATTGAATCGACCAATGTTTGGATAGGATTGAAGCCCAACTAGTTGAGATAAGGAGAAGGTTTCCTCCCCTTCCCTTGAACCGGGATCATAGTCATGCATCTGGACATGATGGCGGCGAAGTCGAGAGAAGTAGTTACCATGGTAATAAATCCGACAATGACAGATTCGAGGACGAATCCTTTTCAAGGGAAAGGGGATGATGTGATCCCTAAGAGCCCCAACATGAAGCCAAAAATGCTCACTCCGTGCATGGTCAGGTGAAGTCATATTTCGCTCGATCCGGCTAAGCTGTCAACTTTACGCACTCTCTGTAAAATTCCTATATCTGGAGTTGCGTTTGGAGTTAGAAGACCTACAACTACTACTTTCGAAGGTATTTTCAAGATCTACAACTTTTTAGTTTATGATACGTCAATATTGCAAAAGGAAGAGGGTGAAAATGACCCTACAACGCAACAACGTTTATACTTGTGTGGACTTTTGACCAAGATCATGCATGGAGGCATGCAAGGTGGATATGGAGCACACATGCACGAGCAATCCAGCCCATATTCCATCCATCAAGACAAGTCCGACTCTTTCCTTTCCCGCCATAAAAGAAGCCCAAGTTGCATTGAATCAAGTCTCGTTCAACTCTTCGTATTTCCCGCTTTAATTAGTTGCCATGAATCAAGTCGCACTCAACTCTTCGTATTTCCCGCTTTGTTATTTATTGCCTTTTCTTTTATTTAATTGTATTTGGTTAATTTTTCAACCCTATATAAGGGACCTCCAACCATGTAATTTGACAAGTTGAAGTTGAATGAAATAGAGAGTTTCTCTAAAAACGTTTTGTTGGTTTTTGTCAAAATCATCCCGAAATCTAGGTGAGAAGCTTAGTTTTCACAAGCTTTGGTGAGATGCTGAAGGAGTTGTCCTAGTGAGAGGCGAAGACAACAAAGGTTCGCCAAACCCGGAGAGCAAAACCGAGGGTGAGGCGTTCGATTTGAGGGATTCCCGAAGTGAGATTCGGAGGGAGTTTTCTTATCTTATCCGGATTTCGATCCTTCAAATTCATCCATCTTCATTTCGTTCATACCGTTTGAGTCAACTGGAATCGTACCGGCGGTCCTTCGTGTTCGAGGCAATCTCGATTACATCAAGTGGTATCAGAGCCTATGGTACGTGTTCAACATATCTCTTGTCGGTATTGTTCATCTTTTTTCTTTCAAAAAAAAAAGTGACGTAGCAGCATATTAAGGGAAAAAAAAGTGGAGAGGTGCTTTATTATTTGAAAAAAAAGTAAAAAAAAAGTACGAGTTTGTTTGTTCGGTTTGCAGATTTTTGCGAGTTTGCATACTGGGTTGATTTTGTAATCGAACTTGTTGTAAGTTGTGAATTGTTCAGGAATGTCAAGATGCGATCGAAAAACAACAATAAATGGAGAATACGTTCGATGGGCTATTCGAGAGTATGACGATGGTTATCTTCATTTGAGTGAAATGGAAGACGATCTTTATGAGGCCGTTTATGAAGAGCTACGAAGACGAAGAAATAGAAGAGAAGCGAGTCGCCGTGAAGAGGAAGAAGACCGACGTTGTTGTCGAGAAAAGGAGGCTCGAAAAAAAGAAGAGGAAGATCAGCGTCGTAGAGTGGTCGAAAAATGAATGAAGGAGGCGGCTTACTTTCCAACGAGCCGAGTTGAGAAAGAAACAAGAAAAATAAAGTACATATCACCGCCTATACCACCACCGAAGGCTGCTCCACTAGCCCATTCTCCTCGTCCACCGGATCTTGTGCCTCCACCACCACCTACTTCTCCACCGAACATCAAAGACAATGAAAACGGTGGTAATTGAATCGACCAATGTTTGGATAGGATTGAAGCCCAACTAGTTGAGATAAGGAGAAGGTTTCCTCCCCTTCCCTTGAACCGGGATCATAGTCATGCATCTGGACATGATGGCGGCGAAGTCGAGAGAAGTAGTTACCATGGTAATAAATCCGACAATGACAGATTCGAGGACGAATCCTTTTCAAGGGAAAGGGGATGATGTGATCCCTAAGAGCCCCAACATGAAGCCAAAAATGCTCACTCCGTGCATGGTCAGGTGAAGTCATATTTCGCTCGATCCGGCTAAGCTGTCAACTTTACGCACTCTCTGTAAAATGCCTATATCTGGAGTTGCGTTTGGAGTTAGAAGACCTACAACTACTACTTTCGAAGGTATTTTCAAGATCTACAACTTTTTAGTTTATGATACGTCAATATTGCAAAAGGAAGAGGGTGAAAATGACCCTACAACGCAACAACGTTTATACTTGTGTGGAGTTTTGACCAAGATCATGCATGGAGGCATGCAAGGTGGATAGGGAGCACACATGCACGACCAATCCAGCCCATATTCCATCCATCAAGACAAGTCCGGCTCTTTCCCTTCCGCGCCATAAAAGAAGCACAAGTTGCATTGAATCAAGTCTCGTTCAACTCTTCGTATTTCCCGCTTTAATTAGTTGCCATGATCCAAGTCGCGCTCAACTCTTCGTATTTTTCGCTTTGTTATTTATTGCCTTTTTTTTTATTTAATTGTATTTGGTTGATTTTCCAGCCCTATATAAGGGACCTCCAACCATGTAATTTGACAAGTTGAAGTTGAATGAAATAGAGAGTTTCTCTAAAAACATTTTGTTGGTTTTTCTCAAAATCATCCTGAAATCTAGGTTAGAGGCTTAGTTTTCACAAGCTTTGGTGAGATGCTAAAGGGGTTTTCCTAGTGAGAGGCGAAGACAACGAAGGTTCGCCAAACCCGGAGTGCGATTCCGAGGGTGAGACGTTCGATTTGAGAGATTCCCGAAGTGAGATTCGGAAGGAGTTTGCGCATCATATCCAGATTTCGATCCTTCAAATCCATCCATCTTCATCTCGTTCATACTGTTTGAGTCAAGTGGAATCGTACCGACGGTCCTTCGTGTTGCATAGTTACGGATCGTGTCTTCTTAAAGGCAGTTCCCTCTATCTCGCGGTCGATGATGAGTGTCAAATGTAACATCATATAGGCTTTAGAATCATGCATTTCATATATCTATTGTTATCTCATACATCACTATTTGTATAGAAAATATCCATTTTCCGTATTTCGGTATCTACCTTGGTCTTTTTGTGTTTCAGTCGTTTTGCGGCAATAATTGTGCCAAAAATACCTCCTCCTTGAAGTCAAAGCTTGGAATGAAAATGGGTGCACAACCACCCGACCCAAACGGTCAACCGAACTGAATATATGGGTGAAAACCCGAACAATTCCGGATGATGGACGGTTGGCGGGTGGTAAGACCAATATGGGTAGAGGTACAATCACCCACCATACAAACTGTCATTAACCCGCACCACGCGCCCCTTTTGCCTGTGTAAATTAACAAAAAATTCACTAAAATCCTAGAATATATACTAGTTTTAACATAAATTTATTAAAAATTCACTAAAATCCTAAAATCTATACTAGTTTAACACTTTCCCTTCACTTGGAGGAAGAGTTAAAGCCGCATGACCTCGTTCCTTTTCCCCGGATATTAAAAAATTTCTTTACCAAGTCTTTGAGTTTACGACACCTTTGTTTTGCGCCGATAACGTTCAGTCATTCCCGAAAACACTTTACTCCTTTTGCCTCTCACTCCCTTCTCTGTTCGCTTCTAATTTATGTTGATTATTTTTTGTAAGAAAAAAATATTGTGTTTGTTTGCATCGTTTTGTATTAATTGGAACTCACTTTGACATTGCTTTATAAATATGTATAATGTTTTGTGAATTAGTAGATTTAGACTCGTGTTGATTTAAATATAAATATATTTTATCCTTTTAAAAATATAAAAGCGAAAGAAATACTACACACTCGATTATTTCCCCTGAACCAGCCGAACACTTGGTGGGTGATGGTGTGGGTGGGTGACGGGTTAAATGTTAGGTGGGTGGTGGACGTGGTGAGTGAGAGTTTAAGTAAGCCGGACTGTGGGTGAAAATGGTACATCCACCCATCACCCGACCCATTTTCATTCCTACTCAGAGTTGAAGTCAAAACCTTACATGACTGAGGAACTATAACATTAAGTCCTTTGAAGATATGGAGAAGACAAGATCCAAGATATAGAGCAACAATACATGCTAAACGGCAAGCGAAACGACTTTTATTTTACATCAACAATTGTAGAAGATTATGTCAAAAACGAAGTCAAAGTCCACTCCAAACTCTGCGAGACGAACTGGCCAAACGAGATTGAGACGACTTCCATATCGTCTTTATGCCGTTTCGCCTACATAGAGAAAGGAAATCATATATTTTGATTTTACCTTTGGAATAGATATATTTTGTGTAACCCTAAATTTTGAAATTTTCCCATATATAAACATGTATCAACCTTAGGGTTCGACATCTCGAATATCATATCTAAAGCTACAATTCCTGTTCTTTTTTCTTGTCGTGATACCCATAGTCATCAATAGATGTTAGATAGAAGGTTCGTCTTGCTGGAACCAAACCATTGTGATTGCTTTATAATTAATCGTGCCTGGATAATCTCCCTCATGATCTAAGGATTTAATGATCCCTATAATTGTTTGATTTATTATTGCATATATGTTTGTGAATTGAGATTGTGGTATTGCTTTTTTTTTTTCAAAGTACTTCGTTTCCAACTTTTATTTACCTCTGAAAGAAGTGGTGTTTATAATTAGTTTAGATAAAATAACCGAAGAGCAATAAGCGAAGGGCGTTTTATTGAATTTATTGATAAACACTTGTGATGACATGATTTATGACACTAGTTTAGGCACTCTTTTAGATAGTTTTCCTTTCCATTCATGCATGTTTCCGCATTAGTTCATGACGTTTACGCTCAATTCATGCATATTGTCGAAATAGACGTCTACACGAACTCTTGTCGGTTTTGTAGGTATTTTGGGGAACTTTTGGAACTTAATCGATACATTCGAGGATCATTCCTTGTGGTGGCACACTTCCGGACTCTTTAAGGAGCAAGCTAGGAGCAAATGAGAACACAAAAGACCTTGTTGGTGCATGCCTTGCACCAACTCATGGCGTAATGATCCAAAGAGGGCTGAACAGAGAATTCCACGGTCCAGAGGCCAGAACCACGCCCGTAATTTTGGCCGTGGTTTTTGTCTGGACCACTTTGACACGTGTCCCACGATTTCTTTGCCCGAACTTTGCTTATTAGAGGAGTATTTAAGTGATGTTGCAGGCTGTATTTGTAGAGACTCTCCCATCCCTTTTTGACCTATCTTCTTCCCCAAAAACACTCCTCCATTGGAGCTTCTCTTCCAAGCACCCTTGTGGGTGTTCTTGGGAGAGATTAGTGTAGATTTTAGTTTTTTAGTGAGATTTGAGTGGTTTTGAGTGAGGTTTCCTTTGTTGACAACTTGGAGCAACTCTTGAAGCCTTTGTAAGACTTGGTAACTTCTACTAGCTTGTAATGTCTTTTCTTTGGATTATTCTTCATTATCTAGCCATGACTTGCAAGCATGCTCTATTTGTGAAGTTTGATCTTGAAATGTATGTTGTTGGCTGAATAGTTGTGATTCTAGGGTGAATGAATGATGTTTATGCTTTGGACTATGATTGTATTGACTTCCATGTTAGCTTAGGATCGATTTGTGTTCGAAACCCCAACTCAGTGAAGAATCACGGCCTGTTCTTCATGATTCCAAGGCCGTGGTTTCTATGATCCACCCGTGATTTTCTCTGTTGTGATTATATTGATGAATCTAGATGTTAGGATGTAGATATGTTGAAATGCTAGTGTTTGTTGATCCTAGTCTAGCTTAGGGTGACCTAATGTTAGCAACCTTTTTGAGGGATGAGACTTACCCGGTAATTTCCTCTCTTAGATACATAAGATGATGAACTCTAGGTAGTAGTCAGCCAAAAAAGCCGCTATTGGATTGAGTGTGCTAGAATCGTTGCCTAAGACTTACCTTTTCCGAGACTTACCCGGTAAGGAGGGGTTTAACCCTTAGTTAGTGGCCGGTTTGTGTAGAATTCCCGTCCTTAGGTTCCTTGAGACTTACCCGGTAATCGGACTTTAGGTATGAGACTTGTGGAGCATGAGACTTGCCCGGTAATTGCTCCCATTAGAGAAACACCCAACTCCGAACAACCACATCTTTCCTTTGATCTTTAGAAGCATGAGTCCATTGTCATAATCGGAATTCCGAATCTCTAGAATCCGCTTTCATCCTCTTATCTCCTATCCTTGTATTTGTGTGTTTGTTTGCTTGTTTGTGTTGATATATTTGTGATCATTGTTGATCACCCAAAACCAACCAAAAATATTGTGTTTTGCACTTTCTTTATTCCTCATCTCCTCTTAGTTTAGATTTACACTATCTTTGATCATTGGATGACTTGATTTCACCCCGTCCTTGTGTTCGACCTCATAATACTTTCCTTCCTACATAAAGATCCGTAGACTGCGGGTTTCCCTAGGTAGTTTAGGATTTTAGATCGAGCTATAAATTTAAGTTTTTGTGTGTGCATATTTTGGGCGAACAAGTTATTGGCACTCTTGCCTTGGATTTGTGTCGTACAATCCTAGCGTAACAAGTTTTTGGCGCCATTGCCGGGGATTGAGGTGTTCAAAATAGGCTTAGTTTTGTCCCTCGGCAACGCCTTAACAAGTTTTTGGCGCCGTTGCCGGGGACTAGGTCTAGATTAAGTCATTTTCTTTTGATTATTTTTAGTGTTTATCTTTCTTGTTACTTTTGATCTTGTGTTGTTTTTGTCTTTGCCTTTTCATGTTTGCCGTGGACTGATTGTACTTCCAAGACGTCCTTGACAACATGGAGTATGAGGAGTGGATGGAAAACCAAGATCTAGGACCTCTCCATGATGAGTTTGAGTATTGGGAGGAGTTTAATGCCTATCATGAGTCCCATGATCAAGCTCACATGACTACATTGCCTCATGAGGAACCTCACCATCAATCTCACAATGACCGATTGGAATCAATGCTAGAAGAAATGTTGAGGAAGATGGATGATCTAGAGAGTAACCTTGCTTCCATTTCGAGTACTCACATGGTGCTTGACGCGGAAGTATATCAACAAGAGGAGGTTCACCATGAGAAGATCCAAGAATTGTCCGATTCAACCATAACCAATAGAGACCTTGAGGAAGAGTTGAATGAAGCTCGGGAGCAATTGTGGCTAAGGGATTTGGCCCTGGAGGATGCAAGAAGATTGAATTTCGAGAGAGAGGAACAAATAAGGAGGGAGATTGAGGAGATTAGGCATGCTCTTATGCTAGGAGATCCTACCATCCTTCAAGGCTTACCTCCACCTCCTTCATCTTTGGAGGAGTGCAAATAAGTACTCTCACCCCCGTACATCCTTGCCATAAACCCCGGAACCACACTTGAAGAGCTCACGAGGGAGGAGGAAAATAGAGAAAACCACGGCCCAGAGGGCCAATTCCACGCCCGTGGATTTGGTCTTTGCCCATGGTATTGTGTAGAGAACCCTAAGTTGACTTCAACTCCTTCCAATCCTTTCTTGGTTGCCCGGAGTACACACGAAGATTGGATTCCCTTTCCTAAGGAGTCTCCCATGTTGAATGAAGGAGGCAAGCATGATGGATCCATGATGGTTATGAAGCACTTCAATGAAGAATTCTTTCCAAGAATCGGCTTTCTTCGGATCATAGCGGATGAGGATGGCAAGCATTTCACCGGTGTGACAGCGAAGTACCAATTGTTTAAGTATGGGGTGGCCCCTATGGTTGCAACTTCATACTATCATCAAGGAAGCGGTGATGACGGAGTCTACTACTCACCGGTGAAGAGAGAACTTAAAGCTTATTTGGGCATCAAGTGGTCCGTGCTTGTCATCATGGATTCCGGAAAGCGATGGTTGCTTGGACTCCTCAAGAAAACCATGGTATTTGAGGTGGATTGACATTTCCACAGAGTTTGATCAAGCTAATGACCTAAAAGAAGCGCTTCTTGGGAGGCAACCCAAGGGTAACAACTCTTTCCCTTTTCTCTTTCGTTTTTGCTTTTGTTTTTGTTTTTGTGTATTTTTGTGTTTTGTATTTGTGTGGTAGATTTTAGGTAATAAGGAAGCCTTGCAAGGAAAGTTGATGATGATGATCCTGTTTTCAACCATGGGTCAAGCGGACGTGAGACTTGGACAACTTGAGGTGTCTTTGTTGGATGGAAGAGCTCCCATCTCGCATACACCTTGGTGCGGGTCTCGACGCCGGAATGACTATGAAGAGCTCTCTACCATGCTTGATCGATCATCCGCACCACCACTCCACATGAGTGAACCAAAATACCGAAAACACTACATTTTTACATTGTGAGGACTTCTTTCACTCTTCTTTACTTGATTTGCACATTGGGGACAATGTGGTTTTAAGTATGGGGTGAGGTTTTCATGATTCTTAGCGTGGCATGATCGCATCTAGGATAGATTCGTTTTAATTGTTACACGTTTCTTTTCATGTTTTGTATTGTACATATATATTTCAAAATCCCAAAAAATTGAAAAATTTTAAATTTTTTTGGTGCTTCTAGGTTTGGATATGACCCTAATGATGAATCTTGTTTTGTGGATTGGCTATGGATGGCCTTGTGTGTTGAATGGATTTATGCATATGTGGACTTGAAATACTTTTCTTGAATCCTATGTATGAATTGTGATTATGATGTTTGCCTTGATTGGATTGAGAATTGATAGTCGAAATTACATGCTAGTTCTTACTTATCATCTAGGAATGATTAAGGCAATTCATCTCTCTTCTTCTCATCTTGATCATGTTTTTTGAGCACCTCACTTGATATGAAATTTGGCCTCTTTTGACCCATCCGGAAATAGGAGCATGCTAGTGTGTTGATGTGTGTGAAAAGCAAGTATGGGGTGGTGAAGTTGGTGTATGAATGTTGCGAATGAAATTGTTGAAAATGTGTTGTGAAAAGTGTAGAAAAAATATAGGTTTGGGGACTTTGGTTTTGATGACGAGTAACTCGACACCATTCACATAATCGGGTGTTTGTGTCTTGCCAAAGTTGGATTAACCGAATGTCCTAACGAGCCTTGGTATGTGTGCCCGGTGTGAGGCACCTCGAAAAATAAAAAAACCCGAGGTCCGCTAATCACCAAGGTTTTGGCTTTTGTACACTAATGCCATTGTCTCAAAAATAAATGAAAGAAAATGAAAAAGAAAAAAGAAAGGAAAAGAAAAGAAAAGAAGGAGAAAAATACACTTTGGTGGATGATGTATAAATGTGAAGTTGTGGTTGTTTAGTTCCTTTCCCGGATTTGCACCAGATGACCTTAGAATATCCCCACCTTATCATCACGTTTCTCGGCATCTTCTTTCCTAAGTCCTTGTGACCTATTTGCATATGTGTATGACTTAGTGATCTAGATTGGATATTCTCATGATCATCTTGACTTCATCATTTTTACCTTTCATGCATGCTTTCGAGTTAAGTATGATTGTCTTTCCCTGCCTTCATTCATTTAATACATGATTGCTTGTCCATTGCCATGAAACATGACTATGAAGGTGATCCAACTTTAGAAGCACAATTCCAAAAATATTTTCAGTTTTTCTGCATTCATAAATCATGTAATCTCGTAGCCTATAGTTGAACCTTGCTCGGGGACGAGCAAGTTGCAAGTATGGGGTATTTTGATGACATGATTTGTGACACTAGTTTAGGCACTCTTTTAGATAGTTTTTCTTTCCATTCATGCATGTTTCCGCATTAGTTCATGACGTTTACGCTCAATTCATGCATATTGTTGAAATAGACGTCTACACGAACTCTTGACGGTTTTATAGGTATTTTGAGGAGCTTTTGGAACTTAATCGATACATTCGAGGATCATTCCTTGTGGTGGCACACTTCCAGACTCTTTAAGGTGCAAGCTAGGAGCAAAGGAGAACACAAAAGACCTTGTTGCTGCATGCCTTGCACCAACTCATCGCGTAATGATCCAAAGAGGGCTGAGCAGAGTATTCCACGGTCCAGAGGCTTGAATCACGCCCGTAATTTTGGCCGTGGTTTCTGTCTGGACCACTTTGACACGTGTCCCACGATTTCTTTGACCGACCTTTGCTTATTGGAAGCGTATTTAAGTGATGTTGTAGGATGTATTTGTAGAGACTCTCCAATCCCTTTTTGACCTATCTTCTTCCCCAAAAACACTCCTCCATTGGAGCTTCTCTTCCAAGCACCCTTGTGGGTGTTCTTGGGAGAGATCAGTGTAGATTTTAGTTTTGTAGTGAGATTTGAGTGGTTTTGAGTGAGGTTTCCTTTGTTGACAACTTGGAGCAGCTCTTGAAGCCTTTGTAAGACTTGGTAACTTCTATTCTAGCTTGTAATGTCTTTTCTTTGGATTATTCTTCATTATCTAGCCATGACTTGCAAGCATGCTCTATTTGTGAAGTTTGATCTTGAAATGTATGTTGTTGGCTGAATAGTTGTGATTCTAGGGTGAAGGAATGATGTTTATGCTTTGGACTATGATTGTATTGACTTCCATGTTATCTTAGGATCGATTTGTGTTCGAAACCCCAACTCAAGGAAGAATCACGGCCTGTTCTTCATGATTCCACGGCCGTGGTTTCTATGATCCACCCGTGATTTTCTCTGTTGTGCTTATATTGATGAATCTGGATGTTAGGATGTAGATGTGTTGAAATCCTAGTGTTTGTTGAGCCTAATCTAGCTTAGGGTGACCTAATGTTAGCAACCTTTTTGAGGGATGAGACTTACCCGGTAATTTCCTCTCTTAGATACATAAGATGATGTACTCTAGGTAGTAGTGAGCCAAAAAAGCCGCTATTGGATTGAGTGTGCTAGGATAGTTGCCTAAGACTTACCTTTTCCGAGACTTACCCGGTAAGGAGGGGTTTGACCCTTAGGTAGTGGCCGGTTTGTGTAGAATTCCCGTCCTTAGGTTCCTTGAGACTTACCCGGTAATAGGACTTTAGGTGCGAGACTATTGGAGCATGAGACTTACCCGGTAATTGCTCCCATTAGAGAAACACCCAACTCCGAACAACCACAACTATCCTTTGATCTTTAGAAGCATGAGTCCATTGTCATAATCGGAATTCTGAATCTCTAGAATCCGCTTTCTTACCTCTTATCTCCTATCCTTGTGTTTGTGTGTTTGTTTGCTTGTTTGTGTTGATATATTTGTGATCATTGTTGATCACCCAAAACCAACCAAAAATATTGTGTTTTGAACTTTCTTTATTCCTCATGTCATCTTAGTTTAGATTTACACTATCTTTGATCATTGAATGACTTGATTTCACCTCAGTCCTTGTGTTCGACCTCGGAATAGTTTCCTTCCTACATAACGATCCGTACACTGCGAGTTTCGCTAGGTAGTTTAGGATTTTAGATCGAGTTATAAATTTAAGACTTTGTGTGTCATGTTTTGGGCGAACAAGTTCTTGGCACTCTTGCCTTGGATTTGTGTCGTACAATCCTAGCGTAACAACTTGGTTTTGAGAGTACTAGTTTATCATTGCCTCGAGGATTTCTAACTATCGTAGAAAGTTCATGTCTTTGTACCTTTTTTAACTGAAGAATCACAAGAGAAGGTTTCTCTTGATCTTTTCCGAATTTCTAAGTTGTTAAAGGATATTTCTATACTTGTCGAACCACTAGATTGAGGGCTACACAAATTAGAAAACACGGTCTTTGTTTGTCTATTCCAAAGACTATTTTATATAGTAACCTGCAATATTCATATATTAATGTTCACGAGTCACATATATGCGATACTATTTAATTCATTATAGTGGGGATTCTTATTTCCTTAGATCACTTCCATCCATATACTTGCCAACAATGTTTCACGTGTTATCATTGTTGCTTTCTTCCTTCTTTTATTTAGAATTATTGATTATTAGTTTCTACCAATGCCACCCGCATCTACAATGGGGCAAGGAGATCCTACCCCTTCCTATAATCCTGACCTCCTCCTCATCATTTCCCCAATGTTCCTAATCCAGAAATCATGACTCCTAGATATAAATGTGAGAAGAGAAATAGAGTTTGATGAAGAAGGAAGATATGAGGGCGCACCCTATAGAGTCCTTCATGAGAAAGGGAATCTAGATTTGGAAGCGGGTATGTTTTCAAAAGACAAGGTGAAGATACCTCCATTTGAAGGTAAGTGACGATTAGCAATATCTATCATATCTTTGGTGACCTTCATTAGTGGATGTCTTTGTTTGGAAGCATCTAGACATGGGTGAGAACGGATTGTTTAGGATCCATCCTTGCTTCCATTGTGCATGGTGGATCAGCTCTCTCCATCTTTTTTTTGGATTCCAACTTGTTGAACCAAAACAAAAAGAAACCAAAGGTCAAAATTAACAAGAAACCTAAAAAAGCCAACTATTAGAAACAACCAAAACTATCTATAGTCCTTGGCAACGACGTCAAAAACTTGATCGTGGAAGTTTTAACCAAATAGTTAACAACAACCTTCCCCACAAGTATAACGGGATGAATGTAGTATATTCGGGTATCGAATTTACAAGGACCATGCCTATTTTGAATGTAACTAATAGACAATTATGCTAATTAAAAGAGGGAAGAGAAAACAATGACTTTTGGTGAAATAATGATAGAAGGGAAAATAAGAGAAATCTATGTTTGTTGTAGGCAAATAATGGATAAAGGCGATCTAAGGAAACAAAAATCCTTACTATCATGAATTAAAGTAATATTGCATATATGAGACTCATGAACAATGATAAATGAATATTGTAGGTAACTATCTGAAATAGTCTTTGACATAAACAAACAAAGAACGTGTTATCTAACTTGATTGCGTCCTGAAAGCGGTGGTTGTGCCAAGTATACATGTAACCCATGAAGAGCTTAAATCCTACCTTTCACTTCAATCTTGATGTTTCCATGTATTCTCCGACTTCAAGGAAGATTGAATCCTCGTTCTTTGGTTATTTTCATACCATTATGCTCCATAAATGACCTTGAATGCCTGAAATACAAAATAAACCGAAGCAGTCACTGAAATATGGAAATGGGAGCTTTCTACACTAAAACAAAGCATAAACAAGTTATATGGAGTGATACACTTGTGAGGGTATAGGAGTGATACACTTGTGAGGGTGTTTTAGTTTCACTAACTTGATACGTTTTCTTGTTTTAATCATGTCTAATTCAAGAAAGAATCGTGAAGAAAAAACCGCCACAACCACTGAATCGATGGATTTCCAAGCCATGATGAAGAGTCTAGATATCGTGTGACTCGGTTTGATATAATGGAGAAACATAGTTGACCCTCCAATAACCAAAGCCAGCCCCAACTACAATGGGGCAAGGATATCCTACCTCTTCCTACAATCATCACCTCCTCCTCATCGTTTCCCTAATGTTCCTAATCCAAAAATCATGACTTCTAGATGTAATGTGAGGAGAGAAATAGAGTTCGATGAAGAAAGAGGATTTAAGGACGCACCCTATAAAGTCCGCCATGAGAAAAGGAATCTAGATCTAGAAGCGGATGTGTTTTCTAAAGACAAGGTGAAGATACCTCCATTTGAAGGTAAGTGTGATGTAGATATGTGTCTAACATGGGAAGAAAGGGTAGAACAAATATGGATTTGTCAGCATGTTGATGAGATGAATTATGACCTATTTTTAGGCATGTTTTTATGTAGATTTTCCCTTTATTTTGCATGCATAGACATACATTTGTGGCATTTATGGTCATATTCACCTACTTTGCGAGAATAGAGGTCTACACAGAGTTTTATTGCATTTGTAGGTAAATTGGCGAATTATGGAGGAGAAATGACACACATTTAATGATTAAGCTTTGAAGTGGGACCAAAAGGAGCATAAAAGGAAGCTAGGACGCGCCAAATTATCTTTTGATACCGTCTGACGTGCCAAAGTATCTTCTGATACCGTCTGACGCGCCAAAGTATTCTCTGATACCGTCTAATGCGGCCTAGAGTATTTTCTGATACCAGCGGGCTCGACTTCTTTTCAGTCCAAATATGTAGAGTTTTACCTTTAAACCCTATATTTATCCCTATAAATGTTCGATAGCTTTCAACATTGAAAGGCAAACAAGGAAAATCTGAGACGGGGAGACCCGAAGACTGGAGGGAGATTTCGATGAGATATTATTGCGTAGAAGGAAGATTTGGAGAAGTACGCACTTGAAGATTGCGTACTCGGAAAAGATCTTAGGGTTTCACTTTGAAGGCGGATTGACATCCCGTTCTTCTTTGTTCCTTGAGATTTGTGAGAGATTCTTACCTTATTTTACATCCTTTGAACGTGGTTTGCGATTATTGTGTTTAATTGACATTTGTTTTGAGTTTATTATTGAGATTTCAAGGTTTTACCTTTTCTCCCTTTCATATTTGATTATTGATTTTTATTATGATGATTGTTGGATAAAAACCTTAAGCGATTCTAAGGTGAAGGGTTGATAGTTGTGGCATTGATGATGATAGATTGAACCAAAACAGATTGAACCCTGAGAGTTGAGATTTAACCTTTGTTACAACGGAAAATCGTGCTGTTCTTGAGTAAATCGGCCGAGTTTTCCTTAAAATTGGCCGAGTTTTCCTCTGTCGTACGTCCTTTGCTTTTGCTTTGATCCAAAGTTAAAGGTTTGCTTTAACCTAGCCTTGACTTACCTTTTCTAGGTAGTAGTGAGACTCAACACCCTCTACTTCGGTTTCGAGTGTCACAACCTTAACCTTTTTAGCTTATCTTTGATTTTCTTGGGTTTGGGCATGGGTATTTGAGAGTTTAATCTTGTCCTTAGATCCTTTCTATATTGCAGCCTTAACAACCTTTATAGAGAGAGCTTTTGGGTGAGATTTATGGGTTTTGGAACTTCATCGTACAAGTCCTTATCTTAGATATACCTTTGCAATCCCGATTCTGTCCTTTTATCCTTAGAATATCTTGAATCAATTGCTACAATTGGATACTTGAATCTTTAGAATCGTTGTTTTCCCAATTATCTTTATAAAAGCTTTTATATTTGTCTGACAATTTGTGAACTGAATTTGATCCCCCAAATCCCTGAGTTCGATACTCTGAAATTCTTGCTTTACTACGCCGATCTGTACACTGCGGGTTCGCTTTGCTTGATTTCAATTTTTATAAATTTAAAACTAGTGACGCACACTTTTGAGCGAACACATGTCTTAGAGGCAAAGAAGGTCCAACATGTTGCTCTTGAATTCATTGGTTATGCTTTAATTTAGTAGAATAACTTGGTGAAGAAAAAGAGAACAATTTTAGATATGGATATCACCACTTATGATCAAATGAGAGCTATCATGAGGGATAGATTCGTCCCACTCCAACATGGTAGATAACTCCTCTCAAGGTTAGAGAACCTTTAGAAAGATTCTGTGACTTGTATTCTTATGCCAATATGACAGATTTCCTACATCTCTCTATCAAAGTTGAGGGGAAGATTTGATAACATCGAAACATACGTGTTTTCTACCCTATTTTAGTCAATGTGGGGTACCCATATTTTTGTTCCTTTTCCCCAAATTTTGTATTGCGTACACAATGTTGGTCGTTATTATCTCATTCACCCGAAATCCAATTTTAGCAAATAAGTATACCACAATTTAGTGCTCATGGAGACGAAGCCAAGTTTCTTAAGACGGTGTAACTTGTTCTTAATTCCTTATTTTATATGACAGTGATACGCAAGACATGACACCTCCAAACACATGAACCTGTGAGATTCAACAAGGCAGCACAAACCACTCATGGAGTCATGTTATAGAACACAACTTTGCACTGATTTTGAGATGAGAAGAGTGTAACCTTAAGTCACGAAATTTAGAACAATCCAACGTCCCTGATCTTGAGAACCCGGATAATACTGATGGCATGAATTATATGCTATCATATTCATGCATATTGTGAGTATATCACCTCGGTTTTACATACATTTGATGAGAATCATGTGCCTTTAAGTCTATATTCATATACATTTCGACAATAGTGGTCTACACGAGTTCTTGATTGAGTTGTAGGTAAAATGATGGAGTTTGGATGCGGAAATGGATTAATATCGGACTTAACATCATAAAGGATCAGGAAGGAGTCTTAAAGATAGGAAAAGATATGAGAAGAAACCACAAAAGAAGATAGAAGACGGAACTAAAAGATAACACGCTCAAAGGTCACAAATCGGATCAAGATATGATATAAATCGGCTGATGTTCTTAAAGATAGACCGATTTCTATCTTAATCGACCGATTCCGTGTAGGATTCTTCAAAATATAAAGAGTTGCAACCTTGGATTTTTTTTCTATAAATAGAGGATGTCTCTTTACATCCTAAATCATCCAATTACAAGCTGAGGCGTTGAAGAAACCCTAGGAAGGAGAAGGAAAAACACTCTTGGAGATTTGACATTGAAGGTTGAAGAAATATTGAAGTTCTTGAGGTTTTTCTAGTTTTTATTTCTTTTGTCATTATGAACACAAGTTTGGAGTTTGTTTTTGGTTTTTAGTTAGTTTTTTGAGTTTATGAACCTTTGATAAGGATTTGTTTCATTTTATTCAAGATTCAACGTTTTCTTGATATTCTTGATTAAATTCCTTTCTTGATTTTAATCATGTGTGTTATTGGCTAAAATCCTTGCGATTCTAGGGTAATTGGTTGAAGATTGTGGTCAAGACGATTGATAACACGATTTATGACGTTAGTTTAGGCATCCATTTAGATAGTTTTTCCCGTTATTCATGCATGGTTTGACATTAGTTCATGACGTTTACGCTTAATTCATGCATATTGTCGAGATAGACGTCTACACGGGCTTTTGTCGGTTTTGTAGGTATTTTGGGGAGCTTTTGGAGCTTAATCGATACATTCGAGGATCAGTCCTCGTGATGACACACTTCCGGACTCATTGAGAAGCAAGCTAGGAGCAAAGGAGAACACATAGGACCTTGTTGGTGCATACCTCACACCAACTCATGGCTTAACGATCAAAAGAGAGCTGTCTATGCAAAACCACAGCCCAAACCCAGATTCCACGCCCGTAATTTTGGACGTGGTTCTCTCTGGATAGCTGTGACAGCCGTCCCACGATCTCCATAACCGACTCTTGCTCTAGATGGAGAATATAAGTGGTCCTGCAGGCTGTTGCTAGGGGATTCTCTCCCACACTTTCTCACAACACCTCATTCCATTGGAGGATAGACTTGGAGAAGAAGAAAAACTCTCTCATTTTGGGGGAAGAAGAAGAGCAACACTAATCTTAGAGTTTCATAGCTTTTGAGAGATTTTTGAGTGAACTTGTTGAAGACATTTGCAAGGGTTTGTAAGGAACTATTTGGACCTTCTTTTGAAGGGTTGTAACTCTTTCTTAAACATATATTCAACTTGGTTTACTTGTGTGTTACGCTAAGAAGGTGACACGCAAAAAGCCTTAAATTTATAACTCGAATTATTTTTCCTAACTCCTAGCGAACCCGCAGTGTACGTGACGTTTTGTAGTAGGGATAGTATTCCGAGGTCGAACACAAAGACTGAGGTGAGATTGAATCGATTAGTGACTAAGGATAGTATTGATCTAGGCTAAGAAAAGAGAAAGAAACAAATAAATGAAAATCTCAATATTTTTGGGTTTGGTTTTGTGTGGTGATCAATCAAGGATCACAATGATATAATATAGCAAAACAAACTAAGGATCAAGCTAAAACACAAATAAACAAAGCAAACACGAATATGTGATCAAAGAGAGAAAAGCGGATTCTATGGGTTGGAAATTCCGGTTATGGCATAGGACTCAAGCTATCTAATCATTCCTTCGATCAACTAATGTTTGTTAGGAGTGAATGTTTCTCAAGTGGGGTCAATTACCGGGTAGGTCTCATGATCCACTAATCCGCACCTAAGGTCCTATCACCGGCTAAGTCTCTAGGAGCCTAAGGTAGGGTTATCTACACAAACCGGATGGTTATCTAGGGATCTAACCTCTCCTTACCGGGTAAGTCTCGGGGAGGCAAGTCCTAAACACTTATCCTAGCACATTCAGTCCAATAGCGGCTTGTGAGGCTCACTACTACCTAGAGTTCGTCATCTTCGGTATCTAAGAGCAAGAATCACCGGGTAGGTCTCTTCTAACTCTTAGTTGCTAACACTAGGTCACCCTAGGATAGATTTAGCTCAACTAACACTAGGATTTCAATAAATCAACAACCTAACACTTAGATTTATCAATACAAGCAAGTTGATCAAAATTACGGGGTGTTCATCTCTTTCCATGGCCGTAGAAAGGCAAGATCAAACCGTGGTTTCAAACAGTGACTAGGTTAAATCAAGCGAGTCATCCAAGCATACATTTAGGTCTATTCTATCATAGTCCAAGCCATAACCATCTTTTCCTTACCCTAGAATCGTATCTATTTAGCCAACAACATGCATCATCACAATCAAAATCATCAAGCATAAAATCATGGAATACATGTCAAGAGGGTGAAATGAAAGATGGATTAAGCAAATGAAACAAGTAAAACAAGCTAAATCAAGGTTCAAGAAGGACTTACAATCCTTCAAAAGAAGGTTCGAATCGTTTCTTACAAACCCTTGCAAAACGTTTCACTAAGCTCACTCAAAATCACTCAAAAAGACTATGGAACTATGAACTAGTGTGCTTCTTCTTCTTCTTCAATGGAAGCCCTTCTTCTTCTCCAATGGTAGCTCCAATCCAATCTTCCAAAATGAGAGAATATTGTTGTTGAGAGTGTGGGAGAGAATGGGAGTGAGGGGTCTCTCTATAACAGCCTTGCAGGACCACCTTTTATCCTCCAAATTTGCAAGAGTCGGCCATGAAGATCGTGGGACAGCTGTCACAACTGTCTGGCAAAAACCACGGCCCATTTCCACGCCCGTGGAAGTCCCAGTGGCCGTGGTTTTGGTGCCTCAGCTTGTTTTGGATCATTAAGTCACGATTTGGTGCATCTCATGCATCAACAAGGTCCCAAGTGTCCTCCTTATCCCCTAGCTTGCATCCCAATGAGTCCGAAGGTGTGTCATCCCAGTGACTAGGTTCAATCAAGCGAGTCATCCAAGCATACATTTAGATCTATTCTATCATAGTCTAAGCCATAACCATCTTTTCCTTACCCTAGAATCACATCTATTTAGCCAACAACATGCATCATCACAATCAAAATCATCAAGCATAAAATCATGGAATCCATGTCAAGAGGGTGAAATGAAAGATGGATTAAGCAAATGAAACAAGTAAAACAAGCTAAATCAAGGTTCAAGAAGGACTTACAATCCTTCAAAAGAAGGTTCGAATCCTTTCTTACAAACTGATAACACGATTTATGACTTAGGTTTAGACATTCAGTTAGATAGTTTTTCCACTCATTCATGCATGGTTTAGCACTAGTTTACGATGTTTTGTTCGCTCCAAACGGTGTGTGCAAGCTTTAAATTTATAACCCTAGACTTAAACTTAAAACAAGGATGCGAACCCGCAGTGTACGGGTCAATCGTAGTAAAAGCAAGAAAATTCCAGGGGTCGATCACAGGGACTCGATGAAACAAAGTCAATACGGTATGCTATGTCAATTCTAACCACAAGAGCAGTTAACACAATCAAAGATGAATAAGAAGTCAATAAGCAAGCATGCAATTCTAGGGATTAAAGCATCTAGTTGTGGTTCCAACTCAAGATCTATAGATAAGCGGACAAAGCTGAGATTTTTGCGTGGGGAAGGTGTTACTAGAGTGGAGTAGATCACCGGGTAAGTCTCACTACACACTAATCCCAAACCGTAACTCCTATTACCGGGTAAGTCTCAAGGAATTAAGATAAAGAACTATAACCTCAAACTAACACACCATCTAAGGGAATAGAATCAACCTTTACCGGGTAAGTCTCAGGCTAACTCACGAAGATGGGATGGAAGCACACTCAAACCCCAATAAAGGATAAACCTTTATTACCTATACTTATGATCGTTGGTACACAAACTAAGGAATTACCGGGTAAGTCTCATCCTAAGCTTGCTTTGAACCAGGAAGGTGTAATAAGAATAGGATTTGGCAAACTCTAACACTTAACTCTCAGTTATGGATCAGATAAGTCACCTCGGTCAGAAGAATTCCACCCCGGCCGAGATGTTCATCAACCGAACGAGATGCTTAGGGTTAAGGTTAAAGACTCGAACTTTCAGGATCCTACTGGAATCTAAGATGATTCTATCATTGTTTTTCCCACAACCTTCAGCCAATCACCCTAGAATCACACAAGGAAATTAGCCACTCATCATCATAATGAAAGTATTAAATATAAGGGAAGAAGGTGAATATTTGAACAAAGAAGAATTTAATGAAAAGACTTCAATAACTGAATCAAATATCACAACAAAGCGTTCCTTGGATAATAACCCAACAAGACAAGACAACAATTGAGGGAATTGAAGACAATCTTACAAAACCCTTCAATAAAGCTATAAAAGCTATGAACTTCAATCTTCCTTCAACCTTCAAAAAGGTTCTTCAACTCTCTCCCAAATTGGAGTATGCTGCTGCTGCGTGCTATAAACCCTGATCGACGGTATATCGTGATCTAAGCATCCTCGGATTTGTGGAAAATCCAACCCTTTTTATAGGAAAATAACCCTCCAAAGATAATAAATCTTAGAAAGATATTCTCCCATAAATATAGGTAAAATATATATTCTGCATATCTCTTTCCTTCCAGGAGCCAAGCCCAAAAATATAAGATCACTTTCAAATTTTAAAAGATCTCTTCCAAGAATAAAATATTCTCGCCGCGTCCTAGGTGTTCGCCTCGGTCGAGTCGGCGTCTCTGGATCACCTCGGTCGAGGTGAATCTGTGGTCATCCGAGGTGACTCACAACTGAATGTGAAATCTCTCAAAACTGGTCCAAAGTGCATCTTTAATCCATGGCTATGCTCCCTGGATGTAGCTCCAAATGACTAATGACTCCTTTTGCTCCTTTTTGATGCAAAACGTACCATATTACCTGCAATTACAACGAAACTAGGTGTAGACCTCGATTCTCGCAAAGGTAGATGAAATGGTAGTAAAATCACATAATGTACATACAAACATGCAGATTATGAAAGATAAAACGTCCAAACAAACCCCGAAATATAGACTATAATTCATGCTATCATGTTTGCACTTAATTCATGTATTTTCTCGAGATAGACGTCTACACGGACTTTTTCGTTGCTTTGTAGGTATTTTGGGAGATTTAGAAGCTTAATCGATACATTTGGGGATCGTTCCTCGAGATGACACACCTTTGGACTCATTGGGATGCAAGTTAGGAGCTAAGAAGGACACTTGGGACCATGTTGGTGCAGGCCATGAACCAAATCGTGACTCAATGATCCAAAACAAGCTGAGGCACCTAAACCACGGTCACTGGCACTTCCACGGGCGTGGAATCTGACCGTGGTTTTTGCCAGACGGTTGTGACAGCTGTGCCACGATCTCATGGCCGACTCTTGCTAAGTTGTAGTATAAAAAGTGGTCCTGCAAGGCTGTAAGGGTATCAATTTTTAGAATAAAAAATCCACACTCTCCACCATACTCTCAACAAGAAGATTCTCTCAATTGGAAGCTTGGAGGATAGCTACCATTGGAGGAGGAGAAAAGCTCCATTGGAGAAGAGGAGAAGAAGACACCATTGTTAGCCTTTGATAGGTTTTGTAGTGAAGATTATCGGAATCGTTTTCTAGGGTTGTAAGAATCGATTAAACCTTCTTTTGAATTGTTGTGAGTCTTTCTAATCTCATTTTCAGCTTAGTTTTACTTGTTTCACTTGTTCATCTCTTTCTCTTCATTATCTTGCAAATGGAAGCCATGATTTTATGTTTGATGATTTCGATTGTGATGATGTATGTGGTTGGCTAAATAGATGTGATTCTAGGATAAGGAAAGGATGGTTATGGCTAGGACTATGATAGGACGGTCTTAGAATTGCCTTTGGATGATTCGTTTACTTGAACAGAGCCACTGTGGGAGTCCACGGTTTGTTCATGCCAGTCCACGGCCGTGGAAGTAGATGAACAGCCCGTGGTTTACCTAATTTGTTTGATTTGATGAGTCTAAGTTCTAGAATGTTAGAATGTTGAAATCCTAGTGTTTGTTGAGTTAAATCTATCCTATGGTGACCTAGTGTTAGCAACTAAGTGTTTAGAAGAGACCTACCCGGTGATTCTTGCTCTTAGATATCAAAGATGACAACCTCTAGGTAGTAGTGAGCCTCACGAGCCGCTATTGGACTGAGTGTGCTAGGATAGGTGTTTAGGACTTGCCTTTCCGAGACTTACCCGGTAAGGAGAGGTTAGATCCCTAGAATACCATCCGGTTTATGTAGAATTCCTATCCTTAGGATCTTTGAGACTTACCCGGTGATGAGACCTTAGGAACGGACTAGTGGACCATGAGACCTACCCGGTGATTGATCCCAATCTAGAAACACTCTCTCCCAACATACTATAGTTGATCCAAGGAATGATTAGGTAGCTTGAGTCATATGCCATAACCGGAATTTCCGATCCCTAGAATCCGTTTTTCTCCCTTTAATTACGGATTTCGTATTTGCCTGTTTGCTTGTGTTGATTTGTCAGCTTAGTTGATTGCTTATTTTGCGTGATTTTCGATCTTTGATTGATCACCATAAAAACCAAACCAAAAACATTGAGATTTTCATTTCTTTATTTCTTTCTCTTTTCTTAACCTAGATCTTCACTAAACTTAGTCACTAATCGATTCAATCTCACCTCAGTCTTTGTGTTCGACCTCGGAATACTATCCCTACTACAAAACGTCCCATACACTGCGGGTTCGCTAGGAGTTAGGAGAAATATAACGAGATATAAATTTATAGCTTTTGCGTGCACACGTTCTTAGCGTAACAAGTTTTTGATCTCTTTTTGGTTCGTGTCTTTGCTTTTCAGGACATCTCTCACTCTTTAGGTGTATGCGAAGATCTCGTGGCAAAGATTTAGCTCCATTCGATCCCGAACCGGAGAAAACCCTTAGATCTAGATCCAAGAGCATTAGAAAAGGAAAAGAGATGGCCGGAAGAGATCTCCAAGCTGAGTTGGATGAGGCTTTAGAGCAAATTAGGATAAGGGATGAAGCTTTGGAGAATGAAAGGAGACTTGCCAATGAGAGGCAAGAGGCAACTAGGAGGGAGATTGAAGAGATTAGGCAAGCTCTTGCGCAAAGAGAGCTTAATCGTCAACAACCTCCACCTCCACCACAACCGCAGCCGGCGGCGGTTAATATTCGGGTTGTGCCCATTGCTATTGAAGAGCCACAAACGTTAGGGCAACGTATGGATCCGGCACAAAGAGCACACCGTCCGGGTGTGAACTTAGGAGATCCCGCAGCCCATGATTACGAGCTCCGCCCTCAAGTTCTACAAATGATTTGGCACAACCAATTTGGAGGGATGGAAGGAGAGTCTCCTCATCAACACTTGATGAACTATGAGATCTTGATGGAGACTCTAAGGCCGCCTAGGTTAGAGAACAACAACCATAAGCTTAGGGCTTTTTCATTCTCACTTAAGGATAAAGCCTTGGCTTGGTATCAATCTATTCCACAAGGGCGAGTGAGTACTTGGGAGGAGATGACAACCGAGTTTTTGACTAAGTTCTTCCCACCTTCCAAGACTACCGAGTTAAGAGGGAAGATCAATGCCTTTGTAATGAAGGATAGAGAGAGTTTATTCAAGTCTTGGAAGAGGTTCAAAGACCTTCTCCTAGATTGTCCACACCATGTTATACCAAAAATGGAGCTATTGGAGATCTACTTCAAAGGACTTGATGAAGATAGCCAATTCAAGCTTCAATCTCTTTCCGGTGGGACTTTCATGGAAAAGCATGTGGATGAAGCTTGGGAGTTTGTAGAGAAACAAGCTTTGGTAATTGAGAAGTACTCCCATAGGAAGAGTGAGGAGAGAAAGGCGGGAGCATATGAGGTGAGTGAAGTCACCATGAGCAATTTCAAGCTTGACGCTATCAACAACGAGCTTAAGTCTTTGAGGGAGTTGTGTGCTACAACTTTGAAAAATCAAGCAAGCCCTCAAGTGCAAGTGCAAGCAAACTTGTCTTCAAAGGAGGAAGATGTGAACTACATGGGAAGGGGCAATTACAACAACTATCAAGGCCCAAGGAACTTCAACAACAACCGGCAATTCAACAATTACCGGCCTAACACAACCATCCCGGGTTTTCCTATTCTAACCCGGATGGAGCCTTGAACCCTCCCGCTTCCACAAGCGCAACTCCACTACCAAAGGCTTCACAAGAACCTCCACCCGGATTCACTCAACCTCCAAAGGACAGAACCGAGATGATGTTTGAGCAATTTCTTGGAAGGTTGAGTGGTCTTGAGAGCACGGTGACTTCTATTTCTAAGGCTCAAAAGGTGTTGGAAGCACAAGTGTTCCAAAAGGCGGGTGAAGCTCATAGAGATCCTGGAAAGCTTCTCGGAAGAACCGAGGACAACCCAAGAGGCCAACTGTTGGCCATTACAACAAGGAGCGGGTTGAGCATGAAGGATCCCTTACCTAAGGGAAGTGACAAAGGGAAGCAAGTGGTGATAGAAGAAGAGATATTGCAAGAAGATGGAGGCAAAAGCAAGGATATTGAGCCAACTTATGTGGCACCGCCTCCATACAAGCCACCACTACCATTCCCACAATCACGAGCAAGAGCTCGCTTAGACAAACACTTTGGTAAATTCCTTGAACTTATGTCTAAATTGCATATTAACATTCCGTTCATGGATGCTATCTTAGGTATGCCGGCATATGGCAAGTTCTTGAAGGAAATACTCTCCAACAAGAGGAAGTTGGAAGAGTATGGAGAAGTGAGGATGACGAAGAGGTCCTCGGAATTGATCCAAACCATGAAGGAGGAGATGCCTCCTAAGCTAAGAGAACCGGGATCCTTTTGTGTACCAATTGGAGTGGGAGAAGTGAAGTATGAAGCCCTATGTGATCTTGGGGCAAGTGTAAGCATCATACCGCTTGCACTTTGCAACAAGGTTGGGCTAGGAGAGCCAAAACCGGTCAAGATGACCCTTTACATGGCGGACCGTTCAATCACTCACCCCGTTGGAATCTTGGAGGACATACCGGTTCAACTCGGGAAGTTCTATGTGCCGATTGATTTTGTTGTCTTGGACATCCCGACGGACTATCCGGTTCCCATCATCTTAGGGAGACCATTCCTAGCCACTTCCGGATGCTTGGTGGATTGTAAGAATGGAATCCTCTCCTTCAACATTGGAGAGGAGAATATCAAGTTCAAGGTGTCCACAATGATGAAAGGCCAACCCTTGATGAAGATGTATTCAACATTGTCGAGCAAGAGGAGTCTAGAGAAGTTGTTAGCTCGATATTGATCAAGGACCCCTTGGAGAAGGTTCTTAGCTTAAGTTTGATGGAGGAAGGTGTTGAGGAGGCTTGCAATGAAGAAATCAAGGCCTTGGAAGCATTAGAAAAGGAGACAAGAGCTGAATTTGAAGTCCACGAGAGTATGCTGAATTCCTGTAGGAACCACGGCCGTGAAGAGACTTCCACAGCCGTGGAACTCTCTGGAATGCTCCGAAGAGCAAGCTCTGCAAGGTCCACGGCCATGGATGTGCCAGGATCCGTGGAATTGCCCGTAATTTCCCCAGAAGCAGCCCTTGTTGTTGATCAATCTTCAAGGAGCCTTGGGGAGCCTTCATTTACTTTGGATTCATCTCAACCAACATTATTTGGATCATCTCCACTCGATAAAGGTCCTCCTAAACTTGAACTCAAACCCCTCCCCTCTCATTTGAAGTATGCTTTTCTTGGTGATAATTCTACATATCCGGTGATTGTGAATGCATGCTTGAATGATGATGAACTTGCTAGGTTGTTGCATGAGCTAAGATTGCATAGGAAAGCCATTGGCTACACTATTGATGACCTTGTTGGCATTAAGCCCTCTTTGTGCATGCATAAGATATTGATGGAAGATGACCATAAACCCTCTATTGAACATCAAAGAAGATTGAATCCTATAATGAAAGAGGTAGTCAAGAAAGAGATCATTAAGTTGCTAGATGCGGGAATCATCTACCCTATTTCGGATAGTAAGTGGGTTAGTCCCGTGCATGTGGTTCCTAAGAAGGGTGGGATAACCGTAGTGACCAATAAAACAATGAACTAATCCCAACTAGAACGGTTACGGGATGGAGGATGTGTATTGACTATATAAAGTTGAACATGGCCTCTAGGAAAGATCACTTCCCCCTTCCTTTCATTGACCAAATGCTAGAGAGGTTAGCTCAACATTCTCACTTTTGCTACTTAGATGGCTATAGTGGATTCTTCCAAATCCCTATCCACCCCGATGACCAAGAGAAAACCACATTTACATGTCCATGGGGTACTTTTGCATATAGGAGAATGCCATTTGGGTTGTGTAATGCACCCGCCACCTTTCAAAGGTGTATGATGGCTATCTTTTCTGAGTACATTGCAAATATCATGGAAGTGTTTATGGATGATTTTTCTGTTTATGGATCTTCCTTTGATGATTGCTTAACTAACTTGTCTTTGGTGCTTAAGAGATGTGAGGAGACTAATCTAGTCTTGAATTGGGAGAAATGCCACTTCATGGTAAGTGAAGGTATTGTGTTGGGACACTTGGTGTCCAACCGTGGCATTGAGGTTGATAGGGCCAAGATTGAAACGATAGAGAAGTTGCCACCACCTACCTCGGTGAAGGGGTAAGGAGTTTTCTAGGGCATGCCGGTTTCTACCGGAGGTTTATTAAAGATTTCTCTAAGATTTCTAAGCCTCTTACTAACCTACTAATGAAAGATGTTGAGTTTGCTTTCTCCAAGGATTGCCTTGAAGCTTTTTATAGGTTGAAGAATGCTTTGATCTCCGCACCTATCATGCAACCTCCGGATTGGAGTTTACCGTTTGAGATCATGTGTGACGCGAGTGATGTAGTCGTTGGGGCTGTTTTGGGGCAAAGGAAAGATGGGCGCACACATGCCATTTATTATGCTAGCAAGACGCTAGATGATGCCCAACTCAATTATGCTACCACCGAGAAGGAGTTATTGGCGGTTGTGTATGCATTTGAGAAGTTCCGCTCATATCTCGTTGGAGCGAAGGTCATAGTATATACGGATCATGCTGCGATCCGTTATCTCCTTTCAAAAAAGGATGCCAAGCCTAGGTTGATTCGGTGGATCCTTCTTCTGCAAGAATTTGATTTGGAAATCCGGGACAAGAAGGGGTCCGAAAACTCTGTGGCGGATCACCTTAGTAGACTCCCACCATTGGAGCTTGAGAGAGATGACATCCCGATTGATGACTCGTTCCGGGATGAGCAATTACAAATGGTGGAGGAGTGCTTGTTCCAAGTGTCTAGAGAAAGTGAGCCATGGTATGCTGACATCGTGAACTACCTTGTGTGTGAGGAAGTGCCTCCCGGTTTGTCATACGCCCAAAGGAAGAAGTTCTTCAAGGATGTGAGACACTACTATTGGAGTGAACCACTTTTGTTCAAGAGAGGTCCGGATGGAGTCTTTAGAAGATACATACCGGAGGATGAGGTGGAGAGTGTGATCCGCCATTGTCATTCCTTGCCATGTGGAGGCCATGATAGCTCACACAAGACATGTGCTAAGGTGTTACAATCGGGTTTCTTTTGGCCAAGCTTGTTCAAGGATGTGCAGAATTTTGTGGTAGCTTGTGATGCTTGCCAAAGGACGGGCAACATCTCAAGGAGGAATGAGATGCCCTTGAATAACATACAAGAGGTGGAGATATTTGATGTGTGGGGTGTAGACTTCATGGGGCCATTCCCCTCTTCTTGTGGCAACTTCTACATCCTATTGGCGGTAGACTATGTTTCAAGATGGGTGGAGGCAATCGCCTCTCCCACAAATGATGCCAAGGTTGTGGTGCGGTTCTTCAACCGAGTGATCTTCCCTAGGTTTGGAACACCAAGGGTGATCATAAGTGATGGAGGGAAGCACTTCACTAATAGGAACTTTGGAGCACTTTTGGCTAAGTATGGGGTGACTCATAAGGTGACAACACCTTACCATCCCCAAACTAGTGGCCAAGTGGAGATCTCCAAGCGGGAGATAAAGGGAATTCTTGAGAAGACGGTCTCTAGGACAAGAAAGGATTGGGCTATAAAGCTCGATGATGCCTTGTGGGCATATAGAACCGCTTTCAAGACACCAATTGGCACCACTCCCTACAAGCTAGTCTATGGCAAGTCTTGCCACCTTCCGGTAGAGATGGAGCATAGAGCATATTGGGCCATTAAGTGGCTAAATTTTGACCTCAAGGAGGCCGGAGAGAAGAGGTTGCTAGACATGAACGCTCTTGAGGAGATCCGGTTGGATGCCTATGAAAATGCCCGGATCTACAAGGAGAGGACCAAACGGTGGCATGACAAGCGTCTCATCCCGAAGGAGTTGAGTGAAGGAGACCTTGTCCTTCTCTTCAACTCAAGGCTGCGGATTTTCCCCGGAAAGCTAAAGTCGAGGTGGACCGGTCCTTATATAGTGAAGAAGATCTTTCCCCATGGAGCGGTTGAGATAGGAGGGGAGCATTGTGGAGATTTTAAGGTGAATGGGAACCGGTTGAAGAAGTATATCCCGGGAGCTCCGGTGGATATGATTGCCCCACTTCACCTTGAGTGAGATGCCCCCGAGTTTGGTCAAGCTAATGACCTTAAAGAAGCGCTTGATGGGAGGCAACCCATTGGTAACATTTTTCCCTTTTTCGTTTTTGTTTTTGTTTTTGATTTTTCTGTTTTCTTGTGTTTGGTGTGCTTTGTGTGTGTGCTAGAGTCTTGGTAGCATGAAAGCCTTGCATGGCATGTGAATGATGATGATGAGTCCCTCATCAATTATGGGTGGAGCGGACACGGAACTTGGACGGCTAGCGGTGCTTAGCGCGGGTCCCGACGGCTTGATGAACATTTAGAGCTCTCTACCATTGTTGATAGGATCATCCACCGTCAACCCACTTGAGTAATCCCAAATACCAAAGCAAACCATTTTTACATTGTGAGAACCCTCTTTCACTCTTCTTTACTTGAATGCCACATTGGAGACAATGTGTTTCTAAGTATGGGGTGGAGTTTGCATGATCTTTTGCATGACTAGCATCTAGGGTAGTTTCTTATTGTCACATGTCTTGCATTGTACATACACATTTTGAAAATTCCAAAAAATCAAAAAATTTTAAAAATTTTAGTGCTTCTAAGCTTGGGAATGACCCTTATGATGAAATTGTCTTGTGGATTGGCTATAGATGGCCTAGTGTGTTGAATAGATGAATGCATATGTGGACTTGAAGTACTTATCTTGAACCCCATGAATGGATTGTGATCATGATGTTTGTCTTGATTGGATTGAGTATTGAAAGTCGAAATTACATGCTAGTTCTTGCACATCATTTAGGAACGAATGAGGCAATTCATCTTTCTCTACTTCTCATCTTAATCATATTGTTTGACAACCTCAATTTATATAAATTCGACCTCTTTTGACCCATCCGGGAATAGGAGCATGTTAGCGTGTTGAGTGTGTGAAAAGCAAGTGTGGGGTGAAGTTGTTGATAAAAGAATGTTATGAATGAAATATTGAAATTGTTGTGGAAGTGTAGACAAAAATATAGGTTTGGGGACGTTGGTTTAAATGACGAGTAACTCGGCACCATTCACATAATCGGGTGTTTGTGCCTTGCCAAAGTCAAATAAACCGATAGTCCTAATGAGCTTTGGTATGTGTGCCCGGTGTGGATGCACCTCGAAAAATAGAAAAAACCCGAGGACGGCTAATCACCAAGGTTTCGGCTTTTGTACATCAATGCCATTGTCTCAAAAATAAGTGAAAAAGAAAAGAAAACAAAGAAAAGATGGAGAAAAATATACACTTGTGGGAAGTTGATCAAGGACAAGATTGTGGAGTTAGTTCCGTTCCCGGATTAGCATCACACAGCCTAGAAAAATCCCCACCTAATCACAACGTTTCTCGGCCTTTTACCTCACAAGCCCTTGTGACCTATTTGCATGTGTGTAAGACTTAGTAATCTAGATTGGATATGCTCTTGATCATCTTGACTTCTTCATTTTTACATTTCATGCATGCTTTTGAGTTAAGTATCATTGTTTTTCCGTGCCTTCATTATTTCGATGCATGATTGCTCCTCCATTTCCATGAAACATGACTATGAAGGTGATCCAATTTTAGAAGCACAACTTCAAAAAGATTTTGTTGTTTTTCTGCATGCATAAATCATGTCATCTTTTAGTCTAAAGTTGGGACTTGCTCGGGGACGAGCAAACCTTAAGTATGGGGTATTTTTGATAACATAATTTATGACTCAGGTTTAGACATTCAGTTAGATAGTTTTTCCACTCATTCATGCATGGTTTAGCACTAGTTCACAACGTTTGCACTCAATTCATGTATTTTCTCGAGATAGACGTCTACACGGACTTTTGCGTTGCTTTGTAGGTATTTTGGGAGATTTAGAAGCTTAATCGATACATTCGGGGATCGTTCCTCGAGATGACACACCTTTGGACTCATTGGGATGCAAGTTAGGAGCTAAGAAGGACACTTGGGACCATGTTGGTGCAAGCCATGAACCAAATTGTGACTCAATGATCCAAAACAAGCCGAGGCACCTAAACCCCGGTCACTGGCACTTCCACGGCG
The DNA here is from genome assembly GCA_033239125.1 of Fagopyrum homotropicum. NCBI lineage: Eukaryota > Viridiplantae > Streptophyta > Magnoliopsida > Caryophyllales > Polygonaceae > Fagopyrum > Fagopyrum homotropicum. The sequence goes on from BSWB01000008.1 coordinate 76,073,655, forward strand.
TGGAATCTGACCGTGGTTTTTGCCAGAAGGTTGTGACAGTTGTGCCACGATCTCATGGCCGACTCTTGCTAAGTTGTAGTATAAAAAGTGGTCCTGCAAGGCTGTAAGGGTATCAATTTTCAGAATCAAAAATTCACACTCTCCACCATACTCTCAACAAGAAGATTCTCTCAATTGGAAGCTTGGAGGATAGCTACCATTGGAGGAGGAGAAAAGCTCCATTGGAGAAGAGGAGAAGAAGACACCATTGTTAGCCTTTGATAGGTTTTGTAGTGAAGATTATCGGAATCGTTTTCTAGGGTTGTAAGAATCGATTAAACCTTCTTTTGAAGGGTTGTGAGTCTTTCTAATCTCATTTTCAGCTTGGTTTTACTTGTTTCACTTGTTCATCTATTTCTCTTCATTATCTTGCAAATGGAAGCCATGATTTTATGTTTGATGATTTCGATTGTGATGATGTATGTTGTTGGCTAAATAGATGTGATTCTAGGGTAAGGAAAGGATGGTTATGGCTAGGACTATGATAGGACGGACTTAGAATTGCCTTTGGATGATTCGTTTACTTGAACAGAGCCACTGTGGGAGTCCACGGTTTGTTCATCGCAGTCCACGGCCGTGGAAGTAGATGAACAGCCCGTGGTTTGCCTGATTTGTTTGATTTGATGAGTCTAAGTTCTAGAATGTTAGAATGTTGAAATCCTAGTGTTTTTTGAGTTAAATCTATCCTAGGGTGACCTAGTGTTAGCAACTAAGTGTTTAGAAGAGACATACCCGATGATTCTTGCTCTTAGATATCAAAGATGACAACCTCTAGGTAGTAGTGAGCCTCACGAGCCGCTATTGGACTGAGTGTGCTAGGATAGGTGTTTAGGATTTGCCTTTCCGAGACTTACCCGGTAAGGAGAGGTTAGATCCCTAGAATACCATCCGGTTTGTGTAGAATTCGTATCCTTAGACTCTTTTAGACTTACCCGGTGATGAGACCTTAGGAACGGACTAGTGGACCATGAGACCTACCCGGTGATTGATCCCAATCTAGAAACACTCTCTCCCAACATACTATAGTTAATCCAAGGAATGATTAGGTAGCTTGAGTCCTATGCCATAACCGGAATTTCCGATCCCTAGAATCCGTTTTTCTCCCTTTGATTACGTATTTCGTATTTGCCTGTTTGCTTGTGTTGATTTGTCAGCTTAGTTGATTGCTTATTTTGCGTGATTTTCGATCTTTGATTGATCACCATAAAAACCAAACCAAAAACATTGAGATTTTCATTTCTTTATTTCTTTCTCTTTTCTTAACCTAGATCTTCACTAAACTTAGTCACTAATCGATTCAATCTCACCTCAGTCTTTGTGTTCGACCTCGGAATACTATCCCTACTACAAAATGTCCCGTACACTGCGGGTTCGCTAGGAGTTAGGAGAAATATAACGAGTTCTAAATTTAAAGCTTTTGCGTGCACACGTTCTTAGCGTAACACAAACCCTTGCAAAACGTTTCACTAAGCTCACTCAAAATCACTCAAAAAGACTATGGAACTATGAACTAGTGTGCTTCTTCTTCTTCTCCAATGGAAGCCCTTCTTCTTCTCCAATGGTAGCTCCAATCCAATCTTCCAAAATGAGAGAATATTGTTGTTGAGAGTGTGGGAGGGAATGGGAGTGAGGGGTCTCTCTATAACAGCCTTGCAGGACCACCTTTTATCCTCCAAATTTGCAAGAGTCGGCCATGAAGATCGTGGGACAGCTGTCACAACTGTCTGGCAAAAACCACGGCCCATTTCCACGCCCGTGGAAGTCCCAGTGGCCGTGGTTTTGGTGCCTCAACTTGTTTTGGATCATTAAGTCACGATTTGGTGCATCTCATACATCAACAAGGTCCCAAGTGTCCTCCTTAGCCCCTAGCTTGCATCCCAATGAGTCTGAAGGTGTGTCATCTCTGGAAACGATCCTCAAATACATCGATTAAGCTCCTAAATCTCCCAAAATGCCTACAAAGCATGCAAAAGTCCGTGTAGACGTCTATCTCGACAAAATACATGAATTGAGTGCAAACGTCGTGAACTAGTGCTAAACCATGCATGAATGAGCGGAAAAACTATCTAATTGAGTGCCTAAACCTAAGTCATAAATTGTGTTATCAAAAATACCCCATACTTAAGATTTGCTCGTCCCCGAGCAAGTCCCAACTATAGACTAAGAGATGACATGATTTATGCATGCAGAAAAACAACAAAATCTTTTTGGAGTTGTGATTCTAATATTGGATCACCTTCATAGTCATGTTTCATGGCAATGGACAAGCAATCATGTGTCAAATAAGTGAAGGCATGGAAAGACAATTATACTTAACTCGAAGGCATGCATGAAATGTAAAAATGAAGAAGTCAAGATGATCATAAGCATATTCAATCTAGATCACTAAGTCTTACACACATGCAAATAGGTCACAAGGGCTTGTGAAATAAAAGGCCAAGAAACGTTGTGATTAGGTGGGAATTTTTCTAGGCTATGTGATGCTAATCCGGGAATGGAACTAAACTTCACAACTTCACATTTTTATCAACTTCCCACAAGTGTATATTTTCTCCATCTTTTCTTTCTTTTCTTTTCTTTTTCTTTCACTTATTTTTGAGACAATGGCATTGGTGTACAAAAGCCGAAACCTTGGTGATTAGCCGTCCTCGGGCTTTTTTATTTTTCGAGGTGCATCCACACCGGGCACACATACCAAAGCTCATTAGGACTATCGGTTTATTTGACTTTGGCAAGGCACAAACACCCGATTATGTGAATGGTGCCGAGTTACTCGTCATTTAAACCAACGTCCCCAAACCTATATTTTTGTCTACACTTTCACAACAAATTCAGCACTTCATTCATAACATTCATCCATCAACAACTTCACCCCACACTTGCTTTTCACACACTCAACACACTATCATGCTCCTATTCCCGGATGGGTCAAAAGATGTCAAATTTATATCAATTGAGGTGCTCAAACAACATGATCAAGATGAGAAGTAGAGAAAGATGAATTGCCTTAATCATTCCTAAATGATGTGCAAGAACTAGCATGCAATTTCGACTTTCAATCCTCAATCCAATCAAGGCAAGCATCATAATCACAAATCATTCATGGGATTCAAGATAAGTACTTCAAGTCCACATATGCATTCATCTATTCAACACATAAGGCCATCCATAGCCAATCCACAAGACAATTTTATCATAAGGGTCATTCCCAAGCTTAGAAGCACTAAAATGTTTTTAAAATTTTCTGATTTTTTTTGGATTTTTCGAAATGTGTATGTACAATGCAAAACATGTGACTATATTAAACTATCCTAGATGTTAATCATGCAAAAGATCATGCAAACCCCACCCCATACTTAGAAACACATTGTCCCCAATGTGTAAATGAAGTAAAGAAGAGTGAAAGAGGGTTCTCACAATGTAAAAATGGTTTGCTTTGGTATTTAGGATCGTTCAAGTGGTGTGATGGCGGATGATCCTATCAACGATGGTAGAGAGCTCAAAGTGTCAATCATGGAGTCGGGATCCGCGCTAGGCGCCGCTAGCCGTCCAAGTCCCACGTCCGCTCCACCCATAATTGATGAGGGACTCATCATCATCATCCACATGCCATGCAAGGCTTCCATGCTACCAAGACTCTAGCACATACACAAAGCACACCAAACACACAAAATCAGAAAAATAAAAACAAAAACAAAAACGAAAAAGGGAAAGATGTCTACCAATGGGTTGCCTCCCATCAAGCGCTTCTTTAAGGTCATTAGCTTGACCAAATTCGGGGGCGTCTCACTCTAGGTGAAGTGGGGCAATCATATCCACCGGAGCTTCCGGGATATACTTCTTCAACCGGTGCCCATTCACCTTAAAGTCTCCACAATGCTCCCCTCCTATCTCAACCGCTCCATGGGGAAAGATCTTCTTCACCACATAAGGACCAGTCCATCTTGACTTTAGCTTTCTAGGGAAGAGCTGCAGCCTTGAGTTGAAGAGAAGGACAAGGTCGCCTTCACTCAACTCCTTTGGGATGAGACGTTTGTCATGCCATCGTTTGGTCCTTTCTTTGTAGATCTGGGCGTTTTCATAGGCATCCAACCGGATCTCCTCAAGAGCGTTCATATCAAGCAACCTCTTCTCTCCGGCTTCCTTGAGGTCAAAATTCAACCACCTTATAGCCCAATATGCTCTATGCTCCATCTTTACCGGAAGGTGGCAAGACTTGCCATAGACTAGCTTGTAAGGAGTGGTGCCAATCGGTGTCTTGAAAGCGGTTCTATAAGCCCACAAAGCATCATCGAGCTTCATAGCCCAATCCTTTCTCGTCCTAGAAACCGTCTTCTCAAGAATTCCCTTTATCTCCCGGTTGGAGATCTCCACTTGCAATTGGCCACTAGTTTGGGGGTGGTAAGGTGTTGCCACCTTATGAGTCACCGCATACTTAGCCAAAAGTGTCCCGAACTTCCTATTGGTGAAGTGCTTCCCTCCATCACTTATGATCACCCTTGGTGTTCCAAACCTAGGGAAGATCACTCGGTTGAAGAACCGCACCACAATCTTGGCATCATTTGTGGGAGAGGCGGTTGCCTCCACCCATCTCAAAACATAGTCTACCGCCAATAGGATGTAGAGGTTGCCGCAAGAAGAGGGGAATGGTCCCATGAAGTCCACACCCCAAACATCGAATATCTCCACCTCTTGTATGTTGTTCAAGGGCATCTCATTCCTCCTTGAGATGTTGCCCGTCCTTTGACAAGCATCACAAGCTACCATAAAATTCTGCACATCCTTGAACAAACTCGGCCAAAAGAAACCCGATTGCAACACCTTAGCACATGTCTTGTGTGAGCTAGCATGACCTCCACATGGCAAGGAGTGACAATGGCGGATCACACTCTCCACCTCATCCTCCAGTATGCATCTTCTAAATACTCCATCCGGCCCTCTTTTGAACAAAAGCGGCTCACTCCAATAGTAATGCCTCACATCCTTGAAGAACTTTTTCCGTTGGGCATATGATAAACTGGGTGGTACCTCCTCACACACAAGGTAGTTCACAATGTCGGCATACCATGGCTCATTACCGCTTGACACTTGAAACAAGCACTCCTCCACCATTTGCAATTGCTCATCCCGGAATGAATCATCAATCGGGATGTCATCTCTCTCAAGCTCCAATGGTGGGAGTCTACTAAGGTGATCCGCCACAGAATTTTCGGACCCTTTCTTATCCCGGATTTCCAAGTCAAACTCTTGAAGAAGAAGGATCCACCGAGTCAACCGAGGCTTGGCATCCTTCTTTGTAAGGAGATCACGGATTGCAGCATGATCCGTATACACAATGACTTTCGCTCCAACAAGATACGAGCGGAACTTCTCAAATGCATACACAACCGCTAGCAACTCCTTCTCGGTAGTAGCATAATTGAGTTGGGCATCATCTAGCGTCTTGCTAGCATAATAGATGGCATGTGTAAGCCCAGTTTTCCTTTGTCCCAAAACAGCCCCAACGGCTACGTCACTCGCGTCACACATGATCTCAAACGGTAGACTCCAATCCGGAGGTTGCATGATCGGTGCGGAGATCAAAGCATTCTTCAACCTACAAAAAGCTTCAAGGCAATCCTTGATGAAATCAAACTCAACATCTTTCATTAGTAGGTTAGTAAGAGGCTTAGAAATCTTAGAGAAATCTTTAATAAATCTCCGGTAAAAACCGGCATGCCCTAAAAAATTCCTTACCCCCTTCACCGAGGTAGGTGGTGGCAACTTCTCTATAGTTTCTATCTTGGCCCTATCAACCTCAATGCCTCGGTTGGACACCAAGTGTCCCAACACAATACCTTCACTTACCATGAAGTGGCATTTCTCCCAATTCAAGACTAGATTAGTCTCCTCACATCTCTTAAGCACTAAAGACAAGTTAGCTAAGCAATCATCGAAAGAAGATCCATAAACATAAAAGTCATCCATAAACACTTCCAGGATGTTTTCAATATACTCAGAAAAGATAGCCATCATACACCTTTGAAAGGTGGCGGGTGCATTACACAACCCAAATGGCATTCTCTTATATGCAAAAGTACCCCAAGGACCTGTGAATGTAGTTTTCTCTTGGTCATCGGGGTGGATAGGGATTTGGAAGAATCCACTATAACCATCTAAGTAGCAAAAGTGAGAATGTTGAGCTAATCTCTCTAGCATTTGGTCAATGAAAGGAAGAGGGAAGTGATCTTTCCTAGAGGCCACATTTAGTTTCCTATAGTCTATTCACATCCTCCATCCCGTAACCGTTCTAGTTGGGATTAGTTCATTATTCTCATTTGTTACTACGGTCATCCCACCCTTCTTAGGAACTACATGCACGGGACTAACCCATTTACTATCCGAAATCGGGAAAATGATTCCCGCATCTAGCAATTTAAGGATCTCTTTCTTGACTACTTCTTTCATGATTGGGTTTAGTCTTCTTTGAGGTTCAATTGAAGGTTTATGGTTGTCTTCCATTAAGATCTTATGCATGCACAAAGAAGGTTTAATGCCAACTAAATCATCAATGGTATAGCCTATAGCTTTCCTATGCAATCTCAATTCATGCAACAATCTAGCAAGTTCATCATCATTCAAGCATGCATTTACAATAACCGGATATGTAGAATTCTCACCAAGGAAAGCATACTTCAAATGAGAGGGGAGGGGTTTAAGTTCAAGTTTAGGAGGACCTTTATCGATTGGAGACGCTCCATACAATGTTGGTTGAGATGAATCCAAAGCCATGGAAGACTCCTCAACGCTCCTTGAAGCTTTATCAACAACTAAGGCAATTTCTGGAGAAACCACGGGCAAAATTACGGGCTCTGGCACAACCACGGCCGTGGAACTTGCAAAGCAAGCCTTTTTGAGCATTCCAGAGAGTTCCTGGCCGTGGTTCTTGCAAAAATTCAGCACATCTTCGTGTGCTTCAAATTCAGCTCTTGTCTCCTTTTCCAATGATTCCAAAGCCTTGATTTCTTCATTGCAAGCCTCCTCTACTCCTTCCTCCATCAAACTTAAGCTAAGAACCTTATCCAAGGGTCCTTGATCAAAATTAAGCTCACAACTTCTCTACTATCCTCTTGCTCGACAATGTTGAACACATCTTCACCAAGGGCTGGCCCCTTCATCATTGTGGACAACTTGAACTTGATATTCTCTTCTCCAATGTTGAAGGAGAGAATTCCATTCTTACAATCCACCAAGCATCCAGATGTAGCCAAGAAAGGTCTCCCTAAGATGATGGGAACCGGATAGTCCGCCGGGATGTCCAAGACAACAAAATCAATCGGCATATAGAACTTCCCGAGTTGCACCGGTATGTCCTCCAGGATTCTAACCGGGTGAGTGATCGAACGGTCCGCCATGTAAAGGGTCATCTTGACCGGCTTTGGCTCTCCTAGCCCAACCTTGTTGCAAAGTGCAAGCGGTATGATGCTTACACTTGCCCCAAGATCACAAAGGGCTTCATACTTCACTTCTCTCACTCCAATTGGCACACAAAAGGATCCCGGATCTCTTAGCTTAGGAGGCATCTCCTCCTTCATGGTTTGGATCAATTCCGAGGACCTCTTCGTCATCCTCACTTCCCCATACTCCTCCAACTTCCTCTTGTTGGAGAGTATTTCTTTTAAGAACTTGTCATACGCCGACATTCCTAGAATAGCATCCATGAACGGAATGTTAATATGCAATTTAGACATAAGTTCAAGGAATTTACCGAAGTGTTTGTCCAAACGAGCTCTTGCTCGTGATTGTGGGAACGGTAGTGGTGGCTTGTATGGAGGTGGTGCCACATAGGTTAGCTCATCATCCTTGCTCTTGCCTCTATCTTCTTGCAATGGCTCTTCCTCTATCACCACTTGCTTTCCTTTATCATTTCCCTTAGGCAAGGGATCCTTCATGCTCAACCCGCTCCTTGTTGTGATGGCCAACACTTGACCTCTCGGGTTGTCCTCGGTTCTTCCGGGAAGCTTTCCCGGATCTCTATGAGCTTCACCCGCCTTTTGGAACACTTGTGCTTTCAACACCTTTTGAGCCTTAGAAATGGAAGTCACCGTGCTCTCAAGACCACTCAACCTTCCAAGCAATTGCTCAAACATAATCTCGGTTCTATCCTTTGGAGGTTGAGTAAATCCGGGTGGAGGTTCTTGTGAAGCCTTTGGTGGAGGAGTTGCGCTTGTGGAAGCGGGAGGGTACAAGGCTCCATCCGGGTTAGAATAGGAAAACCCGGGATGGTTGTGGTTAGGCCAGTAATTGTTGAATTGCCGGTTGTTGTTGAAGTTACTTGGGCCTTGATAATTATTGTAATTGCCCCTTCCCATGTAGTTCACATCTTCCTCCTTGGAAGACAAGTTTGCTTGCACTTGCATTTGAGGGCTTGCTTGATTCTTCAAAGTTGTAGCACACAACTCCCTCAAAGATTTCAGCTCATTATTGATGGTGTCAAGCTTGAAGTTACTCATAGTTACTTCACTCACCTCATATGCTTCCGCTTTCCTCCCATCACTCTTCCTATGGGAGTACTTCTCAATCACCAAAGCTTGTTTCTCTACAAACTCCCAAGCTTCATCCACATTCTTTTCCATGAAAGTCCCACCAGAAAGAGATTGAAGCTTGAATTGGCTATCTTCATCAAGTCCTTTGAAGTAGATCTCCAATAGCTCAATTTTTGGTATACCATGGTGTGGACATTCTAGGAGAAGGTCTTTGAACCTCTCCCAAGACTTGAATAAGCTTTCTCTATCCTTCATCACAAAGGCATTGATCTTCCCTCTTAGCTCGGTGGTCTTGGAAGGTGGGAAGAACTTTGTCAAAAACTCGGTTGCCATCTCCTCCCAAGTACTCACTCGCCCTTGTGGAATAGATTGATACCAAGCCAAGGCTTTATCCTTAAGTGAGAAGGAGAAAGCCCTAAGCTTATGGTTGTTGCTCTCCAATCTAGGCGGCCTTAGAGTCTCCATCAAGATCTCATAGTTCATCAAGTGTTGATGAGGAGACTCTCCTTCCATCCCTCCAAATTGATTATGCCGGATCATTTGTAGAACTTGAGGGCGGAGCTCGTAATCATGGGTTGCGGGATCTCCTAAGTTCACACCCGGACGGTGTGCTCTTTGTGCCGGATCCATACGTTGCCCTAACGTTTGTGGCTCTTCAATAGCAATGGGCACAACCCGAATATTAACCGCCAGCTGCGGTTGTGGTGGAGGTGGAGGTTGTTGACGATTAAGCTCTCTTTGCACAAGAGCTTGCCTAATCTCTTCAATCTCCCTCCTAGTTGCTTCTTGCCTCTCATTGGCAAGTCTCCTTTAATTCTCCAAGAGCTCATCTCTTAATCTAATTTGCTCTAAAGCCTCATCCAAATCAGCTTGGAGATCTCTTCCGGCCATCTCTTTTCCCTTTCTAATGCTCTTTGATCTAGATCTAAGGGTTTTCTCTAGTTCGGGATCGAATGGAGCTAAATCCCTGCCACGAGATCTTCGCATACACCTAAAGAGTAGAGATGTCTTGAAAAGCAAAGACACAAACCAAAAGAGATCAAAAGCAACAAGAAAGACCTACACTATAAACAATCACAAACAATGACTCAATCTTAACCTAGTCCCCGGCAATGGCGCCAAAAACTTGTTACGCTAAGAAGGTGACACGCAAAAAGCCTTAAATTTATAACTCGAATTATTTTTCCAAACTCCTAGCGAACCCGTAGTGTACGGGATGTTTTGTAGTAGGGATAGTATTCCGAGGTCGAACACAAAGACTGAGGTGAGATTGAATCGATTAGTGACTAAGGATAGTATTGATCTAGGCTAAGAAAAGAGAAAGAAAAAAATAAATGAAAATCTCAATATTTTTGGGTTTGGTTTTGTGTGGTGATCAATCAAGGATCACAATGATATAATATAGCAAAACAAACTAAGGATCAAGCTAAAACACAAATAAACAAAGCAAACACGAAATATGTGATCAAAGAGAGAAAAGTGGATTCTAGGGGTTGGAAATTCCGGTTATGGCATAAGACTCAAGCTATCTAATTATTCCTTGTATCAACTAATGTTTGTTAGGAGTGAATGTTTCTCAAGTGGGGTCAATTACCGGGTAGGTCTCATGATCCACTAATCCGCACCTAAGGTCCTATCACCGGGTAAGTCTCTAGGAGCCTAAGGTAGGGATATCTACAAAAACCGGATGGTTATCTAGGGATCTAACCTCTCCTTACCGGGTAAGTCTCGGGTAGGCAAGTCCTAAACACTTATCCTAGCACATTCAGTCCAATAGCGGCTTGTGAGGCTCACTACTACCTAGAGTTCGTCATCTTCGGTATCTAAGAGCAAGAATCACCGGGTAGGTCTCTTCTAACTCTTAGTTGCTAACACTAGGTCACCCTAGGATAGATTTAGCTCAACTAATACTAGGATTTCAACATATCAACAACCTAACACTTAGATTTATCAATACAAGCAAGTTGATCAAAATTACGGGGTGTTCATCTCTTTCCACGGCCGTGGAAAGGCAAGATCAAACCGTGGTTTCAAACAGTGACTAGGTTCAATCAAGCGAGTCATCCAAGCATACATTTAGGTCTATTCTATCATAGTCCAAGCCATAACCATCTTTTCCTTACCCTAGAATCGCATCTATTTAGCCAATAACATGCATCATCACAATCAAAATCATCAAGCATAAAATCATAGAATCCATGTCAAGAGGGTGAAATGAAAGATGGATTAAGCAAATGAAACAAGGAAAACAAGCTAAATCAAGGTTCAAGAAGGACTTACAATCCTTCAAAAGAAGGTTCGAATCGTTTCTTACAAACCCTTGCAAAACGTTTCACTAAGCTCACTCAAAATCACTCAAAAAGACTATGGAACTATGAACTAGTGTGCTTCTTCTTCTTCTCCAATGGAAGCCCTTCTTCTTCTCCAATGGTAGCTCTAATCCAATCTTCCAAAATGAGAGAATATTGTTGTTGAGAGTGTGGGAGAGAATGGGAGTGAGGGGTCTCTCTATAACAGCCTTGCAGGACCACCTTTTATCCTCCAAATTTGCAAGAGTCGGCCAAGAAGATTGTGGGACAGCTGTCACAACTGTCTGGCAAAAACTACGGCCCATTTCCACGCCCGTGGAAGTCCCAATGGCTGTGGTTTTGGTGCCTCAGCTTGTTTTGGACCATTAAGTCACGATTTGGTGCATCTCATGCATCACCAAGGTCCCAAGTGTCCTCCTTAGCCCCTAGCTTGCATCCCAATGAGTCCGAAGGTGTGTCATCTCGAGGAACGATCCTCAAATCTATCGATTAAGCTCCTAAATCTCCCAAAATGCCTACAAAGCATGCAAAAGTCCGTGTAGACGTCTATCTCGACAAAATACATGAATTGAGTGCAAACGTCGTGAACTAGTGCTAAACCATGCATGAATGAGCGGAAAAACTATCTAAATGAGTGCCTAAACCTAAGTCATAAATCGTGTTATCATTGTGTTTACTTGCTTCTTTTCTCTTTCATTTCTTTTCTTGCTATGGAAGCCATGAAAGATTGCTTGTTGAGTTTGAATGATAAAATGCATGTTCTTGGCTAAATAGTTGCGATTCTAGGGTAATGGAATGATGGTTATGGCTTGGACTATGATAGAATAAACTTAAATGTACCTTTGGATGATTTGCTTGCTCGAACCTAACCTTTGTTACAAACCACGGTCTGTTCTTGCCTAACCACAACCGTGGTTCCTGATTATCAGCCCGTGGTTTTCTTTGTTGTGTTTGTATTAATGAATCTGAATGTTAGGATGTTAGATAGTTGAAATCCTAGTGTTTGTTAAGCATAATCTTGCCTAGGGTGACCTAATGCTAGTAAACTAAGTAAGAGAAGAGACCTACCCGGTTATTCTTGATCTTAGGTACCAAAGATGATGAACTCTAGGTAGTAGCGAGCCTCACAAGCCGCTATTGGACTGAGTGTGCTAGGATTGATGTTTAGGACTTGCCTCCCCGAGACTTATCCGGTGAGGAGAGGTTAGACCCCTAGATATTAATCCGGTTTGTGTAGAATTCCCAACCTTAGGCTCCTAGAGACTTACCCGGTGATAGGACCTTAGGTGCGGGATTAGTGGACCATGAGACCTACCCGGTGATTGATCCCATTTGCAAAACACCATTTCCCAACATACCATAGCTAGTCAAAGGTTGATTAGAAGCTTGAGTCCAATGCCATAACCGGAAGTCCTAACCCCTAGAATCCGTTTTTCTCTCTTAACTTTGATCACATATCTCGTGTTTGTGTTGCTAGCTAGATTTGTTAGTTTATTTTATAATCTTGCATCAATTGTGATCTTGTTTGATCACAACAAAACCAACCCAAAAACATTATGATTTTCATTTCTTTATTCCTTTCTCTTTTCTTAAACTAGATTTGCACTATCCATAATCACCTATTTGATTCGATTTCACCTTAGTCTTTGTGTTCGACCTCGGAATACTACCCTTGCTACAAAACGACCCATACACTGTGGGTTCACTATGAGTTAGGAAAATATATTGAGTTATAAATTTAAGACTTTTGTGCTACACGTTCTTAGCGTAATAAGTTTTTGGCGCCGTTGCCGGGGACTAGGTCTCGATTGAATCATTTTGTGTGATTGGTTATAGTGTAGGTCTTTCTTTTTGCTTTTGATCTTGTTTGGTTTGTGTCTTTGAATTTTCAGGATATCTCTCATTCTTTAGGTGCATGCGAAGATCTCGTGGCAAGGATTTACCTCCATTCGATCCCGAACCGGAGAAAACCCTTAAGACTAGATCCAAGAGCATTAAGAAGAAGAAGGAGATGGCCGCAAGAGATTTTCAGGCTGAGTTGGATGATGCCTTAGAGAAAATTAGGCTAAGGGATGAACTCTTGGAGAATGAGAGGAGACTTACCAATGAGAGGCAAGAAGCGACTAGGAGGGAAATTGAAGAGATTAGGCAAGCTCTTGTGCAAAGGGAGCTTAATCGTCAACAACCTCCACCACCACAACCGCAACCGGCGGTCCATGTTCGGGTTGAGCTGATCATCATTTAGGAGCCACAAATGCTAGGGCAACGTATGGATCCGGCCCAAAGAGTGCACCGTCCGGGTGTAAACTTAGGAGATCCCGCATCCCATGATTATGAGCTCCAGCCTCAAGTGCTACAAATGATCCGGCATAACCAATTTGGAGGGATGGAAGGAGAGTCTCCTCATCAATACTTGATAAATTATGAGATCTTGATGGAGACTCTAAGGCCGCCTAGATTGGAGAACAACAACCACAAGCTTAGGGCTTTTTCCTTCTCACTTAAGGATAAGGCCTTGGCTTGGTATCAATCCATTCCACTAGGACGTGTGAGTACTTGGGAGGAGATGACGACCGAGTTCTTGACAAAGTTCTTCCCACCTTCCAAGACGATCGAGCTAAGGGGGAAGATCAATGCCTTCATGATGAAGGATAGAGAGAGCCTATTCAAATCTTAGGAGAGGTTCAAAGACCTCCTCCTAGATTGTCCACACCATGGGATACCGAAGATAGAGCTATTGGAGATATATTTCAAGGGGCTTGATGAAGATAGTCAATTCAAGCTCCAATCGCTTTCCAGAGGAACATTCATGGAGAAGCATGTGGATGAGGCTTGGGAGTTTGTAGAGAAGCAAGCCTTGGTGATAGAGAAGTACTCCCATAAGGAAGAGTGATGGGAGGAAACCGGGAGTATATGAAGTGAGTGAAGTCACCATGAGCAACTACAAACTCGATGCAATCAACAATGAGCTTAAGTCTTTGAGGGAGTTGTGTGCCACAACCTTGAAGAATCAAGGAAGTCCTCAAGTGCAAGTGCAAACCAATTTGGCTTCCAAAGAGGAGGACGTTAACTACATGGGAAGGGGTAACTTCAACGATTATCAAGGCCCTAGGAACTTCAACAACAACAGCCGGCAATACAACAATTACCGGCCTAATCACAACCATCCCGGGTTCTCCTATTCTAACCCGGATGGTGCCTTGAACCCTCCCGCTTCCACAAGCGCACCACCACCACCTAAGGCTTCACAAGAGCCTCCACCCGGTTTTTCTCAACCTCCAAAGGATAGAACCGAAATGATGTTTGAACAATTGCTTGGAAGGTTGAGTGGACTTGAGAGCACGGTGACATCCATTTCAAAGACTCAAAAGGTGCTAGAAGCACAAGTGTTCCAAAAGGCGGGTGAAGCACAAAGGGATCCAGAAAAGCTTCCCGGAAGGACCAAAGACAATCCAAGAGGCCAAGTGTTGTCCATTACCACAAGGAGTGGGTTGAACATGAAAGATCCCTTACCTAAGGAGAATGACAAGGGAAAGCAAGTAGTAGTGGAGGAAGAGCCATTGCAAGAAGAAGGAGGCAAGAGCAAGGATGTTGAGCCAAGATATGTGGCACCACCTCCATGCAAGCCACCACTACCATTCCCACAATCACGAGTAAGAGCTCGCTTGGACAAACATTTCGGTAAATTCCTTGAACTCATGTTTAAATTGCATATTAACATTCCGTTCATGGATGCTAATCTAGGTATACCGGCCTATGGAAAGTTTTTGAAGGAGATACTCTCCAACAAGAGGAAGTTGGAGGAGTATGGAGAAGTAAGAATGACAAAGAGATCTTCTGAGTTGATCCAAACTATGAGGGAGGAGATGCCTCCTAAGCTAAGAGATCCGGGATCTTTTTGTGTGTCAATTAGGGTTGGAGAAGTGCAATATGAAGCCCTATGTGACCTTGGAGCAAGTGTAAGCATTATCCCGCTTGCACTTTGCAACAAGGTTGGGCTAGGAGAGCCAAAGCCGGTCAAGATGACCCTCTACATGGCGGACCGTTCAATCACTCACCCTGTAGGAATCCTAGAAGACATACCGGTTCAGCTTGGGAAGTTCTATGTGCCAATCGATTTTGTTGTTTTGGACATCCCGACGGACTACCCGGTTCCTATCATTTTGGGAAGGCTATTCTTAGCCACATCCGGATGCTTAGTGGATTGCAAAAATGGAATCCTCTCCTTCAACATAGGAGAAGAGAATACCAAGTTCAAGTTGTCCACAATGATAAAGGAGCCAGCCCTTGGTGAAGATGTCTTCAACATTGTTGAGCATGAGGAGTCTAGAGAAATTGTGAGCTCGATCTTGATCAAGGATGCCTTGGAGAAGGTTCTTAGCTTGAGTATCATGGAGGAAGGAGTTGAGGATGATTGCAATGAAGAAATCCAAGCATTGGATGCACTAGAAAAGGAGACAAGTGTTGAATTTGAAGTGCACGAAGTTGTGCTGAATCACTGTAGGAACCACGGCCAGGGGGCAAGAACCACGCCCGTGGTTATACCCGTGGAACTCTATGGAATGCCCAAATGTGCCAGCTCTTCCAATTCCACAGCCGTGGTTGTGCTAGAGGTTGTGGTTTTGCCCGTGGTTTCTCCAGAAAGTGCCTTAGTTGTTGATCAAGCTTCAAGGAGTCTTGGAGAGTCTTCTATGGCTT
Organism: Fagopyrum homotropicum; assembly: GCA_033239125.1. NCBI lineage: Eukaryota > Viridiplantae > Streptophyta > Magnoliopsida > Caryophyllales > Polygonaceae > Fagopyrum > Fagopyrum homotropicum. The sequence continues at coordinate 76,089,226 of BSWB01000008.1, forward strand.
TGGCACCATCTCAACCTACATTGTATGGATCATCTCCAACCGATAAAGGTCCTCCTAAACTTGATCTAAAGCCTCTCCCTTCTCATTTAAAGTACGCTTTCCTTGGTTCAAATTTTACTTATCCGGTGATTGTGAATGCATCTTTGAATGATGATGAGCTTGATAGATTGTTGAATGAGTTGAAATTGCGTAAGAGAGATATTGGATACACTATTGATGATCTAGTTGGCATTAAACCTTCCTTGTGCATGCATAAAATCTTGATGGAAGATAATCATAAACCTTCAATTGAACCTCAAAGAAGATTGAACCCTATAATGAAGGAGGTAGTCAAGAAGGAGATCCTTAAATTGCTAGATGCGGGAATCATTTTCCCGATTTCGGATAGTAAATGGGTTAGTCCCGTACATGTTGTTCCTAAGAAGGGTGGTATGACCGTAGTAACTAATGAGAACAATGCACTAATCCCAACTAGGACGGTTACGGAGTGGAGAATGTGTATTGACTATAGGAAGCTAAATGTTGCTTCTAGGAAAGATCACTTCCCTCTTCCCTTTATTGACCAGATGCTAGAGAGATTAGCTCAACTCACATTTTTGTTACTTAGATGGTTATAGTGGGTTTTTCCAAATCCCTATTCACCCGGATGACCAGGAGAAAACAACATTTCCATGTCCTTGGGGAACATTTGCATATAGGAGAATGCCATTTGGATTGTGTAATGCACCCGCCACCTTTCAAAGGTGTATGATGGCTAATTTTTCTAAATATATTGAGAACATTATGGAAGTGTTTATGGATGATTTCTCGGTGTATGGATCTTAATTTGATGATTGCTTAGCTAACTAGTCTTTGGTGTTAAAGCGATGTGAGGAAACTAACCTTGTGTTGAATTGGGAGAAATGCCACTTCATGGTGAGTGAAGGCATAGTATTGGGACACTTGGTTTCCCAACAAGGCATTAAGGTTGATAGAGCAAAGATAGAAACAATATTGAAGTTGCCACCACCTACCTTGGTGAAAGGGGTAAGGAGTTTCTTAGGGCATGCTGGTTTTTGCCGAAGGTTTATAAAAGATTTCTCTAAATTTTCTAAGCCTCTCACTAACCTACTAATGAAAGATGTTGAGTTTGTTTTCTCCAAGGATTGTCTTGAAGCATTTTGTAGGTTGAAGAATGCCTTGATCTCCGCCCCTATCATGCAACCTCCGGATTGGAGCCTTCCGTTTGAGATAATGTGTGATGCAAGTGATGTGGCCGTTGGGGCTGTTTTAGGAAAAGGAAATATGGGCTTATACATGCCATCTATTATGCTAGCAAGACGCTAGATGATGCGCAACTCAACTATGCCACAACCGAGAAGGAGTTGCTAGCGGTGGTGTATGCCTTTGGGAAGTTCCGGTCATATCTTGTGGGAGCCAAGGTCATTGTGTACACGGATCATGCTGCGATCCGTTATCTCCTCACAAAGAAGGATGCCAAGCCTCGCTTGATTCGTTGGATCCTTCTCCTCCAAGAGTTTGACTTGGAAATTCGGGACTAGAAGGGTTCCGAAAATTCAGTGGTGGACCATCTTAGTAGGTTACCACCATTGGAGATTGAGAGAGATGACATTCCGATGGATGACTCATTCCGGGATGAGCAATTACAAATGATGGAGGAGTGCTTACTTCAAGTGTCTAGAGGGAGTGAGTCATGGTATGCGGACATAGTGAACTATCTTGTGTGTGAAGAGGTGCCACCCGGTTTGTCATATGTCCAAAGGGAAAAGTTCTTCAAGGATGCGAGGCATTACTATTGGAGTGAGCCTCTCTTGTTCAAGAGAGGACCGGATAGAGTCTTTAGGAGGTGCATTCTGGACGATGAAGTGGAGAGTGTGATCCGCCATTGTCACTCCTTGCTATGTGGAGGCCATGCTAGCTCACATAAGATGTGTGCAAAGGTATTGCAATCCGGTTTTTATTGGCCTAACTTATTTAAGGATGTGCAGAATTTTGTGGTAGCTTGTGACGCTTGCCAGAGGACGGGCAACATCTCAAGAAGGAATGAGATGCACTTGAACAACATACAAGAGGTTGAGATATTTGATGTTTGGGGTGTTGACTTCATGAGGCCATTCCCCTCTTCATGTGGCAACCTCTACATTCTCTTGGCGGTGGACTATGTGTCGAGATGGGTGGAGGCAATCGCCTCTCCCACAAATGATGCCAAACTTATGGTGCGGTTCTTCAACCAAGTCATCTTCCCTAGGTTTGGAACACCAAGAGTGATCATAAGTGATGAAAGGAAGCATTTCATCAATAGGAACTTTGGCACACTTTTGGCTAAATATGGGGTGACTCATAAGGTGGCAACACCTTACCATCCCGAAACTAGTGGCCAAGTGGAGATCTCCAACCGGGAGATAAAGGGGATACTTGAGAAGAAGGTTTCTAGGACAAGAAAGGATTGGGCTATGAAGCTTGATGATGATTTGTGGGCATGTAGAACCGCCTTCAAGACACCGATTGACACCACTCCCTACAAGCTAGTTTATGGCAAGTCTTGCGACCTTCCGGTGGAGATGGAGCATAGGGCGTATTGGGCCATAAGGTGGCTGAATTTTGACCTCAAGGAAGCCGGTGAGAAGAGGTTGCTAGACATTAATGCTCTTGAGGAGATCCGGTTGGATGCTTATGAAAACGCCCGGATTTACAAGGAAAGAACCAAGCGTTGGAATGACAAACGTCTAATCCCAAAGGAATTGAGTGAAGGTGACTTAGTCCTTCTCTTTAATTCAAGGCTGCGGCTCTTCCCCAGAAAGCTAAAGTCAAGATGGACGGGTCCTTATATGGTGAGGAAGGTCTTCCCCCATGGAGCGGTTGAGATAGGTGGGGTGCATTGTGGAGATTTTAAGGTGAATGGGCACCATTTGAAGAAGTATATCCCGGAAGCTCCAGTGGATATGATTTCCCCACTTCACCTTGAGTGAAACGCCCCCCGAATTTGGTCAAGCTAATGACCTTAAAGAAGCGTTTAATGGGAGGCAACCCATTGGTACATGTCTTTCCCCTTTTGTTTTTGTTTTTGTTTTCGTTTTCGCTTTTTGTGTTTGTCTTTGTTTTGGTGTGTTTGTGTGTGTTTGGTGTTTGTATGCTAGAGTCTAAGTAGCATGGAAGCCTTACCAGGCATGAGGAAGGTGATGATGATGATCGCACATCAAACGTGGGTGGAGCGGACGTGGGACTTGGACGGCTAGCGGTGCTTACCGCGGGTCCCGACGCCATAATGAACATCAAGAGCTCTCTACCACCTTTGATTGATCATCCACCATCACTCCACATGAGTGAATCAAAATACCAAAGCAACATCATTTTTACATTGTGAGGACTCTATTTCACTCTTCTTTACTTAATTTGCACATTAGGGACAATGTGTTTCTAAGTATGGGGTGGGGTTTTCATGATCGTTTGCATGATTGCATCTAGGATAGTTTCATATTGTCACATGTTTCATTAGCTTACGCATTGTACATATATATTTCGAAAATTCAAAAAAAAAAACAGAAAATTTTAAAAAATTTTTAGTGCTTCCTAAGTTTGGATATGACCCTTATGATAAGATTGTTGTGTGAATTGGCTATGGATGACCTTATGTATTGAATGGATGTATGCATATGTGGACTTGAAGTACTTCTCTTGAATCCTATGTATGAATTGTGATCATGATGTTTGCCTTGATTGGATTGAGGATTGATGGTCGAAATTACACGCTAGTTCTTGCACATCATCTAGGAATGACTAAGGCAATTCATCTTTCTCTACTTCTCATCTTGATCATATTGTTTGAGCACCTCAATTGATATAAAAATTTACCTCTTTTGACCCATCCGGGAATAGGAGCATGCTAGTGTGTTGAGTGTGTGAAAAACAAGTGTGGGGTGAAGTTATTAATGATGAATGTTGTGAATAAAGTGCTGAATTTGTTGTGAAAAGTGTAGAAAAAAATATAGGTTTGGGGACTTTGGTTTTGATGACGAGTAACTCGGCACCATTCACATAATCGGGTGTTTGTACCTTGCCAAAGTCGGATAAACCGAATGTCCTAACGAGCGTTGGTATGTGTGCCCGGTGTGAGGCACCTCGGAAAAATCCCGAGGTCCGCTAATCACCAAGGTTTCGGATTTTTTACACCAATGCCATTGTCTTAAAAGTAAGTGAAAGAAAATGAAAAAGAAAAGAGAAGAAAGAAAAGATGGAGAAAAATATACACTTGTGGGGAAGTTGATCAAAAATGAAATTGTGGAGTTAGTTCCTTTCCCGGATTAGCATCACATGACCTAAAAAATTCCCACCTTATCACAACGTTTCTTGGCCTCTTCTTTCCTAAGCCCTTGTGACATATTTGCATGTGTGTAAGACTTAGTGATCTAGATTGGACATACTCATGATCGTCTTGATTTCTTCATTTTTACCTTTCATGCATGCTTTCGAGTTAAGTATAATTGTCTTTCCATGCCTTCATTCATTTGATACATGATTGCTTGTCCATTGCTATGAAACATGACTATGAAGGTGATCCATCTTATGAAGCACAATTCCGAAAAGGATTTTATGTTTTTCTACATTCATAAATCATGTCATCTCTTATAGCCTATAGTTGGAACTTGCTCGGGGACGAGCAAGTCTTAAGCCTGGGGTATTTTGATAACACGATTTATGACGTTAGTTTAGGCATCCATTTAGATAGTTTTTCCCGTTATTCATGCATGGTTTGGCATTAGTTCATGACGTTTACGCTTAATTCATGCATATTGTTGAGATAGACGTCTACACGGGCTTTTGTCGGTTTTGTAGGTATTTTGGGGAGCTTTTGGAGCTTAATCGATACATTCGAGGATTGGTCCTCGTGATGACACAGTTCCGGACTCATTAAGAAGCAAGCTAGGAGCAAAGGAGAACTCATAGGACCTTGTTGGTGCATGTCTCGCACCAACTCATGACTTAACGATCAAAACAGAGCTGTCTATGCAAAACCACGGCCCAGACCCAGATTACATGCCCGTAATTTTGGTTGTGGTTCTCTCTGGACAGTTGTGACAGCTGTCCCACCATCTCCATAACCGACTCTTGCTCTTGGTGGAGAATATAAGTGGTCCTGCATGTTGTTACTAGGGGATTCTCTCCCACACTCTCTCACAACACCTCATTCTATTGGAGGATAGACTTGGAGAAGAAGAAAAACTCTCTCATTTTGGGGGAAGAAGAAGAGCATTACTAATCTTAGAGTTTCATAACTTTTGAGAGATTTTTTAGTGAACTTGTTGAAGACATTTGCAAGGGTTTGTAAGGAACGATTTGGACCTTCTTTAGAAGGGTTGTAAGTCTTTCTTAAACATATATTCAACTTGGTTTACTTGTGTTTACTTGCTTTTTTTCTCTTTCATTTCATTTTCTTGCTATGGAAGCCATGAAAGATTGCTTGTTGAGTTTGAATGATAAAATGCATGTTGTTGGCTAAATAGTAGCGATTCTAGGGTAATGGAATGATGGTTATGACTTGGACTATGATAGAATAGACTTAAATGTACTTTTGGATGATTTGCTTGCTCGAACCTAACCTTTGTTACAAACCACGGTCTGTTCTTGCCTAACCACGGCCGTGGTTCCTGATTATCAGCCCGTGGTTTTCTTTGTTGTGTTTGTATTGATGAATCTGAATGTTAGGATGTTAGATTTTTGAAATCCTAGTGTTTGTTAAGCATAATCTAGTCTAGGGTGACCTAATGCTAGTAAACTAAGTAAGAGAAGAGGCCTACCCGGTAATTCTTGATCTTAGGTACCAAAGATGATACTCTAGGTAGTAGTGAGCCTCACAAGCCGCTTTTGGACTGAGTGTGCTAGGATTGATGTTTAGGACTTGCCTTCCCGAGACTTACCCGGTGAGGAGAGGCTAGACCCCTAGATAGCAATCCGGTTTGCGTAGAATTCCCAACCTTAGGCTCCTAGAGACTTACCCGGTGATAGGACCTTATGTAACACCCCAAATTCTCGGAACTCGGGACATTACTAGTTAGGACCTCACAATGGGTCCCGACCTCAGTTTGACAACAATATTACTAGGATCTTGCAACAAGACACAAATAAGAAAAACCGAAATTTATAAAAATGTATTTGTAAAAGGATGAATGCAACAGAGTCTAACAGCCTATCGTACTTAAACAACGGAAAAGACTAACTGTCTTAACAAAAGGAAAGAACAACAAAGCAACAACCCAACCCCCACTCTAAGGAGTACAGAGACCCGGCTGACCACTACTTCCGGATCACTCAACTGCTGTTCTAACCTGCAGTAAATCTAAAAACACAACAAAACAACCATTAGCTAGTTATCTAAACATTAGGCGAATAATAATAGAACACACACACATAAAATAATAAACACTCATCATGCTTTCAAACAATCAATTTATTTTCTTCATTTAAGTCATTCACTCTAATGATACTTATTTTGTGACACGAGGGATTCCCAAACCTCGCCTCCGCCCCCGTGTACCCATCAGGAGTGGATCCGATACATCTCACTGTGTACCTGTATGGTCTGGGTATAGAGAACCTCCCAGTCTCATGGCAGAGCTGGGCATTAATGTCACGGCCCGTTATAGATACACTTGGGCCTTAACACATAATAACAACGGTCGTCCTAACAAGTTGTTATTATAACACACATGGTACACACACCACTATTATCACTCAACCAATATCCAGAAACCAGCTAAGTAAGTCGCAAGGACTTACCTGGGTCAAAACTCAAATCCCGTTATCTCGATTCGGCCTGTAGCCATAGAAACTCAATCGCTTGTTATACAAGGCAAGTGGATCAATAATGCATCCCACTTTCTTAGAAGTCTCCAACTTCTAAGATATATAACCGATCATAAAGAAATTACCAAAATACCCTTATACGGGTAAATGACCATTTTACCCCTGGTCCCGAACTCTATAAAATTCTATAACAAGGTTCCAAACTATTCTTCAGAACTCAAAAACACACTCTCACTCTAGAAAGGAAGTTTGTTAAGTTTTAGAAGAGTTAAACATGTTCTTGACTTTCATAAAAAGTTGTTAAGGTCCAACTTTGGCTTAAAATAAGAGGCTCGAATAAAAATGTAGAAATTCTACAAAAATTTTAAAGGTCTTATGTGATATGCCCTCTACCCATATGAGCAAAGATCTCTCAAAAACTATCAACAACAACTCTTACAAAAATCTCCAAAGATGCTTCCAAAACCAGAAATCTATACTTAGCCAAAATTCTGAGTATTTTTCACATCAGTTCAACCAGCCTACTTTGAGCCTTTATAAAACCAGATCCGACCGTTGGATCGACCTCAAATTTTGATACATCCCAGTATATTTATCCATCTATATCATGCTAGAAATTGAACGGTAGATTATATCTCTAAGGTATCGAAATATGGTCTTAAAGATGACTGTTACCCACTGCTTTCTGGAATTTAAAATCTGAGTACAAGTGATCTGGGCTTCGAGACTCACCTGCAACGTTTTGTAGCTAATATAAGGAAGGCCACAGGTTCAAGGTTCGACTCTCCCCAGCTTCACCTTCTTATACAATTAAGTGGGCAACCAATCTACGTTTCTAAGCTTTGTTGCAGATGACCGAGATGAAGGAGCCGTTTTTTGTCGTTGATGTCGTTCCTCCTGGGGACGAAGTTGCACTAGGAAGCGTCCTTGGCTAAACCTGATCAACCAGTCGTTATGGTCTCAATGTAGAAGAGGGGGAAGTTAGTTACTTTTAGCCTTGACAGCAAGAAGCAAGGAGAAGAGAAGGAAGGGAGGTAGGGGTTCTTACGCTGTTGAAGGCAGTCCTGATGCAGTTTGGTTGGACGTCCGAGGGCAGTGGAGATGATCTGATCGGTTGGCCCACGATGGAGAGATGTGACGACGTCGGCGCTGCTACTGTGGTCGGCTCGACTTCACTGCTGCAATAGCTGAGAGGCTCGTTCTCGTCTCGCCTGTGACAGGTGCAGCGTGGGTACCGATCTGAGAACCTTTGTCTTTGACTTCTCTTGTAGATCGTGTCTCGACCTACTGAGACTTACGCTTGTGTACATAGAAGGAGGGAGAGACGGTTGCAGGCCGGTTGTCATTAATTATGCGTTCCAGGGATAAGGGTACAGGGAAGAGAGGAAGAGGAAGGTGGCTGTGTTGATGCCGACGGTAGATGGCAATTTTTTTGGGAAGTCCGTGTATGTGCACCTGGACGTGACCTAGAAGGAAGGAGTAATATTGTCTCAGCAAGATTCCCGGGACGTTACGTGCTTCTCTCCAGCTCAGCACGTACACGCAAGAGGAGAGAAAGGGCCGCTGGCTGGACTGTGCCCTCATGGGCTTGCTGCCCATCTTGGAGAGTTGCAACCTGCTACTGGGCTGGCATGAGGGAAGGTTCTGAGGAGTTGAAGCTGACGGGCTGACGGCTGACTGGGCCTCTGATGTTGAAGAGTTGAAGCTGACGGGCTGGCTGGGCTTCTGATGCTGAAGAGTGGAAGCTGAAGGCAAAATGGGCTGGCATGGATCTTCTGCAAGGCCAGCATCACTGGGCTGGTACGGATCAGGGTTGTGACACTAGGAAGGCAAGAGATGGGCTGAGGCGAGGGAGAAGAGGCTAAAAGAACCCAAATAGGTTGTTGTCAAACTTGCCCGGATAGCCTTGTCAAGACGTCGTCATGGCCTCGTCATGACTCGTCTTGGTCTCGTCAAAACTCGTCACGACTTTGTCAAAGACAAGTCATGTTATAAACTAGGGTTTGAATTAGGGTTTGTAATAAAAATCTTATCATTTTATGTGAAGTGATATTACATAAAATGATAAAATTTTAAGATATTGTGTCCAATTAAATAGACAACTAAGGATCAAAAGATCGAAAACTGGTTTACTACGGAATTAAACGGAATAAAAATTTCGGATATTACATCAGTACCCCCTTAAAATAAGTTTCGTCCCGAAACTTAGAGTAAGGTATCTAATTAAACTCTTTCTCAAAAAGATTAGTATTATTTGGTCTCAATAACAGTTAAATTTAGTTTCTTAACATGCAATCACTCAATCATCATAATCAGACCATAAATAAAAGAAACGCCATCACACAAATCAATATAACTTATAAGGTCAAACAAAACATCATCATGGTACTAACTCGTCGGTACAGAAGTAGCGGCTAACCCTGCAAAGAACTTAGGATAGCTACGTCTAATACTCTCCTCTGTATCCCAGGTAGCCTCATCGGCTCCTCGTCTATACTACTGGATCCTTCACAGATGTATGGTCGGGCTCAACTATCAGATCCTCATGACTACGGATGTGTCTCGGGTTTGGTAGGTACTCTCTCAACGGTTTGGTTTTCTAAACTTACATCCAACTCTTTTGATGACTCTACCAAACTTTTCCTTCCATTGGCCCACTTGCTTTTTCCTTTCGAAAGTTCCCGACTATCGATTCTGAAATAATGATCTTAAACTTCTGTCAGCACTTTACTAAGTGCCTAATGCTCTTTGTAATACAAACTGCTTGACTCGGTTTCCTCAATGTGACCTAATCGGATCGTTCCTTAATTAGGGGGTTTTCACCTATTTCTTGTCAAGCTTTCAGATTTATATAACTCAAAACAAATCACACTTCCAAGTGGACCTTTTCATATAGATCTCTAATTCCTTAACTTGAAAACATAGTTAACCTAACATTGATTTTCTTCATCTGTGGTTTATGGGCCTACCACGCTTCTGGTGTAACACCTATTAGTCACAATGGCGTCTTTCTAAGGGGTCAACATGATTTACCCAACTCCCGTCTATACTTCCCTTCTAATACTAGCAAGATCCTCTTCAAACAGACCCTTACTCTCTTACTCAACCGTAGTCTGTTCTTAACCAACCAGCAAGCAACTTCTAACCCGATTTTCTCCATATCCTTAGATCACCTCATGAAGTTGTCGTTGCCTACTTGGGAAATCTTCCAAGGCATCGGTAAATTTATCTCTTAAATTCGCAGTCACTAATATCTCTTCTTAACGCTACCTACTCGTCAATCCCAACCAACACTTACACATCCTCAGTTGATGCCGGTCAGTCTATAATTGACTTATCTCAATATCCTGGACTTACTCTTCTCATACCTATAATGTCGTTAAATTCTTGGTGAGCATCATCTGCTCGATTAATCCTTTCCTACTTCGCTAATTTGTTTTATCTTCCACACTTCTGTTTCCTTAGGCTAACTCTACTTCTCGAGCCCAACTGGGTCATTCATCTTGACATAAATAGTCGTTCCAAGTCTTCAACGAAAGCTGGTAAGTGTCTTTGTAGTTTTGATGACTTTAGTTATCATCCCCTTACAGTTCCCCTTGTATGGACCGTCAGTGTTGATGACTTAGGTCCCGTGATAATTGGGGTTACCTTGGACTTTCAAGTCCACCAATGCCGTTCTCATATATACATTCCTTTGCTGGTGTTACCGGCAATATTGCCTTCATGAAACTCCGTTGTTTCCTGATAACACGATTTATGACTTAGTTTTAGGTAATCATTTAGATAGAATTCTCACTCATTCATGCATGGTTTAGCACTAGTTCACGACGTTTTGCACTCAATTCACGTACTTTGTCGAGATAGACGTCTACACGGACTTGTGCGTTGCTTTGTAGGTATTTCGGGAGATTTAGGAGCTAAAACGATATGTTTGAGGATCGTTCATCTAGATGACACACCCTCGGACTCATTAGGACACAAGCTAAAGGCTAAGGAGGACTCATGGAGCCTTGCCAACACAAGCCATGCACCAAATCACAGCTTAATGATCCAAAGCAAAGTTTCTGGAGCAAATCACGGTTCTCTAACACTCCACGGCCGTGGAATCACCCGTGGATTTTGCCAGATTCTTGTGACAGCTGTGCCACGACTCTCATGGCCAGCTCATGCAAAATTTGTTATAAAAGTGGTCCTTCATTGGCTGAGAAGAGCATCTTGGAGCAGCTCTCCATTATCCATTATCCTCTAACAAAAAATATTCTCTCAACAAGAAGTCTTTCTAGGAAGGAAAGTGTCAAAGAGGAAGAAGAAGAGCTCCATTGAAGAGGAGAAGAAGAACACACAACATTTCCACACTTGATAGTTTTGTATTGAAGAATTCCGGATTCTATTTCTAAGAGTTGTACGAATCATTTGAACTTCTTTTGGAAGGATTGTGAGTTACTCTAATTCTATTTTCAGCTTGGTTTTGTTTTAGTTCACTTGTTCATCTCTTTTCCTTCATCATCTTGCAAATGGATGTCATGATTTTATGTTTGTTTGTTTCGATTTCTATTATGAACATTGTAGGCTAAATAGATGTGGTTCTAGGGTAAGGAAAGGATGGTTATGGCTAGGGCTATGATAGGACGGACTTAGATTTATCTTTGGATGACTTGTGAGTATGAACGTAGCTGCTGTTAGAAATCACGGGTAGTTCTTGCCTAACCACGGCCGTGGTTTAGGTAGAACAAACCGTGATTTTCCCTGGTTCGATGGATCTTGTCCATTTTGTGAGAATGTTGAAATCCTAAGTGTTTGTTGAGTTAAATCTATCCTAGGGTGACCTAGTGTTAGCAACTAAGTGTTAGGAGAGACTTACCCGGTAATCCTTACTCTTAGATTCCAAAGATAACAAACCTTAGGTAGTGGTGAGCCTAATAAGCCGCCATTGGATTATGTGTGCTAGGATAGTTGTTTAGGACTTTCCTTTCCAAGACCTACCCGGTAAGGATAGGTTAAGATTTCTCTAGGTAACAATCCGGTTTGTGTAGAATTCCGTCCCTTTGGTTCTTAGAGACTTACCCGGTGATGAGGCCTAGGGAATGGACTAGTGGATCATGAGACCTACCCGGTGATTGATCCCAATCTAGAAACACTTATCCCAACATAGTTAATCCAAGGAATGAATAGATAGCTTGAGTCCTATGCCATAACCGGAACATCCAACCCCTAGAATCCGTCTTTTCTTTCTTTGATCATTATCTTGTTTAGCTTGTTTATTTGTGTTGATCCGTAATTTAGTTGATTGTTTACTTTGCATGAATTGTGATCTTTGATTGATCACCAAAAACCAACCAAAAACATTTGAGATTTTCATTTCTTTATTTCTTTCTTTTCTTTCAACCTAGGTCTTTACTAAACTCAATCAGAAATCGAATCAATTTCACCTTAGTCTTTGTGTTCGACCTCGGAATATTATCCCTACTACAAACGTCCCGTACACTGCGGGTTTCGCTAGGTAGTTTAGGATTTAGTTCGAGTTATAAATTTAAAACCCATTTGCGCATCACGATCTTAGCATAACAAGTTTTTGGCGCCGTTGCCGGGGACTAGGTCTAGATTGAGTCCATTTTGTGATTGTTTATAGTGTAGATCTTTCTTGTTGCTTTTGATCTCTCTTTGGTGTGTGTCTTTGCTTTTCAGGACATCACTTACTCTTTAGGTGCATGCGAAGATCTCGTGGCAAGGACTTAGCTCCATTCGATCCCGAACCGGAGAAAACCCTTCGATCTAGATCCAAGAGTATTAAAAGGGGAAAGGAGATGGCCGGAAGAGACCTCCAAGCTGAATTGGATGAAGCCTGAGAGCAAATAAGGCTAAGAGATGAGCTCTTGGAGGAAGAAAGGAGACTTGCCAATGAGAGGCAAGAGGCAACTAGGAGGGAGATTGATGAGATTAGGCAAGCCCTTGTTCAAGGAGAGCTTAATCGCCGACAACCTCCACCTCCTCCGCCACAACCGCAGCCGGCGGTTAATGATAGGGTTGTGCCATTGCCATTGAAGAGCCACAAACCCTAGGGAGACGTATGGATCCGGCACAAAGAGCACACCGTCCGGGTGTGAACTTAGGAGATCCCGCAGCCCACAACTATGAGCTCCGCCCTCAAGTTCTACAAATGATCCGGCATAATCAATTTGGAGGGATGGAAGGAGAGTCTCCTCATCAACACTTGACGAACTATGAGATCTTGATGGAGACTCTTAGACCGCCAAGATTGGAGAGCAACAACCATAAGCTTAGGGCTTTTTCCTTCTCTCTTAAGGATAAAGCCTTGGCTTGGTATCAATCTATTCCACAAGGGTGAGTTGGTACTTGGGAGGAAATGACAACCGAGTTTTTGACTAAGTTCTTCCCACCTTCCAAGACTACCGAATTAAGAGGGAATATCAATGCCTTCGTGATGAAGGATAGAGAGAGCTTATTCAAGTCTTGGGAGAGGTTCAAAGATCTTCTCCTTGATTGTCCACACCATGGCATACCGAAAATTGAGCTATTGGAGATCTACTTCAAAGGACTTGATGAAGATAGCCAATTCAAGCTCCAATCTCTTTCCGGTGGGACTTTTATGGAAAAGCATGTAGATGAAGCGTGGGAGTTTGTGGAGAAGCAAGCCCTAGTGATTGAGAAATACTCCCATAGGAAGAGTGAAGGGAGAAAGGCGGGAGCTTATGAGGTGAGTGAAGTCACCATGAGCAATTTCAAGCTTGACGCCATCAACAATGAATAGAAGTCCTTGAGGGAGTTGTGTGCTACAACTTTGAAGAACCAAGCAACTCCTCAAGTGCTTCCACAAGCCAACTTGACTTCCAAGGAGGAGGATGTGAATTATATGGGAAGGGGCAACTTCAACAATTACCAAGGCCCAAGGAGTTTCAACAACAACCAGCAATTCAACAATTACCGGCCCAACCACAACCATCCCGGATTTTCTTACTCTAACCCGGATGGAGCCTTGAACCCTTCCTCCTCCACAAGCACAACTCCACCACCAAGAGCTTCACAAGAACCTCCACCCGGATTTACTCAACCTCCAAAGGATAGAACCGAAATAATGTTTGAGCAATTGCTTGGAAGGTTGAGTGGTCTTGAGAGCACCGTGACTTCAATCTCTAAAGCTCAAAAAGTTTTGGAAGCACAAGTGTTCCAAAAGGCGGGTGAAACCCATAGAGACCCGGGAAAGCTTCCCGGAAGAACCGAAGACAACCCAAGAGGCCAAGTGTTGGCTATTACAACAAGGAGTGGGTTGAGTATGAAAGATCCTTTGCCCAAGGACAATGCTAAGGGAAAGCAAGTAGTGGTAGAAGAGGGAAAGTTGCAAGAAGATGGAGGCAAGAGCAAGGATGTAGGGCCAACCTATGTGGCACCGTCTCCATACAAGCCACCACTACCGTTCCCACAGTCAAGAGCAAGAGCTCGTTTGGACAATCACTTTGGTAAGTTCCTTGAACTAATGTCCAAATTACATATTAACATTCCGTTCATGAATGCCATTTTAGGAATGCCGGCATATGGCAAGTTTTTGAAAGAAATACTCTCCAACAAAAGGAAGTTGGAGGAGTATGGGGAGATAAGAATGACCAAGAGATCCTCGGAATTGATCCAAACAATGAAGGAGGAGATGCCTCACAAGCTAAGAGATCCGGGCTCTTTTTTTGTCCCAATTGGAGTGGGAGATGTGAAGTACGAGGCCCTTTGTGATCTTGGAGCAAGTGTAAGCATCATACCGCTTGCACTTTGCAACAAGGTTGGGCTAGGAGAGCCGAAACCGGTCAAGATGACCCTCTATATGGCGGATCGTTCTATCACTCATCCGGTAGGGATCCTAGAAGACATCCCGGTGCAACTAGGAGGATTCTATGTGCCAATCGATTTTGTAGTCTTGGACATTCCGGCGGATTATCCGGTTCCCATCATCTTGGGAAGGCCTTTCCTAGCCACCTCCGGATGCCTAGTGGATTGCAAGAATGGAACTCTCTCCTTCACCATTGGAGAGAAGAACATTAAATTTAAATTGTCCACAATGATGAAAGGGCCGACCCTTGATGAGGATGTCTTCAACATAGTCGAGCAAGTAGAATCTAGGGAAGTTGTGAGCTCGATCTTGATCAAGGATCCCTTGGAGAAGGTTCTTACCTTAAGTATGATGGAGGAAGGTATTGAGGAGGCTTGCAATGAAGAGATCAAGGCCTTGGAAGCATTGGAAGAGGAGCCAAGAGTTGGATTTGAAGGCCACGAAGAGGTGTTGAACAGCTGCAAGTTCCACGGTCGAGATTTATGTTCCACGGCCGTCAAACTTTCTAGACAACTCCGGGAAGGAAGCTTAGCAAGAACCATGGCCGTGGAAGTTGAGCAAATCGTGGTTCCAGCCGTGGTTTCCCCTGGACCAGTCCTTGATGATGGTCACGCTTTTAGGAGCCATGAGGAGTCTTCACTTGCTTTGGATTCATCTCATCCAACCTTGTTTGGGTCGTCTACACTCGACAAAGGTCCTCCTAAACTTGAACTCAAACCCCTCCCTTCTCATTTAAAGTATGCTTTCCTTGGTGTTGATTCTACATATCCGGTAATTGTGAATGCATGCTTGAGTGATGATGAACTTGCTAAGTTGTTGCATGAACTAAGATTGCATAGGAAAGCCATTGGCTATACTATTGATGATTTGGTTGGCATTAAGCCTTCTTTGTGTATGCATAAGATAATGATGGAAGATAACCACAAACCCTCTATTGAACATCAAAGGAGATTGAATCCTATAATGAAAGAGGTAGTCAAAAAGGAAATCATTAAGTTGCTAGATACGGGAATTATCTACCCTATCTCGGATAGTAAGTGGGTTAGTCCCGTTCATGTAGTACCTAAGAAGGGTGGGATGACCGTAGTAACTAATGAGAACAATGAATTAATCCCGACTAGGACGGTTACAGGGTGGAGGATGTGCATTGATTATAGGAAATTAAACATGGCCTCTAGGAAAGATCACTTCCCTCTCCCCTTCATTGACCAAATGCTAGAAAGGTTAGCTCAACACTCTCATTTTTGCTATCTAGATGGCTATAGTGGATTCTTCCAAATCCCTATCCACCCCGATGACCAAGAGAAAACAACCTTTACATGTCCATGGGGTACTTTTGCATATAGGAGAATGCCATTTGGGTTGTGTAATGCACCCGCCACCTTCCAAAGGTGTATGATGGCTATCTTTTCGGAATACATAGAAAATATCATGGAAGTGTTTATGGATGATTTCTCTGTTTATGGTTCTTCCTTTGATAATTGCTTGGCTAACTTGTCATTAGTATTGCAAAGATGTGAGGAGACGAATCTTGTCTTGAATTGGGAAAAATGCCACTTCATGGTAAGTGAAGGCATTGTGTTAGGACACTTGGTGTCTAACCGTGGCATTGAGGTTAATAGGGCCAAAATTGAAACGATAGAGAAATTGCCACCACCTACCTCGGTGAAAGGGGTAAGGAGTTTCTTAGGGCATGCCGGTTTTTACCGAAGGTTTATTCAAGATTTCTCTAAAATTTCTAAGCCTCTCACTAACCTACTAATGAAGGATGTTGATTTTGTCTTTTCCAAAGATTGTCTTGAAGCTTTTTGTAGGTTGAAGAACGCCTTGATCTCCGCACCTATCATGCAACCTCCGGATTGGAGTTTACCATTTGAGATCATGTGTGATGCAAGCGATGTAGCCGTTGGGGCTGTTTTGGGGCAAAGGAAAGATGGGCGCACTCATGCCATTTATTATGCTAGCAAGACGCTAGATGATGCCCAACTCAATTATGCTACCACCTAGAAGGAGTTGCTAGCGGTGGTGTATGCATTTGAGAAGTTCCGCTCATACCTTGTTGGAGCGAAGGTCATAGTTTATACGGATCATGCTGCGATCCGTTATCTACTTACAAAGAAGGATGCCAAACCAAGGTTGATTCGGTGGATCCTTCTCCTTCAAGAGTTTGATTTGGAAATACGGGATAAGAAGGGATCTGAGAACTCCGTGGCGGATCACCTTAGTAGATTGCCTCCATTAGAGCTTGAAAGAGATGACATCCCAATTGATGACTCATTCCGAGATGAGCAATTGCAAATGGTGGAGGAATGCTTGTTCCAAGTATCTAGAGGAAGTGAGCCATGGTATGCCGACATTGTGAACTACTTGGTGTGTGAGGAAGTGCCTCCCGGATTGACATATGCACAAAGGAAAAAGTTCTTCAACGATGTGAGACACTACTATTGGAGTGAACCACTTCTATTCAAGAGAGGCCCGGATGGAATGTTTAGAAGATACATACCGGAAGATGAAGTAGAGAGTGTGATCCGCCATTGTCACTCCTTGCCATGTGGAGGGCATGCTAGCGCATACAAGACATGTGCGAAGGTGCTACAATCGGGCTTCTTTTGGCCAAGCTTGTTCAAGGACGTGCAAGGCTTTGTGGTAGCTTGTGATGCTTGCCAAAGGACGGGCAACATCTCAAGGAGAAATGAGATGCCCTTGAACAACATACAAGAGGTAGAGATATTTGATGTGTGGGGTGTGGACTTCATGGGATCATTCCCTTCTTCATGTGGCAACCTCTACATCCTATTGGCGGTTGACTATGTTTCGAGATGGGTGGAGGCAATCGCCTCACCTACAAATGACGCCAAGGTTGTGGTGCAGTTCTTCAACCAGGTGATCTTCCCTAGGTTTGGAACACCAAGGGTGATCATTAGTGATGGAGGAAAGCACTTCACGAATAGGAACTTTGGAGCGCTTTTGGCTAAGTATGGGGTGACTCATAAGGTGGCGACACCTTACCATCCTCAAACTAGTGGCCAAGTGGAGATCTCCAACCGGGAAATCAAGGCCATTCTTGAGAAGACAGTCTCTAGGAAGAGAAAAGATTGGGCTATGAGGCTCAATGATGCCTTATGGGCATATAGAACCGCCTTCAAGACACCGATTGGCACCACTCCTTACAAGTTGGTCTATGGCAAGTCTTGCCACCTTCCGGTAGAGATGGAGCATAGAGCTTATTGGGCCATTAAGTGGCTAAATTTTGATCTCAATGAGGCGGGAGAAAAGAGATTGCTTGAATTGAATGCCCTCGAGGAGATCCGGTTGGACGCTTATGAGAATGCCCGGATTTACAAGGAGAGAACCAAAAGATGGCATGACAAGAGGATCATCCCCAAGGAGTTGAGTGAAGGAGATCTTGTCCTTCTCTTCAACTCAAGGCTAAGGCTCTTCCCCGGAAAGCTCAAATCAAGATGGACCGGGCCATATGTGGTGAAGAAGATCTTTTCCCATGGAGCCATTGAGATAGGAGGGGAACATTGTGGGAACTTTAAGGTGAATGGGCACCGGTTGAAGAAGTATATCCCGGGAGCTCCGGTGGAGATAATTGCCCCACTTCACCTTGAGTAGACGCCCCCGAGTTTGGTCAAGCTAATGACCTTAAAGAAGCGCTTGGTGGGAGGCAACCCATTGAACATTAGTGGCATTGGAGGCCTTGCTTGACATAGGAATGATGATGATGAACCCCTCATCAATTATGGATGGAGCGGACGCGGAACTTGGACGGCTAGCGGTGCCTAGCGCGGGTCCCAAAGCTTAGATGGATGCTTAAGAGCTCTCTACCATTGTTGATAAGATCATCAAACATCAATTCACTATTGAGCAATCCCAAATACCATAGCAAACCATTTTTACATTGTGAGAACCTTCTTTCACTCTCTTTACTTGTATACCACATTGGGGACAATGTGTTTCTAAGTATGGGGTGGGGTTTGCATGATCCTTTGCATGATGAGCATCTAGGATAGTTTAAAATCTTCACATGTCTTGCATTGTACATACTTAAATCGAAAATACCATAAAAATCAGAAAATTTAAAAAAATTTTGTGCTTTCTAGGCTTGGATATGATCCTAATGATGAATCTTGTCTTGTGAATTGGCTATGGATGGCCTCATGTGTTAGGATTGATGAACGCATATGTGGACTTGAAGTACTTCTCTTGAAATTCTATGAATGATTTGTGACCATGATGTTTGCCTAGAAAGGATTGAGTAGTGAAGATCGAAATTACATGATAGTTCTTGCATACCATCTAGGAATGAATGAGGCAATTCATCTTTCTCTACTTCTCATCTTAATCATGATTGCTTGAGCACCTCAATTGAGATAAATTTGACCTCTTTTAACCCATCCGGGAATAGGAGCATGCTAGTGTGTTGATGTGTGTGAAAAGCAAGTGTTAAGTGAAGTTGTTGATGAAAAGAATATCATGCATAAAATGCTGAATTTGTTGTGAAAAGTATAGCCAAAAATATAGGCTTGGGGACATTGGCTTAAATGACAAGTAACTCGGTACACTTCACATAATCGGGTGTTGGTGCCTTTCCAAAGTCAAATGAACCAATAGTCCTAACGAGCTTTGGTATGTGTGCCCGGTGTGGATGCACCTCGAAAACTAAGAAAAAGCCCGAGGACGGCTAATCACCAAGGTTTCGGCTTTTGTACACCAATGCCATTGTCTCAAAAATAAGTCAAAGAAAAAGAAAAGAAAGAAAAGATAGAGGAAAACATACACTTGAGGGAAGTTGATCGAGGACAAGATTGTGGAGTTAGTTCCGTTCCCGGATTAGCATCACATAACCTAGAAATCCCCACCTAATCACTACATTTCTTGGCCCTTTTATTTCACAAGACCTTATGACCTATTTGCATGTTTGTAAGACTTAGTGATTTAGATTGGATATACTCTTGATCTTCTTGACTTCTTCATCTTTACATTTCATGCATACTTTTGAGTTAAGTACAATTGTCTTTCCATGTCTTCATTTGTTTGAATGCATGATTGGTTGTCCTTTACCATGAAACATGACTTTGAAGGTGATCCAATAATAGAAGCACAAACCCAAAAATATTTTGCCATTTTTCTGCATACATAAATCATGTCATCTCTTAGTCTATAGTTGGGAATTTGCTCGGGGACGAGCAAACCTTAAGTATGGGGTATTTTGATAACACGATTTATGACTTAGTTTTAGGTAATCATTTAGATAGAATTCTCACTCATTCATGCATGGTTTAGCACTAGTTCACGACGTTTTGCACTCAATTCACGTACTTTGTCGAGATAGACGTCTACAGGGACTTGTGCGTTGCTTTGTAGGTATTTCGGGAGATTTAGGAGCTAAAACGATACGTTTGAGGATCGTTCATCTAGATGACACACCCTCGGACTCATTAGGACACAAGCTAAAGGCTAAGGAGGACTCATGGAGCCTTGCCAACACAAGCCATGCACCAAATCACAGCTTAATGATCCAAAGCGAAGTTTCTGGAGCAAATCACGGTTCTCTGACACTCCACGGCCGTGGAATCACCCGTGAATTTTACCAGATTCTTGTGACAGCTGTGCCACGACTCTCATGGCCAGCTCATGCAAAATTTGTTATAAAAGTGGTCCTTCATTGGCTGAGAAAAGCATCTTGGAGCAGCTCTCCATTATCCATTATCCTCTAACAAAAAATATTCTCTCAACAAGAAGTCTTTCTAGGAAGGAAAGTGTCAAAGAGGAAGAAGAAGAGCTCCATTGAAGAGGAGAAGAAGAACACACAACATTTCCACACTTGATAGTTTTGTATTGAAGAATTCCGGATTCTATTTCTAAGAGTTGTACGAATCATTTGAACCTTCTTTTGGAAGGATTGTGAGTTACTCTAATTCTATTTTCAGCTTGGTTTTGTTTTAGTTCACTTGTTCATCTCTTTTCCTTCATCATCTTGCAAATGGATGTCATGATTTTATGTTTGTTTGTTTCGATTTCTATTATGAACGTTGTAGGCTAAATAGATGTGGTTCTAGGGTAAGGAAAGGATGGTTATGGCTAGGGCTATGATAGGACGGACTTAGATTTATCTTTGGATGACTTGTGAGTATGAACGTAGCTGCTGTTAGAAATCACGGGTAGTTCTTGCCTAACCACGGCCGTGGTTTAGGTAGAACAAACCGTGATTTTCCCTGGTTCGATGGATCTTGTCCATTTTGTGAGAATGTTGAAATCCTAAGTGTTTGTTGAGTTAAATCTATCCTAGGGTGACCTAGTGTTAGCAACTAAGTGTTAGGAGAGACTTACCCGGTAATCCTTACTCTTAGATTCCAAAGATAACAAACCTTAGGTAGTGGTGAGCCTAATAAGCCGCCATTGGATTATGTGTGCTAGGATAGTTGTTTAGGACTTTCCTTTCCAAGACCTACCCGGTAAGGATAGGTTAAGATTTCTCTAGGTAACAATCCGGTTTGTGTAGAATTCCGTCCCTTTGGTTCTTAGAGACTTACCCGGTGATGAGGCCTAGGGAATGGACTAGTGGATCATGAGACCTACCCGGTGATTGATCCCAATCTGGAAACACTTATCCCAACATATTTAATCCAAGGAATGAATAGATAGCTTGAGTCCTACGCCATAACCGGAACATCCAACCCCTAGAATCCGTCTTTTCTTTCTTTGATCATTATCTTGTTTAGCTTGTTTATTTGTGTTGATCCATAATTTAGTTGATTCTTTACTTTGCATGAATTGTGATCTTTGATTGATCACCAAAAACCAACCAAAAACATTTGAGATTTTCATTTCTTTATTTCTTTCTTTTCTTTCAACCTAGGTCTTTACTAAACTCAATCACAAATCGAATCAATTTCACCTTAGTCTTTGTGTTCGACCTCGGAATATTATCCCTACTACAAACGTCCCGTACACTGCGGGTTTCGCTAGGTAGTTTAGGATTTAGTTCGAGTTATAAATTTAAAACCCATTTGTGCATCACGATCTTAGCGTAACATTTCCGCTATAGAACTTCGACTCTTTCATACCGGCATTGCGATTTCCTTCAAATTTCTATATCTTTGAGTAGGTCAGAACCTCTCTACACTTGTAAAGTCTACATTTTGCTTCTACACTCCATTGTAGGTATCCCTTCCATGCACCTTAGACCCTCATATCCGGTTCGACATTTTATATCTTTTGATCTACACTTTATCCATCCTAGCGTTATCGGTCCGATATATATGACCTTTATTAAACACCTATTGGTGCCATTTTCATAAGAACCTCAGTTATCTATGATTTTGTCAAAAATCAAAATTCTTGACTCGCATTTATTATGTTGTCCTTATGCTCGTGTCGCTTCCTCTTCTTAAAATCTTTACCCCCCAGTAGGATAGTTACCCCTTTGAGTTTTCTCGTACTCGCTTTACGAACCGCGTTGGTTGGTCTTATTACTTTCATCAACTCTTAGGTCATCAGTCCAGTTAACATTTTTTTTTTAATGGAGTACCTCCATTTCTCCTTAAATAATAGTCTTTAGTCCTTCAACTTTACTCCTTCTCATGTCTGTTCTAGCCAACCTGTAGATTCCATCTATACTCACCTCACAACTCGGCCACACATTTCATCAAGGCTTTAAATCATACCCTCTATGTTTGTGCCGTCTCTGAAATGCCAATTATTCTGTGTTACATCTTTAATCACAAGGGTTTTCCCTGTCAATCTAGACAGTCTGATCCCGCCTCCTCTCGGAGGAGCACCATCAGTCCTACTTGTGTGGAATGTTAAGACATAGGACATGTCCACAATCATTTGTTTCTTCTTACACTTCTAGTTCTTCTTACAGGGATCCCTCCCTACTAACTTTGATAGGTATCTTTCCTTAATTAGTAGTAAGCAACCACTCATAACAATTCTCTTTACACCATTACTATCATTAATGGTCATAACCAACCGTCGAGAGCTTCTCTTTAGTTTCTTTATTATAGTTGTCGTATTGGACTCATTTAATGTTACCATCAAGGCTACTAGTACTTGTATTGATTTAACTTCACCATTGTCGTCGTTGATCTCTGAAAGAAATTCACTAGATGTCGATAAAATTCCTTTATAACCTTGTGGTTATTCTTCTTATCTGTCACCCAACCATCACTAGTTAGCCAGCACGTGCAAATTCTCCGTTGTTACCAATTAGCCTATAGTTGACCTTCTATAAGATCGTAGACTTACTTTTCTTCTATCTCTTTTGAGGTTTGATATACCAGGTGAAAATAATTCTCTTCCATTTATACTCATTTACCTCCTTCTACAAATTACACTCCTATAAGAGCACTATACTCTTACGAGTCTAGTTATATCTTCATCTTCCGTCAACGGACTTATCAATTCTTCTACGATAACTTGTAGGCATTTCTTCATGATTCTTTTTACTCAAGTTATTGTTCACTTGCGGTTCTCTGTTATGACCCGCTAGTGTTATTAATTTAAATCCCTTCGTGAGTGCGAAGTTATTAGAGACCCTCTTTTTCCCCAAAACTATTCTCCTACACCCTCCTTCCATGGGGTGCTACTTGTACTTTCCCCTTTATAGAAATCCGGTCTTTGTTGTATCCCAATCCTTGTTGTAATTCTCCTGTGTTCTAGGAGGTCACACCACTTCCATGTTGGTGAAATCGGCCTTCCCCTTTCTAGCAACCTATAAGCTTTCATTTTGCGGCTCTTGAATTCTTCATATCGGGATGGACAATGTATTTTACCTTGACTCCTACGCTTATGATTGTCTCGGTTTCCCATCTTGATTGTGGTGGCAAGTAGCTTGTCGAGAGTGATCATATTCCGCTCTGCTTCTAGCCTCAAACTTTCACCTTATGGTCCGTCAGTAAGCTTAGATTCAATGCCTCTTGTCTGAATCGCTACTATATTTCACCTTGACCTTCATGCCTATTTGTGTTTCTGAAGGCACCACCTTTGTTTGTAACGTTGCTTTACACCAACTTGAAAGAACCTATGGGTTGTCTCTTCCAATTTGTATACTTGCCGATCATCCGACGCGTTACCGGAACTACCCTCATGTATATTCTTCATTTGATCCTATTGAGTTGACTCGGGATTCCCTTCTTGTCATTATAGTCGGTGTTGTCTTTTAGTCTTCACTTTTCCGTCTCGACGTTCCTCAAGAAGCTCGAAGGGGTTATCCGCCGTTCGTCTACCCTAATGCACATAAGATGTGCATACTAATCCTCACGTTGACACCCTTAAAATCTACTTAGGTGTGTCAAAGGGGTGAGAAACTCATTATGTTATCTCCGTTAAGGACATAACATAACTATAGTTTCTATTTATCTTCGGCATATACTTATCTATATCACATAACTTTATAATCAAGCTAATAAGTCAACATAAAGTAAAAACCTAAAGTCCATACTAAGCACATTGAGATCCGCGGTAGTAGTGGTGGTCAGCCGTACTTTCTATCCCTCACCAGACTATGCATGCATTTCAAAACAAAAGGTTCTTTTTAAAACTCCGATCCCTTTTCGGGTTCTGCTCAAGTACTTATTCGGTCTTTCTGAAGATTTCAAGTGCCATTGTTGCCAACCTAGAGCTCTGATACCATGTTGTAACACCCCAAATTCTCGGAACTCGGGACATTATTGGTTAGGACCTCACAATGGGTCCCGACCTCAGTTTGACAACAATATTACTAGGATCTTGCAACAAGACACAAATAAGAAAAACCGAAATTTATAAAAATGTATTTGTAAAAGGATGAATGCAACAGAGTCTAACAGCCTATCGTACTTAAACAACGGAAAAGACTAACTGTCTTAACAAAAGGAAAGAACAACAAAGGAACAACCCAACCCCCACTCTAAGGAGTACGGAGACCCGGCAGACCACTACTTCCGGATCTCTCAGTTGCTGTTCTAACCTGCGGTAAATCTAAAAACACAACAAAACAACCATTAGCTAGTTATCTAAACATTAGGCGAATAATAATAGAACACACACACATAAAATAATAAACACTCATCATGCTTTCAAACAATCCATTTATTTTCTTCATTTAAGTCATTCACTCTAATGATACTTATTTTGTGACACGAGGGATTCCCAAACCTCGCCTCCGCCCCCGTGTACCCATCAGGAGTGGATCCGATGCATCTCACCGTGTACCTGTATGGTCTGGGTATAGAGAACCTCCCAATCTCCTGGCAGAGCTGGGCAGTGATGTCACGGCCCGTTATTGATACACTTGGGCCTTAACACATAATAACAACGGTCGTCCTAACAAGTTGTTATTATAACACACATGGTACACACACCACTATTATCACTCAACCAATATCCAGAAACCAGCTAAGTAAGTCGCAAGGACTTACCTAGGTCAAAACTCAAATCCCGTTATCTCGATTCGGCCCGTAGCCATAGAAACTCAATCGCTTGTTATACAAGGCAAGTGGATCAATAATGCATCCCACTTTCTTAGAAGTCTCCAACTTCTAAGATATATAACCGATCATAAAGAAATTACCAAAATACCCTTATACGGGTAAATGACCATTTTACCCCTGGTCCCGAACTCTATAAAATTCTATAACAAGGTTCCAAACTATTCTTTAGAACTCAAAAACACACTCTCACTCTAGAAAGGAAGTTTGTTAAGTTTTAGAAGAGTTAAACATGTTCTTGACTTTCATAAAAAGTTGTTAAGGTCCAACTTTGGCTTAAGATAAGAGGCTCAAATAAAAATGTAGAAATTCTACAAAAATTTTAAAGGTCTTATGTGGTATGCCCTCTACCCATATGAGCAAAGATCTCTCAAAAACTATCAACAACAACTCTTACAAAAATCTCCAAAGATGCTTCCAAAACCATAAATCTATACTTAGCCAAAATTCTGAGTATTTTTCACATCAGTCCAACCAGCCTACTTTGAGCCTTTATAAAACCAAATCCGACTGTTGGATCGACCTCAAATTTTGATACATCCCAGTATATGTATCCATCTATATCATGCTAGAAATTGAACGGTAGATTATATCTCTAAGGTATCGAAATATGGTCTTAAAGATGATTGTTACCCACTGCTTTCTGGAATTTAAAATCTGAGTACAAGTGATCTGGCTTCGAGACTCACCTGCAACGTTTTGTAGCTAATATAAGGAAGGCCACAGGTTCAAGGTTCGACTCTCCCCAGCTTCACCTTCTTATACAATTAAGTGGGCAACCAATCTACGTTTCTAAGCTTCGTTGCAGATGACCGAGATGAAGGAGCCGTTCTTGGTCGTTGATGTCGTTCCTCCTGGGGACGAAGTTGCACTAGGAAGCGTCCTCGGCTCAACCTGATCACCCAGTCGTGATGGTCTCGATGTAGAAGAGGGGGAAGTTAGTTACTTTTAGCCTTGACAGCAAGAAGCAAGGAGAAGAGAAGGAAGGGAGGTAGGGGTCCTTACGCTGTTGAAGGCAGTCCTGATGCAGTTTGGTTGGACGTCCGAGGGCAGTGGAGATGATCTGATCGGTTGGTTTTCGCTCCAAACGGTGTGTGCAAGCTTTAAATTTATAACCCTAGACGTAAGCTTAAAACAAGGATGCGAACCCGCAGTGTACGGGTCAATCGTAGTAAAAAGCAAGGAATTTCAAGGTTGATCACACGGACTTAGTGAAACAAAGTCCAATCACGGTAAGCTTCAGTAATTACTAACCACAAAAGCAATTAAAACAATCAAAGATGATAAACAGTCAATAAAGGAAACATGCAATTCTAGGGATTAAAGTATCTAGTTGTGGTTCCAACTCAAGATCTAAAAATAAGCGGACAAAGCTGAGTTTTTTGCATGGGGAAGGTGTTACTAAAGTGGAATAGATCACCGGGTAAGTCTCACTACTCACTAATCCAAAACCGTAACTCCTCTACCGGGTAAGTCTCAAGGAATTAAGATAAAGAACTATAACCTCAAACTAACACACCATCTAAGGGAATAGAATCAACCTTTACCGGGTAAGTCTCAGGCTAACTCACAAAGATGGGATGAAAGCACACTCAAACCCCAATTAAGATAAAGAACTATAACCTCAAACTAACACACCATCTTAGGTACACAAACTAAGGAATTACCGGGTAAGTCTCATCCTAAGCTTGCAATGAATCAGGAAAGGTGTAATAAGAATAGGATTTGGCAAACTCTAACACTTAACTCTCAATTTCGGATCAGATAAGTCACCTCGGTCAGACGAATTCCACCCCGGCCGAGATGTTCATCGAGTGAGCGAGATGCTTAGGGTTAAGGATAAAGACTCGAACTTTCAGGGTCCTACTGTGATTAAGATCATTCTATCATTGTTTTCCCCACAACCTTTAGCCAATCACCCTAGAATCACACAAGGAAATTAGCCACTCATCATCATGAAAGTATTAATCAAATATATGGGAAGAAGGTGAATATTTGAACAAGAAGAATTTAATAAAAAGACTTCAATAACTGAATCAAATTTCACAACAAAGCGTTCCTTGGATAGAAATCCAACAAGGCAAACAACAAGGAAGGGAATCTAAGATAATCTTACAAAAACCCTTCAAAAGCTATAAAAGCTATAGACTTCAATCTTCCTTCAACCTTCAAAAAGGTTCTTCAAATCTCCCAAATGGAGTATGGATGCTGCGGTGTATAAACTCTGATCGGTGGTATAGCATGATGTGGATTTGTGGGAAATCCGACCCTTTTTATAGGAAAATAACTCTCCAAAGATAAGATATCTTAGAAAGATCTCTTCCCATAAAAATAGGTAAAATATATGATCTAGTATATCTTCTTCCTTCCAGGAGTCAAGTCCAAAAATATAAGATCTCTTTCCAAAGATAAAAGATCTCAACCAAGAATAAAATATTCTCGCCGCGTCCCAGGTGTTCGCCTCGGTCGAGTCGACTTCTCTGGATCACCTCGGTCGAGGTGAATCTGTGGTCAACCGAGGTGAGTCACAACTGAATGTGAAATCTCTCAAATCTGGTCCAAAGTGAATGTCTAATCTATGGCTATGCTTCCTGAAGGGTTCCTTATGTTCCTGAATGTAGCTTCAATGACTCCATAGCTCCTTTTGCTCCTTTTTGATGCAAAACGTGCCATTTTACCTACGATTACAACAAAACTAGGTGTAGACCTCGATTCCCGCAAAGGTAGATAAAATAGCAATATAATCACATATTATACGTACAAACATGCAGATTATTGAAGATAAAGCGTCCAAACAAACCCCAAAATATAGACTATAATTCATGCTATCAAAATACCCCATACTTAGCCCTTGCTTGTCCCCAAGCAAGTTCCGCATATAAAAGACAAGATAGAATGGATTATAAGTCATGAAAATCAATGAAAAGTCTTTCAAAACATTTTTATAGTGTGCAACAATCATAGATCACTCTAAGAGAATACTTCATGGAATTTAAAATCAAAATATGATCAAAACATTTTATAAGTATAAAAAAGTTGTTCATCTTTGCATAAAATCATAGAATGCATAATAAGTCATAATTATCGAAATTAATCATGCATAATCCAGTTTAAACCGCTAAGTCAATCAACAAGCTCGAGGTCTCAAGGGCTTCCCAAAAGAAAGGTCAAGAAACGTGTAGGGTAGGGATGTATGTAAGGTAATGTGGTGCTAGAATCCGGGAAAAGGTTATACTTTACTTTCACTTTGACTTTCAACATCTTCCACCAATAAGCTTTGCTTATTTCACACTTTTTCTTTTACTTTACTTTTTGGGATGCATGGACAGAGGTGCACAATAACCGAAGCCTAGGAAATCAGCAATCATCAATTTCTTGAGATGCATCAAACCCTTGATGCACATACCATGACCCGTTAGGAATATCGCTCAATCCGACTTTGGCAAGACACAAACACCCGGCTATGTGAATGGTGCCGAGTTACTCATCATCATGATTGACTTCCCCAAACCTATTATTACTTTCTAACACTTTCACTTCCAGCCAACTTCTCAACTTTGACTTTACTTGCTTTCGCCACTTTGCTTGTTTCCAAATTCCCAGATAGGTAAAGGGAGGCAAAATGTATATGAGGGGTTAAGCATGATCACGAAGAAGAAGAAGAGAGAAGAATGAATTGCCTTGGTCTTTCCAAGAAGAAAGTGAGAGAAATTATCTTGCGGTGTCAACCTTCAAATTCAACATAATTTGGATAAAAACAAAGTATTAAACATGCCAATAATTTCAAACAAAGCATTTAGCAACTTAAACATATTATAAAACCTTTCAAACACATAAAGATTTCAAAACCAGTCAGTAAGCAAAGTCTTCACTGAGATCACATTCAGATAAGAAGCACAAAAATCGTTTCGAAAACTCTCAGTTAACCTACCTCGGTCGAGGTGTTCTTAGGTCAACCGAGGTGAAACACCTCGTTCAGCCAAAACTCCACCGGTCGAGGTAAAAAAAAAAAAATTTTTAACCAGTTTTTATTTTCAGTTTCGACGTTTTTCTCAATCAAATAACCTGTAAGTATGCATGCAGTCTCAGATAAACACATAGATGCAAAAGTGAAGCATAAATATGAATAAATATCCGGTCAAATAGAGTCATACATCACATAAATGTCAAGTAATACACAAATACCCCATACTTGGGACACACTGTCCCAGTGGGTCAAAATAAGTCTAAGGAATAAAATACTCACCGGATAATAAGCTGAACTGCATAAAAATAAGAAAGAAAATCATGCAGCTCTCAGTAGTCACGATCCGGTGGTAGTGGTGGTGGCACATATGGATACTGAGACGGGTCGAACGGATAGCCCATAATGCGCTCAAACTGGATCTGAGCCATCATGTGCTGGTAGTGCTGCCTCTCCTACATCTCGCGGATATCCAGTGATAAAGCGGCATATGAATCAATCATCTGATCCGTCAGATCATCGATCTGAAGGTGAGCCTCTGAATCTCTATGTCGGCGTGCTCTACGCCTAGCAGGTCTCACTGGAGATGTAGCAGGTGCCGGCTCAGTATCATCATCATCAAGATCAATAACCGGCGCACTAGTCCCTGCAGTATCCGTCCCTGTATCCATCGGGACTCCATCATCCCTGTCATCAGCAGTCTCCTCATCATCTACCTCCTCCTCCTCAGCTGGGGCAGCTGCTGCCTCTCTGTAATCCTCCATCAGTGGGGCCCAAGCGGTCTGCCAATAATGAGGGTCGTAAAATGTAAACTAGGCAGACCACCTGATCCTCTGCGGTGCTGTCATCTCCCACGGCATAGCCACGTACGGTGTAGTCAGTCCTCGGGGAACCAGAATCCGCCGAGTGATCATCTCCTGCAGCCCAAGCGGCTTGGCAGCCGCCACCATAGTGCAAGCGCTGAGATCCATGTCCTGGTAGCTGGCGATGTGGATGACAAGTCCTCTAGAGCAGATGTCCCCCTTCGCTTTGGCCTTGATCTTGTGCAGATCCTCTGCCAGCATCAAGCCAAAGTCGGGGATACCTCCTGTCACCATGCAATATAGGTTGAACAGCTCCCCTTGTCGGATCTTCTGGGGCGTCTCAGTACGCGCCAGAAGCGTCTCGCTGAAAATGCGGTGGGCTAACCTAAAAGCTAAGTGGAAGATGAACTTCTCCTTGGAATCTCCAGGGTGCCATCTGTCTGCGTGCTCAACCACGTGAGCAATCTGTCCCCAAAACTCCCTAGCTACAGATCGGGACGGGAAGTCAACAGCTGTGGGGGCAGGAAAACCAAATATCTCCCTCCAATACTCTAGTGGCACTAAGAAGTTCCGGTTCATCAACCGGTACTTAACAGATCGCTCTGTGGGGAGGTAGGTGAAGGAGCTAATAAACTCTAAGGTGGGCTCCAAATAGGCAAGGACTCGGATCTCAGTAAACTGATCTAGCCCTACTGTAGATATCATCCGTCTAAGGTCTCCATCCACATGGAGACAGTCAAAAGCAGACACGTCCAGGAAGCAAGGTGCAATCACTGGACGGCCAGAAATACGCTCATAATTGACCCGGTGTCGCTCGTGGATCAACGGGCGATAGGGTCGGGAAGAAGAGGAAGAAGGGGAAGGGGAGGATCTATCCCTAAGGGCAAGGCGTCTGTCAGAACTCATTTTCAGAAATCTCACTGTCAGGTCACCTCGGTCGACTGACAATACTCAAGAACACCTCGGCCGAGGCACAGCACGTCTGGACCGAGGCGAAACACTGCGATCTAATTCCTTCAGAAATTCCAGTTCTTTTCCCCCAAAATCACTACAAGTGGTTCCTATGGGGTACTTAATCTTTTTCTCAGCAAATGCAGGGCAATCTACGCCCAAATCAAGGCAAAAATAGCGAGTTAGGGTTTCGGTTTCGTTTTACCTCGTTCGGCCGTTTCGGTTCGTTTTTCTTGCAGATTGACGCTTGCACTGGAATCCTCTATCCTTTCTTAGCGATTTGGAAGCAAGAATCGTCGAAAATGAGCGAAAACTGGAGAAGCGAGGTGGATCTTCGCCGCGGTCGAGAAGAGAGTAAAGTGAAGAGAGAGAAATTCGGCTTCCCTTTTATACCCTTTTCTGGAACTGCTGTCACCTCGGTCGAGATGGTCTCGACTGGACCGAGGTGGTACGGACCGAGGTGGTTCTTCAGAAACCCTAGTTGCCTCGGTTGCTCAAGAATCATCTCGGTCGAGGTGCTCTGACAGCAACCGAGATGCCTCATTCAAACTTCGTCTTCTCAAATTCTCGATCTTCTGTCCTTCCAGTTATTCTTCTGGTTTGTTCTCCTTCCTTAGATGTCACCTGTTGTCTGTCTAGAACGCCAAAAACAAAAAAAAAGCAAAGCAAAAGCAAAACTATCTAAGCTAGACTAGAAAACGGGAAAAGAAAGCAATACCTTGGGTTGCCTCCCAAGAAGCGCTTGGTTTAAGGTCGCTAGCTGGACCATAATGTGTCTCAAATGAGGTATATTGGTGCAACCTCCTCAACCGGAACTTCCAGTTTGTACTTCTTGAGTCTATGACCGTTGACCTTGAAGCTTCCGCTCGTTTCGCCCCATATCTCAACTGCACCATGAGGAAAAACATGTTTCACAACATAAGGTCCGGTCCATCTAGATTTTAGCTTACCCGGAAAGAGGCGGAGGCGGGAGTTGAAGAGTAGAACTAAGTCTCCTTCATTAAGCTCCTTTGGGATAATACGCTTGTCATGCCATTTCTTCGTCCTCTCCTTATAGATTTTGGCATTCTCATAAGCGTTCAAACGCAGCTCCTCCAGCTCGTTGATTTCCAATAGCCGCTTCTCGCCGGCCTCCTTAATGTCGAAGTTCAACCATTTGATCGCCCAATATGCTTTGTGTTCTATCTCAACGGGCAAATGGCAAGACTTCTCATATACCAAATTATAAGGGGTGGTACCTATGGGAGTCTTAAATGCGGTCTTGTAGGCCCAAAGAGCATCCGTCCAATTTCATGGACCAATCCTTCCTCGTCCTAGAGACGGTCTTCTCCAAAATTGCCTTGATTTCTCTATTCGAGATCTCGACCTGTCCACTAGTTTGAGGATGATAAGGGGTTGATACCTTGTGGGTTACCCCATACTTCGATAGAAGTGCCTTGAACTTCCGGTTGATGAAATGCGTTTCTCCATCGCTGATGATGATGCGTGGAGTTCCAAAACGTGGAAAGATAGTTCTGTTCAATAACTTCACAACCACCTTGGCGTCATTAGTGGGAGAAGCGATGGCTTCAACCCATCTAGAGACATAATCAACTGCAAGAAGAATATAGAGATTTCCTCCGGAGGATGGGAAAGGTCCCATGAAGTCTATCCCCATACATCAAAGATTTCCACCTCTTGGATGTTATTAAGTGGCATTTTGTTCCTCCTAGATAGATTTCCTGTTCTTTGGCATGCATCACAAGAGACAACAAACGATTGTACATCCTTAAATAATGTAGGCCAAAAGAAACCGGAACGTAATACCTTAGCGCACGTCTTATCGGTGTTGGCATGTCCTCCGCAAGGAAGCGAATGGCAATGCCGTATGACGCTATTAACTTCATCTTCCGGAATGCATCTTCGAAGCATCCCATCCTGCCCGTGCTTGAATAGCAGCAGCTAGTCCCAGTAGTAATGGCGTACGTCCTTAAAGAATCGCTTCTTTTGAGAGTACGTCAATCCGGGTGGTACTTCCTGGCAAACAAGATAATTCACAATATCAGCATACCAAGGTCCTTTATTATTAGAAAGTTGGTGGATAGAATGTTCCACCAACTGAGGATGAATGTCAGAGAAAGGAGTAAGAAGTTTGTTATTCTCAGTAGTCTCAGTTGAAGTCGTCTCGCCATCGACCTCGGTCGAGGCGCAAAGGCGTTGACCGAGATATTCTTCAGTCGCCTCGCTCAGTCCAGGAAGTGCCCCAGTCGAGGTATTGCAACTGGAACCGAAACTGGAGATCTTCGTCTCCTGGATTAGCTTCTCAGTTTTAGCTTCTGGATCTTCTTCTAGTGCTTTTAAGCTCCGTATATCTGCATCACAAGAAGCATCTATACCTTCCTCCATTAAACTGAAACTAATAACTCTTTCGAGTGGATCGTTAATAAGGATAGAGCTCACCAATTCTCTTGATTCTTCTTCATCGTAGATGTTGAAGATATCATCGCTTAGCTGCTCCCCTTTCATGGTTGCAAGTAATGCGAACTCCACCTCATCGCCACCAATGTTGAATTTCAACTTGGCGTTCTTGCAATCCACGTTGCAACCCGAAGTTGCTAGAAATGGCCTCCCGAGAATAATAGGAACATGATAATCTGCGGGAATGTCAAGTACAACAAAATCTATTGGTAAATAGAAGTTACCTAACTTGACCGGAACGTCCTCCAAAATTCCCACGGGATGGGTGATGGAGCGATCCGCCATGTATAGTCGAATCTTGACCGGCTTGGGCTCTCCAAGTCCGATCTTCACACATAGCTCCAGCGGAATGATGCTCATGCTGGCTCCTAGTTCACAAAGGGCTTCACAAGTGACATCCCCAACTTGAATGGGAATGCAAAATGAGCCGGGATCTCTTAACTTAGGTGG
The DNA here is from genome assembly GCA_033239125.1 of Fagopyrum homotropicum. NCBI lineage: Eukaryota > Viridiplantae > Streptophyta > Magnoliopsida > Caryophyllales > Polygonaceae > Fagopyrum > Fagopyrum homotropicum. The sequence goes on from BSWB01000008.1 coordinate 76,122,964, forward strand.
CATCTTCTCCTTCATGATTTGAATAAGCTCCGAGGATTTAGATGTCATCCTAACTTCACCAAAATCTTCCAATTTCCTCTTCCTTGATAGGATCTCCTTCAAGAACTTCCCATAGGCGGGCATTCCTAGAATAGCATCAAGGAAAGGAATGTTAATATGCAGTTTATTCATCAAGTCAAGGAACTTACCAAAGTGCTTGTCTAGATGTGCTCTGGCCCTTGACTGGGGGAATGGAAGTGGTGGTTTGTATGCAGGAGGTGGAACATAAACTTCAGTTTTCCCCTCCGCTTTCTGTGGCTCCACCTCGGTTGGCATCTCGGCCGAAGTGTTCTTCGACTGCACCTGGACCGAGGTGGTCTTTGTCGGTACTGGCACCGACCGAGGCACTGGATTTGCAGTTTTCAGTCCACTCCTCATAGTTATGGCCATGATCTGGCCCTTAGGGTTGCTCTCCGTCCTTGCTGGAAGCTTCCCTGGATCTCTTGGCGCTTCATTCGCCCTACTTGCAAGTTGTTGTACAAAGGCCTTTTGGGCCTTCGAAAATGAAGTCATAGAAGTCTCCATAGCACTAAGCTTGATCAAGATAGCCTCCAGAACTGCGTCTTTCTTTTCCGGTTGAGACGGACTTGATCCTTGCCCCTGGCTCTTTAATGGAGTAGAAGAAGAAGAAGGGGAAGAAAGGAAAGGATTAGAGGAATCGTTAGAGTTGGAGTTTGAATGATTGTTACCAGAATTTTGGTTGTTCGCCCTCCAATTGTTGCTATTAGATCCTCTATTGTTGTTGTTGTAATTGTTGTTCCGGGAACCGTTGTTGTTATAGTATCCATTGTTGTTGTTCCTTTGTCCTTGATCTTCCTTCTTGGTTTGAGCAACCAAGAGTTCCTTCAATTGCTTCACGTCATTCTTCAAAGACGTGAGTTGATTGTTGTTGGGCTGAGTTTCTTAGAAGTTAACTCTTTTAACTCCACCTTCAGCTCCTTGATGGGTGTATTTCTCCATATGCAAAGCTTGCTTCTCGATGAAGTCCCAAGCTTCGTCAATCGCCATGTCCATAAAGGTACCGGCGGAGAGTAGTTGGAGATTGAACTGGGTGCTTCCGTCCAGTCCCTTGAAGTATATCTCCAATAACTCTATCTTTGGAATCCCATGATGTGGGCAATCCAAAAGAATGTCCTTGAACCGCTCCCATGACTTGGACAAGCTCTCCTTGTCCTTCATAATGAAAGCATTGATCTTCCCTCTCATTTCAGCGGTTTTTGAGGGGGAAAGAATTTGGTCAAGAACTTCGTTGTCATCTCCTCCCATGTGCTAATTTTTCCTGGAGGAAGAGATTGATACCAAGTAAGAGCTCTATCTTTTAAAGAAAAGTAGAAAGGTCTTAGCTTGTAGTTGTTGTTTTCAATCCTTGGGGGTCTCAAGGTCTCCATCAAGATCTCATAGTTTTGAAGATGTTGATGCGGTGATTCCTTCTCTAGCCCTCCGAATTGGCATTGGCGAATCATGGATAAAACTTGCGGTCGAAGTTCGTAATCATGGTCCGCTGGATCTCCTAGGTTAACTCCTGGACGCCTCAGTTGTTGATTAGGGTCCATCCTTTGACCTAGAGTTTGTGGGATTCCTACAAGAAGAATGCCTCGGACCGGCATCCGAGGTGGAAGTATCTCGGCCGGGGCGTCAGGTACTGGAACCTGCCTCGGTCGAGGGTCAACAACTAGATCCTGCATCGGTCGAGGATCTGGGACTGGATCTTCCCTCAGTCGAAGTAGATATTGGTCTCGTAAGGCTGCCATATCTGCTTCGATCGCCTCAGTCCTGGCACGAGTTTCTTCTTTCTCTTGCCTTAGCTCTTCCCTGCTAAGGCGTAGCTGCTCTAGCGCCTCTTTCAACTCGGCCTCAAGATCGCGATTGTCTTGGTTGGCCATCTTCGCTTCTCGTACGCGACGTTTGTATGTCTTTTCTGGTTCAGGATCGTAAGGAACGATTTCCTTCCCAGTGCAGGTTCTTCGCATAAACCTAAGAAAGAACCTGCAAAAGTCACTCAAGTAGAGTGGTTAATAGACACGGGGGCAAGTGCCCCAACAGCAAACCGTAACCGGCTCGGTCTAGACCAAGTCCCCGGCAACAGCGCCAAAAACTTGTTCGTTCCAAACGGTGTGTGCAAGCTTTAAATTTATAACCCTAGACGTAACCTTAAAACAAGGATGTGAACCCGCAGTGTACGGGTCAATCGTAGTAAAAAGCAAGGAATTCCAGGGGTCGATCACAGGGACTTAGTGAAACAAAGTCCAATCACGGTAAGCTTCAGTAATTACTAACCACAAAAGCAATTAAAACAATCAAAGATGATAAACAGTCAATAAAGGAAACATGCAATTCTAGGGATTAAAGCATCTAGTTGTGGTTCCAACTCAAGATCTAAAAATAAGCGGACAAAGCTGAGGTTTTTGCATGGGGAAGGTGTTACTAAAGTGGAATAGATCACCGGGTAAGTCTCACTACTCACTAATCCAAAACCGTAACTCCTATTACCGGGTAAGTCTCAAGGAATTAAGATAAAGAACTATAACCTCAAACTAACACACCATCTAAGGGAATAGAATCAACCTTTACCGGGTAAGTCTCAGGCTAACTCACAAAGATGGGATGAAAGCACACTCAAACCCCAATAAAGGATAAACCTTTATTACCTACACTTATGATCTTAGGTACACAAATTAAGGAATTACCGGGTAAGTCTCATCCTAAGCTTGCATTGAATCAGGAAAGGTGTAATAAGAATAGGATTTGACAAACTCTAACACTTAACTCTCAGTTTCGGATCAGATAAGTCACCTCGGTCAGACGAATTCCACCCCGGCCGAGATGTTCATCGACTGAGCGAGATGCTTAGGGTTAAGGATAAAGACTCGAACTTTCAGGGTCCTACTGTGATTAAGATCATTCTATCATTGTTTTCCCCACAACCTTCAGCCAATCACCCTAGAATCACACAAGGAAATTAGCCACTCATCATCATGAAAGTATTAATCAAATATATGGGAAGAAGGTGAATATTTGAACAAGAAGAATTTAATAAAAAGACTTCAATAACTGAATCAAATATCACAACAAAGCGTTCCTTGGATAGAAATCCAACAAGGCAAACAACAAGGAAGGGAATCTAAGATAACCTTACAAAAACCCTTCAAAAGCAATAAAAGCTATAGACTTCAATCTTCCTTCAACCTTCAAAAAGGTTCTTCAAATCTCCCAACTGGAGTATGGATGCTGCGGTGTATAAACCCTGATCGGTGGTATAGCATGATGTGGATTTGTGGGAAATCCGACCCTTTTTATAGGAAAATAACTCTCCAAAGATAAGATATCTTAGAAAGATCTCTTCTCATAAAAATAGGTAAAATATATGATCTAGTATATCTTCTTCCTTCCAGGAGCCAAACCCAAAAATATTAGATCTCTTTCCAAAGATAAAAGATCTCAGCCAAGAATAAAATATTCTCGCCGCGTCCCAGGTGTTCGCCTCGGTCGAGGTGAATCTGTGGTCAACCGAGGTGAGTCACAACTGAATGTGAAATCTCTCAAATCTAGTCCAAAGTGAATCTCTAATCCATGGCTATGCTTCCTGGAGGGTTCTTTATGTTCCTGAATGTAGCTCCAATGACTCCATAGCTCCTTTTGCTCCTTTTTGATGCAAAACGTGCCATTTTACCTACGATTACAACAAAATTAGGTGTAGACCTCGATTCCCGCAAAGGTAGATGAAATAACAATATAATCACATATTATACGTACAAACATGCAGATTATTGAAGATAAAACGTCCAAACAAACCCCAAATATATAGACTATAATTCATGCTATCATTGGCCCAGCGATGGAGAGATGTGACAACGTCGGCGCTGCTATTGTGGTCGGCTCGACTTCACTGCTGCAATAGCCGAGAGGCCCGTTCTCGTCTCGCCTGTGACAGGTGCAGCGTGGGTACCGTTCTGAGAACCTTTGTCTTCGACTTCTCTTGTAGATCGTGTCTCGACCTGCTGAGACTTACGCTTGTGTACATAGAAGGAGAGAGAGACGGTTGCAGGCCGGTTGTCATCGATTTTGCGGTCCAGGGATAAGGGTACAAGGAAGAGAGGAAGAGGAAGGTGGTTGTGTTGATGCCGACGGTAGATGGCAATTTTTTTGGGAAGTCCGTGTACGTGCACCTAGACGTGACCGAGAAGGAAGGAGTAATATTGTCTCAGCGAGATTCCCGGGACGTTACGTGCTTCTCTCCAGCTCAGCACGTACACGCAAGAGGAGAGAAAGGGCCGCCGGCTGGACTGTGCCCTCATGGGCTTGCTGCCCATCTTGGAGAGTTGCAACCTGCTACTAGGCTGGCATGAGGGAAGGTTTTGAGGAGTTGAAGCTGACGGGCTGACGGCTGACTGGGCCTCTGATGCTGAAGAGTTGAAGCTGACGGGCTGGCTGGGCTTCTGATGCTGAAGAGTGGAAGCTGAAGGCAAAATGGGCTGGCATGGATCTTCTGCAAGGCCAGCATCACTGGGCTGGTACGGATCAGGGCTATGACACTAGGAAGGCAAGAGATGGGCTGAGGCGAGGGAGAAGAGGCTAAAAGAACCCAAATAGGTTGTTGTCAAACTTGCCCGGATAGCCTTGTCAAGACGTCGTCATGGCCTCGTCATGGCCTCGTCATGACTCGTCTTGGTCTCGTCAAAACTCGTCACGACTTTGTCAAAGACAAGTCATGTTATAAACTAGGGTTTGAATTAGGGTTTGTTATAAAAATCTATTCATTTTATGTGAAGTGATATTACATAAAATGATAAAATTTTAAGATATTGTGTCCAATTAAATAGACAACTAAGGATCAAAAGATCGAAAACCGGTTTACTACAGAATTAAACGGAATAAAAATTTCGGATATTACATCAGTACCCCCTTAAAATAAGTTTCGTCCCGAAACTTAGAGTAAGGTATCTAATTAAACTCTTTCTCAAAAAGATTAGTATTATTTGGTCTCAATAACAGTTAAATTTAGTTTCTTAACATGCAATCACTCAATCATCATAATCAGACCATAAATAAAAGAAACGCCATCACACAAATCAATATAACTCATAAGGTCAAACAAAACATCATCATGGTACTAACTCGTCGGTACAGAAGTAGCGGCTAACCCTGCAAAGAACTTAGGATAGCTACATCTAATACTCTCCTCTGTATCCCAGGTAGCCTCATCGGCTCCTCGTCTATACTACTGGATCCTCCACAGATGTATGGTCGGGCTCAACTATCAGATCCTCATGACTACGGATGTGTCTCGGGTTTGGTAGGTACTCTCTCAACGGTTTGGTTTTCTAAACTTACTTCGAGCTCTTTTGATGACTCTACCAAACTTTTCCTTCCATTGGCCCACTTGCTTTTTCCTTTCGAAAGTTCCCGACTATCGATTCTGAAATAATGATCTTAAACTTCTGTCAGCACTTTACTAAGTGCCTAATGCTCTTTGTAGTACAAACTGTTTGACCCGGTTTCCTCAATGTGACCTAATCGGATCGTTCCTTAATTAGGGGGTTTTCACCTATGTCTTGTCAAGCTTTCAGATTTATATAACTCAAAACTTGTTCGCTCCAAACGGTGTGTGCAAGCTTTAAATTTATATCCCAAGAAGTATGCTTAAAAGAAGGATGTGAACCCGTAGTGTACGGATCAGTTATAGTAAAAAGCAAGAATTTCAGGGGTCGATCTCAGGGACATAGGTAAAACTAAGAAAGAATAGGTTGTCAATGTAACTAATAATCACAAAAGTGATTAAAGCAATCAAAGATGATAATAAGGTCAAATAAGGAGGAAATGCGAATTTCAGGGATTAAAGCATCTAGTTGTGGTTCCGACTCAAGATCTCTAAAGATAATGTGGACAAAGCTGACATTTTACAAAGGAAAGGTGTTTCTAAAGTGGGAATAGATCACCGGATAAGTCTCACTATTCACTATCCCAAACCAAAGCTCCTATCACCGGGTAAGTCTCAAGGTACTAAGGAAAGGAATTATAATCTCAAACCAACACACCACCTAAGGGAATAAAATTAACCTTTACCGGGTAAGTCTCAGGCCTTATTACCTACACTTATGATCAAGGGTAAACAAACAAAGGAATCACCGGGTAAGTCTCATCATAGGCTTGCATTGAACCAGGAAAGGTGTAATAAGGATAGGATTTGGCAAACTAAGACTCTTAACTCTCAGTTTTGGATCAGAAAAGGTCACCTCGTTTAGTCAAGTTCTACCCCGGCCGAGATGTTCATCGACTGAGCGAGGTGTTCTAGGGTAGGTTAAAGACTCGAGCTTTCAGGGTCCTACTGGGATTAGGATCATTCTATCATCGTCTTTCCCACAACTTTCATCCAATCACCCTAGAACCGCACAAGAAATTAGCCACTCATCATCATGAAAACAATAATCGAATAAAAGGTAAAAGAATGAATAATTGAACACAAAGACCTTAAGAACAAGGCTTCAATGACTGAATCAAATAATTCACAAATCAGCGTTCCTCAAATCACAATTCAAACAAGACAATAAACCAAAGGGAATCTAAGAAAGTCTTACTAACTCCCTCAAAAGCTATCTCAAAACTATGAACCTTCCTTCCTTCAATCTTTAAAGCTTCCTTCAAACTTTCATAAAATCTTCTAACTACTGTGTAATCTATGCTTCCAAGCCTGCGATGATCCGAAGATGGTTGAATTGTGGAAAATCCAACCCTTTATATAGGAGAATTATCTTCCAAAGATAATAATATCTTAAAAAGATAATTTCCTATAAAATATATCCATATCTCTAAATTAGATATCCCAAAAATAAGACCTTCCTTCCAGAAATCCATGCCAAAAATATGAAATATCTTCTTTCCAAAAATAAAAGATTTCAGCCAAAAAATATGATCTCGCCGGCGCTAGGGTGTTCACCTCGGTCGGGACGCTCCTCAAGATCACCTCGGTCGAGGTGACACTGTAGCTGACCGAGGTGAATCTCAACTGAATGTGAAATCTCTCAAATCTGGTCCAAAGTAAATTTTCTTCATTAGTTCCATGCTTCCTGAGTACTTCTTTGAGCTCCAGAATGTAGCTCCTATGACTCCTTAGCTCCTTAGCTCCATTTAGATCCAAAATGTGCCATTTTACCTACGACTACAACGAAACACATAATATACATCCATACATGCAGATTATTGAAGATAAAACGTCTAAACAAGTCCCAAAATATAGACTATAATACATGCTATCAACAAGCCTCCTTCTCGTGCTTCCTAAGCAGTATCTAGGATTGGGCGGGACTGTAGAGGAAGTATTTCTTGATCATTTGAGGTTGTGTCTTAGGTTAAATATATATAAGGTTGCTCCTAGTTGTTTCAAGAGGTTCGACCTTGAACTATTCAACATTTCCTCCATCCCCATTTTTCATCCCTCTATTTTGAGTCATCTAAATTGAAGATGAACTTTTGGTTTCAAAGATCGATCAGGACATCCTACGGAAAAATCCCGTATCAAGATAAACTTAGTGTAAAGTTTAGTCTAGTGCCATCACTTTGGTTTTAAGATTTTGTTTTGTCTATCGTGTTTTGACATAATGGACTTAGAACACATGGTACCTCTACTATTTTTCTGGTATACTTCCTGAGAATTAGGTGTTTGGGAGGAACAATGTTTAGAAGATGAAGGTAGATTACGCTAGATGATGGAAACTGAAGAAATGCATATTCCATCATCTACTCATAGGTAGATTACAGACACGACGAAGTTGAAGCAATTAATTTTTTCCAATCTTCGTCCTAGAAAATTGAAGGACCCTCCCGCAATTGCTCACCAATTGCTCACCACTAGTAGCTACAAACATCACGTTTCCGCTTTGGCATTGGCTACAACACATCACTAGCGTCTTCCTTCTCATGGACCACCGCCCAATCACCACGATGACTTCCCACTTTTTTCGGTACCACCGGTTTCCACCGCCACTAGTAACTACCAACGTAAGTTATCCTAAGCGTTATCATGAATATTCTGAAATTGGATTTTTACATGATTTACTTGCATCGATTGGGTCTTCTACTTAAATTTGTGGGTTCAAATAGATGATTTCCCTAACTTAGTTGCTTCAGTTGGATTTTTTTGGTTTAATTGCTTCAATTGGGTGTGTTGCTTGAATTTTTTTTTTTTTTGATAATGGAAAGCGGTTCGATCCCATAGACGGCGCGCCGACTATTGGATCGAAAGTCCGACAAGAATTGGTAGACAGACTAACCGTCATGAACGAGCACAAGAAAAGAGAAAAAGAAAACACAAAAATACATCATAACAAACCGAAAACATGAACGTCTTCAGGGAAAAGCATAATGATCTAGTCAGCCGGAAAAGACGAGCATGAACGTTTATTTTCGAAGGAAGTACACAGGTGGGAAGCCGTTGACACCTCAGATTTGGATTATAATAGAGCCGTCAAGAGTCGATCACACATCCACGCCCCCTTCTCGACAAACACTCGAACCGCCACCAAGACAACATCAAAATAGAGAAGACGAAGAAGCAACACACGGGTATCGTGATATAGAAATGTGTATATTTTTTATGGTTTTAAGAATAGTGATTTACAAGGGAAAACGTTATTCGGAAAAAGTTGGTTAATAACAGTAAATCCTTTTATAAGAAATTCGAATGAAAATTTTGTAAATCCATTTTTTATTTCATACCATCCTAGTAAAGGAAGAGAATTGGTCATTTTAACGTTTTCATGTAAATCTAAAATGTCATTTGGTTAATTTTGATTATAATGTGTTTTTCACACAAATAGGGGAAAACACATTGTGATATTTGCAAATCATGGTAAATTCTATGTCTATTAGGTTTTTGTTCGGCAGTTTTAGGGATTTAAAATTTCAAATTTTTTGCAGATTACTCCTCTTAGATATCACAAAGTAAGCCTGCAAAATAGATGAGAGATTGAACACATCCACCATGGCAGATCTAGAGAAGTCGATTAGAGAAGAACGCTTGAAAAGAGGAATCGTAAGGTAGCCTTGTGGGGGTTAGAATCTGATAAATAATCTTTGGCATTCGTCGCATTGCCTTGTTGAAAACAACAACATTTTTGTAGACAGTTTCATGGCACTAGTAAGCTCGGGAGAGAATGAAACCCATCAAAAATTCGTACACTAGATTAGGGTGCAGTAGGAATAGTAAACTTACTGAAATCAACAACAAATCAACCATGTATTGAAAAAAACGCATTTTAGCTTGCGAATCAACCATATATTGTAAAAATGCATTTTAGCTTTCATGGTAGAATGAAGTTTCAGTTCCTCGTAGCTTTCATGGCCATATTTGTTTGTTTGTTTGTGTGGGTTGTGAGCCAATTCGGAGGTTGCTAGAACTTCTAAGAAAGGTGGTATCCCAAATACAATCATGTAGAAATGGTTACCGCAAGAGCAGTCACAAAACATAACTAAATCCAAAAAACCAAAGTATTTATAGCCAAGAACACATTCGAACGGGAGTAAAAGCTTCAAGCAGATCCAGAAAATGGAAAGCGGATACAAGACTCCAAAGAACCATAAAATTGGTTCAGCCACAGCGAGTAGCTCCTCAAACAAAGAGGTGTTGAGCAAATTGAGAGAAAGAAGAATGGAAGAAGCTTAGCAATAGGCAAGGAGCCCGCTCGAGTAGAGCTGCCCCTTCCCCACCCATCATTGATTTTGTCGAATGAACTTGTCAAATCCCATGAAAGTTGAGCACGAGTCAGCATGGCGCAACAGTTGAGACTTCAAGGTAACACGAGGGTCCCAAATCCAGAAGACTTGGTGACGCGAATCGGGAGAGAACCGACACAAAGAAAATCCGGATCTATCAGTTTGAGAGTTGTGGGGGTGGTAAACCGCGGGTACTAAGAACCCTTTGAAACGAGAAAGGGTTGGAGCTAAGGATTTGGGCTGATTTACAGCGGTTAGTAGGGTGGTGAAACCCATCGGAGATGAGGCGGGCTGTTTAAGCTATGCGAAGTATTGGCTTCCTGCTACAGTGTGTTGCTTGAAATTAGGTTTCATATTCAATAGCTTTAATTAGATTTTGGATTCAGTTGCTTTAATAAGATTAACAGATGGTGGACTTATTTGAATTCTAAATTCAAGAAAGGATGGTCTCTAAAGGAAAATATATTGTTATGCGAGATAATTAGGAATGGTTTGAAGTTGGACTTTCATTGCAAAACACTTCCCATGGACACTTATCTGTAAAAATGTAGTATGTTAGGAATGGTTTGAAGTTGGACTTTCATTGCAAAACACTTCTCTGTAAAAATGTGCTAAGATTCCATAAAAGTCTTCATCAAATGTAATTTGCTGATGTTTAGCAATTGCTATTTTTTTTTTATTGTTGTTCATGAATGACTCCATCATTACTACCTCCGAACACATGAACCTGTGAGATGCAACAAGGCAGCACAAACCACTTATGGATGGAGTCATGTTATAGAACACAGCTTTGCACTGATTTTGAGATCAGCAGACAGTACCATCACTATGTTGCTGAGTTCATCAATTTGAATATAACATAGGATCCATACCACAATAGCTAAGAGATATAGTAAGATTAATATGTGTTCTACATAAAACGACATATATATTATCTCTTTCAGATACAACAGTCAATTCAGATAATGAAAAGAAGAAATTGACCAGTTTTAAAGCTTAAGAAGAAATGGGAAGAGGAGCACCATCCCACTCCTTGAGACAATCCAGCAAGGGATCAATGATCTTCCCCTGGCACAATGCAGTGAACACCTTATCGAACTCCTCCCCCGGTGACCTCGCCTTCTCCCCTGTCAAAACTTCAGTGCCCAGCTCCTCCCTCACAAACTTATACAACGGGTACGATCTGCATTCTTTTATCTGGTTCAGGATGCCCGAATTCCCTGCATCATACGCGGCCCTCACGTTTTCAATCTCCTTCGGCAAGCGCGCCTTCAGCTCATCCTCGAACGCACCTATCTTCTGGAAGATTGACGAGTTCAGGTTCTTCTCCCCATCTCCGTTCGACAGCGCATGGTCTACAAGCACTTGCCTCAGCTTCGGCAACAGAGTGTATGTCGAGCTGCAAGGATCATCCGCATACGAGAACACATACTCCCTGTCCACAACTCGGGTCAAGTCCTTCTCACAGAAGCGAGCGGGGTGGAGCTCACCGTTCACATTGGTGGTGAGCACCCTTTTCGACACCTGGCTTACCGTGTTCTTCACCGTGCTCTTCAGGTTCTCCTCGAGGTGCCTGAGATCGATAGCTTGGCAGAGTGCAACCAAGTAGGTTGAGCTCATGAGCTTGAGGATCTCAACAGCTTCAGCTGTTTTCCTTGAAGAAATGAGCCCCAGGGAATTCACATCCTGGTTGTGTTGCTCAGCACTCTGGACATGGTTGGTTACTGGATTGCCCAGAAACTGCAGTTCAGAACAGTAGGAGGCCATGGCGATCTCTGCACCTTTGAATCCATAATCCAAGCTAGGGTTTCTGCTAGCAGTGAGATTGGAGGGTAATCCGTTGTTGTAAAAGTCATTCACAAGCTCTGAGAATTGGGCAAACATGAGCTTCCCAATTGCAGCTAGAGCTAGACGTGTGTTATCCATGGAAACCCCAATTGGTGTGCCCTAAAAACACATCATTGTTAATTTCGCCCAATTCAATCAGATAGTATCATATACAAGACTGTAATTGCTCTTATTAAGTACCTGGAAATTGCCTCCATGTATGGCCTTGTTCCTGGAAACATCGATCAAAGGGTTATCGTTGACGGAGTTGATCTCGCGCTCGATCGATTTGGTAGCGAATCGGATTACTTCGATCTGAGGTCCCAACCATTGCGGCGACGTCCTCAATGCGTATCGATCTTGTTTCGGCTTCTGGAGAGGATCCATATCGTGAAGTTTCTCAGCAGATTTGACGTAGGAGCTTCCGGTAAGAATGTGCTCCATGATTGCGGCAGCTTCGATCTGGCCAGGGTGATGCTTCAGCTTATGAGTCAAATGATCGGTAAACTCCGGTTTCCCCTGCATGACCTCGGCGAAAACCGCTGAGAGAACCTCCGCCAAGAGCGCGAGGATGTTCGCATCAAACAGAACTGTGGATGCGAGACCGGATCCAACCGCGGTTCCATTGACGAGCGCGAGACCTTCTTTGGGTTGAAGCTCAAAGAACCCGGCAGGAATTCCGGCGGCTTTGAAGGCGTCAGCGGGGGATAGAGTCTCGCCGGAGGGGGAGACGGCGATGGAATTGGGACGGCCAGTGAGGAGACCAGCGATGTATGAGAGAGGGACAAGGTCGCCGGAGGCGGTGATGGTTCCACGGAGAGGAAGGCGAGGGGTGATTCCGGTGTTAAGGAAGGCGGCGAGAGCGGTGAGGATATCGAATCGGATGCCAGAGTAGCCTTGTAGGAGAGTGTTGATTCTGACCAGCATGGCCGCCTTGGTGGTGGACTGTGGTAGAGTCTGTCCGCCATCGTTGCCGCCGAAGATTCCGGCGTTGAGAAATCTGAATCCATTCAGAATTATCCATCAGAATACAAATTTAAAAAAAAAAATTAAAATAGTGCAAACACGTCATCATCCCATGAAAGGAGTAACTTGACAAATAGAGCAAACATTACAATAGAAGCAAAAGATGTAAACAGAGAGTTTGAAACCCGTGTTATCCACCTGTCATACAGGCAACTCATTTATTTCATTTTTACCAAGAAATACATGCTACATGCATCTGAAAACGGTCCATTAATTCTGGGAAACACAGAGAGTTTTAAGTAAACACAAAAAAGAGGTTAGATTTGAACCTGATGAGTTCCTTCTGTAGAGCACCGCCTTGCTTAGTCCTCCGATGAGAGGTGGCTCCAAAGCCAGTAGTAACGCCATAACTGTCGGTACCCTTGTTCATGCTCTCCATGACCCAATCGCTACTAGCTTGAACGCCGGCTCTTGCGGCTTCGGAAAGCTCGACGGTGACGCCTAGGCCACCGCGGGCGGCGACAGCAGCCACCTGAGCAATGGTGAGGGTCTCCCCGCCGAGCTTGACGACGGGGCGGCGAAACTCCTCCACCATGGTCTTAACCTCCTCCAGGTGGCTGCCCTTCATGGCCTCTGCTGCGGCGCCCCAGTACAAAGGGTCCTTTCTCTCTGCCATGCAAACTGCCTCCATGGATCAAGATCGAAGTCTTCTAACTTGTATTAGGGAGGAGAGGAGATGAGAGGAGATTAAGTTAGTTTTGTTCCGAAGTTGAAGTTGTGTTTGTTTCTCTGTATTTTTGAGTTTTGGGGAGGCTTTAAATAAGAGAGGGAGGAAGGGGTGGGTGTGATGTGTTCGGGGTGGTAGGTAGAGATGGTGGTGTGCTGAAAGACACAAGGCCACCGTTTTTAAGGGCCTTTTATGTAAATTCTTTTTTATATTTTGTATTTTCCATGGGTTGGTGGAGAAGGAGTCCTGGTCGTTGGATCAAAGGGGGTCATCAATGATGAAGAGTGGATTTGGTGGATCCATGGGAGAGAGAAGAATGGACTTGTACCAACCAAGAAAAAAAGGGAATCAGCAGTCACCACACAACTTTGCTTATGTCTTGTTTGGTAGAATATGAATAATGTATCAGTAGGTAGACATTTGAATATGCGTCTCTGTATATTACTCCGTATTACATAACAATTTTCTCTCTTTCCTTTCTTGGAATGTTGAGACGTCTCAAGTCTTGTACCTTTGACATTTTTCTTCATTTTCACCAGCTAGTATCTCAAAACCTTTCGGCTTTCCTCATTTCAATGACGCTTCACTTCGTTCAACTTGAATTGGCCTTAGAGGAACTATTTTCATCTTTAATAATATCATACGATCTATAATATCCTAATATTCTTCCGCAGTCAAAGCGTGTGTAAGACAAACGGTGAAGATTGAAATTAAAAATAAAAAAAGATCAAAGACATGTAGAGAACAAATCGTTAGTGGGGTAGTTATCGGATGAAGTCAGTGTTGTTCTCGGACGAAGATGGTGTCGTTCTTGGATGAATCATGTGTTGCACTCTAACGAAGCCGGTGTTGTTCTCGCACTATGTTAATGTCATTGTGTTCTGGCGAGGCCGGAACTAGTATGGAACAGAATAATACCGATGCTTTGGTATAAACATAAATGTCATGTTTGGATCGGCACAAGCCGGTCATGAGAGTGTGTAGATGGAGTTAATAGGATCAAAAAGTGCCGTTAGAGAAAACACTCTAATACAATAATAATGGTAGCGTTTGAGAATTCACACAAATAGTGGGAAATAACCACACTTTATAAATGATTTTAATATGTTATACTATAGAATAATGATATTATAGCGATTACAAAATCATATACTATAGAATAATGATATTATGTATAATCAAATATTATTATCCCTCTCAACCTTTGTTCTTCGCATATCAATATTTTCTCTATTTGGAACGAATGAGAGATAATTAACTTTTGAAAAGAAATTTGTAATTTACTCCTAGGATTTTTATGTTCCTTAATTTTAATTTTAATTTTTTACTTGAATAATTGAGTTAATTATAGATGTGCTTCTTGAATGAAGTAGGGTGGCTATTTTGACATGTTTGTGACTTTCTAATTGTTTGTGAAATGGTGTAGGATGATAACGAGGGTTGAAACATGAGTCTCAAATATCGCAAATAATTTAGAAGACACATTGTAGTAAAAGGGAACAAGATCGAACACATGAAAAACGATGTTTTGACTAAAAAGATTGATGTTAAAACTACAAAATAATAATCTAAAGTATTTAAAAAACTAAATTAGAAATAACGACAAACAAAAACAAATGTAAGTTGATCAATCGATGCGACCGTCGATTGATCTCAAACACAAGACTCAATTAAATACAAAAGAGAAACAAAAAAGACAAATCATGGAATTGGTTGATCGGCCAACATGGTCTTTTTGGATCAGCTCCAACAAAACTTGTGTAAAATAGTAGCAGTAAGGGAGAGATAAACGATAGCATATTTTGAGAGTCAAAGAATTCGAGAATAGGATGATGAGAATAAGCATCAACAACTAATAAACAATTCTACGATCAAGATAACCACAATATGTTGTTATGGGGGAGACAATTTCGTTGATTGTCATGTGGTTAATATGTTACTTGACATACATCGACGGTTATCATCTTCGTTGATTGTCACCTACTCAAGATTGTGATTATCTTCACAATGAATGAACTATTCTGGACATGAGTGATTTGATTCTCGCATTTTTTTTTTCAAATTTTGAAAGAACATATACAACAAAGAAAGATTTCAAACTCCGCTCTCGCATTTTGCAAGGATTAACCCAAGCATTGTCATAACTCTCATAAACATACATTCAACATTCATGAATCACATCAACATCATAAATTAAAGAAGTGAGACTCTCCAGACCCTAGAAAAGATGAAAACTAGCCAAATATACCTAAATAATACTTAAAACTTAATTATTCGAAGCAAAAGAATCCATTCAACCGGCCTTCAAGGGGTGGTCGATCGGCCATCTATAATGACTATGACTAGAAAGCGTTCAAAAATTGAATGAAAAGAAGATGATAAAACCTAAGGTTGAATACCTTATCTATAGCACATGGATCTAACATATCCCTATAAGATCTATCATAACTACCAAATCATATCTTCTAATAAGATAAGATTTATTCTTAGTAGATAACTACTATAACACCCAAAATTCGCGGGACTCGGGGCGTCACATGGGCTAGGATCTCACAATAGATCTTGATCCTAGCCTGACAACAAGTTCACTGGATCTTACAACAAGGCACAGATAGATTAAAACCAAATACATAAAATTGTATAATATATACATCAAAAGGTTTGCAACATCACAGCCGAGTACAAAACGGCAACCATAAACATCCAGGTACAAAACATCCCATATTTCACGAACAACCTAGTGTACAAAAGTCCTCGGTTGATCACCCTGTCCGGCTCACTCTGCAATCTTCCTAACCTACTGATCATCTACAACAGGGTATAAACTGTTTGCGAACGAAAATGAATAAGAATGAAGTAATAGCACATACACACATCAACACATCACAACATGCAATGCCACACACACATTCGCTTTATTATCTTTACTTAAGTTATTCCATTATTAATTCAACTTCTTTTGTGACACGAGGAGTCTAAAGAACATCGTCTCTTCCCCCTTTAACCCAGGTTTTGCATGAGATCTACCTCCCCTTGAGCTACTGGCTTCCGAGCACCTCCTCCACTCTCGGCGAGCTTTCGCAGGTGGTCACCGCCCGGTTATAATACACTTGGGCGAATTAAGGTAATGAAGTGGTCAGTCCTAGTCCGGTGTAGGTTATAAATGCAACAATCATATGAACACACAACCATTACAACCACTCGAATTCACAACTTCACGCTAAGTAAGTCCTATGGACTTACCTGTCACAAACGTCAACTTGTACAACGTCATAGTTTCCTCTTGAGGAAACAATCCACGCCTGCATAAGCAAGGCACATTGATAGCATGTATTATAGTCTATATTTTGGAACTTGTTTAGACGTTTTATCTTCAATAATCTGCATGTTTGGATGTATATTATGTGATTATGTTTTTGTTTCATCTACCTTTACGGGAATCGAGGTCTACACCAAGTTTTGTTGTAATCGTAGGTAAAATGGCATGTTTTGGATCGAAATGGAGCTAAGGAGCAAATGAGTCATAAGAGCTACATTCTGGAGCTTAAAAGAGAACTCAGGAAGCAAGGAATTAACAAAGAAGATTTACTTTGGGCCAGATTTGAGAGATTTCACATTCAGCTGATATTCACCTCGGTCATCTACAGTGTCATCTCGACCGAGGTGATCTTGAGGAGCGTCCCGATCGAGGCGAACACCCTGACGCGGCGAGATAAGTTTTATTTGGCTGAGATCTTTTATTTTTGGAAGGAAGAGATCTTATATTTTTGGGCTGGATTTATGGAAGGAAGATCATATATTTAGGAGATCTATTTTAGAAATAAGATATATCTTATAGGAAATTATCTTTTTAAGATATTATTATCTTTGGAAGATAATTCTCCTATATAAAGGGTTGGATTTTCTACAATTCAGTCATCCTCTTTTCATCATCCAATCTTTGGATCAGCAATATTCTCCCCACAGCAGTTAGAGATTTTTTGGAAGTTGAAGGAAGTTTGAAGATTGAAGGAAGGAAGGTTGATAGTTCGGATATAGCTTTTGAGGGGATTTGTAAGACTTTCTTAGATTCTCTTTGGTTTGTTGTCTTTGGTTGACTTGTGATTCTAAGGAACGCTGATTTGTTTGATATTTGATTCAGTTATTGAAGCCTTGTTCTTAAGGTTTTTGTGTTCAAATATTCATTTATTTCTCATATATTTGATTATTGCTTTCATGATGATGAGTGGCTAATTTCCTTGTGCGATTCTAGGGTGATTGGCTGAAAGTTGTGGGAAAGACAATGATAGAATAATCTTAATCCCAGTAGGACCCTGAAAGTTCGAGTCTTTAACCTTAACCCTAGAACATCTCGTTCAGTCGACGAACATCTCGGCCGGGGTGGAACTTGACAGACCGAGGTGACTATTCTGATCCGTAACTGAGAGTTAAGTGTTAGAGTTTGCCAAATC
Organism: Fagopyrum homotropicum; assembly: GCA_033239125.1. Classification (NCBI taxonomy): domain Eukaryota; kingdom Viridiplantae; phylum Streptophyta; class Magnoliopsida; order Caryophyllales; family Polygonaceae; genus Fagopyrum; species Fagopyrum homotropicum. Next base: position 76,140,682 of record BSWB01000008.1, read on the forward strand.
CTATTCTTATTATACCTTTCCTGGTTCAATGCAAGCCTAGGTGGCACTTCATTAAGGGATTTTCTGGAGTTTGAAGGAAGCTTTGAAGGAAGTTTGAAGATTGAAAGAAGGAAGTTGATAGCTTGTTATAGCTTTTTAAGGGGATTTGTAAGACTTTCTTAGATTCCCTTTTGTTTGATTGTCCTGTTGAATTTGTTATCCAAGGAACGCTGATTTGTTTATTTGATTCAGTTATTGAAGCCTTGTTCTTAAGTTTTTTTTGTGTTCAAATATTCATTCTCTTCCCTTATATTTGATTATTGCTTTCATGATGATGAGTGGCTAATTTCTTTGTGCGATTCTAGGGTGATTGTCTGAAGGTTGTGGGAAAAACAATGATAGAATAATCTTAAATTCCAGTAGGACCCTGAAAGCTCGAGTCTTTATCCTTAACCCTAGAACATCTCGTTTAGTCGATGAACATCTCGGCCGAGGTGGAATTTGACTGACCGAGGTGACCCTTTCTGATTCGTAACTGAAAGTTAAGTGTTAGAGTTTGCCAAATCCTATTCTTATTACACCTTTTCTTGTTCAATGCAAGCCTAAGATGAGACTTACCCGGTAATTCCTTTATTTGTTTACCCATGATCATAAGTGTAGGTAATAAAGGTTTATCCTTTATTGGGGTTTGAGTGTGCCTTCATTCCATCTTTGTGAGTTAGCCTGAGACTTACCCGGTAAAGGTTGATTCTATTTCCTTAGTTGGTGTGTTGGTTTGAGATTATAATTCCTTTCCTTAGTACCTTGAGACTTACCCGGTGATAGATTCTTTGGCTTGGGATTGTGAGTAGTGAGACTTACCCGGTGATCTATTCCACTTTAGAAACACCTTCCCTTTGCAAAAATCTCAGCTTTGTCCGCTTATCTTGAGATCTTTAGTTGAAACCACAACTAGATGCTTTAATCCCTAGAATTTGCATATTTCCTTTAATTGACCTTATTATCATGTTTTTTATTGCTTTAATCGCTTTTGTGGTTATTAGTTGCATTGACTACTTATACTTTCTTAGGTTTCACCTAAGTCCCTGAGATCGACACCCCGGAATTCTTGTTTTTACTATAATTGATCCGTATAGTACGGGTTCGCATCCTTGTTTTAAGCGTATTTATTGGGATATAAATTTAAAGCTTGCACACGCCATTTGGAGCGAACACACACACAACATCAAACGCTGCAAAGGTTAGGAGACGTATCTCCTACACCTCATAACCACAATCATCCTATAACCCGAACAAACAGCTCATCAAGCTCATCCTCAACATACATACAAGTGCCTAAGGCACAAACCCAACATACAACTCATCAAGCTCATCCTCAACCATACTACCCTAGTCATATCTAAAGACAAGGCCAAAGGAAAGGAAAGGAAAGGAAAGAAGGAAACATACCAACTAGGTATGCCCTGGACACGCATCGGCGGAAGCAAGAGGCGCAAGGCACTATAGCAGTGAGGAACAGGGGCAGACCATTGTAGGCGCAGGGGTGGCTCACACCCAGGGTGCAGGTGCGACTCAGCTCAGGCACATGGGCGGCTGGTGTGCAGAGGGTTGGTCTCCGACTTCTCTTTGATCCTTCACTTGCTCTTCCTTACCACTTCATCAACCAGAAATCAAACATACACATATGTATACATGTATGAGCATCAAAACGTCCAGGAAAGATCCAAAAAAGTCTAAGCTTGTGAATCCTAAGCTAAAGAAGAATATAAGAAGCAAGGAATAAAGGATGGAGGGAGAGATGAAGAACTTACCACAGCTAGGGCTAAAACAGAAGAAGGATCAACAACAACACTCTACAGCTGGCTCTCTCACCTCAACAACCACATCAAACATCATCATCATCCAAAGCCAAACTCAAAACTCTCACAAGCTCACACAAGATCAAAGAAGATCAAGAAGAAGATCTAAAGGAAGCGAGGAGAAGAAGATAAACGTGAGGGGTAGAAGGCTAGAGAAGATGAAGCAAACCCTTATCAGGAAGCAAGGAAAGCTTATATAGAAAGCCATCCAAAAGCATGGTCAAGAGTCAAAAAAGGTGGCTGCAGCCGCACAAACCCGCAAGGGCGGATCTAGTGAGGCGCAGGGGCGGCCCACATAATGCGCAAGGGCGGCTCATAGAGCCCGTAGGGGCGGCTCAGCCAGACTCAGTACCATTCACCACCTAAAAGACTAAGGCTCTTACAACTACAAATTAAAATTGTTCAGTTAGACGGGCAAAAATATAGTCCAAAAAAAGGGAACAAAAGAAGGATGATAGATGTCGGAAGAGCTTCATCGAGGGGCCTGTCAATCAGCCAATGTGAGCCCGACCGATCATCCCAATCCAAAAGACTTGGTGTGATGATTGCTCTTCGGCAAGTGGTCATGTGCAAGTCATGTTCATGAACATTGGCCGATTGACCAATGTGGGTCCCGATTATCATTTGGTAAAATTCTTAGGTAATTGTATAAACTATCGGATAGGCAAAGGGAGAAACAACCCCGATAAGAACACAAAATAAATAATTCATAAAAAGGAAATAATTTTATATAATACAATGGTCCAAATGATTGTTGATTACATTAACCATACACGAACTACCATAAGCAAAGGGAGAAACAACCCCTAGAAAATTGAAACAAAAGTTACAGAACTGCTAGATACTTACAATATGTCCACCATGACACCTAGTCATGTTATACTTTTACATTTTACAAAAGATTACAATAGAGTCAACATAAAAGACCTTCAAGATAGATAGAGTTACATTGATATAGTTAATGAAGCAATAGCCCTCAAAAAACCACCACAATAGTACAACATTGATCAAACAAATGATGTGTTTTTTTGTTTCTTGTAGCCCCTCAGAATAGTTGAAGTAGTATTTTCATCCCCTTCCTACATCTTTCTCTTGCTTCAGTTAGAGTTAGTGGCATCAACATTGATAACAACCATTTTAAGACCCGAGGTATTAGGGACATTGTCCTCATGTCAACCATGCTCGCGTAGAAACTTCCCAAGAGGTCATCCATCTTGAAATTGTCCCCGCATGAGCACACATAACTCCAGTACCTCAAGATTAACTTTGATACCATGTTAGCATGAAATATTGTGATATTTTAGGCACGTTTTCTAAACGTATTTGATTCATATTGATAGTCTTTGATTTAGCATTGTTGCATTTGTGAGCTAGTTTGCCTATATTGTCGATATAGATGTCTACACAAGCTTTATGTTGATTATAGGTGATTGAGAGCCATTTCCGAACGGAATCTAGCAAGGATGAGTTGATTGAGTATGTCCATGGATTGAGGGCATTCTTAGGAGCAAAATGAGTGTCAACTTATGGAATGCACGAGGCTAGGGAAGAATCACGTTCTTTCCCTAAACCACGCTCTAAAATACGGCCGTACTACAAACCACGTTCAGTTCCACGGCCGTGGAACCCTAGCAAGAGAAGCGTGATTCATTCCAGTGGATTCTACGGTCGTGGAATCATGTGTTCAAACCGTGTTGAATTCCACGCTCTAAATTACGGTCGTGGAACCTTCCACGACCGTGATCTTGGCGATCTTTTTTGCCACACTTTAAGCCACGATCTTTTAAAAAGATTGGGTCGGGCCGCTACTTCATCATACACTATAAAAGGACGGACGAAGAGAGATTCCGACATCTTCGCTTAGACGCACTTTGCGACCTCGCTTTAGGCTTACGCTTGCACCTACGCTTGGAGATTTTGCGACTTTGCAAAAGACGTAATTGCACTCATCTTTGGAGTTGTCCTAATCTCGCACTTGGTGGAGATTATGATAGAGATTTCCGGATTGACGGAAGATCGAAGATTTGGAAGGTTAATTGCAAGAAGATTTCTCTTCTTGTTTAGGTTTGATTTAGAAGACGGATTGACATCCCGTTCTTCCTTCTTATCTAATATTGTGTTTGTTTGTTCTATTCCGAATCTAGCAACAATATTTGTTCCTGATCGTGACATTGAGATTGGTTTCAAGTTTATTGAGAGTTTTCGGAAGTTTTTATCTTTCAATCTTTTAAACCTTGAATTTGATATCGTAATGATGATTGTTGGCTAAAAACCCTTAACAATTCTAAGGTGAAGGGTTGATAGTTGTGGCTTAGATGATGATAGATCGATCGTAAATAGATTGGACCCTGAGAGTTAGAGAGAATCGTCGACAACCTTAAATTACGGCCTGTTCTTGAAGTCCATGGCCGTGGAACCTCAAGAACTAACCGTGATTTCCTTTAAGTTTACGAACCTGCTTTTACTTTAATCCAAAGTTAAAGACTTGCTTTAACTTAGTTTAGGATTGCCTTTTCTAGGTGGTAGTGAAGCCTCAACAACCTCTACCTCGATTGTGAGTGTCACAACCGTAATCGGTTAAGTTAGTTTTTATCCTTGGATTATAAGTTTGGGTATTTGACATTAATTCTTACCTTTAGAACCTTTCTATATTGAAGCCTCAACAACCTGTATAGAGAGTGTCTTGTAGGTGAGTCATATAAGGTTTTTGGAACTTCACCGTACGATTACCTTACATTAGCATACCTTTGCATATCTTAACTCTGTCCTTATATCATTAGTATATCTTAAATCGATTGCCACAGCTGGATACTTGGATCTTTAGGATTGTTGTTTTCCCAATAATTTGCAAAGCTCTTACATTCAATTGCTTGATAACCTACGATCGGATTTATTCTCCCCAAATCCCTGTGTTCGATACTCTGGAATTCTTGCTAATCTACGTCGATCCGTACACTGCGGGTTCGCTTGCTTGATTCTAGTTTTATAAATTTAAAGCTTATTTGCACGCACATTTAGGGGCGAACAAGTTTTTGGCGCCGTTGTCGGGGATTTGGTCTAGACTGAATTCGCTAGCCGGTTGTCAAGCTTGGGAGCTTGCTCTCGTTATTTGATATTTCTTGAGTGCATGCGCAGGTCTAGGAACACCGAAGACCTCTTACCTCTTGATCAAGAGCTTGAGAGGACTTTAAGGCAGAAGCGTAAGGAAAAGAAGATGGCTGAAGAACACGAACGTGATCTTCAAGCGGAGTTGGCGGAGAAGGAAGCTCAACTCCAATGGAACGAGTACATCCGCCGGGATGAAATGGATCGTCATCAATCTCAAGTTAACAATCTACAGGATATGATTTTCCAAATGAGGATAGAACTAAGCGACCTTAAGAATAAGGGAAGCAAGAAATCCTCAAGGAGGGGATCAAGATCAAGAAGAAGAAGCCATTCATCCGCTGATGATAGTGATTCTTCCGTGCCGCCGTTAGAAGAGATTGATCCCACGATCAATGTGAATCCTTTCCATCCACGGGGAGCTGCTAATCGTCGTGTTCCACCTAGGAATGCGAGGATCGAACGTGTAGATAATGAGTCAAGAACTCTTGGCCAAAGGATGGATCCAACACAATAACCGCGTCGTTTGGGCGTGAATTTTGATGCTGATGATGTGCAAGGGTTTAGCTTCAACCCTCAAGTCATTACTCTTGTTCGCCAAAACCAATTTGGCGGGACAAGCGCTGAATCTCCACACCAACACTTGCAAAACTTTGAGTGTATGATGGAGACAATGAGACCGAAGAACGCTACTACCAACAACTATAAGCTCAAGCCTTTCTTCTTCTCCTTGAAGGGGAAAGCGTTGTCTTGGTACCAAGCTCTTCCTAGTGGGAAACTAGACACGTGGGAAAACCTTTCCGCGGAGTTCCTCACCAAATTCTTTCCGCCATCCAAAACGGCGGAACTTAGAGGTAAGATCAATGCATTTTCCATGAGGTCTAACAAAAGTTTGTTTCAATCATGGGAAAGATTTCAGGACTTGTTGTTGGATTGCCTTCATCATGGCATATCCAAGCTTGCATTGCTGGAGATTTATTACAAGGGGCTGGATGCGGGAACGCAATTCAACCTCCAATCCCTCTCATGTGGAACATTCATGGACATGAGGGAAGATGACGCTTGGGACTTCATTTAGAAGCAAGCAAGGGTCATAGAGAAGTATTCCCACCGGAAAGTGGAGGGAAATCGTGTGGAGCAAGGAGCAAAGCTCACACATGAAGCTCAAAATCAGATTTTCTCCCTCAACAATGAGATCAAGGAGTTGAAGGAGGCGATCAAGACCAACTTCCCAAAGCAACAAGGGAAGGATGTTGGCTATTTGGGCAACAACAATGGCGGTGATAACACAAACCGCAACAACAACAACAACAACAACCGGAATAACAATTGGAATGGAAACAACAACAACCGGAACAACAATTGGAACAACAATAGGGGTCCAAACAACAACAATTGGCGCTCCAATCAACAAAATTCCGGTAACTCTTATCCTTCCAATTCTAATTCACTAACTCCACCTTCCTCTTCCTCTACTCCTTTGAAAAGCCAGGGGCAATCATCTAATGGAGAAAACACTTCGAGGAAAGAGAAGCCCGATCCCATGTTGGAAACGATTTTGGGAAAGCTACAAGGGTTGGAGAACCGCATCATTAAGGTTGATGATCAAATTTCCAAGGTTGATAAAGCTCAAAAGGTTTTAAAAAACCAAATGTTCAGCCATGCGGAGGAAGTTCCTAGGAATCAAGGAAAACTTCCAGGAAAGACGGAGGATAACCCTAAGGGAAGGGTAATGGCAATCACAACTAGGAGCGGAGTGACTACCACCGATCCGCAGCCTAAGTTCGTTGAAGTCCCCGTAGAGAAAGACAAAGAGAAGGGGAAGGAGAAGGAAGATGTTTACGTTCCTCCTCCAGCTTACAAACCTCCCCTACCATTCCCTCAATCTAGAGCGAGAGCGCGCCTAGATAAACAGTTTGGTAAGTTTATAGAACTCATGAGCAAGCTGCATATTAACATACCCTTTATCGATGCTATTGTAGGTATGCTGGCTTATGGCAAGTTCTTGAAGGAGCTCCTCTCTAACAAGAGGAAGCTAGAAGACTTCGGAGAGGTTAAGATGAGTTCGGATTCTTCGGATCTCATCAAGAACATGAAAGAGAAAATGCCCCCAAAGCTAAAGGATCCGGGGTCATTTTGCATTCCCATAGGAGTGGGAGATGTCACATACGATGCGTTATGTGATTTGGGAGCAAGTGTGAGCATCATACCACTTGCGTTGTGTAGGAAGATCGGTTTAGGCGACCCTAAACCGGTAAAGATGACGTTGTACATGGCGGATCGATCCATCACTCGCCCCGTCGGTATCGTAGAAGACGTCCCGGTCAAGCTAGGTAAATTCTTTGTTCCCATTGATTTTGTTGTACTTGACATTCCTGCAGATAGTCCGGTCCCGATCATACTCGGAAGACCGTTTCTTGCAACTTTCGGCTGCATAGTCGATTGCAAGAATGGTAGACTCGCTTTTGATATATGGGAAGAGAAAGTAGAGTTCGATCTTTCCACTCTAGTGAAGGAGCCAATCTTTGATGAGGATATATTCGATATCCAAGACGAAGAAGGGTTGTCTAGGGAGGAGGTAAGTGCGATTCTCTTTAACGATCCTTTACAAAAAGTTATCACTATGAGTCTAACAAATGTAGGGGAAGAAGAAGAGTGCAATGAGGCAATTGAAGCCTTAGAAGCACAAGAAGAGATGCATGAAGTGGAGTTTGAAAAACTCCACGATGAGGCAGAAAACGTGAGAATCCACGACTACACACTATATTCCACGGCCGTGGATTTCACAACCAAAACCGTGTCCCACTCCAGGGAGTTATACGGTCGTGGGGAAGACATGAAAACCGTATTTTCCTTCCACGCCCTAAACCACGGCCGTGGAGGCTATGAGGAACCCGTAATTTTAGGCGTGGAAAGGGGTGATCGAGACACTTCTTCAACTTCTTTCGATTCTTCTCCCACACATTCAACACCCTTAGAAACTTCTAAGGAGACATCAGATGCTCCTCAAGGATCATTGGAAGCTCCGAAAGCGATGGAACTCAAACCACTTCCTACTCATCTAAGGTACGCTTTTCTAGGACCTAATTCTACCTTTCCGGTTATTGTTAGTTCCGATCTAAGCATAGATGAACATGATCAGCTCATGATTGTCCTTAGGAAACATAGGACAGCTTTAGGCTATACTATTGAGGACTTAGTAGGAATTAAACCCTCCCTATGCATGCATAAGATACTAATGGAGGAAGATTTTAGAACTTCAAGACAACCTCAAAGGCGGTTGAATCCGACCATGAAGGAGGTTGTCAAGAAGGAAATTCTTAAGCTTCTTGATGCAGGTATCATCTACCCTATCTCCGATAGTAAATGGGTGAGTCCGGTTCAAGTAGTTCCGAAGAAGGGAGGAATGACGGTCATCACCAACAAAAACAACGAACTCATTCCTACCCGAACCGTAACGGGATGGCGGATGTGCATTGACTACCGCAAGCTCAACAACGCAACGAGGAAGGATCACTTCCCATTGCCGTTCATCGATCAAATGCTTGAAAGGTTAGCGCAACATTCGCATTTCTGCTATCTTGACGGTTATAGTGGCTTCTTTCAGATCCCGATACACCCGGACGATCAAGAGAAGACCACATTCACGTGCCCATGGGGTACGTTTGCTTATAGGAGAATGCCGTTCGGGCTTTGCAACGCCCCAACCACCTTTCAACGGTGCATGATGGCCATCTTCTCCGAATACGTAGAGAAAATTGATAACACGATTTATGACTTAGGATTAGGTAGTCACTTAGATAGATTTCTCATTCATTCGTGCAAGTTTTGGCATTGATTCATGACGTCTTCGCTCAATTCACGCACATTTCTAGAAAAGACGTCTACACTACCTTTTATCGGTTTTGTAGGTAATTCGGGGATCTATTGGACGTTAATCGATACATTTGAGGGCCAAGCCTCATGATGGTACACATCCAAAGCTTTGGAGGAGCATAATTGGAGCAACAAAGGACACAAAGACCACTATTGGTGCGAGCAATGGATCAACTCATGGCTAAATGAGCATAACACCTTTCTGCTGAAGAAAATCGGACCAGCAAGCATTTAAATCGGCCGATTTTTATCCACTGGGTCGATTTTTGAGGCTTTGACAGCTTAAGCCACGTGTCCCACGATCTCTTGTCCGTCCTTGCTCTTGGTGGAGAATATAAGTGGTCCCTCAAGTGGTTGCTGAGCATCTCTCCTCTCCCACACTCTCATTCACAGCTCATCAATTTGGTAGGAGGATTGGAGAAGAAGAAAAGCTCCCAAGGATTGAAGGAAGAACAAGAAGACCATTCTAAGGGTGATTTTGAGTGATTTTGTAGACTTGGATTGAAGAACTAATTGCAAGGATTGTTAAGAACGTTTTGCATCTTCATTTTAGAGTTTGTAAGTCTTGCTACAACTTGGATTTGGCTGAGATTTATTGATTTTGCTTACTCATCTTTCATTACTCATCTATGAACACCATGTATGCTTGTTTGATGATTTCGGATCTTGATATGCATATTATTGGCTAGTTTCTTGTGATTTTAGAGTGATGGATTGATGGTTATGGCTTGGGTGATGATAGGATGGACTTATATGTTAGTTTAGGATGATTTGTATGCACGAAACCCATTTCAGAGACAAAAATCGACCTGTTCTTCATCTAGATCGTCCGATTTTCTGTATGATCCACCCGATTTTCTTCTCTGTTGCTCTTTAATTGATGAATCTGCATGTTGGGGTCCTTGGTTGTTTAAATCCTAGTGTTTACTAAGCCTAATTTAGCTTAGAATCACCTAATGCTACCAACCTAAGTGAGGGAAGAGATCTACCCGATGATTTCCGATCTTAGATACCTAAGATGATGAATGCTAGGTAGTAGTGAGCCTCATAAGCCGCTATTGGATTGGGTGTGCTAGGATTATTGCTTGAGATTTCCCTATTCCGAGACTTACCCGGTAAGGAGAGGGTTACCCTTAAGTAGTATCTAGTTTGTGTGAAATTCCTTACTCTAACCCCTAGAGACTTACCCGGTAATAGGAGTTTGATGCGGGATTAGTGAAGTGAGAGACCTACCCGGTAATTGCTTCCATTAGCGAAACATTCTTTCCCAACACCGCAGCTTAGTCCTTAGAATCTTTAGAACCTTGAATCCAATGCCATAACCGGAAATCTTGACCTCTAAAATCTACTTTTTCTCTCTTGATCATATCCTTGTGCTTTGTGTTTGCTTGTTCGTTTGCTAGTTTGAGTTGTTAGTTGTTTATCATCTTGCTTGACTTGTGATCTTTGTTTGATCACCACAAAAACCAACAAAAACATTGTGTTTTCCATTTTCTTTATTCCTCATCTTATCTTAGTCTAGATTCACACTATCTTTGATCATTGCTTGACTCGATTTCACCTTAGTCTTTGTGTTCGACCTCGGAATACTTACCTTTCTACAAACGTCCCGTACACTGCGGGTTCGCTAGGAGTTAGGATAATTATAACGAGTATAAATTTAAGACTTATTGCGTGCACATCACATCTATTCCTAGACGTAACAAGTTTTTGGCGCCGTTGCCGGGGACTAGGTCTAGATTGAGTCATTTCGTGATTGTTTATAGTGTAGATCTTTCTTGTTGCTTTTGATCTCTCTTTGGTGTGTGTCTTTGCTTTTCAGGACATCTCTTACTCCTTAGGTGTATGCGAAGATCTCGTGGCAAGGATTTAGCTCCATTCGATCCCGAACCGGAGAAAACCCTTAGATCTAGATCCAAGAGCATTCGAAAAGAGAAAGAGATGGCCGGTAGGAACCTCCAAGCTGAGTTAGATGAAGCCTTAGAGCAAATTAGGCTAAGAGATGAGCTCTTGGAGGAAGAAAGGAGACTTGCCAATGAAAGGCAAGAGGCAACTAGGAGGGAGATTGAGGAGATTAGGCAAGCACTTGTGCAAAGGGAGCTTAACCGTCAACAACCTCCTCCACCTCCACCACAACCGCAGCCGGCGGTGAACGTTAGGGTTGTGCCCATTGCTATGGATGAGCCACAAACGTTGGGGCAACGTATGGATCCGGCACAAAGAGCACACCGCCCGGGTGTGAACTTAGGAGATCCCGCAACCCATGATTACGAGCTCCGCCCTCAAGTTCTACAAATGATCCGGCATAACCAATTTGGAGGGATGGAAGGAGAGTCTCCTCACCAACATTTGATGAACTACGAGATTTTGATGGAGACTCTTAGACCGCCGAGATTGGAGAGCAACAACCATAAGCTAAGGGCTTTCTCCTTCTCTCTTAAGGACAAGGCCTTAGCTTGGTATCAATCTATTCCACAAGGGCGAGTTGGTACTTGGGAGGAGATGACAACCGAGTTTTTGACTAAGTTCTTCCCACCTTCCAAGACTACCGAATTAAGAGGGAAGATCAATGCCTTCGTGATGAAGGATAGAGAGAGTTTGTTCAAGTCTTGGGAGAGATTCAAAGACCTTCTCCTAGATTGTCCACACCATGGCATACCGAAAATTGAGCTATTGGAGATCTACTTCAAAGGACTTGATGAAGATAGCCAATTCAAGCTTCAATCCCTTTCCGGTGGGACTTTCATGGAGAAGCATGTAGATGATGCTTGGGAGTTTGTGGAGAAGCAAGCTCTAGTGATTGAGAAGTACTCCCATAGGAAGAGTGAAGGGAGAAAGGCGGGAGCATATGAGGTGAGTGAGGTCACCATGAGCAACTTCAAGCTCGACGCCATCAACAACGAGCTAAAGTCCTTGAGGGAGTTGTGTGCTACAACTTTGAAGAGTCAAGCAACTCCTCAAGTGCCTCCACAAGCCAACCTATCTTCCAAAGAGGAGGATGTGAACTATATGGGAAGGGGCAACTACAACAACTACCAAGGCCCAAGGAACTTCAACAACAACCGGCAATTCAACAATTACCGGCCCAACCATAACCATCCCGGGTTTTCTTACTCTAACCCGGATGGAGCCTTGAACCCTCCCGCTTCTACAAGCACAACTCCACCACCAAGAGCTTCACAAGAACCTCCACCCGGATTCACTCAACCGCCAAAGGATAGAACCGAAATGATGTTTGAGCAATTGCTAGGAAGGTTGAGCGGTCTTGAGAGCACGGTGACTTCCATTTCCAAAGCTCAAAAAGTGTTGGAAGCACAAGTGTTCCAAAAGGCGGGTGAAGCACATAGAGATCCGGGGAAGCTTCCCGGAAGGACCGAAGAAAACCCAAAGGGCCAAGTGTTGGCCATTACAACAAGAAGTGGGTTAAGCATGAAGGATCCTTTGCCTAAAGAGAATGCTAAAGGGAAGCAAGTGGTGAATGAAGAAGAAACTTCACAAGGAGATGGAGGCAAGAGCAAGGATGTAGAGCCAAGATGTATGGCACCGCCTCCATACAAGCCACCACTACCGTTCCCTCAATCACGAGCAAGAGCTCGCTTGGACAATCACTTTGGTAAATTCCTTGAACTTATGTCTAAATTGCATATTAACATTCCGTTCATGGATGCTATCTTAGGTATGCCGGCATATGGCAAGTTCTTAAAAGAAATACTCTCCAACAAGAGGAAGTTGGAGGAGTATGGGGAGATAAGAATGACGAAGAGATCCTCGGAGTTAATTCAAACGATGAAGGAGGAGATGCCTCCCAAGCTAAGGGATCCGGGATCCTTTTGTGTGCCAATCGGAGTAGGAGAAGTGAAGTATGATGCCCTATGTGATCTTGGGGCAAGTGTAAGCATCATCCCGCTTGCACTTTGCAACAAGGTTGGGCTAGGAGAGCCAAAGCCGGTCAAGATGACTCTTTACATGGCGGACCGCTCAATCACTCATCCGGTTGGGATCTTGGAAGACATCCCGGTGCAATTAGGGAAGTTCTATGTGCCCATAGACTTCGTTGTTTTAGACATCCCGGCGGACTATCCGGTTCCTATCATCTTGGGGAGACCTTTCCTAGCTACTTCCGGATGTCTAGTGGATTGCAAGAATGGGACTCTCTCCTTCAACATTGGAGAAGAAAACATCAAGTTCAAGCTGTCCACAATGATGAAAGGACCAACTCTTGATGAAGATGTATTCAACATAGTAGAAGAAGAGGAGTCTAGGGAGGTTGTGAGCTCAATCTTGCTCAAGGATCCACTTGAGAGGGTTCTTAGCTCAAGCTTGATGGAAGAAGGAGTTGAGGAGAGTAGCAATGAAGTAATCAAGGCCTTGAATGCATTGGACGAGCTACCAAGTGTGGGATTTGAAGTGCTAGAAGAAGGGAGAAACTGGCAGAAAAATCGGACTGCCTGCCAAAAATCGGCCGATTTTTGTACTTATGCTGAAATTTCAGCCAATTTTGCCAAAACAGAAACTCAGATCGACCCCCCTTCAGAAAAATCGACCGATTTTTCTTCCTGGGTCGATTTTCCTGAGTCTTTTCAGCATCAACCACTTGAGTATGAGCAATCATCAAGGGACTTCAAGGAGGCTTCCATGGCTTTGCAATCATCTCAACCTACATTGTATGGATCGTCTCCAACCGAGAAAGGTCCTCCTCAACTTGATCTTAAACCTCTTCCTTCTCATTTAAAGTATGCTTTCCTTGGTTCAAATTCTACTTATCCGGTGATTGTGAATGCATCTTTGAATGATGATGAGCTTGATAGATTGTTGAATGAATTGAAACTGCATAGAAAGGCAATAGGATACACCATTGATGATCTTGTTGGCATCAAGCCATCTTTGTGCATGCATAGGATAATGATGGAAGATAATCATAAACCCTCTATTGAACATCAAAGAAGGTTAAATCCTATAATGAAAGAGGTAGTTAAGAAGGAAATCATTAAGTTGCTAGATGCGGGAATTATCTACCCTATCTCGGATAGTAAGTGGGTTAGTCCCGTTCATGTAGTACCTAAGAAGGGTGGGATGACCGTAGTAACCAATGAGAACAATGAACTAATTCCCACTAGAACGGTTACGGGATGGAGGATGTGCATTGATTATAGGAAGTTGAACATGGCCTCTAGGAAAGATCACTTCCCTCTCCCCTTCATTGACCAAATGCTAGAGAGGTTAGCTCAACATTCTCATTTTTGCTACCTAGATGGCTATAGTGGATTCTTCCAAATCCCTATCCACCCCGATGATCAAGAGAAAACAACCTTTACATGTCCATGGGGTACTTTTGCATATAGGAGAATGCCATTTGGGTTGTGTAATGCACCCGCCACCTTCCAAAGGTGCATGATGGCTATCTTTTCGGAATACATAGAAAATATCATGGAAGTGTTTATGGATGATTTCTCTGTTTATGGTTCTTCTTTCGATGATTGCTTGGCTAACTTGTCCTTAGTATTACAAAGATGTGAGGAGACAAATCTTGTCTTAAATTGGGAAAAATGCCACTTCATGGTAAGTGAAGGTATTGTGTTAGGACACTTGGTGTCTAACCGTGGCATTGAGGTTGATAGAGCGAAAATTGAAGCAATAGAGAAGTTGCCACCACCTACCTCGGTGAAAGGGGTAAGGAGTTTCTTAGGGCATGCCGGTTTTTACCGGAGGTTCATTCAAGATTTCTCTAAAATTTCTAAGCCTCTCACTAACCTACTAATGAAGGATGTTGATTTTGTCTTCTCCAAAGATTGCTTTGAAGCTTTTTGTAGGTTGAAGAACGCCTTGATCTCCGCACCTATCATGCAACCTCCGGATTGGAGTTTACCGTTTGAGATCATGTGTGATGCAAGCGATGTAGCCGTTGGGGCTGTTTTGGGGCAAAGGAAAGATGGGAAAACTCATGCTATTTATTATGCTAGCAAGACGCTAGATGATGCCCAACTTAACTATGCCACAACCGAGAAAGAGTTGCTAGCGGTAGTGTATGCCTTTGAGAAGTTTCGGTCATACCTTGTTGGAGCGAAGGTCATAGTTTATACGGATCATGCTGCGATCCGTTATCTACTTACCAAGAAGGATGCCAAGCCTAGGTTGATTCGGTGGATCCTTCTTCTTCAAGAGTTTGACTTGGAAATCCGGGACAAGAAGGGATCCGAGAACTCCGTGGCGGATCACCTTAGTAGACTCCCACCATTGGAGCTTGAAAGAGAGGACATCCCGATTGATGACTCATTCCGGGATGAGCAATTGCAAATGGTGGAGGAATGCTTATTCCAAGTGTCTAGAGGAAGCGAGCCATGGTTTGCCGACATCGTGAACTACCTAGTGTGTGAGGAAGTGCCTCCCGGTTTGACATATGCCCAAAGGAAGAAGTTCTTCAAAGATGTGAGGCATTACTATTGGAGCGAGCCACTTTTGTTCAAAAGAGGGCCGGATGGGATGTTTAGAAGATGCATACCGGAGGATGAGGTGGAGAGTGTGATCCGTCATTGTCATTCCTTGCCATGTGGAGGGCATGCTAGTGCACACAAGACATGTGCGAAAGTGCTACAATCGGGCTTCTTTTGGCCAAGTTTGTTCAAGGACGTGCAAGGCTTTGTGGTAGCTTGTGATGCTTGCCAAAGGACGGGCAACATCTCAAGGAGAAATGAGATGCCCTTGAACAACATCCAAGAGGTAGAGATATTTGATGTGTGGGGTGTGGACTTCATGGGGCCATTCCCTTCTTCATGTGGCAACCTCTACATCCTATTGGCGGTTGACTATGTTTCGAGATGGGTGGAGGCAATCGCCTCTCCTACAAATGACGCCAAGGTAGTGGTGCGGTTCTTCAACCGAGTGATCTTTCCTAGGTTTGGAACGCCTAGGGTGATCATAAGTGATGGAGGGAAGCACTTCACCAATAAGAATTTTGGAGCACTTTTGGCCAAGTATGGGGTGACTCATAAGGTGGCAACACCTTACCATCCCCAAACTAGTGGCCAAGTGGAGATCTCCAACCGGGAGATCAAGGCCATTCTTGAGAAGACGGTATCAAGGACGAGAAAAGATTGGGCTATGAAGCTCGATGATGCCTTGTGGGCATATAGGACCGCCTTCAAAACACCAATTGGCACCACTCCTTACAAGTTGGTCTATGGAAAGTCGTGCCACCTTCCGGTAGAGATGGAGCATAGAGCTTATTGGGCCATTAAGTGGCTAAATTTTGATCTCAAGGAGGCGGGAGAGAAGAGGTTGCTTGACGTAAACGCTCTTGAAGAGATCCGGTTGGATGCTTATGAGAATGCCCGGATCTACAAGGAGAGGACTAAACGGTGGCATGACAAGCGCCTCATCCCGAAGGAGTTGAGTGAAGGCGACCTTGTCCTTCTCTTCAACTCGAGGCTGCGGCTCTTCCCCGGAAAGCTCAAATCAAGATGGACCGGGCCATATGTGGTGAAGAAGGTCTTTCCTCATGGAGCGGTGGAGATAGGAGGAGATCATTGTGGTAACTTCAAGGTGAATGGGCATCGATTGAAGAAGTACATCCCGGAAGCCCCGGTGGAAGTGATTGCCCCGCTTCACCTTGATTGAAACGCTCCTGAATTTGGTCAAGCTAATGACCTTAAAGAAGCGCTTAATGGGAGGCAACCCATTGGTATATATTTTTCCTTGTGTTTTTCTTGCTTTTGTTTAATCTCACTCTTGGTGTGCTTTGTTTTTCTTTTGTGTTTTTGGGTGCTAGATCTTGTTGATTGTCATGAGTTATGGGATGTTGGAGGTCATGTGAAAGCCTCATGGACTAGTTGAAGGAACAAGATCCAAGCACATGGACGAGGAGAAAAGCACCCAGAAAAATCGGCCTGTTCATCAATAAATCGGCCGATTTTCCTGGGTAGCTGGTCCGATTTTTCCTCTGTAAAGGAAAGTGATGATCTCCAATCAAGCATGGGTGGAGCGGACGTGGAACTTGGACGGCTTGCGGTGCCAAGCGCGGGTTCCGACACCATAATAAACATCAAGAGCTCTCTACCATCCTTGATCGATCATCCACCATCATCATCCAATGAGAACCGAAATACCAAAGCACCACCACTCTTACATTGTGAGAACTATCTTTCACTTCTTTATTTAGTTTACACATTAGGGACAATGTGTTTCTAAGTATGGGGTGGGGTTTTCATAATCATTTGCATGATTAGCATCTAGGATAGTTTAATATTGTCACATGTTTCATTATATCTTGCATTGTACATACATAAATCAAAAATCAAAAAAATCAGAAAATTTTAAAATTTTTAGTGCTTCTAAGGTTTGGATATGACCCTAATGATGAACCTTGTCTTGTGAATTGGCTATGGATAGCCTTATGTGTTGAATAGATGATGCATATGTGGACTTGAAGTACTTCTCTTGAAACCATGAATGATTTGTGATCATGAATGTTTGCCTTGATTGAATTGAGTATTGAAAATCGAAATCGCATGCTAGTTCTTGCACATCATCTAGGAATGAATGAGGCAATTCATCTTTCTCTACTTCTCATCTTGATCACGTTGTTTGAGCACCTCAATTGATATAAATTGACCTCTTTTGACCCATCCGGGAATAGGAGCATGCTAGTGTGTTGATGTGTGTGAAAAGCAAGTGTGGGGTGAAGGTGTTGATGAAAGAATGCCATGAATAGAATGCTGAATTTGTTGTGAAAGTGTAGACAAAAATATAGGTTTGGGGACGTTGGTTTAAATGACAAGTAACTCGGTACACTTCACATAATCGGGTGTTGGTGCCTTGCCAAAGTCAAATAAACCGATAGTTCTAACGAGCTTTGGTATGTGTGCCCGGTGTGGATGCATCTCGAAAAATAGAAAAAGCCCGAGAATGGCTAATCACCAAGGTTTCGGCTTTTGCACACCAATGTCATTGTCTCAAAAATAAAAGAAAGAAAAGAAAATGAAGAAAAATATACACTTGAGGGAAGTTGATAAGAAAATTTGAAGTAGTGGTTGTTTAGTTCCTTTCCCGGATTAGCATCACATAGCCTAGAAAATTCCCGCCTAATCACGACGTTTCTTGGCCTTCTATTTAACAAGTCCTTATGACCTACTTGCATGTGTGTAAGACTAAGTGATTTAGATTGGACATGCTCATGATCATCTTGACTTCTTCATCTTTACATTTCATTGCATGCTATCAAGTTTAGTGTAATTGTCTTTCCATGCTTTCATTTATTTGATGCATAATTGCTTGTCCATTGCCATGAAACATGACTATGAAGGTGATCCAATATTAGAAGCACAACTCCAAAAGATTTTGACAATTTTTCTGCATACATAAATCATGTCATCTCTTAGTCTATAGTTGGGAATTTGCTCGGGGACGAGCAAACCTTAAGTATGGGGTATTTTGATAACACGATTTATGACTTAGGATTAGGTAGTCACTTAGATAGATTTCTCATTCATTCGTGCAAGTTTTGGCATTGATTCATGACGTCTTCGCTCAATTCACGCACATTTCTAGAAAAGACGTCTACACTACCTTTTATCGGTTTTGTAGGTAATTCGGGGATCTATTGGACGTTAATCGATACATTTGAGGGCCAAGCCTCATGATGGTACACATCCAAAGCTTTGGAGGAGCATAATTGGAGCAACAAAGGACACAAAGACCACTATTGGTGCGAGCAATGGATCAACTCATGGCTAAATGAGCATAACACCTTTCTGCTGAAGAAAATCGGACCAGCAAGCATTTAAATCGGCCGATTTTTATCCACTGGGTCGATTTTTGAGGCTTTGACAGCTTAAGCCACGTGTCCCACGATCTCTTGTCCGTCCTTGCTCTTGGTGGAGAATATAAGTGGTCCCTCAAGTGGTTGCTGAGCATCTCTCCTCTCCCACACTCTCATTCACAGCTCATCAATTTGGTAGGAGGATTGGAGAAGAAGAAAAGCTCCCAAGGATTGAAGGAAGAACAAGAAGACCATTCTAAGGGTGATTTTGAGTGATTTTGTAGACTTGGATTGAAGAACTAATTGCAAGGATTGTTAAGAACGTTTTGCATCTTCATTTTAGAGTTTGTAAGTCTTGCTACAACTTGGATTTGGCTGAGATTTATTGATTTTGCTTACTCATCTTTCATTACTCATCTATGAACACCATGTATGCTTGTTTGATGATTTCGGATCTTGATATGCATATTATTGGCTAGTTTCTTGTGATTTTAGAGTGATGGATTGATGGTTATGGCTTGGGTGATGATAGGATGGACTTATATGTTAGTTTAGGATGATTTGTATGCACGAAACCCATTTCAGAGACAAAAATCGACCTGTTCTTCATCTAGATCGTCCGATTTTCTGTATGATCCACCCGATTTTCTTCTCTGTTGCTCTTTAATTGATGAATCTGCATGTTGGGGTCCTTGGTTGTTTAAATCCTAGTGTTTACTAAGCCTAATTTAGCTTAGAATCACCTAATGCTACCAACCTAAGTGAGGGAAGAGATCTACCCGATGATTTCCGATCTTAGATACCTAAGATGATGAATGCTAGGTAGTAGTGAGCCTCATAAGCCGCTATTGGATTGGGTGTGCTAGGATTATTGCTTGAGATTTCCCTATTCCGAGACTTACCCGGTAAGGAGAGGGTTACCCTTAAGTAGTATCTAGTTTGTGTGAAATTCCTTACTCTAACCCCTAGAGACTTACCCGGTAATAGGAGTTTGATGCGGGATTAGTGAAGTGAGAGACCTACCCGGTAATTGCTTCCATTAGCGAAACATTCTTTCCCAACACCGCAGCTTAGTCCTTAGAATCTTTAGAACCTTGAATCCAATGCCATAACCGGAAATCTTGACCTCTAAAATCTACTTTTTCTCTCTTGATCATATCCTTGTGCTTTGTGTTTGCTTGTTCGTTTGCTAGTTTGAGTTGTTAGTTGTTTATCATCTTGCTTGACTTGTGATCTTTGTTTGATCACCACAAAAACCAACAAAAACATTGTGTTTTCCATTTTCTTTATTCCTCATCTTATCTTAGTCTAGATTCACACTATCTTTGATCATTGCTTGACTCGATTTCACCTTAGTCTTTGTGTTCGACCTCGGAATACTTACCTTTCTACAAACGTCCCGTACACTGCGGGTTCGCTAGGAGTTAGGATAATTATAACGAGTATAAATTTAAGACTTATTGCGTGCACATCACATCTATTCCTAGACGTAACAGAAATCATGGAGGTCTTCATGGACGACTTCTCCGTATACGGTTCCTCTTTTAACAATTGCCTTTCTAACCTTTCTCTTGTTTTGCAAAGGTGTGAAGACACTAATCTAGTTCTTAATTGGGAGAAGTGTCAATTTATGGTTAAGGAAGGAATTGTATTAGGTCACTTAGTCTCTAGTAGAGGGATAGAAGTGGATAAAGCTAAGATAGAGACCATAGAGAAGCTTCCTTCCCCAACTTCGGTGAAAGGGATAAGAAGTTTCCTAGGACATGCTGGATTTTATAGACGTTTCATTAAAGACTTTTCTAAGATATCAAAACCTCTCACTAATCTATTGATGAAGGATGCGGTTTTTGAGTTTTCGCAGGAATGTTTGGATGCGTTTAACACCATTCGGCAAGCTCTAATTTCAGCGCCTATTATCCAACCTCCGGATTGGACTCTTCCCTTTGAGATTATGTGCGATGCTAGTGACGTAGCTATTGGAGCTGTTATTGGACAACGAAAGGAAGGGCGAACCCATGCCATATACTATGCTAGCAAGACGCTAGATGAAGCGCAGCTCAACTACGCCACTACCGAAAAAGAGTTTTTAGCCATTGTCTATGCTATTGACAAGTTTCGCTCTTATCTTGTAGGTGAAAAGGTGATTGTCTACACGGATCATTCTGCGATCCGGTACCTCCTTACGAAGAAAGACGCGAAGCCAAGGCTAATTACATGAATTCTTTTCCTACAAGAATTCGATCTAGAGATCCGCGACAAGAAAGGTTCAGAAAATTCTGTTGCGGATCATTTGAGTCGCCTAACACATCTAGAGGACGACCATTTACCCATTGATGACTCCTTCCCGGACGAACACCTACACATTATAGAGGAGTGCATCGACGTGATCTCCAAAGGTAACGAACCATGGTTTGCTGATTTTGTTAACTATTTGGTTTGTCAGGAGATACCACCCGGATTATCCTACGCACAAAGGAAGAAGGTCTTCAAGGATGTCCGGGAATTCTTTTGGAACGAGCCTCTCCTCTTTAAGAGAGGTCCGGATGGCATCATTCAGCGATGTGTGCCGGAAGATGAGATGCAAAGTGTCATCCGTCATTGTCATTCACTACCTTGTGGAGGACACGCTAGTTCGAACAAGATTAGCGCAAAGGTATTGCAATCCGGATTCTTTTGGCCTACCTTATTTAGAGATGTGCAATCCTTTGTTTCTTGCTGCGATGCTTGTCAAAGAACAGACAATATCTCTAGGAGGAATGAGATGCCCCTCAACAACATCCAAGAGGTGGAGATTTTCGACGTTTGGAGAGTAGACTTTATGGGACCATTCCCATCTTCTTGTGGAAACCAATACATACTATTGGCGGTAGACTACGTTTCTAGATGGGTGGAAGCAATTGCCTCTCCCACCAATGATGCCATGGTGGTGGTTAAGTTCTTCAACAAGACCATCTTCCCGCGATTTGGGACGCCAAGGACTATCATTAGTGATGGAGGTTCTCACTTCATTGCCCGGCGCTTTGAAGCTCTTCTAGCTAAGTATGGGGTTACTCACAAGATCGCTACCCCTTACCATCCACAAACAAGTGGACAAGTTGAGATCTCAAATTGGGAGATCAAAGGAATCTTAGAGAAGACGGTTTCAAGGACTAGGAAGGATTGGTCTTTGAAGCTTGATGATGCATTGTGGGCATACCGGACTACATACAAGACTCCCATAGGAACCACACCATACAACCTTGTGTATGGGAAGTCTTGTCACTTGTCGGTAGAGTTGGAGCACAAAGCGTTTTGGGCTGTCAAGTGGCTGAATTTCAGCATGAAGGAAGCGGGAGAGAAGCGTCTCCTAGACCTTAATGATCTGGACGAACTCCGCTTGAATGCCTATGAAAACGCTAAGATCTATAAGGAGAGAGCAAAGCGTTGGCATGATAAGTATATCATCCCAAAGGACTTCAAAGAAGGAGATCAAGTTCTCCTCTTTAATTCAAGGCTTCGTCTCTTTCCAGGTAAGCTTAAATCCCGTTGGACCGGACCTTTTCTAATTAAGCGTATTTTCCCCCATGGTGCAGTTGAAGTATGGGGTGAAACGAGCGGACGCTTTAAGGTGAACGGCCAACGACTTAAGAAGTATACGCCGGAACTCCAAGCTGAAGAGTTCGCGCCTACCGCACTCGAATAAGTGCGAGATTGGTCTAGCTACGGACCTTAAACAAAGCGCTTCTTGGGAGGCAACCCAAGGTATTGCATTTTTGTTTTTGTTTTCGATTCATAGATTAGCTTAGTATAGACGTTTTTGCTTTGTTTTGCCTTCGATTCCTTCCGGTATGTTCGTGTTTTTGGATGTAGGAACGATGGAAAAGGGAAAGGAAAGGATTAGGTTGAAGAAAAGTGGCGAAACTTGGACTTTGGAGCTTTACAGAGAGTTCCACGGCCTAAACCACGGTCGTGACAGCTACAGTGACCGTAATTTCCAAAAGCCTTTGAAAAATCACCAAAACCACGGTTCCGTACAATTCCACGGCCGTGGAACACCCCGACAGACCGTGATTTTCAAAATTTTGCCTGTGACTATATAAACCACGTTCTTCACAAAAAACCACTCCATAAATCCCTCTTCCACGACCTAAACGCCGAATCCACGCCCCCTCCTCAAATTCTTCGTTCGTTAATCGTTTTTAACGATTCTTCTTCCCAAACTGAAGCAAATTCGACCACCAACAAGATCCAAGCGACGAATCGAGCGGATATTCACCAAGGAACGCACAATTTGGATTTTTAAATCTGAAAAATAGGTTTTTCCACTCTTCTTGATCTTTGTCGATTTGGTTCGTTTTTGTTAGAGATTTTAAGAAGAACTGATTGAAATTGGAAGAAATTAGACTAAGGCTAATTGATTGTTGAGATTGAGTGCTGAATTCTGAGATTTGCGAAAAACTGAGACAAACCACGGTTCCTGGAAGAACCACGGCCGTGGAATTGCTAGAATAGCCCGTAATTTTGAACAGAAATGGACTTCGTGAGGAGAGTTTCGGGGAGGATTAAGGAGAAGAAGAATAACCAGAACAAGAAGAGGAAGGGTAATCCCTCTTCTTCTTCATCCTCTAGGGCACCACCACCCTCTTCCCCTTCACCTCCATCTTCACCTTCATCACCCTCACCTCCTAGCCCTAGAGTCCCGACCATTCATGAGGATCACCTTGCTGCATTTGAGAGGATCGAGGAGAGGGCAGTGATTGGTCCTAGGTACCTGCTGCTAGAGGAGCTAGTTCCTCTTAACATCGTAGATGACCTTACTTGGCTCTTGGATAGAGCCGGACTAGTTGTGTTCTCGGCTATCCGAGAAGACGCTTATGAGGAGATTACCAGGGAGGTTGTGACTTCTTTCGAGCATAGTCACGTAGATAGGACCGTTTCTTTCCGTCTTATGGAAAGAAACTATGACTTTAGCATCCGTGAGTTCGGGACCTTCTTTGGGTTTCATGAGACCTTTAACGGTCGCTTTCCTAGTGGAGTTTACGCCAAGGACTTTTGGGAGGAGGTAGCGATGATCTACGCCAGCGAGGACCACTGGCAACCTGCTGATACCAAGGCCAAGTTGATGTACCACTTGGCCTTGAAGATTGCTCACCGTGTTCTTTCGGAGTGTCTCTTTCCTAGGACGGAGACGCCCCAAAAGATCAAGACATATGAGCTCTTTTTGCTGTATTCCATGCTGTATGGGCGCCGAGCTGACTGTGCCACCCTCTTGGCTGCTACTATGAGCAAGCTCAAGAACAAGAGGAAGGGCAACATTGGATATGGTGGGATAGTTACCCACCTTGCTAGGAGTTTGGGAGTTGATTTTTCTGCGTGTACCCGTATACCAGCTGTACCTTTAGGTCTTCATGCCTTCATGACTAGAGGGCTCATCTTCCCCACTCATAGAGGTCCGCCTTATGCGGACATGCCTTGGGAGAGTAGGACCGGTAGGGGTATTGAGTGGCTGCAGGAGTATTCCATTATGGCGGGACGCCATAATTGGAAGGAGACGTTCGCTGCCATGCATGCGAACAGGATTGCAGCTCCCCCATACGTCCCACCACCAGTTGTTGAGGAGGAGGAGATGAGGGATCAGTTTGAGGGTGGAGGAGGAGCCGAGCAGGAGTTTGGCACGCTTCCGGATCAGCCGGATGCGGCCCCCGATGTGCCTAGACGTTCTCCACGTCCAGCTAGAGCTTCAGGCTCGTCTTTTCGCCGCGCCAGCGTGAGTGAGAGACCCACATGGGCTGAGACACCTCCTGCATGGTATGGAGCTCCACCTCCATGGGCTACAGAGACACCATCTGTACCAGCACCAGCACCAGCACCATCTGACGCTCCAGCATGGTACAGTCAGGCTCCGGGATGGTATGAGCAGATGCTGGATTGGGCTACTGGTCTTTTAGAGAGAGTAAGAGCATTGGAGATACGAGCCGATGCTAGAGATGGAAGCTTGGTCGACCTCGATCACATGATGAGAGACGTCTACCGCCAGCAGTTTGGGCGGTTTTATGATCCTAGCTTCTCCCCATTCCCGCCTCCACCAGCGCCACAGTGATGATGATGATTGACCGTTCGCTTTAGCCGCTCCACCGCCATTTTGTGAGTTTCTTTTTCTTTTCTTTCTTTCTTTTGAACATTAGGGACAATGTTCGTCATAAGTATGGGGTGGGGTGTGACTAAAAGTTTGTAATAACTCTTACTCACTATGTTTGCTTCTATTCGAGACTATCATTGCATGTTCATTATATTGTTTCATGTTTCGTTATTGCATTGCATGAAAAAGAATTTGAAAAACCCATAAAAATTGAAAAATTTTGAAAATTTTGTGCTTCTAATGAATTGAGATGATTTCTATGATAATCACTACTTGTGAATTGAGTTTGATGACAATTGCATACTTAAAAGAATAGTGAATTGAAAAGGAATTGAATGAGTTGATTATACCTTTTTTGCAAGTTTCATAATGTGATGGATATTACCTAAATCATGTTGAGAAATTGAAGTTGAAATCACACTATAAGTTCATATACTTCTTGTTGAGATGATTAAGGCAATTCGATATTTTCTTTCTTCCTTCTTTGATCATATTAGCTCCTCATTGAAATATTGACCTCCTTTACCTATCCGGGAATTTGGAGAAGTGAATGAAAAAAGGCATGTTTGATGTGGGAGGGCCATGAGAGCAATTATTTGCAATCAAAAGAATAGAAAGAAATTGTAGGTTTGGGGAAGTCAATCATGATGATGAGTAACTCGGCACCATTCATATAGCCGGGTGTTTGTGTCTTGCCAAAGTCGGATTGAGCGATATTCCTAGCGGATTATGGTATGTGCGCTAAGGGTTTGAGGCATCTCATAAAATTGAGAAACGCCAATCTCCTAGGCTTCGGTTTTTGTGCACCTCTGTCCATAACTCCAAAAGTAAAGTCGAAAAATGAAAGGAAGAAAGCGAAGCTCTAAGTTGAAGTGTTGCGGAAACCGCAAAAGAAGAAGAAGGAGTAGTTGTCCACTTTCCCGGGTTCATGCACCACATTCCTTAAAGTTTCCTTCCCTTTCCACTTTCTAGACCTTTTTCTTTGAAAGTCCTTAAGATCAAAAGAATGTTATATGACTTGGTGATCTAAATTGAAGTTTCTTATGATTGATTTTGATAATGTTTAAGGGTTATGATGTTTGTATGGAAGTTGATTGATTCATGAGTTTTCTTTACTCTTTACTCTTTGATTAAGTGTATGAAAGTCTATAAACGATTGAAGCAAGATTTGAGAATGATCTATTCTTTAGAAGGCACATCCCTCCAAAAGAAGTATTGCTTTGAGAAGGTACACATATTTCATCTTAACTCTTGTTTTAAAGCTTTTGAAAGACCTTGCTTAGGGACAAGCAAGTGTTACGTATGGGGTTATTTGTTAGCATGAAATATTGTGATATTTTAGGCACGTTTTCTAAACGTATTTGATTCATACTGATAGTCTTTGATTTAGCATTGTTGCATTTGTGAGCTAGTTTGCCTATATTGTCGATATAGATGTCTACACAAGCTTTATGTTGATTATAGGTGATTGAGAGCCATTTCCGAACGGAATCTAGCAAGGATGAGTTGATTGAGTATGTCCATGGATTGAGGGCATTCTTAGGAGCAAAATGAGTGTCAACTTATGGAATGCACGAGGCTAGGGAAGAATCACGTTCTTGCCCTAAACCACGCTCTAAAATACGGCCGTACTACAAACCACGTTCAGTTCCACGGCCGTGGAACCCTAGCAAGAGAAGCGTGATTCATTCCAGTGGATTCTACGGTCGTGGAATCATGTGTTCAAACCGTGTTGAATTCCACGCTCTAAATTACGGTCGTGGAACCTTCCACGACCGTGATCTTGGCGATCTTTTTCGCCACACTTTAAGCCACGATCTTTTAAAAAGATTGGGCCGGGTCGCTACTTCATCATACACTATAAAAGGACGGACGAAGAGAGATTCCGGCATCTTCGCTTAGACGCACTTTGCGACCTCGCTTTAGGCTTACGCTTGCACCTACGCTTGGAGATTTTGCGACTTTGCAAAAGACGTAATTGCACTCATCTTTGGAGTTGCCCTAATCTCGCACTTGGTGGAGATTGTGATAGAGATTTCCGGATTGACGGAAGATCGAAGATTTGGAAGGTTAATTGCAAGAAGATTTCTCTTCTTGTTTAGGTTTGATTTAGAAGACGGATTGACATCCCGTTCTTCCTTCTTATCTAATATTGTGTTTGTTTGTTCTATTCCGAATCTAGCAACAATATTTGTTCCTGATCGTGACATTGAGATTGGTTTGAAGTTTATTGAGAGTTTTCGGAAGTTTTTATCTTTCAATCTTTTAAACCTTGAATTTGATATCGTAATGATGATTGTTGGCTAAAAACCCTTAACAATTATAAGGTGAAGGGTTGATAGTTGTGGCTTAGATGATGATAGATCGATCGTAAACAGATTGGACCCTGAGAGTTAGAGAGAATCGTCGACAACCTTAAATTACGGCCTGTTCTTGAAGTCCACGGCCGTGGAACCTCAAGAGCTAACCGTGATTTCCTTTAAGTTTACGTACCTGCTTTTACTTTAATCCAAAGTTAAAGACTTGCTTTAACTTAGTTTAGGATTTCTTTTTCTAGGTGGTAGTGAAGCCTCAACAACCTCTATCTCGATTGTGAGTGTCACAACCGTAATCGGTTAAGTTAGTTTTGATCCTTGGATTATAAGTTTGGGTATTTGACATTAATTCTTACCTTTAGAACCTTTCTATATTGAATCCTCAACAACCTGTATAGAGAGTGTCTTGTAGGTGAGTCATATAAGGTTTTTGGAACTTCACCGTACGATTACCTTACATTAGCATACCTTTGCATATCTTAACTTTGTCCTTATATCATTAGTATATCTTGAATCGATTGCCACAGCTGGATACTTGGATCTTTAGGATTGTTGTTTTCCCAATAATTTGCAAAGCTCTTACATTCAATTGCTTGATAACCTACGATCGGATTTATTCTCCCCAAATCCCTGTGTTCGATACTCTGGAAGTCTTGCTAATCTACGTCGATTCGTACACTGCGGGTTCGCTTGCTTGATTCTAGTTTTATAAATTTAAAGCTTATTTGCACGCACGTTTAGGGGCGAACATACCATCTGTAAGACCTGAGGTCTTAGAGGGTGTTGTCCTCATGCCAACCATGCTCACGTAGAAACTTGTCAGGAGGTCACCCATCTTGAAATTGTTTTCGCACAAACACGCTTACTCCAAAGTTCTTTGTCCTTAGTCGACCACTGAAAAAGAAGATTTTTTGTTGACATGAGTTGCAATCCATCATTATAATTTAATCATAAATTCAAATGATGCGGGATGATAAGTTTATGGGGTGTTATAACCTTGTTATTAATAAGCATATTAACATTATTAAAGGATTGTAAAGGGTGCTTGGAAAAATAGTATTCGTCATCCACTCTAAGGTCACCATTGATCATAAATTCAATAATGACATCATCCTTCATATTACCAAGATGTTAACCAATAGAAGGGGTTATAATATCAATAGGTCCATGATTGACCATCACAACATTAGTAACCTCATCATTCTCAACAAGGGAGTTAATAAAATGGGAGATAACAAGATTAGCATCCACAATACTATTCTCCTCATTAGGATATTAAGTTCAATAGTAAGCCTCATAAAGGGACATAAGAGATCTCACAAGGGATAATTTTGTCATTGGAGCTTGCTTTAGAATTTTTAGAACCATTTAGAAAGGTAAGCCCCACAAAACTAATGGGAGAAATTTCAAACAAAAAGATAATGATAAAACCTCCTCTACTAGAAAGGTAAGACCTAAATCCACTTGTGTTAAAGTAGGAATTTACTTTACCACTCTCCGAGTTACCAACTTTATTCAAAGAGCAGCCTTGATCATCAACAACATCACCACCATTCTCACTCTTAGAGTTTTTGTTTCTTTTGAAATTGTTATTGACCTTTTTAGCTTTAACCACACTTAAAGGATAGCTATCAAACACATGATTCTCATCACCACAATTTCCACAACCTTTAGAAAAATCCTTAAACCATACATGAAGTTTCTTAAGGTCATTATTCTCATCTGGTATAAGGACTTTATTATTAATAGTAAAACTTTCATCAACATCTAGATTTATACCAGTCTAGGTATAGTTTCTCATCTTACCGTTCTTTGAAAAACGGGTCAAATTGAATGAAAAAACCAACATCATTCTCCTCAATGATAGTTTGAATAACATCTTTGTTAACAAACTCCGCAAGAAACGAAAGGACACGGGCCCAAAGATCTGGTTCAATGACTTATTCAGTCAGTTTACTGAAATTTAGCTTTTAGGTTTTAGAATGATTAACTAACCAAGGACATAAAAAGGACAAAGCTTACAAACCATTTTCTAATATATAGGGTTAGAAAAACTAATTTTAAACCAAACATTTCCTTTAGGAATCATAAATACCTCCCCTTTTATATTTTTTTTTTCATTCTGACATGAGCTTATTCGTGGTTGAGTTTGTATTTCCCCTTAGCAAGTTCCACAACAACAACAACACCAAAGAGAGGGTGAGACGATTTAAAGCCAACCTTAGTTGTGGGGAGAGACTCCTCACAATTAGTTGAAGGGGAATAAATGACTTCTTTGAAAGATTTGGATTTATTAATCATTCTCGTATATAAGGAAAAAGAAAAGAGGAAGAATAGAAAAGCTTTTCGAATTAGTGAAATTAGAAACGAGAAAATCAAAGAAACAAAGGGAAAAATAAACTCATATTTAGGTTTTTTGGGGTTAATATAGATACTAAAGTCTAAAGCTCACCTTATTGAGCAAACGGAAAAAGCTTCATAATTAACAAAATAGCGATAAAGAGAGATACATATTGTTTCATTCATCAGAAAAGAGTTGAGAAGAGAGCAATGCACAATCTAGAAAGTAGGTAAAACAAACATAACTCATGATTGTGCATATTCGGAAATGAATTCAAATAGGAAAGGGTTTAAACAAGCTTAGCGGTGACCATCTCTATGTACAACTTCAAAGAGAGACCGTAGAAGACCATAACTTTGAAAACACACCTGAAAGGAGCCTTTTGAGAAGAGCAAAGTTAGAAACGGCAAACACACTCTACCCAAAATCGATAACTCAAATCAAGACAAGATTTGGAAACAAAACTGGTGGAAATAGTCCTAAAAAAGCTTAAAAGAAAGCAGATTCATCGGCGTAGGTGAGATTGATAGAGAAATGACAAGAAAGAAACCCTAGTACACGAGAAGGGGTGTGTGACAAAAAGAAGAAGGCGCGTTTAATTACGGAAAAATGGCTTATCGTTTTGGTTCTAACTATTTACTTATATAGTTAGTTCATTGTGATATATAATCACAAGTTTTATAAGCTATAACTCTATTAGCCTTATTTTGACATTTTTGACAATTTCGGATTTTGCCTTTATTTTGTCCAAGACTATAACTCTATTAGCCTATCCAATAGTCCCAAATTGTTTTTCAAAAAAAAGAAAAGAAAATGTGGTATGAGATATCGATTGCCTAGGTTTCGAAAGAAGACAACCGCCTCTTCTCTATTTTCCTCTCAATACCAAAAAATTTGCTTCTCTTCTCCACTCTACTTCCCCTCTCCAAGTTCGAAAATAAATGATTGTCCCTCTTCTTCTCTCCGGGTTCGAATTTCTCTCCTCTTCTTCATCTCTATGTTTGAAGCGATACGTTTAAGCTTGTAGTGATGGAAGAAGCGATACATGTCAAATTATGGTGCTAGCCTTTATACGTTTGTTCGAACATAACTGCGGATTTTTTTAAAAGAAACTTCCTTTTAGGTTTCCGTGGAATTTTTTGTCAAATTTGCATCAAGTTCTCATAATCAGCCTCTAAATATACCTAATTAATTATGTTCGTTAGTAGACACAAGTAAATTTCCCAAGTTCATCTATTTTTGTAAGTTTATAATTATACTAAATTTTGCTACTTTTGTAAGAGGAAACTTTTTTTAGCAAAAAAAATCAAATAAAATTTGTGAAAATCTATAAATGATTGTTGAAATAACATATTTATATGCATTTGATGATTTGGGTATAGCCCGTCCTTATTTAGTGAGTATATGGTGATGGAGAGTTCTCCTTCCAAACTTCAAACCAGCGAAATTGTTCGATTTTTTGAATCTAGAGAGGAGAAATAGTGGCATAGCAATCGATTATTTATGAGCTTAGAGAGAAGTAGAGCAATTGATTTATTTTCAAACCTGCAGATATTTCTTTGAACCTAGGGAGGAGAAGTGCATTTTTTATTCGAGAGGAGAATAAAGGAGAGGCCATCCGTCGTCTTCTTTCCAAAGAGGACATTATATTTTGCTTCCACATTTCATTTTCTTCTTCTATTTTTATTTAAATTTTGTGGGACTAACGGAATGGTTAACAATGTTATAGTTTAGGACAAAGTAGTACAAAATCCGAAAACGTAAAAAAACACAAGGGCACAAACCAAAGTATAAAAAAGTATTGGATAAACACCGAAAAATCCCAAATCACATGGATACTAACTGAATATTTCCTAAAAAAATATTATCAAATAAACATAAAAATACGTAATGTTATTTTTTTTACCAAAACTATGGTGCCAAAAATTATAAGATGACTATTTTACTGAAAAAATGAAGAAGTAAAGTGTTACATTATACTCTATGACTTACATTTGATAAAGTGTATTTTTTTAAACTTTTCTAAATTGTGTAAAACAAAAATTTAAGCTTCATTTCGGAACAAGTTGGATAACGATAAAAAAAACTAAATAAGTTAAGGACAAATTAGGTTAATAGGCTATTTTGAGATTATGCATTAGTAACTAGGCTTTTTTATTTTTTGATTATGGAAATGTACCCCAAACTCATTTGTTTACCGTGGAAACCTAACTCACAAACTCTCGCTTCTTATTCTCCTTCTCTCCTTCAACCACCATTCTCACCGTCTCCCCTTCAACCACCATTCTCACTGCTTTTCTACTCTCTACTACACTCACCGTCCATAACTTGGAGCTCTTCGCCTTGTTCCAGATCCCGCTTTACTTGGCTCGACTTCGTCCAAATCCCGCTTTGTTTGGCTCGACTTGGTCCTTGTTCCAGATCCCACTTTGTTTGGCTTGACATTGCTCTTCTGAGGCTTTACAAGGATATACGTTGATGGAGCTTCCTGATTGGTTCATCGGCTGGGATACGTATTGAGACGTATGGTGAGTTGGATAGCCTTATTGATTTTGAAAACCTGAGTTGCATTTCATCTTTAGTCGATGACAAATATGCAGTATCAATTTGAAGTTTGTTTAAACGTTGTCAACTTTTTGTGTTGACTGTGTATTTTGCTTTTGTTGCTAAAATCAGTCTGCTTATAGTCTTTAGGTATATCACAGATTATAATATGCCCTTTCTTTGAGTTTCAGCCTTAATTATTTTGCTTGTCTGGCTGCAAAACATGCACGACTAGGAGATTTATCTATTATTAGGCTTTAGGGTTACTAACTACTACTCTTTTGGATGCCAACATTTTTGGATTTGAGAAGTGTAAGAGTTCATAGTAATGTCTGCTTTTGAGGATATTCTTGTATCTGATCCATGGCGTCAGAGCAATTCACTCAATTTGAGTGATGTATTTGTTGCAATGCAACTATATTTTGAGTGAAATTGACATTGTTGATCACTATTTGTTTCTGTTAGTGAAATTGACATTGTGTTTACATACCAAAAATTTTATGATAATTTATGGTATGATAAGTTCTGGTATATATGAAACTTTTGGTATAAAAAAATTATGGTATATAAAATTCTGGTATGTGAAAAATTCTAGTATGTGAAAAATTCTGGTATGTGAAAAAATCTGGTATGTAAAAAATCTGATATGTGAAAATTTTGGTATGAGAAATTCTAGTATGATAATTTCTGGTACTAGCAACAATACTAAAAAAATTCTGGTATGTAAAATTATAGTATGTAAAAAAAATTCGGTATATAAAATTCTAGTATGTTAAATTCTGGTATGAAAAGTTTCATACCAGAAATTTATTCCAGGAAATAAAAACAATAAAAATAAAATAAAAATAAAAAAATAAAAAAATAAAAAAATAAACAAATTCAGTAGTAGTAATTACAACTTAACACTAACTAATGTCTATTATTCTTTTTTATTAAAATAATAGGGTTAATTATTTTTACCTACCATTAAATGAAAGTGGTAAAAAATTATGGAATACATTTATTAAATCATATTTTCAAAAAGGCCTAGTAGGCCAAATTCTCCCATAAGTTAATGATTATTTTGTGAAATTTTAATATAAATTAACAAAAATATCTTAATTTACTCAATCGGAAAAATATTTTTGAAGTTATAAATTTTTTTTTATTGTGTTGTAATTTATGCAAAATAATATATATTAAATGTTGTTAGGGTTCACAATACACTGTTTATACTCATGACCTACACGGGTATTTGCTAATAAAAGCTTTAAATTTTTTTATATATTTATTATATTGATAAAATATAACTTACGAAAACAAAACGATCCACATACTAGTAGGTCACACCAACTAACGGCGTACAAATATTAATCTGACATTATATGAATAATATATGGTAAATGTATGATTTGTCAAGGGTTAGTTGACAAAGTGAAGATATTTTGACACTTGCATGCATAGTTGCATAGTTAATAGATTTGCTGGTTTGAATTAGGCAATTGAACTAAATAAGGTAATAAATGATTGATTATTAGGCTGCATGAAATGAAAGCTTGCTAATTCGTCTATCCCTTTCAACACCACACATTCATTGTTATCAACTACGTTTAGTATTGAGTTTCGTTGGTCAATCATAAAACCACCAGTTCTAGATTTGCTGTGCTATACTATTGGTCTTTAAAATCCCCATCGTGGCCTTCCTTTGATAAATGTCACAATCACAAATCCCATATTTGAATTTGGTATTCCTCAGTTCCTACACCAAACAATGAACCCTATTATTAATCTATAAATGGAAACATAGGAAGTGTTTTGTGTGATGGGGAACATATCACTCAACAAACCTAAATTGTGTGTATTTCCTAATTAAACTCATCTAAGATTTGCCGCAAATATGTAATACATGTGCTAATACAAAATTGCCTTTATTGTACACCAAAGGACTTCCCCAACATCCACACCATCCAACCACCAAATGCTAATGCCCTCAATGAAAAAAATTTCATGTAATTAACGAAAAATAATCTTAAATAAAATAAATCGAATTTGAGAACAACTATGATAACCAAAAATAAAAATTACACAAATATCAAATGAAATAATATACGAATGGGTTTACATCAAATGATTTACGATATCACATCATTTATCAAATAAAGATGAAAGTTTAATATATGGGTAATTTTTTCACTTGCAACTTAAATTACTTTTCAGCGAAATGAGTTTGTCAAGTATCATGCTACTTGGATGCAGGAGCGTTACTATTTGGCTTTAAATCGAATTATCATTAAAAAAAATTATGTTAATAAAGGATATGGTAATTAAAAATGAAAAACTATAAAAATAGAAAATAAAAAGATATAAGAAAGGAAAATGACATAGTTTTATATAAAATCGGTTATCTATAAGACATTTCAAATTAACTTTTTGCTGATAAAAAAATTTTTTTTTTACTATAACGTCCCAGATTTGAGAACCCGGAGTGTCACTAGGATATGAACCACACAATGAGTTCATTAGGTTTAGTTTGACAACAACTTCACTATCGGACCTTCCAACAAGAGTACAACAAAACAATATAAGATATCCGACTTTTAATTTACAAATAGTTGTAGTAACATGCACTTTAAATCATGTAAAGAAAATGTAACATTTCAAATTCTCGGAACTCGGGATACTATAGGTTAGCACGTCACAATGGATCTTGACCCTAGCCTCGCAACAAGTTCCCCGGATCTTGCAACAAGACACAAATAAATATAAATCCGAAATAGATAAAATATCCAAAATGTCATAAATAGGAAGTAAAGCCAAGACTCCAACCGAGTACTACAATCTATAAAGTCAAAGGCAACAAAAATAGAAACTCATATCCCGTCCTATAATGTACGGGACCCCCCGGATGACCACTTCGACCAGATCACTCGATAGCATCCCTATTCTACAAGACATCTACAACAACGGAATACGCTGTTTACAAACATTATATATATCAGAATAACAATAATAGGACATACACACATAAGCAGGATTACCATACAACATGATCACACAACATGCTCACACATCAACTAGTTATTATCTTATTTCGTGATTCACTTTAGTAATTCAACTTCTTTTGTGGCACGAGGATCTCCCGAACCTCACCTCTGTCCCCTTATACCAACAGGAATGGATCCGATGCATCTCACCGTGGACTTGTCTGGACTAGTCGTAGAGAACCTCTCAGTCTCCTGTAGAACTGAACAAATTGTCACCGCTCATTTCTAATTGGGCCAGACAACAATGATGGTCGTCCTAACAAGTTGTTATTATAACACACAAGCATACACCACTATCACAGTCATGCTAACACACATAAGTTAGCTAAGTGAGCCCAAGGGACTTACTTGAATAGAGGTAATCCAACTCTCAACAATGCTCAGTTCCCGCAGGAAAACACTCTACGCCTGATCATACAAAACACACATGGATCAACAATCATCCGACACGTTACAAGTTCCCAACTTCTAGTCTCAATGATATTCACAAGATCATATAAACAACACAAGCAGATTCTAAAACCCCACATTCTCAACATACATGTAGGATAACTAGAAGGCTTAGATCACACACCTATACCAACGATTCCACGTATCTCAACAAAATCTCAAAACCGATTAACGCATTCAAATCACGAGATAACTTTCAATGACTACCATTCCTACTAGTTATGTTATGTCCTAACCTAGCATGATACTACTCATAACTAACTAAGACAAAGAGAAGGAATCAACATACCAAAATATGGTACCCACTAGTGAGATGACGCGACCGCATAAGAGAAAAGATGTGTCCGCGATGACAAGGACCGAGACGCCTTGATCGCGTTGGTCGAAGGCGCGGGTGCAATGA
Organism: Fagopyrum homotropicum; assembly: GCA_033239125.1. Classification (NCBI taxonomy): domain Eukaryota; kingdom Viridiplantae; phylum Streptophyta; class Magnoliopsida; order Caryophyllales; family Polygonaceae; genus Fagopyrum; species Fagopyrum homotropicum. The sequence goes on from BSWB01000008.1 coordinate 76,176,449, forward strand.
CATTAATGAAGACACGACCACGGTAGGGTGTTGGCGTAGTCGCGAGAGAACTCCAAAAACGTTCGATGCAGTGTTCCTCGATGTGAAGGGAGACTCGGGTGCCTCCTTGGCTCTTGCTTTCCTATTCATGTTGTCACTTTCAAAGCTGATGGCCCCTCTATGCCCTAGAATTAGCCGTCGACACCCAACATCAAAGGAAGGATAAATCAAGAACAAGTCGTGATTCAACGTTATAAGAAACGTAAAAGAAGAAGAAGGCAAGAAGAACTTACTACCTGATCTAGGATTTCACTGAGGGAGGACCTACTACTCTTGTTGACTTCACGTTTAGAAAACAACTCTAGAATACTTGGATGAGAGAATGGTTGTGGAAGGAAGAGAGGAAGAGGAAGAGAGGAAATGACGGGAGAGAAGAAAAGGGTGTTTTGCTAGAGTTGAGGAGGTTTAGAAGGGCGCAACCAAAAGGATCGGATCCAACTCAAAAGTAAAGAATAAGACGACAGTTACAAAAGATCGGATCATAATCTTCTGTTTTACCGCACCCGCGGGTAGGGAAATCCTACGCGACCATGGGGCGCGGTAACTCACACTTTAACAACCGACATAAAATTCCTATTGTTTTACGAGTTCCCCCTAAAAACAAGTTTCGCTCCAAAACTTAGATAAACGATGATCCTATCGGTCTTACACGCCGAGGTACACTTCCAAGATACCTTGAAGGCATAATCCTTTTAATCTACACACATACTCTACTCACACTGACACATCAAGATTTAATATGATTACACATCACCTTCTAGCATGGAACACAACAACATAAAACATCATAATGCACATAAAACTCAACCAAGACAGATTTGGGACTCACCCGTTGATCCTACAAATGCAACTATCTCTACATAGAACTCCGGATAGTTCCTCTTAATACTATCTTCCGTATCCCAGGTAGCCTCATCGGTTCCTCGTCTAGACCACTGAACTCTCATCATCGGTATGTCCTTTGATTGCAAGTGTCTCGTACTCCACTCTAGAACAGCTACCGAATGCTCTACAAATGTGTGGTCCAACTCGACCACTAAATTCTCACAACTAACAATGTATCTCACGTCTGGTATGTACTCCCGTAGCAAAGACACATAAAAGACCGGGTGAACACCCTCTAGTCTCGGTGGTAGCACTAGTCTGTATGCCAACTCTCCAACCCGCTCAAGAATCTTAAAAGGCCCGACATATCGGGGACTCAACTTCCCCTTAATGCCGAAACTTCTAACACCTCACATCAATGATACTCGCAACAAGACCTAAGCTCCCACTCTGAACTCTAGAGGCCGACACCTCTTATCAACATAAGACTTCTGACGACTTTGCGATGTCATCTTGTATCTACTTAGGAGCTACCCAACTAGGGCTACTTGGCTCGTCGACATCTCCACCCATAAAATGCCTCAAAAGGAGCCATCTTAATCGATGCATGCCAGCTATTATTATTTGAAAACTCAACTAGAGTAATGTGGTTTGGCAACACTTTGTAATAGCTAGGATTTCCGAATTCTAATTAATGTTGATTAACTTAATCAGTGATAGTAATTGACATATAACTCGCGAAGATTGCGTAAGTGTGGAGTATAAGTCCCACCGTTATGTTCCTGACGTAATTTTGGGCTTATGGTGAAATTTTCACTTTTCCCCCGGGTAATTATTTTTACCCTCCGGTCTTATTTGGAGCATTTGGGAGCTCCAATTAATAAAAATGCAGTTGAGAGAAATGATCAGGACATCGGACATGTCCTAGATATGAAATAACATGGAAAGGCAAAACTGCCAAAAGAGTCGTTATTTCGTTTCTTAACGGTTAAGAAAGACGGCTTAGGAATACACGTTTTCCGAGGCAATTGTGGAATAATTATCCCTACAATATTCAAGATTTATTGTTCCAATTTCGAGAAATTTGGAGAAGGGGGTTCAACCCGCCTTTGGATCGGTTAAAAGATAATTATCGACTTCGCTAAAGGATAATTATCGACTTCGCTAAAGGATAATTATCGACTTCACTATAAATAGCTGAAAATCGTTTATTAATTCATTTCCTTTCACGTTTTCTCGTAAAAGCTCTGATTTCTCTCAAACTTCAAACTCAGATCTACTCTCCGTTTCTAATCCGATTTCAATTCCGTTTGACTTTCTAGATTCCTCTTTGTATTCTCTTCATATCGGTACCAAGTTTCTGAATTTCCGAGCAGATAAGGACCTGGTCGAGCATATATGTCACCAGGACAGTTCCGTCGCTCAGATTCCGGTGAATTTGATGTTGTACATGCGTAGTCTGCGTCGGGTTAATAACAAATAAGTTATGAATTTATTCGTTTTCCGTACTGCGATTTGGCCTAAATTGACCTTAGGCTTTTCAAAATGGATAATTAGAAATTCCATTATGATCATTATATTATTCTGGTGTTTATGGGTTGTTTGTTTGATGAAATCTGATGACAGGTGGGTTTAGAAATGGCCTGCGGGCAAAATGTTATTCTGGTAAAATTTAATTAATTAATTAAAGGTTAATTAATTAAATTAGGATTAAATTTGAGATTGAGGAATACTGTCATACTGATTAGATGCATGCTAGGTGTCAGAATCAGTTGAGGATAATGATGATGTTATGGATATCGGTTATGGCTTTAAGGTTTAGTATGTGAACGAGTTTGATGAGATGTTATGTTGAGGATATGCCTTAGGCATTTATGAATGTGTTGAGGATATGAGGTTTAGATTTGAGATATAGGTTGGTTGTGGTTAGTGAGACGAGTCTCCTAACCTTTGCAGTATGTGATTGTGTGTGCCTTGCTATTGCAGGCGTTGATTACTTCCCCAAGGGGAATCTGTGACGTGGTACAGGTTACGAGTATATCAGGTAAGTCCATAGGACTTACTTAGCGTACGGTTGTGGATTGTATGATTGTAATGGTTGTGTGTGTTCATATGGTTGTGCATTTATAACTTAAACCGGACTAGGATGACCATTCATTATATTTATAAGGCCCAAGTGTATTATAACGGGCGGTAACCACCGGTCTCCATCTGCTGGGTTAGGAGGAGGTGCCCTGGAGATGATCTCACAGGAGGGGACGAGTGACGGTCACCCCCGTGCAAACTCCTGTGTTACGTTGGATGGGACGGGGTTCTTGAGGCTCCTCGTGTTACAAAAGAAGTTGAATTAGTAATGGAATAACGTAATTAAAGATAATAAATGAATGTGTGTGAAATTGCATGTATGAGTTGTTGTGGTGTGTTTGTGCTATTACTATCATGCTTATCTTTTGTTGTAGCTAACGGTGTATACCGTGTTGTAGTTGATCTGCAGGTTAGGAAGACTGCAGAGTGAGCCAGATGGTGTGACCAACCGAGGACTTCTGTACATTAGGATGCGTGGGTTGGGGATCTTTTGTACCAGTTGATGTTGTTGTTATGGTTTTGTACTCGGCTTTGAGTTTGTAAACTCTTTTGTTGTATCATACAGCTTTTATGTATCTGTTTTTACTCTACTTGTGCCTTGTTGTAAGATCCAGTGAACTTGTTGTCAAGCTAGGGTCAGGATCCATTGTGAGATCCTAGGACAATGTGACACTCCAAGTCCCGTGGATTTGTAGTGTTACACACTTCTCCCTAATCCAGCACACATGCTCTCAACATATCCCCCAAGGTCTGTATTGTCCTCTTAAACAGCCTGTCTGTCTGAGGAAGATAAGTTATTGTTAAGTGTAGGCTCGTACCTAAGGTTGCGTGCACCTACTACCAAAACCTCGAGGTGAACCGTCCATATCTATCCGAGACGATGGTCCTCTGTACCCCGTCGAATGTCACTATCTATTCAGTGAACTCCTTAGCTATCCGACTCACTGTCCACGTTTCCTAAATAGGAATAAAACGTGCGGTCTTCGCCAGCTGGTCTACCACAATCCAGATTGCGTTAAAACTCCTACTTGGTCTGAAATCAGTGACGAAATCCATGGAGATGTCCTCCCACTTCCACTACGTTACCGGTAGTGGATGGAGTTTTCCTCCTGACCCGTGGTGCTCAATCTTGACCTGTTGACTAAGCACAACTAGGCTACAAATCTAGCCACATCGGGCTTCAACCCACCCCACCAGAAAGAACGTCTCATGTCTGGATACATCTTACTCGCACCTAGTATACTAAGTAAGGTGTAGTGTGAGCCTTCTCTAGAATCCGTTGTCTTAATTCTCCGTCTTACGGCACACATACACACTCGTATGGTAAACTGTGGTGCCTCTCCTCGAGACATCTTATCTCGGATCCTCGTCAAAGCCAGACAACTCTCATGCTTCTATTGGATCTCTCATAATAAATCAGGTAGCATCTCCAAAACAGACAGGTGGTTGTCCGTATCCGTGAACTGGATATCCAATTCTAGCAAAGCTAGGTCTCTCTGTAATTGAGGTTGAACCGTCAATCTAGCTATCGCCTTCTCTCGAGATGTCTTCATGCTAAGGGCGTCGGTGACACCATTTCCTTCCCCGGATCGTATAGTATCTCAAAATCAAAATCCTTAATCAGCTTCAACCACCTCCTCTGGCAGTTATTCAACTCCCACTAAGTGAATATGTACTTCTAACTCTTATGGTTTGTGAAGATCTGACATGTCGCCTCATAAAGATAGTGGCGGCATATCCTTAGGAAATGTGCCACTACAGCTAACTCGAGGTCGTGAGTCGGATAGTTCTCCTCATACGGATTCAATTTTCTAGATGCATACGCAATGACTCTACCTCGCTGCATCAACATGCATCCCAAACCTAGCTTGGTAGCATCACTATATACCAAAAAGTCCTATATTCCCTCTTGTTGTGCTAGGATAGGAGCGGAAGTCAATTTCCTCTTCAGATCCTCAAAACTCTAATGGGACGGCTCGGACCACACAAACCGGGTGGTCTTCCTCAATAGGCAAGTGAATGATCAGGGGATCACAGAAAACCCTTCCACAAACCGGTGGTAATAACCCGCCAAGCATAGGAAGCTACGTACCTCCTTAACATTCCTCGGAGACAGCAATGAAGATACAAACTCTATCTTTTCCGGATCAACCTTGATCCCCTCGGCGGAAACTACGTGACCAAGGAAGGCCACCTTAGGCATCAAGAGCTCACACATAGATAGCTTAGCATACAACTCTCAATCTTGCAGGACTCGTTGCATAATCCTCAAATGGCTACTAAGCTCCTTTATGCTCCTAGAGTACACTAGGATGTCATCTATGAAGACCACCACAAACTAGTCTAGGAAGTCAATGAAGATGTCGTTCATCAACTCCATGAATACGACGGGCGCATTCGTTAGCCTGAATGGCATTGCTACAAACTCTTAGTGGCCGTACCTGGTCCGGAATGCCGTCTTAGGCACATCCAGGTCTCTCAACCTCAGTTGGTGATACCTTGACCTCAAATCAATCCAAGAAAATACATTAGCTCCGTGTAATTTGTAATAGATAGGATTTCTAAATTCTAATTAATGTTGATTAACTTAATCATTGATAGTAATTGGCATATAACTCGCGAAGATTACGTAAGTGATGATCATGAGTCTCATCGTTATGTTCCTGGCGTAATTTTGGACTTATGGGGAAATTTTCACTTCTTCCCCCGTGTAATTATTTTTACCCTCCGGTATTATTTGGAGCATTTGGGAGCTCCAATTAAAAAAAATACAGTTGATAGAAATGATTAGGACATCGGACATGTCCTAGATATGGAATAACATGGAAAGGCAAAACGGCCAAAAGAGTAGCTATTTCGTTTCTTAATGGCTAAGAAAGACGGATTAGGAATATACATTTTCGAGGAAGTTGTGGAATAATTATCCCTACAATATTCCAGATTTATTATTCCAATTTCGAGAAGTTTGGAGAAGGGGGTTCAACCCGCCTTTGGATCGGTTACAGGATAATTATCGACCTCGCTAAAGGATAATTATCGTCTTCACTATAAATAGCAGAAAATCGTTTATTAATTAATTTCCTTTCGCGTTTCATCATAAAAGCTCAGATTTATCTCAACCTTTAAACTCAGATCTACTCTTCCTTTCTAGTTCGATTTCAATTCCGTTTGAGTTTCTGGATTCCTCTCTTCATTCTCTTCATATCGGTACCGAGTTTCAGCATTTCCAAGAATATCAAGACCTAGTCGAGCATATATGTCACCAGGACGTTTCCATCGCTCACATTCCAGTGAATTTGATGTTGTCCACGCGTAGCCTGCGTCGTTGTGATTCCGAATCTTCTTTCAGTTCGCCAATCGGGTTAGTAACGAATAAGTTATGATTATATTCGTTTTTCGTACTGCGATTTGGTTTAGATTGACCTTAGGCTTGTCAAAATGGATAATAAGAAATTTTAATATGGTCGTTATATTATTCTGGTGTTTATGGGTTGTTTGTTTGATGAAATCTGATGATAGGTGGGTTTAGAAATTGTCTACGGGCAAACGTTATTTTGGTGAAATTTAATTAATTAATTAAAGGTTAATTAATTAAAATTAGTATTAGAATTGAGATTGAGGAATATTGATTAGATGCTACCTTGAGATTTGAGGAATTGTGAGCTATGTTAAGGATCTGAGGTTTAGATGCGAGTTATAGTTGGTTATGGTTATGAGGTGTAGGAGATGCGGCTCCTGACCTTTGCAGCATTTGATATTGTGTATACCTTGCTTATGCAGGCGTTGATCGTTTCCTCGAGGGGAAATTGTGACGTGGTACAGGTTTAAGAGTATTTCAGGTAAGTCCATAGGACTTACTTAGCGAGCAATTGTGAATTTGAGTGTTTGTGATGGTTGTGTGTGTGTGCATATGATTGTTGCATTTATAACCTAAACGGACTAGGATGACCACTTCATTACCTTAATTGGCTTTAGTGCATTATAACTGGACGGTGACCACCTGTCAAAGCTCGTCGAGAGTGGAGAAGGTGCTCGGAAGCTAGTAGCTCAGGGAGGACGTAGCTCCTCACGCAAAACCTGAGTTAAAGGGGGGAAGAGACGAGGTTCTTAAGGGTCCTCGTGCCACAAAATAAGTTGAATTAGTAATGGAATAACGTAATTAAAGATAATAAACGGTTGTGTGTGTGGCATTGCATATTGTGATTTGCTGGTGTGTGTCTGTGCTATTACTTCATTCTTATTCATTTCTGTTAGCTAACGGTTTATACCGTGTTGTAGATGATCTGCAGGTTAGGAAGACTGCAGAGTAAGCCAGACAAGGTGATCAACCGAGGGATTTTATACACTAGGGTATGCGAGGGTTTTGGGGTGTTTTATCCTTGTATGGATATGATGTTGCTGTTTTGTACTCGGCTATGATTTTGTAACCTTTTGATGAATATATTTATATAATTTTATGTATTTTGTTTTAACCTATATGTGTCTTGTTGTAAGATCCAGTGAACTTGTTGTCATGCTAAAGTAAGGATCCATTGTGACATCCTAGCCATGTGGCACCCCGAGTCCCGTGGATTTGGGGTGTTACATACTTGGTCTAACAAGTCATCGATGTAGGGCAATGGATACTTGTTTTTTATGGTCACCTTGTTCAGCTCTTTGTAGTCGATACACAACTTCATCGACCCGTCCTTCTTCCTCACAAACATGACTGGTGCTCTCCAAGGAGAAACACTAGGACGAATGAAGACCTTATCAACTAACTCCTTAAGTGCTTCTTCAGCTTAAGCAGCTCGATAGGCGCCATACAGTAATGTGCCTTTGAGATCGGTCTCATACCAAGCTTCAATTCGCTACTGAAGTCCACCCCTATGTGGTGAAAAACTTGGTGGCTCACCGAACACGTCGGTGAACTCTCTCACCATTGGAGGCGGATCTCTCCAGAAGACAACGGAGACTTCTACAACTCGAAGGAACCTTAAAGACCTAGCTAGAGTCTTAGGAAAAGTTCTAGAGTTGTTAGTATAAGATCAACCTAGGAATGAACCGGAATGGCCTAGGAGAATTCAATTCTAGAACATTCCCGAAGAGGAGGTAGCCAAGGCTATAAATAGGGGAGGTCACCCCTCATTTTCAACATCCTACAATCCACCAAACTCCAAGCATTCTAGTTCTCTTGTAAAAAGCTCTCATTTGTAAAGCTCTCTTTGAGTATTACAAAGGCAAGGTTTGCCGACAAGTCTCCGTGCCTAGCCATCTAGACAAAACGCTCATAATCAAGGGGCTTCAAGGAGTAAGGATGATCTTAACTTTTCGGGGCGACAATATAGCTAAGAGACGTGCGGTCTGAGTTGGGGAATAACTCGGCCCGTGACAGGTGGTATCGGAGGAAAGGTTCAGACGATTGTTCTATTAGGGCGCCAAACACTTACAACCAAAGGATGCAAATAAGCAAGGGTACTAATCGGGAGGATCTCTCCGTAGATCGACAAGCATTTGCTAGGAAGGTTGGTAAGTAGGCAGGGACATAGAGCACCTTAAAGTCCAAGAGAATACACAATGGCTAGTAGAGATGTGTTTAGAGTTGGTGACGAGGGCAACCAAGGAAAGAAGAGCAAGATACCCCGAGGAAACCGTCAAGGGACATGACGACAAGTATGGAAGCCCGCTTAGAGAAGGCAGAGTATAAGATTGGCGAAAGGACTGACGCCATGGAGGACGTCAATGGCTGGGTGGACGGCCTTCGAGAAGAAGTAGATGGCTTCAAGGAAAACTTTCAAGGAACCTTGAATGAATCACATGGGATACTATCCGAGCGGGATGATGCCTTAAAAGCCAAGGTGTTCGCTTGAACAAATATGCGAACCCGCAGTGTACGGGTCAATTGTAATAAAAAGCAAGAATTCTAGGGGTCGATCATAAGGACTTAGGTGAAACAAAGCACAGAATCAGGTTGTCAAATATTGCAAATAACTAAATGCAATTAAAGCAATCAAAGATGATGTAAAGGTCAAGTAAGGGGAAATGCGGATTCCATTGCAAAGGGAAGGTGTTTTTAAGGTGGAAATAGATCATCGGGTAAGTCTCACTACTCACTATCTCAACACAAAGCTCCTATCACCGGGTAAGTCTCAAGGTACTAATGAAAGGAACTATAATCTCAAACCAACACACCACCCAAGGGTATAGAATCAACCTTTACCGGGTAAGTCTCAGGCTAACTCACAAAGATGGGATGAAGACACACTTAAACCCCAATAAAGGATAAACGTTTATTACTTACACTCATGATCTTAGGTAAACAAACAAAGGAATCACCGGGTAAGTCTCATCCTAGGCTTGCATTGAACCAGGAAAGGTGTAATAAGGATAGGATTTGGCAAACTTAAACTCTTAACTTCAGATTCGGATCAGGAAAGGTTCACCTCGTTCAGTCAGATCCCACCCCGGCCGAGATGTTCATCGACTGAACGAGGTGTTCTAGGGTTAAGGTTAAAGACTCGAGCTTTCAGGGTCTTCCTGGGATTAAGATCATTCTATCATCGTCTTTCCCACAACTTTCAGTCAATCACCCTAGAATCGCATAAGAAACTTAGCTAACAATCATCATGATAACAATAATTAATTTAATGAAAAGGGAATCAATATTCGAACAAGATAACCTTAAGAAAAAGGTCTCAATAACTGAATCAAATATCAAACAACAATCGTTCCTCAATCACAAATCAACAAAGACAATCAACCAAAAAGACAATCTAAGAAAGTCTTACAAACTCCTTCAAAAGCTAACTGCAAACTAGATTTCTTCCTTCCTTGATCTTCAATCCTTCAATCCTTCCTTCAAAACTTCCAGAAAATCCCTTAATTGCTAGATGCTCCAAGCATATGATGATCCAAAGACGGCTGAATTGTGGAAAATCCAACCCTTTATATAGGAGAATTATCTTCCAAAGATAATAATATCTTAAAAAATAATTTCCCATAAAATATATTCATATCTCCTAAAATAAATCTCCCAAAAATAATATCTTCCTTCCAGAAATCCAACCCAAAAATATAAGATATCTTCTTTCCAAAATTAAAAGATCTTAGCCAAAAATATGGATCTCGCCGGCGGCAGGGTATTCGCCTCGGTCGGGACACTCCTCAAGATCACCTCGGTTGAGGTGACACTGTAGCTGACCGAGGTGAAACTCAAATGAATGTGAAATCTCTCGAATCTGGTCCAAAGTAAATCTTCTTCATCATTTCCATTCTTCCTGAGTTCTTCTTTAAGCTTCAGAATGCAGCTCTAATGACTCTTTAGCTCCATTTCGATGCAAAACGTGCCATTTTACCTACAATTACAACAAAACTAGGAGTAGACCTCGATTCCCGTAAAGGTAGATGAAACAACAATATAATCACATAATATACATCCATACATGCAAATTATTGAAGATAAAACATCTAAACCAGCCCCTAAATATAGACTATAATACATGCTATCAAAATACCCCATACTTGTCCCTTGCTTGTTCCCAAGCAAGTTTCAAATCTTAGATACAAGATAGAATGGATTATAAGTCATAAAAATTCAATGATAAGCATTTCAAAACATTTTTGGTGGTGTGCTCCACTCATAGATCACTCTAAGAGAATGCTTCATGGAAAATAAAATCAAGACATGATCAAAACATTTTATAAATATACGAAAGCTGTTCATCTTTGCATAAAATCATAGAATGCATAATAAATCATATTTATCAAAATTAATCATGTATGATCCAGTTTAAACCACCAAGTCAATCAACAAGCTCGAGGTCTCAAGGGCTTTCAAAAGAGGTCAAGAAACGTGTGAGGGTGGGATGTATATAGGGAATGTGGTGCTAGAATCCGGGAAAAGGATCTTACTTCAATTTCTTTGAATCTCAACATCTTCCACCAATAAGATTTGCTTATTTTACTTTACTATTTGGGATGCATGGACAGATGTGCACAATAACCGAAGCCTAGGAAATCAGTAATCATCAATTTCTCGAGATGCTTCAAACCCTTGATGCACATACCATGACCCGTTAGGAATATCGCTCAATCCGACTTTGGCAAGACACAAACACCCGGATATGTGAATGGTGCCGAGTTACTCATCATCATGATTGACTTCCTCAAACCTATTTGTTTCTTTCTAACACTTTCAGCCAACATCTCAACTTCACTTTCACTTGCTTTTCACTTGCTTGCTTGCTTCCAAATTCCCGGATAGGTAAAGAGAGGCAAATATGTATATGAGGGGCTAAAGCATGATCAAGAAGAAGAGGAGAAGAGAATGAATTGCCTTAATCATCCTAGGAAGAATGTGATAGAACTCATCATGTGGTGTCAACCTTCAAATTCAACTAATTTTGATAAAAAATAAAGTATTAAACATGCTAAAACTCCAAACAAAGCATTTTGCAACTTAAACATATCATAAAACCTTTCGAGCATATAAAGATTTCAAAACCAATCTGCAAACAAAAATCATCACTGAGGTCATATCCATAGAAGAAGCACAAAATCATTTCGAAAAACTCTCAATTAAGAACCCACCTCGGTCGAGGTGTTCTAAGTCATCCGAGGTGTTCAATCTCGTTTGGCCAGAATCATCCCGGTCGAGGTCATAAATTTTTTTTCTTAAACCAGTTTTCGACGTTTTCCACAAACAAAAACATGTATATATGCATCAAATGGCAGATAAACACATAGAGCCAAATAAGATCATAAATATACATCAAGAGTCATACAAACATACACATAGTCAAATAAGTACATCCACATACCCCATACTTGGGACACATTGTCCCAATGGGTCAAAATAAGTCAAAGAATAGAGTAGTCACCGGACCTAGCTGAACTGCATAAATAATAAGGAAATAAAATCCATGCTGCTCTAGTCCTCATCAGTTGGTGGTGGTGGTGGTGGTGGATGTGGTATGCATGGGTGCTGAGATGGATCAAATAGATACCCCATCATCTGCTGGAACTGGATCTCCATCATCCGGTGCTGGTAATGCTGGGTCTCTCTGATCAGATGCATCCAATTGTCAGTATATCAGCGCTCATCATCGAAGCACTGGGACACATCCACTGTCATAGCTGCATAGGAATCGATCATCTGCTCAGTCAGCTCATCAATCCGTCGGTGAGCTACTGGATCTCTGTGCCTGCGGACTCTACGCCGGGCTGGTCGTGATGGTACTGATGCCTCCTCCTCTGTCGCCTCGTCATCTAGGTCAACAATTGGCACACTAGGATCGTCGGTATCAGTACCAGTCTCCATAGCAGTTCCGCCATCATCATACTCCTCCTCATAATCAGCCGGTGCAACATCTCTAGCATCCTGCATGTAGGGAAGACAAGTAGAAGACTGGTACTGCTGGTCAAAGACCGTGAACTGAGCTGACCAAAGAATGCCCTGAGGAGCAGTCGCCTCCCAAGGCATAGCGACGTACGGTATACTAAGACCACGAGGAACCAGAATGCGCCTCGTGATCATCTCCTGAAGTCCAAGCGGCTTCACAGCCGCTACTACTATACATGCACTCAAATCTAAACCCATGGCCGTAGCAATATGGGTCACTAAACCTCCGCAGCAGATGTCTCCGTTGGACTTGCCCTTGATTTTATGCAAGTCCTCAACCAACATGCCTCCAAAGTCAAGCACTTCACCAATCACCATACAAAATAAACTCAACAGCTCTCCCTTAAGTCCTCTGCCACGTGGAGGCACTCGAAGGCAACAACATCTAAAAATCGCGGGGCAACAATGGGACGCCCGCATATCCTATCAAAATCATCCTAGTGACGCTCATGGATCACCGGTATAGAAGGATGAGACGTAGAAGAAGGGGAGGAACCACTGGGTCTATCTCTTAGAACCAGCTGGTGATCGGATCTACTGTTCATGTTTCTGACTTATGAACACCTCGGTTGCCCTGACAGTCTGAAGAACACCTCGGCCGAGACACAACACGACTGGACCGAGGCGACCGGCTGTTCAATTTCAACTCTCTAATTTTCATGTTATTTTCCCCCAAATCACTACCAATTGCTTCCTATGGGGTACTTATATCCTTTTCAGCAATAATGAGTGGCAACTAGAGCTAGATCCATCTCAAATCAGTAAAAGAAGAGAAGTTAGGGTTTTTGAATGAAATACTCAGATTCCGCAGATTCGGAGAGTTTTTCGTGCAGTTTGGTGCTTGAAATCCGATCCTCTTGCTTCCTCCGGTGCAATCGATCCAAAAATTGCAAGAAACGAGCAAGAATCGAAGAGTGGAGAGATGGGGTATGTGTCAAGGTTGAAGTTGAGAGGGAAAAGTGAGGAGAGAGAAATCCACTTCGCCTTTTATACCCCTCGCTGAACTTGATTTCACCTCGGTCGAGGTGATCCCGATCGGACCGAGGTGTCTGACTAAATGTCAGACCTAGTCGCCTCGGTTGCCCCAAGAACATCTCGGTCGAGGTGCTGTGACAGCAACCGAGATGTGTCTCAGTCAACTTCGTCTTCTCAATTTCTCGAACTTCTGTCCTTCTAGTGTAGCTCCTGAGCTGTAATCCTTCCTTAGAAAGTACATGGTTTCTGTCTAGAGGACGTCAAAAACAAAGCAAAGCAAAACAAAAGCATACTATCTAAACTAAGCTAGAAAAGGGAAAAGAAAGCAATACCTTGGGTTGCCTCCCAAGAAGCGCTTTATTTAAGGTCGCTAGCTGGACCGTACACCATCCTTAAATAAGGTATAGTGGTGCAATCTCCTCAACCTGGACTTCCGGTTGGTACTTCTTCAGCCTATGACCATTGACCTTAAAGCTTCCGCTTGTTTCACCCCAAATCTCAACTGCACCATAGGGAAAAACATGTTTCACAACGTAAGGTCCTGTACATCTAGATTTCAACTTACCTGAAAAGAGACGAAAGCGGGAATTGAAGAGTAGAACTAGATCTCCTTCTTTGAATTCCTTAGGAATGATATGCTTGTCATGCCATCTCTTCGTTCTTTCCTTGTAGATTTTGGCATTCTCATAAGCGTTTAAGCGCAAATCTTCCAACTCATTGATGTCCAATAGCCTCTTTTCTCCGGATTCCTTGATATCGAAATTCAACCACTTGATTGCCCAATATGCCTTGTGCTCTAACTCAATGGGTAGATGGCAAGACTTCCCATATACCAAATTGTAAGAGGTGGTACCAATAGCAGTCTTGAATGCGGTCCTATAAGCCCAAAGAGCGTCGTCTAACTTCATGGACCAATCCTTCCTCCTAGAGACAGTCTTCTCTAAAATTGCCTTGATTTCTCTATTCGAGATTTCGACCTGTCCACTAGTTTGAGGGTGATAAGGGGTTAGTACCTTGTGGGTTACCCCATACTTCGATAGAAGTGCCTTAAACTTCCGGTTGATGAAATGTGTCCCTTCATCGCTGATGATGATGCGTGGTGTCCCAAAACGTGGAAAGATAGTCCGATTGAAGAACATCACAACCACCATAGCGTCATTAGTGGGAGAGGCAATTGCTTCCACCCATCTAGAGACGTAGTCAATAGCTAGGAGAATGTAGAGGTTCCCTGCGGAGGATGGGAAAGGACCCATAAAATTAACTCCCCATACATCAAAGATCTCGACCTCTTGAATATTGTTGAGTGTCATCTCGTTCCTTCTAGACAAGTTCCATGTTCTTTGGCATGCATCACAAGAAACAACAAACATTTGCACATCCTTAAATAATGTAGGCCAAAAGAAACCAGAACGTAGTACCTTAGCCCACGTTTTGTGAGTGCTAGCATGTCCTCCACAAGGAAGCGAGTGACAATGCCATATAACACTAGCAACTTCATCCTCTGGAATGCATCGTCGAAGCATCCCATCCGGACCTCTCTTAAACAGTAGAGGTTCATTCCAGTAGTAGTGGCGTACATCCTTGAAGAATTTCTTCCTTTAAGCGTACGTCAATCCGGGCGGTATTTCCTCGCAAACAAGATAATTAACAATATCAGCATACCAAGGCTCTTTACCATCAAAAGCTTGGTGGAGCCAGTGCTCCACCAACTGTAAATGATTCTCAGAAAAAGGTTTAGGAAGTTTATTGTCCTCAGTAGACAACATCTCGCTTGCTGTCTCGGTTGGCGTCCGAGGTGGGTGACCGAGATGTTCTTCGGATAAGAACACCTTGCTTGGTCCAGAAAGTGCCTCGGTCGAGGTACTGGAACTGGGACCAAAACCTAAATTTCTCTTCTTCCCTTGGATTAGTCTCTCAATCTTAGCTCCTGGATCTACTTCTAGTGCCTTTAAGCTTCGTATATCTGCATCACAAGAAACATTTATACCTTCCTCCATTAAGCTAAAACTAAGAACTCTTTCAAGAGGGTCATTAATAAGGATAGAGCTCACCAATTCTATTGATTCTTCTTCATCATAGATGCTGAAGATGTCATCTTCCAGCGGCTCTCCTTTCATTTCAGCAAGCAATGCAAATTCCACTTGATCTTCACTAATGTTGAATTTCAACTTGGCGTTCTTACAATCCACATTGCAACCCAAAGTTTCTAGAAATGGTCTCCCGAGAATGATAGGAACGGGATAATCAATGGGTATGTCAAGTACAACGAAGTCTATAGGTAAATAGAAGTTACCTAACTTAACGGGAACGTCTTCCAAGATGCCCACAGGATGGGTAATGGAGCGATCCGCCATGTATAGCCTTATCTTCACCGGCTTGGGCTCTCTGAGTCCGATTCTATCACATAGATCCAGTGGTATGATGCTCACGCTGGCTCCTAGATCACATAATGCCTCATAAGTTACATCCCCAACTTGAATGGGAATGCAAAATAAGCCGGGATCTCTCAATTTGGGTGACATCTTCTCCTTCATGATTTGAATGAGCTCCGAGGACTTAGATGTCATCCTAAATTCTCCAACGTCTTCTAGCTTCCTCTTCCTTGATAAAATCTCTTTAAAGAACTTCCCATAGGCGGCACCCCTAGAATAGCATCAAGGAAAGGGATGTTAATGTGTAGTTTATTCATCAAGTCAAGAAACTTACCAAAAGGCTTGTCTAGATGTGCTCTGGCCCTTGACCGGGGGAATAGAAGTGGTGGTTTATAAGCAGGAGGTGGGAAATAAAATTCAGATTTGTCCTTTGCTTTCTGGGACTCCACCTCGGTTGGCACCTCGACCGAAGTGTTCCTCGTCTGATCCTGGACCGAGGTGTTCTTCGTCTGTACTGGCACCGACCGAGGTACTGGATCTGTAGTTTTTAGTCCACTTCTCGTCATTATTTCCATAATTTGTCCTTTAGGGTTGCTCTCTGTCCTTGCTGGGAGCTTCCCTGGATATCTTGGCGCTTCATTCGCCTTATTAAAGAATTGTTGCTCTAAGGCTTTTTGTGCCTTCGAAAATGAAGTCATTGATGTCTCCATAGCGTTGAGCTTGATCAAGATTGCCTCGAGCACTGCATCTTTCCCACAACTTTCCCACAACTTTCAGCCAAGAAACTTACCAAAATGAAGTCATTCTATCATCGTCTTTCCCACAACTTTTAGCCAATCACCCTAGAATTACATAAGAAACTTAGCCAACAATCATCATGATAACAATAATTAATTTAATGAAAAGGGAATCAATATTCGAACAAGATAACCTTAACAAAAAGGTCTCTATAACTGAATCAAATATCAAACAACAAGCGTTCATCAATCACAAATCAACAAAGAAAATCAACCAAAAAGACAATCTAAGAAAGTCTTACAAACTCCTTCAAAAGCTAACTGCAAACTATATTTCTTCCTTCCTTGATCTTCAATCCTTCCTTCAAAACTTCCAGAAAATCCCTTAATTGCTGGATGCTCCAAGCATATGATGATCCAAAGATGGCTGAATTGTAGAAAATTCAACCCTTTATATAGGAGAATTATCTTCCAAAGATAATAATATCTTATAAGATAATTTCCCATAAAATATATCCATATCTCCTGAAATAAATCTCCCAAAAATAATATCTTCCTTCCAAAAATCCAGCCCAAAAATATAAGATCTCTTCTTTCCAAAATTAAAAGATGTTAGCCAAAAATATGGATCTCGCCGGCGGCAGGGTATTCGCCTCAGTCGGGACGCTCCTCAAGATCACCTCGGTCTAGGTGACACTGTAGCTGACCGAGGTGAAACTCAACTGAATGTGAAATCTCTCGAATCTGGTACAAAGTAAATCTTCTTCATCATTTCCATGCTTCCTGAGTTCTTCTTTAAGCTCCAGAATGTAGCTCTAATGACTCCTTAGCTCCATTTCGATGCAAAACGTGCCATTTTACCTACAATTACAACGAAACTAGGTGTAGACCTCGATTCCCGTAAAGGTAGATGAAACAACAATATAATCACATAATATACATCCATACATGCAGACTATTGAAGATAAAACGTCTAAACCAGTCCCAAAATATAGAATATAATACATGCTATCACAAGGTGACGGCAATTCGTGGAGAGATAGAGGTAATAAGGAAGGAGCTTGTGACATGCAAGACCACCGCCGAGGCGGGCATGTTCGCAATGACGCCCACGCACAAGATGGATGCACCAAAGCTGAAGGAATTCAAGGGAAAACGGTCAGATAACGAAGTGGTGAACCTCTTATGGGGCATAGAGAAAAACTTTCGTTTCGGGGGAATCACAGAAGACGGACGTAAGGTAAGTACCGCATCGATGTACTTCACCGATGTTGCCTTGTTATTGTGGAGGCGTAGGACTTGTGATAGGACCGGGGGTACCCCTATCACTACTTGGAGGGAGTTCGTGGAAGAACTGAAGAAGCAATTCTACCCAACCTACGCCAATGGCGAAGCACGGGCTAAGCTTTGTCGGCGCACACAACGTGGGACTGTGCGTGAGTATGTGAACAAATTCTCGGAGATCATGCTTCAAATATCCATCATTGTAGAAAAAGAGGCCCTTTTCACCTTCTTAGATGGACTCAAGACATGGGCAAAGCAAGAGCCGGAACGTCAAAATGTACAAACCCTCACTGAAGCAATGACGGTAGCGGACTCCTTGTTCAAGTTCAAGGGTGTGGAATGAAGTAATCCTTGGAGGATCAAGGGTAAAAGTGGGGGAACGGATCAAGATGACGAGTCATCGGGGAGCAATGAAGAGTGGTTTGATAACATGATTTATTGCCTTAGATTAGGCTTGCATTTAAGTAGATTTTCCCTTTGTTTTGCATGAATTGACATGAGTTCGTGACATTTATGCTTTACTTTGCATATCATGCTAGAAAAGATGTCTACACGGACTTTCGTCTAATTTTCAAGCATTTCGGCGAACTTTGAAGCTAATTGACGCATTTGAGAATCAAGCCTCGAGGTGGCCTGATAACGTGATTTATGACGTTAGTATAGGCATATATTTAGATAGTTTCTCCCGTTATTCATGCACGTTTTGACATTAGTTCACGACGTTTACACTCATTTCGTGCATATTTCTAGAAAAGACGTCTACACGAGCTTTTGTCGGTTTTGTAGGTATTTCGGGGATCTATTGGACGTTAATCGATACATTTGAGGGCCAAGCCTCATGATGGTACACATCCAAAGCCTTGGAGGAGCATAATTGGAGCAACAAAGGACACAAAGACCACTATTGGTGCAAGCAATGGAGCAACTCATGGCTAGACGATCATAGCATGCTTCTGTTGAAGAAAATCAACCTACACCCAGTAAAATCGGCCGATTTTTTCCTCTAGGTCGATTTTTGGGCCTTTGACAGCTTAAGCCACGTGTCCCACGATCTCTTGTCCGGCCTTGCTCTTGGTGGAGAATATAAGTGGTCCTTCAAAGCTGTTGCTGGCTCATCCATTGATCCTTCTCCTCTCTTTTGACCTATCTTCTTCCCCAAAACACTTCTCCATTGTTGCCTCTCTTCCAAGCACCCATTAGGGGTGTTCTTGGAAGAGATTAGTGTAGATTCTCGTTTTAGAGTGAGATTAGAGTGGATTTGAGAGAGAAGTTCATTGTTGACAACTTGGATTAGCTCTTGGAGCCTTGTAAGGATTTGGTAATTTCTATTCTATGCTTTTAATGTCTTTTCTTTGGATTATTCTTCATCAATTGACCATGACTTGCAAGCATGCTTTATTTGCGGAGATTGATCTTGAAATGAATGTTGTTGGCTAGATAGATTGCGATTCTAGGGTAAGGAAAGAAGGGTTATGGCTAGGACCATGATAGGATGAACTTAGATTTTTACCCTTGGATGACTCTTGTTCTTGAAATCCTAGTGTTTGTTGAGCTAATTCTATCCTAGGGAGACCTAGTGTTAGCAACTAAGTGTTTAGAAGAGACTTACCCGGTGATTCTTACTCTTAGATTCAAAAGATGACAAACCCTAGGTAGTGGTGAGCCTCACAAGCCGCCATTGGACTAAGTGTGCTAGGATACTTGTTTAGGACTTCCCTTTCCGAGACTTACCCGGTAAGGATAGGTTAGACCCCTAGGTAACAATCCGGTTTGTGTAGAATTCCTATCCTTAGGTTCTTAGAGACTTACCCGGTGATGAGACCTTAGGAATGGACTAGTGGATCATGAGACTTACCCGGTAATTGATCCCAATCTAGAAACGCTTAATCCCAACATATTATAGTTAATCCGAGAAATGAATAGATAGCTTGAGTCTATGCCATAACCGGACTTCCAATCTCTAGAATCCGCTTTGTTACTTCCATTCTCCTATCTTTTGTGTTAGTGTGTGTTTGTGTTGCTTGATTGTGTTCACATATTTGTGATCTTTGTTTGATCACCCAAAACCCTCCAAAAACATTGTGTTTTCCATTTTCTTTATTCCTCATCTTATCTTAGTCTAGATTCACACTATCTTTGATCATTGAATGACTTAGTTTCACCTCAGTCCTTGAGTTCGACCTCGGAATACTATCCCTACTACAAACGACCCGTACACTGTGGGTTTCGCTAGGTAGTTTAGGATTTAGTTCGAGTTTATAAATGTAAAGCTTTTTGTGCTATTTCCTAGCGTGACAAGTTTTTGGCGCCGTTGCCGGGGACTAGGTCTAGATTAAGTCATTTGATTTTGATTGCTTTTAGTGTTTATTTTTCTTGTTACTTTTGATCTTGTGTTGTTTTTGTCTTTGCCTTTTCATGTTTGCCATAGACGGATTGTACTTCCAAGACGACCTTGACGACATGGAGTATGAGGAGTGGATGGAAAGCCAAGATCTAGGACCTCTCCATGATGAGTTTGAGTATTGGGAGGAGTTTAATGCCTATCATGAGTCCCATGATCAAGCTCACTTGACTACATTGCCTTATGTGGAACCTTACCATCAACCTCACAATGACCGAGTGGAATCAATGCTAGAAGAAATGTTGAGGAAGATGGATGATCTAGAGAGCAATCTTGCTTCCATTTCGAGTTCCCACATGGTGCTTGAAGAGGAAGTATTTCAACAAGAGGAGGTTCACCATGAGGAGATCCAAGAATTACCCGGTTCAACCATAGCCAATAGAGACCTTGAGGAAGAGTTGAATGAAGCTCGGAAGCAATTGTGGCTAAGGGATTTGGCCCTGGAGGATGCAAGAAGATTGAATGTTGAGAGAGAAGAACAAATAAGGAGGGAGATTGAGGAGATTAGGCATGCTCTTATGCTAGGAGATCCTACCATCCTTCAAGGCTTACCTCCACCTCCTTCACCTTTGGAGGAGTGCAATGAAGTATTCTCACCCCCGGACATCCTTGCCATCAACCCCGGAACCACACTTGAAGAGCTCACAAGGGAGAGCCCTAAGTCAACTTCAACTCCTTCCAATCCTTTCTTGCTTGCCCGGAGTACACACGAAGATTGGAGTCCCTTTCCTAAGGAATCTCCAATGTTGAATGATGGAGGCAAGCATGATGGATCCATGATGGTTATGGAGCACCTCAATGAAGAATTCTTTCCAAGAATCGGCTTTCTTCGGATTATGGAGGATGAGGGTGACAAGCATCTCACCGGTGTGACCGCGGAGTACCAATTGTCTAAGTATGGGGTGGCACCTATGGTTGTAACTCCACACTATCATCAAGGGAGCGGTGATGAAGGAGTCTACTACTCACCGGTGAAGAGAGAACTTAAGGCTTATTTGGGCATCAAGTGGCCCTTGCTTGTCATCATGGATGCCGGAAAGCAATGGTTGCTTGGACTCCTCAAGCAAACCATGGTATTTGAGGTGGATTGACACATCCTCGGAGTTTGGTCAAGCTAATGACCTTAAAGAAGCGCTTAATGGGAGGCAACCCATTGGTACATGTCTTTCCCTTTTATTTTTCCTTGTTTTTGTTTGATTTTGCTTGTGGTGTGCTTTGTTTTTCTTTTGTGTTTTTGGGTGCTAGATCTTGTTGTTGTCATGTGTGATGAGATGCTGGAGGTCATGTGAAAACCTCATGGAACTGTTGGGAAGAAGGTACAAGATCCGAGCACATGGATGAGGAAGAAAGCACCCAGGAAAATCGGACTGATCTTGCACAAAATCGGCCGATTTTCCTGGGTAGCTGGTCCGATTTTTCCTCTGTAAAGGAAAGTGATGATCTCCAATCAAGCATGGGTGGAGCGGACGTGGAACTTGGACGGCTTGCGGCGCCAAGCGCGGGTTCCGACATCATAATGAACATCAAGAGCTCTCTACCATCCTTGATCGATCATCCACCATCATCATCCAATGTGAACCGAAATACCAAAGCATCACCAATTTTACATTGTGAGGACTCTCTTTCACTTCTTTATTTAGTTTCCACATTGGGGACAATGTGTTTCTAAGTATGGGGTGGGGTTCTCATGATCACTTGCATGATTAGCATCTAGGATAGTTTAATTTGGTCACATGTTTCATTATGTCTTGCATTGTACATACATATTTCGAAAATTCCAAAAAAATCAGAAAATTTTAGTGCTTCTAAAGCTTGGGAATGACCCTTATGATGAAATTGTCTTGTGAATTGGCTATGGATAGCCTTATGTGTTGAATAGATGATGCATATGTGGACTTGAAGTACTTATCTTGAAACCATGAATGATTTGTGATCATGAATGTTTGCCTTGATTGAATTGAGTATTGAAAGTCGAAATTGCATGCTAGTTCTTGCACATCATTTAGGAATGAATAAGGCAATTCATCTTTCTCTACTTCTCATCTTGATCATGTTGCTTGAGCACCTCAATTGATATAAATTGACCTCTTTTGACCCATCCGGAATAGGAGCATGCTAGTGTGTTGATGTGTGTGAAAAGCAAGTGTGGGGTGAAGTTGTTGAAGAAAGAATGATGTGAATGAAATGCTGAAATTGTTGTGAAAGTGTAGACAAAAATATAGGTTTGGGGACGTTGGTTTAAATGACAAGTAACTCGGTACACTTCACATAATCGGGTGTTGGTGCCTTGCCAAAGTCAAATAAACCGATAGTCCTAACGAGTTTTGGTATGTGTGCCCGGTGTGGATGCATCTCGAAAAATAGAAAAAGCCCGAGAATGGCTAATCACCAAGGTTTCGGCTTTTGTACACCAATGCCATTGTCTCAAAAATAAGAGAAAAGAAAGAAAAGAAAATGAAAATTATACACTTGTTGGGAAGTTGAGCAAAAACGAAATTGTGGAGTTAGTTCCTTTCCCGGATTAGCATCACATGACCTAAAAATTTCCACCTAATCACAACGTTTCTTAGCTTCTTCTTTTCTAAGTCCTTGTCACCTAAATGCATGTCTGTAAGACTTAGGCCCCGTTTGGGAACCAGATTATTGCAGCTGATGGAGCTGATAGCCGCTGATGGAAACACTGTACCAATTTTTTCAGTGTTTGGGAGCATCAGTTTATGAAAGCTGATGAAACTTATGAAAGCTTATAGTAGCTGATGTAAAGAGGGTTTTCATAAGCTTCCCAGGACAAGCTTATCAGAGCTGATGGAACTGATGGAAAAAATTATCTTCAAAATACCCTTATAATCACCTGCTACGTTAATTTATATTATTTGGCTGATTTGCTGGGTTTCTGTTTTTTTTTGAAGGACATCTGCTTTGTTTAAAATGTAAACTATATTCATAAATATAATATATAATTAGCACTGACCTAATTGCCAAATAGAATTTTAGTATTATTTAAACCCTGATTTATAAGCTTTAAGTAAACATCATGTACAATTATCAATAAAACGTAATAAATGGTTCTTTCCTTAATGTATCATTTTAAAAATAATATATATAATGTACAGTTATCAATAATAAGGTTACAATTTATTTATTATGTTTTGTTAAGTTCAATTACACTTATAAATTATGATGTTTTGTTCTTATTTTGTGGTTTGTAAATATTTAATTTAAACTATATGCTCGTGGGTTAATTTTAATTTGTAATATTATTAGATATTACAAATTTCCTTAAGTTCTAACTTAATGCAAATGTTGATTTAGGTAATAATCATTTTTTTTTTATATTTATTAAAAATTCACTTATAACTTTAATTTAATAAAGCCAACTTATAAAATTAAATAACAATTTTGACGATATAATTAATTACATTATTTTATAGTTTATTCTTATGTAATTGTTCTAATACATGTGTGAGTGTAATCTATCCTTAATATTGATAAAACATTATGAATAAATTGTAATAGGAATGATGCCCTTTTTCGTAATTTTACGCTTATATTAGTTTTGATAAGTTTCGTTCTCCCAAACACTCATCAAGCTTATGAAAAAAAATCAGCTCGTTCAATCAGCTACTTATTTCAGCTACTCAATCAGTTTCAGCTTCAGCTTCAGTTCCAATAAGTTTCAGCTTCAGCTTCAGTTACAATAAGCTCGTGGTTCCCAAACAGACCCTTAGTGATCTAGATTGGACATACTCATGATCATCTTGACTTCTTCATTTTCACCTCTCATGCATGCCTTCTAGTTAAGTATAATTGTCTTTCCATGCCTTCATTCATTTGATGCATGATTGCTTATCCATTGCCATGAAACATGACTATGAAGGTGATCCAATGTTAGAAGCACAATTTCAAAAAGATTTTGTCGTTTTTCTGCATGCATAAATCACGTCATCTCTTAGTCTATTGTTGGGTCTTGCTCGGGGACGAGCAAACCTTAAGTATGGGGTATTTTGATAACGTGATTTATGACGTTAGTATAGGCATACATTTAGATAGTTTCTCTTGTTATTCATGCACGTTTTGACATTAGTTCACGACGTTTACACTCATTTCGTGCATATTTCTAGAAAAGACGTCTACACGAGCTTTTGTCGGTTTTGTAGGTATTTCGGGGATCTATTGGACGTTAATCGATACATTTGAGGGCCAAGCCTCATGATGGTACACATCCAAAGCCTTGGAGGAGCATAATTGGAGCAACAAAGGACACAAAGACCACTATTGGTGCAAGCAATGGAGCAACTCATGGCTAGACGATCATAGCATGCTTCTGTTGAAGAAAATCGACCTACACCCAGTAAAATCGGCCGATTTTTTCCTCTAGGTCGATTTTTGGGCCTTTGACAACTTAAGCCACGTGTCCCACGATCTCTTGTCCGGCCTTGCTCTTGGTGGAGAATATAAGTGGTCCTTCAAAGCTGTTGCTGGCTCATCCATTGATCCTTCTCCTCTCTTTTGACCTATCTTCTTCCCCAAAACACTTCTCCATTGTTGCCTCTCTTCCAAGCACCCATTAGGGGTGTTCTTGGAAGAGATTAGTGTAGATTCTCGTTTTAGAGTGAGATTAGAGTGGATTTGAGAGAGAAGTTCATTGTTGACAACTTGGATTAGCTCTTGGAGCCTTGTAAGGATTTGGTAATTTCTATTCTATGCTTTTAATGTCTTTTCTTTGGATTATTCTTCATCAATTGACCATGACTTGCAAGCATGCTTTATTTGCGGAGATTGATCTTGAAATGAATGTTGTTGGCTAGATAGATTGCGATTCTAGGGTAAGGAAAGAAGGGTTATGGCTAGGACCATGATAGGATGAACTTAGATTTTTACCCTTGGATGACTCTTGTTCTTGAAATCCTAGTGTTTGTTGAGCTAATTCTATCCTAGGGAGACCTAGTGTTAGCAACTAAGTGTTTAGAAGAGACTTACCCGGTGATTCTTACTCTTAGATTCAAAAGATGACAAACCCTAGGTAGTGGTGAGCCTCACAAGCCGCCATTGGACTAAGTGTGCTAGGATACTTGTTTAGGACTTCCCTTTCCGAGACTTACCCGGTAAGGATAGGTTAGACCCCTAGGTAACAATCCGGTTTGTGTAGAATTCCTATCCTTAGGTTCTTAGAGACTTACCCGGTGATGAGACCTTAGGAATGGACTAGTGGATCATGAGACTTACCCGGTAATTGATCCCAATCTAGAAACGCTTAATCCCAACATATTATAGTTAATCCGAGAAATGAATAGATAGCTTGAGTCTATGCCATAACCGGACTTCCAATCTCTAGAATCCGCTTTGTTACTTCCATTCTCCTATCTTTTGTGTTAGTGTGTGTTTGTGTTGCTTGATTGTGTTCACATATTTGTGATCTTTGTTTGATCACCCAAAACCCTCCAAAAACATTGTGTTTTCCATTTTCTTTATTCCTCATCTTATCTTAGTCTAGATTCACACTATCTTTGATCATTGAATGACTTAGTTTCACCTCAGTCCTTGAGTTCGACCTCGGAATACTATCCCTACTACAAACGACCCGTACACTGCGGGTTTCGCTAGGTAGTTTAGGATTTAGTTCGAGTTTATAAATGTAAAGCTTTTTGTGCTATTTCCTAGCGTGACATGGCCCATAATTGAGTCCCGAAGGAAGCAAGGAAATCCACCTAAGGAGCAAGCATTGGAGCAAAGGAGGAAGAAACATGGCATCTCGGGTGAGCAATATTGATCTCAGGCGAAATTTTTTGATATTTTTGTACTACCCGAGATTTTTGTGGAAATGAAGGCAAATTTGAAGAAATATCGGTCCCGACATGTGAAGGATCTCGGTCGAGATTTTCACCCAGATCGACCGAGATTCCTCGTTTGAACAGCCCATGATGTATTTAAAGTTAAGGCCGACAACTACAACTTCCTAATTAGGTGGTGGAAGGAGTGAGCTGGCAGCTGGTTCCCCAAAGGAATCCCCATTTCATGCGGATACCCTGCATTTTCCCAAGAAGGCCACATTCGAGAGAAAAATAGATAGACTTTGGAAAAGAGAGTGTTTGAGGAGAACTTTTGAGGTTTTTTAAGCTGGAATTTCGGATTTGGATTAAAGAAAATCTTGTTGTGTGTTTGGAAGACTTTTCTGTTCAAGTATGAAGAAGATTTTTAGGTGAGTATCTCTTTTCTTCCCTTTTCTTTCATTTCTATGGATTGTATGGGTTTGTGTTTGATTTTCTTTGATCTAGAAATGCATGTTGTAGGCTAATTTTTTTGCATTTCTAGGGTGATAGATTGATGGTTGTGGTATGGATGATGATAGTTTGGACTTGAATGTTTGTTTAGGACGAAATTAGTTAAACATCCCTTAGCTCTTGAGAATCTCGTCTTGTTCTTCAGAAATCTAGCCCGCGTTGAGTATGAACAATCTGAGATTTCTTCTATTGATCTGTTGTTGATGAATCTGTATGCTAGGGTGTTAGATTGTTCAAAACCTAGTGTTTGTTGAGTAAATCCTAGCTTTAGATCCCTCTAAGGTTCGCAAACTTGGTTAGGAATGAGACTTACCCGGTAATTCCCTTGCTTAGGTATAGATGATCATGAATTCTAGGTAGTAGAGGCTTCAAAACTCTCTATTGGATTGAGTGTGCTAGATTTCCTGCTTGAGTTGAGCTTAACCCTAGGCTTACCCTGTGAAGGTTAGTTCAATCCCTTAGGTAGAGTGATCGGTTTGAGCATATGTCCCATGTTTAGTTCCTTGAGACCTTCCTGGTAATAGGTGGTTTGGAGCGGGATAGTGGAAAGTGAGACGCCCTCCTTAATCATTCCCGTAAGAGAAACACCAATTCCATTAGATTTCATCAACCTTGTCCTAATTTTTAGAAGTCTTGAATCCAAAGGCACAACCAAAGGTCTTGAGTCCTAGAATCCACATTTTCTCTTATCTCATATCACATCTTGTTTATGTTTGCTTGTTTTTATTTTGTTGATTTAAAAACTAATTTTTGATCAACCAAAACTCATTATAACATAAAATTTTCATTTTCTTACCATCTTTCTCTTTTCTTAGCCTAGGTTCATACTATTTTTTATCATTGCACTATTTGATTTCACCTTAGTCTTTGTGTTCAACCTTGGAGTATTTCCCTTTCTACCTAATGATCCATACATTGTGGCTTTGCTTAGTAGGTTTAGGTTATTATCGCAAGTTATAAATTTAAGACTTTGTTTGCATCATTTCTAGTGCGAACAAGTTTTTGGCGTCATTGCCGGGGATTAGGTCTAGATCAATTTGGTTTGGGTGATTGTTGATAGTGTAGACCTTTCTTTTGCTTTCCATCTTGCTTTGCTTTGTATCTTTGATTTTGTAGGGGTTCTTCGTCTGATAGGTGTATGCGAAGATGTCTTTCCGGCAAAGAACTAGCTCCACTCGATCCCGAACCGGAGAAGAGTCTAAGAACGAGACTAAAGCTAACCAAGAAGAAGAAAACGAATACGGATAAAAGGAGCATTCAAGCAGAACTAGATGATGCATTGGAGCAACCAAAGCTTAGGGATGAAGCCTTGGAAAATGAAAGAGAAGAGACAACTATGACGGAAATTGTGGAGATTAGAGCCGATATGAGAAAAGCGTTCTTGCAAAGAGGAGATAATGTCCGTCAACAAGTACCTCCATCTCCTCCACCAGTGAGGAATGTTCGGGTTGATTCGGTTGTGGTAGATCCACAAACACTTGGTCAAATAATGGATCTGGCTCAACGAGTACACCGTCCATGAGTCAAACTTGGAGATCCCGCCGCTCATGACTATAAGCTCTGCCCTCAAGTCCTCCATATGATCCGTCATAACCAATTTTGGGGTTGGAGAACAGCAACCATAAGTTAAAAGCGTTTTCCTTTTCCCTTAAGGATAAAGATCTTGCTTGGTATCAATCAATCCCACATGGGCGAATCAATACTTGGGAGGAGATGACAACCAAATTTCTTACCAAATTCGTCCCGCCTTCCAAGAAAATAGAACTTAGAGGGAAGATAAACGCTTTTGTGATGAAGGATAAGGAAAGTTTGTTCGAGTCTTGGAAAAGGTACAAGGATCTTCTCCTAGATTGTCCTCATCACGGGATTCCAAAGATAGAACTACTTGAAATCTACTTCAAAGGTCTTGATGAGGATAGCCGATTCTGGCTTCAATCGCTCTCAAGAGGTACGTTTATGGAAAAGAATATTGATGATGCTTGGTATTTTGTTGAAATGCAACTTGGGAAATTCTATGTGCCCGTCAATTTTGTTGTGTTGGACATCCTGACTGATTACCCGGTGCCTATCATACTTGGGAGACCTTTTCTTACAACTTTCGGATGCTTGGTGAATTGAAAGAGTGCCACCCTCTCTTTCTACATTTGGGAGGAGAACATAAAGTTCAAGTTGCCCACAATGGTGAAGGGTCCAACCTTTGAGGAAGACATGTTCAGTGTATAGGATGAGAAAGAATCCCGAGAGTTGGTGAGCTCTATCGTGATCAAGGATCCTCTTGAGAAGGTGTTCAGCATGAGCATCATAGAGGAAGGAATAAGGGAGGGCTTTAATGCAAAGATCCGATCTTTGGAAGCCCTACCCGAAGACCCCGAGGCCGGATTTGAAGGCCTTTCAAGAGAAGAGAATTGCATTGACAATCTCGGTCAGTTTCCACAAATTCGGTCGAGATTTTAATTAATGCAATTAGGTCGACCGAGGTTTTCAATGTCGAGAGCACCCGTGGTCAAAATCTCGACCGAGATTTTTCCAACGAGAACAAGACTTCTGGATCTCCGAAACCTTGGTTGGATCTAAGATAAACTGCGGTCGCAGTTTTTTCTATGATAAACCGCGGCCGCGGTTCCTGAAGATCATGCCAATGTTCTGAAGAACGAGGGTTAAACCAACTCTAAGCGTCCAAATATAACTTAAAGGGTCAGTCTATCATCATCTAAACCACAACCATCAACCAATCACCCTAGAATCGTAGAGGGTTAGCCAATAACACACATATTCAAATAAAGAAAGGAAAAAGAAGAATTCAAGAAAACCAAAGCATGAAAAAAAAAGTGACAAATAATTATCAAGATATCTTCAATATCTAAAAGTAAAATCAATTCAATAACAGGGTCAGAATCTTTAATCCAAAAGTAATGAAATCAAGAACCTATGTCTTTCTCTCCAAGAAATCTTCACAAATCTTTCTCAATCCAAAATTCACAAGTGTTGTATCCGTCTTCTATGGGGCGTGCCTTCAATGTTGCAGGTTGTGGGATATATATAGAGATAAATATAGGGTTTTTACAACATGAGCGACTCCCTACGGATAACGCAAGAACGGGCTTGGTCATGGGCCGAAAAAGGCTTAACCCGCGGTCGTGCCATGGGCTGAACCGCACCCCTAGTTTCTTAGGCTCGTCGGATCGTGATTTATGTTCTGCACATCTTCTCCTTAGCTCCTTGCTTGATCCTTTGGGGGAGTCCTAGCTTCCTTTTTATACTCCACCATGTTCCGGTATGATCCGCCTCGAGGCTTAGTCTTCATGTATGCCATTCTGCTCCAAAATTCGCCAAAATGCTTGAAAATGAGACGAGAACCCGTATAGACATCTATTCTACGATAATATGCAAAATTAAGCTTAAATTCCATGGATTCATGTATATGTATGCAAAACAAAGGGAAAATCTACCTAAATGCAAGCCTAAACTAAGGTCATAATTCATGTTATCAAGCGGTTGGGGTCGTTGTTCGCTCCAAATGTTGTGTGCAAGCTTTAAATTTATAACCCTAGATGTATGCCTAAAACAAGGATGCGAACCCGCAGTGTACGGGTCAATCGTAGTAAAAGCAAGAATTCCGGGGTGTCGATCTCAGGGACTTAGGTGAAACAAAGCAAGTATAGGTTGTCAATGCAACTAATAACCACAAAAACAATTAAAGCAATCAAAGATGATAAAAAGTCAATTAAAGGAATATGCAATTCTAGGGATTAAAGCATCTAGTTGTGGTTCCAACTCAGGTCTCAAGATAAATGGACAAAGCTGAGATTTTGCAAAGGGAAGGTGTTTCTAAAGTGGAATAGATCACTGGGTAAGTCTTACTACTCACTAATCCTAAACCGTAACTCCTATTACCGGGTAAGTCTCAAGGAATTAAGGAAAAGAACTATAACCTCAAACCAACACACCAACTAAGGGAATAGAATCAACCTTTACCGGGTAAGTCTCAGGCTAACTCACAAAGATGGAATGAAAGCACACTCAAACCCCAATAAAGGGTAAACCTTTATTACCTACACTTATGATCTTGGGTAAACAAACAAAGGAATTACCGGGTAAGTCTCATCCTAAGCTTGCATTGGACCAGGAAAGGTGTAATAAGAATAGGATTTGGCAAACTCTAACACTTAACTCTCAGTTTCGGATCAGAAAGGTCACCTTGGTCAGACGAATTCCACCCCAGACGAGATGTTCATCGACTAAACGAGATACTCTAGGGTTAAGGATAAAGACTCGAGCTTTCAGGGTCCTACTAGAATTTAAGATTATTGTATCATTGTTTTTCCCACAACCTTCAGCCAATCACCCTAGAATCACACAAAGAAATTAGCCACTCATCATCATGAAAGGAATAATCAAATATATGGGAAGGAAGTGAATAATTGAACACAAAAACCTAAAGAAAAAAGCTTCAATAACTGAATCAATTATCAAACAAACAAGCGTTTCTTGGATCACAATCCAATAAGACAATCAACAAGAAGGGAATCTAAGAAAACCTCACAAAACCCTTCACAAAAGCTATAAAAGCTATCAACTTCCTTCCTTCAATCTTCCTTCCTTCAATTGCGGAATGCTATCAGCCCTCTAGGCTTGTCTAAGCATGTATAAGCATGGTTGAATTTGTGGAAAATCCAACCCTTTATATAGGAAAACTATCTTCCAAAGATAAAATATCTTGAAAAGATATTTTCCTAATAAAATATATCTATCTCTCATAAATAAACCCCTAAAATATATGATCTTCCTTCCAGAAATCCAGCCTAAAAATATAAGATCTCTCCTTCCAAAATAAAAGATCTCAGCCAAGAATAAAATATATCTTGCCGCGTCCAAGGTGTTCGCCTCGGTCGGGACGCTCCTCTGGATCACCTCGGTCGAGATGGTACTGTAGCTGACCGAGGTGGCTCTAAACTGAATGTGAAATCTCTTAAAACTGGTCCAAAGTAAATCTCTAATCCATTTCCATGCTTCCTGGATTCTTCCTTAAGATCCTGAATGTAGCTCCAATGACTCCTTAGCTCCTTTAGCTCCATTTTGATGCAAAAGGTGCCATTTTACCTACGATTACAACGAAACTTTGTGTAGACCTCGATTCCCGCAAAGTTAGATGAAACGACGATATATTTACATAATATACATTCAAAGATGCAGATTATTGAAGATAAAACGTCTAAACAGGTCCCAAAATATAGACTATAATTCATGCTATCAGTCGTGATTGGCCAAAAAAAGAATGGGCTTATTCATGTCATGTGCTATGCTATCAAGAAGCTAGATGAGGCCCAACACAACTAAACCACTACCGAGAAGGAGATCTTAGCGGTGGTATATGCCTTTTGAGAAGTTTTGTTCCTACATTGTGAGAGTGAAAGTGATAGTGTACACCGACCATTCGGCAATCCCCTATCTCCTCACTAAAAAAGATGCCAGGCCTCGCCTCATTAGATGGATCATTCTTCTCCAAGAGTTTGATTTAGAAATCCAGGAGAAGAAAGGATTTGAGAACTTTGTGGCGGATCACCTTCGCCGTTTGCCTCCCATTGTCATAGAAAAAGAAGACATCCCGATTGATGATTCCTTTCCGGATGAGCAACTTCATATGATGGAAGAATACCTTCTCCAAATCTCAAGGGGAGATGAACCATGGTTTGCCGACATTATCAACTATTTAGTGTGTGAGGAGGTCCCTCCGGGTTTGTCTTTTGCTCAAAGGAAGAGGTTATTCAAAGATGTAAGGCATTATTATTGGAATGAGCCTCTATTGTTCAAGAGAGCTTCGGATGGTATGTTTATAGATGTATTTAGGAAGATGAGGTAGAGAGCATCATTCATCATTGCCATTCATTTCCTTGTGGTGGTCATGCTAGTTCCCACAAAACATGTGCTAAGGTATTGTAATCCGGATTCTTTTGGCAAACGCTTTTCAAAGATGTGCAAGGGTTTGTAGCTAACTGGGAACATATTTAGGAGGAATGAAATGCCTTTGAACAATATTCAAGAGGTGGAGATCTTTGATGTGTGGAAGTGGACTTCATGGGACCGCTCCCATCTTCTTGCGGGAATTTCTACATTCTATTGGCGGTAGACTATGTTTCAAGATGGGTTGAAGCCATCTCCTACACATGAATCCAAGCTTATAATGAAGTTCTTTAACCGAGTCATCTTCCCAAGATTTGGCACACCTTGAATTATCATTAGTGATAGAGGAAAACATTTCACCGCCCGGAACTTTGAGACACTTTGACCAAGTATGGGGTAACTCAGAAGGTGGTTACTCCATACCATCCTCAAACTAGTGGCCAAGTGAAGATTTCTAATAGAGAGATCAAAGGAATCCTTGAGAAAACAGTGTCTAGGACATGAAGGATTGGTCAATGAAGCTAGATGATGCATTGTGGGCCTATAGAACGGATTTTAAGACTTCAATAGGAATCACCCGTTACAATCTAGTGTATGGCAAGTCTTTCCATCATCCAGTGGAATCGGAGCATAGAGAATATTGGGCCATCAAGTGGCTCGATTTTATATGAAGGAAGCCGGTGAGAAGCGTCTATTGGACATCAATGAGCTTGAGGAGATCTGGCTTGATGCTTATGAGAATACCCGGATATACAAGAGAAGGACTAAGAGGTGGCATGACAAGCATATCATCCCCAAGGAGTTGAATAAAGGAGATCATGTCCTTCTCTTCAACTCAAGGCTTCGACTCTTTCAGGGGAAGTTGAAACCAAGTTGGACCGAATCTTTTGCGATCAAGAAAATCCTCCCCCGTGGAGCAGTTGAAGTATGGGGTGAAAATTATGGAGGTTTGAAGATGAATTGACATCGGTTGAAGAAGTATACGTCGGAAGCCCCGGTGGAAAGTATTGTCCCATTCTATTTCTAATGATCATCCACAGAGTTGGGTCTAGCTAGCGACCTTAAAACAAGCGTTTCTTGGGAGGCAACCTAAGGTAAACTCTTTTCCCTTTTCTTTTTCGTTTTCGTTTTTGTTTTTGGTGTGTTTTATGTGTTTTCGTATTTTTAGTTGGTAGGATCTAGGTTACAATAAGTCATGGGATGAACATTGTTGGTTTAGATGTCGGAAATTTCGAGATTTTGTTGGAGAAGAGGTGCAAGAACCGACAACAAGGGAAAGAGGTTCCAAGGTGTAATGATCTCGGACAAAATGAAGGAAACTCGGCCGATGTTTTCAATTTATTAAAAATTTGGAGGAGATTTCCCAAGTCGAGAGCACATGTGGTTCAAATCTCGGCCAACTTAGAAACCTTGGGCGAGATTGTGATGGGTTGAATAATCTCAACGCAGAATTGCAAAATCTTGGTTGCAAAGAGAGGAACCTCGACCGATATTTGCAAATTGACCCAAATTTTGGCAATTTTTTACTAAACTATATAAGGCTTTTTGACCATTATTTTTCACAAAATTCTCGGCCAAAGGGGAACATCGACCACCAAAAACCCCCAGATTCCCAATCACTCTCAAATCCTCACCAAAACACTCGATTATTGTTCCTAAACTCAAGATCTTCTTCTCACAAATACGTTTCCAAGCCCAATCTGCCCAAAACTCTTTGATTTTTGCCCATATTTGTGTTTCCCCAATTCAAACCCTACCTAAACCCCAAATCTTCCAAACAGTCGATTTAGGGTCATTTGGTTCAAAGGAACGCCTGCATTAGAGTTGAAAGGATAAAGGAAAGCGACAGGAAGCATTGTTTGGAGCAAAGATTTACATGATCTAATTCTACTCGAGATTTGAAGAAATCTCGAGCTGTTCATCCTCAACCGTGGCCGAGATCTTGACCCATTTGAACGAGATTTCCTCTACAACGATGGATTTTGTGAGACGTTCAACAAGGGAATTGGTTCCTCGTAGAGGGTCCCCTTCCTCATCACGCCAAGCATCACTACCACCACCCTCCAACGACATTCCCGTCATACAAGGTAAACATAAATATCGATTTGAGAAGATCCGAGGGTGTTCAATTGTGGAGCCTCGTTACCTTGTTTTTGATGATCTAAAGGAGTTGCATGTTAGGGAGGATATTAATTTGATGTTGGATAGGGTAGGATGGAACGTCTTTGTGGAAATTAAAGAACCGGCTTATGATGAAATCACTAGGGAATTCTTGAGTTCTTGAGTTCTTTCGACCATGAGTGAAAAAGAGGATTGTGAATTTTAGGTTGATGAACAAGAATTACAAATTTTTCGTTGATATGTTTGGACAATTATTTTGTTTCCCGAGTGCTAGTGCCGGAACATTCCCTAAGACGGTTAAGGGTATAGATTTTTGGGAAGATATAGCACTAGTGCAAAGTGGATGTGATGAGTGGGCGGCCGGAGATTCAAAGGCCAAGATGATCTATAAATTTTTTCAAGATTGCTCATAGGGTGATGAGTGAGCTGTTATTGGCATGGTACGAGAGCCACCAGATAGTAAAGCGGGGGAGTTGTTTCTATTGTGGTGTATGGTAACCGGTACTAGACCGGATACCACCACTCTCTTGGCGGATAGCTTGAAGAAGGTTAGGAATAAGTCCAAAGGATATATTTGCATAGGGGGTTTAGTGACTAATACTGCTAGAGCCTTAGATGTAGACTTCTCGGCTTGTACTTTAGTAGCCCCGGCCCAACCTCTAGGTATCCGGCTACTAGTATCCCGTGGTATTCTCGTACCACGAGGAGAGGGAGTTCATTTTGTTTCTATGCCATGCAAGAGCATCATAGAGGGATCGCTTGGAAGAGAGATTACACCATAAGAGACCAGCATAATTGGAAGACAATTTCTTCACCTCGGCGCGGTACTCGACGACAATATGACCGAGATGAGCTCTCTACCCAGATGGCTCGACTCGATGCCAGATTTGACCGCCTTCAGGGTGCGATTACAAGGATGCCGCGGCACTTAGACCGTGTTGATGAGTGGCTTGACAATTTCAAGGAGCGACATTCCGTATCAGACTAGATGTTGGCAGATATGTACCAACAGATGTTCGGAGGGATTTACGACCCGCATCACCCCCAATTCCCGCCGACACCGCCAAAGGAGTGAGCCGAGATGCCGGATCGCCTTTTACATTGTAAGTACCTTCTTTCATCCTTTATTTAATTTTCACATTGGGGACAATGTGGATGCTAAGTATGGGGTGGGGTATTTGCAATACTTTGCATGTTTTTCTTTCATTTCATTGTAATTAGAATAGTTTAATAATTTTTTCACACGTTTCTTTTCGTTTTGATTTGTATATATCTCTATAACAAAGTTTCTAAAAAAAAGTGAAAATTTTTTTAAAAAACAATTTGTGCTTCTAGGATTGAAATGATCCCTATGATGATATTGTGTGTGAATTGGCTATGTATGATCTTTATGTGTTTGAATTGATTCATGGTATATGTGGGATTTGAATACTTTACTAGAACTCATGCATGGATTTTGATGTTGCCTTTTGTCTAGATTATATTGAGAATTGATTGTCGAAACCGCATGATAAGTTCTTACACATCATATTGGGATGATTAAGGCGATTCGATTTCTTTCCTTTTTTGATCTTGATCATGTTTGCTTTATCACCTCTTTTGCTAAAAAAATGTATAAATTGCCTCTCTTGACCCATCTGGA
This sequence comes from Fagopyrum homotropicum, assembly GCA_033239125.1. Taxonomy (NCBI): domain Eukaryota; kingdom Viridiplantae; phylum Streptophyta; class Magnoliopsida; order Caryophyllales; family Polygonaceae; genus Fagopyrum; species Fagopyrum homotropicum. Next base: position 76,212,491 of record BSWB01000008.1, read on the forward strand.
AAATAGGAAGCACATTAGTGTGTTGAGTGTGTAAAAAGCAAAGAGTGGGGTGATGTAGGTGGTAAAAAAGTTGAAAAGGTTGAAGTGTTGAAATTTGTTGTAACAAGTGTAGAAAAAAAGGTTTGGGGATATTAGTAATGAACATGAGTAACTCGATTCCATTCACATAATTGAGTGTTTGTATCTTGCCAAAGTCGGATTAACTAAGTGTCCTAACGAGTTTTGGTATGTGCATCTAGTGTGAGGCACATAGGTAATCACCAAGGTTTGCTAATCATCAAGGTTTCGGCTTTTATGCACCTATGTCACTATCTCTTAAAAGTAAAAAAAAAAAAAGGGAGAATAATTGCTTGCTTTGGTGGATGTTGAAACACCAATTCCCTTAGCAATCATCAACCTTGTCGACTGAGATATCTAGGGAGAATAGTTTCTTTTTTTAGCAAAACAAACAAAAGTTAAAAAAAAAAAAAAAAAAAAAGAGGGAGAATAATTGCTTGTTTTCGTGGATGTTGAAACACCTATGCACCTATGCCACTATCTCAAAAGTAAAAAAAAAGGTTTGAAACCTCCTCCTTAATCATTCCCATAAGAGAAACACCAATTCCCTTAGCAATCATTAACCTTGTCCTAGTTTTTAGAAGTCTTGAATCCAAAGGCACAACCAAAGATCTTGAGTCCTAGAATTCGCATTTTCTCTTATCTCATATTACATCTTGTTTGTGTTTTCTTGTTTTAATTTTGTTGATTTAAAAACTGATATTTGATCAAACAAAACTCATCAAAACATATGATTTTCATTTTCTTACCATCTTTGTCTTTTATTAGCCTAGGTTCATACTATTTTTGATCATCGCATATTTTGTTTTCACCTTAGTCTTTGTGTTCGACCTTAGTATTTTCCTTTCTACCTAACGATCCATACAATGTGGGTTCGCTTAGTAGGTTTAGGTTATGATTACAAGTTGTAAAATTAAGACTTTGTGTGCATCATTTCTAGTGTGAACAAGTTTTTTCCCATGGACCGGAGAAGTAGGTCTCGTACAGATGAGAGTTCCTTGGAAATGAGAATGTTCCAACTAGACGACAAGGGTCCGTCAGAACAAAGGGGCATGTTCAACAAGGACAAGGGTGGGACAACGGAAAGACGCCGCTTGAGTTGCTTCTTGTGCGGAGTGGAGCTGTAACACCCTGAATCCACAGGAATCGGGGAGCTACGGGCTAGGATCTCACATTACGTGGATCCTGATCCTAACGTGACAACAAGTTCACTCGATCTTACAACAAGACACAAATAAATATAAAACCAAACCTTTATAAATTGAAATATCAACAACGTAAAACATACAAAACCACAGCCGAGTTTCAAAACGCTAACATCATATACATGTGTACATCCTAAAAACCCATACATCACCTAAATGTACGGAAGTCCTCGGCTGATCACCACACTAGATCACTCTGTAGTCTTCCCATCCTGCAAAACATCTACAACACGGTATAAAACCGTTAGCTAACAGCTCGTGAATAAGAATAGTGGTAATAACACACATCATCACATAATCACATCATAGCATGCACATGCTCACACAATATTTGTTTATTATCTTCATTACGTTATAGCATTAGTAATCCATTCGGTGTGATACGAGGACTAAAACAACCTCGCCTCTGTCCCCTTTCATCACACAAGTTTAGAATTGGTGTCAACCATCACCACCTAGTGGAATGGTCGTAGAGAACCCCATAGCTGCCAATTTTTGAGCTAGACAAGTTATCACCACCTATTATCATACACTTGGGCCAACTAATACATATATGGTCGTCCTAGTCCGGTTAGGTTATCAATGCAACATACATATGCAAACACACCACTATCACAATCACTTCAATCCATAAACGCCAACTAAGTAAGTCTAAAGGACTTACCTATCACAAGGTAGTCCGAACTCCTAATCAGTGGTCATTATTTCCTCTTGAGGAAACGATTAGTGCTTGAATAAACAAGGCACACAACATCAAACACTATCAAAGGTTAGGAGATTCCACCTCCTAGTCTCTAAGATAATACAAGATCATAGCCCAAAAACTAATCCTCGAAATCTCATCAATAACCCAAAGATGCCTAAGGCATTCCTCAGCATATCATAACATCAACCTCATCTACATCAACACTATCATGTTCCTACACTCAAGTCATAACACAAAGGAAGGAAAGGACACATATCAACACTTGGTATGTCTTGGGAAAAGATGCACATGCGGGAATGAATGGGCGCACGGGCGGTGACAAGTCGCGAGAACGGCGGACCAAAGCAAGGGGCGGTGACAACCTTCGGCCGTAGGGGCAACACTAGCAAGGCGCGGGGGCGGCAACACTACATAAGGATGGTCTGCTTTCCCCTCAGCAATCTCTCGATCGATCTTCTATCCTATTATGGTGTCAAAGGCAACCAACATCAACATACATATACATACACAACCATGAACATCCATACAACAAATTCATTGTTGAATCAAACAAGGAAAGAAAAAGAAGGAAGGAAGAAAGAAAGAAAAAAGAGAGGGAAGGAAGAGAGCTTACTCTCTTCTATAGCTCAACGAGAAACAAATCCCACACAGCTGCACCTCTTAAACCTCAACAACCAACAACAACAACATCATCAAATTCATCCTCAAAGCTCACGCTTGCAAGAATTATAAGAAGAGCCGAAAGAGAGAATTCAAGAGAAGAAGAGGAAGAGAAGAAGAACGTAAGGAGAAGAAGATGAAGTCTGGAGAAGCAATAGGAAACCCTCATTAGGAAAAGAGGAAGAAGAGAATTCAAGGGTAAGAAAGCGGAAAGTAAGACGGTCAAAGAAGGCGGCGCCCACCCTACAAACCACGGGGGCGGGTCATTAGTGCTGCAGGGGCGGCTCTGCACCTGCGGCTAAGCCGAGGCGCGGTCGCGGGCTCACAAAGAAACTAACCCTATTACAGGAGCATCTCGTAAGGAACTGCCCAAAAAAACAAGCTTGCCGTTATAGTCTCGGTAGAGAAAGAAGAGCTCAAGAGTGAGCCGCTTAGGCCCGGGGCTATGGTGAAGAGTACCCCCACAGTAAGGTTATTCAAATGCCTCATGTGTGACGGTGGTCATTTTAAACCTGGATTGCCAAAAGAAAGCAACAAAGAAAGAGTCGCCACCCGAGGAGGAACCAAGTGAATGGGTATTAAGGCTCGGGGCCGTGAGGACATGCAATGTCACTAGAATAGAGAAGAAGGAGTCTAGCGCTTCCGAGGCAGATGAGGACGAAAAGTCTCCGAGAGACATCGAGGAAGTGTAGGCTAGCCCGTTGCGAGAGGAGACACAACGGGAGCCTTCAGGAGAAGAAGTTGGCAAATTGCGGGATGAAACGCAACACTTGCCTTTGAAAGACAAGACCTCTTTAGGGAAAGAGGTTGACAAAGTCAAATAAGACATTAGGACCGGACTTGCAACGGCAACGCTGCGAAAGCAAATGGGGGAGTATGTCACGGATCGCTTTTCTGTGACGATGTCAAGGCCGGCAAGACAAGACGACTTGCCAAAAGACGTCATCAAGGCACCATTTGACAAGGTCAAGTGGAAACGGCATGGGAAGAAGGCCAAGCGGGAGGCCGGACAAAGACCTTGTCAAGATGACTCACCAAGTAGACAAGGAGTATTCCGGAAAGAGCCGGGACAATCAAGGAGGATCCGGAATGCTCAAGTGGAATCCGGAACACGACGGAACATTCCAGAAGGTGATGGAATATTCCGAAGGATTGCGGAACCATCCGGAAGAATCAAGAAGAGACCCGAAAGGCACCGGAAGGATCAAGACAAGTCTAGAAACCGACGGAAGTCTCGAAACTTGTATAGAAGTTGGTGAGACGATCCGGATGGAGGCGGATCCCCCCAGAAGACAACGGAGACTTCTAGAACTCGAAGGAGCCTTTAAGACTTAGCTAGAGTCTTAGGGAAAGTTGTAGAGTTATTAGAACAAAATCAACCTAGAAATGATCCAGAATGGCCTAGAAGTATTAAATTCTGGAACATTCCAAGAGAGGAGGTGGTCAAGGCTATAAATAGGGGAGGTCACCCGAGTTAACCCTCATCTTTAGCATCCCACATTCCACCAAACTCCAAGCATTCTAAATCTCTTGTAAAAAGCTCTCATTTGTAAAGTTGTCTTTGAGTAATACAAAGGCAAGGTTTGCGGACAAGTCTCTAAATTTACCTAGCCACCTAGACGAAACGCTCATAATCAAGGAGCGTCGAAGAGTAAGGCTGATCTTACCGTGTGATCTGAGTTACAGAATAACTCGGTCAGTGACAATATGACCTACTGCAGGTATGTACATAATTCCGGCATTCATTAGAAATTAACTGCCACACTTGGATTTCAGATTGTAAGCATCCTAAAGACAACATACGCGATTAACTGAACCGTAGCAGGGACAAGCATGATTCATGAATGTCTTAACAAATACATATGGAAACAAACAGGTTAACTTGTTATTCATCCCATGTCGATTAGCATAGTAAATAAAAATGGTAAACCAAACCGAATGAACGTTGTAAATTATCCGATCCATAACACTGACAAGAAAATCCAACAAGGAAGCATGAAATTTACAAGTCAGGAAATGACAAAAGGCAGGCCAGCCAATGCTCCAATGTTTTGTCATATAGAGCCTCTAATAAAGTTTTGGCCTTCTCTTGAGGACATTATGTAACCAATAAGAATTTGTCATCCCCCTTTTTACCATCCGCAGATTTCATTTCACCTAACACAGGGCTCTTTCACCCTACCAAATTTTAGATACATCTCTGTATAACACAAACTGGTCTCGCTCACCATGAAGCCCATCAAACCTGCACTCGGCGGCGGCCCTGGATTCTGACTCCCTTACAGCTCGGGGGACCACTATGAAATGTATGGAGAGGACCCTATGAGATTACGAGCCGCGGGCCTGTTTCCACCTCCATCCGGACCTCCCACGGGCTTGTTGGATAGACGGCGTTTGTAGCGTTTGAGGACGGAAGCGAGATTCTCCTTTCCCTTGGGGAAGGCTACATCACCGGCTGCTGTCCCAGAACGTCCCTTCCGGCTGGAGATGGCCAGCTCGACGTCTTTGATGATCTCGATTAGCATTCCGGAGGTGGTGAACTTTCCCCTAGGAGGCCGAGCCGTAGGAGGCAAAGCTCCGTTTTGAATGGGGCTTAGCCTTTGTTGGTACGCGTCTGGAATCTGAAGACAGAAGCAGGGCAACACCTGGCTCCGTGGCTTGAAGAATGCTAGCTCAATCACACCCTGTGATAAAAACATGTCAACAAGTGTACAAATATTGTATAAATCGAACATAAGTTCAGCTTATTTGAAGTTTTTATGTTTTTGGAGTTTATTTTGTACTCGACCAAAATGCAGAATGCACATTTTAACTATAACTCTATAAGCTCCTACAAACTTTGAAGAACCTCTTCTTGTCCAAAGTGGATGCCTCAGTTTCTATTCCATTCCACCACTAAAACTTTCCCTCAGGAGAGTGGATAAAAGTAGTTCAAATCCACCACCACAACCTCTTGTACTACACATTGTGGCATAACTTAATACATGATTTGACACAAAGGATCTGAATTTGGTAATAACTTACTATCATGATTTGATAAAAGTAATTGTCAAAGAAACCTCAGTACTTAATGAAATCAAGCATTGTAACAGTTTTCTAGTTGAAAGACAAGCACACGTTGAATGAGATACCTGAAGACGATTCAGCACGTAAGTGTACTTCCCCCACAGCTCTGGCCGGCTCTCCATAAGGGATAGCTCCAGAATCCGATGGATGCACCACACGCCAAAGCTTACTATCAAGTCAGCCTTCCAGACACAGCCCTCTCCACAACGGGGAACCGAGCAGACGTTATTCCTTGCATCGCCCTTCATTGCTAAACCGGGCTTCGTCCCACCAGCAGAGTAAGAAGACTCGTCTCCATTGTTCGTCAGTTTCATCTCTCTGAATTCAGCTTCATATACAAACCTCTCCCTTACAGCCACACGATCAATCAGGTCTTCGTCCACGCAATCACCTTCTCTAAACAACCACTCTGATCCTTCCAGTTTCAACAGCTTTAGAATACAGTTCCTCAATGACTGAAGCAATTTTACCTCCAAATCAACGATTGAAGTGGTCGACTCATCGGGAACCGGGCTCTTCTTTCCCGCACCCTCGACACCTAAAGAAGTCTTATTAGCTACACCATACTGCTCATAAGGCTGTTGATACCAAATTGATCCGGTATCTAAACCCGAGTAGGACCTTGAAGGGAAGGCGTCTCGACGCGTCTTCCTAGGGGACAGGTCATCAAACCCTGGAGGTCCCATCCTTGATGCCAAACTTGAATACACGGATCGTTCAGGAGTAGCCCGGCCAACCGAAGTAGCGAATCCGGAAGTTTCCGGGATCCCCATTTGAGCATATTTATCCGCTAAATATACATCACGGAGAGGAACAGAGATTCCTGAAATATCAGGCAAGCTGTGATACTTCTTGTGATTATTTTCATTTGCCGCATCCTCAGAAGGCTTAGCAGAGAAGAGTTCATACTTAGATCTATCAGACTGCGTCATACTAGATCTGTCTGATTGCATCATAGTAGATCTATCTGACTGCATCATACTATTTCTTGATCCTGGAAGGTTCTGGTAAGAAGAAGTCTGCACAGTGTTGAGCCCATTTGTTGTTTTCGGACTCAAACCATAAGCAAGAGGATCCCTTGAGTTATTATACATACCCAGAGATGAGGATGGGATTCTCATGGATGCATATTTCCGTTGGCCATCCATGTAATCAGTCGAATGATCCTTCATTGTTTGATTAAGGTAAGAAGAAAATTGGTAACCATGCATTGTTGCCGGTTGATTCACTCCTTCCGAGCGTGGTGGGAGGCGTAGACTGGAGTACCGTCTTTCACTGTTGTCAAGAGCACTACCACCAGTGGTTTTCATATATGCATCCAGCATCTGTGCCTTGTCAGGCCACATGGATGAAGATGAAGCTCCTTTGTGTGCTCCGTACAATGAACCTATTGAGTTCGGTAACCTCTGCTGACTCGGAGCATCAGAGAATCCAGAGCTCATCAGAGAATCAGAGATACCACCACGTCCAACTGACTGGAAATGTGCTCTATAGTTCTTAGCAATTGGCTCCGCTTCGGGCAATGATTGGGAAAGCTTTGAATTAGAGTCAGCACCACCAAGCAACAAATCTAGATTCTTCTTTTTCGCATCTTGTATGAGCTGGCCATGAAAATCATACAACTGTCCCCAAAACTCATCCAGAACAGCAGCCAGCTGGCGTCGTGCAGCACGGCCCAGGCCCGATAGCCTTGAAAGACTCCCAGTGCCACTCCCTGGGCCTTCATCCAGTTTGCCACTAAGACTTCTAGAACCTTCTGGAACTGCAAGTGGTGAAACTCGCAATATTTCCTTCGATACTTCACTGTGCTCCCACGACTGTCGTTCTTCACCATCCTTCACCCTTGCTGGCTCACCCTCTACTCTATGCATGTTTCCAACAAGCTCGGTTGCTCCAGTTATCATTTCTCCTGTAGTTAGAGACAGAACATCAGGACGGTCTTGAGTAACCTCCGGGATAAGGACTGATCCTGCCAGTTTTGCTGGTTGTTCGAAAGAACCTACTGATGAAACAGAAGTCTCCTGAACGGCAGAAATTTCTTCAATTGGAGTTATAAATGGCCCCTGATGAGTCTCCATAATCAAATCAGGCAAATTAAAATTATACATGGGAGCTGGTGCATCTGAAACAGTCTCCAACATTCTCTCAGGAGACGGTGCCAAACCTGGCCTTTCACCAAAAATCTCCTCACGGTACCTCGAATCAGCTACATCCTTTTCCTGTTCCCCAGCCAAAGTGTGTTGCAAATCTAGTGACCTTTCCCACTCTAACGGCTGAGCATCCGGGCTCTGATCTGCAGATCTAAGTGGGGTCACAAAGAGCCGGCATGTGAGGAAAAGGGAAGCACAGCCAGTGACAATAAGGATGACGTAAGGACTGAATAAACTCGTATTGCCCCAACGCAAATAACCCAACCAGGCACTGTCACCGAACAGCAACTCTCCAAAAAAGACCAATTGCAGTCCAATCATGGACATTAACGATATCATCATAAAGAACTCCATGACAGTAGAAACCTTGCTCGTACCCATCAGAGCTCCGGAGGAAGCAACTCGATAGAGAGCAATTACAGATGGAGGCAGCAGAAGAGCCACCATAACCTGGGTCGATAGTAGCATTTGATACATCCCTTCAGCCCCTGAATACCATAAACAACATAATGCCGGCACAACTGCAAAGATTCTGACCGTAGCGCAGTGAAGCCATCCAGGAAGGTCTATTCCAAAAAATTCATTTAAGATTGTCTGTCCGGTTTCTCTACCAACTTCCCAAGATAGGCCACTGATATGGCTTAAAGAAAAAAGAAGGAAAAGGGCAAGAGGCCCCATTGGGCTCCATAAAGACTGCAATAAAAAATCAAAAAGGATCAAACAATGCACATAATAAATGAGCAATAGGTAAGAGCAGTATCAACAAAAGAAGAAACTAGCCTGTTCCATCATAGACATTGCATCTTGAAATGTAGGCAAAACAATCCCAGAACTGTAGAACATAGTGGCTGCAGAATTCATGAGGACATAGTTGACAAGGAATATGCCACTGAAAATGCAAAGGATGCTGAAGATGTTATCATAAGCCCGTGAAGCGCTTGCTGCAGCTGGTGATCCCTGAAACCTCTGTGGACAAAATGAATAAGTACAGATCTAAAAAGTTCTGGGACCTCACTTTCTGATACCGCTAAAAAAGAATAACAGTTTAACTTCATTATGAGACAGAAAAATTCAAGTAAATCAACAGTGATAGAGTTGGAACTAGAAATTAGAATACCTGCACAATAGAAGAATGGAGGAAAAAATTGTGAGGAATGATGCTAGCTCCGAGGAGGGTCATCAGTGCATAAACATTCTCCCCCATCAATTTAGATGGCAATACAATCGGTGCGGTAGAAATCTCAGGCTGAGCAATCAACATTGCAAGAACATAACACACAAATGTTAAACCAGATACGTGTGTCAATATCACATTTTCCTTTAAGCTCTCCTGCATATAAAGACTCGGTGGTTAGAATGTTCCATAATAGCTAAACTTTTTGATTAGTCAAAAGTAAATATGCACATAAAGCTCACCAGCAAAGTCGAAAAAAGAGGATATAAAATAGCAGTCAGAGAAGTCAAGAGGACGGCACTGAATAAATCCACCCTGAACATCATGTGAAGTGCATTTGCAATACCAAGAATCTGTCACAAAAAAACACATCAGTCATTAGTGATAATTAAAAAACACAAAAATGTGAAAAAAGAATATTGCTTTAGCAAGAGGAAAGTACAAAGAAAAGGAATCGAAAGCATACCATTGCAAGATCGGACATAATGATCGAAAGCTCTGCTTGTACCCCGAGGACAATGCAGTTGAATTTATCATACTCAGCATTGCATATCTTTTGAGAAATAAAAAAAGGAAGAGAATGGAATTAAATAACTATAAACGGATCATTAATATCCAAAGGCAACAGTACTCGAAGACAATGAATATATGGTGGCTCACAAACGTATAGCAGCACAATGAAACATGTACAAACAGATTTCTGGACATGGCTAATAAGACAGCATATGTACCACAAATTTATAGGAGGCGTGAACCACGATGTTTCTTTATTTCTCCTTTATTCAACCCCTTCATATATTTTCAAAGTTGTAATATGAGGACAAATTGTGTTTAAAGATCACCATGAACATGCTGATTAGCCTGATTGCCAATTGAGGTTCTTTGGGCTAACGGTGATCTTCACATACAACTTTGTGTTAATTTAGTTGGGTGCTACTCATCCTTTTCTATCGTAAGTTACTCTTCAAGTATGAAGTTTAGTAACCATTTCACCATATATGAAGCCTTCCACACCGTTTTGAGCAAAACAAACAAAGTTCAAATTTAGAACTTTTTTTCCAAAAACTAAATCAAAATAGAGCATCGACCTCCTCCGAATAGGCTACCAGAAAACTACCACCAAAAACATACCACTACCACTGTTCAGCTGTATCGTTGTATAGGATTTCAATGTCCCAATGACAGTCAGAGTGTCACAATGCTAGAGAGTTAAAATCCGTTTTTAATCATCTGAACATGCCCCACATATTACACCACATTTTTGTTATTTCCTAATCAATCCATTTAGCTGATTTCTCTTTGAGGGGATACTTAAAATTCTGTTCATATTTATGGTTTGGAACATAGCAAAAACCTAAGTCATGGCATTTTGCTGTTAAGTTATCACAAAGATGCCGATGGTGTTTTGTCATAAGCTTATACCTTATAAGATGTGCAATTTTAAGAAATTACTCAAAACTTGTCAAAGGGAAAGGAAATATAACTAAAAGGCCAAATAGGAAACAACAGTAATTATGCCAAACAAGAAATCACAAATATGTAGAATTGACTATCAAAATATAAGCGTAATTACTATTTCAAGTGATAAGTGCTAGCATAGAAATATAAGAGCAATTACTATTTCAAGTTATAAGTGCTAGCATATAAATGATTGGGACGGAGAAGGATGAGTGCTTCGAAGGACTATAAAGGGATACCTGAGCCAAACTTTTTCCAGTAATAGCCCCTATATGTGCTGACAAATACTGACATAAAATAGCCATGAGGTTGAACAAGAACAGGAACACAACAAGTTCTCCACCAAACCGTGCACCGCTGTCAATGCATGCAGCCCATTTTCCAGGATCGATATACCCTATTGAAATGAAGAATGTTGCTGATAAAGCAGGAACAGCTCCATGGAGGATTTGAGGCAAATGATTAGCTCTTGGAGTTTCTGCTTCCATTTTGCAGATTAGATCACAAATGAAACTTGAAAATGGAATTCAGAGACAGCAGAGCACCAGTGAAGGTCACTAATAGGAAAGAAGAAACCTCTCAAAGAACCGGACGCAACAAGTTTGTTAGCTGATTCTTAGTAGCTTTAATCTCAACCACACTCTTAATTCTTCAAATAGTACAAGCTTGCATCAGCTACTTTAAGACTCCTCAAAGTTGCATGCACCGCAGACAAAAGGCGATCTCCAGCAGGATAGAAGGAGCAATATGATAAAGACAGGCCCGTTCCAGCAAATTGAAGGGCGAACGAAGTCAATCTACTTCCTGGTTCATCAACTTTCTCGTAAATAATTGGGCAAGCAATTGTCAAAGTGTGAAAATATTGTAGCCCAGTGAAATTGGCCAAGTTGCTCCAACCATGTCCTGCTGAGTGCTGACGTTTTTAGAGACACTCTCAAACGAGTGACAGTGAAGCAAGAAATCTGCTCCGCCGTAGAAATATACGTATGATAAAGAACTATTGCATCGACCAAACCTTCATGTTATCACCTGTTTCGACTCAATCAAGGGGGGGAAGCAATGAGAGATGCAGCGTAATATATACCGAAGGGATAATTGATAGAAGCAGGTCGTAAAATTTATTTACAATCAGAATCATCTTCAATCATTCAATGATTTCCAATTCTGCAAAGAAGCAGCCTCTAAAAGTCACCTAAAGAGCTTCGCAAAAGTCAATCAGTTTACTAAATATAACACTGTAGCTTTGAACCTGACTTGATTTTAAGAAGGAAAAATAACACAAAGCAATGCAACACATGCAAGCAAAGTAACTGTACAAAACCTTTAAACAGAAACAATCAACAATAGCTGATATTGATGGACTAGAATAAGCAATATCTCATTAGTTGAAACGAAATTAAAACCTAAAAAACAAAGTTCTGAAAGATAGAAGGCTTATTAGTCCTAAAATCTCGGGATGCAGATCCCCAAACAATCAATTTAAAGTTAGCCTTTTTTAAAAGTTAGCAATCGTATTCCAATTCACAGAAGATTTTTTTTAAGCATAATTCACAGACTAGTTTAAACACGATTCATCTTGAAACTCTACACTAGACAACTAAATTGAAGCATACAGCCTACCAAATGTTGAGCGTATATACCGAATACCACTCGAGGTTTGAGGTACCCGATTGGGAGATAAAGGCTCCAACAAATCCATCAACCACATAGGAAAACGGTGAAGAAACTTGAGCAAAACCTACAGCCTATATATCTAGGTAAACTGAATCGGTGATCAAAAGAGCCAAATTCGATCGAATCATCCAGCAATTATTGAGTATAAGATTTGCATTTTCGGAGTTAGAAAGAGCAACACCAATACAGATTGAAATCTTGAAACCTGAAAATCAACCAAATGACTAGAAGACCTACCTTCGAAAAACATTTTTTTCCCAACTTATGAAGCCCCAACCCCCGATACAGGGCAAACCCAAATCTAAAAGAAGACGAACTAAGAAAGCAAAAGAGCCTGAAAGAAACAGAAGAAAGAAAGAAGAAAACGGAAATTGAAGATAAAAAAAAACAAGCAACGGTGGATCTGAGCAGGCGCACAAAGTTCCAGAAACAGAGTAACTGATCCATTTAAAGAGTGAGTGAAAATGACGCCATTGACTAGACACACAAAGTTAAGCTATGTTGGCCTAGAAACGGATGTTACCTCAGGGATGTCTGCTCCATCATCCATCTACGACTGAGAGTAGATCAGAGAAGGGGTTGATGAAGGAGTTGCGCACAGCAATGAAGTTCAATTAATTTTGTATAAAGGAAGTAAAAGGTACGGAGTTTTGCACAGAGTCAGAGACATGGAGATGAGGGAAAAAAATAAAATATTTATATGCGAGGAGAGAGAATACTGAAACCCTGATGAGAGAGAGAGCAACTAGCGGAGCGGGGAGTGTAAGAAAGATAGAGGAAACCCCAAAACATAAACAACATTTCTTTTAGGTTTCTGAGAAACGAATAAACAACTAAGCTCGCTATTATATATCTCATCTCAAAGAGTTAGGGTTGGTGGAAACGTCTCACGTTGACAATAAGATGATACATGAACCTAAAATACAAAGTATTAGCATTATTTTTTTTATAATCAGTCAATTTTAGGACGGAACTCGAAGTCTTTAGGCACAAACACTCTGGTTATCAATTGATCTTTAGAATGGAACTCCAAAACTGGTGTATAGGTTTACTTTACGTGCAAACCTCCACGTATTAGACTTACGTATTAGATCCGTCGGATATAAAAACATAAATTAAAAAGAGTACTATTTACAACTTGGCCCAATACAAATTCTGATTTCATAAATAAAAATGCCAAATTAATAGTAGAATTTATATTTGAAAAAAATTAAAGACACGAGGTTTGTTTTACTAACGGAAAATATAAACGCATTCTGATGACAGTTAACCAAAAAAAAGGTTTTGGGTGTTAACGTCGACTATCAAATTATAAAAACTTAAAAAAAATTAAAAAGTGGTGTTGGCGTCATCTGTCGGTGCTCACGTTAAACATTCATATTCAATACTAAATAAATTTAAACTTTTGTATACAAGACAACACTTTATATTTGTAGATTTTTTGAGATGTACGTGGTTGTTTGAGATAGCAGTGAGTCTAGTGATGCCATGTACGGGCTACATTATTAAGAAATTGTCTATATTTTGTTCTATAGTAGAAGACTTTTACATGCTTATTAGCCATAATCAATTATGACTAGTTAACAACCTTCTATGAGTTGGAGATAAATTTTGTCTTGTATAATTCACTCACTATTTATTATTTCAATATTTGCATGCTAATCGAGTTATTCTCTGATTTCACATAGTAACTCTCAATCTTTGGGGAAAATCAATAAAACTGAAATGAAAAGGTAATATTGTGAAAATATATTTACGAAATTTGCCCCATCTTAATCAAATTTACAAACACAATTAAAAAAAATTATACGTGGTTTTTAATTGATGGCTTCAGACACGAAAATGGTAAATATGTGCTTTCGGTTTTATTCTTGAAGGTCAACATGTTTTGAGTGTTACCCTTGACTATGGGAATGTGGAACATATTAGTCCTCCATGTTGAAATGTGAGCGTTCCGGGAAGGTATACTTAAAGCATGCGAGTTGAATATCAACAAAAATGAAATTGAAGGGATAACGCCTCAATTATCAATGCAATTAAACAAATTTGGAAACTCCATAGAAGACTAACCTTATTAGTCGAATATTTCTAACATAATTGCTAGTTTCCAATAGGTCTGGATCCATCATGTTTTCAGGGAATACAATGTTGTTGTTGATAAGCTTGCATAACGTAGTACTCCACTAAATAAGGTACATTATTATCTTTATAAGTTTCGATATGGGTCTAATTTATATAGGATTATATCGTGTAAATATTAGTTAGTTTGTATAACTATGTATACAAATAGTAATGTACAGTGCGAATTATTATGGAATTTTAGAATTTCATGTAACATGAAGTATATTATTTTTGTGTCATATATGAGATAACTTTACCTTAATTAAAGAAGTAAGGTGTAAACTAGGACAATTTAAACATGAAAAAATGACCAAAAATAATACCAACTATAAGGTATGAACAAAAAATAATACAAACTTAAAAAATTACTAGTTGGTATACAAACTATTTCACATTAAACCAATTTTAATACGGGATAAAATTATGACCAATTTTATTACAAAAATCGCCCATATTCATTTAAATTACACAAACTTACACCTACATTATATTTTCTTTCAAAAAACACCCATATTATTTTTTTTATACCTAAAGAATTATATAATAAAGGCTAGTTATCACTTAATTCTTAAATAGTTTAGATCATTTATTTAAAATATAACTATAGGAATGATTGAGAAGTTTTACAAACTTGAAAAATAAATTTTTGGTTAAATTAAAAGACCCATACTTGATGACATTCTCACAAATTTTAAGTATAAAATAAGATTGGTTTTAAAATTTTCAAAATATAAACATGAAATGTAGATTTTTTCCACAAATTTACTTTAAATATATTAATTTTAAATTTTCAAATCACACAAATTTCCAAATAAGTAATATATTCTTTCGTTAAATTTTAACTACAAACATGGAATATTCCCTCAAACTATCCATAAAACAATAATGACACCAAACATGGTTCTATTAACCAAAATTTTCTTTTTAAAACTTTTAAAAATTTTCAATGAATAAAATACATTAAATATTAAAAATAAAGTGATGACTAACTTTGTTACTTAATTTGTTAAGTATAAAAAAAAATAACATGGGTGATTTTTGATAGAAAATAAAATATAGGGGTCATTTTGTGTGATTTGAAAGTATATGGGCGGTTTTTGTAATAAAATTTGGCTAGATTTTCACCTTGTATCAAAATTGGTTTAATGTGAAATAGTTTGTGTATTAAATAGTAATTTTTGAAGTTTGTATTATTTTTGATTCATACCTCATAGTTGGTATTATTTTTGGTCATTTTTTCTTTAAACATTTATAAATAACTATAAGGTTATTTTTTATATTATGCAAAATTATGGGTATAGAAATATAATTAAAGTGTAAAGAAAAGAGTGTATGTGTGTGTGGTGTGTGTGTGAGGTCAATTTAGATAAGTGGGGATAATATATAGATAATGTATAATTATGGAAGTAAAATCTATTTGAATATGGTATAATTTATATAAAGCTAATTTAAATAAGGGTTCGTTTCATAGTTAACCTAATTGTGAGGTACCTAGGATAATCTAAGCAGTAAAAATAAACCAGTAGTTGTGCTTAGTGAATGTGTAGATGTTGTCACATAGGTTTGTCCAAAGGATGAGTTGTCACGTATCAATATAGGATAGAAAATTGTGTTGGTACAAGTTACCTTTCATGCACACAAGACTTTCAGTGGCTATAGAAGGAAAGTTGAGTGTTTGAATGTAATAGTTATAGGTATATTAATCTCACATCTCCTCTCTTTCACGTTCTTCTCATACCTCATCCCTCTCTTTCATGTTCTTCTTTCCTACCCTTTCTTTCCTTTAGTTTTTCTCCTTGGATCTTCTTTAGAGTTTTCAAGTGTGAGATTGGTAGTAGATATTGATGACTGAGATGATAAGGAACGTGAGTGGTTGATGTTTGTTGTGGATGGAGAGGCCAGGTTGGTGAGATCTTGGTTCTGTTTTGCAGTGGTGAGTTCCTTCTTCTTTTCCTTTTCTTCCTTCCTTCTCCTTCCTCCTTTAGATGGAAATCCCACAAGCTCATGCTTGTGTTAGATCTCTTGGACAATATCTTATGTATACATGTATGTATATGTTTATGGTTGCCTTTGACACCTTTGAAGAAATGAAGAGATCGAGAGAGAGAAGCGAAGAGAAGCAGAGAATCGCCCTCTATTGTTAGCTGCCCCCGCGCCTTGATAGCGTTGCCCTGAGCTTGTGTCGCCGCCCCTGCGGCTGAGTGTCATCGCCCCTTTGGTGTGTCGCCGCTCCTGCGCCTCTTGCTTCCGCAAGTGCGTTTTTTCAGGACATACCAAGATTGGTATGTGTCTTTCCTTTTCCTTATGTCTTAGCTTGAGAGTGAGTCTAGGCTAGTGTTGTCTATGATGAGTTGTTGATGTTTATGTTGAGGTAATGCCTTAGGCATTGGTGAGTATGTCGAGACATCGAGGTTTAGATACGAGTAATGATCTGAGTATTATCGTGGGGTGTAGGAGGTGGATCTCCTAACCTTGGATAGTGTTTGATATTGTGTGTGCCTTGCTGATGCAGGCACTGATCGTTTCCTCGAGGGGAAATTGTGACCACTTGATACAGGTATACGTTGGTGATAGGTAAGTCCATTGGACTTACTTAGCTAACGATTATGGATTTGGATGATTGTGATAGTGGTGTGTGTGCATATGAATGTTGCATTTATAACTTAAACCGGACTAGGACGACCATATATGTATATTAAAAGCCCCAAGTGTATTATAATGGGTCGTAACCATCTGTCAAAGCTCGTCGAGAGTGGAGAAGGTGCTCTAAAACCGGTACTCCAAGGGGGAGGTAGATTCCCATCCAAAACCTATGTGAAAGGGGACAAAGGCAAGGTTCTAGGGCTCCTCGTGTCACAAAAGAAGTTGAATTAGTAATGACATAACGTAATTAAAGATAATAAACAAATATAATGGCATAACGTAAATTTTATGTATTTGTATTTATATCTGTCAGTGCCATGTTGTAAGGTCCAGTGAACTTGTTGTCAAGCTAGGGTCAGGATCCATTGTGAGATCCTAGCCCAATGTGGCATTCCGAGTCCCGCGGATTCGGGGTGTTACAATTGGCATGTCCAGTTTCGTCATGCCTATCGCGAGACGAATAGAGTAGCGGATTTTGTTGCTAGTTTTGCGATAAACTTACCTCTTGGTTTCATTGTATTGCGTGACCCGCCGGAGGATGTTAATGTTTTTTTGTTGGATGATGTTAGGGGTCGGGCTATCCCCCGCTTGTTGACTACTTAACCCTTTTTTTATTAATAAAAAACGCGTCTAAATGTGCCGGAAATCACTGACTTTCCTTCCCCCAAAAAAAAGGATGATAATATTATTTTGTTATATATATTTTGTTGTTCTAGCTATTTGTAAATTTTATAATGATATTATTTTGTGATATTCTACCGGTATTAACTAATGTTATTATCAATATAGTCTAATTGTTCATAATAAGTGTATTGTCTAGTTCTATTATTGAGTTTAAATTATTTGCATATTATCCAGATATTATATATATACTATTTTTACTTTAGTATTTCTTAAAATTTTAGAGGTTGTAGTAATGTACATGTGGGTCCCATTTAGAAAAGTCTTTCGTTATAAAATTACTTATGTACGTCTAATTTTATAGATTTTTATAAAACGCAGAAATTAAATAAAATTTAAAATTGAAACAAAGTGCGGCTCGTAAGCCGTATCAAGTAATTAAAAAACATCAGCTTTAGCTTTCTTTTTCCTTCGTGAAGAAACCGAAAGATTGGGGCCTTCCTGGTTTCTTTCTCCTAAATGAATATCTGAATCACTTGTATTTCATAGAGACTGTAGATTCTTCTTTGTTTAGTTGAAAATCTTGGATCAGAACGTTAGCTAAACCCTAATTTAACAACCAACTAATTTCTTCTGTTTCATGAAAATTGCAGCGTATATTAATGTCTAAATTGTAACTTTGAAGCTTAAATTCCAATACATAAAAGCTCATCTTCAATCTCAAACATCCACGTCAATGCAACATTCAAATCTACAAATATGCTATATTGATTGTGCTGGTGGCAATTATATAATTTTCATGCTCTTTGATCAGACAAGTCGATAATTAAATCAGATCATGAGTTGTTTTTCTTTTCACCATTCATCACTACTCAAACGAAAAAAGTAATGGACAATTCTCACAGAGCAAAAAACATCACTTGAGCATAACCAAGAAGTGTAACATTGTATTCCTGAAACAAAGCAGCAACAAGTCGGGCAATGCGCTCATTATACATAGAAGATTGAGAGGTTGGAGTTTCATCCATAAACAAGGATTAGTTGCCCAGAGTTTGGCCGCATGTAGCAGTGGAAAAGGGAACGCGAGGCACCCCAAAATTTCTTACAGAAAGTATGCATTTCTTGGAGCACCAGTGTATGTTTGATGATGCGCATTCAAGGGTCAGACAAATGAATCGAACACAAAATTTACGTTTCGGACAAACGTATCCCCTTTTAATTGTAATTGATTTAAAGCTAAATCAACCTTTAAAAGCATTTTTCATACTTGAAACCTAAATATGATTTTCTCTTGTTTTTTTTTTCCACCTTAAACATGTACTGTTTTTGCCTCGTTTTATAGTTTATACAATCCGAATTTTTGCCTCGTTCTATAGTTGATACAATTCGAATTTTATGTATGTGTTTGTATGGTTTGAGAAGGATGAGCCGTCTTCATACGCAATAAAGAACAATAAAAGAGAAAATTATCTAAACAGTACCCATCTTTTAGGCTGACTAAACTTTAGTACCCCTTCGTTTAAAGTACCTCACCTATTGAGTTTGACCAAATATTAGTATCTAAATCACTATGCACACAATAAGTTAACACATCGTTGTTAAATATCAAGGCAAAATTGTCCACCTAATTTAGGCAAAATTGTCCACCTATCATAGATATTTAACACCGGTCTGTCAACTTAAAGTGTGAACGGTAATTTATGTACTAATATTTGATCAGGTTCAATAGATGAGGTACCGTTCTGATAGTTTAAATGACGAGGTACTAAAGTTTAGTCAACCTCAAAGATGGAGTATTGTTTATACAATTTTCTCAACAATAAAAGGGGAGAATAAGGATAAACATTGCAAAAATCCTCATCTATTTTCAAGCAATCGAAAAAAATTAGTTGGTAATTGAAGGCGTGATTAATATTCTCCGATGAGGATCAAATGAAGTTTGTCACTTATACCACGCCTTCAACGAAGTCCGTGTATATATATATATATACATATATATATATATATATATATATATATATATATATATATATATATATAGAGGGTGTGGATCCTATGAGAACACCCCCTAACGTGAGAACATGAGAACAGATTCGTAATTATCATTAGTTTTGTTACGAATGTGCCATATCGTTTAATGTATTATTCGTAGTAATTGTTGGTTGAGTGGATTATTCGTAGTTATTGTTGGATTCCTAATTATTATTGTTCGTAATTATTATTATTTTTGATATCTACTCTAAATCTCAACCCTTAATACTCACATCCAACGATGTACGATTGTTCTCATATTCTCACGTTAGGGGGTGTTCTCATGGGAACCACACCCTATATATATATACATATATATATATATATATATATATACATATATATATACATATACATATATATATATATACATATATATATACATATATATACATATACATATACATATACATATATATACATATACATATACATATACATATATATACATATACATATACATATACATACATATACATATACATATACATACATATACATATACATATACATACATATACATATACATATATATATATATATATATATATATATACATATATATATATATATATATATATATATATATATATATATATATATATATATATATATATATATATATATCGTTAACTAAGTTTATAAAGAGACATCCTAGTGTTTGTTAGACTACACGCATGCACACCGAGACAAGGCATGGTGCGGTCGACTTTGCTGGTTCGTGGGATGGATTTTGGGATGAGGGTTTTATTGACTTGACGTTGGGCTAACCACCTATAATCTAGTTTTTGGGTTTCCCAATTCCATCCTCACAAAATCTTGTTTGAATGAAAGTCAAACGCAGGACCAATATCCAGTCCAAACGACACAATCCTAGTCCGCTTGGTCCACTCTCACTGATGCGGGGTGAAAGCCGTACTTTCTCGATCTAGATTGAAAGTCCACAAATCGAACAATAGAAAGAAATTTCGGGCAAGATTTGCTCAAGAACAGGCCGAGATTTGTTAGAACTCAGAATGCAGAATAATGAATGATATGGAAAGATAAGAAGATGATAATATGGAATGATAATGATTAATATATGAAGATAGGACTATGTTAAGACATGCAAAGAACGTTGACCTAAATTGGATCAAAACCCTTAACAAAGAATTACTTTTCAACCTTCCTTCTTTAGCCTTACAAAAGCCTTCTAGATAAGGCAAACACAAGGAGGGACCGCTTTGACTTGTAACACCAACCTTTAGAAAGATTAACCCACACAACAACCTAACAAAGATTCACAACTTTTGAATTAAAAACTCTCCTTTTGATTGATTAGAATTGATAAAATGCAAACCCCGTGAGCGAAGTCACAAGTATATCACAATAATGTGGAATTCAATAATCACAACTAAGCTATCTAACAATCTCCCCTCCAAGGCTATATTTACAAGGGAGATCAATCTATGAAAACTAAGAAAGATATATTTTTTAAAGATAATCTAGGAAATATGTCTCTAAAAGATATAAAAAAATAATCCTAAAGATGCGATCAAAACTAGCAATTTCCTTAAGATAGTTTGAGAGCTTTAAGAAAATAAAATATAAAAGATAGTTGCCAAAATTAAAAGATCTTTGTCCGGATTGTCAGAAATGAAAACTCGGGTGGAAATCTTGGCCGAGTTTCTTGAGTGTTGGCCGAGATTCTTCATCGCCAATTCTCCTTGATCTTCCTTGATGATGTCTCCTCTTGGATCCTTTTAGCCCTTGATCTAGTGACTGGCCCTTGTCTGATTGGTGTAGAGGATGGTCCAACATCATACTCCCCTTCTTGAAAAGAATTCGTCCTCGAATCTCCATCTTGATCATCACTAGTCACATCGAAACTCAAGTCTTGTGGTGAAAAGGACTGTAGTATCCCTTCTCTTGGAGGATCCTTGGAGGTCTGTAAAATTCGTGCCTTGAAGACGAGTCGTACAACACTCATCAGTAAGGAATCTCGGGTGAGATTTTTCTTCAAGAATGACCGAAATATCTACTAAGTATTTGTACGCCACTGTTGATGATAATAACTGAGAGTGGACTGCAATAACACTTACTCGCTTCCCGAAAGACAATGGTATAGGATCAAAAGATGTAAAAGAGAATAACTTAACCATATAGTCATTACAACGGAAAGATAGAGAAGCGTGATAATTCCTAGATTTCTTAAACGCACACCACTCAATGAAATCTCTCAAAGACATGAATGATATAAACTGAAAATCCATGGGGTAATGCTCAATCTATAGTGGTTCTTGGTCAACCAAAAGAGCTCTTACAGACGATGCATTGGTGGCTGTAGTGGGTCAATTTTCATAAAATTTCGGAGGAGTTACAAGAATCCCGGCCAAGTTTTCTTCAAGAACAAGCCGAGATTCTTCACTAGAATGTCCTTTGACTACTTCATTGTCCAATGCTCGATCCTTGCCTTCTATTTTCTGCTTCTCATAGGTATTAATGATTTGTAAAGAAGTCATGGGCTTAAGTTTTATCTTCTTACCATTGAATGTTAACATGTACTTGTTGGTATGACCATCATGCTCCACTTTCCGATCATATTGCCATGGGTGACCTAGCAAAATATGACAAGCGTACATAGATACTACACACAAAATTTCATCAGTATAATATCCTAATGTGATAGTCACTTTAACTTGCTTTTTGACCTTCAAAGTACAACAATCGTTCAGGAGGGTGTGGACTTGTGGGGTGTTGTGTTTGGCTTGGAGCTCGCTTGGACGAAAGGTTTCCGACGAATTTTTGTTGAGGTGGACTCGCTTGTGGTGCTGAGGATTATTCAGGAGGGTGTGGACTCTACGCACCCGCTCTTTAGCCTGGCTCTCCGGTGTCAAGGCTTTCTTACTCGAGACTGGATCATTCGATTTGGTCACATTTTTCGTGAAGGGAATAGGGTAGCGGATTCGCTTGCCAATGTTGCCTTCTCCTATCCCTTTTCTCTTGATTTTCATGTTTTGGAAGCCCCGCCCGATTGCATTAGGTCCTTGCTGTTGGACGATGCAAGAGGGTTGTGCTTCCCACGTTTGACGCGTTTGTAGTTTGTTTGTTTTGTTCGGGGGGTGCATACCCCTCTTTATTCACCAAAAAAAAAAAAGTACAACAATCGTTCATCCATTTCAATTTATAGGGCCTTGGATGATAAAAAGTAGGAAGTAGCAATTTAGTAACCAATTCAACACTAGTAGTGAAAACTCCACCTTGTTTATAATGTCTTACAGGTGTTGATGATAGAAGACTTAACACAAATGTAGTAGTTGGATATACTAAACAATGTATTGATTATATTCTCTGGATGCTTTGTTGTTTTGAATTCAGTGCAGGTATTATCAAATGTCAAGGGCCTTGATTAAAGGGCCTTGAAGTATAACTTAAGCACAAAGAAGATAGCGTTTACAAAAGGACGATCTCAAAGGCCTTGAAGTTATATGCACGAAGGATTCAAATGCAAAGAAGATCTTCCAGGAAGATTTGCTCAAACGGAAATTTTTTTTAAAGATCTCTTTCAACCGAAGATCTCAACTGAAGATTTTCTAAAAACAAAAGCGGCAAAAATATCTTCTCCCTCGATTCAACAGAAGACGAGAAGATCAAGGAGCTAAGGACCCGACGTGTTTTCAGGAGTTGAAAATTTGCAACGTCTACCTTATCTCGAAACAAGAAACGATATTTGATAACACGATTTATGACGTTAGTTTAGGCATCCATTTAGATAGTTTTTCCCGTTATTCATGCATAGTTTGGCATTAGTTCATGACGTTTACATTTAATTCATGCATATTGTCGAGATAGACGTCTACACAAACTATTGTCGGTTTTGTAGATATATTGGGGAGCTTTTGGAGCTTAATCGATACATTCGAGGATCATTCCTCGTGAAGACACACTTCCCGACTCATTAAGAAGCAAGCTAGGAGCTAAGGAGAACACATAGGACCTTCTTGGTGCATGCCTTGCACCAACTCGTGGCTTAACGATCCAAAGGAAGCTGAACCACCAAAACCACGGTCTAGAGGCCATTTCCACGCCCGTGGTTTTGGCCGTGGTTTTCTCTGGACAATTGTGACAACTGTCCCATGATCTCCATGCCCGACTCTTGCCCTTGATGGAGAATAAAAGTGGTCCTGTAGGCTGTTGCTAGGGGATCATCTCCCACACTCTCTCACAACACATCATCCCATTGGAGGCTACTCTTGGAGAGGAAGAAAACACTCTCATTTTGGGAGAAGAAGAAGAGCAACACTAATCTTAGAGTTTCATAGCTTTTGAGAGATTTTTGAGTGAACTTGTTGAAGATTTTTACAAGGATTTGTAAGGAACGATTTGGACCTTCTTTTGAAGGGTTGTAAGTCTTTCTTAAATATATATTCAGCTTGGTTTTCTTGTGTTTACTTGTTTCTCTTCTCTTTCATTTCATTTTCTTGCTATGGAAGCCATGAATGTTTGCTTGTTGAGTTTGAATCTTAAAATACATGTTGTTGGCTAAATAGTTGCGATTCTAGGGTAATGGAATGATGGTTATGGTTTGGACTATGACAGAATAGACTTAAATGTACCTTTGGATGATTGGCTTGCTCGAACCTAACCTCTATTACAAACCACAGTCTGTTCTTGCCTAACCACGGCCGTGGTTCCTGATTATCAGCCTGTGGTTTTCTCTGTTGTGCTTGTATTGATAAATCTGAATGTTAGGATGCTAGATTGTTAAAATCCTAGTGTTTGTTAAGCATAATCTAGCCTAGGGTGGCCTAATGCTAGTAAACTAAGTAAGAGGAGACCTACCCGGTAATTCTTGATCTTAGGTACCAAAGATGGTGAACTCTAGGTAGTAGTGAGCCTCACAAGCCGCTATTGGACTGAGTGTGCTAGGATTGATGTTTAGGACTTGCCTTCCCGAGACTTACCTGGTGAGGCAAGGTTAGACCCCTAGATAGCAATCCGGTTTGTGTAGAATTACCAACCTTAGGCTCCTAGAGACTTACCCGGTGATAGGACCTTAGGTGCGGGATTAGTGAACCATGAGACCTACCCGGTGATTGATCCCATTTGAGAAACACCATTTCCCAACATACTATAGCTAGTCCAAGGTTGATTAGAAGCTTGAGTCCAATTCCATAACCGGAAGTCCTAACCCCTAGAATCCGTTTTTCTCTCTTTGATCACATATCTCATGTTTGTGTTGCTTATTTGTGTTGCTAGCTAGATTTGTTAGTTTGTTTTATAATCTTGCATCAATTGTGATCTTGTTTGATCACCACAAAACCAACCCAAAAACATTATGATTTTCATTTCTTTATTCCTTTCTCTTTTCTTATACTACATTTGCACTATCCATAATCACCTATTTGATTTGATTTCACCTTAGTCTTTGTGTTCGACCACGGAATACTATCCTTGCTACAAAATGACCCATACACTGTGGGTTCGCTAGGAGTTAGGAGATTATATCGAGTTATAAATATAAGACTTTTGTGCTACACAATCTTAGCGTAACAAGTTTTTGGCGCCGTTGCCGGGGACTAGGTCTAGATTGAATCATTGTTTGTGATTGTTTATAGTGTAGGTCTTTCTTGTTGCTTTTGATCTTGTTTGGTTTGTGTCTTTGAATTTTCAGGACATCTCTCATTCTTTAGGTGCATGCGAAGATCTCGTAGCAAGGATTTAGCTCCATTCGATCCCGAACCGAAGAAAACCCTTAAAGCTAGATCTAAGAGCATTAAGAAGAAGGAGGAGATGGCCGCAAGAGATCTTCAAGCTGAGTTGGATGATGCCTTAGAGCAAATTAGGCTAAGGAATGAACTCTTGGAGAATGAGAGGAGACTTGCCAATGAGAGGCAAGAAGCAACTAGGAGGGAAATTGAAGAGATTAGGCAATATCTTGTGCAAAGGGAGCTTAATCGTCAACAACCTCCACCACCACCACCACCGCAGCGGGTGGTCAATGTTCGGTTTGAGCCGATCATCATTGAGGAGCCACAAACGTTAGGACAACGTATGGATCCAACCCAAAGAGTGCACCGCCTGGGTGTAAATTTAGGAGATCCCGCAGCCCATGATTATGAGCTCCGCCCTTAAGAGCTACAAATGATCCGGCACAATCAATTTGGAGGGATGGAAGGAGAGTCTCCTCATCAACACTTGATGAATTATGAGATCTTGATGGAGACTCTAAGACCGCCTAGATTGGAGAACAACAACCACAAGCTTAGGGCTTTTTTCTTCTCACTTAAGGATAAGGCGTTGGCTTGGTACCAATCCATTCCACTAGGACATGTGAGTACTTGGGAGGAGATGACAACCAAGTTCTTGACAAAGTTCTTCCCACCTTCCAAGACAACCGAGCTAAGAGGGAAGATCAATGCCTTCGTGATGAAGGATAGAGAGAGCCTATTCAAATCTTGGGAGAGGTTCAAGGACCTCCTCCTAGATTGTCCACACCATGGTATACCGAAGATAGAGCTATTGGAGATATATTTCAAGGGGCTTGATGAGGATAGCCAATTCAAGCTCCAATCACTTTCCGGAGGAACTTTTTTGGAGAAGAATGTGGATGAGGCTTGGGAGTTTGTAGAGAAGCAAGCCTTGGTGATAGAGAAGTACTCCCATAGGAAGAGCGATGGGAGGAAACCGGGAGTATATGAAGTGAGTGAAGTCACCATGAGCAACTACAAACTTGATTCAATCAACAATGAGCTTAAGTCTTTGAGGGAGTTGTGTGCCACAACCTTGAAGAATCAACCTAGTCCTCAAGTGCAAGTGCAAGCCAACTTGGCTTCCAAGGAGGAGGACATTAACTACATGGGAAGGGGCAACTTCAACAATTATCAAGGCCCTAGGAACTTCAACAACAACAACCGGTAATACAACAATTACCGGCCTAATCACAACCATCCCGGATTTTCCTATTCTAACCCGGATGGTGCCTTGAACCCTCCCGCTTCCACAAGCGCAACCCCACCACCTAAGGCTTCACAAGAGCCTCCACCCATTTTTGCTCAACCTCCAAAGGATAGAACCGAGATGATGTTTGAACAATTGCTTGGAAGGTTGAGTGGACTTGAGAGCACGGTGACATCCATTTCTAAAGCTCAAAAGGAGCTAGAAGCACAAGTGTTCCAAAAGGCGGGTGAAGCACAAAGGGATCCGGGAAAGCTTCCCGGAAGGACCGAGGAGAACCCAAGAGGCCAAGTGTTGGCCATTACCACAAGGAGTGGGCTGAGCATGAAAGATCCTTTACCTAAGGGGAATGACAAGGGAAAGCAAGTAGTAGTGGAGGAAGAACCATTGCAAGAAGAAGGAGGCAAGAGCAAAGATGATGAGCCAACATATGTGGCGCCTCCTCCATACAAGCCACCACTACCATTCCCACAATCACGAGAAAGATCTTGTTTGGACAAACATGTCGGTAAATTCCTTGAACTTGTGTCTAAATTGCATATTAACATTCCGTTCATGGATGCTATTCTAGGTATGCCGGCCTATAGAAAGTTTTTGAAGGAGATACTCTCCAGCAAGAGGAAGTTGGAGGAGTATGGAGAAGTGAGAATGACAAAGAGATCTTCCGAGTTGATACAAACAATGAGGGAGGAGATGCCTCCTAAGCTGCGAGATCCGGGATCTTTTTGTGTGCCAATTGGAGTAGAAGAAGTGCAATATGAAGCCCTATGTGATCTTGGAGCAAGTATAAGCATTATCCCGCTTGCACTTTGCAACAAGGTTGGGCTAGTAGAGACAAAGCCGGTCAAGATGACCCTCTACATGGCGGACCGTTCAATCACTCACCCCGTAGGAATCCTAGAGGAAATACCGGTTCAGCCTGGGAAGTTCTATGTGCCAATCGATTTTGTTGTCTTGGACATCCCGGCGGACTACCCGGTTCCTATCATTTTGGGAAGGCCATTCTTAGCCACATCCGGATGCTTAGTGTATTGAAAAAATGGAATCCTCTCCTTCAACATAGGAGAAGAGAATATCAAGTTTAAGCTGTCCACAATGATGAAGGGGCCAGCCCTTGGTGAAGATGTCTTCAACATTGTCGAGGAAGAGGAGTCTAGGGAAGTTGTGAGCTCGATCTTGATCAAGGACCCACTTGAGAGGGTTCTTAGCTTGAGTTTAATGGAGGAAGGAGTTGAGGATGATTGCAATGAAGAAATTAAGGCTTTGGATGCATTGGAAAAGGAGACAAGTGCTGAATTTGAAGTGCACGAAGATGTGCTGAATCACTGTAGGAACCACGGCCTGGCACCAGAAACCACGACCGTAATTTTACCCGTGGAACTCTTTGTAATGTCCAGAAGTGCCAGTTTCTCAGATTCCACGCCCGTGGTTGTGCCAGAGATCGTGGTTTTGCCCGTGGTTTCCCCAGAAAGTGCCTTAGTTGTTGATCAAGCTTCAAGGAGTCTTGGAGAGTCTTCCATGGCTTTGGAATCATCTCAACCTACATTGTATGGATCGTCTTCACCCGATAAAGGTCCTCCTAAACTTGAACTTAAGCTTTCCCCTTCTCATTTAAAGTATGCTTTCCTTGGTTCAAATTCCACTTATCCGGTGATTGTGAATGCATCTTTGAATAATAATGAGCTTAATAGATTGTTGAATGAGTTGAAATTGCATAGGAGAGCCATATGTTACAGTATTGATGATTTAGTTGGCATTAACCCTTCCTTGTTCATGCATAAAATCTTGATGGAAGACAACCATAAACCTTCAATTGAACCTCAAAGAAGATTGAACCCTATTATGAAAGAGGTAGTCAAAAAGGAAAATCCTTAAATTGCTAGATGCGGGAATCATTTTCCCGATTTCGGATAGTAAGTGGGTTAGTCCGTACATGTTGTTCCTAAGTAGGGTGGTATGACCGTAGTAACTAATGTAAATAATGAGCTAATCCCTACTAGGACGGTTACGGGGTGGAGAATGTGCATTGACTATAGGAAGCTAAATGTTGCCTCTAGGAAAGATCACTTCCCTCTTCCCTTTATTGACCAAATGCTAGAGAGGTTAGCTCAACATTCACACTTTTGTTACTTAGATGGCTATAGTGGGTTTTTCCAAATCCCTATTCACCCGGATGACCAAGAGAAAACAACATTTACATGTCCTTGGGGAACATTTGCATATAGGAGAATGCCATTTGGGTTGTGTAATGCACCCGCCACCTTTCAAAGGTGTATGATGGATATTTTTGCTGAATATATTGAAAACATCATGGAAGTGTTTATGGATGATTTCTCGGTGTATGGATCTTCATTTGATGATTGCTTAGCTAACTTGTCTTTGGTGTTGAAGAGATGTGAGGAAACTAACCTTGTTTTGAATTGGAAGAAATGCCATTTCATGGTAAGTGAAGGCATAGTGTTGGGACATTTGGTTTCCCAACGGGGCATTGAGGTTAATAGAGCAAAGATAGAAACAATAGAGAAGTTGCCACCACCTAACTCGGTGAAAGGGGTAAGGAGTTTCATGGGGCATGCCGGTTTTTACCGGAGGTTTATAAAAGATTTCTCTAAAAATTTCTAAGCCTCTCACTAACCTACTAATGAAAGATGTTGAGTTCGTTTTCTCCAAGGATTGTCTTGAAGCATTTTGTAGGTTGAAGAATGCCTCGATCTCCGCCCCTATCATGCAACCTCCGGATTGGAGCTTACCGTTTGAGATAATATGTGACGCGAGTGATGTGGACGTTGGGGCTGTTTTAGGACAAAGGAAAGATGGGCTTACACATGCCATCTACTATGCTAGCAAGACGCTAGATGATGCCCAACTCAACTATGCCACAACCGAGAAGGAGTTGCTTGCGGTAGTGTATGCCTTTGAGAAGTTCTGGTCATATCTTGTTGGAGCAAAGGTCATTGTGCACACGGATCATGCTGCGATCCGGTATCTCCTCACAAAGAAAGATGCCAAACCTCACCTCATTAGGTGGATCCTTCTCCTCCAAGAGTTTGACTTGGAAATTCGGGACAAGAAGGGTTCCGAAAACTTAGTGGCGGACCATCTTAGTAGGCTACCACCATTGGAGATTGAGAGAGATGACATCCCGATTGATGACTCATTCCGGGATGAGCAATTTCAAACGATGCAGGAGTGCTTACTTCAAGTATCTAGAGGGAGTAAGCCATGGTATGCGGACATAGTGAACTACCTTGTGTGTGAAGAGGTGCCGCCCGGTTTGTCATATGCCCAAAAGAAGAAGTTTTTCAAGGATGTGAGGCATTACTATTGGAGTGAGCCTCTCTTGTTCAAGAGAGGACCAGATGGAGTCTTTAGGAGGTGCATTCCGGAAGATGAGTTGGAGAGTGTGATTCCTCCATTGTCACTCCTTGCCATGTAGAGGCCAAGCTAGCTCACACAAAATGTGTGCAAAGGTATTGCAATCCGGTTTTTATTGGCCTAACTTGTTTAGGGATGTGTAGAATTTTGTAGTGGCATGTGATGCTTGACAAAGGACGGACAACATCTCAAGGAGGAATGAGATGCCCTTGAACAACATACAAGAGGTTGAAGTCTTTGATGTTTGGGGTGTGGACTTCATGGGGCCATTCCCCGCTTCATGTGAAAACCTCTACATTCTCTTGGCAGTCCACTATGTGTCGAGATAGGTAGAAGCAATCGCCTCTCCCATAAATGATGCCAAAGTAGTGGTGCGGTTCTTCAACCGAGTCATCTTCCCTAGGTTTGGAACACCAAGAGTGATCATAAGTGATGGAGGGAAGCATTTCACCAATAGGAACTTTGGGACACTTTTGGCTAAGTATGGGGTGACTCATAAGGTGGCAATACTCCCTACAATCTAACATCCTAAACTAGTGGTCAAGTGGAGATCTCCAACCGGGAGATAAAAGGAATACTTGAGAAGACGGTTTCTAGTACAAGAAAAGATTGGGCTATGAAGCTTGATGATGCTTTGTGGGCATATAGAACCGCCTTCAAGACACCGATTGACACCACTCCCTACAAGCTAGTTTATGGCAATTCTTGCAACCTTCCGGTGGAGATGGAGCATAGGGCATATTGGGCAATAAGGTGGCTAAATTTTGACCTCAAGGAAGCCGGTGAGAAGAGGCTGCTAGACATTAATGCTCTGGAGGAGATCCGGTTGGATGCCTATGAAAACGCCCGGATTTACAAGGAAAGGACCAAGCGTTGGCATGACAAACGTCTCATCCCCAAGGAGTTGAGTGAAGGTGACTTAGTCCTTCTCTTCAACTCAAGGTTGCGGCTCTTCCCCGGAAAGCTAAAGTCAAGATGAACGGGTCCTTATGTGGTGAAGAAGGTCTTCCCCCATGGAGCGGTTGAGATAGGAGGGGAGCATTGTGGAGATTTTTAGGTGAATGGACACCGTTTGAAGAAGTATTTCCCGGGAGCTCCGGTGGACATGATTGCCCCACTTCACCTTGAGTGAAACACCCCCGAATT
Source organism: Fagopyrum homotropicum (assembly GCA_033239125.1). NCBI lineage: Eukaryota > Viridiplantae > Streptophyta > Magnoliopsida > Caryophyllales > Polygonaceae > Fagopyrum > Fagopyrum homotropicum. The sequence continues at coordinate 76,243,514 of BSWB01000008.1, forward strand.
TGGTCAAGCTAATGACCTTAAAGAAGCGCTTAATGGGAGGCAACCCATTGATACATGTCTTTCCCTTTTCGTTTTTGTTTTCGTTTTCGTTTTTTCTGTTTTTGTTTTTGCTTTGGTGTGTTTGTGTGTGTTTGGTGTTTGTGTGCTAGAGTCTAAGTAGCATGGAAGCATTGCAAGGCATAAGGAAGGTGATGATGATGATCCCGCCAAACGTGGGTGGAGTGGACGTGGGACTTGGACGGCTAGCGGTACTTAGCGCGGGTCCCAACACCATAAAGAACATCAAGAGCTCTCTACCACCTTTGATTGATCATCCACCATCACTCCAAATGAGTTAACCAAAATACCAAGGCAACACCATTTTTACATTGTGAGGACTCTCTTTCACTCTTCTTTACTTGATTTGCACATTGGGGACAATGTGTTTCTAAGTATGGGTGGGGTTTTCATGATCATTTGCATGATTGCATCTAGGATAGTTTCTTTTTGTCACATGTTTCATTAGCTTTTGCATTGTACATACATATTTCGAAAAATCCAAAAATATCAGAAAATAAATTTTTTTTAGTGCTTCTAAGTTTGGATATGACCCTTATGATGAGATTGTTTTGTGAATTGGCTATGGATGGCCTTGTGTGTTGAATGGATTCATGCATATGTGGACTTGAAATACTTATCTTGAATCCCATGTATAAATTGTGATCATGATGCTTGCCTTGATTTAATTGAGGATTGATGGTCGAAATTACATGCTAGTTCTTGCACATCATCTAGGAATGATTAAGGCAATTCATCTTTCTCTACTTCTCCTCTTGATCATGTTGTTTGAGCACCTCACTTAATTAAAAATTTGACCTCTTTTGACCCATCCGGGAATAGGTACATGCTAGTGTGTTGAGTGTGTGAAAAGCAAGTGTGGGGTGAAGTTGTTGATGAATGAATGTTGTGAATGAAATGCTGAATTTGTTGTGAAAAGTGTAAAAAAAAAAGGTTTGGGGAGTTTGGTTTTGATGACGAGTAACTCGGCACCATTCACATAATCGGGTGTTTGTGCCTTGCCAAAGTCGGATAAACCGAATGTCCTAACGAGCCTTGGTATGTGTGCCCGGTGTGAGGCACATCGGAAAAGTCCCGAGGTCCGCTAATCACCAAGGTTTCGGCTTTTGTACACCAATGCCATTGTCTAAAAAATAAGTGAAAGAAAAAGAAAATGAAAAAGAAAAGAAAAGAAAGAAAAGATGGAGAAAAATATACACTTGTGAGAAGTTGATCAAAAACGAAATTGTGGAGTTAATTCCATTCCCGGATTAGCATCACATGATTTTCCCACCCTATCACAACGTTTCTTGGCCTCTTCTTTCCTAAGTCCTTGTGACCTATTTGCATTTGTGTAAGACTTAGTGATCTAGATTGGATATTATCATGATCATCTTGACTTCTTCATTTTCACCTTTCATGCATGCTTTCGAGTTAAGTATAATTGTCTTTCCTTGCCTTCATTCATTTGATGCATGATTGCTTGTCCATTGCCATGAAACATGACTATGAAGGTGATCCATCTTATGAAGCACATTTCCAAAAAGATTTTATGTTGTTTTTCTGCATTCATAAATCATGTCATCTCTTAGCCTATAGTTGGACTTTGTTCGGGGACGAGCAAATCTTAAGTATGGGGTATTTTGATAACACGAATTATGACGTTAGTTTATGCATCCATTTAGATAGTTTTTCCCGTTATTCATGCATAGTTTAGCATTAGTTCATGACGTTTACGTTTAAATCATGCATATTGTCGAGATATACGGCTACACGAACTATTGTCGATTTTGTAGGTATATTGGGGAGCTTTTGGAGCTTAATCGATACATTCGAGGATCATTCCTCATGATGACACACTTCCGGACTCATTAAGAAGCAAGCTAGGAGCTAAGGAGAACACATAGGACCTTCTTGGTGGATGCCTTGCACCAACTCGTGGCTTAACGATCCAAAGGAAGTTGAACCACAAAAACCACGGCCCAGGGGCCATTTCCACGCCTGTGGTTTTGGCCGTGGTTTTCTCTGGACAGCTGTGACAGCTGTCCCACGATCTCCATGCCCGACTCTTGCCCTTGATGGAGAATAAAAGTGGTCCTGCAGGCTGTTGTTAGGGGATCCTCTGCCACACTCTCTCACAACACATCATCCCATTGGAGGCTACTCTTGGAGAGGAAGAAAACACTCTCATTTTGTGGAAAGAAGAAGAGCAACACTAATCTTAGAGTTTCATAGCTGTTGAAAGATTTTTGAGTGAATTTGTTGAAGATTTTTGCAAGGATTTGTAAGGAACGATTTGGATCTTCTTTTGAAGGGTTGTAAGTCTTTCTTAAACATATATTCAGCTTGGTTTTCTTGTGTTTACTTGTTTCTCTTCTCTTTCATTTCATTTTCTTGCTATGGAAGCCATGAATGCTTGCTTGTTGAGTTTGAATCTTAAAATGCATGTTGTTGGCTAAATAGTTGCGATTCTAGGGTAATGTAATGATGGTTATGGCTTGGACTATGATAGAATAGACTTAAATGTACCTTTGGATGATTGGCTTGCTCGAACCTAACCTCTGTTACAAACCACGGTCTGTTCTTGCCTAATGATAGGTGATGGAATCACTATCATTTAGGGTAGTTTTTAGAGTCTTTCTATTGCATTAGTGTCGGTTTAAGCTACTAACTCCTTGGTCCAGAAAGAGAAGATCAAAAGAAGCTAAGGAAGGAGTTATAAGCATTTAGGAGTAAAGATCGATCAAGAAGCAAAGTTTTTGCTGCTCCACCGCCCCCGCGGGCCCTTGCAGCCGCCCTTGCGGTGACTTGCCCTGACGAGACGAAACCAACTCTCCTGCGCCTCCCACTGCGCCCTGTCTGCGCCTCGCCTTGGGAGCCGGAAGGCGAAGAGTCTGTGTCACCGCCCCTGCGTTGGCCTTGAGGCGCCCCTGCGCCTTGACATCAGAAACGTCAGGAAGGCGAAAGGTCAGACGTTGAAGTGCATTAAAGATCCACCCCAGTGGAGCTGTGTAGCCGCCCCAGCGGTTATGAAGAAGATCAACCGATTCTGCCTAAACCGCCCCTACGGGTCCTGAAGGCCGCCCCTGCGGTTTAACGCCAGAAGCTTTACTCCGGCTGTTTACACCACCTTTATGGCATTAAAGGTGGCTGTTTTAGGCCGGCTATTTACTCCTAATTAAGTGTCTTTTGTAGTATAAATAGTCTATGGCTGATTGCTAGAATCATCCATGCTTTTCCTCACAAAATCCATTTTTAGATTTGAGTTTTCCATTGTAATGAGTTGCTAACTCCCTTGCTACATTGGGTTGATTTGAAGCCGCTTTGTTACTTTGGTTGTAAGTCCTTTTAATATAAGTTTTTATTCAGTAATGCTTTGTGTTTCCTTGATCTCCATTGTTTAATTACATGTTAACTATTACTTGAGATTGATCACCTTAGGTTCTAAAGTGCATGTAAACAACTAGGATTAATAGGTTCCGGGTTCGGGTCTTTAATCTAGTAGCAACTTTAGTAATAACGGGTTGTAATTACTTAAAGAAAAGGAACACAAATATAAAGATAAGTTTAACGGTTTTAATCTTCTCTTTATATCCCCTTGTGTTTGTTTGAATGCTAACTTATTATTTGTTCTTGTAGGTTTACGGAACTTTAATAGGTTAAGTTGTGTTGATGCCGGTTGGCTCAACATATATGTATGATCGAGACGGGAGATTACTTAAAAACTTGAAAAATGAATACACCAAAGTAGCAATTGCATTCTTAGAATCAACCTAGTGTAGATTCACCCATTATTGTCTTACTTGCCATATTCATCGTTTTCATAAGTTTTTGTGCATCAATTCAACCAAACCCCCCCTGTGTCACTTGTCATTATAATCAATAATTGCATCTAAAACACCTCAACTCTCTTGGGTTCGACCCTTACTTACTCACTATACTTGTTCTTAGTGCTAAGTCGGGATTTACTTTTGATTGGGTATATAGACGACCATAGGAATACCTTCGGTCACCTAACCACATCCGTGGTTCCTGATTATCAGCCCGTGGTTTTCTCTATTGTGCTTGTATTGATAAATCTTAATGTTAGGATGTTAGATTGTTGAAATCCTAGTATTTGTTAAGCATAATCTAGCCTAGGGTGACCTAATGCTAGTAAACTAAGTAAGAGAAGAGACCTACCCGGTAATTCTTGATCTTAGGTACCAAAGATGATGAACTCTAGATAGTAGTGAGCCTCACAAGCCGCTATTGGACTGAGCGTGTTAGGATTGATGTTTAGGACTTGCCTTCCCGAGACTTACCCGGTGAGGAGAGGTTATATCCCTAGATAGCAATCCGGTTTGTGTAGAATTCCCAACCTTAGGCTCCTAGAGACTTACCCGGTGATAGGACCTTAGGTACGGGATTAGTGGACCATGAGACCTACCCGGTGATTGATCCCATTTGAGAAACACCATTTCCCAACATACTATAACTAGTCCAAGGTTGATTAGAAGCTTGAGTCCAATGCCATAACCGGAAGTCCTAACCCCTAGAATCCGCTTTTCTCTCTTTGATCACATATCTCATGTTTGTGTTGCTTATTTGTGTTGCTAGCTAGATTTGTTAGTTTGTTTTATAATTTTGCATCAATTGTGATCTTGTTTGATCACCACAAAACCAACCCAAAAATATTATGATTTTCATTTCTTTATTCCTTTCTCTTTTCTTAGACTAGATTTGCACTATCCATAATCACCTATTTGATTTAATTTCACCTTAGTCTTTGTGTTCGACCTCGGAATACTATATATCCTTGCTACAAAACGACCCATACACTGTGGGTTCGTTAGGAGTTAGGAGATTATATCGAGTTATAAATTTAAGACTTTTGTGCTACACAATCTTAGCATAACAATCTTCATGGAGAAGAAGATTCATCTTCAAACGATCATCTTTACAACGGCTAGAAGACCTCTCCATAGAAGAGTATAAATGAAGATGATGGTTGAAGAAGAAAGATACATAAGCATACACAAGAAAACATCTTTACGTCTTCAAGCAATCTAAGCATCTTCAATCATTGTTTTTCTTTCTCTCATTTACGCAAAAGCTATATCCCCTTAGAGAGAGAAAACATAAGAGCTTCATTGGAAGATCTAAATAGTGTTATACTAGAGTGTGTGTTACTCTGCGAAGTAACTAGGCTATTATAGGTAGGTTGAGAGTTGGAGCTAGATCGTAGCATTGACTACAGTGAGAGAAGAAGGGGATTTCTTCTAGAATGTATCTAGGAGTCTTTGAAACTGATAATAGATAGTTAGATCCTAAGGCTATACCCTTGGACGGAGAGTAGGATATTTAGAGCCGAACTTCGTAAACATATCCTCGTGTCGATCTTTTCAATTTCGCACCATATATACTTTATTGTGACTAACTTTGTTTTGCAGGAGCACGAAGTCAAGGCCCTTGATAGTTGTTTCAAAGCCCTTGAAATCAAAGTTACACAAAGAGCAAAGATCGACATCAAGTCCCTTGAAAGGAGTTTCAAGGCCTTGAGATTTAGTTTGCGAAAAGTTCTCATACTCTATTCAACCCCCCTTCTAGAGTATCTTTTACCTTATTTATTTCACCTACCGGTTCTTCAATTGGTATCAGAGCTAGACTCACGTTTATTGATTTAACCATCAGTGAGACTAATCATGAATCCTGTAGGTGATGGTGGATTTGCTCAAGGAAGATCCTCATCTCGACCACCACTCTTCTGTGGCAACAACTTTGCTCATTGGAGAGCACTCATGCGTATGTTCATTGTTGACCAGGACATGGAGCTTTGGAGCATCATTCAAATGGACCTAAAGTTCTAATGACAACGGTTGAAGGTGTCCAAGTCCCAAAGAAGGAAGATGACTTCACACAGGCTGACCTGGACAATGTGTCAAAGAATTATAAAGCAATGAACCTACTATACTGTGGATTAGATGCAAATGAATTTAACCGCATCTCATCATGCAAGAGTGCTAAAGAAATATGGGACAAGCTGGTTGTCACTTATGAAGGAACAAGTCAAGTCAAGGAAACAAAGATTACCATCTTTGTAGGACAATACGAGCTATTCAAGATGAATCCAAATGAAACAATCAAAGATATGTTCACTAGATTCACTGAGATCGTGAACAACCTGGACTCACTAGGAAAGATCTTCACAAATGAAGAGAAAGTGAGGAAGGTTCTAAGAAGCCTACCTAAAGCCAAGTGTGGACAAAAGATGACTGCTATTGAAGAAGCTCAGAATCTCACAACTCTTCCTCTTGATGACCTCCTTGGAAAACTCATCACACATGAAATGGTTCTTGGTGAAGAAGATGGAGAGCTCCAATCCAACTCCAAGAATTTGGCATTAAAATCAAGAAGAGATGAACTATCATTTGACAAAGAGGAGAGTAATGGTGATGATGAAGAAGATGCAATCGCCATGATCTCTAAGGGTCTCGCAATGATTCTCAAGATTAAGAAACAATCTGCTAATAGAGAATATCCACGAGCATCAAAACCCCGATGTAAGTTTTCTAACTCCAATAAGAAAACGAGAGTACCGACCTGTTTTTAATGTGGTGAAACAGATCATCTTGTGAAGGACTGTCCACGAAAGAAGAGGAACAACTTCAAGAAAAATGATCGAAAGAAGAAAACTATGGTTGCTTCATGGAGTGATTCAGAATCAACAAATGAATCAGAAGACGAAAAAGAACAAGCAAACTTGTGTCTCATGGACGATCATGAAGAAGATTCAAATCTATATGTTGACAATGTGGTAAGTACAATTATGTCTTAACCTGAAATTGACATGAAACAATTCCTTAAGGATATTATCATATGTGACAAGGAACATAGAATAAGGATAAATTCTTTAAAAAAAAGCTTCTTGAACTAGAAAAACAACTAAGTGAAATGTCTCTGGAAATTGAAAATCTTAACGCAGAAAAAGTAGACCTTGATGACAATATCAAGGCCTTAGAATCAGAGAACCTGATTCTCAAGGACAACCTCTCTTCTCTTCATCGAAACTATATCAATCTAGAGAAAGAGACAGTTGATCTAACTTTGACGTATCAAGACTAGAAGGCTGCACTTATTATGTTTACTCGTTCAAAAGCTAATCTTGAAAGAATGATGGGTGAACAACAATAATCCTCCCTTAACAAAAATGGTATAGGTTATCATAGGAGCTTTCCTAGAAAACCTACCACCACGTTTGTCAAGGCCAAAGGAAGCATTCATATGCCTACTTGCTTCTATTGTTGTAAAAAGGGTCATGTTAAATCTACATGTCCTTATAGAAGAAATGATTCTTATATCATTAGAAATACCTATCCTTTATGTTTAAGGAAACAGGTCAAACAAATATGGGTTCCTAAAGGTACTAGACCACCAAACATGATCGAACCTGAGTATGAACCAAAATATACCATTTGGTCGACCCGGAAAGGTTGATGTTTGCTGTTTTGCAGGATATCACCAAGGTAAAGGAGCACAAATGGATATTAGATTGTGGTTGCTCAAGACACATGAGTGGAAAAAGCTCTTTATTCTTAGATTTAAAGAAGCAATCATGTGAAACCATTACACTTGGTGATAAAGGAAAGCGTGACATAATTGGCATTGGTAAAATTTGCTAAAATTTATCTAACTTCATTAATGATGTTTATTTGGTTGACGGTTTGAAGTATAATATGCTAAGTATTTCTCAAATATGTGATAAGGGCAATAAAGTTATGTTTGATTCAGATAAATGTGAGGTTCAAGACAAAAAGACTGGTGAAGTGGTGCTTACTACTCCTAGATGTAATAATGTATATTCCATGAGTACTAACCAAGTTTCAGGAACTAAGCTAAAATGTCTAAAGGCCTTGACTGATGATCCAAGGCTTTGGCATAGAAGACTTGGTCATGTAAGCATGCACACCATGCAGAAGCTACTTACAAAAGATTTGGTACATGGTTTGCCAAACCTAAATTTCAAGGTTAATGATTTATGTAAGGCGTGTACACAAGGTAAACAAACACAAGGTTCATTAAACTTAAGAAAGCTGTAAGTTCTTCTCGACCTATTGAACTTTTACACATGGATCTTTGTGGACCCATGCGTGTCAAATCTCCTAGAGGCAAGCAGTACATCCTTGTTATAGTGGATGATTTCTCTCATTTCACATGGATTTCTTTTCTAGGAGAAAAATCTGAAACTTTATTTGAGTTTTCAAAATTGTGTAAGAAGTTACAAACTTTGAAAAACCTACCAATTGTTTCTATAAGAAGTGATCATGGTAGAGAATTTGATCAACTGAAGTTTGATTTGTTTTGTGCAAAATATGACATTTCACATAATTTTTCAGCTCCTAAAACTCCTCAACAAAATGGAGCTATGGAACGTAAGAACCACACTCTTGAGGATATGTCTAGGACAATGCTTTTAAAAAACAATTTGCCAAAAAGTTTTTGGGCTGAAGGAGTAAACACCGCAAATTATATTTTGAATAGATGTTTAATTCGCCCTATTTTGAAAAAGACCCCTTATGAACTCTTTAAAGGAAGAAAACCAAATATTTCATATTTCAAACCCTTTGGATGTACTTGTTTTCTTCATAGCAATGACAAAGATAATCTTGGGAAATTTGATGCACGTAGTGATGAAGCTATATTCATTGGATATGCTTCAAATAGCAAAGCTTATCGCGTCTATAACAAATGCACCAAAATTGTTGAGGAAAGCATTCATATCATTTTTGATGAAAGCAATGATGATACTTTGAGTGAAAGTTTTACAGATCTTAATCTGAATCAAAAAGAAGATCATAATTCGGATGAAGAGGAAGATCCTAAAGATCGAGACAAGAATATGTAGAAAAAGATTCAAGATACCGAAGAAAACCCTCAAGACCTTGAAACACACCTTCAAGAACTTGAAACAGGAAACTGTGATAACAGAACTCCGATTCAAGGGCTTGAAACCCAACTTCAAGGCCTTGAGATTGGATCAACACGTAATATACCAACAATACTTGAATCTAGTCAAACATATGAAGCTTAACCTTCTTGATCAGCTCCATCTGTCAAAAGAAGAAAAGTTCAACACTCCTCATATCATCCACAAGAGAATGTGATCTCAGATCCAAATGCTGGAGTTCAAACTAGATCTTCATGGAGAAGAAGATTCATCTTCAAACGGTCATCTCTACAACGGCTAGAAGACCTCTCCATAGAAGAGTATAAATGAAGATGATGGTTGAAGAAGAAAGATACACAAGCATACACAGGAAAACATCTTTATGTCTTCAAGCAATCTAAACATCTTCATTCATTGTTTTTCTTTCTCTCATTTACGCAAAAGCTATATCCCCTTAGAGAGAGAAAACACAAGAGCTTCATTGGAAGATCTAAATAGTGTTATACTAGGGTGTGTGTTACTGTAACAACCGGATATTTTGCTTTCGAGTTAGTCCGAAGCAAACCGGACGTGGACCGGTTTTTGATTTTTTTCCCCCGACTTCTTTTTATATTCGCGGAATTGATCTTTTTATCATTTTATGCGAGGACCTTACTCACATAAAATATGCGGAATCAATCTACCGTCTTTAATCCCTAAGCTTAGCCATCCGGGCCATCGATACATGCCAGTTGAGCCATCGAGATAGCCCAACTGGGCCCATCAAGATGCACGTGGGGCATTTGGGCTGAGAACACAAATTGGGTTGGGAACACTAATAATTAAGTGATGTAAACCCTAACTACTCCTCTCCTTCTTTCCCTCTGAACACCGCCGCCCCTCTCATTTCTATCTCCTCTGAACATCCAACATCTTCTCCTTCTCTCTCTTTTTGAAACCCGCCACCCTCACCATCTTTCTCGTCTAAACGCACCGCCGCCCTCTCCTTTTCTTCTCAGTCGCCGTCCTCCATCCCAACCTCTAAGCGCTCGTCGTCCTCCTCTCAGCCCTCGCCACACATACTGCTTCTTCCGTTTTCCCACACCCTCCTTTGAAACCGGCGTCTTCTAGAGATTGAAACCGATCTTACCGCCGCCTCTTGGAGATTGCAACCGACCGCACCGACACCTCCTTCCTAACACTCACCGCGTCTGTCTTCATTTGCATCGTCTCAGGCCGCCGTGCCTTCCTCTGGTTTCGCCTTAAGCCGACAATGGGGAGAATATTTGTTGTTGCCACCAGGGATAATGGTCGTCGCCAGTACTGCAAGACCGACGCCAGGGAGAAGCTGTCGCCGCCGCTGTTGCTGGACCGATGCTAGGGAGAAGCTGTCGTCGCCACCGCCCACGAGGAAACCTGCCCAAGACCGCCACAACCACCATTCTCCTTCTTTCTCTAATGCAGCCACAGACAGGGCCTCTCCTGGCTTCACCGCCAGCTCGATACAGGCTAGAGAGACGTCGACTTCTCACCTCCTGCTCCGGTGCCGTCTGGTCGAGTTCCGGCGCTACTAGTTTCCTCTTCAGGCCAAGCCGTGTGCGGTTTATTCCGGATAAGATCCATCTTCCCTCCTATTATGCTGTCCAGTTTGCTAACCTGTGGGTGAGGGTTCTCGTGTCTTAATTTCATATTTATTGAATTTATGAGCCATTTAGATGAGTTGTGTTAATTGTATGTGTTTAGATGAATGTGGGATTATTATGGAAGGATTGAGATTTGTGTAACGCACTACTTGTGTGCGGATGAGTTGTTTTGGGGTGAAGTTTGTAGCTTACAGCAATCTGAGTTTGAGGGTTGGGGATAATTGTGATTTAATGTTGATTAATGATGAGGATTAAGGTTAATGTATGAGTCATGGTTTTAGATATGTGGAAGGTGTGTTGAGTATTTTTTTTAATTGTACTGTAATCGAAGTTAAGATGTATTTGGATGTCGAGAGGCTTGTATATGGAGTGGATGTGAAGGGTATAGATGTGTTAAAAGTCGGTTATGAGATGAAGGTAGTAAAAATTAATAGTATAATGGGAATAAATGAATGCTCGTGGGCTAGATGAGATCTATGGACTTGGCATAAATCCTTTAAATTATCATTAAAATAGTTTTAAAGAATTTATGTGAAGAATTTGTGTTAATGGACTTTTATCATAACGAGGGGTAGATGACTTTGGGTACGATTTGTTGTTCCTCGAAACTTTTGGGATTTTAGTAATAACCTTTAGTTGACTTTAGTTAGGATAGATATGGAGTTTGAAAGTTGGACATCTTTCAAACTCAGTAGTTCCTTTCATCTTAAGAGTCGAACAACTTGTCTTGGGTTGCTAGTAAGATTCTTGAGATGTTACAAATCTTTAGAGTTCCGGATCCTAGGGGTAAATTTGTCTTTGCTTAGAAAAGAGTTGGCTTAGTGCGATTTTCCTGGTTTGTCATTGTTAACATAGAAGTTGCGACTTCTAGAGGTTGCATAGTATATTGATATGAGCTTATGTCATGATCATGCAGTTGAGATATTTCTCAAACGGGACCAAGTGCGTTGGTTGATGGGACTTGACTTGATTCAGGTAAGTCCTTTGGGCTTACTTAGCGAGCTTCTCGATATGAGTGTGAATAATGGTAGTGGTGTGTGAATGAGTTGTTTATAGTTGTACTTAGTAGTAATTATCCACCGACCTATATATTGGCCTAAGAGTAACGGGCGGTGGCATTCTGCTCAGTTAGCCTGAGGGCGTTGGGGGTTTCTTTAGGGACTAGTCCACACTCGGTTTGTAGTGATGCTACCGGCGGAGGTAAGCTAGACCTACACCCAGTTGGATAAGGAACGGAGGCGAGAACTCTTAAGATTTCTCGTGCCACAACTTTAAAACGGAATAAAGATAATTACCTAAGCTATCAAATAATAACCGAATTGTGTGCCAGCATGATGGGTGTTTATGTTACCTTGTTTGCGTTTGTGCTATCTTTATTCTACTGATATTTAGACTGTTAGCTAACGGTTTATCCGTGTTGTAGATTTGTTGAGATAGACAGTTGTAGAGAGATCCGGGACGGATGGTCAGCCGGGTCCACGTACTCATTAGATGGGGACGGGGGAGTCTTCCATTCGACATGCATGTTATATAAATATATAGATGTTTCTATAAGGCTGTCACATGTGTACATTCATAAAATAAATTATTATTTTTTGAAATTGTTTTAAATACATTTGTGCCTTGTTGTAAGATCCTAGTAAAATTGTTGTTAAACCAAGGTCGGGACCCATTGTGAGGTCCTAACTAGTAGCTCCCCGAGTTCCGAGAACTTGGGGTGTTACAACATGGTATCAGAGCTCTAGGTTGACAACAATAGCACTTGAAATCTTCTAAAAGACCGAATGTATAAAATAACTAGAACCCGAAAGGGGTCTAAGATTTTCAAAACGGATTTCTGTTTTTGCACACGTGCATAGTCGGGTTGTTGAGTTAGTAGTGCGTCGGACCACCATCGTTCTCCGTGGATGTCTGCAACTTGGATGATAGGGAGTTAGTATATAGACTTATATAGATATATTTTAGTGTATGATCATATATATATGTGTATCTGTATCATGTTAGAATCCTAAGGGATATCTTATATCCTTTAGTTGTGATATCATGAAGCGATCACCGCCTCATGATAAATAGGTAGCGGACTTGTAGAGTTTTCAACCCGAGAAAATGGATTCAGACTTAGGATTGAGTATTATACTCTGGTGAGCGTCCTGGGGACCCTATAAATCACCCGAAGCACGGGTGACAAAGAAGCAGAGATATTGAGATAATTTTCACCACAAGTACAACCCGATGAGAAAGAAATTCCTGAGTTAACTCATATAGGATTGATAGAAGTCCTTACAAGGAATTTAGCGGTGTGAGAACCAGAGATGAAACTCAAGGATGAAGCGCAGATTGAAGAAGACAATATCGGAATGCAAATCCAGTGGGTAGTATACAGATACACTTGACAGGCGAAATGACAAGTACAGCCAAGGTGGATACCGCCATAGGTAAGGATGGGCACGAGAATCTAGAGAAGATACGGTATGACCTAGATAGGCAGGACTGGAGGAGCACAAAGACCGAAATTTACATTGGAATTAAAGATGAAAGGCAAAATCCACAACCATTGAGAATGGTGGACTTCTTCAAGACTACGAAAATTTTGGAAGAAATCACGACACAAGTATTAAAGGGAATGGAAGTCTGTAACTGAGACAAGAGATGTCCATGAAGGAAATGTCGCAATACAATGCTAACGAAAGGAAAGGAGAGAGTGAGAATGACCTGGGTGGACTCAAGTGTCCACCACGACCTCTCACTCCACAAGGGACTTAAGTTACCGACACCAACAATCCATAAAAGAGAAACCGATAGTGGAGAAAATTTTTTTTTTTGTTAAGTACAACTAGACTCGGGTAAAGTGATCTTACAGAGAGGAAGAAGGTGTTGATTGAAGAAGCTAAAGGTGTATAAATGAATAACCTAGTGGATAACTTTCTACTCGGTATATACACTTCGAAGGAAATAGAGGAAAAGGCTACGATCTTGTAGGAGATCAACTTTATACTAGTGAGTAACAACTGAGAATTTACACGTATGGGTGACTCATTGACTGGGTGGCAGATAAGAAGAATAACCAGACAATTATAAAAGATGATAACACGATTTATGACTTAGGTTTAGGTAATCATTTAGATAGATTCATCACTCATTCATGCATGGTTTAGCACAAATTCGCGACGTTTGCACTCAATTCACGTATTTTGTCGAGATAGACGTCTACACGGACTTGTGCGTTGCTTTGTAGGTATTTCAGGGGTCTTTTGGACATTAACCGATACATTAGAGGGCCAAGCCTCATGATGGTACACATCCAAGGCTAAGGAGGAGCACAAATGGAGCAACAAGGGACACAAAGACCACTATTGGTGCAAGCAATGGATCAACTCATGGCTAAACGATCATGGCATGTTTCTGCCGAAGAAAATCGGACCAACTAGCAGCTAAATCGGCCGATTTTCTCCTACTGGGTCGATTTTTGGGGCTTTGACAGCTTAAGCCACGTGTCCCACGATCTCTTGTCCGTCCTTGCTCTTGGTGGAGAATATAAGTGGTCCTGCAGGTGGTTGCTGAGCATCTCTCCTCTCCCACACTCTCATTCACAGCTCACCAATTTGGGGGAAAGATTGGAGGAGAAGAAAAGCTCTCAAGGATTGAAGGAAGAACAAGAACACCATTCTAGGAGTTTAGTGAGATTTTTAGTGACTTTTGAGTGATTTTTGTAATCTTGGATTGAAGAACGATTTCAAGGATTGTTAGGAACGTTTTGGATCTTCATTTAAGAGTTTGTAAGTCTTGCTACAACTTGGATTTGGCTGAGATTTATTGATTTTACTTGCTTATCTTTCATTATCCATCTATGAACACCATGTATGCTTGTATGATGATTTTGGATCTTAATATGCATACTATTGGCGAGTTTGTTGTGATTCTAGAGTAATGGATTGATGGTTATGGCTAGGGTGATGATAGGATGGGCTTATATGTTAGTTTAGGATGATTTATATGCACGAAACTCACAACAGAAGGAAAAATCGACCTGTTCATCAGATAAATCGGCCGATTTATCTGTAGAATAGCCCGATTTATTCTCCTGTTGCTCTTTAATGATAAATCTGCATGTTAGGGTGTTTGGTTGTTTAAATCCTAGTGTTTATTAAGCCTAATTTAGCTTAGGATCACCTAATGCTATCAACCTAAGTGAAGGAAGAGATCTACCCGATGATTCCCGATCTTAGATACCTTAGAAGATGAATTCTAGGTAGTAGTGAGCCTCATAAGCCGCTATTGGATTGAGTGTGCTAGGATTATTGTTTGAGATTTCCCTATTCCGAGACTTACCCGGTAAGGAGAGGGTTACTCCCTAAGTAGTATCTAGTTTGTGTGGAATTCCTTATTCTAACCCCTTGAGACCTACCCGGTAATAGGAGTTTGATGCGGGATTAGTGAAGTGAGAGACCTACCCGGTAATCGCTTCCATTAGTGAAACATTCTTTCCCCAACACCGCAGCTAGTCCTTAGAATCCTTAGAACCTTGAGACCTATGCCATAACCGGAAATCTTGACCTCTAGAATCTACTTTTCTCTCTTGATCATATTCTTGTGCTTTGTGGTACTTGTTCGTTTGCTAGCTTGAGTTGTTAGTTGTTTATCATCTTGCTTGACTTGTGATCTTTGTTTGATCACCACAAAAACCAACAAAAACATTGTGTTCTTCCATTTTCTTGGTTTCTCATCTCATCTTAGTCTAGATTCACACTATCTTTGATCATTGTTTGACTCGATTTCACCTTAGTCTTCGTGTTCGACCTCGGAATACTTACCTTTCTACAAACGTCCCGTACACTGCGGGTTCGCTAGGAGTTAGGATAAATATAACGAGTATAAATTTAAAGCTTATTGCGTACATACATCACACGATCTTAGCGTAACAAGTTTTTGGCGCCGTTGCCGGGGACTAGGTCTAGATTGAGTCATTTTGTGATTGTTTATAGTGTAGGTCTTTCTTGTTGCTTTTGATCTCTCTTTGGTGTGTGTCTTTGCTTTTCAGGACATCATCTCTCTCTTTAGGTGTATGCGAAGATCTCGTGGCAAGGATTTAGCTCCATTCGATCCCGAACCGGAGAAAACCCTTCGATCTAGATCCAAGAACATCCGAAAAGGGAAAGAGATGGCCGGAAGAAACCTCCAAGCTGAGTTGGATGAAGCCTTAGAGCAAATAAGGCTAAGAGATGAGCTCTTGGAGGAAGAAAGGAGACTTGCCAATGAGAGGCAAGAGGAAACTAGGAGGGAGATTGAGGAGATTAGGCAAGCCCTTGTTCAAGGAGAGCTTAATCGCCGACAACCTCCACCTCCTCCACCACCGGTGGTACAACCGCAGCCGGCGGTTAATGTTAGGGTTGTGCCCATTGCCATTGAAGAGCCACAAACCCTAGGGAGACGTATGGATCCGGCACAAAGAGCACACCGTCCGGGTGTGAACTTAGGAGATCCCGCAACCCACAACTATGAGCTCCGTCCTCAGGTTCTACAAATGATCCGGCATAATCAATTTGGAGGGATGGAAGGAGAGTCCCCTCATCAACACTTGATGAACTATGAGATTTTGATGGAGACTCTTAGACCACCAAGATTGGAGAGCAACAACCATAAGCTAAGGGCTTTCTCTTTCTCTCTTAAGGATAAAGCCTTGGCTTGGTATCAATCTATACCACAAGGGCGAGTTGGTACTTGGGAGGAGATGACAACCGAGTTTTTGACTAAGTTCTTCCCACCTTCCAAGACTACCGAATTAAGGGGGAAGATCAATGCCTTCGTGATGAAGGATAGAGAGAGTTTGTTCAAGTCTTGGGAGAGATTCAAAGACCTTCTCCTAGATTGTCCACACCATGGCATACCGAAAATTGAGCTATTGGAGATGTACTTCAAGGGACTTGATGAAGATAGCCAATTCAAGCTCCAATCTCTTTCCGGTGGGACTTTCATGGAGAAGAATGTGGATGATGCTTGGGAGTTTGTGGAGAAGCAAGCTCTAGTGATTGAGAAATACTCCCATAGGAAGAGTGAAGGGAGAAAGGCGGGAGCATATGAGGTGAGTGAGGTCACCATGAGCAACTTCAAGCTCGACGCCATCAACAACGAGCTAAAGTCCTTGAGGGAGTTGTGTGCTACAACCTTGAAGAACCAAGCAACCCCTCAAGTGCTTCCACAAGCTAACTTGTCTTCCAAGGAGGAGGATGTGAACTATATGGGAAGGGGCAACTACAACAACTACCAAGGCCCAAGGAACTTCAACAACAACCGGCAATTCAACAATTACCGGCCCAACCATAACCATCCCGGGTTTTCTTACTCTAACCCGGATGGAGCCTTGAACCCTCCCGCTTCTACAAGCACAACTCCACCACCAAAAGCTTCACAAGAACCTCCACCCGGATTTACTCAACCTCCAAAGGATAGAACCGAAATGATGTTTGAGCAATTGCTTGGAAGGTTGAGTGGTCTTGAGAGCACGGTGACTTCTATCTCAAAGGCTCAAAAGGTGTTGGAAGCACAAGTGTTCCAAAAGGCGGGTGAAGCACATAGAGATCCGGGAAAGCTTCCCGGAAGAACCGAAGAAAACCCAAGAGGCCAAGTGTTGGCTATTACAACAAGAAGTGGGTTAAGCATGAAAGATCCTTTGCCCAAGGAGAATGCTAAAGGGAAGCAAGTGGTGAATGAAGAAGAGACTTTGCAAGGAGATGGAGGCAAGAGCAAAGATGTAGAGCCAACCTATGTGGCACCGCCTCCATACAAGCCACCACTACCGTTCCCTCAATCACGAGCAAGAGCTCGCTTGGACAATCATTTTGGTAAGTTCCTTGAACTAATGTCTAAATTGCATATTAACATTCCGTTCATGGATGCTATTTTAGGGATGCCGGCATATGGCAAGTTCTTGAAGGAAATACTCTCCAACAAAAGGAAGTTGGAGGAGTATGGTGAGATAAGGATGACTAAGAGATCATCGGAGTTGATTCAAACGATGAAGGAGGAGATGCCTCCCAAGCTAAGGGATCCGGGATCCTTTTGTGTGCAATCGGAGTAGGAGAAGTGAAGTATGACGCCCTATGTGATCTTGGGGCAAGTGTAAGCATCATACCGCTCGCACTTTGCAACAAGGTTGGGCTAGGAGAGCCAAAGCCGGTCAAGATGACCCTTTACATGGCGGACCGCTCAATCACGCATCCGGTTGGGATCTTGAAAGACATTCCGGTGCAACTAGGGAAGTTCTATGTGCCCATAGACTTCGTTGTTTTGGATATCCCGGCGGACTATCCGGTTCCTATCATCTTGGGGAAACCTTTCCTAGCTACTTCCGGATGTCTAGTAGATTGCAAGAATGGGACTCTCTCCTTCAACATTGGAGAAGAGAACATCAAGTTCAAGCTATCAACAATGATGAAAGGGCCAACCCTTGATGAAGATGTATTCAACATAGTTGAAGTCGAGGAGTCTAGAGAGGTTGTGAGCTCAATCTTGCTCAAGGATCCACTTGAGAGAGTGCTTAGCTCAAGCTTGATGGAAGAAGGAGTTGAGGAGAGTAGCAATGAAGTAATCAAGGCCTTGAATGCATTGGACGAGCTACCAAGTGTTGGATTTGAAGTGCTAGAAGAAGAGAAAAACAGCCAGAAAAATCGGCCTGCCTGGGAAAAATCGGCCGATTTTTCTCCTTGTGCTGCAATTTCACCCAATTCTGCCAAAACAGAAACTCAAATCGACCCACCCTCAGAAAAATCGTCCGATTTTTCTTCCTGGGCCGATTTTCCTGAGTCTTTTCAGCATCAACCACTTGAGTATGAGCAATCATCAAGGGACTTCAAGGAGGCTTCCATGGCTTTGCAATCATCTCAACCTACATTGTATGGATCGTCTCCAACCGAAAAAGGTCCTCCTCAACTTGATCTTAAACCTCTTCCTTCTCATTTAAAGTATGCTTTCCTTGGTTCAAATTCTACTTATCCGGTGATTGTGAATGCATCCTTGAATGATGATGAGCTTAATAGATTGTTGAATGAATTGAAACTGCATAGAAAGGCAATAGGATACACCATTGATGACCTTGTTGGAATCAAACCCTCTTTGTGCATGCATAGGATAATGATGGAAGATAATCATAAACCTTCTATTGCACATCAAAGAAGATTGAATCCCATAATGAAAGAGGTAGTCAAAAAGGAAATCATTAAGTTGCTAGATGCGGGAATTATCTACCCTATCTCGGATAGTAAGTGGGTTAGTCCCGTTCATGTAGTTCCTAAGAAGGGTGGGATGACCGTAGTAACCAATGAGAACAATGAACTAATCCCGACTAGGACGGTTACGGGATGGAGGATGTGTATTGATTATAGAAAGCTTAACATGGCCTCTAGGAAAGATCACTTCCCTCTTCCTTTCATTGACCAAATGCTAGAAAGGTTAGCTCAACATTCCTATTTTTGTTACCTAGATGGCTATAGTGGATTCTTCCAAATCCCTATCCACCCCGATGACCAAGAGAAAACAACCTTTACATGTCCATGGGGTACTTTTGCATATAGGAGGATGCCATTTGGGTTGTGTAATGCACCAGCCACCTTCCAAAGGTGTATGATGGCTATCTTTTCGGAATACATTGAAAATATCATGGAAGTGTTCATGGATGATTTCTCTGTTTATGGTTCTTCCTTTGATAATTGCTTGGCTAACTTGTCATTAGTATTGCAAAGATGTGAGGAGACAAATCTTGTCTTAAATTGGGAAAAATGCCACTTCATGGTAAGTGAAGGTATCGTGTTAGGACACTTGGTGTCTAACCGTGGCATTGAGGTTGATAGGGCCAAGATTGAAACGATAGAGAAGTTGCCACCACCTACCTCGGTGAAAGGGGTAAGGAGTTTCTTAGGGCATGCTGGTTTTTACCGGAGGTTTATTCAAGACTTCTCTAAAATTTCTAAGCCCCTTACTAACCTACTAATGAAGGATGTTGAATTTGTTTTCTCCAAAGATTGCCTTGAGGCTTTTTGTAGGTTGAAGAACGCTTTGACCTCCGCACCTATCATGCAACCTCCGGATTGGAGTTTACCGTTTGAGATCATGTGTGATGCAAGCGATGTAGCCGTTGGGGCTGTTTTGGGGCAAAGGAAAGATGGGCGAACTCATGCCATTTATTATGCTAGCAAGACGCTAGATGATGCCCAACTCAACTATGCCACAACCGAGAAAGAGTTGCTAGCGGTAGTGTATGCCTTTGAGAAGTTTCGGTCATACCTTGTTGGAGCGAAGGTCATTGTCTATACGGATCATGCTGCGATCCGTTACCTCCTTACAAAGAAGGATGCCAAACCTAGGTTGATTCGGTGGATCCTTCTTCTTCAAGAGTTTGATTTGGAAATCCGGGACAAGAAGGGATCCGAGAACTCCGTGGCGGATCACCTTAGTAGACTACCTCCCTTAGAGATTGAGAGAGATGACATCCCGATTGATGACTCATTCCGGGATGAGCAATTGCAAATGGTGGAGGAATGCTTGTTCCAAGTGTCTAGAGGGAGTGAGCCGTGGTATGCCGACATTGTGAACTACTTGGTGTGTGAGGAAGTGCCTCCCGGATTGACATATGCCCAAAGAAAGAAGTTCTTCAAAGATGTGAGGCATTACTATTGGAGCGAGCCACTTTTGTTCAAAAGAGGGCCGGATGGAATGTTTAGGAGATGCATACCGGAGGATGAGGTGGAGAGTGTGATCCGGCATTGCCACTCCTTACCATGTGGAGGGCATGCTAGCTCGCACAAGACATGTGCTAAAGTGTTGCAATCGGGCTTCTTTTGGCCAAGTTTGTTCAAAGACGTGCAAGGCTTTGTGGTAGCTTGTGATGCTTGCCAAAGGACGGGCAACATCTCAAGGAGGAATGAGATGCCCTTGAACAACATCCAAGAGGTAGAAATATTTGATGTATGGGGTGTGGACTTCATGGGACCCTTCCCCTCTTCATGTGGCAACCTCTATATCCTATTGGCGGTTGACTATGTTTCAAGATGGGTGGAGGCAATCGCCTCTCCTACTAATGACGCCAAGGTTGTGGTGCGGTTCTTCAACCGAGTGATCTTCCCTAGGTTTGGAACACCAAGGGTGATCATAAGTGATGGAGGGAAGCACTTCACCAATAGGAACTTTGGGGCACTTTTGGCTAAGTATGGGGTGACTCATAAGGTGACAACACCTTACCATCCCCAAACAAGTGGCCAAGTGGAGATCTCCAACCGGGAGATAAAGGGAATTCTCGAGAAGACGGTCTCAAGAACGAGAAAGGATTGGGCTATGAAGCTCGATGATGCCTTGTGGGCATATAGGACCGCTTTCAAGACACCAATTGGCACTACTCCTTACAAGTTGGTCTATGGCAAGTCTTGCCACCTTCTGGTAGAGATGGAGCATAGAGTTTATTGGGCCATTAAGTGGCTAAATTTTGACCTCAAGGAGGCGGGAGAGAAGCGGTTGCTAGACATGAACGCCCTTGAGGAGATCCGGTTGGATGCTTATGAGAATGCCCGGATCTACAAGGAGCGGACCAAAAGGTGGCATGACAAGCGCCTCCTTCCAAAGGAGTTGAATGAAGGCGACTTGGTGCTTCTCTTCAACTCGAGGCTGCGGCTCTTCCCCGGAAAGCTCAAATCAAGATGGACCGGGCCATATATGGTGAAGAAGATCTTTCCTCATGGAGCGGTAGAGATAGGAGGAGATCATTGTGGCAACTTCAAGGTGAATGGGCACCGTTTGAAGAAGTACATCCCGGAAGCCCCGGTGGAAGTGATTGCCCCACTTCACCTTGATTGAAGCGCTCCTGAATTTGGTCAAGCTAATGACCTTAAAAAAGCGCTTAATGGGAGGCAACCCATTGGTACATGTTTTTCCTTTCTTTTTCTTGCTTTTGTTTGATCTCACTCTTGGTGTGCTTTGTTTTTTTTTCTTTTGTGTTTTTGGGTGCTAGATCTTGTTGATTGTCATGAGTTATGAGATGTTGGAGGTCATGTGAAGACCCCATGGAGCTATGTAAGGTACAAGATCCAAGCACATAGACGAGGAGGAAATCACCCAGAAAAATCGGACTGTTCATGCACAAAATCGGCCGATTTTCCTGGGCTATGGGGCGATTTTTCCTCTATATAAAGGAAAGTGATGATCTCCAATCAAGCATGGGTGGAGCGGACGAGGAACTTGGACGGCTTGCGGTGCCAAGCGCGGGTTCCAACCTCTTAACGAACATCAAGAGCTCTCTACCATCCTTGATCGATCATCCACCATCATCATCCAATGTGAACCGAAATACCAAAGCATCACCAATTTTATATTGTGAGGACTCTCTTTCACTTCTTTATTTAGTTTCCACATTGGGGACAATGTTTTTCTAAGTATGGGGTGGGGTTTTCATGATCACTTGCATGATTAGCATCTAGGATAGTTTAATTTTGTCACATGTTTCATTATGTCTTGCATTGTACATACATATTTCGAAAAATCCAAAAAAATTCAGAAAATTTTAAAATTTTTTAGTGCTTCTAAGGCTTGGATATGACCCTAATGATGAATCTTGTCTTATGGATTGGCCATGGATGGCCTTATTTGTTGAATAGATAAATGCATATGTGGACTTGAAGTACTTATCTTGAATCCCATGAATGATTTGTGATCATGAATGTTTGCCTTGATTGAATTGAGTATTGAAAGTCGAAATTGCATGCTAGTTCTTGCACATCAATTAGGAGTGATTAAGACAATTCATTTTCCTCTACTTCTCATCTTGATCATGTTGCTTGAGCACCTCAATTGAGATAAATTTGACCTCTTTTGACCCATCCGGGAATAGGAGCATGCTAGTGTGTTGATGTGTGTGAAAAGCAAGTGTGGGGTGAAGTTGTTGATGAAAAGAATGTCATGCATAAAATGCTGAATTTGTTGTGAAAGTGTAGCCAAAAATATAGGCTTGGGGACATTGGCTTAAATGACAAGTAACTCGGTACACTTCACATAATCGGGTGTTGGTGCCTTGCCAAAGTCAAATAAACCAATAGTCCTAACGAGCTTTGGTATGTGTGTCCGGTGTGGATGCATCTCGAAAAATAGAAAAAGCCCAAGAATGGCTAATCACCAAGGTTTCGGCTTTTGCACACCAATGCCATTGTCTCAAAAAAAAATAAAAAATAAAAAAAAATAAAAGAAAGAAAAGAAAATGAAGAAAAATATACACTTGAGGGAAGTTGATAAGAAAATCTGAAGTTGTGGTTGTTTAGTTCCGTTCCCGGATTAGCATCACATAGCCTAGAAAATTCCCACCTAATCACAACATTTCTTGGCCTTCTATTTTACAAGTCCTTTTGACCTACTTGCGTGTGTGTAAGACTAAGAGATTTAGATTGGATATACTCATGATCATCTTGACTTCTTCATCTTTACATTTCATTGCATGCTATCAAGTTAAGTGTAATTGTCTTTCCATGCTTTCATTTATTTGATGCATAATTGCTTGTCCATTGCCATGAAACATGACTATGAAGGTGATCCAATATTAGAAGCACAACTCCAAAAGATTTTGCCATTTTTCTGCATGCATAAATCATGTCATCTCTTAGTCTATAGTTGGGAATTTGCTCGAGGACGAGCAAACCTTAAGTATGGGGTATTTTTGATAACACGATTTATGACTTAGGTTTAGGTAATCATTTAGATAGATTCATCACTCATTCATGCATGGTTTAGCACAAATTCGCGACGTTTGCACTCAATTCACGTATTTTGTCGAGATAGACGTCTGCACGGACTTGTGCGTTGCTTTGTAGGTATTTCGGGGGTCTTTTGGACATTAACCGATACATTAGAGGGCCAAGCCTCATGATGGTACACATCCAAGGCTAAGGAGGAGCACAAATGGAGCAACAAGGGACACAAAGACCACTATTGGTGCAAGCAATGGATCAACTCATGGCTAAACGATCATGGCATGTTTCTGCTGAAGAAAATTGGACCAACTAGCAGCTAAATCGGCCGATTTTCTCCTACTGGGTCGATTTTTGGGGCTTTGACAGCTTAAGCCACGTGTCCCACGATCTCTTGTCCGTCCTTGCTCTTGGTGGAGAATATAAGTGGTCCTGCAGGTGGTTGCTGAGCATCTCTCCTCTCCCACACTCTCATTCACAGCTCACCAATTTGGGGGAAAGATTGGAGGAGAAGAAAAGCTCTCAAGGATTGAAGGAAGAACAAGAACACCATTCTAGGAGTTTAGTGAGATTTTTAGTGACTTTTGAGTGATTTTTGTAATCTTGGATTGAAGAACGATTTCAAGGATTGTTAGGAACGTTTTGGATCTTCATTTAAGAGTTTGTAAGTCTTGCTACAACTTGGATTTGGCTGAGATTTATTGATTTTACTTGCTTATCTTTCATTATCCATCTATGAACACCATGTATGCTTGTATGATGATTTTGGATCTTAATATGCATACTATTGGCTAGTTTGTTGTGATTCTAGAGTAATGGAATAATGGTTATGGCTAGGGTGATGATAGGATGAGCTTATATGTTAGTTTAGGATGATTTATATGCACGAAACTCACAACAGAAGGAAAAATCGACCTGTTCATCAGATAAATCGGCCGATTTATCTGTAGAATAGCCCGATTTATTCTCCTGTTGCTCTTTAAATGATAAATCTGCATGTTAGGGTGTTTGGTTGTTTAAATCCTAGTGTTTATTAAGCCTAATTTAGCTTAGGATCACCTAATGCTATCAACCTAAGTGAAGGAAGAGATCTACCCGATGATTCCCGATCTTAGATACCTTAGAAGATGAATTCTAGGTAGTAGTGAGCCTCATAAGCCGCTATTGGATTGAGTGTGCTAGGATTATTGTTTGAGATTTCCCTATTCCGAGACTTACCCGGTAAGGAGAGGGTTACTCCCTAAGTAGTATCTAGTTTGTGTGGAATTCCTTATTCTAACCCCTTGAGACCTACCCGGTAATAGGAGTTTGATGCGGGATTAGTGAAGTGAGAGACCTACCCGGTAATTGCTTCCATTAGTGAAACATTCTTTCCCCAACACCGCAGCTAGTCCTTAGAATCCTTAGAACCTTGAGACCTATGCCATAACCGGAAATCTTGACCTCTAGAATCTACTTTTCTCTCTTGATCATATTCTTGTGCTTTGTGGTACTTGTTCGTTTGCTAGCTTGAGTTGTTAGTTGTTTATCATCTTGCTTGACTTGTGATCTTTGTTTGATCACCACAAAAACCAACAAAAACATTGTGTTCTTCCATTTTCTTGGTTTCTCATCTTATCTTAGTCTAGATTCACACTATCTTTGATCATTGTTTGACTCGATTTCACCTTAGTCTTCGTGTTCGACCTCGGAATACTTACCTTTCTACAAACGTCCCGTACACTGCGGGTTCGCTAGGAGTTAGGATAAATATAACGAGTATAAATTTAAAGCTTATTGCGTACATACATCACACGATCTTAGCGTAACAAAAGACTTTTATCAACATCTGGATCCCACAAGGGATCAACTGCTACAATAGTGAAATTAAATCGAAATGTGTTAGTAACACTGAATAAGTTCAAGTTAGTATCTCTAACTAAATTTAGGAAGAAGATTCGGACGGTCGGATTTGACTCCTTAATTATTAAGGGTAAAGAGGATTGTTTGAGCCACTGTCTACCTACTAGTAAGGAAAATTTTACAAATCACCATTAACACGGAATGGAGACTTACAATTTAGAGTAAGGGCGAAAAGTAGACTTCACAAGCCAGGAGACGTTTTGTCTTCTTCGAAGATATAAGAATTCTGAAAGAAATCACAACGCCAGTATCAAAAGGATCGAAACTTGGAACATAGTCAACAAAGTTTTTGAAGGAAGTATTACAAACTACGCCGATTAAGGAACATGTGTATGTGAGAATAGTGTGGTGGACTCAAGAGTCCGGGGTAAGCTCTAAATTATAACAGGTCTTAAGTCATGAACACCCGCAATCCATACAAGAAGAATGGTAAATAGAGGATAATTAAGGTCATAGGAACCGCAAGTGGATGGAAGTTAATGTCAGGAGAGTTGGGTAGACTTGCTTACAAGCTACAGCGGAAGACCTAGAAAAGACCATTGATGTCAGATGGACGACACAGTTGAACTCGAGAAATGGAGTTAGCTCACGGAGGAACTAGAAGTTGTAATGTCGGACGAGCAAGAGAAGTGTAAATGGACGAACTCGAGTAAATAGTGCTCACCAGGAAATTCAACGGCCAAAGAGGTATGAAAAAAGGAAGTCCAGGAAATTGAGATAAGTTAATTATAGACTGACCGACGTCAACCAAGAACGTGCAAGTGTTGTTTGGTAATTGATGAGTTATGTACCGTTAAAGAGAGATATTTATGAATGTGGTCTTATGAGTTAGCTTTACCGACGTCTTGGAGGATTTCCTCAAGTAGGCAACGGCAACCTTCTTGGATGAATTAGAGGTATAAAGCGAAACGTGTTAAAGGGTACTTCTTGGCTGGTTAAAATCAACCTCCGGTCGAGTCAGGGAGTTTAGATCCGTGTTAGAAGAATTAAGAAGGTAAGCGGAAGAAGTTGCTTTTCAATTGTTGTTTTAATTTCTTAAGGCGAGTAAGGAAAATACTTAGTACTCCATCCGGTTAGGACATAGTGTAAATAGGAGAAAGCATTTTGGGGTCAATCACTTTGGACTCACAGAAAAATGACGTGTTGAGCTATGAGGATGGTAGTTGGTGAAATGCGTTTGATGAAGAACAAACATGAGATGGGCTATGCGGAGTGACTATAAATTTTGTGGAAGAATTGTACCACCATCAAGGTAGACGGGAAGGTACATGCAGGTAAAGGTTATGAAAAGAGATTGGTACCTTATTATGGATACCAATGAAACATGACAACTTCGTCACATGTCTTCAAATAAGCAGTTTTTTTGGGAATTAATACTTAAAGGAGTATTCGAGAGTGTATTTCCATTGGGGGAAGAAAATAAGTAACGATATTAGTAAGGTATTGTGAATATTCTGCATTAGAAAGCTCAAAGTGTGTAACCACCGTTCTGAGTCGAAAGATACATAAGAAAGAGAAGGGACAAGAGTATATTTGTAACCCAATAACCGTACTTCAAGAAAGCATAATCTCAGAGTGGAGTACGTGGAATTTTGTATCAGAACAGAGCCGAGTTGCGTTTGGTGTCAGAAATAGTCTCGGTCCGGTAAACGTGGGGATATAAGAGTGTAATGTTGATGGTGTGTTAGCAGCTCTCGAGTAGTTATGGTTAAACGATGGTGATATGAGATCACCTTGTGTCTAGTGTTGTCATTGCAGACACATTCTATGTCACCTAAGATCGTGGATATTGCGTAAGAAATTGGAATTGAGCTAAAGTGCTATATAATAATATGATGATGTCGATAATTTATCAAAATAGAGTGACCACCGGATTTTGATTGTTAAGTTATATCAAGTTTAAGACCAAAAATGAGAAGATGATAATCCTTAATGGAGGAGCCATATGAATGAGTCATATTAGGAGACAAGACCAAGTGAGTTGTGATACAACTAGCCTTAAGCACTTAGTAAAGAGTCGGGAGATGTATAAAGGTAATATCCTAGATCGGATACTCGA
This sequence comes from Fagopyrum homotropicum, assembly GCA_033239125.1. Classification (NCBI taxonomy): domain Eukaryota; kingdom Viridiplantae; phylum Streptophyta; class Magnoliopsida; order Caryophyllales; family Polygonaceae; genus Fagopyrum; species Fagopyrum homotropicum. The sequence goes on from BSWB01000008.1 coordinate 76,270,775, forward strand.
AAAAAAAAAATAAAAAAATAATAATAATAAAAAAAATAATAAAATATATATAATAATAATAATACAGTAAAATAAAAATTTTGAAAAACCAAAAGGAAAGGAAGTGGAATAAATTATTCTCAAGAAGGTCATCAAAGGATTTGAAGGAGAGTTGTGTAAGACAACCAGGTGAGACCTTAAAGCGGTTTAGAAGTGTAACCCTATTTTTACATGGATTTTGTTGGAGGGATACCTAGCACACACGAGTTAGGTCATCAAACTGGAAGATCGGACGGTTGAGCTGGTTGATATCGGTGAAAGATCCGGTAAATACTTTAGAACATGGTAGAAGACGCTTGTGATCTGAGTACATGAAAAGATTTGAGAGTCAATGGTTTTATGAAAAGACAACGAGGCTACCTGGATTATTGTGGATAGTATGAGACATAACCTTTTAGAGATCTATGCCAAGATAGTTGCAACCTCAAGAACGACGAGTTAGGGCTTAGTCCTGTATTTGGGTGATATTGTTTGACTACGTGTTCATTTCTTGCTTGAGTGCTTAGTCAGTGATGTGTGTTTTATTGTAATCTTTGATGTGCGGGGTACTTAGATGGAGGAACGACGAGACTTTTTGGTGTAGTGATTAGATACACTGGATTTGTACCTTTGTTGTGCCTTGAAGGCTGACCTTATGATTGACGTATATAAAGTTTCGGGGCGAAACTTATTTTAAGGGGGGATTGATGTAATGACCGGAAAATTTTCTTCCGGCCATTTCAGAAACAAATCTGAACTTGACCGTATGACTTTTTTCCGGCGCTTTAGTCCATGTGTAAGGACTCTGTCTTTATGTGGTATTCTTTTAAGTTTCGGGACGAAACTTATTTAAGGGAGAACTGATGTAACAACCCGAAATTTTGCTTCCGAGTTAGTCCGAAGCAAACCGGACGTGGACCGGGTTTTGATTTTTTTCCCCGACTTCTTTTTATATTCGCGGAATTGATATTTTTATCATTTTATGCGAGGACCTTGCTCACATAAAATATGCGGAATCAATCTACCGTCTTTAATCTCTAAGCTTAGCCATCCGGGCCATCGATACAGGCTAGTTGAGCCATCGAGATAGCCCAACTGGGCCCATCAAGATGCACGTGGGGCGTTTGGGCTGGAAACACAAATTGGCATGGGAACACTAATAATTAAGTGATGTAAACCCTAACTACCCCTCTCCTTCTTTCCCTCTGAACACCGCCGCCCCTCTCATTTCTATCTCCTCTGAACATCCAACGTGTTCTCCTTCTCTCTTTTTTTGAAACCCACCACCCTCACCATCTTTCTCGTCTGAACGCACCGCCGCCCTCTCCTTTTCTTCTCACTCGCCGTCCTCCATCCCAACCTCTAAGCGCTCGTCGTCCTCCTCCCAGCCCTCGCCACACATACTGCTTCTTCCGTTTTCCCATACCATCCTTTGAAACCGGCGTCTTCTAGAGATTGAAACCGATCTTACCGCCGCCTCTTGGAGATTGCAACCGACCGTACCGACACCTCCTTCCTAACACTCACCGCGTCTGTCTTCATTTGCATCGTCTCAGGCCGCCCTGCCTTCCTCTGGTTTCGCCTTAAGCCGACAATGGGGAGAATATTTGTTGTTGCCACCAAGGAGAATGGTCGTCGCCAGTACTGCAAGACCGATTCCAGGGAGAAGCTGTCGTCGCCGCTGCTGCAGGACCGACGCTAGGGAGAAGCTGTCGTCGCCACCGCCCACGAGGAAACTTGCCTAAGACCGCCACAACCACCAGTCTCCTTCTTTCTCTAATGCAGCCACAGACAGGGCCTCTCCTGGCTTCGCCGCCAGCTCGATACAGGCCAGAGAGACGTCGACTTCTCACCTCTTGCTCCGGTGCCGTCTGGTCGAGTTCCGGCGCTACTAGTTTCCTCTTCAGGCCAAACCGTGTGCGGTTTATTCCGGATAAGATCCATCTTCCCTCCTATTATGCTGTCCAGTTTGCTAACCTGTGGGTGAGGGTTCTCGTGTCTTAATTTCAGATTTATTGAATTTGTGAGCCATTTAGATGAGTTGTGTTAATTGTATGTGTTTAGATGAATGTGAGATTATTATGGAAGGATTGAGATTTGTGTAACGCACTACTTGTGTGCGGATGAGTTGTTTTGGGGTGAAGTTTGTAGCTTACAACAATCTGATTTTGAGGGTTGGGGATAATTGTGATTTAATCTTGATTAATGATGAGGATTAAGGTTAATGTATGAGTCATGGTTTTAGATATGTGGAAGGTGTGTTGAGTATTTTTTTTAATTGTACAGTAATCGAAGTTAAGATGTATTTGGATGTCGAGAGGCTTGTATATGGAGTGGATGTGAAGGGTATAGATGTGTTAAAAGTCGGTTATGAGATGAAGGTTGTAAAAATTAATAGTATAATGGGAATAAATGAATGCTCGTGGGCTAGATTTGATCTATGGACTTGGCATAAATCCTTTAAATTATCATTAAAATAGTTTTAAAGAATTTATGTGAGGAATTTGTGTTAATGGATTTTTGTCATAACGAGGGGTAGATGACTTTGGGTACGATTTGTTGTTCCTCGAAACTTTTGGGATTTTAGTAGTAACCTTTAGTTGACTTTAGTTAGGATAGATAGGGAGTTTGAAAGTTGGACATCTTTCAAACTCAGTAGTTCCTTTCATCTTAAGAGTCGAACAACTTGTCTTGGGTTGCTAGTAAGATTCCTGAGATTTTACAAATCTTTAGAGTTCCAGATCCTAGGGGTAAATTTGTCTTTGCTTAGAAAAGAGTTGGCTTAGTGCGATTTTCCTAGTTTGTCATTGTTAACATAGAAGTTGCGACTTCTAGAAGTTGGATAGTATATTGATATGAGCTTATGTCATGATCATGCAGTTGAGATATTTCTCAAACGGGACCAAGTGCGTTGGTTGACGGGATTTGACTTGATTCAGGTAAGTCCTTTGGGCTTACTTAGCGAGCTTCTCGATATGAGTGTGAATAATGGTAGTGGTGTGTGAATGAGTTGTTTATAGTTGTACTTAGTAGTAATTATCCACCGACCTATATATTGGCCTAAGAGTAACGGACGGTGGCATTCTACTCAGTTAGCCTGAGGGCGCCGGGGGTTTCTTTAGGGACTAGTCCACACTCGGTTTCTGTAGGTGCTTGATATAAAGTTTTTTCAAGGACAAAATTAAGAAAATTCTTCTAAGCAATGTTTCGTAGGGAAAAACAAATTTTGGATTTGATTTTAAAAATTTTAATCGATTTTAATTATTTCCGATTTATATATATACGAATTGTTATTAACTTTCGTTTCGAATTTAATTTAATTTAATTTGTATTTTATTTTCTTGTTTATTTTATTTGTTGAATTTTTTTTAAAAAAATTACCTTGTTTTGAATTTTTTATAATTTGGTTACAAGTATCGGATATTTATCTCGAAAACTTAATTTCTCAAAGTATTTAATTTCATAAAATAAAATATTTTGAAAAAATTATTCTAATCAAATTCGTATAGTTTAGCAAAAATATAGTTTTTTTTATAAATTTATTGAAGTATTTTATACAATATTTTCGTACAAAATATCTCATCCTCGTAAAAACCTTGAATGATCCATCGCATCGGGCATCCAACTTTGGCTTGTGCCTAGACGAGAATATTTCCTTCCTCAAATGGACCCAAACAAGATCTGTTGGTTGGAAGAGCACTTGACGACGTCCCTTGCTCGCCCTTGTAGCATTGCTCTCGGCTTCCGGAGTAGTTTCCTGTATCAACATTATCTCGCTCCTTCATTGAAAAAGGAGTAAGATCAAGCGAGATTAAATGGTTCAAACCATAAACACATTCTAAGGGGGTGAGTTGAGTTGAGTTGACAAATAAAGTGTCCTATTATAAGCAAACTCAACATGAGATAAACATCTTCACAAGCCTTGATATTTTTCCTAACGATGGCTCTAACAATGGTGGTAAGAGTCCTATTGGTTACCTGTTCGCTCTCAGATGTGTGTGAAATATGGATAAATATAGCTTTAGATTTATACTTGAAATAAAAAGCCAAAGACAATAAGTGAACCCGCAATGTACGGATCAATCGCAGCAAAAAAAAATTCCAAGGTCAATCACAGGGACTATGATGAAATCAAACGGTAACAAATCAATAAAGGATAGATTTTGAAAATATCAATAACTAAAAAAAAGCAATGATATAAATATATGACAATCCAAAAAGTGCAAATTCTAGAGATCAAACTATCTAGTTGTGGTTTTCAATTCAAGATTTATAAAGATCTATGGGCAAGATTTGGATCACAAAGGAAAAGTGTTTCTAAGGTGGGAAAGATCATGTGGAAGGTCTCACTATCCACTATTCCAAACCAAAGCTCCTATCACCGGGTAAGTCTCAAATATCTAAGGAAATGAACTATAATCTCAAACCAACCACTCAATCTAAGGGTAAAGAACTAACCTTTACCGGGTAAGTCTCAAGTAAGCTCACTCAGGCAAGAACAAGGCACACTCAACCTAATAAAGGGTTTTGAATAGTTTATTACCTATAACTCATCATCTTTGGTAGCCAAGAAAGGGAATCACCGGGTAAGTCTCTTCCAAGCTTATATAAAATAAATGGATCAAAAGAAGAAATCTCGGACTGTTCTTGACTAAATCTCGGCCGAGATTCCTGAAAAAAAGGCCGAGATTCGTCTCTCCGGAGGTTAAACCAACTCTCAAGGGTCCAATTTAACTTAAAGGCTCAATCTATCATCATCTATACCATAATCATAACCATCAACCGATCACCCTAGAATCGCAAGGGTTTTAGCCAACAACACACATATTCAAATCTAGAAAGATAGATAAAATCAAGAAACTCATAAACCAAATAAAACCAAAAGAAAGGTAAGAAATACTTGGCAATATGTCTTATATATCCAAAACTGTGGCAAAAGCCCAATACAAATTTCGGCCGAGAATCTTTACAAGTCGGGCCAAGATTTGTAACTTGTAACCTGTCTTCTTTGCTCTATTCTATCATCCTTTGATTATGTCCTAGCTTCCTTTATGCTCTAAAATGCTCCTATGTGACCAGACTTGATTCTTTGTCCTGCGAATTTACCTACAAATGCACCAAGAATCCGTATAGATATCATTTCTAGCAAAGTATGCAATTATGAGCTCAAATGTTACGGATTCATGTCTTATGCATGCAAAAGAAGGGAAAAAAATACCTATATACATGCCTATACTAAGGTCATAACTCATGTCATCAAAATACCCCATACTTGCCTCTTGCTTATCCCCAAACAAGATTTAAATTTAAGATACAAGATGACATGGATTATGCTTATGCAAAAACAAGGAAAAACACAAATATTTTTTGTTGTGCTTTTATTCATAGATCACCCTCAAATAATGATTTATAGCTAATGATAAATCATCATATGTCAAAAAGAAATATAGGCATGAGAAAGGATAATTACACTTTACATCAGAAATCATAACATGCATAGTAAAGTACAATAATCTAGAACAATAATGAGGAATCAAATTTAAACCACCAAGCCAAAACACATGTGCTAAAAGGTCTTAAGGACTTTCACCAAGAAAAGGCCAAGAAACGTGTTATGGGTGGGATGCATTTTAGGATATGTGGTACAAATCCGGGAAAAAGGAACAAACTCCACATCAATAATAACTCAACACATCCACCAAAAATAAGCACTTCATAGATCAATTCTTTTTTTCTTTTTTCTTTTACTTTCACTTGAGACTATGTCATAGGTGCATAAAAGCCGAAACCTCGGAAATCAGCAAGCCTCATATTTTATTGAGGTTCCTCAAACCTGATGCACATACCAAGACTCGTTAGGACTATCGATCAATCAGACTTTGGCATGATACAAACACCTGACTATGTGAATGGTACCGAGTTACTCATCATCATGATCAACATCCCCAAACCTATTTTGCTTTTACACACTATCATGCTTCCTAATTCCCGGATAGGTAAAGAGAGGCAAATATATATAATTGAAGAGGTGCTAAGCATGATCAAGATGAAGAAAGAAAAAGAATCGAATTAACTTAATTATTCCAAAAAGATGTGTAAGAACTTATCATGCGGTTTCAACCATCAACACTCCACATGATTTAGACCAAAGCAAATTACTATCCATGCATGAATTCTAGCAAAGTATTCAAATCCCACATATGTCATAAACCAATTCAAACATATAAAGATCATCATAGCTATTCCACAAACAATATCATCATAGAGATCATAACCATCCTAGAAGCACAAAAATTTCAAGTTTTTCAGTTTTTTTTTTAAAGAAAACATAAGAAAATATATTAGAAGACATGCCATTCTTAATAAGGTAAACGCGTGATAATAAAACAACAAATGACTCAATGTAATGCATAATATGAAACGTGGAGAATATTGCAAGTACCTCCACCCCATACTTAAAACTCACATTGTCCACAATGTGAAGAAATCAGTACAAAATGGAGAAAAATGCTCACAATGTAAATGGAAAATGATGTGGTGGATAATCGATTAGTCCTATGGTGGTGGTAGCGGAGGGAATATATAATAGGCTGAATGGAATGGCTGACCGAACTGCCGACGGTAAAGATCCTCCAATATCCTACTATGGTGCCCCATATCTCCTTGTAAGGTTGTGACTGACGTCTGCATAGTCTCCATCCTCGAACCTAATATCCTCATCATCTTTGGTAGCTCATCTAAATCTAATCTACATCGGGACCCGCGACGAGGTGGATGAGAGATCGAATGTCTCACTCTCGGCACCGGTACCTCTTGCCATCCAGGCCCCATGTTAGCTTCCTTAATGACGGGATCATCCTCCTCAGTCGCCTCATCATCCTCGTCCTCAACAACTCCACGAGGATCAACATCTGTCCTAGTGTCCATGGCGGTAGCGCCATCATTTACAACATCATCACTCTCAATCTCTACTGACTCAACCTCATCATCAGAGTCACTATGCATCTCCTCAAAATCGTGCTTCCAATTGTGATGATCTTTGATGATGTAAGCACTCTTCCACGGAATCCCTCTACCATTCTTCTTTTCCCAAGGCATGGACACCTAAGGAGCGCCACGGTCTCCGGGAATCATAATACCTTGAGAAATAGACGACTGAAGCCCTAAAGGCCGAGCCTCTACAGCTAGCATACATGCAGAGTAATCAACTCCTAAAGTCTTAGAAGTCTGATTCACTAAGCCTCCAACACAAATATCGCCCCTATACTTGTTGGCTATCTTCTCTAAACTATCAGCCAACAATGTTTCAGTATTCGGCATAGTAACGGTAGCCATGCACCGTAATATAAAAAGCTCACCCGCCTTGATTTTCTACGGAGTCTCGGTACTAACAAACATGGTCACGCTCAATATCCAATGAGCTAATGTGAAGGAAAGATTGTAGATGTTCTTATCCTTAGAATCTCAAGCAGGCCAACGATAAAAACCTCCCTTCATCAAAGAAATACTCTCCCAAAATTCTCACGGACTAACCGCCCTCAGAAACGTTCCTACACTGGCCTCAGGAAAGACAAAGATGTTCCCAAACATATCCATAGACATATCATATTTGCGGTTCATCAATCTAAACGTAATCTTCCCAGTCTTAGGATCATGTTTGAAGGAACTCAAAAACTCCAACGTTGTTTCCTCAAAAACATACTCTCTAATTCCCACAAAAACAACAAGTCCAACACGCTCTTTCATCCACTCTTAATCCTATCTCACATTCATGCATTCAAGTTCTTCAATCACTAAATAACAAGGAGCAATAATTAGGCGTTCTTTAATACGTTCATAGCTCTTTTTGTGACGTTCTCTTATCACCGGAAGTCTCGGAATGGAGGAGGTCGATCTTGCTGAGAAGAGGAGGAACCCCTCCTAGGAACAATCTCCCTTGAAGATCTCTGAATAAACTCCATTCCAGTAGAAATATCGGGCTATTCTTCGAAAAATCTCGGCCGAGATTTCTGCTCAAAACCCGAGATTTTGGCTGTTTCGATCGAAGTTGGAAAATCTATAAAGATTTTGCCAAATTGATGCCTCCACTAGCTTTCCTTGCTTCCTTCTACCTGAAGAGGGCCTTCCCTAGAACCAAACGAGCCTAAATCGACCGATTGAAAGGGGACAAAATAGTTAGGGTTTGGTGATGAAAGAGTCCAAATTTGGAGCGATTTGTTGGTTGGTGTTGCTGTTTGAACTCGGAATCTTGTATGTGATGGAGAGATCTTGAGTTTAGGAGGAAGAACGACCGGAATTGGTTAAGAAACGGAGGTGTTGCGATATTTGGGTTGTTCGGCCGTCGTTTTTGGTGTGGAAGAGGGTTTTGTGAGGTTGAAGAAGAAGCTCCCGCTTATATACCCCTCCTGAAATTTCAGAAATCTCGGCCGATATTTTGTGTTTACCGAGAAATTTGTCGGTCCGAGATTTTCTTTAGTGACATCACTTTACAAAGAATATCGGCCGAGATTTGAGTCGAAGTGGCTCTCGACCTTGGAAACACGGTGAAAGAATTCTTTTAATTCAAAATCTAGACCTAGGTTTTCCATTGTTGGTCTAGATTTTCTAATTCTGGCCTTCACTTCTCTTGTTAAAGGCTTTAACATCCCTTTTCCATCAACAATCCGGATCATTCAACATCTCAACTTGATTCATGTTTCATTCTTCTTGAGAAAAAACTAGGTTCCGTCATTCAAAAATACAAAAAATCCAAAACATACCAACTTATAAAAAAAAATCTAACTAAACTATCTAACAAAAAGACAAAGACAAAGGCAAATGATTACATTAGGTTTCCTCCCAAGAAGCGATTGGCTTAAGGTGTCTAGCTCGGCCTATGTCCTTGATTATCATGTAAGGTGAAGGGGAGAAATGCTCTCCACCAGAGCTTCTGGTGTGTACTTCTTCAACCTATGTCCATTTACTTTAATGCTTCCGCAATGTTCACACCATACTTTAATTGCACCATGGAGAAAAATTCGTTTCACAACATAAGGTCCTGTCCATCTAGATTTAAGCTTACCTGGAAAGTCAAAGTCTAGAATTGAAGAGAAGGACAAGATCTCCTTCTTTCGATTCCTTAGGAATGATGTGCCTGTCATGCCACCTCTTGGTCCTTTGCTTGTAGATCCGTGCATTCTCATAAGTATTCAAACGAATCTCCTCTAGCTCATTGATGTCCAAGAGGCATTTCTCTCCATCTTCTTTCATGTCAAAGTTGAGCTATTTGATTGTCCAATATGCTCTATGTTTTAATTCCACCGGAAGATGTCAAGACTTCCCATAGAATTTGTAATATCCGGAATTTTTATTCCGTCTAGTTCTGTTATAAACTCGATCTCAATCAGTTTATGCTTATCCGTCTACTTAGTTAGACATATTATCATAGGATTTATCATTTTATGTAGATTCCGTCACATAAAATGATAGAATCTTTTAAATAATTTATCATTTTATGCAAACTACTTCCGCATAAAATGATAGAATTCTTAACCGATCTTAATCTATAATAGACTCCATATCCGCCTAGTCCGTATATTTATGTGTCGGAATCTTGTCCAGCCAGAAACTCGCTAAATTAAGGAGCCCAGTCGCAGCCCAGTTTAGCCCATCTGTTAACCGATATTTCAGCTCCAACGGATCCAGTTCTGCAGCCAGCTAGCCAGCCCAGCAGCCCACTGTTTGCCTTGACTGCTTCAGCTCAGCGCCAGCCCAGCTGCTGGAGGAGGTAACAAAGCAGCCTGCTTCAGCCCAACGCAAGCCCACGCCTGCTCCAGCCCAGAAGAGCGGCTGCCTCACCTTCTTCAGCCCAACAATCCAGCGTCTTCTCCAGCTCAGCAACGCAGGCCAGTTATCCGAAGATCTCAGCAGCTGTTACACGAGATTAATGCAGGCAATCAAGGCTCCATAAACTCAGCAGAAACGCTTCATCCCTATCTTCATACCTTCATTCTGCTTCTGAAAATTTTATCGCTCCAGCCATCTTCTGATCTCCTTCCATATACGCTGCAAACACTTCATCCGTCCAGATTTATCAGCACACTCCCCAACCGTCAATTGCAGCCACTGTAATCTGCAACGGATGCACGCCAATCTTCTGCACACTCGCAAATCATCAGCCCAGCAGCGCTGCTTCTCTGGATCGGACGGAACTCAGCTTTCTCTGTCTATTTCGCGAGGCTAGGAAGATCTCTCCAATCGCGGCAGCAACAGACCAAGCCGAAACCTCACACTTCTCCTCCTGAGCTGTCACGCCAAGGGAGCCAGAAGGTCATCCGGAACCGTTTGAAGACGCCCCAGCCCAGTAACGGTTGAAGAGGTGAGCCCTCTCTTCTGCAGTCCAATTCTCGCCTCTAGAAGTTATTGTATAATCTTATGTATGCATACCAATTCTGTAATGCTAGATTAATGAGCTGCTGTAATTCGGCCTTGAGCATAGTTAAGATAGCAATAGGTAGCTGCTGAGTGTTATAATTAAAATGGTGGAAATAAAGGGGTGTTGTAAAAGTCATTTTATTCCTTCAGCTTTTAAGTTAGAAACGGCCCACCTTGTCGACCAATGTTTGAGCTTTTGGATAAAGATCCACCGTTGAATTTTGGATATGTCGTAGATGGATATATGTAGTTTAGCATATTAAAATTTGGGAAGAAATGAACGGTCGGATTAGAAGTTATAAACTCCCGAAGTTAGGTAGTTGAGCAGTTTTGGTAAACTTAAATTTTTGGTTAAGTATAGGAATAATAAGTGTAGTAGTCAACTTTGTGAATTTTTATAAAAATATCGGCTGAACAGTTTTGAGGAATTCTTCCTCCTAAGGTTAGATAGAACCTCATAGATGATCTAGAGATTTAATTCGGAATTATTATAAGCCGTTACGAATTTTATATTTAGAACCGAAGTTAGACCTTTACGATCTTCCGGAAAATAGAAACATAGGAAAAATGTCAGTTTGGAACCAAACAAAATTTTAGGAGTTAGAATATGATTTTAGAACCTCAAATAGGAGTTTAGACTTGAATTCTAGATTTTTCGGGAATTTCGGGACCAAGGGTAAAATGGTCATTTTACCCTAAATTAACACTGTAACTAGTTATGTCTTAATACATTATTTAATCTTAGAAGTCTTAGACTTCTAACTACGTGAGAGTGTGCTAATGCAAGTATCGCCTTTGGCAGGCAACTGAGTTGCTACAGTTTACAGAGCGAGTGGTTTACAAAGAGTCGAGCTTTATATCAGGTAAGTCCTTTGGGCTTACTTAGCGGACTTCTAAATATGAGTATAAATGATGATGGTGGTGTGTGATTGAAATGTTAGAGAGATAGGTTGTGATATATAATTACCGACCTATATTTTGGCCTAAGAGTAACGGGCGGTGGCATTCTGCTCAGTAGCTTGCGAGCGTTGGGGGTTTCTTTAGGGACTAGTCCATACTTGGTTTGTAGTGATGCTACCGGCAGAGGTCAGCTAGACCTACACCAGTTGGATAAGGAACGGAGGCGAGAACTAATTCTCGTGCCACAACTGTAAATTGAACAAGATGAATCACTTAAATAATAGATAATAAATGGTTGAGTGTCAGCATGATGTTTGTCTATTTTTGTTTCTGCTTGTGTTTGTGCTGTTATCATTTTTGCTTATATTTGGATAGTTAGCTAACTGTTGATATGTTGTTTAGATTTGCCACAGGTTAGAGCAGATGCCGAGTGATCCAGACGGTAGTGGTCAGCCGGGGTGTCGTACTTTAGGATGTTTTACAGTTTCTTCTTTTGTGGGATTTACAGTTGGACCTTGTTTCCTTTCGTTCTTTTCCTACTTTGTTATATTACCTTTTCCGGCTGTTAGTTGATCTGGTCACATTCATACATTGTTAAGAACTACTTTATGATTTTTGGTTTTCCTTATCTGTGCCTTGTTGTAAGATCTTGTTAAGTTGTTGTCAAACTAATGTCGGGACCCACTGTGCGGTCCTAACCAGTAACTCCCTAAGTTGTAAAATTTGGGGTGTTACAACATGGTATCAGAGCTCTAGGTTGGCAACAATGGCACTAGAAATCTTCAAAAAGGTCATATAAGTAAATAAACAGAACCCGAAAGGGGTCTGAGTTTTCCAAAGAGAATTTTGGTTTTAAAATGCATACAGAGTCGGGTTGGGATAGAAAGTACAGATGACCACCACTACCTCTGCGGATCTCGGTATTCTTAGAATAATTATAGACTTTTACTGTTATGATAGATTAGCTAGCTTATAAATGTAGTTGTTACTATTCGTGCAGATGGCACGTACTAGGGCTGCACAGGTGACTGGCCGAGGTAGGGGTCGTCCCCCCCTTCCCCCAATCAGACAGGATCGAGCTGATAACACCTCTACTGTTAGAGGGCGTGGTCGTGGGGGTAGACCTCCACTAGCGAGAGGTCGAGGACGAGTTCCTCGAGAGGACCCACCTGCAGTCAGCATACCAGAGGCTGCTGTGGAAGAGGTAGCTGAGAGTGTAGGCCCCGAGGTCAGGCCTGAGACCGCCGCTAGGTCTGGAGCGCAAGGAGCACGTTCTACTGAGTCGGGACGTGTTTCTATTGGAGTATCTGAGTATAGGGAGTTCAGAGCCTATGTTGAGCGCAGGGAGGAAGCTGCCAGAGTTGAAAGGCTTACCCAGGTACCACCGGTGGTACCGGCTAGGTCAGCTCAGGTGACACAAGGAGTGTCTCAGTTGCCGGCTGTATCTGAGAGGAGGACTAATGCTGATAGAGCACCTACTGGGTCTAGAGCACCGAGACCGGATGAGTGGTTGAAAGCTTTCAACTCTCAGAAGGTTCCCTCATTCAGTGGAGAGATAGGGCTAGAGGTGGAGCACTGGATAGGGAAGATAGAGACTGCTTTGGAGGCAATACGTTGCCCCGAGGATCGACAGGTGGATTTGGTACAGACCTGTTTCACAGATGATGCCCATTCATGGTGGCGTACCATTCGTAGCCGAGTCACCAGCTAGGAGCAGATGAGGAACATTGTTAGGGATAGGTACTGCCCTGTTTCGCTGAGGAGGGAGAGATTCCAGGATTTCATTGAGGCGGGATTTGAGGATATCCCGATTGCTGCAGCCATAAAGAAGTTTAAGAAAGAGTTGACTTTGCTTGGACCATCTGCACCTCCAGAAGAGCAGCATGTTTACCTTTTCTCCAGGAGGTTGAGAGAGAGTACCCGATCCTATCTGGCTGGATTCCGCTGTGAGACCTTGTCTGGTTATCAGAATAGGGCCTCTGCTTATGAGAGAGATAGGCCAGCTTCTAGGAAAGCAGCTCAGTCTAGTGGGCCGGAGAAGCGGCAGAGGACAGGACATGCTGGTAGCAGTGCAACAGTAGCAGGTTATGGTCGAGGACAAACTCAGGGGAGGTCCAGCTACCACTCTACAGTTCAGACCCCCGGTGGAGGTCGACAGTGCTTTAACTGTGGTGGCCGTGATCACATTAAGATAGACTGCCAGAAACCACCTATCACTTGCTTCACTTGTGGGAAGCCGGGACACAGAGCTACTTTCTGCCGTCAGGGTAAGGCTCCTTCACAGCAGGGATCTTCTCCTGCAGGTGCTGAGAAGAGTGTACAGAGACCACCTCAGTACCGAGCACCTAGTCAGCAGCAGCAACAATACCGGGCCCCAGGGCATCCTGCTTCATACAGTACGGCACAGGGATCAGGTCGTGGCAGAGGACGTGGTAGTACACTGACACCAGAGGAGGACCATCGAGAGTGTTCGAGCTGAGGAGCACTGAGCAGCCTGCAGCACCTGCGACCACAGGTACTATTTGGATCCATGACTTACCTGTGAGAGTTTTATTTGATACGGGTGCTACGCTCTCCTTTATATCAGATGCATGTGTAGATAGGTTGTCCTTAGCTACAGTAGAGGGTGTACCTTTTGTGGTTTGGTTACCAGATGGGGGCAAGGTTAGAGGATCCCGAGAGATTTATGACTGCCCTATTCATCTGGGAGGCCGGATTTGGTTAGTAGATTTTCTAGTTATGCCCTTAGCCCATGAGGACGTGATATTGGGGATGGATTGGATGACTACACATGGAGCAGTCTTGGATATTGGTAGGAGGACTGTGACTGTCGCCACTGAGGAGGGTCACAGAGTGATATTCCGAGGTTGGGACCTCGGAAAGTCCGGCACAGTTATCAGCGCAGTGAGAGCAACCAAATTGATAGCACAGGGTTGCGAGGCCTTCTGGTGTTATGCCATGAAGGAGCGCAAGAGCCTGACAGTAGAGGAGATACCAGTCGCATGCGAGTTTGCAGAGGTCTTCAGGGACGACTTACCAGGGCTACCTCCACAGAGGAGTGTGGACTTTAGCATCGAGTTAGAGCCGGGCACGAGACCGATCTCGAAGGCCCCGTACCGCATGGCCCCGATAGAGCTGCTTGAGTTGAAGAAGCAGCTAGAGGAGTTAGCAGAGAAGGGCTTCATACGCCCTAGTGTTTCCCCCTAGGGCGCACCATTATTGTTTGTGAGGAAGAAGGATGGATCGATGAGACTGTGTATCGACTACAGGGAGTTGAACAAGGTCACCATCAAGAATAAGTATCCACTGCCTCGCATAGATGATCTGCTGGACCAGCTACATGGAGCGTTAGTGTTCTCGAGGATAGATTTGAGGTCGGGTTATCACCAGCTGAGGGTGAGAGATCAGGACATACCTAAGACAGCATTCCGGACTAGGTATGGTCACTATGAGTTTGTAGTGATGCCATTCGGGCTCACTAATGCGCTAGCAGTATTTATGGAGTTGATGAATGGGATTTTCATCGACTTCTTAGACCAGTTTGTAGTGGTCTTCATTGACGACATTCTAGTTTACTCTAGAAGTCGAGAGGAGCATGCCGGACACTTGAGGACAGTGTTACAGATTCTACAGGATAGCCAACTATATGCTAAGCTATCCAAGTGTGAGTTCTGGATGTCAGAGGTGGCTTTCCTAGGCCATGTAGTGACTGCTGAGGGGATTAAGGTCGACCCAGCGAAGATTGAGTCAGTGTCCTCTTGGCAACCTCTGAAGAATGTTAAGGAGGTTCGCAGCTTCCTTGGATTGGCAAGGTATTACCGTCGGTTTGTGGAAGGGTTTTCCCTGATCGCCCTACCACTTACTTCTCTCCTAAGGAAGACTACTCGGTTCGTCTGGTCTGAGCCGTGTCAGCAGAGTTTTGAGGAGCTGAAGAGGAGATTGACGTCTGCTCCGATCTTAGCACAGCCTGAGGGTACAGAGGACTTTGTAGTGTACAGTGACGCATCCAAGCTGGGCTTGGGGTGTGTCTTGATGCAGAGGGGTAAGGTCATAGCGTATGCGTCTCGACAACTGAAGACGTATGAGGAGAACTACCCCACTCATGACCTAGAGTTAGCTGCTGTAGTACATGCTCTTAAGATCTGGCGTCATTATCTCTATGGAGCGACCTGTCAGATCTTCACAGACCATAAGAGTCTGAAGTACATATTCACTCAACGGGAGTTGAATAACCGCCAGAGGCGGTGGCTAGAGTTGATCAAGGATTTTGACCTTGAGATTCTCTACCACCTCGGAAAGGCGAATGTAGTTGCTGACGCTTTGAGTCGGAAGACGCCTCGGGAGAAGGCGATAGCTCGGTTGACAGTACAACCATAGTTACAGAGAGACTTAGCTTGGTTGGAGGTAGAGATCCAGTTCCCCGATACAGCTCATCAGTTAGCCACCTTAGAGTTACTTCCTGACCTGTTGGGTGAGATCCGACAGAAGCAGGAGACCTGTCCGACTTTGACCCGGATCCGAGACCGGATGTCACGAGATGAGGCACCTCAGTTCACTATCGGTGCCGATGGAGTGATGAGACGACAGGACCGTGTCTGTGTGCCATCAGACAGTGAGCTGAGACAGAGAATACTAGGTGAAGCTCATGCTACCCCTTACTCCGTACATCCAGGAGCGAGTAAGATGTATAAGGACGTGAGACGTTCCTTCTGGTGGGGTGGTTTGAAGCCTGATGTGGCCCGATATGTAGCCTTGTGTGCGACCTGTCAACAGGTCAAGATTGAGCATCGTAGATCCGGAGGAGAGCTACACCCACTTCCAGTACCACATTGGAAGTGGGAAGACATTTCTATGGATTTCGTTACCGGATTGAGGCTCAGCAGAGGTTTTGATGCCATTTGGGTAGTGGTAGACCGTTTGACGAAGACCGCACGTTTCATTCCGATTAAGGAAACTTGGCCGGTAAGTCGTCTAGCAAAGGAGTTCACCAGGCACATAGTGAGACTCCATGGAGTACCGAGGACTATCGTCTCCGACAAGGATGGACGTTTTACCTCGAGGTTTTGGCAGCAGGTACATACTGCTCTGGGGACGAGTCTCCACTTTACCACTGCCTACCACCCACAGACAGACGGTCAGTCCGAGAGGACCATCCAGACATTAGAGGACATGTTGCGGGCATGTCTGCTAGATTGGGGACAGGTATGGCCAGATCATCTCCCACTAGTAGAATTTTCATATAATAACAGCTGGCATGCGTCTATTGGGATGGCACCTTATGAGGCTTTGTACGGACGGAGATGTCGTACACCGTTGTGCTGGGATGAGCCTAGCAAGGCTGATGGAGTAGTACCAGATCAGATACAGGATGACATCGCCCGGATTGCCTTAGTCCGGGAGAGGATGTTAGCAGCTCAGAGTCGTCAGAAGTCCTACGCCGACAAAAGGCGTCGACCTTTGGAATTCAGAATAGGTGCACAGGTGTGGTTGAGAGTGTCACCTACGAGAGGAGTAAGACGTTTCGGCATTAAGGGGAAGCTGAGTCCCCGATACGTCGGTCCATTTGAGATCGTAGAGAGAGTCGGAGAGGTTGCCTACCGACTAGCACTGCCACCGAGATTGGAGGGAGTACACCCAGTTTTTCATGTATCTCAGCTGCGAGAGTACATACCGGATCCTAGACACGTCATCAGTCATGAGGATCTGATAGTCGAGCCAGACCACACTTTTGTGGAGTATCCAGTAGCCGTCCTAGAGCGTAGCATTAGGCGCCTGCGTTCTAAGGAGATACCGATGCTGAGGATTCAGTGGTCTAGACGAAGAGTTGATGAGGCTACCTGGGAGACAGAGGAGAGTATTAGACGTAATTACCCTGAGTTCTTTGCGGAGTTAGCCGCTACCTCAGTACCGACGGGTTAGTACCGAGACGATACCTTATAGGACTTCTGTGATTATATGTTTACATAATTGTTTATGTCTATGTGCTTGATGACGTGAGTAGTTGCTTGCTAGAATATAATTCTTGAGGGGAAAGGTATGGGGTAGGTACCTTATCCTAAGTTTCGGGACGAAACTTATTTTAAGGGGGTACTGATGTAATATCCGGAATTTTTATTCCGTCTAGTTCTGTTATAAACTCGATCTCAATCAGTTTATGCTTATCCGTCTACTTAGTTAGACATATTATCATAGGATTTATCATTTTATGTAGATTCCGTCACATAAAATGATAGAATCTTTTAAATAATTTATCATTTTATGCAAACTACTTCCGCATAAAATGATAGAATTCTTAACCGATCTTAATCTATAATAGACTCCATATCCGCCTAGTCCGTATATTTATGTGTCGGAATCTTGTCCAGCCAGAAACTCGCTAAATTAAGGAGCCCAGTCGCAGCCCAGTTTAGCCCATCTGTTAACCGATATTTCAGCTCCAACGGATCCAGTTCTGCAGCCAGCTAGCCCAGCCCAGCAGCCCACTGTTTGCCTTGACTGCTTCAGCTCCGCGCCAGCCCAGCTGCTGGAGGAGGTAACGAAGCAGCCTGCTTCAGCCCAACGCAAGCCCACGCCTGCTCCAGCCCAGAAGAGCGGCTGCCTCACCTTCTTCAGCCCAACAATCCAGCGTCTTCTCCAGCTCAGCAACGCAGGCCAGTTATCCGAAGATCTCAGCAGCTGTTACACGAGATTAATGCAGGCAATCAAGGCTCCATAAACTCAGCAGAAACGCTTCATCCCTATCTTCATACCTTCATTCTGCTTCTGAAAATTTTATCGCTCCAGCCATCTTCTGATCTCCTTCCATATACGCTGCAAACACTTCATCCGTCCAGATTTATCAGCACACTCCCCAACCGTCAATTGCAGCCACTGTAATCTGCAACGGATGCACGCCAATCTTCTGCACACTCGCAAATCATCAGCCCAGCAGCGCTGCTTCTCTGGATCGGACGGAACTCAGCTTTCTCTGTCTATTTCGCGAGGCTAGGAAGATCTCTCCAATCGCGGCAGCAACAGACCAAGCCGAAACCTCACACTTCTCCTCCTGAGCTGTCACGCCAAGGGAGCCAGAAGGTCATCCGGAACCGTTTGAAGACGCCCCAGCCCAGTAACGGTTGAAGAGGTGAGCCCTCTCTTCTGCAGTCCAATTCTCGCCTCTAGAAGTTATTGTATAATCTTATGTATGCATACCAATTCCGTAATGCTAGATTAATGAGCTGCTGTAATTCGGCCTTGAGCATAGTTAAGATAGCAATAGGTAGCTGCTGAGTGTTATAATTAAAATGGTGGAAATAAAGGGCTGCTGTAAAAGTCATTTTATTCCTTCAGCTTTTAAGTTAGAAACGGCCCACCTTGTCGACCAATGTTTGAGCGTTTGGATAAAGATCCACCGTTGAATTTTGGATATGTCGTAGATGGATATATGTAGTTTAGCATATTAAAATTTGGGAAGAAATGAACGGTCGGATTAGAAGTTATAAACTCCCGAAGTTAGGTAGTTGAGCAGTTTTGGTAAACTTAAATTTTTGGTTAAGTATAGGAATAATAAGTGTAGTAGTCAACTTTGTGAATTTTTATAAAAATATCGGCTGAACAGTTTTGAGGAATTCTTCCTCCTAAGGTTAGATAGAACCTCATAGATGATCTAGAGATTTAATTCGGAATTATTATAAGCCGTTACGAATTTTATATTTAGAACCGAAGTTAGACCTTTACGATCTTCCGGAAAATAGAAACATAAGAAAAATGTCAGTTTGGAACCAAACAAAATTTTAGGAGTTAGAATATGATTTTAGAACCTCAAATAGGAGTTTAGACTTGAATTCTAGATTTTTCGGGAATTTCGGGACCAAGGGTAAAATGGTCATTTTACCCTAAATTAACACTGTGACTAGTTATGTCTTAATACATTATTTAATCTTAGAAGTCTTAGACTTCCAACTACGTGAGAGTGTGCTAATGCACGTATCGCCTTTGGCAGGCAACTGAGTTGCTACAGTTTACAGAGCGAGTGGTTTACAAAGAGTCGAGCTTTATATCAGGTAAGTCCTTTGGGCTTACTTAGCTGACTTCTAAATATGAATATAAATGATGATGGTGGTGTGTGATTGAAATGTTAGAGAGATAGGTTGTGATATATAATTACCGACCTATATTTTGGCCTAAGAGTAACGGGCGGTGGCATTCTGCTCAGTAGCTTGCGAGCGCTGGGGGTTTCTTTAGGGACTAGTCCATACTTGGTTTGTAGTGATGCTACCGGCGGAGGTCTGCTAGACCTACACCAGTTGGATAAGGAACGGAGGCGAGAACTAATTCTCGTGCCACAACTGTAAATTGAACAAGATGAATCACTTAAATAATAGATAATAAACGGTTGAGTGTCAGCATGATGTTTGTCTATTTTTGTTTCTGCTTGTGTTTGTGCTGTTATCATTTTTGCTTATATTTGGATAGTTAGCTAACTGTTGATATGTTGTTTAGATTTGCCACAGGTTAGAGCAGATGCCGAGTGATCCAGACGGTAGTGGTCAGCCGGGGTGTCGTACTTTAGGATGTTTTACAGTTTCTTCTTTTGTGGGATTTACAGTTGGACCTTGTTTCCTTTCGTTCTTTTCCTACTTTGTTATATTACCTTTTCCGGCTGTTAGTTGATCTGGTCACATTCATACATTGTTAAGAACTATTTTATGATTTCTGGTTTTCCTTATCTGTGCCTTGTTATAAGATCTTGTTAAGTTGTTGTCAAACTAAGGTCGGGACCCACTGTGCGGTCCTAACCAGTAACTCCCTAAGTTGTAAAATTTGGGGTGTTACAGAATTGATTGTATGGTGTAGTTCCTCTGGAAGTCTTGAAATATGTTCCGTAGGCCCATAGTGCGTCATACAGCTTCATTGACAAATCCTTCCTCATTCTAGAGACAATTTTCTCTAGAATGCCTTTGATATCTCTATTTGATATCTCCACTTGCCCACTAGTTTGAGGATGATATTGAGTATATACCCTGTGAGTTATGTAACACCCCAAATCTGCGGGACTCGGAGCGCTACTGGGCTAGGATCTCACAGTGGGTCCTAACCCTTGCCTGACAACAAATTCACTAGATCTTACAACAAGACACAAATAGACTAAAACCAAATACATAAAACTGTATTAAATATATACATCAAAAGGTTTACGAAACACAGCCGAGAAAAAAACGGCAACACCATACACAAATGTATACAAAAGATCCCACAACCCTCGCACAACTTAGTGTATGGAAGTCCTCGGCTGATCACCCATCTGGTTCACTCTGCAATCTTCCTATCATGTAGAAGATCTAGAACACGGTATAAACCGTTAGCTAACATATCATAGATAAGAATGAAGCCGTAGCACATATATCACATCATCATATCATATCATGCAATGTCACGCACATAACCCTTTATTATCTTTAATTAAGTTATACAATTACTAATTCATTTCCTTGTGACACGCGGAGTAAACTTCCAACGCCTCTGTCCCCATTCCCCTCAAGTTTGGAATGGTGTCAATCATCACCACCTGGAGGTCTGGTCATAGAGAACCTCTATAGCCTCCCAATTCTGGGTTAGATAAGTCATCACCGCCCGTTATCATACACTTGGGCTAATAATATGCATGTAGGGTCATCCTAGTCCAGTTAGGTTATAATTGCAAGACACATATGCAGACACACAACCACAACACACACTCAAACCCATAACCGCTCACTAAGTAAGTCCCACGGACTTACCTGTCACAACGTTGATCTATACCACGTCACGGCTTCCCCTCGAGGAAACGATCAGCGCCTGCATCAGTAAGGCACAAAAATAAGTCAAACGTGATCCAAGGTTAGAAGATTCCACCTCCTAACCCCATAACCATCCCCACAACATAACTCGAATCTAAACCTCGATATCTCAACATAACTCATTATTCCTCAAATCTCAAGGAAACATCTTATCAACATTTCTCAATCTCAATTCTAATCCTAATTTAATTAATTAACCTTTAATTAATTAATTGAATTTCACCAGAATAACGTTTTCCTGCATGAAATTTCTAAGCCCACCTGCTATTAGATTTCATCAAACAAACAACCCATAAACACCATAATAATATAACGACCATAATGGAATTTTAAATTATCCATTTTAACAAGCCTAAGGTCAATCTAGGCCAAATCGTAGTACGAAAAACGAGTAAATTCACAACTAATTTGTTACTAACACGATTGACGATCTAAAACAAGATTTGGAATCACAACGACGCAGGCTACACATGGACATCATCAAATTCACCGGAATCTGAGCGAGGGAACCGTCCTGGTGACATATATGTGTTTGCACTAGGAAGTAGCACAAAAATCTTTACATTTATAAACTCGATCTAAAATTTTAAACTACCTACCAAAACCCACAGTGTATGGATCGTTATGTAGGAAGGAAAGTATTCCGAGTTCGAACACAAGGACTGAGGTGAAATCAAATAATTCAATGATCATGTATAGTGCAAGTCTAAACTAAGAGATGAGAAAGGAATAAAGAAATGCAAAACACAATATTTTTGGTTGGTTTTGGTTGATCAAACAAGGATCACAAAATATGCAACACAAACAAGCAAACAAACACACAAACACAAGGATAAGTGATAAGAGGTAAGAAATGCGGATTCTATAGATCAAGAATTTCGGTTATGGCAATGGACTCATGCTTCTAAACACCAAAGGAGAGCTGCGGTTGTTCGGAGTTGTGTGTTTCTCTAATGGGAGAAATTACCGGGTAAGTCTCATACTCCACTAGTCTCGAACTTAAGGTCCTATGACCGGGTACGTCTCAAGGAACCTAAGGACGGGAATCCTACACAAACCGGCCACTACCTAAGGGTCAAACCCCTCCTTACCGGGTAAGTCTTGGAAAAGGTAAGTTTTAGGCAACGATCCTAGCACACTCAATTCAGTAGCGGCTTTTTTTGGCTCACTACTACCTAGAGTTCATCATCTTATGAATCTAAGAGAGGAAATTACCGGGTAAGTCTCATTCCTCAAATAAGTTGCTAGCAAAGGTCACCCTAGGCTAGATTAGACTCAACAAACAATAGGATTTCAACACATCTACATCCTAACATCCAAATTCATCAATTAAGGACAACAAAAGAAAAACCACGGGTGGATCATGGAAACCACGGCCGTGGAAGCATGAAGAACAGGCCGTGATTTTATTCAGAGTTAGGTTTTCGAACACAAATCCATCCTAAGCTAACATGCAAGTCCATAAAATCATAGTCCAAAGCATAAACATCATTCCTTCACCCTAGAATCACATCTACTCATCCAACAACATACATTTGTAGATCAAACTTCATAAATAAAGCATGCTTGCAAGTCATGGCTAGAAAATGAAGATAAGATCAAAGAACAAGAAGTTACTTAGGTAGATAGATTCTTGAACAATCTTACAAGGTTCCAATGGAATCTCCAAGATCCAAACTTACAAGCTTCCAAGGAAAAACACTCAAAACTCACTCAAACTCACTCTAGATCAAAAAACTACACTAATCTCATCCAAGTACACCCATAAGGGTGATTGGAGGAGAGCTACAATCCACCAAAAGAGGATGACCACTAGATTTGATTTTTTAGTTGTCTCGAGTGTTAGACCTGAAAAGGGTAAAGGTGACGATTCCTTACTTGAGGAGTAAGATGACTGAGCAATATTAAAAGACAAGACCAAGTGGGTCGTGATACGAAGAGCATTGAGCACTTGGTAAATGTTGGTGGATGTCCAAGAGCTTTGACCTGATTGTGTAGTCAAAAGCTTTAGAAGGCCGGAAGCAAGTGGTCATAACAAAGGGAAGAAAGTTGAATATATCATTTTTCCGTAGGGTCATCAAAGGATCTAGAAGTGAGTTGTGTAAGGCAATCATTGGAAGTTTTAAAGCGGTTTAAAAGTGACAAATGGACTAGTATTTCTCACCCTATTGAAGAGGGTAGCTTCAGTTTTCCACGGAGACTAAGTTTGGGAATTGAGTTTGAGAATTTCAGTGGGGAGATACCTACCAGACACGGGTTAGGTTATCATATGAGAGGATCAGACAGTTAAGCCGGATGATACCGGTGAGATATCCTGTAACCACTTTAGAATGTGGTAGCAGGCGCTTGTGATGTAAAGATTTAAGATTTAGTGGTTTTATGAAAAGGTGATAAGGCTACCTAAGATACTGGGGATAGTAAGAGACGTAATGTAGTGATAGTTGTAACCTCGAGAGTGACGAGTTAGGGCTTGACCTTGTATGTATGATACTGTTTGACTGCTTGTTTATTTCATGATTGAGTGTTTAGTCAGTGTTGTGTTCTTTTGGTAACCTTGATGTGCGGGATACTTAGATGGGGAAACGACGAGACTTTGGTGTAGTGATCAAACACACCCATTTGGTGCCTTAAAGGCCGATCAGGATTGTCTTACCGTAAGTTTCGTTACGCTTTGATAGGGTTGGAGAAGTTTAAGAAACAAATAAATATTTAGTGAGACTAGGACATACCAGTTTATTTATGTAAGTCGTTTAAGTAAGTACCTTGTTCTAAGTTTCGGGACGAAACTTATTTTAAGGGGGTACTGATGTAAAATCCGGAATTTTTTTTATTCCGTTTAATTCCGAATAATTCGGAATTCGAGCCGCTAACGGTTCCCATTCTATCTAGTATTTCCTTATTCACAAATTTTATCATTTTATGTAGAATTTAATTCACATAAAATGATAGAATTATATCAAACCCTAATTCTTATAATTATTTATCATTTTATGTAGAATTTAATTTACATAAAATGATTAAATTATATCAAACCCTAATTCTTATAATTAATCCTCAACGACGACTTTAGACGAGACCATAACAGAGCTGTGACGAGGTCATGACGAAGCCCGACAACTCTGTGACGAAGTCATGCATGGGCCTGACAAAGCCATGACGAGTTTTGACGAGTTTTGACAACACAACCCACCTTTGCTTTTTACAAATTCAGCTAACCTCTTCATGCCAGATTGCTTCAGCCCAATTTTTGTACACCTCCAGCCAGCCCGGTTTGCACCAGCCTTGCCCTACCTTACCCTCAGCCAGCCCAACAGTGCAAATCTCATGCCTGTAGTCAGCCCAACAGAGAAGACGCTGCAAACCCTCGGGAACGATTCTTATGCACATTGAAGCTGAGCTGGACAGGAGTTACGCTGAATTAATTGCCCTGAGATCACGCTACAGCTGCTGCCAAGGATGTCCAGATTCATCTACTACAACTGCTGTTGCGCGCCAACGCCCTGCACACCCGGACACAGCCGCTCGCCAACGTGCTGCCTCAGCCTTCTACAATCGGCCTTCTGTACTCATCCCTCTGCACGAGGATGAACCAACCAGGAAACCGTCGGCCTTGCACCATATTTGTGTCCTGATCGATCAATTGAGTAGAGCCCTGCTACGCCTGACAAACGCTAAGGTAAGGCTCAACCTTCTCAATCACTGTGGTCAATTAGAAGGATCAAGGGCGATGACCTAATACCCTTCCTCATGCTCCAGCTTTTGAGTAGTTGCATCCCTCCTCTCCAGTTGCCTTCCAGCCCCTGGAGTTGTGCACAACAGCCTCCAATTGGACCTCTTCAGTTTCCGACAAGGCTATGAACGTGAGAGCCATTCTCGTCCTTCATGCCTTCGAGTTTGGAGTCGGGTAAGACCCACAGCTACCCCCTTACTTCCCCTCCATGTTTATGTGTCAATGGGTGCCTCTGAACCACATTTAAACCCATACATTTCAGCCCAAAGGAGCAACTTCAGAGAGCTGTTACATCTCTCAGTTTTCTGAATTTCCGGAAGTGAAAAACAGTCAACTTCGGGTCAAGATTTGAGTAAGTTATACTCCTCCTTTGTTTCTGAATTTTGGATATGTTGTAGTCAGTAGTATATAGTAGATCATACTAAAATTTGGGAAGAATCGGAGTTACGGTTTGAGAGTTATGATGTTGCAAAGTGGACTCCTCATGTAGTGTTTATATATGTGCTGAGTGTTGGGGAAAACAGCGAGTGATGCTGTTTTGTGAGATGGTTTTGAATAAGCTCTTGATCTCCGTTGGGCTTGAGTTTTGGATATGATATAGTTGACATATTTTTGTATAACATATTAAAATTTGAGAGGCATCCAGCGAGTGGTTTGGGATTTATGATTTTTCCAAGATTGAGTCGTAAGCAGTTTTTCTGTTGTGCTGAAATTCGGTTTTGTGAGATAGTTTTAAATACGATTTTGATCTCCTTTGCCGCTGAATTTTGGATATATTAAAGATAAGATTTTATAGTAGAACATATCAAAATTTGGGATAAATCCAGCGAGTAGTTTAGGAGTTATGACTTTTCAAAGTTAAGACAGTGTGTTGCTTGTTAAGTGTTGTAACCAACTTTAGAAATTTTTGTAGAAGTGATGCTTTAACAGTTTTAAGAAATTCTTTCTCCTATGAGTAGATAGAATATCATAGATAATCTATGGAATTATTTCGGAATTTTTATAAGATTATTCGGATTTTATATTTGAAGCTGTAGTTGGACTTTAGTGACTTTTCGGGAAATAGAAAATGCGTAGTTTTTCTAGTTGTTACCTAAAATCATCATAGGGAGTAGAATATGGTTAGTTAGCCTCAAATTATAATTTAAGTACATATTCCGAGTTTTTGGAAGTTCCGGGACTATGTGTAAAATAGTCATTTTACCTTAAATAAAAACTGTAATAACTTCTGCACATAGAATCGTAATTTAAGAGTTTTAGACTTATAAGTATCCAGGGAAATGTGTTGACCCACGTGCCTCCTCTGACAGGCAACTGAGTTCTGCACTTACGGATTTAGTGGTGGTTAAGAGAGAGTCGAGATTTGATTCTGGTAAGTCCACGGACTTACTTAGCTGACTCTTGTATGAGTGTAATGTGTATGAGTGGTGTTTGTTAGTTATAATAAATAACGAAACCAGATTAAGCCGACTTTATTATTTACGTAATTGACCCAAGTGTATGATAACGGGTCGTGACATCATCTGCCTAGCTCTTGCGAGAGTCTAGGAGGTTCCCTGGGACCAGCCCAGTCAGGTAGACGGTCATATGCATTAGTACCATTCCGCGTTGGTAAACGGGGACAGGGGCGAGGTTTGTGAATCCCTCGTGTCACAAAATAAGTATCATTAGTAATAACCTATCACCTAATTAAAGATAATAAAAGGATTGAGTGTTGCATGTTGATTGTGTATGTTGTGTGTTTGTGCTTTTACCTTTATACTTATGCATAGAATGTTAGCTAACGGTTTTATACCGCTTGTAGATGTCTTACAGGTTAAAACAGTTGTAGAGAGATCCGGAGGGTATGGTCAACCGGGTCCACATACTTATTTAGTTGGGGACGGGATGTCTTCTTTTCTTCTTATGTGTCGTGTTGGTACCTTTGCTTTGTAAGGCTGATACATATTCTTCATGTATATATTGTTTAAAGTTTTCAAATGTTTTAAAAACTTTTGTGTCTTGTTGTAAGATCCAAGTTAAATTGTTGTCAAACTAAGGTCGAGACCCATTGTGAGGTCCTAACTAGTAGCTCCCCGAGTTCTCAGAATTTGGGGTGTTACATCATGCCACCTCTTGGTCCTTTGCTTGTAGATCCGTGCATTCTCATAAGCATTCAAACGAATCTCCTCTAGCTCAATGATGTCCAAGAGGCATTTCTCTCCATCTTCTTTCATGTCAAAGTTGAGCTATTTGATTGTCCAATATGCTCTATGCTTTAATTCCACCGGAAGATGTCAAGACTTCCCATAGAATTGATTGTATGGTGTAGTTCCTCTAGAAGTCTTGAAATATGTTCCGTAGGCCCATAGTGCGTCATGCAGCTTCATTGACAAATCCTTCCTCATTCTAGAGACAATTTTCTCTAGAATGCCTTTGATCTCTCTATTTGATATCTCCACTTGTCCACTAGTTTGAGGATGATATTGAGTATATACCTTGTGAGTTATGTAACACCCCAAATCTGCGGGACTCGGAGCGCTACTGGGCTAGGATCTCACAGTGGGTCCTAACCCTGGCCTGATAACAAATTCACTGGATCTTACAACAAGACACAAATAGATTAAAACCAAATACATAAAACTGTATTAAATATATACATCAAAAGGTTTACGAAACACAGCCGAGAATAAAACGGCAACACCATACACAAATGTATACAAAAGATCCCATAATCCTCGCACAACTTAGTTACGGAAGCCCTCGGCTGATCACCCATTTGGCTCACTCTGCAATCTTCCTATCATATAGAAGATCTACAACACGGCATAAACCGTTAGCTAACATATCATAGATAAGAATGAAGCCGTAGCACATATATCACATCATCATATCATATAATGCAATGTCACACACATAACCCTTTATTATCTTTAATTAAGTTATACAATTACTAATTCATTTCCTTGTGACACGCGGAGTAAACTCCCAACGCCTCTGTCCCCATTCCCCTCAAGTTTGGAATGGTGTCAATCATCACCACCTGGAGGTCTGGTCGTAGAGAACCTCTATAGCCTCCCAATTCTGGGCTAGATAAGTCATCACCGCCCGTTATCATACACTTGGGCTAATAATATGCATGTAGGGTCATCCTAGTCCAGTTAGGTTATAAATGCAAGACACATATGCAGACACACAACCACAACACACACTCAAACCCATAACCGCTCACTAAGTAAGTCCCACGGACTTACCTGTCACAACGTTGATCTATACCACGTCACGGCTTCCCCTCGAGGAAACGATCAGCGCCTGCATCAGTAAGGCACAAAAATAAGTCAAACGTGATCCAAGGTTATAAGATTCCACCTCCTAACCCCATAACCATCCCCACAACATAACTCGAATCTAAACCTCGATATCTCAACATAACTCATTATTCCTCAAATCTCAAGGAAACATCTTATCAACATTTCTCAATCTCAATTCTAATCCTAATTTAATTAATTAACCTTTAATTAATTAATTGAATTTCACCAGAATAACGTTTTGCCCGCATGAAACTTCTAAGCCCACCTGCCATCAGATTTCATCAAACAAACAACCCATAAACACAATAATAATATAACGACCATAATGGAATTTCAAATTATCCATTTTAACAAGCCTAAGGTCAATCTAGGCCAAATCGTAGTACGGAAAACGAATAAATTCATAACTTATTCGTTACTAACACGATTGACGATCTGAAACAAGATTTAGAATCACTACGACGCAGGCTACACATGGACATCATCAAATTCACCGGAATCTGAGCGAGAGAACCGTCCTGGTGACATATATGTGTTTACACTAGGAAGTAGCACAAAAATCTTTACATTTATAAACTCGATCTAAAATCTTAAACTACCTACCAAAACCCACAGTGTATGGATCGTTATGTAGGAAGGAAAGTATTCCGAGTTCGAACACAAGGACTGAGGTGAAATCAAATAATTCAATGATCATGTATAGTGCAAGTCTAAACTAAGAGATGAGAAAGGAATAAAGAAATGCAAAACACAATATTTTTGGTTGGTTTTGGGTGATCAAACAAGGATCACAAAATATGCAACACAAACAAGCAAACAAACACACAAACACAAGGATAAGTGATAAGAGGTAAGAAATACGGATTCTAGAGATCAAGAATTTCGGTTATGACAATGGACTCATGCTTCTAAACACCAAAGGAGAGTTGCGGTTGTTCGGAGTTGTGTGTTTCTCTAATGGGAGAAATTACCGGGTAAGTCTCATGCTCCACTAGTCTCGAACTTAAGGTCCTATGACCGGGTAAGTCTCAAGGAACCTAAGGACGGGAATCCTACACAAACCGGCCAGTACCTAAGGGTCAAACCCCTCCTTACCGGGTAAGTCTCGGAAAAGGTAAGTCTTAGGCAACGATCCTAGCACACTCAATCCAATAGCGGCTTTTTTTGGCTCACTACTACCTAGAGTTCATCATCTTATGAATCTAAGAGAGGAAATTAACGGGTCAGTCTCATTCCTCAAATAGGTTGCTAGCAAAGGTCACCCTAGGCTAGATAAGACTCAACAAACAATAGGATTTCAACACATCTACATCCTAACATCCAAATTCATCAATTAAGGACAACAGAAAAAAAACCACGGGTGGATCATGGAAACCATGGCCGTGGAAGCATGAAGAACAGGCCGTGATTTTATTCAGAGTTAGGTTTTCGAACACAAATCCATCCTAAGCTAACATGCAAGTCCATACAATCATAGTCCAAAGCATAAACATCATTCCTTCACCCTAGAATCACATCTACTCAACCTACAACATACATTTCTAGATCAAACTTCATAAATAAAGCATGCTTGCAAGTCATGGCTAGAAAATGAAGAT
Source organism: Fagopyrum homotropicum (assembly GCA_033239125.1). Lineage (NCBI taxonomy): Eukaryota > Viridiplantae > Streptophyta > Magnoliopsida > Caryophyllales > Polygonaceae > Fagopyrum > Fagopyrum homotropicum. The sequence goes on from BSWB01000008.1 coordinate 76,300,542, forward strand.
AAGATCAAAGAACAAGAAGTTACTTAGGTAGATAGATTCTTGAACAATCTTACAAGGTTCCAATGGAATCTCCAAGATCCAAACTTACAAGCTTCCAAGGAAAAACACTCAAAACTCACTCAAACTCACTCTAGATAAAAAAAACTACACTAATCTCATCCAAGGACACCTATAAGGGTGAATGGAGGAGAGCTACAATCCACCAAAAGAGTATTAGAGAAGGTAATGTGTAGATCCTGGCTTTACAGCCTGCAAAACAACATAAGTACTCCACCAAAAAGCAAGGGTCGGACACAGAAATCGCGTGACAAGTGTCAAAGATGTCCAGACAGAAACCACGGGCCAAAACCACGTGCGTGGTTTTCACTAGAAATCCCTCCTTGGATCACCAAGTCATGAGTTGGTGCAAGGCATGCACCAACAAGGTCTTTGTGTTCTTCTTTGCTCCTAGCCTGCTCCTTAGGGAGTCCGGATGCGTGCCACCACGAGGAATGATCCTCGAATGTATCGATTAAGTCCAAAAGCTGCCTAAAATACCTACAAAACCGACAAAAGCTTGTGTAGACGTATTTTCTAGAAATATGACTCGATTAAGCATAAACGCCACAAACTAATGCCAAACCATGCATGAATAAGGGGAAAAACTATCTAACTGAATGCCTAAACTAGCGTCATAAATCATGTCATCAAAATATCCCATACTTGCCACTTGCTCGTCCCCGAGCAAGGTTCACACCTAAGCTACAAGATGGTATGAGTTATCAATGCGGAAAAACGGAAAATATTTTTGCAATTGTGCTTCTAGTAATAAATCACCTTCATATTGATGTTTCATGGCAAAGGATGAGCAATCATGTATTAAATGAATGAAGGCACGGAAAGACAATCATAATTAACTTGAAATCATATATGCAAAGTAAATTGAGAATGTCTAGATGATCATGAAGATATCAAATCTAAATCATTCAAGTCAAAACACATGTGCATAGAGGTCTTAAGGACTAAGGAAAGAAGAGGTCAAGAAACGTTGTTAAAGGTGGGAATTTTTAGGTCATGTGATGCTAATTCGGAAAAGGAACTAACTCCACAACTTCATTTTTGCTTAACTCCGCCATAAGTGTATATTTTTCTCCATCCTTTTCTTTTCTTTTTCTTCTTTTTCTTTCATTTTTATTTTTGAGACAATGGCATTGGTGTACAAAAGCCGAAACCTTGGTGATTAGCAGACCTCAAGATTTTTTCGAGGTGCCTCACACCGGGCACACACACCAAGGCTCATTAGGACTATCGGTTAATCCGACTTTGGCAAGACACAAGCACCCGTTTATGTGAATGGTGCCGAGTTACTCGACATCAAAACTAACGTCCCCAAACCTATATTTTTTTTCTGCACTTTCACAACCCATTCAGCACTTCATTCATAACATTCATTCACTTCCTTCAACACCCCATACTTTCTTTTCACACACTCAACACACTAACATGCTCCTATTCTTGGATGGGTCAAAAGAGGTCAAATTTTTAATCAAGTGAGGTGCTTCAAACAACATGATCAAGATGAGAAGAAGAGAGAAATGAATGCTTTAATTATTCCTAGATGATGTGTAAGAACTAGCACGCGATTTCGATATTCAATTCTCAACCCAACCTAGACAACAATCTTTATCATAATTCATACATGGAATTCAAGAGAAGTATTCAAGTCCACATATGCATAAATTCAGTCAACACACAAGGCATCCATAGTCAATTCACAAAACAAACTCATCACAAGGTTCATATCAATCTTATAAGCACAAATATTTTTTTAAAAATTTTCTGATTTTTTGAATTTTTGAGATAAATATGTACAATGCAAAACATAATGAAACATGTGACAATAATATGAAACTATCCTAGATGCAATCATACAAATGATTATGAAAACCCCACCACATACTAAAATTCACATTGTCCTCAATGTGCAAATTAAATAAAGAAATGAAAGAAGATCTCACAATGTAAGACGGTAGTGCTTTCGGTATTTCGGTTCACTCATGTGGAGTGGTGGTGATGGATGATCAATCAAACATGGTAGAGAGCTCTTAATGTTCATTATGGAGTCGGGACCCGCGCCAAGGTGTATGCGAGATGGGAGCTCTTCCACCCCTCAAAGGCACCTCTAGCCATCCAAGTCCCACGTTCGCTCCACCCACGGTTGATGCGGGATCATCATCATCATCATCTTTCCTTGAAAGGATTCTTATTTACCTAGACTCTAGCACACAAAACACACAAAAACACACAAAACAAAAACAAAGATAAAATCAAAAAAGGAAATTGGAAAGATGTTACCCTTGGGTTGCCTCCCAAGAAGCGCTTCTTTTAGGTCATTAGCTTGACCAAACTCTATGATGTTTCAATCAACATTAAAAACCTTGGTTTTCTTGAGGAGTCCAAACAACCATCTCTTTTCGACATCCTTGATCATAAGTATGGGCCATTTGATACCCAAATAAAATTTGAGCTCTCGCTTCACCGGTAAGTGGTAGAACTCACCATGGTCAAGCTCCTAAGGAACGCCAACATTTGGATTCTCGGGGGTCTCCTTACTCTCTCTATGTGAAGTGTCTTCATGACCACCTCCTTGATGATCATATGGGGTTATAACCATGTGGGCCACCACATACTCAGACAAATAACGCTCAACGGATCTATCGATTAAGCACTTGATTCCTTCACACAACATGATCCGAGGAAAGCCGACTCTTGGAAAGTTATCTTGCTTGAAGGGATTCACAACCATCTTGGATCCATACTCTCTAACCGGAAGTGGTGTTATATCAACCTTGGGAGACTCCATAAGAACGGAACTCCAGCTTTCGGGTGCACTCCGGTCAAGCAAGAAAGGATTGAAAGGAGTTGAAGTCAACTTAGGGCCCTCTGATAGAAACCACGTGCTGAAATATGGAACCACGGGCGTGGTTAGTTCAGGTAGGCCGTGGTTTTGGATGAATTTGGCTACGACATGGTTTTCCACGGGCAAAAAATATGAAACCACGGCCGTGGTTTTGGCTGTTTTCTTCCTCCTTCATGTGCTCTTCAAGTATGATTTCGGGGTTGATGGCAAGGATGTCCGAGGTTGAGAGCTCTTCATTGCACTCCTCCAAAGGTGAAGGAGTTGGAGGTAAGCCTTGAAGAAGGATAGACTTCTCTTGAAAAAGAGCTATCCAATTCTCCTCAATCTCCCTCCTCGTTTGTTCTTCTCTCGTGAAAGTCAATCTTCTTGCATCCTCAAAAGCCAAATCCCTTAGCCACACTTGCTCCCGAGCATCATTCAACTCTTCTTGAAGTTCTCTAATAGTCATAGTTGAATCGGGCAATTCTTGGATCTCCTCATGGTGAACCTCCTCTTGTCTAAATACTTCCTCTTCAAGCTCCATGTAGGCACTCGAAAGGGAAGCAAGGTTACTCTCTAGATCATCCATCTTCCTCAACATTTCTTCTAGCATTGATTCAAATCGATTTTCATGAAGTTGATGGTGAGGTTCCTCATGAGGCAATATAGTCATGTGAGCTTGAACATGGAACTCATGATAGGCATTAAACTCCTCCCAATAATCAAACTCATCATGGACAGGTCCTCGATCTTGGCCTTCCATCCATCCTTCATACTCCATGTCATCAAGGTCGTCTTGGAAGTACAATCCCTCCATGGCAAACATTAAAAAGGCAAAGACAAAAACAAAACAAGATCAAAAGTAACAAGAAAGATTCACACTAAAAACAATCAAACACAAATAACTTAATCTAGACCTAGTCCCCGGCAACGGCACAAAAAACTTGTTCGCACTACGAAGTAGCACAAAAAAGCTTTACATTTATAAACTCGATCTAAAATCCTAAACTACCTAGCAAAACCCGCAGTGTACGGATCGTTATGTAGGAAAGAAAGTATTCCGAGGTCGAACACAAGGACTGAGGTCAAATCAAATCATTCAATGATCATGTATAATGCAAATCTAAACTAAGAGATGAGAAAGGAATAAAGAAATGCAAAACACAATATTTTTTGTTGGTTTTGGGTGATTAAACAAGGATCACAAAATATGCAACACAAAAAGCAAACAAACACACAAACACAAGGATAAGTGATACGAGGTAAGAAATGCGGATTCTAGAGATCAAGAATTTCGGTTATGGAAATGGTCTCATGCTTCTAAACATCAAAGGAGAGCTGCAGGTGTTTGGAGTCGGGTGTTTCTCTAATGGGAGCAATTACTGGGTAAGTCTCATGCTCCACTAGTTTCGAATATAAGGTCCTATTACCGGGTAAGTCTCAAGGAACCTAAGGACGAGAATTCTACAGAAACCGGCCACTACCTAAGGGTCAAACCCCTCCTTACCGGGTAAGTCTCGGAAAAGGTAAGTCTTAGGCAACGATCCTAGCACAATCAATCCAATAGCGGCTTTTTTGACTCACTACTACCTAGAGTTCATCATCTTATTTATCTAATAGAGGAAATTACTAGGTAAGTCTCATTCCTCAATTAGGTTGCTAGCAAAGGTCACCCTAGGATAGATTAGGCTCAACAAACAATAGTATTTCGACACATCTACATCCTAACATCCATATTCATCAATTAAGGACAAAGAACAAAAACCACGGGTGGATCATGGAAACCATGACCGTGGAAGCATGAAAAATAGGCTGTGATTTTATTCAGAGTTAGGTTTTCGAACACAAATCCATCCTAAGCTAACATGCAAAGTCCATACAATCATAGTCAAAAGCATAAACATCATTCCTTCACCCTAGAATCACATCTACTCAGCCAATAACATACATTTATAGATCAAACTTCATAAATAAAGCATGCTTGCAAGTCATGGCTAGAAAATGAAGATAAGATCAAAGAACAAGAAGTTATTTAGCTAGATAGAGGCTTCAACAATCTTACAAAGGTTCCTATGGCAGCTCCAAGATTGAAACTTACAAGCTTCCAAGGAAAAACACTGAAAACTCACTGAAACTCACTCTAGATCAACAAACTACACTAATCTCATCCAAGGACACCCACAAGGGTGCTTGGAGGAGAGCTACAATCCACCAAAAGAGTATTGGAGAAGGTAGTATTCTGATCCTGGCTTTACAGCCTGAAAAACCACATAAGTACTCCACCAAAAAGCAAGGGTCGGACAAAGAAATCGCGTGACAAGTATCAAAGCTGTCTTGACAGAAACCACGGGCATGGTTTTGCCAGATAGGCCGTAGTTTTCACTAGAAAGCCCTCCTTGGATCATCAAGTCATGAGTTGATGCAAGACATGCACCAACAAGGTCTTTTGTGTTCTTCTTTGCTCTTAGCATGCTCCTAAGGGAGTCCGGATGCGTGCCACCACGAGGAACGATCCTCGAATGTATCGATTAAGTCCAAAAGCTCCCCAAAATACCTACAAAACGACAAAAGCTCGTGTAGACGTCTTTTCTAGATTAAGACTCGATTAAGAATAAACGCCACAAACTAGTTCCAAACCATGCATGAATAAGGGGAAAAACTATATAAATGAATGCCTAAACTAGTGCCATAAATTGTAACACCCCAAATTCTCGTAACTCGGGGAGCTACTGGTTAGGACCTCACAATGGGTCCCGACCTTGGTTTAACAACAACATTACTTGGATCTTACAACAAGGCACAAATGTATTTAAAACAATTTCTAAAACATAATATTTTTAATGGTATAACGTACACATGTGACAGCCTTACAAACATATATAAAGATACATAACATGCGTGACGTATGGAAGACTCCCCCGTCCCCATCTAATGAGTACGTGGACCCGGCTGACCATCCGTTCCGGATCTCTCTGCAACATGTCTATCTCTACAGATCTACAACACGGATAAACCGTTAGCTAACTATCCAAATATAAGCAAAAATGATAACAGCACAAACACAAGCAGAAACAAAATAAACAAACATCATGCTGGCACTCAACCGTTTATTATCTATTATTTAAGTGATTCACATTATTCAATTTAAGTTGTGGCACGAGAATTATTATTAGTTCTCGCCTCCGTTCCTTATCCAACTGGTGTAGGTCTAGCTGACTTCCACTGGTAGCATCACTACAAACCACGTATGGACTAGTCCCGAAAGAAACCCCCAGCGCCCGCAAGCTACTGAGCAGAATGCCACCGCCTGTTACTCTTAGGCCAAAATATAGGTCGGTAATTATATATCACAACCTATCTCCATAAACATTTCAATCACACACCACCATCATCATTTATACTCATATTTAGAAGTCAGCTAAGTAAGCCCAAAGGACTTACCTGATATAAAGCTCGACTCTCTGTAAACCAACTCGCTCTGTAAACTGTAGCAACTCAGTTGCCTGTCAAAGGAGATAAGTGCATTAGCACACTCCTACGTAGTTAGAAGTCTAAGACTTCTAAAATAGAATAATGTATTAAGACAAAACTAGTTGCAGTATTAATTTAGGGTAAAATGACCATTTTACCCTTGGTCCCGAAATTCCCGAAAATTCTAAAATTCATGTCTAAACTCCTATTTGAGATTCTAAAATCATATTTTAACTCCCAAAGCTTCGTTTGGTTCCAAGCTAACATTTTTCCTATGTTACTATTTTCCGGGAAATCGTAAAGGTCTAACTTCGATTCCAAATATAAAATTCGTAACCGCTTATAAAAATTCTGATCCCTAGATTATCTATGATGTCCTATCTAACTTTAGGAGAAAGAATTTCTCCAAACTGTTCATTCAACAGTTTTATAAAAATTCCTAAAGTTGACTACCCCCTTTACAAATTCTATACTTAGCCAAAATCTGAGTACACTTTGAAAAATCATAACTCCTAAACCACTCACTGGATTTATCCCAAATTTTGATATGTTCTACTATAAAATCTTACCTATAATATATCCAAAATTCAAGCCCAACGGATATCGAGAACTTATTCAAAATTATCTCACAAAACAGCATCACTTGCTGTTTTCCACAACACTCAGCACATATAAAAACGTCAACTTTGAAACCCAATAACTCTCAAACCGTAACTCCGATTCTTCCCAAATTTTAATATGATCTACAACAAGATGTCAACTATATCATATCAAAAATTCAAGCCTAACAGAGATCAAAAGCCTATTCAAAACTATCTCACAAAACAGCATCCCATGCTGTTTTTCTCAACTCAGCACATTTATAAAACTGAACTTTGAAACCCCATATCTCTCAAACCATAACATGGATTCCTCTGAAATTTTTGTATGAACTACTATACTATATCAACTATAACGTGTAAAAAATTTAAGTCTAACAGAAGTCAATAACCCCTCCAAATTTATTCCACAAAACTGCATCTCAAGCAAATTTCCTCAACTCAGCATTCTAAACGAAAAACTGCATGAATAGCCAACTTCGGGGTACTATAACTCTCACACCGTAACTCCGATTGCTCCCAAATTTTAGTATGATATACTATGCCACACTGACTACAACATATCCTAAATTCAGCAATAAAGGAGGTGTGTAACATACCCAAATCTGGACTCGAACATGCCTGCTTGTCACTTCATGAAAATTCAGAAAACATCATGAATCTCTACTGCTCCTCTATGGCTGTTCTGGGTAGATTTAGGAGACAAAAAGGCACTCATTATGTATGAATTTCCTGGCTGGAAGTGTAAGAAAGAGAAGGGTATCAGCCTTACCCGGTTCTTAGACTCGAGGGGAGGAAGTAGATGGCACTAGGTGGTTGTCGAGTTGGATGTTGCACATAACAGGAGAGGCTTATTGTCCGTATTTTCTCCAGATTGAATGCACCAAGAGAGGGAAAGCTGGGCCACTGTCTCCAGGAAGCACACCCCGGTAGAGCTGGGCGCACCTGCGGCGTGAAGGCTGGGCGTGATCTCTATGTATCGACTGCTACTGGTTCGTGTTAAGTGATTGCAACGGAGGAGAGATGGTGGCTCGACACAGGGATGTCAAACCTCGCTGGTTGTTGACGCTGGAGACTCATTGGTTGCTAGACACAAAGGTTTCCGTCCTCTTCAACTCAACGCCAGGGTTGCTGTCTGGAGCTCTTTGGAACGCAGTGAAGGAGGTCCGAGATTAGCATACCTGGTTGCGATAGAGGCAAGGAAGGCGTGTCCCAGGAAGAGAGGAGGTCGACGCATCTGTTGACGACGGAGGAAGGAGGGGAGTGCGGCGTGAAAGGGGGATCGTTGCTGCGTTTGTTCTGGGCGATCGAAGAGGAAAGAGAGGCGTGATATCCGGAACCGCTCATGGGATATGGAAAGTCTGGAGACGTTACGCAGTGTGGGGCTGATCTGGACGCTGATGGAGGCTAAAGTTGGGCTCGTTACTGCTGGGCTTCGTGGGCTGCTCAAATCCATCAGCAAAGGAGATGCAAAGGGCTGGACAAGTGAATTAAATAAGAATCACAATGGGCTGAAAACAAGGTAAGAATAAGAGTGGGCTGATGTTGTCAAGTTCTTGTCAAAACTCGTCATTGTCTTGCCAAGCCCATGCATGGCCTTGTCATGATCTCGTCTTGGTCTCGTCAAAGGGGTGTCATGACTTTGTCAAGGACATGTCATGATAAAACTAGGGTTTGATAGATTAGGGTTTGATATAAAATTCTATCATTTTATGTGAAGTGAGGTTACATAAATGATGAAAATTTTGAGATAGTGTACTACTAGGTAGATAGAGGAAATCAACGGATTAAACTCCGGTTTGCTATGGAATTAAATGAAATGAAAATTTCCGGATGTTACATAAATCATGTCATCAATATTCTTGACTAGGTCTTCATATGCTCGGAAATGTAGAAACTCGGTACCGATATAAAGAGAATGAAGAGAGGATCCAAAAACTCAAACGGAATTGAAATCACATTAGAAACGGAGAGTAGATTTGATTTTGAAGTTTGAGAGAAATCAGTGCTTTTACGAGGAAACGTGAAAGGAAATGAATTAATAGACAATTTTCTGTTATTTATAGTGAAGACGATAATTATCCTTTAGCGAAGTCGATAATTATCATTTAACCGATCCAAAGGCGGGGTGAACCCCCTTCTCCAAACTTCTCAAAATTGAAATAATAAATTTGGAATATTGTAGGGATAATTATTCCTTAACTGTATCGGGAAACGTGTATTTCTAATCTGTCTTTCTTAGCCGCTAAGAAACGAAATATCGACTCTTTTGGCCGTTTTGCCTTTCATATTATTTCATATCTAGGACATGTCCGATGTCCTGATCATTTCTCTCAACTGCATTTTTATTAATTGGAGCTCCTAAATGCTCTAAATAACACCGGATGGTAAAAATAATTACCCGGGGAAAAAAGTGAAAATTTCCCCGTAAGTCCAAAATTACGGTAGGAACATAACGGTGGGACTCATACTCATTACTTACGCAATCTTCGCGAGTTATATGTCAACTACTATAAATGATTAAGGTAATCAACATTAATTAGAATTCGAAAATCCTAGCTCTTACATCAGATCCCCCTAAAAACAAGTTTCGTCCCGAAACTTGAACAATTCCCAAATCCTCTCGGAGCCATACGCCGAGGTATAAATACTTTCTCTATCGGAGGTATCACATCTCCGTTCAAAGGTATCAACCTATAACCCTCTATAACCTAAAAATACAGCATGGAGGAATCATCAACTCCAGCAACAAGATCACTATACTACCCAATGACATAGAGGAAAATCATCTCTAGCCAAACCATAACCACATCATAAAGGCATGGAGGAAAACCATCTCTAGCCAAACCGTACTCATAACACAAGAGCATGGAGGAAAACCGTCTCCAACCAAACTATGTCCATAAAAAATAGCATGGACGAATAACCATCTCCAGCTAAACCCTAATCACAACTCGATAGCATGGAGGAAGACCCATCTTCATCTATAAAAACAGCTCGTGCTAGCAAACTAGATCTAATATGATTGTACGCATACATCACAGCTAGCACAAAAACAAATCATAGCACATAAGCACAAAATCAAAACACTCACCAAAATAGGACTAATATCTACTCATCGATCCTATAGGAGCATCTATCCCGACATAGAACTCTGGATAGTTCCTCTGGATCCTATCCTCAATCTCCCATGTAGCCTCATCAGGTCCTCGTCTAGACCACTATATCCTCAGCATAGGAATGTCCATCGAATGTAGGTTTCACACCTCGCTCTAGGACTACAATCGGGTACTTAACAAACGTGTGGTCCGGCTCAACCACTAAGCCATCATAGCTTACGATGTGTCTCGGATTTGGTATGCACTCTCCTAGCTGAGACACATGAAACACAGGGTGAATACCCTCTAATCTCGGTGGTAAAGCCAATCTGTATGCTGCTCTCACAACTCTGTATAGTATCTCAAAAGGACCGACATATCGGGGACTCAACTTCCTGTTTATGCCAACACGTCTGACGCCTCGCGTCGGAGATATTCTCACCCAAACATGAGTTCCTACCCTGAACTTTAGAGGTCGACGCCTCTTGTCTACATACAACTTCTAGCGATTCTGTGAAACTAGCATCCTCTCTCTAATCAGCGCTACTCGTGCAATATCATCCTAAATCTACTCAAGTGCTATATCTCTGTCACTGCTAGGCTCATCCCAACACAACGGGGTACGGCATCTCCGTCAATACAGTGCTTAAAAGGGGCCATCCCAATCGATGCATGCCAGCTGTTGTTGTACGAGAACTCAAAAAATGGGAGGTGATTTGACCATCCTTGTCCCTAGTCCAACACACAAGCTCGCAGCATATCCTCTAGCGTCTGGATGGTCCTCTCCGACTGATCATCTGTTAGAGGAAGAAACACATTCGTAAAGTATAAACTTGTCCCTAGGGCAGTATGATTCTACTGCCAGATCCTTGAGGTGAATCGTCCATCTCGATTTGAGACGATCGTCCTCGGTACACGATGGAATCTCAGTATATGTCTAGTGAACTCCTCGTCTAATCTGCTAACTAGCCACGTTGCCCTGATAGGAAGGAAACGTGCAGTATTCGTCAGTCTATCAACAACAACCCAAATGGCATCAAAACTTCTGCTCGGTCTCAATCCTGTCACAAAGTCCATGGAGATGTCCTTCCTCCTCCACTGTAGTACTGGTAGTGGATGGAGTTCTACTCCTAATCTTCAATGCTCTATCTTGACATGCTGACAAGTTGCACACTGAGCCAAAATGTTGCTACATCGGACTTCAGCCCTCCCCACCAGAATGAATGTCTCACATCTTGATGCTTCTTTCTCACACCTAGGTGCACTAAGTAAGGTGCAAGCTTTAAATTTATAACCCTAGATGTAAGCTTAAAACAAGGATGCGAACCCGCAGTGTACGGGTCAATCGTAGTAAAAAGCAAGAATTCCGGGGTGTCGATCTCAGGGACTTGGTGAAACAAAACCAATATAGGTAGTCAATGTAACTAATAACCACAAAAGCGATTAAAGCAATCAAAGATGATAAAAAGTCAATTAAAGGAAATATGCAATTCTAGGGATTAAAGCATCTAGTTGTGGTTCCAACTCAAGATCTCAAGATAAGCGGACAAAGCTGAGGTTTTGCAAAGGGAAGGTGTTACTAAAGTGGAATAGATCACCGGGTAAGTCTCACTACTCACAACCCCAAGCCAAAGAACTTATTACCGGGTAAGTCTCAAGGTACTATGGAAAGGAATTATAATCTCAAACCAACACACCAACTAAGGGAATAGAATCAACCTTTACCGGGTAAGTCTCAGGCTAACTCACAAAGATGGAATGAAGGCACACTCAAACCCCAATAAAGGATAAACTTTTATTACCTACACTTATGATCTTTGGTAAACAAACAAAGGAATTACCGGGTAAGTCTCATCCTAAGCTTGCATTGAACCAGGAAAGGTGTAATAAGAATAGGATTTGGCAAACTCTAACACTTAACTCTCAGTTTCGGATCAGAAAGGTCACCTCGGTCAGACGAATTCCACCCCGGCCGAGATGTTCATCGACTGAGCGAGATGTTCTAGGGTTAAGGATAAAGACTCGAGCTTTCAGGGTCCTACTGGAATTTAAGATTATTCTATCATTGTTTTTCCATAACCTTCAGCCAATCACCCTAGAATCGCACAAGGAAATTAGCAACTTATCATCATGAAAGCAATAATCAAATATAAGGGAAGAAGGTGAATAATTGAACACAAAAACCTTAAGAAAAAGGCTTCAATAACTGAATCAGTTATCAAACAAACAAGCGTTCCTTGGATCACAATCCCACAAGACAATCAACAAGAAGGGAATCTAAGAGAATCTTACAAAACCCTTCACAAAAGCTATAAAAGCTATCAACTTCCTTTCTTCAATCTTCCTTCAACCTTCAAAAAGGTTCTTCAAATCTCCCCGCTGTAGTGGATGTTTTCCAGCCGTAAGTGGATTCCGGATTTGTGGAAAATCCAACCCTTTTTATAGGAAAATTACCTCCCAAAGATAAAAGATCTTAGAAAGATATTTTCCCATAAAATAGGTAAAATATATCAGCTGAATTATCTTCTTCCTTCCACAAATCCAGCCTAAAAATATAAGATCCTCCTTCCAAAAATAAAAGATCTCAGCCAAGAATAAAATATATCTCGCCGCGTCCAAGGTGTTCGCCTCGGTCGAGCAGCTCCTCTGGATCACCTCGGTCGAGATGGTATGTAGCTGACCGAGGTGGCTCTAAACTGAATGTGAAATCTCTCAAATCTGGTCCAAAGTGAATCTTTAATCCATTTCCATGCTTCCTGGATTCTTCCTTAAGCTCCTGAATGTAGCTCCAACGACTCCTTAGCTCCTTTAGCTCCATTTTGATGCAAAACGTGCCATTTTACCTACGATTACAACGAAACATGGTGTAGACCTCGATTCCCGCAAAGGTAGATGAAACGACATTATAATCACATAATATACATCCAAACATGCAGGTTATTGAAGATTAAACGTCTAAACAGGTCCCAAAATATAGACTATAATTCATGCTATCAACCTCGACCGAAGTGATTCTGACCAATCAAGGTGCAGTACCTCAGTTGACTTAGAACATCTCGATCGAGGTGATTTAATTGAGAAAGTTTTCGAAACAATTTTGTGCTTCTTATTTGGATGTGACCTCAGTGAAGATTTTGTTTGCAGACTAGTTTTGAAATCTTTATATGTTTGAAAGGTTTTATGATATGTTTAAGTTGCTAAATGCTTTGTTTGAAATTTGTGGCATGTTTAATATTTTGTTTTTATCAAAATTATGTTGAATTTGAAGGTTGACACCACATGATGAGTTCTCTCACTTTCATCCTGGGATGATTAAGGCAATTCATTCTCTTCTCTTCTTCTTCTTGATCATGCTTTAGCCCCTCATATACATATTTGCCTCGGTCAGCTATAGTGTCACCTTGACCGAGGTGATCTAAGGGAGCGTCTCGACCGAGGCGAATATCTTGACGCGGCGAGATATATTTTATTTGGCTGAGATCTTTTATTTTTGGAATGAGAGATCTTATATTTTTAGGCTGGATTTCTGGAAGGAAGATTATATATTTTAGATATTTAATTTAGGAGATATGGATATATTTTATAGGAAACTATCTTTTTAAGATATTTTATCTTTGGAAGATAATTCTCCTATATAAAGGGTTGGATTTTCCACAAGTTCAACCATGCTTATACATGCTTAGAGAGCTGATATCATCTAGCAATTAAGGGATTTTCTCCAGAGTTTTGAAGGAAGGAAAATTGAAGATCAATCTAGGAAGGATTGATAGCTTATTATAGCTTTTGTGAAGGGTTTTTGTAAGACTTTCTTAGATTCTCTTTTGTTTGATTGTCTTATTGGATTTGTGATCCAAAGAACGCTTATTTGTTTGATATTTGATTCAGTTATTGAAGCCTTGTTCTGAAGGTTTTTGTGTTCAAATATTCATTCCCTTCCCATATATTTGATTATTGCTTTCATGATGATGAGTGGAAAATTTCCTTGTGCGATTCTAGGGTGATTGGCTGAAGACTGTGGGAAAAACAATGATAGAATAATCTTAAATCCCAGTAGGACCCTGAAAGCTCGAGTCTTTATCCTTAACCTTAGAACATCTCGTTCAATCGATGAACATCTCGGCTGGGGTGGAATTTGACTGACCGAGGTGACCCTTTCCGATCTAAAACTGAGAGTTAAGTGTTAGAGTTTGGAAAATCCTATTCTTATTACACCTTTCCTGGTTCAATGCAAGCCTAGGATGAGACTTACCCGGTGATTCCTTTGTTTGTTTACCCATGATCATAAGTGTAGGTAATAAAGGTTTATCCTTTATTGGGGTTTGAGTATGCCTTCATCCCAATCTTTGTGAGTTAGCCTGAGACTTACCCGGTAAAGGTTGATTCTATTCCCTTAGTTGGAGTGTTGGTTTGAGATTATAATTCCTTTCCTTATTACCTTGAGACCCGGTCATAGGAGCTTTTGGTTTGGAATTAGTGAGTAGTGAGACTTACCCGGTGATCTATTCCACTTTAGTAACACCTTCCCTTTGCAATACCTCAGCTTTGTCCGCTTATCTTAAGATCTTGAGTTGGAACCACAACTAGATGCTTTAATCCCTAGAATTTGCATATTCCCCTTAATTGACCTTATTATCATCTCTTTGATTGCTTTAATAGCTTTTGTGGTTATTAGTTGCATAGACTACCTCTACTTGCTTGTGTTTCACCTAAGTCCCTGAGATCGACACCCCAGAATTCTTGCTTTTACTACGATTGGCCCGTACACTGCGGGTTCGCATCCTTGTTTTAAGCATACATCTTGGGTTATAAATTTAAAACTTGCACACACCATTTGGAGCGAACAGATGACCCTATGAATTGACAACATCCAAAAGTACTCTTTCGATCGACCTTATAGCCTGCAAAGTCAGCATATGAATAGCCAACAAGGTGAAAGGAGCTTTGACGTGGGTACCATAACCCTAAATCCTTAGTTTCATTGAGATACTGAAATATCCTTTGATAACTATCAAGTGTGATTCTTTAGATATAACAAAGAACCAATCATACCTCGATACTCCTTTTGTACAACACTTTTACCGTATTTGTCATGGTCAAGTGAAAGCTTGTGTAACTTGAAGTCCAACAAAGAAATTTAACTCTCCCATTAAGCTCATTTTCAATTCCCTACACATAGTATCTGAAAATTCCTTGCACAGAGAAAATCGTTAGTAGCACCGAATAATATATCATCAACATAAATTTGTACTACTAATATATCGTTGCCTCTAGTTTAGGTAAATAAAGTTTTGTCAATCAAACCTCTTTAAAATTGTTTTCAAGAAGATACTTGGACAATCTTTCATACCAAGCTCGAGGAGCTTGCTTAAGACCATAAAGAGCTTTGTCCAATTAAAAAGCATGATCCGGAAATTCATCATTTTCAAAACCAGGTGGTTGAGCAACATAGAATTCTTCTAAGGAGCCATTTAGAAAATCACATTTCACATCCATTTGAAATAAATTTATGCTCATGAAGGATGCAAAAGCAAGTAGCATACGTATGGCTTCTAACCTGGCAACCAGAGGAAAAGTATCCTCATAATCAATACCTTCTTCTTGGTTATAGCCTTGAGCTACAAGTTGTTCTTTGTTTCGAATGACCTTTCCACTTTAATCCAACTTGTTTCGAAATACCCATTTTGTTCCAATAACGGATTGGTGCTTTGGTCTAGACGTGAGGGTCTAAACTTTGTTTCTCTCAAACTCATTTAGTTCATTTTGCATGGCAATGATCCAGTCGGGTTCTTGAAGAGCTTGAACATAATTCTTGGGCTCAATAATAGACACGCACGCTGAGAATGCACATAGGTTGTTAACTCTAGATCGAGTTTGAACGCATGCGTTTGGATCTGACATCACATTTTCTGGTGGATGGTATAAAGAAGGTTGAAACTTCCTCCTTTGTAAGATGAAAAAGATCCTGAAGATTGGGGCTCGTTTGCTTGACTAGATTAAGGTATCGCTGGAGTATTGCCCTTGGATCCTATATCAAGGCCTTGAAGTTGAGTTTCAAGGCCTTGAAACGGAGTCTAGATATCGCAGTTTTCTGTTTCAAGGTCTTGAAGATGCGTTTTAGGGCTTGAGATTGTTCTCCGGTATCTTGAATCTTTTCGTGCATATTCTTTTCTTTAGGTATAGGTCTTCTTCTCCATTAGAATTGTGATTTTCATGTTGATTCAGATTAAGATCTGTAAAACTTTCACTCCAACTACCATCATTTTGCTTTCATCAAGTATAACATGAATACTTTCCTCAACGATTTTGGTACGTTTATTATAAACACGATAAGCTTTGCTATTTGAAGAATATCGAATGAATATTGCTTCGTCACTACGTGCTTCAAATTTACCAAGGTTGTCTTTTCCATTGTTATGGACAAAGCACGCACATCCAAAGGGTTTAAAATAGGAAAATTAGGTTTTCTACCCTTAAAGAGTTCATAAGGAGTCATTTTCAAAATAGGGCGGATTAAACATCTATTCAAGATGTAGTAAGCAGTATTAATTGATTCAACCCAAAAACTTTTTGGCAAACTATTTTCTAAAAGCATGGTCCTAGACATATCCTCTAGGGTGCGGATCTTACATTCCGCAACCCCGTTTTGTTGAGGAGTTCTAGGAGCTGAAAAGTTGTGTGAAATACCATACTTTGCACAAAATATATCAAACTTTAATTGATCAAATTCTCTACCATGATTGATAACACGATTTATGACGTTAGTTTAGGCATCAATTTAGATAGTTTTTCCCGTTATTCATGCATAGTTCGGCTTTAGTGCATGACGTTTACGATAATTCATGCATATTGTCGAGATAGACGTCTACACGCACTATTGTCGGTTTTGTAGGTATTTTTGGGAAATTTTGGAGCTTAATCGATACATTCGAGGATCATTCCTCGTGATGACACACTTTAGGACTCATTAAGGAGCAAGCTAGGAGGTAAGGAGAACACATAGGACCATGTTGGTGCATGCCTTGCACCAACTCATGGCTCAACGATCAAAAGAGGACTGAAATACCAAAACCACGGTCAGTGGGACTTCCACAGGTGTGGAATTGGACCGTGATTCCCTCTGGACAGCTGGGACAACTGTCCCACGATCTCCATAACCGACTCTTGCTCTTGGTGGAGGCTATAAGTAGTCCTGCAGGCTGATTCTCAAGGGGGACCTGACCTCACACATTCTCTCCCACACTCTCACAACAACACACCATTGGATTGGAGCTACTCTTGGAGGAGAAGAAACACTCTCATTTGGAGAAGAAGAAGAAGAAGAACACTAGTTTCATAGTTTTTGAGTGGTTTTGAGTGAGTTTTGTTGAAGACATTTGCTAAGGTTGTAAGAAACGATTCGAACCTTCTTTTGAAGGATTGTAAGTCCTTCTTGACTTATATTCAACTTGGTTTTCTTATCCTACTTGTTTCGTTTCTCTTTCATTCCATTTTCTTGCTATAGAAACCATGAATGTATGCTTGTTGAGTTTGATTGTTGAGATGCATGTTGTTGGCTAAATAGATGTGATTCTAGGGTAAGAGAATGATGGTTATGGCTTGGACTATGATAGAATAGACTTAAACGTACCTTTGGATGAATTTCTTGCTAGAGCCTAGCTGCTGTTGAAAACAACGGTTCGTTCTAGCCAGACCACGGCCGTGGAATGAGATGAACTTCCCGTGATTTTGTCTGACTTGCTTGTATTGGTAAATATGAATGCTAGGATGTTAGATTGTTGAAACCCTAGTGTTTTTTGAGCTAGATCTATCCTAGGGTGACCTAGTGTTAGCAACTAAGTGTGAGAAGAGACCTACCCTGTGATTCTTGCTCTTAGGTACCGAAGAAGATGAACTCTAGGTAGTAGTGAGCCTCAGAAGCCGCTATTGGACTGAGTGTGCTAGGATAGACGTTTAGGACTTGCCTTCCCGAGACTTACCCGGTAAGGAGAGGTTAGATCCCTAGATGGCAATCCGGTTTGTGTAGATTTCCCATTCTTAGGCTCCTAGAGACTTACCCGGTGATAGGACCTTAGATGCGGGATTAGTGGACCATGAGACTTACCCGGTGATTGATTCCACTTTAGAAACACTCTTTCCCAACATACCATAGCTAATCCATAGTTGAATAAAAGCTTGAGTCAAATTCCATAACCGGAATTCCCAACCCCTAGAATCCGCTTTTCTTTCTTTGATTACCTATCTCGTGTTTGTGTTAGCTTATTTGTGTTGCTAGTTTAGTTGCTTGTTAATCTTGCATGATTTGTGATCCTTGATTGATCACCACAAAACCAATCCAAAAACATTGAGATTTTCATTTCTTTATTTCTTTCTGTTTTCTCAAACTAGGTCTACACTATCCTTAGTCACTATTTGATTCAATTTCACCTTAGTCTTTGTGTTCGACCTCGGAATACTATCCTTACTACAAAACGACCCATACACTGTGGGTTTGCTAAGATTTAGGAAAAATATATCGAGTCATAAATTTAAGACTTTTGCGTACTAAAATCTTAGCGTAAGAAGTTTTTGGCGCCGTTGCCGGGGACTAGGTCTAGATTGAATCATTTTGTGTGATTGTTTATAGTGTAGCTCTTTCTTGTTGTTTTTGATCTTGTTTGGTTTGTGTCTTTGCATTTTCAGGACATCTCTAATTCTTTAGGTGCATGAAGATCTCGTGGAAAGGATTTAGCTTCATTCGATCCCGAACCGGAGAAAACCCTTAAAGGTAGATCTAAGAGCATTAGGAAGAAGAAGGAGATGGCCACAAGAGATCTTCAAGCTGAGTTGGATGAGGCTTTAGAGAAAATTAGGTTAAAAGATGAACTCTTGGAGAATGAGAGGAGGCTTGCCAATGAGAGGCAAGAAGCAACTAGGAGGGAAATTGAAGAGATTAGGCAAGCTCTTGTACAAAGAGAGCTTAATCTTCAACAGCCTCCACCACCACCACCACCGCAGCCGGCGGTTAATATTCGGTTCGAGCCGATCATGATTGAGGAGCCACAAACGTTAGGGAAACGTATGGATCCGGCCCAAAGATTCCACCGTCCGGGTGTGTACTTAGGAGATCCCGCAGCCCATGATTATGAGCTCCGCCCTCAAGTGCTACAAATGATCCGGCATAATCAATTTGGGGGAATGGAAGGAGAGTCTCCTCATCAACACTTGATGAATTATGAGATCTTGATGGAGAATCTAAGGCCGCCTAGATTGGAGAACAACAACCATAAGCTTAGGGCTTTTTCCTTCTCTCTTAAGGATAAAGCCTTGGCTTGGTACCAATCGATTCCACTAGGGCGTGTGAGTACTAGGGAGGAGATGACAACCGAGTTCTTGACAAAGTTCTTCCCACCTTCCAAGACAACCGAGCTAAGAGGAAAGATTAATGTGATAGCATGAATTATAGTCTATATCTTGGGGTTTGTTTGGACGTTTTATCTTTCATAATCTGCATGTTTGTGTGTATAATATGTGATTATACTACCATTTCATCTACCTTTGCAAGGATCGAGGTCTACACCTAGTTTTGTTGTAATTGCAGGTAATTTGGTACGTTTTGCATCAAAAAGGATCAAAAAGGAGTCATGAGTCATTTAGAGCTACATCCAGGAAGCATAGCCATGGATTAAAGATTTACTTTGGACCAGTTTTGAGATATTTCGCATTCAGTTGTGACTCACCTCGGTTGACCACAGATTCACCTCGACCGAGGCGATCCAGAGACGCCGACTCGACCGAGGCGAATACCTAGGACGCGGCGAGAATATTTTATTCTTGGCTGAGATCTTTTAAAATTGGAAAGAGATCTTATATTTTTGGGCTTGGCTCCTGGAAGGAAGGAGATATGCAGAATCATATATTTTACCTATATTTATGGGAAAATATCTTTCTAAGATTTATTATCTTTGGAGGGTTATTTTCCTATAAAAAGGGTCGGATTTCCCATAATTCCGGCATCCGCTTAGAGCTGGACATCTCGCATACATCCTGCATACATCTCGCAACAGCCGCACTCCAGTTTGGGAGAGATTTGAAGAACCTTTTTGAAGGTTGAAGGAAGATTGAAGTCTATAGCTTTTATAGCTTTTTGGAGGGTTTTGTAAGATTGTCTTTAATTCCCTCATTGATTGTCTTGTCTTTTTGGATTGCTATCCAAGGAACGCTTTGTTGTGATATTTGATTCAGTTATTGAAGTCTTTTCATTAAATTCTTATTTGTTCAAATATTCACCTTCTTCCCATACATTTGATTAATACTTTCATAATGATGAGTGGCTAAATTCCTTGTGTGATTCTAGGGTGATTGGCTGAAGGTTGTGGGGAGAACAATGATAGAATAATCTTAGATTCCAGTAGGATCCTGAAAGTTCGAGTCTTTAACCTTAACCCTAAGCATCTCGTTCAGTCGATGAACATCTCGGCCGGGGTGGAAACTGGCTGACCGAGGTGACTTATCTGATCCATAACTGAGAGTTAAGTGTTAGAGTTTGCCAAATCCTATTCTTATTACACCTTTCCTGGTTCAAAGCAAGCTTAGGATGAGACTTACCCGGTAATTCCTTAGTTTGTGTACCAACGATCATAAGTGTAGGTAATAAAGGTTCATCCTTTATTGGGGTTTGAGTGTGCTTCCATCCCATCTTTGTGAGTTAGCCTGAGACTTACCCGGTAAAGGTTGATTCTATTCCCTTAGATGGTGTGTTAGTTTGAGGTTATAGTCCTTTATCTTGATTCCTTGAGACTTACCCGGTAATAGGAGTTATGGTTTAAGATTAGTGTGTAGTTAGACTTACCCGGTGATCTACTCCACTTTAGTAACACCTTCCCCACGCAAAAATCTCAGCTTTGTCCGCTTATCTATAGATCTTGAGTTGGAACCACAACTAGATGCTTTAATCCCTAGAATTGCATGTTTGCTTATTTGACTTCTTATTCATCTTTGATTGTGTTAATCGCTCTTGTGGTTAGTATTGACATAAGCACACCGTATTGACTTTGTTTCACCGAGTCCCTGTGATCGACCCCTGGAATTTTCTTGCTTTTACTACGATTGACCCGTACAGTGCGGGTTCGCATCCTTGTTTTAAGCTTAAGTCTAGGGTTATAAATTTAAAGCTTGCACACACCGTTTGGAGCGAACAAGTTTTTGGCGCCGTTGCCGGGGACTTGGTCTAGACCGAGCCGGTTGTGGTTTGCTTTCGGGGCACTTGCCCCTGTTGCTACTAACTACTCTTTCTATGAGTTTTGTAGTTTTCAGGATTTCCGATGACTACATTTGATCCAGCCTGGATAGCAAGGCAAAGTGCTAGGGCGGACCATTATGAATACTTGGAGGAGAAGTACTCCTTCTATTGGTTCAGCAATGAATGGGAAAGAGAAGAGGTCATTCAGCGTGAACTTGCGATATGGGATGAACTGAACGTCCCTAGAAAAATTTGTGAGCAAACCCTTGAAGATTCTCTTGAATCAAGATGGGAAAGGTTGATGAAGAAGGTGGAGGAGCTCAAGGAAAGCACCCTATCCTATGCTAAGCCGCAAGAGGAGCATAAGGAAGTGTTGCACGTTCCAAGCATCCCCCCAGTCGAACCAAAAATTTCTCCTGAAACTTCTGAGGAAGAGAAGGATATGGAAGGTCTCGATCTGACTGTTGAGACCTCGGTCGAAGTGGAAGAGATATCGGCCGAGATGGAAGAATCTGCAAAACTGGAAGCAGAAGATGCAGAGAACCTTGGTCAAATTACTGAGATTGTGACCAAGGTGGAAGAAAGATCAACTGAGTTGAGAGAGATTTCATGTGTTGGTTATCAACCTAACATGAAACCTGATCCGAGTTTTGGAGAACTTTACAAGGTAAGTTCTCTTACTCCATTCGAAATCCCTATTAAAATTTCTGAATTTTTCAGGAAAGCACCGGAGAGTTGGAGGTCTCTTCCGAAAGAACCTCCAAAGATCAAGATGAAGTCTTCCTTGAAATTGTTGGAAGAAGATGCTCCTTGGATTATAAGGAGTGAAGTTAACAAGCGCTTCACCGCTAAGGTGATGAAGTGTTTTTTGTTCAAGTATGGGGTCCCTCGCATGCTCAGGACCCTGTACCATCCCCAAGCTATAGATGGGGAAGCTGCTATAATTCTCGAGAAACTGTTTTCTCGATCAAGGAAAGGATGGGACGCAAGGCTAGATTATGTCCCATTGAAGTGCAGGAAGGCTAGAAGGATTCTGGTGAGAATCAAACCGTACAAGCTTGTACGTAGGAGATCTTACCATTTGCAGGTGAAGTTAGGAACCGGAACCTTCTTGGAAGATTTTTACGGATGTGATGAGCACTCCACGACATTCGAAGTGCATTGAGTAATCCCATGCCGTATGGTCCAGCTAGCGACCTTAAATCAAGCGCTTCTTGGGAGGCAACCCAAGGTATTGCTTTCTTTTCCCGTTTTCTAGTCTAGTTTAGATAGTTTTTGTTTTTGCTTTGCTTTGCTTTGTTTTTGGCGTTCTGGACAGACAACAGGGAATATCTAAGGAAGGAGCACAATTGGAAGGATAGAAGTTCGAGATTTTGAGAAGACAGAAGTATCTCGGTCACTATCAGAGCATCTCGACCGAGTTGATTCTTGAGCAACCGAGGCGACTAGGGTTTCTGCAGAACCACCTCGGTCCGTACCACCTCGGTCCAGTCGAGACCATCTCGACCGAGGTGACAGCAGATCCAGTAACAGTATAAAAAGGGGAAAAATTTATTTTTCACTTTTTTTTACCCACCTCGACCGCGGCGACAGTCCACTTCGCTCTCTCTCAAATCTCGCTCGTTTTCGAAGATTTCTGCTTCTAAACTGTGATTGAAGGGTCGAGGAACCGATTGCAACAACAGATCTGCAAGAAAATCGAACGAATCGACCGAAACGAGGTAAAACAAGTCGAAACCCTAACTCGTTCATTCGCTTCGATTTGGGCTTTGGTTGCCCCTGATTTTGCTGAGAAAGGATTTAAGTACCCCTTAGGAAGCAATTGTAGTGATTTTGGGGGGAAAAGAACTGAAATTCTGAGATTTGGAATCGTAACTGCTGCGCCTCGGTCCAGTCGAACTGCATCTCGACCGAGGTGTTCTTGAGTCTTGTCAGCAACCGAGGTGGTCTGACAGAGTTGAGTGAAAATGAGTTCAGATCGTCGCTTAGCCCTTAGAGACAGATCCTCACCCTCCCCTTCTTCCTCTTCTTCCCGTCCCTACCGCCCGGTTATCCACGAGAGATGCCGGGTAGACTATGAGCGGATAGCTAGCCGTCCAGTTATCGCACCACGATTTCTGGACGTGTCGGCTTTTGATTGCCTAGGGTTAGACGCTGACCTTAGGAGGATGATCGCTACTGTCGGGCTGGATAAGTTCACTGAGATCCGAGCCCCAGCTTACTTAGAGCCCACCTTGGAGTTTGTTAGCTCCTTCTCCTACCTCCCCACAGACCAGTCTGTGAAGTACCGGTTGATGAACCGGAACTTCATAGTTCCTTTAGAGGTATGGAGAGAGATTTTTGGCTTTTCTGAGCCCACCGCCACCGACTTCCCCTCCCGATCCGTAGCTAGGGAGTTCTGGGGGCAGATAGCCCATATTACTGAGCATGCGGACAGATGGCGCCCTGGAGATTCCAGGGAGAAGGTCATCTTTCATCCGGCCTTCAGACTAGCCCACAGGATTTTCAGCGAGACACTTCTGGCGCGTACTGAGACGCCCCAGAAGATCAGACAGGGCAAGCTGTTCAGCCTCTACTGCATGGTCACAGGAGGTTTCCCTGACTTTGGCTTGCTCCTGGCAGAGGATCTGCACAGGATCAAGGCCAAGGCGAAGGGAGACATTTGCTGCAGAGGTCTAGTCACCCACATCGCTACCTACCACGGGATGGACCTCAGTGTTTGCACGATGGCGGCGGCTCTGAAGCCGCTGGGATTACAGGAGATGATCACACGGAGGATTCTGGTTCCCCGTGGTTTGACCACTCCATACGTCGCCATGCCTTGGGAGCGGACTGCACCTCAGGGGATCCGCTGGTCTGCACAGTTCACAGTCTTTGATCCGCATTACTGGCAGACAACTTGGGATACACTGATGGAGGATCACAGGGAGGCAGCAGCTGCCCCTGCTGAGGCTGAGGAGGATGACGACGACGATGAGGAGACGATGGACGAGAGAGATGGTGGAGTCCCGATGGATACAGGGACGGATACAGCAGGGACGAGCGCGCCACCGATCATCGATTTGGATGATGAGGAGGACACTGAGCCGGCACCTGCTGCACCTCCTGCTAGATCTGCTAGGCGTCGGACACGCCGTCACAGAGATTCTGAGGTTCATCACCGGATCGACGACCTGACAGATCAGATGATAGACTCTTATGCTACCCTTACAGTGGACATGCATGAGAGATTTGCTGCCCAGGATCGACGCATTGACCGCTGGACTCATCAGATGCTAGAGGAGCAGCACTATCAGCGCCGGATGATGGAGCTACAGTTCCAACAGACTATGGGGTATCCGTTCGACCCGGCTCAGTATCCGTATGCGCCACCACCACCACCACCGGATCAAGATTATTAAGGAGCTGCAGGACTTTCTTTATTCTATTTTTATGCAGTTCAGCTTTTTATCCGGTGAGTTCTCTCATTTTCTAGACTTTTATTTGACCCACTGGGACAGTGTGTCCCAAGTATGGGGTGCTTGTATTATTTGACTACCTTTTGATGTATTCGACTACTTGATGTATTATATTTCATCGGATATTTTCGTATTTATGCTTCATTGCCTTTATATGATTATCTGATATTACATGCATACCTACAGGTTATTTGATTGAGAAAAACGTCGAAACCAAAAAAAAAAAAAAAAAATTTTTGACCTCGACCGGGGAGATTCTGGCCAAAGGAGGCATTTCACCTCGGTTGAACCAAGAACACCTCGACCGAGGTGGGTTACTGAAAGTTTTTGAAAACGATTTTGTGTTACTTATCTGGATATGATCTCAGTGAAGATCTTGTTTACTGACTGGTTTTGAATCCTTTATGTGTTTGAAAGGTTTTATAATATGTTTAAGTTGCTAAATGCTTTGTTTGAAATTATTGGCATGTTTAATACTTTGTTTTTATCCAAATTATGTTGAATTTGAAGGTTGACACCGCAGGTTAAGTTCTCTCACTTTCTTCTTGGAAAGACCAAGGCAATTCATTCTCTTCTTCTTCTTCTTCTTGATCATGCTTAGCCCCTCATATACATTTTGCCTCCCTTTACCTATCCGGGAATTTGGAAGCAAGCGAAGTGGTGAAAACAAGTAAAGTTAAAGTTGAGAAGTGGCTGGAAGTGAAAGTGTTAGAAAGCAATAATAGGTTTGGGGAAGTCAATCATGAAGATGAGTAACTCGGCACCATTCACATAGCCGGGTGTTTGTGTCTTGCCAAAATCGGATTGAGCGATATTCCTAACGGGTCATGGTATGTGCATCATGGGTTTGATGCATCTCGAGAAATCGATGATTGCAGATTTCCTAGGCTTCGGTTATTGTGCACCTCTGTCCATGCATCCCAAAAAGTAAAGTAGAAAGAAAAAGTGTGAAATAAGCAAAGCTTATTGGTGGAAGATGTTGCAAGTCAAAGTGAAAGTAAAGTTCATCCTTTTTCCGGATTCTAGCACCACTTTACCTTACATACATCCCTACCCTACACGTTTCTTGACCTTTCTTTTGGGAAGCCCTTGAGACCTTGAGCTTGTTGATTGACTTAGCGGTTTAAATCGGATTATACATGATTAATTTAGATAATTATGATTTATTATGCATTCTATGATTTTATGCAAAGATGAACAACTTTCCTATATTTATAAAATGTTTTGATCATGTTGAGTTTTTAAATTCCAGGAAGTACTCTCTTAGAGTGATCTATGGTAGTTGCACACCATAAAATGTTTTTTGAAAGATTTTTTCATTGATTTTCTTGACTTATAATCCATTCTATCTTATCTTTTATATGAGGAACTTGCTTGGGGACAAGCAAGGGCTAAGTATGGGGTATTTTGATAGCATGAATTATAGTCTATATCTTGGGGTTTGTTTGGACGTTTTATCTTTCATAATCTGCATGTTTGTGTGTATAATATGTGATTATACTACCATTTCATCTACCTTTGCAAGGATCGAGGTCTACACCTAGTTTTGTTGTAATTGCAGGTAATTTGGTACGTTTTGCATCAAAAAGGATCAAAAAGGAGTCATGAGTCATTTAGAGCTACATCCAGGAAGTATAGCCATGGATTAAAGATTTACTTTGGACCAGTTTTGAGATATTTCGCATTCAGTTGTGACTCACCTCGGTTGACCAGAGATTCACCTCGACCGAGGCGATCCAGAGACGCCGACTCGACAGAGGCGAATACCTAGGACGCGGCGAGAATATTTTATTCTTGGGAGAGATCTTTTAAAATTGGAAAGAGATCTTATATTTTTGGGCTTGGCTCCTGGAAGGAAGGAGATATGCAGAATCATATATTTTACCTATATTTATGGGAAAATATCTTTCTAAGATTTATTATCTTTGGAGGGTTATTTTCCTATAAAAAGGGTCGGATTTCCCATAATTCCGGCATCCGCTTAGAGCTAGACATCTCGCATACATCCTGCATACATCTCGCAGCAGCCGCACTCCAGTTTGGGAGAGATTTGAAGAACCTTTTTGAAGGTTGAAGGAAGATTGAAGTCTATAGCTTTTATAGCTTTTTGGAGGGTTTTGTAAGATTGTCTTTAATTCCCTCATTGATTGTCTTGTCTTTTTGGATTGCTATCCAAGAAACGCTTTGTTGTGATATTTGATTCAGTTATTGAAGTCTTTTCATTAAATTCTTCTTTGTTCAAATATTCACCTTCTTCCCATACATTTGATTAATACTTTCATGATGATGAGTGGCTAATTTCCTTGTGTGATTCTAGGGTGATTGGCTGAAGGTTGTGGGGAGAACAATGATAGAATAATCTTAGATTCCAGTAGGATCCTGAAAGTTCGAGTCTTTAACCTTAACCCTAAGCATCTCGTTCAGTCGATGAACATCTCGGCCGGGGTGGGAACTGGCTGACCGAGGTGACTTATCTGATCCATAACTGAGAGTTAAGTGTTAGAGTTTGCCAAATCCTATTCTTATTACACCTTTCCTGGTTCAAAGCAAGCTTAGGATGAGACTTACCCGGTAATTCCTTAGTTTGTGTACCAACGATCATAAGTGTAGGTAATAAAGGTTCATCCTTTATTGGGGTTTGAGTGTGCTTCCATCCCATCTTTGTGAGTTAACCTGAGACTTACCCGGTAAAGGTTGATTCTATTCCCTTAGATGGTGTGTTAGTTTGAGGTTATAGTCCTTTATCTTGATTCCTTGAGACTTACCCGGTAATAGGAGTTATGGTTTAAGATTAGTGTGTAGTGAGACTTACCCGGTGATCTACTCCACTTTAGTAACACCTTCCCCACGCAAAAATCTCAGCTTTGTCCGCTTATCTATAGATCTTGAGTTGGAACCACAACTAGATGCTTTAATCCCTAGAATTGCATGTTTGCTTATTTGACTTCTTATTCATCATTGATTGTGTTAATCGCTCTTGTGGTTAGTATTGACATAAGCACACCGTATTGACTTTGTTTCACCGAGTCCCTGTGATCGACCCCTGGAATTTTCTTGCTTTTACTACGATTGACCCGTACAGTGCGGGTTCGCATCCTTGTTTTAAGCTTAAGTCTAGGGTTATAAATTTAAAGCTTGCACACACCGTTTGGAGCGAACAAGTTTTTGGCGCCGTTGCCGGGGACTTGGTCTAGACCGAGCCGGTTGTGGTTTGCTTTCGGGGCACTTGCCCCTGTTGCTACTAACTACTCTTTCTATGAGTTTTGTAGTTTTCAGGATTTCCGATGACTACATTTGATCCAGCCTGGATAGCAAGGCAAAGTGCTAGGGCGGACCATTATGAATACTTGGAGGAGAAGTACTCCTTCTATTGGTTCAGCAATGAATGGGAAAGAGAAGAGGTCATTCAGCGTGAACTTGCGATATGGGATGAACTGAACGTCCCTAGAAAAATTTGTGAGCAACCCCTTGAAGATTCTCTTGAATCAAGATGGGAAAGGTTGATGAAGAAGGTGGAGGAGCTCAAGGAAAGCACCCTATCCTATGCTAAGCCGCAAGAGGAGCATAAGGAAGTGTTGCACGTTCCAAGCATCCCCCCAGTCGAACCAAAATTTTCTCCTGAAACTTCTGAGGAAGAGAAGGATATGGAAGGTCTCGATCTGACTGTTGAGACCTCGGTCGAAGTGGAAGAGATATCGGCCGAGATGGAAGAATCTGCAAAACTGGAAGCAGAAGATGCAGAGAACCTTGGTCAAATTACTGAGATTGTGACCAAGGTGGAAGAAAGATCAACTGAGTTGAGAGAGATTTCATGTGTTGGTTATCAACCTAACATGAAACCTGATCCGAGTTTTGGAGAACTTTACAAGGTAAGTTCTCTTACTTCATTCGAAATCCCTATTAAAATTTCTGAATTTTTCAGGAAAGCACCGGAGAGTTGGAGGTCTCTTCCGAAAGAACCTCCAAAGATCAAGATGAAGTCTTCCTTGAAATTGTTGGAAGAAGATGCTCCTTGGATTATAAGGAGTGAAGTTAACAAGCGCTTCACCGCTAAGGTGATGAAGTGTTTTTTGTTCAAGTATGGGGTCCCTCGCATGCTCAGGACCCTGTACCATCCCCAAGCTATAGATGGGGAAGCTGCTATAATTCTCGAGAAACTGTTTTCTTGATCAAGGAAAGGATGGGACGCAAGGCTAGATTATGTCCCATTGAAGTGCAGGAAGGCTAGAAGGATTCTGGTGAGAATCAAACCGTACAAGCTTGTACGTAGGAGATCTTACCATTTGCCGGTGAAGTTAGGAACCGGAACCTTCTTGGAAGATTTTTACGGATGTGATGAGCACTCCACGACATTCGAAGTGCATTGAGTAATCCCATGCCGTATGGTCCAGCTAGCGACCTTAAATCAAGCGCTTCTTGGGAGGCAACCCAAGGTATTGCTTTCTTTTCCCGTTTTCTAGTCTAGTTTAGATAGTTTTTGTTTTTGCTTTGCTTTGCTTTGTTTTTGGCGTTCTGGACAGACAACAGGGAATATCTAAGGAAGGAGCACAATTGGAAGGACAGAAGTTCGAGATTTTGAGAAGACAGAAGCATCTCGGTCACTATCAGAGCATCTCGACCGAGTTGATTCTTGAGCAACCGAGGCAACTAGGGTTTCTGCAGAACCACCTCGGTCCGTACCACCTCGGTCCAGTCGAGACCATCTCGACCGAGGTGACAGCAGATCCAGTAACAGTATAAAAAGGGGAAAAATTTATTTTTCACTTTTTTTTACCCACCTCGACCGCGGCGACAGTCCACTTCGCTCTCTCTCAAATCTCGCTCGTTTTCGAAGATTTCTGCTTCTAAACTGTGATTGAAGGGTCGAGGAACCGATTGCAACAACAGATCTGCAAGAAAATCGAACGAATCGACCGAAACGAGGTAAAACAAGTCGAAACCCTAACTCGTTCATTCGCTTCGATTTGGGCTTTGGTTGCCCCTGATTTTGCTGAGAAAGGATTTAAGTACCCCTTAGGAAGCAATTGTAGTGATTTTGGGGGGAAAAAGAACTGAAATTCTGAGATTTGGAATCGTAACTGCTGCGCCTCGGTCCAGTCGAACTGCATCTCGACCGAGGTGTTCTTGAGTCTTGTCAGCAACCGAGGTGGTCTGACAGAGTTGAGTGAAAATGAGTTCAGATCGTCGCTTAGCCCTTAGAGACAGATCCTCACCCTCCCCTTCTTCCTCTTCTTCCCGTCCCTACCGCCCGGTTATCCACGAGAGATGCCGGGTAGACTATGAGCGGATAGCTAGCCGTCCAATTATCGCACCACGATTTCTGGACGTGTCGGCTTTTGATTGCCTAGGGTTAGACGCTGACCTTAGGAGGATGATCGCTACTGTCGGGCTGGATAAGTTCACTGAGATCCGAGCCCCAGCTTACTTAGATCCCACCTTGGAGTTTGTTAGCTCCTTCTCCTACCTCCCCACAGACCAGTCTGTGAAGTACCGGTTGATGAACCGGAACTTCATAGTTCCTTTAGAGGTATGGAGAGAGATTTTTGGCTTTTCTGAGCCCACCGCCACCGACTTCCCCTCCCGATCCGTAGCTAGGGAGTTCTGGGGGCAGATAGCCCATATTACTGAGCATGCGGACAGATGGCGCCCTGGATATTCCAGGGAGAAGGTCATCTTTCATCCGGCTTTCAGACTAGCCCACAGGATTTTCAGCGAGACACTTCTGGCGCGTACTGAGACGCCCCAGAAGATCAGACAGGGCAAGCTGTTCAGCCTCTACTGCATGGTCACAGGAGGTTTCCCTGACTTTGGCTTGCTCCTGGCAGAGGATCTGCACAGGATCAAGGCCAAGGCGAAGGGAGACATTTGCTGCAGAGGTCTAGTCACCCACATCGCTACCTACCACGGGATGGACCTCAGTGTTTGCACGATGGCGGCGGCTCTGAAGCCGCTGGGATTACAGGAGATGATCACACGGAGGATTCTGGTTCCCCGTGGTTTGACCACTCCATACGTCGCCATGCCTTGGGAGCGGACTGCACCTCAGGGGATCCGCTGGTCTGCACAGTTCACAGTCTTTGATCCGCATTACTGGCAGACAACTTGGGATACACTGATGGAGGATCACAGGGAGGCAGCAGCTGCCCCTGCTGAGGCTGAGGAGGATGACGACGACGATGAGGAGACGATGGACGAGAGAGATGGTGGAGTCCCGATGGATACAGGGACGGATACAGCAGGGACGAGCGCGCCACCGATCATCGATTTGGATGATGAGGAGGACACTGAGCCGGCACCTGCTGCACCTCCTGCTAGATCTGCTAGGCGTCGGACACGCCGTCACAGAGATTCTGAGGTTCATCACCGGATCGACGACCTGACAGATCAGATGATAGACTCTTATGCTACCCTTACAGTGGACATGCATGAGAGATTTGCTGCCCAGGATCGACGCATTGACCGCTGGACTCATCAGATGCTAGAGGAGCAGCACTATCAGCGCCGGATGATGGAGCTACAGTTCCAGCAGACTATGTGGTATCCGTTCGACCCGGCTCAGTATCCGTATGCGCCACCACCACCACCACCGGATCAGGATTATTGAGGAGCTGCAGGACTTTCTTTATTCTATTTTTATGCAGTTCAGCTTTTTATCCGGTGAGTTCTCTCATTTTCTAGACTTTTATTTGACCCACTGGGACAGTGTGTCCCAAGTATGGGGTGCTTGTATTATTTGACTACCTTTTGATGTATTCGACTACTTGATGTATTATATTTCATCGGATATTTTCGTATTTATGCTTCATTGCCTTTATATGATTATCTGATATTACATGCATACCTACAGGTTATTTGATTGAGAAAAACGTCGAAACCAAAAAAAAAAAAAAAAAAATTTTTGACCTCGACCGGGGAGATTCTGGCCAAAGGAGGCATTTCACCTCGGTTGAACCAAGAACACCTCGACCGAGGTGGGTTACTGAGTGTTTTTGAAAACGATTTTGTGTTACTTATCTGGATATGATCTCAGTGAAGATCTTGTTTACTGACTGGTTTTGAATCCTTTATGTGTTTGAAAGGTTTTATAATATGTTTAAGTTGCTAAATGCTTTGTTTGAAATTATTGGCATGTTTAATACTTTGTTTTTATCCAAATTATGTTGAATTTGAAGGTTGACACCGCAGGTTAAGTTCTCTCACTTTCTTCTTGGAAAGACCAAGGCAATTCATTCTCTTCTTCTTCTTCTTCTTGATCATGCTTAGCCCCTCATATACATTTTGCCTCCCTTTACCTATCCGGGAATTTGGAAGCAAGCGAAGTGGTGAAAACAAGTAAAGTTAAAGTTGAGAAGTGGCTGGAAGTGAAAGTGTTAGAAAGCAATAATAGGTTTGGGGAAGTCAATCATGAAGATGAGTAACTCGGCACCATTCACATAGCCGGGTGTTTGTGTCTTGCCAAAATCGGATTGAGCGATATTCCTAACGGGTCATGGTATGTGCATCATGGGTTTGATGCATCTCGAGAAATCGATGATTGCAGATTTCCTAGGCTTCGGTTATTGTGCACCTCTGTCCATGCATCCCAAAAAGTAAAGTTGAAAGAAAAAGTGTGAAATAAGCAAAGCTTATTGGTGGAAGATGTTGCAAGTCAAAGTGAAAGTAAAGTTCATCCTTTTTCCGGATTCTAGCACCACTTTACCTTACATACATCCCTACCCTACACGTTTCTTGACCTTTCTTTTGGGAAGCCCTTGAGACCTTGAGCTTGTTGATTGACTTAGCGGTTTAAATCGGATTATACATGATTAATTTAGATAATTATGATTTATTATGCATTCTATGATTTTATGCAAAGATGAACAACTTTCCTATATTTATAAAATGTTTTGATCATGTTGAGTTTTTAAATTCCAGGAAGTACTCTCTTAGAGTGATCTATGGTAGTTGCACACCATAAAATGTTTTTTGAAAGATTTTTTCATTGATTTTCTTGACTTATAATCCATTCTATCTTATTTTTTATATGAGGAACTTGCTTGGGGACAAGCAAGGGCTAAGTATGGGGTATTTTGATAGCATGAATTATAGTCTATATCTTGGGGTTTGTTTGGACGTTTTATCTTTCATAATCTGCATGTTTGTGTGTATAATATGTGATTATACTACCATTTCATCTACCTTTGCAAGGATCGAGGTCTACACCTAGTTTTGTTGTAATTGCAGGTAATTTGGTACGTTTTGCATCAAAAAGGATCAAAAAGGAGTCAAGAGTCATTTAGAGCTACATCCAGGAAGCATAGCCATGGATTAAAGATTTACTTTGGACCAGTTTTGAGATATTTCGCATTCAGTTGTGACTCACCTCGGTTGACCAGAGATTCACCTCGACCGAGGCGATCCAGAGACGCCGACTCGACCGAGGCGAATACCTAGGACGCGGCGAGAATATTTTATTCTTGGGAGAGATCTTTTAAAATTGGAAAGAGATCTTATATTTTTGGGCTTGGCTCCTGGAAGGAAGGAGATATGCAGAATCATATATTTTACCTATATTTATGGGAAAATATCTTTCTAAGATTTATTATCTTTGGAGGGTTATTTTCCTATAAAAAGGGTCGGATTTCCCATAATTCCGGCATCCGCTTAGAGTTGGACATCTCGCATACATCCTGCATACATCTCGCAGCAGCCGCACTCCAGTTTGGGAGAGATTTGAAGAACCTTTTTGAAGGTTGAAGGAAGATTGAAGTCTATAGCTTTTATAGCTTTTTGGAGGGTTTTGTAAGATTGTCTTTAATTCCCTCATTGATTGTCTTGTCTTTTTGGATTGCTATCCAAGAAACGCTTTGTTGTGATATTTGATTCAGTTATTGAAGTCTTTTCATTAAATTCTTCTTTGTTCAAATATTCACCTTCTTCCCATACATTTGATTAATACTTTCATGATGATGAGTGGCTAATTTCCTTGTGTGATTCTAGGGTGATTGGCTGAAGGTTGTGGGGAGAACAATGATAGAATAATCTTAGATTCCAGTAGGATCCTGAAAGTTCGAGTCTTTAACCTTAACCCTAAGCATCTCGTTCAGTCGATGAACATCTCGGCCGGGGTGGGAACTGGCTGACCGAGGTGACTTATCTGATCCATAACTGAGAGTTAAGTGTTAGAGTTTGCCAAATCCTATTCTTATTACACCTTTCCTGGTTCAAAGCAAGCTTAGGATGAGACTTACCCGGTAATTCCTTAGTTTGTGTACCAACGATCATAAGTGTAGGTAATAAAGGTTTATCCTTTATTGGGGTTTGAGTGTGCTTCCATCCCATCTTTGTGAGTTAGCCTGAGACTTACCCGGTAAAGGTTGATTCTATTCCCTTAGATGGTATGTTAGTTTGAGGTTATAGTCCTTTATCTTGATTCCTTGAGACTTACCCGGTAATAGGAGTTATGGTTTAAGATTAGTGTGTAGTGTGACTTACCCGGTGATCTACTCCACTTTAGTAACACCTTCCCCACGCAAAAATCTCAACTTTGTCCGCTTATCTATAGATCTTGAGTTGGAACCACAACTAGATGCTTTAATCCCTAGAATTGCATGTTTGCTTATTTGACTTCTTATTCATCTTTGATTGTGTTAATCGCTCTTGTGGTTAGTATTGACATAAGCACACCGTATTGACTTTGTTTCACCGAGTCCCTGTGATCGACCCCTGGAATTTTCTTGCTTTTACTACGATTGACCCGTACAGTGCGGGTTCGCATCCTTGTTTTAAGCTTAAGTCTAGGGTTATAAATTTAAAGCTTGCACACACCGTTTGGAGCGAACAAGTTTTTGGCGCCGTTGCCGGGGACTTGGTCTAGACCGAGCCGGTTGTGGTTTGCTTTCGGGGCACTTGCCCCTGTTGCTACTAACTACTCTTTCTATGAGTTTTGTAGTTTTCAGGATTTCCGATGACTACATTTGATCCAGCCTGGATAGCAAGGCAAAGTGCTAGGGCGGACCATTATGAATACTTGGAGGAGAAGTACTCCTTCTATTGGTTCAGCAATGAATGGGAAAGAGAAGAGGTCATTCAGCGTGAACTTGCGATATGGGATGAACTGAACGTCCCTAGAAAAATTTGTGAGCAACCCCTTGAAGATTCTCTTGAATCAAGATGGGAAAGGTTGATGAAGAAGGTGGAGGAGCTCAAGGAAAGCACCCTATCCTATGCTAAGCCGCAAGAGGAGCATAAGGAAGTGTTGCACGTTCCAAGCATCCCCCCAGTCGAACCAAAAATTTCTCCTGAAACTTCTGAGGAAGAGAAGGATATGGAAGGTCTCGATCTGACTGTTGAGACCTCGGTCGAAGTGTAAGAGATATCGGCCGAGATGGAAGAATCTGCAAAACTGGAAGCAGAAGATGCAGAGAACCTTGGTCAAATTACTGAGATTGTGACCAAGGTGGAAGAAAGATCAACTGAGTTGAGAGAGATTTCATGTGTTGGTTATCAACCTAACATGAAACCTGATCCGAGTTTTGGAGAACTTTACAAGGTAAGTTCTCTTACTCCATTCGAAATCCCTATTAAAATTTCTGAATTTTTCAGGAAAGCACCGGAGAGTTGGAGGTCTCTTCCGAAAGAACCTCCAAAGATCAAGATGAAGTCTTCCTTGAAATTGTTGGAAGAAGATGCTCCTTGGATTATAAGGAGTGAAGTTAACAAGCGCTTCACCGCTAAGGTGATGAAGTGTTTTTTGTTCAAGTATGGGGTCCCTCGCATGCTCAGGACCCTGTACCATCCCCAAGCTATAGATGGGGAAGCTGCTATAATTCTCGAGAAACTGTTTTCTCGATCAAGGAAAGGATGGGACGCAAGGCTAGATTATGTCCCATTGAAGTGCAGGAAGGCTAGAAGGATTCTGGTGAGAATCAAACCGTACAAGCTTGTACGTAGGAGATCTTACCATTTGCCGGTGAAGTTAGGAACCGGAACCTTCTTGGAAGATTTTTACGGATGTGATGAGCACTCCACGACATTCGAAGTGCATTGAGTAATCCCATGCCGTATGGTCCAGCTAGCGACCTTAAATCAAGCGCTTCTTGGGAGGCAACCCAAGGTATTGCTTTCTTTTCCCGTTTTCTAGTCTAGTTTAGATAGTTTTTGTTTTTGCTTTGCTTTGCTTTGTTTTTGGCGTTCTGGACAGACAACAGGGAATATCTAAGGAAGGAGCACAATTGGAAGGACAGAAGTTCGAGATTTTGAGAAGACAGAAGCATCTCGGTCACTATCAGAGCATCTCGACCGAGTTGATTCTTGAGCAACCGAGGCGACTAGGGTTTCTGCAGAACCACCTCGGTCCGTACCACCTCGGTCCAGTCGAGACCATCTCGACCGAGGTGACAGCAGATCCAGTAACAGTATAAAAAGGGGAAAAATTTATTTTTCACTTTTTTTTACCCACCTCGACCGCGGCGACAGTCCACTTCGCTCTCTCTCAAATCTCGCTCGTTTTCGAAGATTTCTGCTTCTAAACTGTGATTGAAGGGTCGAGGAACCGATTGCAACAACAGATCTGCAAGAAAATCGAACGAATCGACCGAAACGAGGTAAAACAAGTCGAAACCCTAACTCGTTCATTCGCTTCGATTTGGGCTTTGGTTGCCCCTGATTTTGCTGAGAAAGGATTTAAGTACCCCTTAGGAAGCAATTGTAGTGATTTTGGGGGGAAAAGAACTGAAATTCTGAGATTTGGAATCGTAACTGCTGCGCCTTGGTCCAGTCGAACTGCATCTCGACCGAGGTGTTCTTGAGTCTTGTCAGCAACCGAGGTGGTCTGACAGAGTTGAGTGAAAATGAGTTCAGATCGTCGCTTAGCCCTTAGAGACAGATCCTCACCCTCCCCTTCTTCCTCTTCTTCCCGTCCCTACCGCCCGGTTATCCACGAGATATGCCGGGTAGACTATGAGCGGATAGCTAGCCGTCCAGTTATCGCACCACGATTTCTGGACGTGTCGGCTTTTGATTGCCTAGGGTTAGACGCTGACCTTAGGAGGATGATCGCTACTGTCGGGCTGGATAAGTTCACTGAGATCCGAGCCCCAGCTTACTTAGAGCCCACCTTGGAGTTTGTTAGCTCCTTCTCCTACCTCCCCACAGACCAGTCTGTGAAGTACCGGTTGATGAACCGGAACTTCATAGTTCCTTTAGAGGTATGGAGAGAGATTTTTGGCTTTTCTGAGCCCACCGCCACCGACTTCCCCTCCCGATCCGTAGCTAGGGAGTTCTGGGGGCAGATAGCCCATATTACTGAGCATGCGGACAGATGGCGCCCTGGAGATTCCAGGGAGAAGGTCATCTTTCATCCGGCCTTCAGACTAGCCCACATGATTTTCAGCGAGACACTTCTGGCGCGTACTGAGACGCCCCAGAAGATCAGACAGGGCAAGCTGTTCAGCCTCTACTGCATGGTCACAGGAGGTTTCCCTGACTTTGGCTTGCTCCTGGCAGAGGATCTGCACAGGATCAAGGCCAAGGCGAAGGGAGACATTTGCTGCAGAGGTCTAGTCACCCACATCGCTACCTACCACGGGATGGACCTCAGTGTTTGCACGATGGCGGCGGCTCTGAAGCCGCTGGGATTACAGGAGATGATCACACGGAGGATTCTGGTTCCCCGTGGTTTGACCACTCCATACGTCGCCATGCCTTGGGAGCGGACTGCACCTCAGGGGATCCGCTGGTCTGCACAGTTCACAGTCTTTGATCCGCATTACTGGCAGACAGCTTGGGATACACTGATGGAGGATCACAGGGAGGCAGCAGCTGCCCCTGCTGAGGCTGAGGAGGATGACGACGACGATGAGGAGACGATGGACGAGAGAGATGGTGGAGTCCCGATGGATACAGGGACGGATACAGCAGGGACGAGCGCGCCACCGATCATCGATTTGGATGATGAGGAGGACACTGAGCCGGCACCTGCTGCACCTCCTGCTAGATCTGCTAGGCGTCGGACACGCCGTCACAGAGATTCTGAGGTTCATCACGGGATCGACGACCTGACAGATCAGATGATAGACTCTTATGCTACCCTTACAGTGGACATGCATGAGAGATTTGCTGCCCAGGATCGACGCATTGACCGCTGGACTCATCAGATGCTAGAGGAGCAGCACTATCAGCGCCGGATGATGGAGCTACAGTTCCAGCAGACTATGGGGTATCCGTTCGACCCGGCTCAGTATCCGTATGCGCCACCACCACCACCACCGGATCAGGATTATTGAGGAGCTGCAGGACTTTCTTTATTCTATTTTTATGCAGTTCAGCTTTTTATCCGGTGAGTTCTCTCATTTTCTAGACTTTTATTTGACCCACTGGGACAGTGTGTCCCAAGTATGGGGTGCTTGTATTATTTGACTACCTTTTGATGTATTCGACTACTTGATGTATTATATTTCATCGGATATTTTCGTATTTATGCTTCATTGCCTTTATATGATTATCTGATATTACATGCATACCTACAGGTTATTTGATTGAGAAAAACGTCGAAACCAAAAAAAAAAAAAAAAAAAAATTTTTGACCTCGACCGGGGAGATTCTGGCCAAAGGAGGCATTTCACCTCGGTTGAACCAAGAACACCTCGACCGAGGTGGGTTACTGAAAGTTTTTGAAAACGATTTTGTGTTACTTATCTGGATATGATCTCAGTGAAGATCTTGTTTACTGACTGGTTTTGAATCCTTTATGTGTTTGAAAGGTTTTATAATATGTTTAAGTTGCTAAATGCTTTGTTTGAAATTATTGGCATGTTTAATACTTTGTTTTTATCCAAATTATGTTGAATTTGAAGGTTGACACCGCAGGTTAAGTTCTCTCACTTTCTTCTTGGAAAGACCAAGGCAATTCATTCTCTTCTTCTTCTTCTTCTTGATCATGCTTAGCCCCTCATATACATTTTGCCTCCCTTTACCTATCCGGGAATTTGGAAGCAAGCGAAGTGGTGAAAACAAGTAAAGTTAAAGTTGAGAAGTGGCTGGAAGTGAAAGTGTTAGAAAGCAATAATAGGTTTGGGGAAGTCAATCATGAAGATGAGTAACTCGGCACCATTCACATAGCCGGGTGTTTGTGTCTTGCCAAAATCGGATTGAGCGATATTCCTAACGGGTCATGGTATGTGCATCATGGGTTTGATGCATCTCGAGAAATCGATGATTGCAGATTTCCTAGGCTTCGGTTATTGTGCACCTCTGTCCATGCATCCCAAAAAGTAAAGTAGAAAGAAAAAGTGTGAAATAAGCAAAGCTTATTGGTGGAAGATGTTGCAAGTCAAAGTGAAAGTAAAGTTCATCCTTTTTCCGGATTCTAGCACCACTTTACCTTACATACATCCCTACCCTACACGTTTCTTGACCTTTCTTTTGGGAAGCCCTTGAGACCTTGAGCTTGTTGATTGACTTAGCGGTTTAAATCGGATTATACATGATTAATTTAGATAATTATGATTTATTATGCATTCTATGATTTTATGCAAAGATGAACAACTTTCCTATATTTATAAAATGTTTTGATCATGTTGAGTTTTTAAATTCCAGGAAGTACTCTCTTAGAGTGATCTATGGTAGTTGCACACCATAAAATGTTTTTTGAAAGATTTTTTCATTGATTTTCTTGACTTATAATCCATTCTATCTTATCTTTTATATGAGGAACTTGCTTGGGGACAAGCAAGGGCTAAGTATGGGGTATTTTGATAGCATGAATTATAGTCTATATCTTGGGGTTTGTTTGGACGTTTTATCTTTCATAATCTGCATGTTTGTGTGTATAATATGTGATTATACTACCATTTCATCTACCTTTGCAAGGATCGAGGTCTACACCTAGTTTTGTTGTAATTGCAGGTAATTTGGTACGTTTTGCATCAAAAAGGATCAAAAAGGAGTCATGAGTCATTTAGAGCTACATCCAGGAAGCATAGCCATGGATTAAAGATTTACTTTGGACCAGTTTTGAGATATTTCACATTCAGTTGTGACTCACCTCGGTTGACCAGAGATTCACCTCGACCGAGGCGATCCAGAGACGCCGACTCGACCGAGGCGAATACCTAGGACGCGGCGAGAATATTTTATTCTTGGGAGAGATCTTTTAAAATTGGAAAGAGATCTTATATTTTTGGGCTTGGCTCCTGGAAGGAAGGAGATATGCAGAATCATATATTTTACCTATATTTATGGGAAAATATCTTTCTAAGATTTATTATCTTTGGAGGGTTATTTTCCTATAAAAAGGGTCGGATTTCCCATAATTCCGGCATCCGCTTAGAGCTGGACATCTCGCATACATCCTGCATACATCTTGCATACATCTCGCAGCAGCCGCACTCCAGTTTGGGAGAGATTTGAAGAACCTTTTTGAAGGTTGAAGGAAGATTGAAGTCTATAGCTTTTATAGCTTTTTGGAGGGTTTTGTAAGATTGTCTTTAATTCCCTCATTGATTGTCTTGTCTTTTTGGATTGCTATCCAAGAAACGCTTTGTTGTGATATTTGATTCAGTTATTGAAGTCTTTTCATTAAATTCTTCTTTGTTCAAATATTCACCTTCTTCCCATACATTTGATTAATACTTTCATGATGATGAGTGGCTAATTTCCTTGTGTGATTCTAGGGTGATTGGCTGAAGGTTGTGGGGAGAACAATGATAGAATAATCTTAGATTCCAGTAGGATCCTGAAAGTTCGAGTCTTTAACCTTAACCCTAAGCATCTCGTTCAGTCGATGAACATCTCGGCCGGGGTGGGAACTGGCTGACCGAGGTGACTTATCTGATCCATAACTGAGAGTTAAGTGTTAGAGTTTGCCAAATCCTATTCTTATTACACCTTTCCTGGTTCAAAGCAAGCTTAGGATGAGACTTACCCGGTAATTCCTTAGTTTGTGTACCAACGATCATAAGTGTAGGTAATAAAGGTTTATCCTTTATTGGGGTTTGAGTGTGCTTCCATCCCATCTTTGTGAGTTAGCCTGAGACTTACCCGGTAAAGGTTGATCCTATTCCCTTAGATGGTATGTTAGTTTGAGGTTATAGTCCTTTATCTTGATTCCTTGAGACTTACCCGGTAATAGGAGTTATGGTTTAAGATTAGTGTGTAGTGAGACTTACCCGGTGATCTACTCCACTTTAGTAACACCTTCCCCACGCAAAAATCTCAACTTTGTCCGCTTATCTATAGATCTTGAGTTGGAACCACAACTAGATGCTTTAATCCCTAGAATTGCATGTTTGCTTATTTGACTTCTTATTCATCTTTGATTGTGTTAATCGATTTTGTGGTTAGTATTGACATAAGCACACCGTATTGACTTTGTTTCACCGAGTCCCTGTGATCGACCCCTGGAATTTTCTTGCTTTTACTACGATTGACCCGTACACTGCGGGTTCGCATCCTTGTTTTAAGCTTAAGTCTAGGGTTATAAATTTAAAGCTTGCACGCACCGTTCGGCCGAGATAGACTCTTATGCTGCCCTTACAGTGGACATGCATGAGAGATTTGCTGCCCAGGATCGACGCATTGACCGCTGGACTCATCAGATGCTAGAGGAGCAGCACTATCAGCGCCGGATGATGGAGCTACAGTTCCAGCAGACTATGGGGTATCCGTTCGACCCGGCTCAGTATCCGTATGCGCCACCACCACCACCACCGGATCAGGATTATTGAGGAGCTGCAGGACTTTCTTTATTCTATTTTTATGCAGTTCAGCTTTTTATCCGGTGAGTTCTCTCATTTTCTAGACTTTTATTTGACCCACTGGGACAGTGTGTCCCAAGTATGGGGTGCTTGTATTATTTGACTACCTTTTGATGTATTCGACTACTTGATGTATTATATTTCATCGGATATTTTCGTATTTATGCTTCATTGCCTTTATATGATTATCTGATATTACATGCATACCTACAGGTTATTTGATTGAGAAAAACGTCGAAACCGAAAAAAAAAAGAAAAAATTTTTTGACCTCGACCGAGGAGATTTTGGCCAAACGAGGCATTTCTCCTCGGTTGAACCAAGAACACCTCGACCGAGGTGGGTTACTGAAAGTTTTCGAAAACGATT
This sequence comes from Fagopyrum homotropicum, assembly GCA_033239125.1. Taxonomy (NCBI): domain Eukaryota; kingdom Viridiplantae; phylum Streptophyta; class Magnoliopsida; order Caryophyllales; family Polygonaceae; genus Fagopyrum; species Fagopyrum homotropicum. The sequence goes on from BSWB01000008.1 coordinate 76,342,367, forward strand.
TTGTGTTACTTATCTGGATATGATCTCAGTGAAGATCTTGTTTACTGACTGGTTTTGAATCCTTTATATGTTTGAAAGGTTTTATAATATGTTTAAGTTGCTAAATGCTTTGTTTGAAATTATTGGCATGTTTAATACTTTGTTTTTATCCAAATTATGTTGAATTTGAAGGTTGACACCGCAGGTTAAGTTCTCTCACTTTCTTCTTGGAAAGACCAAGGCAATTCATTCTCTTCTTCTTCTTCTTCTTGATCATGCTTAGCCCCTCATATACATTTTGCCTCCCTTTACCTATCCGGGAATTTGGAAGCAAGCGAAGTGGTGAAAACAAGTAAAGTTAAAGTTGAGAAGTGGCTGGAAGTGAAAGTGTTAGAAAGCAATAATAGGTTTGGGGAAGTCAATCATGAAGATGAGTAACTCGGCACCATTCACATAGCCGGGTGTTTGTGTCTTGCCAAAATCGGATTGAGCGATATTCCTAACGGGTCATGGTATGTGCATCATGGGTTTGATGCATCTCGAGAAATCGATGATTGCAGATTTCCTAGGCTTCGGTTATTGTGCACCTCTGTCCATGCATCCCAAAAAGTAAAGTAGAAAGAAAAAGTGTGAAATAAGCAAAGCTTATTGGTGGAAGATGTTGCAAGTCAAAGTGAAAGTAAAGTTCATCCTTTTTCCGGATTCTAGCACCACTTTACCTTACATACATCCCTACCCTACACGTTTCTTGACCTTTCTTTTGGGAAGCCCTTGAGACCTTGAGCTTGTTGATTGACTTAGCGGTTTAAATCGGATTATACATGATTAATTTAGATAATTATGATTTATTATGCATTCTATGATTTTATGCAAAGATGAACAACTTTCCTATATTTATAAAATGTTTTGATCATGTTGAGTTTTTAAATTCCAGGAAGTACTCTCTTAGAGTGATCTATGGTAGTTGCACACCATAAAATGTTTTTTGAAAGATTTTTTCATTGATTTTCTTGACTTATAATCCATTCTATCTTATCTTTTATATGAGGAACTTGCTTGGGGACAAGCAAGGGCTAAGTATGGGGTATTTTGATAGCATGAATTATAGTCTATATCTTGGGGTTTGTTTGGACGTTTTATCTTTCATAATCTGCATGTTTGTGTGTATAATATGTGATTATACTACCATTTCATCTACCTTTGCAAGGATCGAGGTCTACACCTAGTTTTGTTGTAATTGCAGGTAATTTGGTACGTTTTGCATCAAAAAGGATCAAAAAGGAGTCATGAGTCATTTAGAGCTACATCCAGGAAGCATAGCCATGGATTAAAGATTTACTTTGGACCAGTTTTGAGATATTTCACATTCAGTTGTGACTCACCTCGGTTGACCAGAGATTCACCTCGACCGAGGCGATCCAGAGACGCCGACTCGACCGAGGCGAATACCTAGGACGCGGCGAGAATATTTTATTCTTGGGAGAGATCTTTTAAAATTGGAAAGAGATCTTATATTTTTGGGCTTGGCTCCTGGAAGGAAGGAGATATGCAGAATCATATATTTTACCTATATTTATGGGAAAATATCTTTCTAAGATTTATTATCTTTGGAGGGTTATTTTCCTATAAAAAGGGTCGGATTTCCCATAATTCCGGCATCCGCTTAGAGCTGGACATCTCGCATACATCCTGCATACATCTTGCATACATCTCGCAGCAGCCGCACTCCAGTTTGGGAGAGATTTGAAGAACCTTTTTGAAGGTTGAAGGAAGATTGAAGTCTATAGCTTTTATAGCTTTTTGGAGGGTTTTGTAAGATTGTCTTTAATTCCCTCATTGATTGTCTTGTCTTTTTGGATTGCTATCCAAGAAACGCTTTGTTGTGATATTTGATTCAGTTATTGAAGTCTTTTCATTAAATTCTTCTTTGTTCAAATATTCACCTTCTTCCCATACATTTGATTAATACTTTCATGATGATGAGTGGCTAATTTCCTTGTGTGATTCTAGGGTGATTGGCTGAAGGTTGTGGGGAGAACAATGATAGAATAATCTTAGATTCCAGTAGGATCCTGAAAGTTCGAGTCTTTAACCTTAACCCTAAGCATCTCGTTCAGTCGATGAACATCTCGGCCGGGGTGGGAACTGGCTGACCGAGGTGACTTATCTGATCCATAACTGAGAGTTAAGTGTTAGAGTTTGCCAAATCCTATTCTTATTACACCTTTCCTGGTTCAAAGCAAGCTTAGGATGAGACTTACCCGGTAATTCCTTAGTTTGTGTACCAACGATCATAAGTGTAGGTAATAAAGGTTTATCCTTTATTGGGGTTTGAGTGTGCTTCCATCCCATCTTTGTGAGTTAGCCTGAGACTTACCCGGTAAAGGTTGATCCTATTCCCTTAGATGGTATGTTAGTTTGAGGTTATAGTCCTTTATCTTGATTCCTTGAGACTTACCCGGTAATAGGAGTTATGGTTTAAGATTAGTGTGTAGTGAGACTTACCCGGTGATCTACTCCACTTTAGTAACACCTTCCCCACGCAAAAATCTCAACTTTGTCCGCTTATCTATAGATCTTGAGTTGGAACCACAACTAGATGCTTTAATCCCTAGAATTGCATGTTTGCTTATTTGACTTCTTATTCATCTTTGATTGTGTTAATCGATTTTGTGGTTAGTATTGACATAAGCACACCGTATTGACTTTGTTTCACCGAGTCCCTGTGATCGACCCCTGGAATTTTCTTGCTTTTACTACGATTGACCCGTACACTGCGGGTTCGCATCCTTGTTTTAAGCTTAAGTCTAGGGTTATAAATTTAAAGCTTGCACGCACCGTTCGGCCGAGATAGACTCTTATGCTGCCCTTACAGTGGACATGCATGAGAGATTTGCTGCCCAGGATCGACGCATTGACCGCTGGACTCATCAGATGCTAGAGGAGCAGCACTATCAGCGCCGGATGATGGAGCTACAGTTCCAGCAGACTATGGGGTATCCGTTCGACCCGGCTCAGTATCCGTATGCGCCACCACCACCACCACCGGATCAGGATTATTGAGGAGCTGCAGGACTTTCTTTATTCTATTTTTATGCAGTTCAGCTTTTTATCCGGTGAGTTCTCTCATTTTCTAGACTTTTATTTGACCCACTGGGACAGTGTGTCCCAAGTATGGGGTGCTTGTATTATTTGACTACCTTTTGATGTATTCGACTACTTGATGTATTATATTTCATCGGATATTTTCGTATTTATGCTTCATTGCCTTTATATGATTATCTGATATTACATGCATACCTACAGGTTATTTGATTGAGAAAAACGTCGAAACCGAAAAAAAAAAGAAAAAATTTTTTGACCTCGACCGAGGAGATTTTGGCCAAACGAGGCATTTCTCCTCGGTTGAACCAAGAACACCTCGACCGAGGTGGGTTACTGAAAGTTTTCGAAAACGATTTTGTGTTACTTATCTGGATATGATCTCAGTGAAGATCTTGTTTACTGACTGGTTTTGAATCCTTTATATGTTTGAAAGGTTTTATAATATGTTTAAGTTGCTAAATGCTTTGTTTGAAATTATTGGCATGTTTAATACTTTGTTTTTATCCAAATTATGTTGAATTTGAAGGTTGACACCGCAGGTTAAGTTCTCTCACTTTCTTCTTGGAAAGACCAAGGCAATTCATTCTCTTCTTCTTCTTCTTCTTGATCATGCTTAGCCCCTCATATACATTTTGCCTCCCTTTACCTATCCGGGAATTTGGAAGCAAGCGAAGTGGTGAAAACAAGTAAAGTTAAAGTTGAGAAGTGGCTGGAAGTGAAAGTGTTAGAAAGCAATAATAGGTTTGGGGAAGTCAATCATGAAGATGAGTAACTCGGCACCATTCACATAGCCGGGTGTTTGTGTCTTGCCAAAATCGGATTGAGCGATATTCCTAACGGGTCATGGTATGTGCATCATGGGTTTGATGCATCTCGAGAAATCGATGATTGCAGATTTCCTAGGCTTCGGTTATTGTGCACCTCTGTCCATGCATCCCAAAAAGTAAAGTAGAAAGAAAAAGTGTGAAATAAGCAAAGCTTATTGGTGGAAGATGTTGCAAGTCAAAGTGAAAGTAAAGTTCATCCTTTTTCCGGATTCTAGCACCACTTTACCTTACATACATCCCTACCCTACACGTTTCTTGACCTTTCTTTTGGGAAGCCCTTGAGACCTTGAGCTTGTTGATTGACTTAGCGGTTTAAATCGGATTATACATGATTAATTTAGATAATTATGATTTATTATGCATTCTATGATTTTATGCAAAGATGAACAACTTTCCTATATTTATAAAATGTTTTGATCATGTTGAGTTTTTAAATTCCAGGAAGTACTCTCTTAGAGTGATCTATGGTAGTTGCACACCATAAAATGTTTTTTGAAAGATTTTTTCATTGATTTTCTTGACTTATAATCCATTCTATCTTATCTTTTATATGAGGAACTTGCTTGGGGACAAGCAAGGGCTAAGTATGGGGTATTTTGATAGCATGAATTATAGTCTATATCTTGGGGTTTGTTTGGACGTTTTATCTTTCATAATCTGCATGTTTGTGTGTATAATATGTGATTATACTACCATTTCATCTACCTTTGCAAGGATCGAGGTCTACACCTAGTTTTGTTGTAATTGCAGGTAATTTGGTACGTTTTGCATCAAAAAGGATCAAAAAGGAGTCATGAGTCATTTAGAGCTACATCCAGGAAGCATAGCCATGGATTAAAGATTTACTTTGGACCAGTTTTGAGATATTTCGCATTCAGTTGTGACTCACCTCGGTTGACCAGAGATTCACCTCGACCGAGGCGATCCAGAGACGCCGACTCGACCGAGGCGAATACCTAGGACGCGGCGAGAATATTTTATTCTTGGCTGAGATCTTTTAAAATTGGAAAGAGATCTTATATTTTTGGGCTTGGCTCCTGGAAGGAAGGAGATATGCAGAATCATATATTTTACCTATATTTATGGGAAAATATCTTTCTAAGATTTATTATCTTTGGAGGGTTATTTTCCTATAAAAAGGGTCGGATTTCCCATAATTCCGGCATCCGCTTAGAGCTGGACATCTCGCATACATCCTGCGTACATCTCGCAGCAGCCGCACTCCAGTTTGGGAGAGATTTGAAGAACCTTTTTGAAGGTTGAAGGAAGATTGAAGTCTATAGCTTTTATAGCTTTTTGGAGGGTTTTGTAAGATTGTCTTTAATTCCCTCATTGATTGTCTTGTCTTTTTGGATTGCTATCCAAGAAACGCTTTGTTGTGATATTTGATTCAGTTATTGAAGTCTTTTCATTAAATTCTTCTTTGTTCAAATATTCACCTTCTTCCCATACATTTGATTAATACTTTCATGATGATGAGTGGCTAATTTCCTTGTGTGATTCTAGGGTGATTGGCTGAAGGTTGTGGGGAGAACAATGATAGAATAATCTTAGATTCCAGTAGGATCCTGAAAGTTCGAGTCTTTAACCTTAACCCTAAGCATCTCGTTCAGTCGATGAACATCTCGGCCAGGGTGGAAACTGGCTGACCGAGGTGACTTATCTGATCCATAACTGAGAGTTAAGTGTTAGAGTTTGCCAAATCCTATTCTTATTACACCTTTCCTGGTTCAAAGCAAGCTTAGGATGAGACTTACCCGGTAATTTTTTAGTTTGTGTACCAACGATCATAAGTGTAGGTAATAAAGGTTTATCCTTTATTGGGGTTTGAGTGTGCTTCCATCCCATCTTTGTGAGTTAGCCTGAGACTTACCCGGTAAAGGTTGATTCTATTCCCTTAGATGGTGTGTTAGTTTGAGGTTATAGTCCTTTATCTTGATTCCTTGAGACTTACCCGGTAATAGGAGTTATGGTTTAAGATTAGTGTGTAGTGAGACTTACCCGGTGATCTACTCCACTTTAGTAACACCTTCCCCACGCAAAAATCTCAACTTTGTCCGCTTATCTATAGATCTTGAGTTGGAACCACAACTAGATGCTTTAATCCCTAGAATTGCATGTTTGCTTATTTGACTTCTTATTCATCTTTGATTGTGTTAATCGCTCTTGTGGTTAGTATTGACATAAGCACACCGTATTGACTTTGTTTCACCGAGTCCCTGTGATCGACCCCTGGAATTTTCTTGCTTTTACTACGATTGACCCGTACACTGCGGGTTCGCATCCTTGTTTTAAGCTTAAGTCTAGGGTTATAAATTTAAAGCTTGCACACACCATTTGGAGCGAACATAATGCCTTTGTGATGAAGGATAAAGAGAGCCTATTCAAGTCTTGGGAGAGGTTTAAGGACCTCCTCCTAGATTGTCCACACCATGGTATACCGAAAATAGAGCTATTTGAGATCTATTTCAAGGGGCTTGATGAGGATAGCCAATTCAAGCTTCAATCTCTTTCCGGTGGAACATTCATGGAGAAGAATATGGATGAGGCTTGGGAGTTTGTAGAGAAGCAAGCCTTGGTGATAGAGAAGTTCTCCCATAGGAAGAGTGATGGGAGAAAACCGGGAGTTTATGAAGTGAGTGAAGTCACCATGAGCAACTACAAGCTCGATGCAATCAACAATGAGCTAAAGTCTTTGAGGTAGTTGTGTGCCACAACCTTGAAGAGTCAAGCTAGTCCTCAAGTGCAAGTGCAAGCCAATTTGGCTTCCAAAGAGGAGGATGTTAACTACATGGGAAGGGGCAATTACAACAACTATCAAGGCCCAAGGAACTTCAACAACAACAGCCGGCAATTCAACAATTACTGGCCTAATCACAACCATCCCGGGTTCTCCTATTCTAACCCGGATGGAGCCTTGAACCCTCCCGCTTCTACAAGCACAGCACCACCACCTAAGCCTTCACAAGAGCCTCCACCCGGTTTCACTCAAAATCCAAAGGATAGAACCGAGATGATGTTTGAGCAATTGCTTGGAAGGTTGAGTGTTCTTGAGAGCTCGGTGACTTCCATTTCTAAAGCTCAAAAGGTGCTAGAAGCACAAGTGTTCCAAAAGGCGGGTGAAGCTCATAGAGATCCGGGAAAGCTTTCCGAAAGAACCAAAGATAACCCAAGAGGCCAAGTGTTGGTCATCACAACAAGGAGTGGGTTGAGCATGAAGGACCCCTTACGTAAGGGAAATGATAAGGGAAAGCAAGTGGTGATAGAAGAAGAGACATTGCAAGAAGAAGGAGGAAAGAGAAAAGATGATGAGCCAACATATGTGGCACCACCTCCAAACAAGCCACCACTACCATTCCCACAATCACGAGCAAGGGCTCGCTTGGACAAACACTTCGGTAAATTCCTTGAACTCATGTCTAAATTGCATATTAACATTCCGTTCATGTATGCTATTCTAGGTATGCCGGCCTATGGAAAATTTTTGAAGGAAATACTCTCCAACAAGAGGAAGTTGGAGGAGTATGGAGTAGTGAGGATGACAAAGAGATCTTCCGAGTTGATCCAAACAATGAGGGAGGAGATGCCTCCTAAGCTAAGAGATCCGGGATCTTTTTGTGTGCCAATTGGAGTGGGAGAAATGAAATATGAAGCCCTTTGTGATCTTGGAGCAAGTGTAAGCATCTGAAAGATGATGGAATCACTATCATTTAGGGTAGTTTTTAGAGTCTTTTTATTGCACTTAGTGTCGGTTTTAATCTTCATGACGTGAGCTCCGGGAAGAGCGAGATTTCCACCGAGCTGGCGGAATTGAAGGAAATGGTGAAAAGGCTAACACTTATGGGAACACCACAACAACTCAAGGATTGTGGAGTTTGCGCCGACCCATATCATCCAACGGACATGTGTCCACAAGTTCAAGATGACGATGCTGAAGTTAACGCAATGGGTTATGGACAACCACAGCAGCAAAGACCTAGGAACGATCCCTATGCACAGAATATCATGCCAAATTGGCGTGACCAACAAAATTTTCGTTGGAGGGATCAACAAAACCAACAACAGCAACCCTGCCAAGGTAAGTATCACTCAACTGAAGATATGATGTAGGTTTTGACTAAACACTTTGCTACTCATGTCCAAACAACAGAATCAAGTATCAAGAACCTTGAGAAGCAAGTTGGGCAAATGGCGGAAGCCATTACAAGAATTGAAACTAGGGCCTCCGGAGGATTACCGTCATAAATGGTTATAAACCCAAAAGGCATGCAGGAAGAGGTCCAAACATAGAGGCAGAGTCCTTACGTCGAGTCAACGACGTAAAACAAAAGCGCTAATTCGGGAGGCAACCCGAAGGAATAAGAAGAGGAGTTTCTGTCAAGAAAACTGCCCTTGCGGCTCTAAGTCCCACCCCTGCGGCGACACCCCTGGCCAGCGCCACCCCCGGCGCTGGGCTTGCATCTGCTCACGTAGGTCACCGCCCCCGCGGTGCCAACCCTACGCCCTTGTGGCGGCCACCCTTGACAAGCACCCTCAGCTCCGCCCCCGGCGCTGAGGCTGCGTACCCCCTCTCTCTTGTCACCGCCCCCGCGGCGACACACACCGCCCCTGCGGTAAAGTTAAGGAAAGAAAAAAATACACTTCCCAAAAATAACCTACATCTACCACCTTCCCCACTCCCTCTCCATTCACTCTGCAAAACCTAGCCGCTCATCCCCCTACGCCCTTGCGCCCTTCAGCACCTCATCACCACCACCTCGACGCACCCCCTGCGTTGTAACACCCCAGATTATGAGAACTCGGGGAGCTACTGGTAAGGACCTCACAATGGGTCCCGACCATAGTTTGACAACAATTTTACTTGGCTCTTACAACAAGGCACAAACACACAACATACACAATCAACATGCAACACTCAATCCTTTTATTATCTTTAATTAGGTGATAGGTTATTACTAATGATACTTATTTTGTGACACGAGGGATTCCCAAATCTCGCCCCTGTCCCCGTTTACCAACGCGGAATGGTACTAATGCATCTTATCGTCTACCGGATTGGGCTGGTCGCAGGGAACCTCCTAGACTCTCGCAAGAGCTAGGCAGATGATGTCACAACCCGTTATCATACACTTGGGTCAATTACATAAATAATAAAGTCGGCCTAATCCGGTTTCGTTGTTTATCATAACTAACAAACACCACTCATACACATTACACTCATACAAGAAGCCAGCTAAGTAAGTCCGTGGACTTACCAGAATCAAATCTCGACTCTCTCTTAACCACCACTAGATCCATAAGTGCAGAACTCAGTTGCCTGTCAGAGGAGGCACGTGGGTCAACACATTTCCCTGGATACTTATAAGTCTAAAACTCTTAAGATAAACGATTCTATGTGTAGAAGTTATTACAATGTTTATTTAAGGTTAAATGACTATTTTACCCTTAGTCCCGGAACTTCCGAAAACTCGGAATATGTACTTAAATTATAATTTGAGGCTAACTAACCATATTCTACTCCCTAGGATGATTTTAGGTAACAACTAGAAAAACTACCCATTTTCTATTTCTCGAAAAGTCACTAAAGTCCAACTACAGCTTCAAATATAAAATTCGAATAATCTTATAAAAATTCCGAAATAATTCCCTAGGTCATCTATTATATCCTATCTACTCATAGGAGAAAGAATTTTTTAAAACTGTTAAAGCATCGCTTCTACAAAAATTTCTAAAGTTGGGTACAACACTTAACAAGCAGCACATTGTCTTAACTATGAAAAATCATAACTCCTAAACTACTCGCTTTATTTATCCCAAATTTTGATATGTTTTACTATTAAATCTTATCTCTAATATATCCAAAATTCAGACGCAAAGGAGATCAAAATCCTATTTAAAACTATCTCACAAAACCGAATTTCAGCACAACAGAAAAACTGCTTACAACTCCATCTTTGAAAAATCATAAATCCCAAACCACTCGCTGGATTCCTCTCAAATTTTAATATGTTCTACAAAAATATGTCAACCATATCATATCCAAAATTCACGCCCAACGGAGATCAAGAGCTTATTCAAAACCATCTAACAAAACAGCATCACTTGCTGTTTTCATCAACACTCAGCACACTTATAAAAACTGCATGAGGAGTCAATTTGCAACATCATAACTCTCAAATCGTAACTCCGATTCTTCCCAAATTATAGTATGATCTATTATATACTACTGACTACAACATATCCAAAATTCAGCAAGAAAGGAGGTGTCTAACATACCCTAATATGGACTCGGAAAAGCCTGCTTGTCACTTCATGCCTAGTCAACAACCCGGAATCCTTCTCGCTACTGCTGTGTTTCTATACAAGGTTTGCAAGTATCCATCAGCCCTAGAATATAACAAGGAAGACAAGGAAAGGGATGACCATCCTCACTGAATCACGTACTCGATTGTGGAGGAGAGTGCCGCTTGTGTAGAGGGGAGAAGATCTGGTCCCAAGCATCCAGCAGTCCGGTGGTTGTGTACAAAGGCGAGCAGATCAAGACTCATGCCTGAGCTGTGGCTGCGCAGAAGGCTCCATAGTTGGGTGCTTCGACAGGCTGCACGAAAGGTCGCTGAGGGAGGCGGTCCATGTTGTTGGTGTCGGCAGCAGAGGGCAAGCGAGGCAACAACTGGGCTTGTACAGAACCATTGTCGGCCGTGCAGGGAGAAGGTTGCCGCTGCTCAAGGGAGGAGATCGCCACTGCTGCTTCCGGGAAAGATCGGCTAGGGTTAACGAGGGAGAGTGAGGCTGTTGCATTGAAGGCCGCTGCTGAAGACCGATATTGCGCTGAAGGCCGCTGAAGACGCTGGATAGCGTGACTCTCCATCTCGGGGTTGTTGTGGCGTTGAAGAGGGCTGCTGAAGACCGAAGGGAAGGCGAGCAGTTGAACGTAGATCCGGCGCTGCCCATGCCCTCATCACATCCTTGGGCCAGTGCACAAGCAAGGGTAGTTGGGCCACATACAAGCAGTTGCTGATGGGCTGAAAAAGGCCAAGGGAATGCAAGGAAAGGTGGGCTGAAACAAGGTAAGAAGAAGTGGGCTGAAAGTTTGTCAAAAATCTGTCAAAACTCGTCATGGCCTTGTCAGGCCCATGAATGAGTTTGTCACAGATTTGTCGGGCTTTGTCATTGCCTCGTCTCAGCTTAGTCATGATCTCGTCACAGCTTGTCATGATCTCGTCACAGCTTGTCATGATCTCGTCTAAAGTCATCGATAGGAATGAATTATAATAACTAGGGTTTGATATAAATCTATCATTTTATGTGAATTAAATTCTACATAAAATAATAAATAATTATAGGAATTAGAGCTTGATATAATTTTATCATTTTATGTGAATTAAATTCTACATAAAATAATAAAATTTGTGAAGAAAGAAATACTAGATATAATGGGAAACCGTCAACGGCTCGAAGTCCGATTTGATTTGGAATTAAACGGAATAAAAATTTCGGATATTATATGCGCCACCTCCGGCAACCCAGCAGCGCCACCTGTTCCTGCAAACACAAACAATCTCCACCACATACACTCACCCCTTCTCCCCACTCCGTTCTCCCACCTCCGGAAACGTCTGCGACAGCAAGGAAGGAGTCGGAAAAGCACAATCGCCACCACCTTCGTCGAACGACCAAATTGCCCTTCTGCTCTTCGACCGCCCCTGTGCCTGCAAGCTCCCGCCCCTGCGTCGAGCGGCACCTGCGCCTGTTGCAGCCGCTCCTGCGTAAATCACGACAGAAGATTCGCCCCTTGATCAAATTGCTGAACTTTCTAACTTTTTACTTGATCAATTGCAAGAGATGGAACCACAAAGGAAATACAAGTTGACAGAAGGTGAGAAGGATCGGTACAGGATTGCTCAAAGCCGGAAGGTGCATGCAGCCCGGTTCCTTGATGCTTCCACCTTGAAAAATCTTGGGATGTTGGAAAGTATGCAGGAATTTCTTAACAATGCCGGGTTAGGAGATTTTCTGATAAAGAGCGCTCCAACACACCCCGACCTCACCAGACAGTTCATAGCAACATTCAAAATGGAGACGGAAGACCAATTGTGTGTAGGAGTTTCATTCAAGTACAACAAGAGGAAGTACACATTGGACTACACTCAAATACAAGAGGCATTGGGAGTGACCATTGCAACTTCCGATGACTGGATGGAACCCATTCCGACACCGGATTTGTTGGAGTTTTGGCAAGCCGCTACTAGGTCAGAGTTTCATGTAGGGGGTGAGTACTCCAACAAATTCACTCACCCCTGTTTAAGGCTCATCTCCAAGGTCTTCATGAGTGTCTTTTGTGGACACAAGGATGAGAATAAGGTCGCTCTTAAGAACCTTCCACTGCTATATGCTTGTCTCTCTAATGAATTTGTGCCGAATTGGGCATATCTCTTCCTTACCGCTCTTAAGCGGATTAGGAGGAATGAGCCTCGTGACATAGTGGGAGGAGGTATCATTTCACTACTAGCTGCACAGGTGATGGATCTTCCTCCATTGGAAGAAGGTTTGGAGGCACCCTTATACAATGAGGGGTTATTGAGGAGGTGCAGGCTCCTCAAGATAGATGGGGGACATCGTTTCTGGATCTCCCTTGCATATGGGAGTCATCTCACATATTTGCCCCGCCGACTCCCCTAGGGAGAAGAGCTCTCCGACCTATATGTGCCGGCTGACCTTGTCCCTCCAAGACGACCTCAAGTTGATATTGTTGGGAGTTACGCAGCCGGCTCTAGCAGGGCCCACCACACTGATGAAGAGATGCCGACGGCGGGACACGACAGTCTGACCATGGAGAGTCTGCAAGCTCAGATGGCTGCTTTGACTACACAACACCAGGCATGGCAGACAGAGTATCAACAGTCCATGCTTGAGCAGCAGTAGGCGTGACAGTCCAGCTTCGCCTCCTCCATGACCACCCACTTTAACCGCCGTCAAGATGCTTGGCAGGCGGCTCATCGGCAGCAGTTGGAGACTCAGTAGCTAGCTTGGTAGGCTAGCTATGAGACTTCATTTCGAGGGAGGATGGAGGCTCGGGAGGACCGGATTGACACCCTTCACCGCCGGCAGGAGCACTTCTTCAGCCATTTCCCTTACCCGCCGGAGGAGGGTCCTGGTGGTCCATCCGGACCACCCTAGTGAGGGGTACATTTCTTTCCCTTCTCCCACATTTATCTTTGACTCATTTTCACTTTGAAGACAAAGTGGACTTCAAGTTTAGGGGAGGGATATATATCATTGCTTGTATAGTTTGTTAGTTGTTTTTGGCATTTTGTTTTGCATTATTGAAATCAAAAAAAAATAAAAATGAAAAAGAAAAAAGCCAAAGAAATGAAAGAAAAAGGCATGAAAATCCTTGGATAAACCGAAAACCCGAAAGGGCGGTTTAGGTAAAAAGAAGGTAGTCCGACCAACCTTAGGTTGGTGCAAAAATGGACTTTAGGGATGTGAGCTTAAGAGAGAAAAGAAGAAGAGTGGCAAGGTGAAAACTTGAAAGGGCGCCTAGGCAACATGAGCGACACCGAGTGTAGGTTTCCCTTCCGGCGTTTTGGCGACATAAGAAGGGGAGTCATAAGGAGGTTGTCCGGGTAGGCCACTCTTGGAGCAATAAGGATGGTAGTATCTTCTTTTTCTCACATTTCCTCTCTTTTCCTTTCTTTCTTTCTTGGTTTTTCTCTTATTTTCCATTATTTCTCTTTCTTTCCCTTGCTTCCTGAGACCTTGAGTCTAATTGCTGTCTTGTTTTACTCGGGACGAGTAAAAGGTCTAAGTATGGGGGAGTTTTATAGGTGATGGAATCACTATCATTTAGGGTAGTTTTTAGAGTCTTTTTATTGCATTAGTGTCGGTTTATGCTACTAACTCCTTGGTCCAGAAAAAGAAGATCAAAAGAAGCTAAGGAAGGAGTTATAAGCACTTAGGAGTAAAGATCGATCAAGAAGCAAAGTTTCTGCTGCTCCACCGCCCCCGCGGGCCCTTGCAGCCGCCCCTACAGTGACTTGTCATGACGAGACGAAGACCAGCTCTCTTGCGCCTCCCACTGCGCCCTGCCTGCGCCTCGCCTTGGGAGCTGGAAGGCGAAGAGTCTGTGTCACTGCCCCTGCGTTGGCCTTGAGGCGCCCCTGCGCCTTGTCATCAGAAACGTTAGGAAGGCGAAAGGTCAAACGTTGAAGTGCATTAAAGATCCGCCCCTGCGGGTCCTGAAGGCCGCCCCTGCGGTTTTACGCCGGAAGCTTTACTCCGGCTGTTTACACCACCTTTATGGCATTAAAGGTGGCTGTTTTAGGCCGGCTATTTACTCCTAATTAAGTGTCTTTTGTAGTATAAATAGTCCATGGCTAATTGCTAGAATCATCCATGCTTTTCCCCACAAAATCCATTTTTAGATTTGAGTTTTCCATTGTAATGAGTTGCTAACTCCCTTGCTACATTGGGTTGGTTTGAAGCTGCTTTGTTACTTTGGTTGTAAGTCCTTTCAATATAAGTTTTTATTCAGTAATGCTTTGTGTTTCCTTGATGCCCATTGTTTAATTGCATGTTAACTATTACTTGAGATTGATCACCTTAGGTTCTAAAGTGCATGTAAACAACTAGGATTAATAGGTTCCGGGTTCGGGTCTTTAATCTAGTAGCAACTTTAAGTAATAACGGGTTGTAATTACTTAAAGAAAAGGAATACAAATATAAAGATAAGTTTAACGGTTTTAATCTTCTCTTTATATCCCCTTGTCTTTGTTTGAATGCTAACTTATTATTTGTTCTTGTAGGTTTACGGAACGTTAATAGGTTAAGTTGTTTTGATGCCGGTTGGCTGAACATATATGTATGATCGAGACGGGAGATTACTTAAAAACTTGAAAAAGGAATACACCAAAGTAACAATTGCATGCTTAGAATCAATCTAGTGTAGATTCACCCATTATTGTCTTACCTGTCGTATTCATCGTTTTCACAAGTTTTTGTGCATCAATTTAACCAAACCCCCCCCCCCTTGTGTCACTTGTCATTATAATCAATAATTGCATCTAAAACACCTCAACTCTCTTGGGTTCAACCCTTACTTACTCACTATACTTGTTCTTAGTGCTAAGTCGGGATTTACTTTTGATTGGGTATAGACGACCATAGAAATACCTTCGGTCATCATCATCCCGCTTGCACTTTGCAACAAGGTTGGGCTAGGAGAGCCAAATCCGGTCAAGATGACCCTCTACATGGCCGACCGTTCAATCACTCATTCCGTTGGACTATCCCGGCGGACTATCCGGTTCCTATCATCTTAGGGAGGCCTTTCATAGCCACATCCGGATGCTTGGTGGATTGCAAGAATGGAATTCTCTCCTTCAACATAGGAGAAGAGAATATCAAGTTCAAACTATCCACAATGATGAAGGGGCCAGCCCTTGGTGAAGATGTCTTCAACATTGTCGAGCAAGAGGAGTCTAGAGAAGTTGTGAGCTCGATCTTGATCAAGGACCCCTTGAATAAGGTTCTTAGCTTAAGTTTGATGGAGGAAGGGGTTGAAGGTGTGCTGAAACACTGTAGGAATCACGGTCTGACACTAGGAACCACGCCCGTGAAATTACCCGTGGAACTCTCTGGAATGCTCAAAAGTACCAGCTTCTCAGATTCCACTCCCGGGGTTTGCCAGAGACCGTGATTTTGCCCGTGGTTTCTCCAGAAAGTGTCTTAGTTGTTGATCAAGCTTCAAGGAGCCTAGGAGAGTCTTCCATAGCTTTGGATTCATCTCAACCTACATTGTATGAAGCGTATCCAATCGATAAAGGTCCTCCTAAACTTGAACTTAAACCCCTCCCCTCTCATCTTAAGTATGCTTTTCTTGGTGAAGATTCTATTTATCCGGTGATTGTTAATGCTTCCTTGAGTGATGATGAACTTGCTAGATTGTTGCATGAGTTGAGATTGCATAGGAGAGCTATAGGCTATACCATTGATGACTTAGTTGGCATTAAACCTTCCTTGTGCATGCATAAAATTTTGATGGAAGATAATCATAAACCTTCATCTCCTTAAATTGCTAGATGCGGGAATCATTTTCCCGATTTTGGATAGTAAATGTGTTAGTCCCGTACATGTGGTTCCTAAGAAGGGTGGGATAACCGTAGTGACTAATGAGAATAATGAACTAATACCTACTAGGACGGTTACGGGATGGAGGATGTGTATAGACTATAGAAAACTAAATGTGGCCTCTAGGAAATATCACTTCCCTCTTCCTTTCATTGACCAAATGCTAGAGAGATTAGCTCAACATTCACACTTTTGCTACTTAGATGGCTATAGTGGATTCTTCCAAATCCCTATCCACCCGGATGACCAAGAGAAACCAACATTCACATGTCCTTGGGGTACATTTGCATATAGGAGAATGCCATTTGGGTTGTGTAATGCACCCGCCACCTTTCAAAGGTGTATGAAGGCTATCTTTTCTGAATATATTGAAAACATCATGGAAGTATTTATGGATGATTTCTCTGTTTGTGGATCTTCATTTGATGATTATTTAGCTAACTTGTCTTTGGTGTTAAAGAGATGTGAGGAGACTAATCTTGTCTTGAATTGGGATAAATGCCACTTCATGGTAAGTGAAGGCATTGTGTTGGGACACTTGGTGTCCAACCGAGGCATTGAGGTTGATAGGGCTAAGATAGAGACAATAGAGAAGTTGCCACCACCTACCTCGGTGAAGGGAGTAAGGAGTTTCTTAGGGCATGCCGGTTTTTACCGAAGATTCATAAAAGATTTCTCTAAAATTTCTAAGCCTCTTACTAACCTACCAATGAAAGATGTTGAGTTTGTTTTCTCCAAGGATTGCCTTGAGGCTTTTTGTAGGTTGAAGAATGCTTTGATCTCCGCACCTATCATGCAACCTCCGGATTGGAGCCTTCCGTTTGAGATCATGTGTGACGCGAGTCATGTAGCCGTTGGGGCTGTTTTCGGACAAAGGAAAGACGGGCTTACAGATGCCATCTATTATGCTAGCAAGACGCTAGATGATGTCCAACTCAATTATGCTACCACCGAGAAGGAGTTGCTAGCGGTTGTGTATGCATTTGAGAAGTTCCGCTCGTATCTTGTTGGAGCGAAGGTCATTGTGTATACAGATCATGCTGAGATCGGTTATCTCCTTACAAAGAAGGATGTCAAGCCTCGTTTGATACGGTGGATCCTTCTTCTCCAAGAGTTTGATTTGGAGATTCGGGACAAAAAGGAGTCCGAAAATTCTGTAGCAGACCATCTTAGTAGGCTCCCACCGTTAGAGATTGAGAAAGATGACATCCCGATTGATGACTCGTTCCGGGATGAACAATTACAAATGGTGGAAGAATGCTTACTTCAAGTGTCTAGGGGGAATGAGTCATGGTATGCCGACATAGTGAACTACCTTGTGTGTGAGGAGGTGCCAGCCGGTTTTGTCTTATGCCCAAAGGAAAAAGTTCTTCAAGGATATGAGGCATTACTATTGGAGCGAGCCTCTCTTGTCCAAGAGAGGGCCGGATGGAGTCTTTAGGAGATGCATACCGGAGGATGAGGTGGAGAGTGTGATACACCATTGTCATTCCTTGCCATGTGGAGGCCATGCTAGCTCACACAAGACGTGTGCAAAGGTATTGCAATCCGGCTTCTATTGGCCTCACTTGTTTAGGGATATGATGAATTTTGTGGTAGCATGTGATGCTTGCCAAAGGACGGGCAACATCTCAAGGAGGAATGAGATGCCCTTGAACAACATACAAGAGGTTGAAGTGTTTGATGTGTGGGGTGTGGACTTTATGGGACGATTCCCCTCTTCATGTGGCAACCTCTACACTCTATTGGTGGTAGACTATGTGTCGAGATAGGTGGAGGCAATCGCCTCTCCCACAAATGATGCCAAAGTTATGGTGCGGTTCTTCAACCGAGTCATCTTCCCTATATTTGAAACACCAAGAGTGATCATAAGTGATGGAGGGAAGCATTTCACCAATAGGAACTTTGGGACACTTTTGGCTAATTATGGGGTGACTCATAAGGTGGCAACACCTTACCGTCCCCAAACTAGTGTCCAAGTGGAGATCTCCAACCAGGAGATAAAAGGGATACTTGAGAAGACGGTTTCTAGAACAAGAAAGGATTGGGCTATGAAGCTTGATGATGCTTTGTGGGCTTATAGAACCGCTTTCAAGACACCAATTGGCACCACTCCCTACAAGCTAGTTTATGGTAAGTCTTGCCACCTTCCGGTGGAGATAGAGCATAGAGCGTATTGGGCTATAAGGTGGCTGAATTTCGACCTCAAGGAGGCCGGTGAGAAGAGGTTGCTAGACATGAACGCTCTTGAGGAGATCCGGTTCGATGCCTATCAAAACGCCCGGATATACAAGGAAAGGACTAAGCCTTGGCATGACAAGCGTCTCATCCCAATGGAGTTGAGTGAAGGCGACCTTGTCCTTCTCTTCAACTCGAGGCTGCGGCTCTTCCCCGGAAAGCTAAAGTCAAGATGTACGGGTCCTTATGTGGTGAAGAAGATCTTTCCCCATGGAGAGGTTGAGATAGGAGGGGAGCATTGTGGAGATTTTAAGGTGAATGGGCACCGTTTGAAGAAGTATATCCCGGGAGCTCCGGTGGACAGGATTTTCCCACTTCACCTTGAGTGAGACGCCCCCGAATTTGGTCAAGCTAATGACCTTAAAGAAGCGCTTGATGGGAGGCAACCCATTGGTACCATTTTTCCCTTTTCGTTTTTGTTTTGGTGTTCATTTTTCTGTTTTTGTGTGTTTTTGTGTGCTTTGTTTTTGTGTGCTAGAGTCTTGGTAACATGGAGGCCTTGCAAGGCATGAGTTGATGATAATGATCCCATATCAAACATGGATGGAGCGGACGTGGGACTTGGACGGCTAGCGGTGATTAGCGTGGGTCCCGATGCCATAATGAACATCAAAAGCTCTATACCACCTTTGATTGATCATCCACCATCACTCCACATGAGTGAACCAAAATACCAAAGCAACACCACTTTTACATTGTGAGGACCCTCTTTCACTTTTCTTTACTTGATGTGCAAATTGGGGACAATGTGTTTCTAAGTATGGGTGGGGTTTTCATAATAACTTGCATGATTAGCATCTAGGATAGTTTCTTTTTGTCACGTGTTTCATTAGGTTTTGCATTGTACATACATATTTTGAAAAAAATCCAAAAAAAATCGGAAAATTTAAAAAATTTTAATGCTTCTAAGCTTGGGTATGACCCTTATGATGAGATTGTTTTGTGAATTGGCTATGGATGGCCTTGTGTGTTGAATGGATGTATGCATATGTGGACTTGAAGTACTTATCTTGAATCCTATGTATGGATTGTGATCATGATGTTTGCCTTGATTGGATTGAGGAATTGATAGTCGAAATTACATGCTAGTTCTTGCACATCATTTAGGAGTGATTAAGGCAATTCATTTTTCTCTACTTCTTATCTTGATCATGTTGTTTGAGCACCTCAATTGATATAAAATTTGACCTCTTTTGACCCATCCGGGAATAGGAGCATGCTAGTGTGATGATGTGTGTGAAAAACAAGTGTGGGGTGAAGTTGTTGATGAATGAATATGGTGAATGAAGTGCTGAAGTTGTTGTGAAAAGTGTAGAAAAAAAATAGGTTTGGGGACTTTGGTTTTCATGATGAGTAACTCGGCACCATTCACATAATTGGGTGTTTGTGCCTTGCCAAAGTCGGATAAACCGAATGTCCTAACGAGCCTTGGTATGTGTGCTCGGTGTGAGGCGCCTCGGAAAAATCCCGAGGTCCGCTAATCACCAAGGTTTCGGCTTTTGTACACCAATTCCATTGCCTCAAAAATAAAAGAAAAAGAAAGTGAAAAAGAAAAGAAAACAAAGAAAAGATGGAGAAAATATACACTTGTGGTGAAGATGATCAAAAATGAAATTGTGGAGTTAGTTCCTTTCCCGGATTAGCATCACATTACCTAAAAATTCCCACCTATTCACAACGTTTCTTGGCCTCTTCTTTCCTAAGTCCTTGTGACCTATTTGCATGTGTGTAAGACTTAGTGATCTAGATTGGATATACTCATGATCATCTTGACTTCTTCATTTTCACCTTGCATGCATGCTTTTGAGTTAAGTATAATTGTCTTTCCATGCCTTCATTCGTTTGATGCATGATTGCTTGTCCATTGCCATGAAACATGACTATGAAGGTGATCCGATGTTAGAAGCACAATCCCAAAAAGATATTGTTGTTTTTCTGCATGCATAAATAATGTCATCTCTTAGTCTATAATTGGGACTTGCTCGGGGACGAGCAGACCTTAAGTATGGGGTATTTTGATAACACGATTTATGACGTTAGTTTAGGCATCCATTTAGATAGTTTTTCCCGTTATTCATGCATAGTTCGGCATTAGTTCATGACGTTTACGATCAATTCATGCATATTGTCGAGATAGACGTCTACACGCACTATTGTCGGTTTTGTAGGTATTTTTGGGAAACTTTTGAAGCTTAATCGATACATTCAAGGATCATTCCTCGCGATGAAAAACTTTAGGACTCATTAAGGAGCAAGCTAGGAGCTAAGGAGAACACATAGGACCATGTTGGTGCATGCCTTGCACCAACTCATGGCTCAACGATCAAAAGAGGGCTGAAACACCAAAACCACAGTCATTGGGACTTCCACGGGCGTGGAATTGGACCGTGATTCCCTCTGGACAGCTGGGACAGCTGTCCCACGATCTCCATAACCGACTCTTGCTCTTGGTGGAGGCTATAAGTAGTCCTGCAGGCTGATTCTCAAGGGGGACCTGACCTCACACATTCTCTCCCACACTCTCACAACAACACACCATTGGATTAGATCTACTCTTGGAGCAAGAGAAACACTCTCATTTGGAGAAGAAGAAGAAGAAGAAGAACACTAGTTTCATAGTTTTTTAGTAGTTTTGAGTGAGTTTTGTTGAAGACATTTGCTAGGGTTGTAAGAAACGATTCGAATCTTCTTTTGAAGGGTTGTAAGTCCTTCTTGACTTTTATTCAGCTTGGTTTTCTTATCCTACTTATTTCGTTTCTCTTTCATTCCATTTTCTTGCTATGGAAACCAGGAATGTATGCTTGTTGAGTTTGATTGTTGAGATGCATGTTGTTGGCTAAATAGATGTGATTCTAGGGTAAAGAAATGATGGTTATGGCTTGGACTATGATAGAATAGACTTAAACGTACCTTTGGATGAATTGCTTGCTAGAGCCTAGCTGCTGTTGAAAACTACGGTTCGTTCTAGCCAGACCACAGTCGTGGAATGAGATGAATTGCCCGTGATTTTGTCTGACTTGCTTGTATTGATAAATCTGAATGCTAGGATGTTAAATTGTTGAAACCCTAGTGTTTGTTGAGCTAGATATGTCCTAGGGTGACCTAGCGTTAGCAACTAAGTGTGAGAAGAGACCTACCCAGTGATTCTTGCTCTTAGGTACCGAAAAAGATGAACTCTAGGTAGTAGTGAGCCTCACAAGCCACTATTGGACTGAGTGTGCTAGGATAGACGTTTAGGACTTGCCTTCCCGAGACTTACCCGGTAAGGAGAGGTTAGATCCCTAGATGGGAATCCGGTTTGTGTAGATTTCCCATTCTTAGGCTCCTAAAGACTTACCCGGTGATAGGACCTTAGATGCGGGATTAGTGGACAATGAGACTTACCCGGTGATTGACCCCACTTGAGAAACACTCTTTCCCAACATACCATAGGTAATCCATAGTTGAATATAAGCTTGAGTCAAATTCCATAACCGGAATTCCCAACCCCTAGAATCCGCTTTTCTCTCTTTGATTACCTATCTCGTATTTGTGTTGGCTTATTTATGTTGCTAGTTTAGTTGTTTGTTAATCTTGCATGATTTATGATCCTTGATTGATCACCACAAAACCAATCCAAAAACATTGAGATTTTCATTTCTTTATTTCTTTCTCTTTTCTCAAACTAGGTCTATACTATCCTTAGTCACTATTTGATTCAATTTCACCTTAGTCTTTGTGTTCGACCTCGGTTTATTATCCTTACTACGAAATGACCTATACACTGTGGGTTCGCTAGGAGATAGGAAAAATATATCGAGTTATAAACTTAAGACTTTGGCGTGCTACAATCTTAGCGTAACAATGATCACTTCTTATCAAAGCGATAGGTAGGCTTTTCAAAGTTTGTAACTCCTTACATAATTTTAAAAACTCAAGCAAGGCTTCAGATTTTTCCCCTAAGAATGATATCCATGAAAAACGAGAAAAATCATCCACAATGACAAGGATGTATTGTTTACCTTTGGGAGATTTGACACGCATAGGACCACAAAGATCCATATGTAAAAGTTCAATGGGTCGAGAAGAACTTACAACCTTCTTTGGTTTGAATGAACCTCTTGTTTGTTCACCTTGTGTACAAGCCTTACATAGTTCATCTACCTTGAAGTTTAGGTTAGGCAAGCCACGTACCAAATCCTTTGATAGTAACTTTTTCATTGTATGCATGCTTACATGACCAAGTCTTATATGCCAAAGCCTTGGATCGTCAGTCAAGGCCTTGAGACACTTTAGCTTAGTTCCTGAAACTTGGTTAGTACTCATAGAATAAACATTGTTACATCTAGGAGTTGCAAGCACAACATCACCCGACGTCTTCTCTTGAACTTCACATTTTTCTTAATCAAAAACTACATTTTTGCCTTTATCACATATTTGAGAGATGCTAAGCAAGTTATACTTCAAACCGTCAACAAGATATACATCATCAATGAAGTTAAATGAATTATAACCAATTTTACCAATGCCAATAATGTTACAATTTCCTTCATCACCAAGCGTAATGGTTTCAGATGATTGCTTCTTTAGATCCGAGAACAATGAGCTTTTTCCACTCATATGCAGTGAGCAACCACTATCTAATATCCATTTATGCTCCTTTACCTTGCTGATATCCTGCAAAACAGCAAACATCAACCTTTCCGTGTCGACCAAATGGCATATTTTGGTCCATATCCAGGCTCAATCATGTTTGGTGGTCTAGTACCTTTAGGAACCCAAATTTGCTTAACTTGTTTCCTTAGACATAGATGATAAGTGTTTATAATGATGTAAGGATCATTTCTTCTATATGGACATGTTGATTTTACATGACCATTTTTACAACAATAGAAACATGTGGCCATACGAATACTTCCTTTAGCCTTAACAAAAGTGGTAGTTGTTTTTTTGGGAAAACTAACATGATAACCTATACCATTTTTGTTAAGGGAAGATTGTTGTGCACCCATCATTCTTTCGAGGTTAGCTTTTGAACGAGTGAATTGAATAAGTGAAGCCTTCTTTTCTTGACACATTACAGTTAGATCAACCTTTTCTTTCTCTATATCGATATATTCTCGATGGAGAGAAGAGAGATTGCCCTTAAGAATCGCATTTTTTGATTCTAAGGTCTTGATATTGATATCAAGGTCTAACATTTCAGTGTTAAGATTTTCAATCTCCAAAGACATATCACTTAATCTTTTCTCTTGTTTGAGAAGCTTTTCTCTCAAAGAACTTATCCTTACCCTATGTTCTTTATCACATATGATTATATCTTTAAGAAATTGTGTGAGATCAGATTCAAGTTGGGACATATTGGTACTTACCACGTTATCAACGTAGTTATCTAGATCTTCTTCATGATCGGCCATAAGAGAAAGGTTTGCTTGTTATTTTTCGTCTTCTGATTCATTTGTGGAATCTGAATCACTCCATGAAGCTACCATAACATTCTTCTTTCGATCATTCTTCTTAAAGTTGTTCCTCTTCTTTTGTGGACAATCCTTTACGAGATGATCTGTTTCACCACTTTCAAAACAAGTCAGAACTTCAGTTTTCTTATTGGAGTTAGAAAACTTACCTCGAGGTCTTGATGTTCGCGGATATTCTTTATTGTTTACAAATTGTTTCTTCATTTGAAGAATCTTCGTGAGACCCCAAGAGATCAAGGCAAACGGATCTTTCTCATCTTCATCATCACTTTATTTTTCTGATCGTATCTCATCCTTCTTAGATCTTAGTGCCACATTCTTTGTGTTAGATGGGAGCTCACTATCTTCTTCACCAAGAACAATCTCGTGAGTGATGAGTTTTCCAAGAAGGTCGTCAAGAGGAAGAGTTGTGAGATTTTGAGCTTCTTCAAGTGCGGTCATTTTTGGTGCCCACTTGGCTTTAGGTAAGCTCCTTAGAATCTTCCTTACTTTGTCTTCGTTTGTAATGAGTTTTCCAAGCGAGTCCAAGTTGTTCACGATCTCGGTGAATCTTGTGAACAATTCTTTAACTGATTAATTTGAGTTCATCTTGAATAGCTGATATTGTTTGAGGAAGATGTTGATCTTAATTTGTTTTCTTGATTTGACTTGTTCCTTCATATGTGACAACAAGTTTGTCCCATATTTCTTTAGCACTCTTTCATGATGAGACACAGTTGAATTCATTTGTGTCCAATCCTCAATAGAGAAAGTTCATGGCCTTGTAGTTCTTTGAAACACTATCTAAGTCGGTTTGTGTGAAGTTAGCTTCCTTCGTTGCTGCTTGGACTCCTTCAACTGTGGTGGTTGGGATTTTAGGGCCATTTTGAATAATTCTCCATAATTCCATGTCCTGATCAATAACAAACATTTACATTAGTGCTCTCCAATGAGAAAAGTTGTTGCCACAGAAGAGTGGTGGTCGAGATGTGGATCTTCCATGAGCGAATCCTCCATCACCTACAAAGTTCATGATTAGTCTCACTGTTGGTTAAACCAATGTATGTGTGTCTAGCTCTGATACCAATTGAAGAACCGTAAGGTGAATATAAAGGATACAAGTACTATAGAGGGGGGTTGAATAGAGTATGGGCACTTTTCACAAAAACCTATCTCAAGGCTTTGAAACTGATTTCAAAGGCCTTGATGTCGATCTGCGCTCTTTGTGACACAACTTGATTTCAAGGGCTTTGAAAGTGATTTCAAGGGCCTTGACATTGTAAACTTGCAAAGCAACGTTAGTCATAGTAAAGCAAGATATAGTGCGGAAATGAAAAGATTGACATAGTGATATGTTTACGAAGTTCGGCTCTAACAGCCTACTCTCCGTCCTAGGGTTTACCCGTAGGATCTAACTATCAATTATCGGCTTCAAAGAGTCCTAGATACAACCTAGAAGAAATCCCCTTCTTCTTTCACTGTAGGCAATGCTACGATTTAGTTGCAACTATTAACCTAGCTATAATAGCCTAGTTACTTCGCAGAGTAACACACACTCAAGTATAACACTCTTTAGATATTCCAATGGAGCTCTCGTGTTTTTCTCTCTCTAAGGAATAAAGCTTTTGTAAATAAAGAGGAAGACAAATTTCTTGGATCGAATGAAAATGCTTTGGATTGCTTGAAGACTTTAGATATTTCCGTGTAAGCTTGTTATTCTTCTTCTTCAATCGACATTTTCATTTATAGTCTTCGATGGAGAAGTCTTCTAGCCGTTGGAAAGATGACCATTGTTGATGTTTCTTCTTCCCTATAAAAACTCTTCTTGGTTAAGATGAGATAGTTGTTGTAGATTTACCTTATCTTCTTCATCTCCTTAAAGCACGTTGATTATTCTTCTCCGTAGTCTTCTCACGCTGTTGAAGATCTTTGTCGTTCAAGCATCGAGATCTTCAAGAACTTTTAATATCCGTTGAGAAGAAGTCTTGCGCCTCGTTGAGGATCTTTGCAAGATCCTTTTTTTGGGCCAAATCTTTTTGGTCGAGATCCTCTAGTTGGGCGAATCTCCTTGAAAGATCTTCTATTGATTGTTCGTAGATTTGGTTGTTTGAGATTGAAATTCCTTCCAGCCGTTATGTCCTTTGAATCTTGTTTCAAGGCTTTGGTTCTGATCCCTTGAAATGGTTTTCAAGGCCTCCGTGTTGAACCTTTGAAATACTCTACAATCTCAGTGCTTGTCCCTTGTATCCGATTTCAAGGCCTCAATTCATCCATTGAAATGCTTTTCAAGGCCTGTATACATTTAAACAAACGCCAAAACAAGCCAAGCAATCTAGAAATAAAATCGATATTTGTTAGTATAAAAACCGCTTATTTGTGTTAAGTCTTCCATCATCACATAATCAAATATATACTCAAGGTGGAGTTTTCATATCAAATAAACAAACAACACAAACACAAGATGGGTGATCAATGTAAGAAAAGTGGATTCTAGAGATCAAAATTTCCGGTCATGGCATTGGACTCAAGTTTCTAAACATCTAAGGACAAAATTGCGGTTGTTCAGGAAAGGGTGTTTCTCCTATGGGAGAAATTACCCGGTAAATCTTATGTTCCACTAGTCCCTCACCAAAGTCCTATTGCCGGATAACTCTCGAGGAGCTAAGGTTGGGAATTCAAGTCAATTCGGACCACCGCCTAAGGGTCAAACCCTTCCTTACCAGGTAAGTCTCGTAAAGGGCAACTCTTAAGCATCAATCCTAGCACAGTTAACCCAATAGAGGCTTTTGAGACCTCAACTACCTAGGGTTAATAATCTTCTATATCTAAGAGCGGAAATCACCCGGGTAAGTCTCATTCCTCACTTAGTTTGCTAACATTAGGTCACCCTAAGCTAGATTCAACTCAACAAACGCTAGGATTTCAACAACCTAACATCCTAACATACAGATTCATCAACATACGAATAATAGAAGCAAGATCTCAGATGGATCATGAGAATCTCGGCCGAGATAGAATGACGAACAAGCCGAGATTTCCCTGTAAGCTAGGTTTCGGGTACAAAAATCATCTTAAACTAACATGCAAGTCCATTCTATCATCATCCAAGCATTAACCATCTATCCATCACCCTAGAATCCTAGCTACTTAGCCAACAACATGCATTTCAAGATCTGAAGTCATCATACAAACATACATACAATCCATCGCAAGAAGATGAAGTAAAGGCAAATGAAAGCAAGAAACTTCGGTGAATAATGAGTTCAAAACAAGTCTTACAACATTCCAAATGTGGGCCCAAGTCAGATTCTTACACCTTTCACAAGGTTCTCACTAAAATCACTCAAAACTCACTCAAGATCTAAAGTTTGATTTGCTCTTTTCTCTCTTCAAATGAGATTGTTCTTTTTTTTCTTCCCAAAAGTCCCCCTCACAATGGATGGATCCCCTGCAAAGTTACAGACTGCACAACCAAACCCACACTCCACTAAGGAAAAGCAAAGGTCGGACATAAAAGATGTCTAACAAGTGTCGAGCTTGCATGAGTAGGAATTTTGGACCAAAACTTTGGGCAAAATTCCTGACTAGGTCGAGATAACTGCCAACTCTAACTTGGATCATAGTTCACCCATTACTTGGTGCAAGGCTTGCACCAACTAGGGCTCTTGTGTTATACTTTCTCCTAAGCTTTCTTCCTTCGAAACCTCAAATTCGAACCGCCACGAGGCTTGATAATCGAATGTATCAATTATGTCCAAAATATCCCAGAATTACCTACAAAAGCTCGAGTAAAACAACTTCCAGGAATATGACTCTATTAAGATTATATGTCACAAACTAATGACAAAAGATGCATGAACAAGGGGAAAATCTACCTAAATGAATGTCTAAACTAGTGTCTTAAATCATGTCATCAAAATACCCCATAATTTCTATTTGCTTGTCCCCAAGCAAAGTTCAAACCTAAGCTACAAGATGGCATGAGTTATGAATGCGGAAAAACAAAATATTTTGCAAGTGTGCTTCTAATCATAGATCACCTTCATAGTGATGTTTCATTGAAAAGGATGGAGCAATCATGTATCAAAGAGAATAAAGGCACGAAAAGACAATACAATTAACTCGAAACCATACATGAAAAGCAAATCGAAAATGTCTAGTTGAACCATGAGGATATCAAATCTAAATCACGAAGTCATAACACATGTGCATAGACGTCTTAAGGACTTAGGAAAGAAGAGGCCATGAAACGTGTCAAGGGTGGGAATTCTTAGGTCATGTGATGATAATCCAGGAAAGGAACTAATTCCACAACTTCATTTTGTTCAACATCCACCATAAGTGTAAATTATTCTTCTTCTTTTTTCTTTTCTTTCTTTTTTTTCTTTGTTTACATCCACCATAAGCTAAAGTCGAGAACGAAGCAAAGGTCAGACAGAGAAGATGTATGACAAGTGTCGAGCTCGCTACAACAAGAATTTCGGACCAAAGTCTCGGCCGAAATTCCTGGTTGCATCGAGATATCTGCCAATTCCAGCTTGGATCATAGTTCACCCATTAGTTGGTGCAAGGCCTGGGCAAACTAGGGCTCTTGTATTCTTCTTTCTCCCAAGCTTGCTTCCTTCGGAACCTCGAATTCAAACCGCCACAAGGCTTGATCCTCGAATGTACCAATAATGTTCAAAAGATCCCTGAAATACTTACTAAACCAACAAAAGCTCGTGTAGACATACCTTCTAGCAATATGACTCGATTAAGCATAAATGTCACGAACTAATGCCACAACATGCATGAACAAGGGGGAAATCTACCTAAATGAATGACTAAAATAGTGTCATAAATCATGTCTTCAAAATACCTCATATTTTCCACTTGTTTGTCCCCAAGCAAGGTTCAAATCTAAGCTACAAGATGACATGAGTTATGAATGCGGAAAAAAAAATCTTTTGCAAATGTGCATCTAATCATAGATCACCTTCATAGTGATGTTTCATGGAGAAGGATGGAGAAATCACACTTAACTCGAAATCATACATGCAAAGCAAATCAAGAATGTCTACATAAACCATGAGGATATCAAATCTAAATCACTAAGTCATAACACGTGTGCATAGAGGTCTTAAGGACTTAGGAAAGAAGAGGCCAAGTAACGTGTTTAGGGTGGGATTTCATAAGTCATGTGGTGCTAATCCGGGAAAGGAACTAATTCCACAACTTCGTTTTGTTCAACATCCACCATAAGTGTAAATTTTTCTCCTTCTTTTTCTTCTTTTTTTGTCTTTTTATTTATTTTTATTTCATTTGATAAAATAGCATTGGTATAAAAAAGCTGAAACCTCGGTGATTAGTGGTCCTCATGAATTTTCCGATGTGCCTCACACCAGATGCACTTACCATGACTCGTTAGGATTATCGGTTAATCCAATTTTGGCAAGACACAAACACCCGATTATGTGAATGGTACCGAGCTACTCATCATCATAACTAACGTCCACAAAACTTTTTTTTCTACACTTTCACAATACATATCAACAACTTCATCCACAACATTCAATCATCAACATCATCACCCCACGCTTGTTGATAGCATGTAATATAGTCTATATTTAGGGACTTGTTTAGACGTTTTATCTTCAATAATCTGCATGTATGGATGTATATTATGTGATTATATTGTTGTTTCATCTATCTTTGTGGGAATCGAGGTCTACACCTAGTTTCGTTGTAATTGTAGGTAAAATGGCACGTTTTGCATCGAAATGGAGCTAAGGGACTAAGGAGTCATTGGAGCTACATTCTGGAGCTTAAGGAAGAACTCAGGAAGCATAAAAATGATTTAAAAGATTTACTTTGGACCAAATTCGAGAGATTTCACATTCAGTTGAGATTCACCTCGGTCAGCTACAGTGTCACCTCGACCGAGGTGATCGTGAGGAGTGTCCCGACCGAGGCGAATACCCTGCCGCCGGCGAGATCCATATTTTTGGCTGAGATCTTTTAATTTTGGACAGAAGATATCTTATATTTTTGGGCTGGATTTCTGGAAGGAAGATATGATTTCTGATTGATTTATTTTGAGAGAGATATATATTTTATAGGAAATTATTTTTTTAAGATATTTTATCTTTGGAAGATAATTCTCCTATAAAAGGGTTGGATTTTCCACAAATTCAACCATACTTGGAGAATCCAGCTATTAAGGGATTTTTTGGAGGTTTTGAAGGAAGGTTTGAAGGAACTATTGAATATTGAAGTTCAAGGAAGGAAGGAGTTATAGCTAGAATCACTTTTAGAAGGAGTTTGTAAGACTTTCTAGATTGTCCTTTGGTTTATTGTCTTTGTTGGTTTGTGACTTGAGGAACGCAGTTTGGTTATTGTTTAATTCAGTTATTGAGGTTTTTTTCTTAAGGTTTTCGTGTTTGAATATCGATTCCCTTTTCCATTAATTTGATTATTGTTATCATGATGATTGTTGGCTAAGTTTCTTATGTGATTCTAGGGTGATTGGCTAAAAGTTGTGGGGAAGACGATGATAGAATGATCTTAATTCCAAGAGGACCCTGAAAGCTAGAGTCTTTAACCTTAACCCTAGAACACCTCGCTCAGTCGATGAACATCTCGGCGGGGGTGGAATATGACTAAACGAGGTGAACTTTTCCTGAACCTTATCTGAGTTAAGTGTTCTAGTTTGCCAAATCCTATCCTTATTACACCTTTCCTGGTTCAATGCAAGCCTAGGATGAGACTTACCCGGTTATTCCTTTGTTTAATTACCTAAGATCATGAGTGTAGGTAATAAAGGTTTATCCTTTATTGGGGTTTGAGTGTGCTATCATCTCATCTTTGAGAGTTAGCCTGAGACTTACCCGGTAAAGGTTGATTCTATTCCCTTCGGTGGTGTGTTGGTTTGAGATTATAGTTCCTTTCCTTAATAACTTGAGGCTTACCCGGTGATAGGAGCTTTGGTTTGGGATAGTCAGTAGTGAGACTTACCCGGTGATTTATTCCACCTTAGAAACACCTTCCCTTTGCAAACCTTAGCTTTGTCCTTGTTATCTTTTGAGATCTTGAGTCGGAACCACAACTATATGCTTTAACCCCTAGAATCCGCATTTCCCCTTACTTGACTTTATATCATCTTTGATTGCTTTAATTGCTTTTCATTAATTGCAAAATTTGACAACCTGGTTCTATGCTTTGTTTCACCTAAGTCCCTGTGATCGACCCTTGGAATTCTTGCTTTTATTACAATTGACCCGTACACTGCGGGTTCGCATATTTGTTCAAGCATACTTCTTGGGTTATAAATTTAAAGCTTGCACACACCGTTTGGAGCGAACACTTGTCTTTCACACACTCAACACACTAGCATAATTCTAATTCCCGGATGAGTCAAAAGAGGCAATATTTTTAAATCAAATGAGGTGCTTCAAACAATGTGATCAAGATGAGAAGAAGAGAGAAATGAATGCCTTAATTATTCCTAGATGATGTATAAGAACCTATCATGCAATTTCGATTATCAATTCTCAATCCAATCTAGACAACAATCATCATTACGATTCATATATGGAATTCAAGCAAAGTATTCAAGTCCACATATGCATAAATATATTTTACACCCAAAGGCCATCCAAATCCAATTCACACAAAAAACCATCATAAGGTTCATATCAATCTTAGAAGCACAAAATCTTTTTAAAATATTTTGAATTTTTAGAATTTTTAAAATAAGTATATACAGTGCAAAACACGAAAAGAAATATGTGACATAAAAATGAAACTATCCTAGATGCAATCATACAAAGTATTAGGAATACCTCACCCAATACTTAAAACCACATTGTCCCCAATGTGAAAGTTAAGTAAAGACGATTGAAAGAAGGTGCTTACACTGTAAAAAAGTGGTGCTTTCGGTATTCCGGTTCACTCATGTGGAGTGATGATGGTGGATGGGGAAATGCAGTTTGGACGTTGAAGTATTCACAATCCTAGGCAAGCCATAGTCAAGCAAAAAAGTCTTGCTTGGACCTTCAACAAACCTAGAACGAGATTTTGGTCGAGGTCACCTCCTACATTACAAATCTCGGATGGCTGAAAAAACCATCTTGGCCGAGATTTCTGTCCTTCTCCTCCCTTGCCATTGTGCTCGGATCTTGCACTTTACTCCCACTGAATTCATGAGTTTCTCACATGACTTCCGGCATCATCAAAAATTATCGCAACACTTACATCTTATCATCAAACCACAAAAGAAAACACAGCACAACACACCAAAACAAAAACAAAAAACGTGCAAATGAAAGGGAAAGATATATACCCTTGGGTTGCCTACCAAGTAGCGCTTCTTTAAGGTCTTTATCTAGACAAAATCCTGGGTTCATCTTACTCAAGGAGAAGTGGGGCAATCACATCCACCGGAGCTTCCGTGATTTACTTCTTCAACCGGTGCCCATTCACCTTAAAATTTTCACAATGCTCCCCTCCTATCTCGACCGATACGTGAGGAAGGATCTTCCTCACCACATAAGCACCCGTTGTAACACCCCGAATCCGCGGGACTCGGAATGCTACATTGGGCTAGGATCTCACAATGGATCCTGACCCTAGCCTGACAACAAGTTCACTGGATCTTACAACAAGGCACAAGTAGAGTAAAAACAAATACATAAAAGTTGTATGATACATCAAAAGAGTTTACAAACTTAAAGCCGGGTACAACACCAAAACAACAACAACATCTAATACAAAAGATCCCCACCCACGCATCCTAATGTATAGAAGTTCTCGGCTGGTCACATCATCTGGCTCACTCTGCAGTCTTCCTAACCTGCAAATCATCTACAATACGGTATACACCGTTAGCTACAGCAATAGATAAGCATGAAGTAAAAGCACAAACGCATATCAACATCTCATACATGCCATGTCACACACATTCATTTATTATCTTTAATTACGTTATTCCATTACTAATTCAACTTCTTTTGCAATACGAGGAGCCTCAAGAACCCCGTCCCATCCAACGTAACACAAGGTTTTGCATGGGGGTGACCTTGACTCGTCCCTTTTTGTGAGATCATCTTCAGGGCACCTCCTCCTAACCAGCAGGCGGAGACCGGTGATTACCGCCCTTTATAATACACTTGAGCCATATAAATGAAATGAATGGTCATCCTAGTCCGGTTTAGGTTATAAATGCACAACCATATGAACACACAACTATTACAATCATACAATCCACAACCGTACGCTAAGTAAGTCCTATGGACTTACCTGATACACTTGTATCCTCTACCACGTCACAGCTTCCCCTCGGGGAAGAAACCAACGCCTGCAAGAGCAAGGCACACAACATCACAACCTAAAAGGGTTAGGAGACTTGTCTCCATAACCAGAATCAACCTACAACCTAAAGATCATAACAAGCTCACATATGCCTATGGCATAACCTCAAAATCTACACAAGTGCCTAAGGCACACTTCTATCATACCACTCATCCTAACCATCCTAACCTAGCTATCAACTAAGCCAAGGTCAAAGGAAAGGAAGAAAAGAAGACATACCAACAAGGTATGCACTAACAGAAGCAAGAACACACGGCTGGTCCAGTGAGGCGCAGGAGCAGCTCACCAAAGGCGTAGGGGCGGCTCCACACCAGGCGCAGGTGCGGCTCAGGACAGGCGCAGGGGTGGCCAACTGTGCAGAGAGTTGGTCCCGACTTCTCTTCGACCCCTTTCTCGATTCTCTTCATGTCTTCAACACACCGCAACAACACATATGCATATATACACAGATATGATCATCAAGACAGCCAAGAAAGGATCCAACACAAGCCAAGCTTGTGATCCTAAGCTATAAGGAAGAAGAAAGAAGCAAGGATGAAGGAAATAAGAGAGAAGAAGAGAAAGAGCTTACCACACCAATCTAGGCTGCAACTATGGAGTATCCACACCTTCCACCACTTCAGTACATCAACAACAACACACAACAACATCCACAAGAGCATCCAAGGCCAAGAAAACCTCCAAACTCTCAAGAACTCACTCACACAAGCAAGGAGAGAACAAAGAAGATCAAAGGAGAAGAAAGGAGAAGAGGAAGAACGTGGAGGGGATGAAGAAGCTGGAAAGAGGTAGCAAACCCTTCATCTGAAGTCTAAAGAAGCTTATAAGAGAAGCCAGCCGCAAAGCACGGTCAAGAGTCAACAAAAGCGGTTGCACTAGCCACAGGGCCGCAGGGGCGGCTAGCCTAAGGCGCAGGGGCGCCTGGACGCAGGGGCGGCTTCCCTAGTCCGCTGGGGCGGCTGACTGGGTCAAACTAACACACATCCTAGCTCATCTAGGCTCCAAGGACTAAGGCTCTTACATCACACCCCCCTAAAAACAAGTTTTGTCCCAAAACTTGCAGAATCCCAAAGCCTCTCGGACCTGTAAGCCGAGTTAAAACACTCTCCTCAAGAACGTCAGGTCATAACCTATAACTAACTATATCCTCAACACAGCATGGAGGAATCACAACTCCAGCAAAACAACTCTACTCAAGGCCTAGAGGAAGATCATCTCTAGTCAAACGCTAACCACATCACACTGGCATGGAGGAAAACCATCTCCAGCCACAACGTACACATAACACTACTATGTGGAGGAAAACCATCTCCACTCACACTATGTCCATCAAAGGTAGCATGAAGGAAAGAACCATCTCCAGCTATACCTATCTCGTACTAGCAACCAGATCTAACAGATCATATGCACATATCACAGCTAGCACGAAAGCACAGTATATCACATAAGCATATAACATGCACTCACCAAGAAGGCGCTAAGATCTACTTGTGGATCCTATGGGTGCATCTAACTCAGCATAGAACTCTGGATAGTTCCTCTGAATACTATCCTCTGTCTCCCAGGTAGCCTTATCTGGTCCTCGTCTAGACCATTATATCCTCAACATAGGAATGTCCTTCGAACGCAGGCGTCTCACACCCCGCTCTAGGACTACAATAGGGTGCTCTGCAAACGTGTGGTGCGGCTCAACCACCAGATCATCTAGTAACTCACAATGTGCCTCAGATCTGGTATGTACTCCCGTAGCTGAGACACATGAAATACAGGGTGAACACCCTCTAGCCTCGGAGGCAAAGCTAATATGTAAGCTGCTCTTCCAACTCTATCTAGTATCTCGAAAGGACCGACATATCGGGGACTCAACTTCCCCTTTATGCCAAAACGTCTGACGCCTCGCGTCGGAGATACTCTCAACCAGACATGAGCTCCTACCCTGAACTCTAGAGGTCGACGCCTCTTGTCTACATACGACTTCTGGCGACTCTGTGCAGCCAACATCCTCTCTCTGATCAGCGCTACTCGAGCCATATCATCTTGAACCTGCTTTGGCGCTATCCCACAGATACTGTTAGGCTCATCCCAGTATAACGGTGTAGGCATCTACGTCCATACAGTGCCTCATAAGGAGCCATCCCTATAGATGCATGTCAGCTGTTGTTGTATGAGAACTCAACGAGTGGGAGATAATCAAACCATCCCTATCCCCAATCTAACACACAAGCTCGCAGTATGTCCTCTAAGGTCTGGATGGTCCTCTCTGACTGACCATTTATCTGGGGGTGAAACGCAGTCGTGAAGTGTAGACTCGTCCCCAAAGCAGTCTGAATCTGCTGCCAGAATCTCAAGGTAAATCGTCCATCACGATCAGAAACAATCGTCCTCGGTACCCCATGGAGTCTCACTATCTGTCTAGTGTACTCCTCATCTAATCTACTCACGGGCCACGTCTCTCTGATGGTGATGAAACGTGCCGTCTTCGTCAATCTGTCAACGACCACCCAGATGGCATCAAAGCTCCTACTGGTCTTTAATCCAGTTACAAAGTACATGGAGATGTCCTCCCACTTCCACTGCGGTACTGGCAGTGGATGGAGCTCACCTCCAGGCCTAAAATGCTCTATCTTGACCTGCTAATAGATCGCACACTGAGCCACAAATCTGGCTACATCGGGCTTCAGCACTCCCTACCAAAATGAATGTCTCACATCATGGTACATCTTACAATGAGCCTCCTGTAATATCCGCTGTCTCAACTCTGTATCTGCAGGAACACAGATACGATCATGTCGCCTCATAACTCCATCTACCCCAATAGTGAACTGGGGTGCCTCTCCACGAGACATTCTATCTCTGATCCTCGCCAAGGCCGGGCAGGTCCCCTGCTTCTGTTGGATCTCATCCAACAGACTAGGTAGAACCTCTAAAGTAAACAACTAGGCATCCTCATCAGGAAACTGGATGTCCATCTCTAGCCAGGCTAGATCCCTCTGAAGCTGAGGTTGTACAGTAAGTCTGGCAATCGCCTTCTCTCGAGGCGTCTTCCTGCTAAAGGCGTCAGCTACCACATTTGCTTTGCCAGGATGATACAAAATCTCAAGGTCAAAGTCCTTGATCAACTCAAGCCATCGACAATGGCGGTTATTCAATTCCCGCTGCGTGAAAATATACTTCAGACTCTTATGGTCTGTGAAGATCTGGCATGTAGCACCATACAGGTAATGTCTTCAAATCTTCAATGCATGAACTACCGTTGCCAACTCTAGATCATGAGTCGGGTAGTTCTCCTCATATGTCTTCAGTTGTCGAGACGCATATGCAATCACTCTGCCCCTCTGCATCAGCACACATCCCAAGCCTAGCTTGGATGCATCACTGTAGACTACAAAATCATCAGAACCCTCTGGTTGTGCCAAGACAAGAGCCGAAGTCAAACGCCTCTTCAACTCCTCAAAACTCTAAGCACACAAGTCGGTCCATACAAATCTAGTAGTCTTCTTCAGAAGACTCGTCAGTGGACGGGAAATCACAGAAAATCCCTCCACAAAGCGTCTGTAATAACCGGCTAATCCAAGAAAGCTACGCACTTCCTTGACGTTCGTTGGTGTCCTCCATGTAGCAACAGACTCGATCTTTGCCGGATCAACCATGATCCCATCAACGGAGACTGTGTGTCCGAAAAATGCAACTTCAGACATCCAGAACTCACACTTAGAGAGCTTAGCATACAGCTCTCTATCCCTCAAAATCTTCAAAACTGTCCTCAAGTGTCCCGCATGCTCCTCTCTACTACGAGAATACACCAGAATGTCATCAATGAAGACCAACACAAACTGATCCAGGAAGTCAATGAAAATGTTGTCATCAATTCCATGAAAACTGTTGGGGCATTCGTCAGCCCAAATGGCATCACTACAAACTCGTAGTGTCCATAACGGGTACGAAATACCATCTTGTGCACATCCTGCTCTCTCACCCTCAGCTGGTGATATCCTGAACGCAAGTCAATCATAGAGAAGACTGTCGCGCCTTGCAGCTGATCAAGTAGATCATCAATACGAGGTAGTGGATACATGTTCTTGATGGTCACCTTGTTCAGCTCTTTGTAATCTATACACAGTCTCAACGATCCGTCCTTCTTCCGCACGAAGAGGACCGGTGCACCCCATGGTGAAAGGCTAGGGCATGTGAAGCCCTTCTCAGCCAACTCCTCGAGTTGCTTCTTCAGCTCCAACATCTCGACAGGTGCCCTACGGTATGGGGCCTTCGAGATGGGTCTCGTGCCAAGCTCTAAGTCAATGCCAAAATCTACGCTCTTTTGAGGTGGCAAGCTAGATGGCACTGCAAAAACGTTTGTAAACTCACATACCACTAGTATGTTCTCCAAAGTTGGACTCTCTTCATCCTTCATGGCGTAGCACCAGAAGGCAGCACATCCTTGTGCAATCAGTCTAGCTGCTCGTACAGCACTGATGACAGATCATGTCTTCCCAAGGTCCCAACCTCGGAAGATCTCTATCGGACCTAAGTCGGTAGAGACTGTAACAGTTATCTTACCCACATCTAACACCGCACGGTGTCTACGCATCCAATCCATACCTAATATGACTTCTTTATGCATCAAAGGCATGACTAAGAAGTCAACAAGTAGTACACAAGTCCCTAAGCGTAGGGGACAACTACATATCTCCTGGGTACCTCTGACCCTACTACCATAAGGTAACCCTATAGTAAAGGGTACCCCTCTATGGTAGACAAACTCAAACGCTCAACACAAAAAGCAAAAATAAATGAATGCGTAGCACCCGTATCAAATAAACTCTAGCAGGTAAACCATGTAACAGAATGGTACCTGTAGCAGTTGGTGCTGACGGCTCCTCAGCACTCCTCAACTCAAAAGCACGGCCTCGAACTCCTCGGGCATCACTAGTGCCAGCCTCTCTACCTCTACCCCTACTCGGTCCAGGAGCTGAAACCTGAGTAGCAAGTGTCCCTGGGACCCTCTGCTGTCCCTGATGCTGAGGCGGTCTTTGCCCACCTCCTACTGCACATGCAAGGGAAGAACCCTGTTGTAATGGCGTCTTGCCCTGACGGCAAAACGTAGCTATATGTCCTGGCTTCTCGCACAAGAAGCAAGTCAGCGGTGCTCTAGGGCAATTAGCCCTCATATGCCCATAGGCCCCGCAATTATAACATTGTCGGCCTCTATCAGTAGTCTGTGCGGACACTGGAATACTCGAGCGGCCCTGAGTCTGACCTCGCCCGAATCCAGATGCTCCTACACCAGTCGGTGTTGTACGTTGTCTTTTCTCAGACCGTCCGGTCTGAGAAGTCCTCCTCTGGCTGGCCCTCTCTCTCTCATTAGTAGAGGCCCGTTCCTGGTAGTCTAACAAGATTCACAATGAAATCCCGCCATGTATGAACGTGTGCTCTCCCTCAGACGTCGGGAGAATAGGTACATGTGCTGGTCCTCAAAAGGTGCAGTTGGACCCAATAAAGCTAACTCAGTCCGGAAGCGCCGAATAGCATCTGTAATGGGTACATCCTCAAAGC
Organism: Fagopyrum homotropicum; assembly: GCA_033239125.1. Classification (NCBI taxonomy): domain Eukaryota; kingdom Viridiplantae; phylum Streptophyta; class Magnoliopsida; order Caryophyllales; family Polygonaceae; genus Fagopyrum; species Fagopyrum homotropicum. Next base: position 76,380,981 of record BSWB01000008.1, read on the forward strand.
CCGCTTCCACAAAATCCTGCAGGTTCTCCCTCCTCAATGAGGCAGGGCAGAACTGCTTCCTCAGCAGAATCTTCATCTGCTCATAGCTGGTAACTCGTGGTCTAACTGTCCTCCACCACTGATGTGCCAGGTCACGGAATAGAGACTGTACTAACTCTATCCATCTGTCCTCTGGGCAACGAATAGACTCTAAGACTGAGTCTACATGCCCAATCCACACCTCAGTCTCTAGGCCAATCTCCCCAGAGAAGTGTGGTACTCCTTGCTGGTAGAATGCCTCCAACCAGGTATCTGGTCGAGACCCTCTAGTCTCCTCCACAACTCGAGCTGGCTTAACTACACGAACTGGTGCAGCTGGCACATGAGTAGCTCCATGGGATCTCCCAGATGATCCCTCATGTCCTAGCAAATCTAGGGCTCGTATGCCCGCTCTAATGGCCTCCTCAAAATGCCGAAGGTAATCTCTGAACTCTGATCCGCCCATAGAAACACGATGTGAACCATCAGACTGGCCTGGATGGGTCTGTTGTCTCCTGGACACACCACTCCTCGTAGCTGGAACCATGCTCTCAACAACTTCCTCATGAACCTCCTCCACCACTGGTGGATCCGCAGGGGGAGTTGGTCCCTGTCCTATCCCTCTTGGAGGAAGAGGTGAACTACCTCTACCTCTGCCTGCAGTAGCAGTAGCTCTAGTCCGAGCCATCTGCGGGGAATGCACACCTAACGTATAAGGCTCTATATAGGTCATATGTATAGATATATATATATATAATACTTAATAATACATGCACACATATCATCACATAAGAGGTATATATATATATACTGGCAAGATCCTCAGATGGGTGACAACCTCTATACACACTATCCCAAAAACATTTGTACTTGCTTTAAAACCAAAACCCTTTGAAAAGTCAGACCCCATGTGGGTTCTGTTTTATTATCCACTCTACCTTTATTGCAAATAGCAAGTGCCATTGTTGTCAACCTCGCTCTGATACTAACTCTGTAACACCCCGAATCAGCGGGACTCGGGATTCTACATCGGGCTAGGATCTCCCAATGGAGCTTGACCCTAGCCTGACAACAAGTTCCCTGGATCTTACAACAAGGCACAAGTAGAGTAAAAACAAATACAAAAAAGTTGTATGATACATCAAAAGAGTTTACAAACTTAAAGCCGAGTACAACACCAAAACAACAACAACAACATCTGATACAAAAGATCCTCACCCACGGATCCTAATGTACAGATCCTCGGCTGGTCACACCATTTGGCTCACTATGTAGTCTTCCTAACCTGCAGATCATCTACAACACGGTATACACCGTTAGCTACAGCAATAGATAAGCATGAAGTAAAAGCACAAACGCATATCAGCATCTCATACATGCAATGTCACACACATTCATTTAATATCTTTAATTACGTTATTCCATTACTAATTCAACTTCTTTTGTAACACAAGGAGCCTCAAGAACCTCGTCCCATCCAACGTAACACAGGAGTTTTGCATGGGGGTGACCTTCACTCGTCCCCTCTTGTGAGATCATCTTCACGGCACCTCCTCCTAACCAGCAGGCGGAGACCGGTGGTTACCGCCCGTTATAATACACTTGGGCCATATAAATGTAATGAATGGTCATCCTAGTCCAGTTTAGGTTCTAAATGCACAACCATATGAACACACACAACCATTACAATCATACAATCCACAACCGTACGCTAAGTAAGTCCTATGGACTTACCTGATACACTCATATCCTCTACCACATCACAGCTTCCCCTCGGGGAAGAAACCAATGTCTGCAAGAGAAAGGCACACAACATCACAACATAAAAGGGTTAGGAGACTCGTCTCCATAACCAGAATCAACCTACAACCTAAAGATCATAACAAGCTCACATATGCCTATGGCATAACCTCAACATCTACACAAGTGCCTAAGGCACACCTCTATCATACCACTCATCCTAACCATCCTAACCTAGCTATCAACTAAGCCAAGGTCAAAGGAAAGGAAGGAAAGAAGATATACCAACAAGGTATGCACTAACAGAAGCAAGAACACACGGCTGGTCCAGTGAGGCGTAGGGGTGGCTCACCAAAGGCGCAGGGGTGGCTCCACACAAGGCACAGGTGTGGCTCAAGACAGGCTCAGGGGCGGCCAACTATGTAGAGAGTTGGTCCCGACTTCTCTTCGACCCCTTTCTCGATTCTCTTCACGTCTTCAACACACCACAGCAACACATATGCATATATACACACATATGATCATCAAGACAGCCAAGAAAGGATCCAACACAAGCCTAGCTTGTGATCCTAAGCTATAAGAAAGAAGAAAGAAGCAAGGATGAAGGAAAGAAGAGAGAAGAAGAGAAAGAGCTTACCACACCAACCTAGGCTGCAACGATGGAGCATCCACACCTCTCACCACTTCAGTACATCAACAGCAACATCCACAAGAGTATCCAAGGCCAAGAACACCTCCAAACTCTCAAGAACTCACTCACACAAGCAAGGAGATATCAAAGAAGATCAAAGGAGAAGAAAGGAGAAGAGGAAGAACGTGGAGGGGATGAAGAAGCTGGAAAGAGGTAGCAAACCCTTCATCTGAAGTCTAAGGAAGCTTATAAGAGAAGGCAACCGCAAAGCACGGTCAAGAGTCAACAAAAACGGTTGCACTAGCCATAGGGCCGCAGAGGCGGCTAGCCTAAGGCGCAGGGGCGCCTGGACGCAGGGGCGGCCTCCCTGGTCCTTTGGGGCGGGTGACTGGGTCAAACTAACACACATCCTAGCTCATCTAGGCTCCAAGGACTAAGGCTCTTACACCCGTCCATCTTGACTTTAGCTTTCCAGAAAAGAGCCGCAACCTTGAGTTGAAGAGAATGACTAAGTCACCTTGACTCAACTCCTTCGGTATGAGGTGCTTGCATGCCAACGCTTAATTGTCTCTTTGTGAATCCAGAAATTCTCGTAAGCGTCAAGTCGGATCTCTTCAATTGCGTATAAATTCAATAAATTCTTCTCTCCGGCATCCTGAATATCAAAATTCTGCCACTTAATGGCCAAATACGCCATAAGCTCCAAATCGACAGGGATGTGGCAAGACTTTCCATAAAACAACTTGTGGGGAGTGGTTCCGATCGGTGTCTTGAAGGCGGTCCTCTAAGCCTATAGAGCATCATCGAGCCTTATGGCTCAATCTTTTCTCGTCCTAGAAACCATCTTTTAAAGTATGCCCTTGATCTCCCTATTTGAAATCTCAACTTGGCCACTAGTTCGGGGGTGGTATGGTGTGGCCACCTTGTGAGTCACCCTATACTTAGCCAAGAGTGCCTCAAAGTTCCTAGCGATAAAATGCTTCCCTCCATCGCTTATGATGATTCTCGGTGTTCCAAACCAAGGGAAGATCACTCCGTTAAAGAACCGCACTACTAACTTGGCGTCATTTGTGGGAGAGGCGATTGCTTTCACCCACCTTGATACATAGTCCACCGCCAAAAGAATATAGAGGTTATCACATGAAGAGGGGAATGGCCCCAAGAAGTCCACACCCCAAACATCGAAGATCTCAACCTCTTGAATATAGTTCACCGGCAACTCATTTCTCCTTGAAATATTCCTGTCCTTTGACAAGCATCACATGCCACTACAAAATTCTACACATCTCTAATGATAGCATGTATTATAGTCTATATTTTGGGACTTGTTTAGACGTTTTATTTTCATAAATCTGCATGTATGGATGTATATTATGTGATTATATTGTTGTTTCATCTGCCTTTACGGGAATCGAGGTCTACACCTAGTTTTGTTGTAATCGTAGGTAAAATGGCACGTATTGGACTAAAATGGAGCTAAGGAGTCATTGGAGCTTTATTCTGGAGCTTAAGGAAGAACTCAAGAAGCATGGAAATGATGAAGAAGATTTACTTTGGACCAAATTTGAGAGATTTCACATTCAGTTGAGACTCACCTCGGTCAGCTATCGTACCACCTCGACCGAGGTGATCTTGAGGAGCGTCCCGACCGAGACGAACACCCTGCCGCCGGCGAGATATATATTTTTGGCTGATATCTTTTAATTTTGGAAAGAAGATATTTTATATTTTAGGCTGGATTTCTGGAAGGAAGATATTATTTTTAGGAGATCTATTTTAGAGATATGGATATGTTTTATAGGAAATTATCTTTTTAAGATATTATTATCTTTGGAAGATAATTCTCCTAAATAAATGGTTGGATTTTGCACAATTCAGCCATCCTGATATATTCGGATCAAAGGATTTTCTAGAAGTTTAAAGAAAGGATTGAAGGATTGAAGATCAAGGAAGGAAGGAAGATCTAGTTTGGAGTTAGCTTTTGAGGGAGTTTGTAAGACTTTCTTATATTCCCTTTTGATTTGTTGTCTTAGTTGATTTGTGATTTAAGGAACGCTGATTTGTCATTGTTTGATTCAGTTATTGAGACCTTTTCCTTAAGGTTTTCTTGTTCGAAAATTGATTCCTTCTCCATTGAAATGATTATTGTTGGCTAAGTTTCTTATGCGATTCTAGGGTGATTGGCTGAAAGTTGTGGGGAAGACGATGATAGAATGATCTTAATCCCAACAGGACCCTGAAAGCTCGAGTCTTTAACCCTAACCCTAGAACACCTCGCTGAGTCGACAAACATTTCGACCAAGATGGTACATAAACTGAACGAGGTGAACCTTTCCTGATCCGAAACTGAGAGTTAAGTGTTCTAGTTTGCCAAATCTTATCCCTATTATGCCTTTCCTGGTTCAATGCAAGCCTAGGATGAGACTTACCCGGTGATTCCTTTGTTTGTTTACCTAAGATCACGAGTGTAGGTAATAAAGGTTTATCCTTTATTGGGGTTTGAGTGTGCCTTCATCCCATCTTTGTGAGTTAGCCTGAGACTTACCCGGTAAAGGTTGATTCTATTCTGTTCGCTCTAAATGGTGTGTGCAAGCTTTAAATTTATAACCCAAGATGTATGCTTCAAATAAGGATTCGAACCCGCAGTGTACGGGTCAATCGTAGTAAAAGCAAGAATTCCGGGGTGTCGATCTCAAGGACTTAGGTGAAACACAAGCAAGTATAGGTTGTCAATATTACAACTAACCACAAAAGCAATTAAAGCAATCAAAAGATGATAATATAGTCACTTAAGGAAATATGCAAATTCTAGGGATTAAAGCATCTAGTTGTGGTTCCAACTCAAGATCTCAAGATAAACGGACAAAGCTGAGATTTTGCAAAGGGAAGGTGTTACTAAAGTGGAATAGATCACCGGGTAAGTCTCACTACTCACTATCCTAAACCAAAAGTTCCTCACCGGGTAAGTCTCAAGGTACTAAGGAAAGGAATTATAGTCTGAAACCAACACTCCAACTAAGGGAATAGAATTAACCTTTACCGGGTAAGTCTAAGGCTAACTCACAAAGATGGAATGAAGGCACACTCAAACCCCAATAAAGGATAAACCTTTATTACCTACACTTATGATCTTGGGTAAACAAACTAAGGAATTACCGGGTAAGTCTCATCCTAGGCTTGCATTGAACCAGGAAAGGTGTAATAAGAATAGGATTTGGCAAACTCTAACACTTAACTCTCAGTTTCGGACCAGAAAGGGTCACCTCGGTCAGCCAAGTTCCACCCCGGCCGAGATGTTCATTGACTGAACGAGATGTTCTAAGGTTAAGGATAAAGACTCGAGCTTTCAGGGTCCTACTGGAATTTAAGATTATTCTATCATCGTTTTTCCCACAACCTTCAGCCAATCACCCTAGAATCGCACAAGGAAATTAGCCACTCATCATTTTGAAAGCAATAATCAAATATACGGGAAGGGAATGGATATTTGAATACAAAAACCTTAAGAACAAGGCTTCAATAACTGAATCAAATATCAAACAAACAAGCGTTCCTTGGATCACAAATCCAACAAGACAAATCAACAAGAAGGGAATCTAAGAAAGTCTTACAAAACCCTTCACAAAAGCTATAATAAGCTATCAATCCTTCCTAGATTGATCTTCAATCTCCCTTCCTTCAAAACTCTGGAGAAAATCCCTTAATTGCTAGATGCTATCAGCCCTCTAAGCATGCTAAGCATGGTTGAACTTTGTGAAAAATCCAACCCATTATATAGGAGAATTATCTTCCAAAGATAAAATATCTTAAAAAGATAATTTCCTAATAAAATATATCTTATCTCCTAAAATAAATCCCTAAAATATATGATCTTCCTTCCAGAAATCCAACCCAAAAATATAAGATCTCTCCTTCCAAAAATAAAAGATCTCAGCCAAATAAAATATATCTCGCCGTGTCAAGATATTCGCCTCGGTCGAGACGCTCCTCTAGATCACCTCGGTCGAGGTGACACTGTGGTCAACCGAGGTGGCTCTCAGCTTAAGGTAAAATCTCTTAAATCTGGTCCAAAATAAATCTTTAATTCAATTCCATGCTTCCTGGATTCTTCCTTAAGCTCCTGAATGTAGCTCCAATGACTCCTTAGCTCCATTTTGATGCAAAACGTGCCATTTTACCTACAATTACAACGAATCTTGGTGTAGACCTCGATTCCCGCAAAGGTAGATAAAACGACAATATAATCACATAATATACATCCAAATATGCAGATTGTTGAAGATAAAACGTCTAAACAGGCTCCAAAATATAGACTATAATTCATGCTATCATATTCCCTTAGGTGGTGTGTTGGTTTTAGATTATAATTCCTTTCCTTAGTACCTTGAGACTTACCCGGTAATAGGAGCTTTGGTTTGGGATAGTGAGTACTGAGACTTACTCGGTAATCTATTCCCACCTTAGAAACACCTTCCATTAGCAAACCTCAGCTTTGTCCGCATTATCCTTTGAGATCTTGAGTCGGAACCACAACTAGATGCTTTAATCCCTATAATCCGCATTTCCCCTTACTTTACTTTTATATCATCTTTGATTAGCAATACCTTGACACACGTTATGTGTGAGCTAGCATAGCCTCAACATGGCAAGGATGGTAATGGTGTATCACACTCCCCACCTCATCCTCCGTAATGCACCTCCGGAAAACTCCATCCGGTCCTCTCTTAAACAAGAGAGGCTCACTCCAATAATAGTGACTCACGTCCTCGAATAAATTATTTCTTTGAGCATAGGACAACCCGGGAGGCACCTTTTCACAAACAAGGTGGTTCATTATATTAGTGTCCAAGGCTCACTCCCTCTAGACACTTGAAAAAGACACTCCCCTATCAATTGAAATTGTTCTTCCCGTAATGAGTCATTAATCGGGATTCAATTCTTCTCATTCTCCATAGTACGTATCCGGCAACGGCGCTAAAAAGTTGTTCGCTCCAAAAGATGCACACAAAAGTCTTAATTTATAACTCGATCTATTCTGCTAATCTACCTAGCGAACTCATAGTGTATGAGTCGTTTCGTAGCAAGGAAAGTATTCCGAGTTCAAACACAAAGACTAAGGTGAAACTAAATCATTCATATGATTATGGATAGTGCAAATCTAGGCTAAAAAGAGAGAAAGAAATAAAGAAATAAAAATCATATTATTTTTGGTTGGGTTTTATTGTAATCAATAAAAGATCAAGATAATGCAAAACTATCAAATAAACAAACAACACAAACACAAGATGGTTGATTAAAGTAAGAAAAGCGGATTCTAGAGATCAAGATTTCCGGTCAAGGCATTGGACTCAAGTTTCTAAACATCTAAGGACAAAACTGGGGTTGTTCAGGAAAAGGTGTTTCTCCTATAGGAACAATTACCGGGTAAGTCTCATATTCCACTAGTCCCTCACCAAAGTCCTATTACCGGGTAAGTCTCAAGGAGCTAAGGTTGGGAATTCTACTCACACCGGACCACCACCTAAGGGTCAAACCCTGCCTTATGGGTAAATCTCGTAAAAGGCAAGTCTTAAGAAGCAATCCTACCACACACAACCCAATAGTGGCTTTTGAGACCTCAACTACCTCGGTTCATCATCTTTTATACCTAACAGTGGAAATCACCGGGTAAGTCTCATTCCTCACTTAGTTTGCTAACATTAGGTCACCCTCAACTCAACAAACACTAGGATTTCAACAACCTAACATCCTAACATACAGATTCATCAACATACGAACAACATAAGCAAGATCTCGGATGGATCATGAGCATCTCGACCGAGATAGTATGAAGAGCAGGCCAAGATTTCCCTCTGAGTTGGGTTTCAGGCACGCAAATCATGCTAAACTAACATGCAATTTCATTCTATCATCATCCAAGCCATAACCATCTATCTATCACCCTAGAATCACAGCTACTTATCCAACAATATGTATTTCAAGATCAAAAGTCATCATACAAATATACATACAATCCATAGCAAGAAGATGAAGTAAAGGCAAATGAAAGCAAGAAACTTAGATGAATAATTAGTTCAAAACAAGTCTTACAACACTCAAAATTTGGCCTCAAGTTAAATTCTTACAACTTTCACAAGTTTATCTCAAAAATCACTCAAAACTCACTCTAGATCTAAGGTTTGATGTGTTCTTTTCTCTCCTCAAATGAGAGTGTTTTTCTTTTTTTTTCTCCCCAAAATTCCCCCTCACAATGGATGGTCCCTTGTAAAGTTACAAACACACTCCACCAAGGAAAAGCAAAGGTCAGACATAGAAGATGTGTGACAAGTGTCGTACTCGCCGAGCAGGAATTTTTTACCAAAACCTCGGGTAAAATTCCTGGTTAGGTCGACAATTCTACCAATTCCATCTTGGATCATAGTTCACCCATTAGTTGGTGTAATGTCCGCACCGACTAGGGCTCGTGTGCTCTTCTTTCTCCCAATCTTGCTTCCTTAGGAACCTCGAATTTGAACCGTTACGATGCATGATCCTCGAATGTATCAATAATGTCCAAAAGATCCCCAAAATACCTACAAAACCAACAAAAGCTCATGTAGACATCTTTTATAGCAATATGACTCGACTAAGCATAAATGTCACGAACTAATGCCAAAACATGCATGAAAAAGGGGGGAATCTACCTAAATAAATGCCTAAACTAGTGTCATAAATCATGTCATAAAAATACCCCATACTTGTCACTTGCTTGTCCCCAAGCAAGGTTTAATCCTAAACTACAAGATGGCATGAGTTATGAATGCGGAAAAATAAAATCTTTTGCAAGTGTGCTTCTAATCATAAATCACCTTCATAGTGATATTTCATGGCAAAGGATGGGGCAATCATGTATCAAAGAGAATAATGGCACAAAAAGACAAGCACACTTAACTCGAAATCCTACATGCAAAGTAAATCGAGAATGTCTACGTGAACCATGAGGATATCAAATCTAAATCACTAAGTCATAATACATGTGCATAGAGGTCTTAAGGACATAGGAAAGAAGAGGCAAAGAAACGTATCAAGGGTGGGAATTCTTAGGTCATATGGTGCTAATCCGGAAAAGGAACTAATTCCACAACTTCGTTTTTGTTCAACATCCACCATAAGTTTAAATGTTTCTCCTTTTTTTACTTTTATTTTTGTTTTCTTTATTTTTATTTCATTTGAGGAAATGACATTGGTACTCAAAAGCCAAAACCTTGGTGATTATTCGTCCTCGGGAATTTTCTGAGGGGCCTACACCGGATGCACTTACCATGAATCGTTTGGACTATTGGTTAATCCGAGTTTGGCAAGACACAAACATCCGGTTATGTGAATAGTGTCGAGTTACTCATCGTCATAACCAACGTCCCCAAACCTTTTTTTCTACACTTTTACAACGCATATCAATAACTTCATCAACAACATTCATTCATCAACATCATCACCCACACTTGTCTTTCACACACTCAACACACTAGCGTGCTCCTAATTTCCGGATGGGTCGAAGGAGGCAATATTTTTCAATCAAGTGAGGTGCTTCAAACAATATGATCAAGATGAAAAGACGAGATAAATGAATGCCTTAATCATTCCCATATGATGTGTAAGAACCTATCATGCGATTTTGATTATCAATTCTCAATCCAATCTAGACAACAATCATCATCACAATTTATATATGAAATTCAAGCAAAGTATCACATATGCATAAATTTGTTCGACACACAAAGTCATCCAAAGATAATTCACAGACAAAATCATCATAAGGTTCATATCAATCTTAGAAGCATAAAAGAATTATAAATTTTTTAAAATTTTTGAAACAAGTATGTACAATGGAAAACACAAAAAGAAATGTATGACAATAAAATGAAACTATCCTAGAAGCAATCATGCAAAGTATTATGAATACCCCACCCCATACTTAAAACCAAATTTTTCCCAATGTGAAAGTTAAGTAAACGTTCAAGAGTGAAAGAAGGTGCTCACAATGTAAAAATGTGGTGCTTTCGGTATTCCGGTTCACTCATGTGGAGTGATGGTGGTGGACGGGGAAGTGATGTTTGGACCTTGAAGTATTGACACAATCCTAGGTAAGCCATAGTCCAGCAGAAAAGTCTCGCTTAACCTTCACCAAACCTAGACCTAGATTTCAGTCAAGGTCACCTCTTGCATTACAAACCTCGGATGGCTGAAAGAACTTCTAAGCCGAGATTTGAGTCCTTCTCCTCCCTTTCCATTGTGCTCGGATCTTGCACTTCACTCCCACTGAATTCATGAGGTTCTCACTTGACTTCCAACATCATCAAAATTTATCACAACACCTAAATCCTATCATCAAAATACAAAAAAAAACACAACACACCAAAACAAAAACAAAAAACTTGCAAATGAAAGGGAAATATGTGTACTCTTAGGTTGCCTCCCAAGAAGCGGTTCTTTAAGGTCTTTAGCTAGACCAAATCCCGGGAGCGTCTTACTCAAGGAAAAGTGGGGCAATTAAATCCACCGGAACTTCCGGGGTGTACTTCTTCAACCGGTACCCATTCACCTTAAAATTTCCACAAATCTCCCCTCCTATCTCGACCGATCCGTGAGCAAAGATCTTCCTCACCACAAAAGGATCCGTTCATCTCGACTTTAGCTTTCCGGGAAAGAGCCGCAACCTTGAGTTGAAGAGAAGGACTAAGTCACCTTCACTCTACTTTGGGATGAGGCGCTTGTCATGCCAACATTTGATTCTCTCTTTGTAAATCCGGGCATTCTCGTAAGCGTCAAGTCGGATCTCCTCAAGTGCGTTTATATCCAATAAACGCTTCTCTCTGACGTCCTTAATATCAAAATTCAGCCACTTAATGACCGAATATGCCTTATGCTCCATCCCGATCGGGAGGTGGCAAGACTTGGCTAAACCAACTTGTAGGGAGTGGTGTCAATCAGTGTTTTGAAGGCGGTCCTATAAAGCTTTAGATTAAGCTTCTTTGTGCTCCAAAAATTTGTCATGTAAGTCTGTGCCGTGAGATTAAGCTTCTTTGTGCTCCAAAAATATTGTTATCGTAATAACAGTAGTTTTACATGAACCATAATTAATTAGGATGAAATGCATTAATTGCAAAAGAATAATTGAGAGATGCTGTTTCCCGCGCAAATTCAACGATTACAGGGTAGTTGATCTCCGAAGCATAAAAAGGGTCATTTATTTTGAGTTTGATTGAAATGATTGGCTTTTGGATGAGATTGAAGGGGCCATAGCGGGAGGTTCTTTGTACCTGAAACCAAGATGTTGCACATGATTCAAAGATGACAACCATGTGGACCTTTCCCCCACTTTAAAACCTCACGTTTTCTCTACAAATCTATATTTCATATATATCTTTTATTGCAATGTTTTCTCTATAAATCTATATTTTCTAGTTTATAAATATTTCTCACGTACACATAAAACCTAAATTTATACACGGGCTAATTTAGTAAGTAGGCTTTTTTTTTTTTTTTAATTGTACACTAAATAGGCTTTTATTAGTTTTCCAATTAGTAAATATACCCCAATTATATTTTTACCGTTCAACCTAAACCCTGATCAAATCGCTCTCCTTCCCTCTCTCCTTCGTTCTTCTCTTCCCATCGCCGCTCTGTTGCTCTTCTCCCCTAACGCCGCCGGATAGTAGGCTTGACTTGGTAGGGAGCTGTTTTGGGTAACCATAGATGATAACCCAACTAAAATTGTGTGTGTGGCTGGATTTGATGTACAGACAAAAATTCGTATGATGTGCATCATAAAAAAGATGCAGTCCCAGTCAATTATATTTAATATCCTGCAAATAATAAGGTACGAGATGCTTTCGATTCATTATGAGTAGCTCTGTCGAGGCATTATCCTACAAATTTTGCCGCAGTTTCATACCTGTGTTTTGGAAGTATTGTTTGCAGCTCCACTGCTCTATGTCTCGCTTTAAAATGATGATACATTTTGCCCCCACAATCTATTATTTTACTTTCTCTAAGTGAAAACTCTTTTCAAGCCCAATTTTGTTTTCATTTGTTTCCATCTGTTTAGAATAAGCTAAATTTATGGTATGTAATTTTATGGTATGCAATTTTATGATATGAAAATTTGGTGTAAAAAAATTTTGGTATGACAAAATGTAATTTTATGGTATGTAACTTTATGGTATGTAACTTTATGGTATGAAAATCTGGTGTAAAAAAATTCTGGTATGACAAAATGTAATTTTATGGTATGTAGTTTTATGGTATGTAATTTTATGATATGAAAATCTAGTGTAAAAAAATTCTGGTATGACAAAATGTAATTTTATGGTATGTAATTTTATGGTATGAAAATCTGGTGTAAAAAATTCTGGTATGACAAAATGTAATTTTATGGTATGTAATTTTATGGTATGAAAATTTATGGTATGAAAATCTGGTGTAAAAAATTCTGGTATGACAAAATTCTTTTATGACAAAATTCTGGTATGAACTTTTTGTATGATAATTTCTGGTATGAAATTTCTGGTATGAAATTTCTGGTATAAAATTCTGGTATGAAATTTCTGGTATGAAATTTCTGGTATAAAATTCTGGTATGAGAAATTCTGGTATGAAAAATTCTGGTATGAATATTCCGGTATGAGAAATTTAGTCCAGGAAATAAAAAAAATAAAAAAAGGCAAGAAAAATAATAATAAAAAAAAAAACAAATTCAGTAATTAAAAATTAAAACTTATACTTATATAACAAATAACAAACATCATTTATTCCTTTTTTTCTAAATAGAAGGGTTAATAATTTTTACCTACTATTAAATGAAAGTGGTAAAAAATTTGGGGTACACTTTCTTAAACAAAAACTCAAAAAGGCCTAGTATGTCAAATTATCCCTTTATACACGGGGTGTATGTATATCAAGGTCCTACGTTTTACCTACTCCATTTAACTTTAGATTTTAAGTCGATAATCAACTTTAAAATAAACCATCAATCTATCTATGGTGCATGCTAAAATCAATATATGATAAATTTAAATTCTTTCATAGTACTTTTGAAATATTTTGCATATTTTATTGAAAGAATTTAGCCTATTAGGCTCTTTTTTGTTTCTGTTAAAGAAACTATACCCCATGTTTTTTTTATCACTTTTTCATGTTTTTTTACCACTTTCATTTAATGGTAGGTAAAACTAATTAACCCTTCTATTTAAAAAAATATTTGTTATTTGTTATTTGTTATTTGAGTGTAAGTTTTAATTTTTAAAAACTGAATTTGTTTTTTTATTTTCTTTTATTATTTTATTTTCTTTATTTTTTTTATTTTCTGGAATGAAGAATTTTCACGTACCGGAATTTCACATACCGGAATTTCACATACCGGAATTTTGCATACCGGAATTTTCACATACCGTAATTTCACGTACCGGAATTTCACATACCGGAATTTCACATACCGGAGTTTCACATACCGGAAGTTATCATACCGGAATTTCACATACCGGAAGTTATCATACCGGAAGTTATCATATCACACCGGAAATTATCATATCATACCGGATGTTATCATATCATACCGGAAGTTATCATATCGGAAGTTATCATACCAGAATTTTTTTTTCTTTTATTTTTTTTTTGTCTTTTTTATTTTCTTTATTTATTTTATTTTTTTGAATGCATACCAGAGTATCACATACCGGAGTTTCACATACCGAAAGTTCACATACCGGAAGTTCACATACCAGAAGTTCACATACCGGAAGTTCACATACCGAGAGTTATCATACCGGAAGTTATCATACCGGAAGTTATACCAAACAAACTGATTTTATGTCATAGTTTAGAATTAAAAATTACATACCGGAGAATTACATACCGGAAGTTATAAAATGGTATGAGAAAAAACGCAACATTCAGGTATCAACCTTGAAGCAACAAAAATGTCTCTAAAAATGGTATAACCTTCTTCTTTGCCCAGAGACGCCTCAAGACTACTGTCAGCATCACCTTGAGCGAGCAAAGGTTGTAAATTCACTAGTGTAAACATCATGGCATACGGTATGAACTTCCGGTATAAAAAATTTTGGTATGAACTTCCGGTATGAAAAATTTCGTTATGAACATCCGGTATGAACTTTTGGTATGAACTGAACTTCCGATATAAAAAATTTCGGTATGAACTTTCGGTATGAAAAACTCCGTTATGAACTTCCGGTATGAACTTTCGGTATGAACTTCCGGTATGAACTTTCGGTATGAACTTCCGGTATAAAAAATTTCGGTATGAACTTCCGGTATGAAAAACTTCGTTATGAACTTCCGGTATGAACCGTATGAACTTTGGTATGTACTTTCGGTATGAACTTCTGGTATAAAAATTTTCGGTATGAACTTCCGGTATGAACTTTTGGTATGAACTTCTGGTATGAACTTCCGGTATAAAGAATTTCGCTATGAACTTCCAGTACGAAAATTTTTTGTTATGAACTTCCAGTATGAACTTCCGGTATACAAAATTTCGGTATGAACTTCCGGTATGAAAAACTTCGTTATGAACTTCCGGTATGAACTTTCGGTATGAACTTCCGGTATGAACTTCCGGTATGAACTTTCGGTATGAACTTCCGGTATAAAAAAATTTGGTATGAAATTCCGGTATGAAAAATTTTCGTTATGAACTTCCGGTATGAACTTTCGGTATGAACTTCCGGTATGAACTTTCGGTATGAACTTCCGGTATAAAAAATTTCGGTATGAACTTCCGGTATGATAAACTTTGTGATGAACTTCCGGTATGAACTTTCGGTATGAACTTCCGGTATAAAAAATTTCGGTATGAACTTCTGGTATGAACTTCCGGTATGAACTTCCGGTATGAACATCTGGTATAAAAAATTTCGGAATGAACTTCCGGTATGAAAATTTTTGTTATGAACTTTCGGTATGAACTTCTGGTATGTAAAAATGTCCGGTATGTAAATGTCCGGTATGTAAATGTCCGGTATGTAAATGTACGGTATATAAAATGTCCGGTATGTAAATGTCCGGTATGTAAAATGTCCGGTATATTAATGTCCGGTATGTAAATGTCCGGTATGAAAACACAAAATAAAAAGGGAAATAAAATAAAATAAAATAAAAAACAAATTCAGTAATTAAAATTAAAATTTACATAACAAACATCAAATATTCTTTCTTTTTTAATAGAAGGGTTAATTAGTTTTACCTTACCATTAAATAAAATTGGTAAAAAAATTAGGGAGAATTTGACATACTAGGCTTTTTTTAGTTTTTGTTTAAGAAAATGTACCCCAAATTTTTTACCACTTTCATTTAATAGTAGGTAAAAATTATTAACCCTTCTATTAGAAAGAAAGAATAAATGATGTTTGTTATTTGTTATATAAGTATAATTTTTAATTTTTAATTACTGAATTTATTTTTTTTATTATTTTTCTTGCCTTTTTTATTTATTATTTATTTTCTTTTTTATTTTCTGGACTGAATTTCTCATACCGGAAATTCTCATACCAGAATTTTCAAACCAGAAATTTCATACCAGAAATTATCATACGAAAAGTGCATACCAGAAATTTCATGCCAGAATTTTTTTCATACCATAATTTTTCATACCAGAAATTTCATACGAAAAGTTCATACCAGAAATTTCATTCCAGAAATTTCTGAATTAAAACTAGCGGCACAATCAGCACTTGATCCTTGTGCTTTCTGTCCGCTATTTATTTTTGTTTACATAATACTTTTATTTTGAGACAATTTTAACATATAATTCTCCACTCAAATAATGCTCAACTCCTCCACGTCTTGTCAATTTGTCATTGTCAACTGGGAAAAAGAACAAGTATTTTGGAAACCAAAAGAGACGATGATGGACCCATTTTTGCCAACCGTCATCATATACGCAAATTACAATAAAAAAAATTGCAAAATTACAACGAGCCCCCTAAAATTTGCAAAATTAAATATTAGACAATTAAAAATTCATTCCGGTATGTAAATGTCCGGTATGTGAAATTATGGTATGTGAAAATCCGGTATGTGATAATTCCGGTATGTGAAAATCCGGTATGTGAAAATCCGGTATGTGAAATTCCGGTATTTGAAAATTAGGGTATGTGAAAATTCCGGTATGTGATAATTTCGGTATGTGATAATTCCGGTATGTAAAATTCCGGTCCGGTATGTGAAAATTCTGGTATGTGAAATTCCGGTATGTGATAATTCCGGTATGTGATAATTCCGGTGTGTGAAAAAATTCTTCATTCTAAAAAATAAATAAAAAATAAAGAAAATAAAAAAGACAAAAAAAATTAATAAAAGAAAATAAAAAAAGAAATTCAGTTTTTAAAAAGTATTAGGAAGAAAGAAGAAAACAAGAGGATGGAGAAGGTTTGACGGTAAAAAAAAATAAGAAGGGTATATTTACTTAATTGAAAAACAAAAAAGCCTACTTACTATCACTATTTCTCTAAATAGCCTACTAACCAAATTTGCCCAAAAAATTATGGGTGTATATTTACTAAATAGAAAACTAGAAAAGGCCTTGTTAGTATACAATAAAATAAAAAAAGCCTACTTACCTAATTAGCTCTATTTTATTTAAAATATTGTATGTAAAATAAATGTACTTGATATTTGAAGTATAAAATTTATAATAACATATTATACTTACAAAAATATCATTAGATCAACATACTATTATTCAAATATATATTTATGTGAATATTATAATCATACTGTAATAATGTATTTTTAATATTAGAGTGTTATTATTATCATTAGTATCTATTATTTCATATTTTTTAATTTAATTTTTATGTTTGAATTAGAAAAATAAATTATGGAGAACACCACGTTAAATGTTATACTATTTTAATATTATAATTGGACAATTACATGCATTTGAGACTTATAACATTGTATTACAGTTATATCTACGCTTATTTATTATATTATTTAGTCACCTCTCATCCAACATCGTATAATCTTTTTTTTTTGGGTATAATAATAATAATAATAATAATAATAATAATAAAGAGTGTCCCGACTTATTACTAGACTATCATCCAACTTTGTGTGATTTTTTTCTATGTTTCTTAATAATAATTTTTATAGGAATAATAATATTAATAGGGAGAATTTGACATACTAGGCTTTTTTTAGTTTTTGTTTAAGAAAATGTACCCCAAATTTTTTACCACTTTCATTTAATAGTAGGTAAAAATTATTAACCCTTCTATTAGAAAGAAAGAATAAATGATGTTTGTTATTTGTTATATAAGTATAATTTTTAATTTTTAATTACTGAATTTGTTTTCTTTTATTATTTTTTTTGCCTTTTTTTATTTTTTATTTTCTTTTTTATTTTCTGGACTGAATTTCTCATACCGGAAATTCTCATACCAGAATTTTCATACCAGAAATTTCATACCAGAAATTATCATACGAAAAGTTCATACCAGAAATTTCATACAAGAATTTTTTTCATACTAGAATTTTTTTCATACTAGAATTTTTTCATACCAGAATTTTTCATACCAGAAATTTCATACGAAAAGTTCATACCAGAAATTTCATTCCAGAAATTTCTGAATTAAAACTAGCGGCACAATCAACACTTGATCCTTGTGCTTTCTGTCCGCTATTTATTTTTGTTTACATAATACTTTTATTTTGAGACAATTTTAACATATAATTCTCCACTCAAATAATGCTCAACTCCTCCACGTCTTGTCAATTTGTCATTGTGAACTGGGAAAAAGAACAAGTCTTTTGGAAACCAAAAGAGACGGTGATGGACCCATTTTTGCAAACCGTCATCATATACGCAAATTACAATAAAGAAAATTGCAAAATTACAACGAGCCCCCTAAAGTTTGCAAAATTAAATATTAGACAATTAAAAATTCATTCCGGTATGTAAATTTCGGTATGTAAATGTCCGGTATGTGAAATTCTGGTATGTGAAATTCCGGTATGTGAAAATCCGGTATGTGAAAATCCGGTATGTGAAAATCCGGTATGTGAAATTCCGGTATGTGAAAATTATGGTATGTGAAAATTCCGGTATGTGACAATCCGGTATGTGATAATTCCGGTATGTAAAATTCCGGTCCGGCATGTGAAAATTCCGGTATGTGAAATTCCGGTATGTGAAAATTCCGGTATGTGATAATTCCGGTATGTAATAATTCCGGTGTGTGAAAAAATTCTTCATTCTAGAACATAAATAAAAAAATAAAATAAATAAAAAAGACAAAAAAAATTAATAAAAGAAAATAAAAAAAGAAATTCAGTTTTTAAAAAGCATTTGGAAGAAAGAAGAAACCAAGAGGATGGAGAAGGTTTGAAGGTAAAAAAAAATAAGAGGGGTATATTTACTTAATTGAAAAACAAAAAAGCCTACTTACTATCACTATTTCTCTAAATAGCCTACTAACCAAATTTGCCCATATTAATATTAAAAAATAATAGAATGATATTATTTACTTTAGTGCTATAGTCGTAAGCAAAATACTAAAATTTTAAAGATAATATGTGCTATAAATTACAAATAAAAGGTCAATACTCAGAATTTTTCTATTATATTAGTT